>JAKSXM010000247.1:23810000-25227500 GCA_022575985.1 Anagrus nilaparvatae | reverse complement strand
CGTCAGATTATTTTTTTTTTATTATTTGCTGATTCTAATTTTTTATTTTTCACAAGGACTATCGGAACAAATGATTTCTGTTCGGTGTATTGTTATGATATTAAATATAATGAGAGGGGAAAATTAGAGTTATCGAAGTTTGAAGGGCAAATTTTAATTGGAAAATATATAAATTTATTATTACTCTTTTATTTTATTTTATTTTTATATTTAAACTTCAAATTTATGATTATAGTATTTATGAATATTAGCTTATTGATTTTTATTTAGAATGATTCCAGTGTTAGGTAATCGTTCACTTTTTCCCGTTCTTCAACACATGGTTATTCGTTATAAACCAAATGATTTCTGAGGGTAGAAATTAATCTGGTCTTACAGCCGAGGTTACAGCTTAACACGTTGGCTCCGGCATGGGCGTAATACGCCCATGTTTTTTTGGGCCTTTTGTGCGTAATACGCCCATGCACTAAATCATAATAAAAATCAAAAATATTTGGGAAATCTAATAGAAAATGGGTACAAATGGTATTGTTGAATTTTAAATATCTATCATTTAACAAAAGTGCAACCCAGGAAGTTTTTTCCATGCGAAAAATTAATTAAGTGTTATACACCATACATACGCAGCCAACGTGTTAAATATAAATTTAATATATAAAATGACACAAAAAAATTATGAAATTTTGAACCCTTCGAGAAATCCTTTTATCAGGAAAATAGATACATCTGAAATACCGTAAAAAATTAAAATTTAAGGAATTTAGCTAATTTTTTTAGGCACCATTCACTGGTCATAACTGAAGTTTTTAGAAGTCCGAATTATTTCAGAATAATAAAAACTAGAACGATTTAAAAATAGAGATATCAACATTTCTTATAACCAGTGCAGATTTGATAAAATATCAAAAAGTAAAATTTGAATGAAATCGAAAAATTAGCACAGAATAGAACCTACTTTTAATATTTGATAAAATGTCTAAAATATAAGTAACTGCTACGGAACCCTCATAGTATCATGCTTTCGTATCATGGAGAATTAGAGAGAGGGTGGGTAAATAGTCGAGAGACTTGTTGGACGAGTTGTTGGGCGAGTTGTCGGGTGAGTTGGTGGTGGAGTTGTGATACATTAGGAAATGAACTTTCTTCTTTACCGGGAGGTTTTTGAGGTCAAGGAAAACGAATTTCAAGGAGAAAATTTTCAATTTTTCACCCTAAAATATTTTCCAATTTTTCTACATGGCGGTCATAAAAAATATTAAAACGAATTTTAGAGGGAAAATTTCCAAAATTTCACCCTAAAACATTTTCTGAGTTTTCAAGATGGTGGAATTTTTTTTTTTTTAAATTCGTTTTTTTCAACCTCAAAAACCCATTAGTAACGTACAATTTTCAGTTTCATATTTTTTTATGTCCGCCATCTTGAAAACTCGGAAAATATTTTAGGGTGAAAAATTGAAAATTTTCTCCTTGAAATTCATTTTCCTTGACCTCAAAAACCTCCTGGTAAAGAAGAAAATTCATTTTCTAATGTATCCAAACCTGACCACCAACTCACCCGACAACTCGCCCAATAACTCGCCCAACAAGTCTCTCAACAAGTCTCGACTATTTACAAACCCTCTCTCTCTAATTCCCCATGACACTATGCGGCTTCCGTAAACTGCTAATACAATATTAAATAAATACATTCAAGCAGATAAACTAGTGGCATGAGCGAGTAATAGTTAAAATGAGAGCTTAAGTAAATCTGCACTAGTTTTTGACATATTAGTTTTAAGATGCAATGTCTTTTGAAATTTAAAGCGAAAAGAAAGCTTTTTCAAATAGATGTTATTTTGTATGCTTCTTTACATAAACTATTATCAAATATTACCCTAAAATTCTTGGCTTCATTTGCAAATATCACACTTGATTATCATTACTCACATTAACACTCTTGCATGCTGTTATATATTTTATCTACGTCATCTTTTCAGAAATTCTAGTACCGTAGTAGAGGTCTTTTTCCATGCTCAAGCGATTGTAAGTCACTTGAAACATGAAGAAAATTTTTAAAAAATTATTATTTAAAATTTTTTAATTTAATTTTATTTATTTATTTAATATTTTCATACACGTGAAAATTAAACCGGTATATACTATCCTTTACATTTATAAATATTTAAAATTTGATTGGTCAAGTATTAAGCATATGCATTGATTGTTGTACACTCTAAAATTTTTATAAGTTAGAAGCTAAAAATAAACATTTAATAGGTTTTATTATATTTTTATATTTTATACATTAGAGTACAATTTTTGTTATGTAATTTAGAAAGAAACGTTAAAAGCTAAATTTTTAAATACAATTCTCAGCAACCAAAAAAAAAAAAGAATAAGATTGTCCTCTACAGAAAATAAAATAAACAATTAATTGACAATTTAATTTAAACCGTTAAGTATAGATAAAAATCTAGATCGAAATGAATTAGTCAATACTTTACATGATACATGGTTTGTAATTTAGACTTTAGAGCTTTTCTGTCATTCATCAGATTCTGGTAATCTTTGGAATGACCATATCAAAGACGTCTCAATCTGTAGAATGGAATTAAAAATACTATCATTTATAGTTCCGATTTCCTTAAAGTGTCCTTGGGATCTTCAGTTATAATCCCAAATTCTAAATTCAAATTTATTCTTTAAATTATCTTCAACAGCCCGTCCCGATATTATTATTATTATTATTTTTGATTCACCACAAAACTGCGCGCATATTTTAACTGAGCAAAAAAATGATTTAATATATTGTTTTGGTTCACTATACCGTTGAACGGATATCCTAAATGAGAGAGAATATTATTTTTTTCATTTTTCTTTATAATTTAAGTAATTGTAATTGTTTGAGCATGAAAAAATTTTTTTTTTAGTGTTTCAAAGCTTAGACGAGTATTATCTTTACTGATGGGTTAACTTTTCAAGTATTTTATTCAAGCGAATTTTAAGTGCAGCATTCAAATAAAATTAATTTCATTTAATATTTGAGTTTTTAGTCGAATTTTAAACTCAAATGAAATTTCAACCAATTGGCTGCAAATTTCACGAGAAAAATTTAAATTCAACCAAAGCAGCGTTATCGTGAATGTCTAATTTTATTATTGAAAAAAACAACTACAATAAATTACTAGCATAAAAGTATTTTAGGTTGCCGAGTTATTGGCGCTATTTGCTTCGCAGAATAAACTACAATTTTTTTAAGTTTTTCATTCAAAGCGTCTAAAATGTCACAATGATATAATATTTATAGATACATAATATAATGATAAATACTGAAAATTACGGTTAATAATATACACTGTTAAAAAAACGCTGCCAAGTAATTGGCACTATGGTTCCTCATTAGCAATAACAAAATGTTGTCAATGTTCTATTTTACCTAATAAAAAGATAAAATATTAGAATAATTGTGCCAAATATTCTAAATTTAATAAAGAAAGTGGATAAACTTTCCCCTGATACCCAAAAAATTTTCAAAACTCATAAATCCAGGTATTAATACTTTCAGAGAAATAAAATCGGCACTACATCAATAAAAAGATAATATTTTTTTAAGTTTTTAATGTAAAAAATTTTGAAAAAAAAAATTTGGAAAAATTACGTATCAGATGGAGAGATCCTTTAAAAACGATAATTCTAGATATTCGTACTTTCATGGGAAAAAATTAAGTATTACGTCCTAAAATAAAAAAAATTTTGGCGTTTTTTGTATTTTTTGGCGACAAAAATTTTTACAAAAAAATTAAAAAAAAATTAAGTATTAGGTCCAAAAAATTACAATAAAAGATATTTCTAAAACTAGTACTTCCATGGAAATAAATTAGGTACTACGTCCAAAAAGAAAAAAAAAATTGGTATTTTTTGTATTTTTTTGTAAAAAAAATTTTAGAAAAAAAATTTTCAGAAAATTAAGTATCCGATTCGAGATATCGAGTAAAAGCCATACTTTCAAATATAAGTACTTTCGTGGAAATAAATGAGGTATTACATCCAAATTAAAAAAAAAAAAAGGAGTTTGAGATTTTTTGATAAAAAAATGTTTGGAAAAAAAAATTAGGTCTTAATTCGATAATGGTTTTGAAATATCACTAGTTACAATATTTTCAGATATTAGTACTTTCATAGAATTAAATGAGGTATTACACCAAAAAAAAAAAAAATATTGCAGTTTTTTTTTATTTTTCTTTTTTTTTAATTTTGACAAAAAAAATTTGAAAAAATTAAGTATCAGATCCAAAAAATTACAATAAACAAGGTTCTTAAAACTAGTACTTCCATGGAAATAAATTAGGTACTACGTCCAAAACGAAAAAAAAAAATTGATATTTTTTGTATTTTTTTGTGAAAAAAATTTTAGAAAAAAAATTTTCAGAAAATTAAGTATCCGATTCGAGATATTGAGTAAAAACCATACTTTCAAATATAAGTACTTTCGTGGAAATAAATGAGGTATTACATCCAAATAAAAAAAAAAAAAAGTACCTCGAGCTTTTTTGGTGAAAAAAATTTTGAAAAAAAAATTAGGTCTTAATGTCGTGTTGGCTGTGAAATATCACCGGTTACAGTGCGACATACATACATACATACATACATACATACATACACACACACACACACACACACAGACTTTTTTTAAAAACCGGTTTTTTAGCTTCCTGAGGTCTCAAAACGTGCTTATATGCCAAAATATCGAAAATCAAAATTTCATCTATCACAAAGGTTCCTCTATGAGGAACCAAAAACTCCGGTGATTTTTCAACAAAATTGGTAAATTTACTAAAATTTAGTAAATTTTCGAAAAAATTCGCAATTTTTCGAAAAAAATCGGAAATTTACTAGTATTTGTAAATTTGCGAAAAAATAGTAAATTAACAATTTTTTTTTTCGTAAATTTTCGACAAAATCGTAAATTTACAACTGTGTCGTAATTTTACGATTTTTGTAGAAAAATTGCAATTTTTAATCGAAAATTTGCGGCAAACAGTTGTGAAATTACAAGCAATATTTTTTGTACCTAAAAACGCATAGCAAACCAGTTAGAGTCATAAAATAATGTTTTTTGATTTTATACCATGAGAAAAGATGAATACTTTTATTTTTTTTCGCTACATTTCTTTTAGCAAATAGGTATACAATTATTAATATTTTAAGAATAAAAAATATTTTTAATTACGTAAAAAAGGATAATCTGGACGAACAAGTTATTATAAGTAAAAACAGGATGAGTCAATTATAATTTAAATGGGACATTTTTACTTTAAAAAAAAAAAATTAATTTTGATAATAATTTTTAGTATATGAGGCATTATTTTTTTTTTACTACTTAACTTGGACAAAAAACTGAAAAAAAAAAATTGAAGGCACATCGATATAACTCGTGTTTTCAGGTAGTTTGAACCTTCAGAAAACCAAAAAAAATCGTGAACAAGAAATCGGCGATAGGTCCCAAAAAGATTTTTCCACTTTTATCTCAAAAACTGCCTTTTTTCGTAACTGAGCTAACCGATTTTCAAAAATTTTTATTTCGGGTTTTTCGCGGTATTTTTAGGGATTTTTTTTTTTATTACAAGTTAAAACAAGTTCAAAACTAATACAATCAAGGATTTAGCATCAATTTTTAACAATATTTTGACATTTATAAGCTTGAAAACCTGTATTTATTTTTTGCTTTTTTTCAAATTTTGTTTTATTACTTTTTCTTGCACCTTAGGCTGTTTTTAATCTACGAACAAGTTATAATGGTAAATATTGATAATTTTTAGTCCAAATTGATTGTTACATACCATCAAGATGCCCGAAAATAATTATTTTAATGCGCTACAATGATGGAACCCCTAGAGTCTCAATTTTTTAATTCTTGTTAAAATTAAGTAATTATACTTTTTCATCTTAAATATTTTGTCTATTTTATTTTTATCTCATAAAATATATTTTTTCAAGCAAATAAAACTCCATTAATGATTATGTGCCCAAATATTTTTCATTTTTACACGTTTATTACCAATTTTTTCAATTTTATACAATACGTAATTTTTGACCGGTTATGCATATTTTCAAGCTGTGGGAGTAAATTAAAAGGGGAGTTCAATACATTTGGAACACCAAATTATAAAAAATGGTTATGAATGAGTTTATTATGTTGAAAAAACATGACGGCTACTCTCCGTTCATTCTAATGGGTCTTCTGGGCCTAGAAACGCAGGGTTCAATGTTATAAACTGGGTTTTTTGGAAATGAAACGCTTAAACCTCACAAGTTAACCAAAACACTTCTGGTTGGTCTCAATTTTTTGGTGTAAGTGTCACCTTTCAAACGCCGTAAACCGCAATTTTCAATCACTAATTTTTTTATTAATGTAGCCAATTAACCAAATTACCTATTTTTAATTGCTGCCAAATTCGTAATTTCTAATAAAAAAAGGTTTTGTATGTCTTGAAAAATTCCTACAAGCTTGAAGTTTCCAAAAAATTTTTCTCGTCTCATTTCCTTGAGTCGTTTTTAAGAAATGGCTCTTCTAAATTAACATTAAAAATTAGCTTTTTATAAAACCATATAATTGGGACTCCGACTTCTAATTATCATATATCTGATGATTAAATAATTCAAAAAAGTAGAGTAAAGAATTTTTGGAAATTTGAAGCTTGTCGAAATATTTTGAGACGTATAAAACCCATTTTCGTCAAAAATTACAAATTTGGCAGCAATTTAAAAATAGGTCATTTTTAACCAAAAATGACCATTTGGTTAATTGGCTATAGTGATGAGAGGATTAATGATAATAAATTACGGTTTACGGCGTTTGAAAGGTGGTATTTACATCAAAAAAATGAAACCAACCAAAGAAAAGAGTAAAAGAGTTTAAGTTAACTTGTAAGGTTTTAGCGTCTCATTGAAAATTACCAAAAAACCCTATTTCAATGAGCCCTGCGTTTCTAGGCTCAGATGGCCCTTTGGAATGAACGGAAAGTAGCCGGCATGTTTTTTCAACATAATAAACTCATTCATAACCATTTTTTATAATTTGGTGTTCCAAATGTATTGAACTCCCCTTTTAATTTACTCCCACAGCTTGAAAATATGCATAACCGGTCAAAAATTACGTATTGTATAAAATTGAAAAAATTGGTAATAATCGTGTAAAAATGAAAAATATTTGGGCCCATAATCATTAATGGAGTTTTATTTGCTTGGAAAAATATATTTTATGAGATTAAAATAAAATAGACAAAATATTAAAATAGACAAGCCAAAGTAATAAAATGCAAGAAAAAGTAATAAAACAAAATTTGAAAAAAAGCAAAAAATAAATACAGGTTTTCAAGCTTCTAAATGTCAAAATATTGTTAAAAACTGATGCTAAATCCTTGTTTGTATTAGTTTTGAACTTTTTTTAACTTGTCACAAACAAATATCCCTAAAAATACCGCGAAAAACCCCTGAAATAAAAATTTTCGAAAATCGGTTAGCTCAGTTACGAAAAAAGGCAGTTTTTGAGATAAAAGTGGAAAAATCTTTTTGGCATCTATCGCCGATTTCTTGTTCACTTTTTGTTTCAGTTTTCTGAAGGTTCAAACTATCTGAAAAAACGGGTTATATCCATGCGCCTTCAAATTTTTTTTTTCTTCAGTTTTTTGTCCAAGTTAAGTAGTAAAAAAAAAATAATGCCTAATTTATGTGCATTTCTACGAGAAAATACGTTTTATGAGCACTAAAAATGAAAAAAAAAAAATTTAAGAGGCAACGATTACCACCATGATTTTCTGATAGTTTGCAACCTATAGAATGCAAAAAAAAACGTTATCACGGAATCGGCGATGGATGCCAAAAAGATTTTGCCACTTTTATGTCGAAAACCGTGTTTTTCGTATCTGAGCAACCCAAAATAATTTAAGAAAAATAAAATAGGCGATAACTTCATTAATCAAGATAAAAATTACTTTTTTGTTAATTAAAATTTAAAATAATAGATGACAAAATCTGATTTCCAGGGAAAAACTACTCCAGAAGAAAAAAAAACCTTTCTTTTTACGATGAAATTTAGCCGAGTTGTCGTCAATTTAAGATTTTACTCAAAGTTTTATATTGAAAAATGCCTATTTCTGACTTGTTTGATTTTCATCGTAAAATAATAACTTTTTTTTAAAAATCGATTAATTTTTCCCTGAGTATTCATTTCTTCAAAAAAAAAAATCATTTTTATTCACAAAATTTTAATTTTTAGGTCAGAAACCTTTGAAAACTGTAATTAGCTAAATTTATTTAACACAGTTTTTCATTGGTTTTTGACCTAATTGTTGAAATGTGTTAAAAAATTATTCTTTTCTTGAAGAAATAAATACTCAGGGAAAAAGTAAACAATTTAAAAAAAAATGAGTATTTTATCATAATAATCAAGGGAATAATGCATATTTTAAGTTCAGAAACAGACTTTTTTAATGTCTTTTTTAAGAAAAATTTGAGTAAAATCGTAAATTGACGATAACTTGGCTAAATTTCATTGTCAAAAGAAAAGTTTTTTTTTGTTCTTGAGTAGTTTTTCTCTGGCAATCACTATCGACTATATGGCCCATATTATTCGATTCCTGAGACATTCCTCTAACAAACTGTATATGTCTTTATTCGGAAATTCAAATGACGGAGCGTCCTTAAGTATGGTATAAAATAAAAAAACATTATTTTATGACTCTAAATGGTTTGCTATGCGTTTTTAGGTACGAAAAATAGGACTCGTAATTTCACAATTGTTTGTCGCAAATTTTCGATTAAAATTTGCAATTTTTCTACAAAAATCGTAAAATTACGACACAGTTGTAAATTTACGATTTTGTCGAAAATTTACGAAAAAAAAAATTGTTAATTTACTATTTTTTCGCAAATTTACAAATATTAGTAAATTTACGATTTTTTTCGAAAAATTGCGAATTTTTTCGAAAATTTACTAAATTTTAGTAAATTTACCAATTTTGTCGAAAAATCACCGGAGTTTTTTTTACAGTGTACTTTATTTGAAATTTTGGTTATAAATTTTTATAAATTTTGTATCAAACAAGTATGTTTTTTTTAATTCTGAAATCTAATTATTATAAATTTAGCGTTTTCTTGAATTTACAAATTTAAAATTTGCCACCAAGTCACGTGACCAAACTGAAATGTGATTCGGGTTCCTCCAGAAATTTTACAAAAATCTCGCATGGGTCTCGCATAAAGTAAGATATTTATAAACAAATATTTTAAAATTAATTTTTATTAAAAAAATAATAACATGACATTTAACTTAATTATTTCGCTATTTTCACTCAAACCGTTCATTGATAAAAATTAATAACAGATTATTAAATAAAAATTAATTCAGCTTTTGCACTAATTACATAAATTATATTTTAATTACAATTTTTAATTAGAAGCTAGCTCTACTTAGTTATCAAAATTAAATAAAATTTTTTTTCAAATGAGTACACGTGCAAGTTTATAAAGAAAAAAAAATTATTTTGTTTTTTTAAATTTAGAAATAAAATAATTAAATATAAATTAAAAAATTGTAAAATCGTTTTATTCATATTTTTAATTATGTTTGAGATTGCTTATTTTTAATTTGCTGATTATATCAAGTTTTGTTTTGGCTTACTCCATATCCTCAGTACCAGAAGATTTCTTTAAACCGATGAGAAATTAAAGCAAATAAGTATAAAATATTATAAATTTTTATATCATTCTTTAAAATTTATTTCGAAAACATAATTCATTAAGTTTTAACAAAGATTTTTTGAAAATGATTCAATTATTTATTATTTGAAAATTACTTTTTTAATTTTATCTTAAATAAATATTAATATTAGTTTGAAATTTTTTCATATTTTGACCAGTACTGGGTGAAAAATTAATAATTTCAAATTAATATTAAATGAAATATGGGTGATAAAATGTATACCATTATCAAGGGCGGATCCAGAAATTTTTTTCGGGGGGGGGGGTCATTTCATAATTTAAGGGGGGGGGTCAGTACACGTATCTTGTGACTAATGATCATTTCATCATCTTCTTCGAAGAAGATTTTTTTAGATTTCAGGAAAATTGGAAATAAATATTGAAAGTGAAGTAAGGCCGATAATTTATATCAATGGGTTTAGCAAAAATGTTGAAGACTTTTACTATCGTTATAATGCACGTTCAGTTAGCAGAGAATTAAGTCTAGGAATTTATCGAATTTGGGCAAAAGCGATTGGTCATTATGATTGTGCTAGAGATGTTGAAGTTAAAAATTCGAAACGTACTGTACTTAATATGAAACTTGTAAGGCAAAATCCAAAGAGATATCATGATCAATACCTCTTTTGTAACATTAATGTAAAATTTGAGAACGAAATTTAAAAAAAAAGTCTTACAAAAATTTACATTAGCCATAGATCCAACTGCGCTTCGCACTTAGAATGTAAATAATTAAATTTTTTATTAATTCTTTTAATCAGAACTAAACTTTAAAAATTCAAAATTAATAAAACCATTCATATATTATTAAATATTATTAAACATTACGACCTTTGCAGACAATGATA
Source organism: Anagrus nilaparvatae (assembly GCA_022575985.1). Taxonomy (NCBI): domain Eukaryota; kingdom Metazoa; phylum Arthropoda; class Insecta; order Hymenoptera; family Mymaridae; genus Anagrus; species Anagrus nilaparvatae. The sequence goes on along the minus strand of JAKSXM010000247.1, from coordinate 25,216,911 downwards.
AAATTCTTAAATACTTGTGCTGATAATAATATGTGGTATAATATTTACACTCTAAATATATCAGACAGTGTAGTATTAAGTTAAGAACAATCAATAAGAAGTTTGAAAATTTTTTATGTTGGGAAATTCCGAAAATTTTTTTCGAAAATCCCAAGGTCATTTCGCCTCTTCATAACCATTCATATAGTTATTTAAGGTAAGTTTCTACTTGATGCGCTGTTTCTACTCGGTTTTGAAGTAAAATCGGAAAATTAGTTTATGGGAAAACGGGAAGAGATAATGGAAAAATTTTTGGGGGTAAAATAAAGGAACTATAATAAAGTACATGAAAAAGTTTTTTTAAACTAATTTTAAAAATATTTCATACATTAAAATTTAATGTAAAGTTCACGTATTTTTGCCGGAAAAAGCTTATGGTACCAGTGATAACTTAAAATCACTTGGTCCGATCGACTCAAAATTTGGTCTACATACTCACCCAATATGTAGTTTTCGTGTGAACTAAAATTTTTAACATTGGCTAAAAAAAAAAGATTACAAAAATTTTAAAACAAATTTCGAAAAAAGTGATTTTTTTTTTAATATTTTGTGCAAAAAAACATAGAAACAATCAAAACTTTTGCAATCTTTTAGTTCACATGAAAACTATACATTTGGTAAGTATGCGGGCCAAATTTGGAGTCGATTGGACCAGGTGATTTTGAGTTATCACTGGTACCAGGTGCAAAAAAGTAGTTTCGAGAAAAACGCGTTTAAAGTTTTAAAAATATATGAATTGAAGTGCGGGGCGCTTTATAAAAGAGGATAAAAATGATACAAAATATTTGGATCGATATAAAAATTTTTTTTAAAAAGTTGCTAGAATTTTTTATTACTGAATTAATTTTGTCAAATTAATTTTAATTTATTTTGTTAAATTGAGATTTATTGCTCCAAGTACTTCTAACCTATCATACTCTAGTCAAAATTCACGCATGATTTAAATTTTCTACCAGATTTTAATATGGTCATGTGACTTAGAAGGATGTAAGAAAAATAGATATCAAGTGAAAAATGAAAAAAAAAATTGAAGATTCGGCATTAGTAGGAAAAAATTTTCGAGATATTTTATAAGGAACTTTCAATAATGGTGACTGCGAGATTAGGCCTAAGATTCTTTTAAGAACAAATAAATCCTCGCAGGTGGAAGAATTATTTAATTTTAAGTTGTTTGGCAGCGATTTTATTCAACAGAAAAAAAATTGTAATAATTTAAATCCATAACCAATATTTTATTTTTAGAATCATTTGTCAAGCGTATATTTGTAAAAAGAAAGTTTTTTTTAAAATTTTGATACTAGCTTGATTATAAGTCTTTAAAGTATTTTGTCTGCATTACAAATTTTCAAGCCTAGTTTTCTAACATAAGATTACTCAGAGATTACTCAGAAATTTGGTTATTAGAATGTCCAAAAAAGCATACACTTTTGCACGGATTTTAGTTTTGGACATTTGACTTATTTTGTTAAAGATAAAGGTAATATCGTCATTACAGTAAAAAATATTGAAACCAGGTAAACTTCATAGAAATATTTTTTTTCATCGATGAACAATTCAATTACAAATAAAGATAATCTAGGCCTCGGAGAGAATTAGAATATCCAGGATTGGAGATATTAGTGAAGTTAGCAAAAACAAAAATGTTGAAATCCAGTATAAAAATATGTTGAATAAGAAATTACAAAAAATATAAGAAACATTATTATTTGGATTTTAACTTATTAAAATAAACAAGAAACATTATTTTTCTTAATTTAGCCGATTTAAATAAAATTCTGCATTTATCGAAATCATCTTGAAATCTTATATTTAGAAGCCGAGTTATAACACTTTTCTGTTTTCCATATGAGCCTGTACCCAATTTCAACTTTTGAGCCGAATAACTCAAAAAATTAAGCGGTCGAAATTCTTCAGATTTTACAAGGTAATTTTAAATAGTAAATAGTTAAGTCTGGAAGTTAAAAAAAAAAACACTATATTTTTTTTCAATTCCTAGCCAACGTCCTTAATTATCTATAGCCGTTTTTTCACAACCACTACTTAAAAAACAGAAAAAATTTTCAAAAATATTTTTAAAAACTGTAATTTAAAAATGCAGCATCTTAAGTTATTGTTCCTACTTCAGACATTAAAGATATTGTTCTTGAAGTAAAGAAATAAGTCATTATTAATTTTAAAATCCAAAAAAATTTTAAATAATTAAATAAAGTTTTTAAAGTACATTAAATTAATTTAATTGGTTTTGAACTTCTCATTAAAATAAATTAGGTTTTAACTGATGCCTCGATCCAATTAGATTTTAATCTGCAATTAAGAATTAAATTAGTATTATTAAGTATATTTCAAGGTGAATAGATAAGAGGGATTTTTTCATGCTCAAATTATTCAAAATTACTTGAAATGTAAAGAAAATAAAAAAAAAATTATCGCTCTAATTCATAATATGCGCTCAGTGGTATGGTGAGCCAAAAAAAATGTTTTTTAATTTTCTTTGCATTTCAAGTCATTTACAATAGTTTGAGAATTTTCAATACATACAACACTTGACCATAAAATCTTAAATCGCAGTTTAAGTCGGGTTATTAACGTACAATTTAGGTCATTCATTTTTTGTCAAACCATGGGATGGGTCGTAATTTACTATTTTTTTATTTGAGATATTGTTATAAAGTCTTTTGCAGCATTTATATTTATGGTCAGATTACTTCATCACCATCACAAATTCCGGAGTCGTTTGATTAAGAAATGAGCTCTTGACATTTAAATCAGCAAAAACTACACCCGAAAAGGGGTATTTTTGTTGTATTTGCACTTTAAGTGCCCAACAACTACAACTTTTCATAGTTGAGACCCCAAAACTTAGATCTAAAAAAGCTATACCTGACCCAATCTGGTGATGATCAGTAAGTATACAATCTCCCTCCGTCATTTGACTGTAAGTGTAAGTAAGCGTCGTATATACAAAACAGAAACATTTAAAACATGTAAAACATTTATAATAATTAAAAATAATTACATGCTAAAATAGAAATTTTCATTGGCATTGAGAATGCATTTATTAAGGTAAAAGAAGAAAAACATATGCACAAGAATGGTTAGAAAATAAACTAAAAATTTTATTATTTGATCAAAGTCTCCATCTCTGCCAAACATCTGTAATTTCATTTTGTTATGTTATAAAACAATTTGCAATTGTAAAAATTTTTTTTCTTATTTCATAATTTAACTTGCAGCGATGCCGCATGTACTTAGGAAAACTTAAGGTAAAAATAAAGGCAACGATCGGTTGCAACTTGCAAAAATACAAACAAATTTTCAATAAATTTGTAACAGGACAAAATTTTACATTTGCATGTGCACAAAATGTTTAATTTTAATATTTATTAATGATGGATTACATAGCGACGAATACTGAACAAATTAATTGTATTTATACAATTTCTGTCTCTTCCCCTGTTGTACATGGGAGTTTTTAAATAGTCTCCTCTTTTTTTATTATAACGTACCAGAGTGACATAAATTATTTTAATAAATTAATTTTTTCAAATTTTTAAATTATCGTAAATTAATTTTTAAAAACTTATTTTTGATGTTAATTCGGATATTTTTGACTTAAAAAAGTTAAAAGAAAAAAAAATTTGAAAAAAAACTTCTCTGGTGGGGACTGAACCCACAACCCTCAGGTATCTCTACCAACTGAACTACAGAGAGGGTGTCAGTTGCAGTCCCGAAAGAGATTCTTTTCTCAAATTTGGCTGGCTTTGCGTTTTCAGCTTATTAAAATTTTTATTATTATTTCTTGCTATCGTTCACATTTTTTCAAACATTTATTAATGATAGATTATATAGAGACATATACTGAATAAATTAGTTCAGTATTCAATCAAAAAATATGCAAAAAAAAAACTCAGATCAAATATACGTATTATTATTTAAAAAAAAAAAAAATTAAAAATTTTTTTCTAAAAAAAGTTTTTAGGACCTTCGGATATAGATTATTTAAATATAAGAAATTAATGTCAACAAACAAATAATTTTATATTTCGGTTGTATTCAATTACACACAGAAAAGTTTTGCTGCATTTAATTGTTTTGTAAAGCAAATTTGCGGTTAAATAAGATAAAATTTAAAACTTTGCGTGCAAAGGGTTTTCAACAGTCTTATATGAAAATTTGAGAGAATTTATTCATCCATAAAAAATTAAAACTTATAACGTAAGCAAATATTTGTAAGTTTTTGTTTGTTTTAAAAATATGAATATAAAATTAAAATTAAAAAATTAAAACTTTTTTTAAAAATAAACTTCCAAAATATTCAAAAATGATTGTAATTTATATTTTTTATTTGAATTACAATTTGAATAATTGTCTATTAATTGAAGATAAAAAATGAGTTCAAATAAAAACTTTCGTATATTAGTGAAAATCAATTTATTTCTGAATTCACCTTTTCAAATTACATAATTATGGTATTATTTTTATACATGAATGCGCAATTAGATATATTTAAAAGAAATTTATTTTAAGATTAAAATTTGTAAAAAAAAATTTGCTTAAAGTACATATTTGATTTCTGAGCTTACAATTATTTGCTTTATTTTTTCAATAAATTGCCAAAGTTTCGAAGACCTTCAGTCTTCATTATCAAGGCTAAAAATTTACAATATTTTACAATTTTATAAAAATTTTTTTACATAATTTAAAATTTAAAATTAACTTTACCTTATTAAATATTTTTAAGTAAAGAATATATAATATTCTTCACTGAGTAACGATCTTATACTAATACTTTGAGTTTTTAAAAAATTTTTACAAGTTAATAAATGGGAGAATGAAGTTTTTGACCAAGTGGCAATAAATAAAACAAACAATTTTAATTTAATTGTTACGTTTAGTATACTAATAACAATGACTAAGAACCATTTTTTTCTGAAAACTAAAGTTTGTAAACTTAATTAATAATGGAATTTATAATTTATATTTATTGTTAATTTTATATGTTTGAAAAGGGATGCAGATCGCACACAAAACGTAACAAAATTAAAAATTTTTTTTTTTATTTATTGCCTTCTTGGTCAAAAACTCCATCCTCAATAATAATAATGGGCGAAAAATTCTAATGCAAACAATATTTAAAAGAAATTTATTATCAATAATTTAGCATAATATAGTAAGATTGATAAAACAACCTAAAAATTAATTCTTATCATTTAACAAATAAATCATATATTTGATAAGTATAAAAAGAATTCGTTATTACAAAAAAATAGTTATTTTAATTTTTTTTAAATTTTGATAGATAAATTTATTAAAAAATTTTAAAATGTTACGATTAATTTTATTATTTTCTGCTGTCTGTTTAGCATTTGCTTATCCAGGCGAGTTTGATAAAAAACAATATTTAAAAACCATTTATGAATGGAAATACATTGATTTTCTTTGGCCGTCAGAAGCAATAAAAAATAAATATATTCATTCTGGTGACTATGACTTCAAAAAGATTGTTCCAATTGATGTTGATCGTGCACCAGGTAATTTTTTTTAATTTTTAAATTTTCATGTTATATACATTCAAAATTCATGAATTTTTTTCAATTCTAAAGATGGACGAACTTTTGTCACTTTAATAAGAACAAAAGGAGTTCCTGCAACAGTAAATGTAGTAACTAATCATTTAGGGCCATCTGGTCCACTTTTATCTCCTTACCCAAGCTGGGAATGGTACAACAATGCAAATTGTAAGGGTATCTTAAATGTTTATCGTGTTGCAGTAAGTGGAATTTTTTTCAATCTTATTTTGACACATAAATAAATAGATTTGATAAGTTTTAAAATTTTTTACAGATTGACAAATGTAATAGAATTTGGATATTAGACACTGGAAGTAAAGATGGAAAAAACATTTGTCCAGCTAAATTATTAACTTTTGATTTAAAGACAAACAAATTAGTTCAGGAACTAATGATTCCAGATCATGTTGCGCGAAATAAGCAAGGCAAAGGTTTACTAATCACACCAGTTATTCATTACAGTGATTCTGACTACAAATGTTATAAACCCATGGTAATTATTCAATAATAATAAATTTATGCCAATCTATTAATCTATTAATACTTTCAGATATTTATCGCTGACGTTATTGGCCACGCTCTGATTGTTTCAGATAATAAATATTTTAAGCGTTTAGAAGGTCCAATTTTTAAACCCTTGGATAAATTGTCAAATTTTGAAATCGCAGGCGAATCATTTCATTTAGCAGACGGTGTTTTTGGTCTTGCCCTAACCCCCATCCTTCCTGGTAATAGACGTTTTCTCTATTTCAGACCGTTGGCATCAAAAACACTATACTGGGCAGAAATAAGTGATATTATTAAGGCTCAGAACATATTTTCTCTCAGATATCATGCAGCTATTGATGTACTGCCAAGTCAAGTTTCAACAATGGCGTTTTCTAGAGATGGAACATTATTTTTTCACTTAACACGGCAAACTGCGACTGGTTGTTGGAATATTGTTAAACCATTAAATCCATTCCATGTGGTAATTAAAACTTTAATTTAATTTACATATGTAGGGCAAAAAGCCTATTTTCTGCTTTAGGGAGACGGGTTTTTGCCCATTATATGTAAAACTATGTTTTTGTATGCTGACTGCACTCGCTCGCTATACTTGCTCGTGCAATCAATTGCATGCAAAGCCAAAACCAATATTTTATCCCTTGTTTAATAAATAGCTATTTCCTAAATGTAACATAATTAAAATTTTATTTTCTGTTAATATAGAACATAGCCGTTCAAGATCCTGAAAGATTACAATTCGCAAGCGGGCTAAAAATAGTAAATTACCAGAACAAAGAATTCATATTAACAATGACAAATAGGCTACAAAAAATATATGGCGGAACTCAAAATTTCAATGAAATAAACTTTAGGATATCGTCAATCCCTGTTAATGTAGCAAAAGCATATACACTGTGTAATCAAAAAGGACACTTTTAAGTAAAAATTAAATAAAATATAGTTGGTTGAGTATAATATTTCTTTAACCGTTTTTTTTATATGGATGCTTTTTACAAGAACTGTATATTTTATTATTGTTTATGGCACAACACTAATTATTTTTTTTTCTTTCAATTTTTTTGTATTTTTATGTATTACAAGTTCTAAATACCTAAATTTTTCAATGGTACTGCTACAAACGTAAGAACAAATTTTACGTGTTATTTTTTTGGGATTTTTTATTTATGCTGACAGTGGTGACACGGAATTTTTTATAAATTGTTTAAACAAATAAAAAAAAATATTTTTAATTCACATGCGACGCGTATATGTATGTTTTTTTACTTTCTGATAACGATTCTGATGTCTAATTTTCATAATAATAACTATTAACTATTGAAAAAATTCAATTGTTTATAAAAATTGTTTAAACAAACAAATTTTAAATATCATATGTGACACGTAAATTTGTATGTTTTTTCACCCTCTGAAAACGATTCTCGTGTCAATTTTTTGTTATTTTTTCGGAAACAGAAGAGGCCATAAATTTGTAATATAATTAAATTATCAAATGAAAAATTATTATTTTATGAAAATCAAAAACGACGACTTATATTAATTCTTAATAGCAGGCATTGAAATTTTTACCACAACTTAGAGATAAGTATAAGATCAGAATCCGCATTTCTATGACACTTTTCGACTTTATTTATAAATGATTTTTTTCTTTAAAAATGTGACTTTAAAAAAACATTATTTATCAACTTTTGAAAAGAAAAAAAAGGTGCAAAACAGCTTTCGTTTTGGATATAAGTAGAGGGAAGGGGGGTACTATGTATAACGTGTATACCATTCCTTTGAAAAGCACCCATATATTGTAAATAGATGCTTATTTCTTTAAAAAAATCTACAAATATATTGTGAATTCGAATTTATGTTTAAAAAAAATACAAATTGTAACTATAAGGCAATTAAGCAATTACACTTTTGCAAAAAACTTTTTTTAAAACCAATAAAAAATTCAATTTCTTTAAGCACGTTAATTCTACGTGAATTCTCAACTGTGATTGTTTTATAGCCTATTTTGGTAATAGTTCTGTTTATAAAAATAATGTGGATTCTGTTTATAAAATTATATGTTTAATATAGGTTTCTGAATTATAAAAATTTTAACTTTCTCAGTTTTAATTACTAGACCAATCAAATTGTAAATATTAATGAATGTAAAAGGTAGTATACAACTATTTAATTTTCACGTGTATGAAAATATCAAATAAATAAATAAATATTAACTGATCTTATTTAATCAACTTTAATCAAATTTTTATGTTACATTTTTCAAACTTTTGCTCTGAAAAAACTATACTTTTCTCCCATTAAATTTAAACCGAAATTTTTGAGAGGTCTGATGGTACGGTTTTTCCCTATCTTTACGATTATAAGAAAAAATTTTTGAAAATTTCTCTCTAATTACAGGTAAGAAGTTTTTATTTTTAGTTCCTTTGTAGTAAAAATTTTGGTCATAAGTAAGTTCTAAAGTTTAGGAAAATCGATTTGATACACTGAAAAAAATCTTGTTGCAACAAACCTGAAAATTTCAGTAACAACAAATGGAATCCCTGTCAGCAAATGGAAATTCAGGTTGTGGTGCACGAATTCTCTTTCTTCGTCTTAGCCATTAGCGCATAATCGACTATTCTTGGGTAGATGAATATTTAATATTAGGGGTTTATATAGCATTTTTTTGGTATAAAAAAAAGAGTGACCCAAAGATGCTGCTGGGTGATATTTTAAGTATAAAATGTACATTTTCATAGATCATAATTCATATGTCCAAGAATGGTCGACTGGGTGCTAATTATCATAATTCTATTCATATCTCCAAGAATGGCCGATTAGGTGTTATTGGGTCAAACTGCTGCAAAAATTGTAAATTTAAAATTTTACAATTTTAAATTTATTCAGTATTCGTCGCTATATAATCCATCATTAATAAATATTTGAAAAAATAATTTAATATGCTTTCTGACTGTCGCTGTAAGTATTTGTATTTTTGGTCATTTTTGGACCCTAAAATGAGTAATTTTCGTTTTATTCATAAAATCGTTATAAAATCGTTGAACAAAAATCCCAAAGGTATGGTCGATCAGAAATTTCCATGGCAATATGATGGCCTAAACAGTTTTTCTAAATTTTTACTTGAAAAGCTGATAAAGCGGAATATTTAACCTTGACTCAAATTATATTAAAACTCCGGCAGTTATTCTCCAAATGATATCAGATTTGGCATGAAGTTAGTCTCGTGCATATACTTTTGCCTAGTCCTATTATCAGTTTGGTTATTTTCACATAGTAAGAAGTTATATGGACAATCCTCAAAACTTTCACAATTTTAGGTGAAAAAACGCTATTTTTGTGGGTAAATAAAAAGTAATATCTATAACTCTTTATATTCGATCCTGTCTTTGGGATTTTTTTTAACGCTTTTATATTGATTTTATGAATGAAACGAAAATTGGTCATTTTAGGCCAAAATTTCAAAAATTCACTACGATGGCCAGAAAGCATGTTATGAACTGAGCTAGTAGGTAAGAGGATATTTCATAATTATAAACCATTGTGCAAACCGAGAGCATGATTCAAGGATCCGATCTGAGAGCTTATGTATATGGCCTATAATCTGTCACATATAGTAACAAGTTACTATAAATCGCTAGTAATAGGGAAGATATAAAAACGAAGACAGAGGCGTTACAAAAATGTACTATTCTTGTAGAAATAATCTAATCTTGAGTAGTAGTTTAGTAAAAAATAAATAATATTAAAAATAATTACTTCGAAATATTTATTAATCCCCCTGAATGTTGTGTTATACCAGCAAGCAAGCAATCAAATGAAGCAATGATGAATACTTGAAGTATGCTAGAAATGCTTGTAATTATATAAATGACATAATAAAATTTTTGTTCTTCAATAAAAAATTTTATTAAAAATAAAGGTATTTTAGTTCTAGGTATATTTAGAGGGACAAATATATCAAGGATTGGGGATACCATCATTGTTAATAAAAACAAAATTACTGAAATATATTTTGTAACTAGAAACAAAAAATTAAGGTAGATTTCTGCTTGGCGCGCTCAGTTTTTAAGCAAAATAAGAAAATTATTTTATGGGAAAACGGGAAGAGATAAATTTTGTGGGGTAAAATAAAGGAACTAATAAAGTACATGAAAAAAAAATAGACACTGCGATTCGATGGCTGATACCGTTTGCCAAGATGATTCACAATGAAAATATGACGTTCCTAAAAAGGTTAAGATTAATTAAAGATGCACACATCGATCAAACTTTGCTTTTAGCTCTTAGGTTTTCGATTAAAAAAGAAAAACATACAAGAAAGTCCTGTAGTAGATATTATTGCAGCAATTTATATGAAGTTAGAAGGCAGTGGCTTTAATTTAGGGTATATTACAATGTGGCAAAGAATTAAAAAAACTTATAAGTTAAAGGTAAAGCAAAGAACTGTATTAAATCTTATGTGGTTACTTGATCCAGCTGGAGTCTTAACTCGTAGAAGAAATAGACTAATAAGAACCCTACTTTATGAAAACTATTCAAAAAAAGAAATTATACCAACTTTTGTAAGATCAGATGCTATTACAGAGAATATAATTGTTGAAAGCCTTCATAAAAGTTTAAGAACGTGGTCAGGATGATGAATTGTCTGGTTTAAATAGTTTTTTAATTGGTAAAAGTGTAAACAATCAGCGCATCGAATTATACTGGGCTTAATTAAGAAAATTTATGACGGGTTTTTAAATTGATCTTTTCAAAGTAATGCAACACAAAGGAGTTTTAAATGCAGCCATCCCAGCCCATGCTGAATGTTTAAGAGTTTGCTTGGGGCCTTTAATAAAGCATGAGTTAAATTATGGAATGACCATAGGATTTATCAGCAGCCCAAAAAATGTTTACTTAATGTGCTTTAAAACCTTCCACAGAAATATAATGTATTGATTTTATATTTAAAAAAAAAAATACTGGATAAATCACAGAAGAAATGTTCAAAACTACTTAATGTTTAAGGTTCTAACACCATAGTTTAATAATCTAAAACTTATTTTCTTTTAAAAATCTTAAGTGTAATACTTTACATTTATTTTAAATATTTCCTTAAAATATTGTAATACTTTAAGAAATAAAACAGTTTAAAATGCAGTAAATTATTTAATTGTGGTGGAAATTTACAGCTATATGTTTAAGGTTTTTTTGCTTATCTAAAATGTAAACATTCATATAATAAGAAATTAAGTACTAAAATATAATTGAAAACTAACAAAATAATATTCTTCAATTTAGATTTCAATACTAATTTTGTTGCATTTCTTTGTATCATCTATAAGAGCTTCAAGAGCACTTGGTCTTTTTGTAGAATTAAAATACAAACCCAATTCTATAGTCTCTCTGGCAAAAAATGGTACATACACAATTGGCTTTGGGATTTATGAGTCTTAATTTGTTGAACAACTTGCTCAGATATGGTCTTTTTAATTTTAAAGTCAATGACTTATGCCTGATTTCTGCTATATACTTCAACAAAAGTGACAACTGCTGCCCAAATATGTGATCTTGACAGTTTGAATTCCATACGTAATTAGTTGTTCTGATGTCGTGCTACGACACGTGCTACGAGGTCGTGCTCAGACGTCTATGTCACGACATGGAAAAGGCAATTGCCACGTCTGGGCAAAGTGCGGTGATACAACTTTCATTAGTTGTTATTTGTCACCGAATGACACTATTGGGGTGTTCACCGCAAATCTGGCCTCATTGGAGGAAACGATAAGGGAAGTCTCTGGCAATATCATATTTGCTGGGGACTTAAATGCCAGGGCCGTGGAATGGGGAATGCCAACCACGAACCGTAGGGGAACGTTGATCCTAGAGATGGCTGCTAGAACCGATCTGGTGGTCATGAACTCTGGGAACAATCCAACCTACGTAAGGCCAGGCTTTGGCGAATCGATCCCTGATGTCACTTTTGCCTCGGCCGGGCTGGCAGGAAGAGTGGGTGGCTGGAGGGTGATGGATGGAGCCAATGGCAGCGATCATAATTACATCACCTTCAAAGTGCGTGATAGGGTTGCTAATCGGCCCCCGTACAAAAAGCGCCCACTAGGCTGGAATGTGTCAAAGATGGACGAGGACAGATTTGTGGATTATCTTCGCGAAGAGTTCTCGTCTATCCCAGCCTGGCATGGAGGACCGACCACCCCGCGAGAGGCAGAGACCCTTGTCAAGAGGGTAACTGCTCTTCCGAGGGGAGCCTGCGATGCCTCTATGCCGCGTAAACGGCCCTGGAAGGGTAAAAGAAGCGTGTACTGGTGGAATGAAGAAATTGCGGAGCTAAGACGGGTCTGTCACGGCGCACGCAGAAGACGGCAAAGAGCGTATGGCCGCCCAGAGCTGGCTACGCGCTCTGAAGAGTACAAGGGAGCCAAGCATAGGCTGGCGAAAGCTATCCGCCTCAGCAAGGCGCGCTGTCTTCGGTCCCTAAGAGATGATGTCAACAGCGTCCCGTGGGGCCTGGGATATAAGGTTGTCATGGGCAAACTTAAGTCCGGATGTGACAACACGATGGATGAAGCAACGACCAAAAGAATAGTGGACGCTCTCTTCCCGGATCATCCAAACCAACAACACCCTGCTTTGGATGTCCCGAGGGAGCAAGTTCCGCTATTTATCGAGGCGGAGATGCTTCAGGCAATTAGGTCAATGAAAAATGGGAAAGCGCCAGGACCAGACGGAATACCCGCGGAAGCCCTTAAGGCGGCTGCAAAGGTAATCCCTGGTCTCCTGCTTGGCATGTTTAACGCGTGCCTCGTGGCAGGCGCCTTTCCAAGGGACTGGAAAGTGGCCCGTCTGGCTCTGATAAGCAAGGGAAAGGGTGAACCAGGATCTCCATCATCTTACAGACCATTGTGTATGTTAAATACCATTGGCAAGGTGATGGAGAGCATGGTCAGAGGAAGATTGCGGCAAGCAATTAGGGAAGCGGGTGACCTTAGCGACGACCAACACGGCTTTCGTGAGGGGCGTTCCACGATCGGTGCCATCGAGCAGGTCGTGAAGGTGGTTATGAGGGCCAGACAAGTGCGGCCGGATATTAAACCGGACGTCCTGCTTGTCACGTTGGATGTGAAAAACGCATTCAACTCGGCTAAGTGGGACGATATGTTGCACTCCCTCGAGCAGGTATTCAGAGTTCCGGATTATCTGAGAAATATACTCAGAGATTACCTCCGGGACCGATACCTGCGCTGGGACACGCTCGATGGCACAAGAGGTAAAGTATTAAGCGCAGGCATAGCGCAGGGTTCAGTTCTGGGTCCTGATCTGTGGAATGCCTTTTACGACGGCTTGCTAAAGATTGAGCTCCCGGATGGATGCTCCATGATCGGATACGCGGATGACGTTGCTCTAACCATAACAGCTCGAGAGCCAGAGGACCAGCAGAATACCTTGGATGAGGCCATGCGCCTTATCAATAGCTGGATGTCGGATCACGGACTAAGACTGGCAGTCCCGAAAACGGAGATTGTCCTTCTGACCCGGAGAAGGGTTGATACCATATTCGGCATCAGCTTTGATGACGGAGGTAATCCCCTTATGATCCAGACCAAACCATCGGTCAAATATTTGGGGGTCTTCTTGGATAACAAGTTGACCTACAATAGACAATTCCAGCAGGCCTGTGAAAAGGCTGGACGGGTGACAAAGTCCCTCTCGTGGCTAATGACGAATATCGGCGGTCCCAGATCTGAGAAGAGGAGGCTGTTGATGACGACAGTTAACTCCATCTTGCTCTACGGTGCAGAGGTGTGGGCGGACAATGTCCGCATAAAAAAGTACTGCAAGAAACTAAAGGCAGTACAGAGGCAGGGGGCACTACGAATCGCTTGCTCGTACAAGACAGTATCAGAGCCAGCGATCCAGGTGGTGGCTCGGGTGATTCCCATCGACCTGCTTGCCTTGGAAAGGCAGGCGATCTATAACCGTGAGGAAGAAGAGCGCGACGTAGCTTCCGTTCGCGCCCGCTCCCGCACAATGGAATGTTGGCAGTATAGGTGGAATGGTGACCCGAGGGGACGTTGGACGCACCGCCTTATCATCGATTTGGAAAGCTGGATGAACCGTGATCATGGAGAGGTAGACTTCTACCTCACACAGTTCCTAACTGGTCACGGTTATTTCCGCGATATGCTTTTCAAGTGGAGCAAGGTGACATCTCCGGAATGCTTGCATTGCCCGGGCGAGCTGGATACCGCTGAGCACACCTTTTTTGGGTGTCCTCGCTTCGCTGAAGGGCGACCGCCCTTCGATGAATGGAGGCCGGAAGTAGTCGTCCCGGAAATGCTGCGCAGTGCCGCTAACTGGTACAGTGTGGCAGAGTACGTACGGGCGACACTGATTGGAAAAAAGGAGGAAGGTTTCCTCTCGTAGGAAAATCTCCTCCTTTATTGACAGGGTATGGCGAAGAAATGCCTGGGCTGCATTGTTTCCGGACCGAAGTAATACCTAAACAGGGAGTCCCGGTCCGGATTCTATGATATTGTCATAAATGCAGGAGGGTGGGGAGTTTAATGGGTATTGTAATTCCTCAATTGTGTATATCTGGGCAACCCCAGATACAAATTTGAGGTTGAGTCCCACATAACCATACAGTACGCGTGTATGGTATGCGTAAATGCATTCTCCTCGTCCTACGAAAAAGGCCCCTTCTTGAAGGGGCCCCAAAAAAAAAAAAAAAAAAAAAAGTTGTTCTGATGTCATGTATTTTATGGTGCCTCTAATATTTACAGAATTTGACTTAAGGAATTGAGCAATATTATCACTCTTGCTCAATTTCAGGTCACAAATCTTAGTTTTAAAATTTTTATTAACTAAAATGTTACCAGGCTTAAGGGTCGTTTTACCTAAATATGTCGATATTTTAGCTGATTTTCAAGGTAGGATTGTGAAATAACGGATAGAGATATTTGAATCAAATTTTTTTTATTGTTTAGAAATATATTAATAATTTAAAAAAAAAATTTTTTTTTGTTTTTTGTGACGTCATTTTTGCGTAAGAGGGGTGTATTTGCGTCTCTGAAAAAAAATAATCCAAAGTTATGTACAGGATATCTTGACTTAGGATAATCTAAAACATACAAAAAAAAAATTGGTAAGACTTAAAACCCGTAATTTCGGGATGACGTCGAGTTTTTTCAAAAAAATTAATTAGGAACAAAATGGCGGCTACACAAAGTTAAAATGAAAAAAAAAGCCTATAATTTTTGGGCAAAAGCAGCTGTAAAAATTTTTTGAGAACATAAAAAAAAAAAAACTCGACGTCATCCCGAAATTAGTGCATTTATTAAGTTGCTTAGTAAATTTAAAGTAAATCGGTGCAGAAGTTATCGCGTAATCGTGTACATGGTTTTCAAAGACGTTGTTTCGAGTAAAACGACTTTGAAGTTTTGGAATAATTTTTTCGGTACTTTTAGTTATTAAATTATTAATTTTTTTTTTTTATTACGTAAAGGAACATACAAAAAATGTATTAGACCAAAAAAATTAAAATCAGTTGAGTAGTTTTAGAGAAATCTTAATTAGAAGGTGTAAAAACATAGTTTTCAAAATAAGAATAAAAATTTTTTTTTCGTAGAAATTTAACAAAACATTTTTTTTTGTATATTTAAGTATACTTATAAGTTATTAGTGATTTTGGAGCCATAAAGTTATCCTTCCGGTTTTCATACTGAACCTGTAGCTGATTTTATCCCTACTGCTGGGCCGATTTGCTATTTTTTACCATTTTGGCACGGCTAAATTTAGCGTCATAAACAATCGCGAATACTAGCTAAATTTGCTCATAATTTCTATCAGTGACCGGTTCCGACATAATTTCTAACTATTTAACAATAGTTAGAAGATATGTAAGATAATAATAGAGCCATACCGTTAAATTTATCAAAAGTACGTTTGACGGTGCGCGCAAAACAGGCCAAAAAATATACTTAGGGGGGAGGATTTAAAAATAAATTTTTTTTACATACTCTTGAGACATATATAAAGTAATTAACAGAAAAAAAAAAAATTCGATTATCAAAAAAAAGTTTAGGTAAAACGACCCTTAAGATATCTGTGTACTGTGTTTACCATTCGTTTAAGGACGCTGAAACCTATGGGTTTTAAACTAAACGCTTTTATAAAATTTTATCTTTTCACATACTTTGTTTTTTAAACATACTTCGTAAACCAAAAATTTTTTAAAATCATTCTTAACTTTACAAAAAAACTATTCATACTCGCGATAAATACATACATTTATAAGTCTTTTTTTAAAATAAAATATGTAAAGAATTTTCAAACTATAATTCTTAATTTGACATAGACGATCTAATTCCAAGCAAACTTTCTATAAGCAAAACAAACACATGTTTAAATTTTTTTTTAAATACCGTTTTCTAAACATTGAATTGTTTAAAATAAAATTTTTAATTTTATAAACAAACTTATTTTGCTTTATTAATAAATTATATTATATTTATTAAATAGAACATTTTTTACGACAATGTCTTTAATATCACATTAAATCACATTTGCCGAACCTGTTGATCTCTTGCAAACATTCGCCTTAAAATTTGTACGACCCATTCTTCATCATGATGACGTAAGATCAGGTGCAACTGCTGCTCCTCAAACTGCGGGATCAGAAATTGCAAAAACTCTGCGAGGCAATAAGTCGGCCTTCCACGTGTGAAAATAAAATTTTTTTATAGGCAAATAAAATCTTACTCCATGAATAGGAAACGTCAGAATCTGTAAAAAAGAAAAAATAAAATTTGCGGTTAGAATTATTATTTATACGTTTGATATAACATGTTTTTTTTTATATAAGCTTGGAGCTTTTAAGAAGAAAATGGATTAAACATGAATATAAGATTTCCATGGTTTTTTATATACTTACATGACAATCCCGTTCGCAAAAGAACGTTAATTTCTGTAGCAATTCAATAGAAAATCAGGCGACGAGTAAACCTATTTCCTTCTACTCTTGAGTCCCACAAAGATTCCTCGGTCTGTACCATTGTAAAAAACACAATCTTCTGTTCTCTGGTAAGAATTGTCCTGCAAATTCGAACCATGACATATCCAAAAGCAGTTTTTTAAATGTACTCTTATTATATAAAAGATTTACACGCACTTAAGTAATTTAATATGCACGAAAAAAACCTTTTTTTAATTTAATTATCAATATTGTACTTGCTTAGTTGCAAATGAATTTATGAAACTTGGAAAAAACTTTAAGAACAGAATTGTCAGATCCTTGCTTTAAGAACTACCACGCTAGAGTGTCTTAGCTTCGAGCGTTTCAAGAAAAATTGCAACGCATTTTCGAAATATACTGCGCTTTTTGGAAACGTTAAATTTCGCGCCTTATTTTTTTTATAAATTTCTTCACTTAAAATTTATATTTCTTTTTATGATTTCTTTAAAATAAGATAATTACGAATTTTTTTTTTTCATTATAAAGTTTTTATATCTCCTTTTCTTCATTGCGTTGATTTTAAACCTTAAATAAAGCAAAATTTCTATTTTTTTTCTTTAATTCCGAATACTGACTAACGTATTATTTACCCCTCTGTCTCTCAAATTTGATCGGTATCCTCTTTTTATTATCTGAAAAAAATATGACAATCGCGCAGCAGGGCAATCCCGCTAATTTTTGAGTTACTACTTTATCTCTTCCCGGATCATCCAAACCAACAACACCCTGCTTTGGATGTACCGAGGGAGCAAGTTCCGCTATTTATCGAGGCGGAGATGCTTCAGGCAATTAGGTCAATGAAAAATGGGAAAGCGCCAGGACCAGATTCAATTAATATTTTATTTTAAGTGTTTGTTTATATAAACTGTGTAAAAAGTTAATTCTCGAGTGAATAAAATAAAATATGAATTTGATACCTATACTAAAGAGTACGTTTTTATTACTGGCTGAAAAATGTTAACCCGTTAAAAAGCAAAGTAAGGAGTTCAAATTCTAACTTCAATTAAGGAAGTCAATATAAATTTCTCTTTAAAAATTCATAATAAAAAATTTGAATTAAGAATACTGACTTACTATAAGAAATTATAACAATTATAAAAAACTATTCTTATTAAAAATTCAATTTTACTTAAATTTAAGATATTAAAAAAACGATTACAAGTTTAAAATGAATAGTGAATAAGATGTATTAGACGTATAGCATAATAAAATTCAAACTTATTTCTATTAGAATATTTTTTTTCAAGTTGAAAAGGCAGGCGATCTATAACCGTTAGGAAGAAGAGCGCGATGTAGCTCTCCTTCGCGCTCGCTCTCGAACAATGGAATGTTGGCATTATAGGTGGAATGGTGACCCGACGGAACGTTAGACACACTGCCTTATCATCGACTGGGAAAGCTGGATGAACCGTGATCATGGGGAGGTAGACTTCTACCTCATACAGTTCCTAACTGGTCACGGTTATTTCCGCGATGCTTGCATTGCCCGGGCGAGCCGGATAACGCTGAGCACAACTTTTTTGAGTGTCCTCGCTTCGCTGAGGGGCGACCGCCCTTCGATGAATGGAAGCCAGAAGGAATCGTCCCGGAAATGCTGCGCAGTTCCATGAACTGGTACAGTGTGGCAGAGTACGTACGGGCGACACTGATTAAAAAAAAGGAGGAAGGTTTCCTCTCGTAGGAAATTCTCCTCTTTTATTGACAGGGTATGGCGAAAAAGTGCCTTGGCTGCATTGTGTCCGGACCGAAGTAATACCTAAACAGGGAGTCCCGGTCCGGATTCTATGATATTGTCATAAATGCAGGAGGGTTGGGAGTTTAGTGGGTATTGTAATTCCTCCTCAATTACAATCTGAAAAATTCGCTACCGGAGTATTTGCGTTTCAGATTCAAATATTTATAAACATTATTGTTTTTTTATTAAAATACTTTGGTAATTAAAGCCGATTTATGCACCAATTGAAAACTATTATAATTTGATCCGTTTCAATTGTGATATATTTGTGTTTGAAATTTCATGTTTACATTCAGTGTTTAATACTTGTAACGTTTACTATGAAAATACAAAAATCGTAAATTTTTATTTAATCATAGATTTTTAATTTGAATGAAAATTAATTTCTATAAAGTATGGCAGAAAATATCAATAATTAGGCTGGGCGTGAATATACGAATGCTGAATATCTTCAAATGTACAGATCGTATGTTAGACAAGGTGATAATTGCAGGCGTGCAGCGGAGGATTACGCTTTAAATTTTCCTAATAGAAGGCATCCTGATCACAGGGTAATAAAAAATGTTGTTGACAGTTTAAATGATACTGGGTGTGTAAATCCTCGTGCAAGAGAAAGGCAGCCTGTACCTTCAAAAACTCTAACAGAATTAGTGAATCTAATACTTACAGCTTTTACTGACGATGAAAATTTAAGTACCAGAATTTGTGCTCTTCGGTTAGGCACTAATCACTCTTAAGTGCATAAAATTTTAGTCAGAAATAATTGCTATTCATACCATTATCGTAAGTTGCAAGGATTTAGAACGGTTAATGACTATGTTAATAGACTACAGTTTTGTAACGCATACATTGCGGGAATAATCATTAATCCAGCTCTGCCAATATATATACTTTTTAGCGACAAATGCACCTTCACACGTAGTGGAATGTTTAGTTCCAAAAACTATATGACTTGGATTGATCTGGGAAACCCCTATTCTATAACAAATTTCTCGAATAATTTTTAAGATTATAAAGAATATTATTTTCTAAGTTTTCCTAACATTTAGGTAAATAAAAATAAATCCTTGATTTTAAAATCTTTTTAACCTTGTCGCCGCGTAAGAATAATGAATTAAATTACTTCAATAAGCATCATTGCCATCTTCTGTAGCCATAAATAAACCATAATCAAGTAATAATAAATACATTGAAATCAAGCATTTTAATAACGAAATTGGCCTAATTAGCTGTTATTTATTATAACTGCAGCTACATTAAATTAAAAAAAAGCCTTGGTAGAATACATACAGTGTATCGTTGATGATTTTTGATGATTTTTTCATTAAGATTTCCATTTGGTATATAAATTAATTCCTATTACTTTATGATTTATTGTTCAGAAATAAAACATTTTTGTAAGGTAATCATGATGGACTTTGGGCCCAAAAACGAACAGATCAATATTTCCTAACTATCAATTAATTTTTTAAATCAACGCCCTTTTTAGGTTTTTTTTTATATTTTTATATTTATATGAACTTTAATTATTTGAATTGCTAAAATATCAAAAATAAAGTATTAAGACACTGAAAAAGTTTTTTGTAAAAACTTTGCATACGTACGTAATTTTCATTTAATTAAGTAGTTTAACATTGCTCTTATGTGAATCGCCTTTGAACTTTATAAAAAGTATGAAATAGATTACAAAAGTTAATGAAACTTGATAATATGATAAATAAATATTTAGATTTTAAATTGCCAATTTGTTTTTTACATTTGCCTACTCCGATTATTAATAATTTAATAAAAAAAAAGAAAATTACCAGAAATTACTAGATATCGATTTCAAGTGTATATTTGTGTCGATATTATAGAAACTGAGTCTTACACACACGAAAATTTTGCGGCTTTTAAAATATTTCCTACACCATAATCAAATACTTTTTAATACGTTTTATTCGTAATTATAAATTCTTTACTTCCATAAACTTTAAAAAGAAACTCAAGAACAATAAAAGTTATTACTGATTTTAATTATCGCAAGAAATTTACGCGGAAAAGGCTTTTCTTTTTTAAGATAACAAATGCATGTTTTTATGAAGAAAATTAAATAATCAATCAAGTTTAATTGAAATTTATATTGTAATAATTCAAAAATTATTACCTTGATTTTCAGGTGGTTGATTTACATCTATTTATACATTACCTAGCATATAATTAGTGCATAACTATCCCGCGCACAGATGGCAATTCGCATGCTTTAGATGCTTTTTTTGTGAAACGAAGATCATCGATAAATTCTGTAGTCGACAGTTATGAGTAACGCATGCGCAAAGCTAAAAATTATGTGTCGTGATTAAAAATAAGTACTAACCTTTTCTGAGATATCGAAGCTGATCACAGTTATATTCAAGTCATTGCGAAAAAATATTTAAGATAAAATAATAATTGTATGATATAATTATGATTTTATCTTAAATATTTTTTTAATTAAAGTATCAGACACTAATTATTTTACTAGGTGAAGTACAAAATAACGTAAATGACTCGGTGCGAATTACGTATATAAACCTCGGTGTGTTTACTCGCACTCGGCTTTGCCTCGTGCGACCAACTTCATGCACCTCGGTTATATACGTAATTCCCACCTAGTTGTTTAATATTATATTCAATTGTTTCAGGTTCCTCTGGGGGCTGATGATCCATTTGCAATGATTGAGGGAGAGGATCCATATCTAAAAATAAAAAAAAAAAATTAATAATAAAAACTTTATTTAAAAATTATACATCAAGCAGTTACATTATCTTTACCTGCATTCGCTACGATGGCTGTGTTATGATTGATTAGCAGGTATTTAAAAATATTTAATTAGATTTTAACATTATAAAAAAAATTTAGATTATGAGTGTGTGTATATTTTTCGAGCCACGTGCTTGGTTTCTAGGCCCAGCGCCGTAATTTCTCTCACTACTCATAATTTAAAGTTTTAATTATGTCCCGTAATTGAATAGATTTAACAAGAAGAAAGACGTTAAATTATTAGGTAAAAATTATTTTAATTTAAAAATAAAGAAATTAAAAAGAATCTTGGTAGGTCGCGGGCACGATTCTTCAATCTGCATGAAAATAGAATAAAAAAAAAATTTGTTTGGAATTTGAATAGAAACCTTAATAAATATACTGAAAAATTTTACTTACATTTTTTTCTTTTGGCTCAACGTGACGATGAAAATTTAGAAAAAAAATAAGGACAGGTTCGTTTGATGACAGGAATTTAGGAGTATGATGTAAAAATTTTTAAATGATGCACGAAGAATTTAAAATTTTAACGTAAAGAAACTTATTTATTGAACACAAAAAGAACTTAATTAAAAATTACAAAGTTGAATATAAGAAAAACAAAAATTCTAAGTTCGAAAATACAAAATAAAAAAATCCGAATACAAAATTTTTTGGATTGTTTAATAAAGAGTGAACGACCGTTACTGTTTCAAGTTCAGAAGTGAATGACCGAGAGCTGCACTCGATTTCAGTGCCTCGGTCATTGCCCCACTTCTTAGAAACACCTTCCCATGCGCGGGGTCAGATACTTTTCGTAGAGTCTCACTGGCCCACGCACAGAAAGATATGCGTGCGCCTTTCTTTGATTTCCTAAACGGAAGGAGGAGATGCATTCATTTTAGACTCCTAATTAATGCATTTCCGCCCTCCCTTTAAGAAATTACGTGTACCAAAAACGTACACGCCGGACGTCAGCGTCGCTTTGAAAAATGTGTATACACACAACATTTTTTTCATTTTTGAGATTTCTTTTTTTTTTCTTATTTATTTATTTATTAAACTTCTACTTAATTAATTTATTGTTATTCTATATTTATTTATTTATTTATTTAATTATTTAATCTAAATTTATAAGTTTTTTTTGAAGTTTTGAAGAAGAAAATTTTAATTTTAATTACATCTTTATTAATTTGCATGTTAAATTAATTATTTGTTTATTTGAAAATATTTATGAGATTAATTAATTTTTTTTTATTTTTATATTATTATTTGATTTTTTTTTGATTTTTATAATTTTATAAAAAAAATTTTTTTGAAACAATTATTTATTTATAAAAAAAACTTATTTATTTATTTATATATATATATTTATTAAAATAATTTAAAGAAAATAAAAAAAATCGATGGCACTGACGGGATGCGGTGGAAGAAAATGGCGTCCCAAAAAAAAAAATTAGTTAATCTATTTATTAAACTTAGAATAATTTATTTTCCGCATTTCTTCCATCACAGCTGCACCAAAATCATTTTGCATAATTTCTTCATTTTCGAAAATTCTAATACATACCCCTTTCTGGATTAACCCTCAACTCTTGAATCCTATTTTTAATCTCCATATACAGAATCCCATTTACTGGGTTATAAATTGCACGCCTTGGAGGCCTGATAGGGCCAATATTATTTGGTTCTTCTCTTTCTTCTCTTCTCCTATTATTTCTTCTACGGCGTCTTCTACTACTCCCACATATATTGTTATCAATTTCTGTAGAATCAGTATAAACATAAGTCAAAATTATATATTGGGTAAATTAAGTAAAACTGATAGTTATATATTTTTCTTACAAGTACACAAGATATTGCTGGTTCTGGTTAACAATATCTCTAATCTCTGCAAATAATCACTTCTCAAATTGGTAGCATTTGTATGAAGTTCTTGTATTCCTAGACGCCCTGAACAAAAGAGCCTCCAGACTGAAATAAAAGTATGAATTAAAAAAATTTAATTTTTAAAAACAAAAATAAATACTTATTTAAAATATTTTTTTTCTTACCTCTTCTTATGTTGTTCCGAAATGCGGTGGCATATCTTGGCTGGCGCCTAACAGGCCTTCCATTGCTCAAGTGATTTACATCAACAAAAGCTTGGTTTTGCAAGTTTTTAATTTTTCCAAGGAAAGACCACGGTAGAGGGCGTGGATCCAAGCTACTTTCCAGTCTACTGTGATAGCTCTCTATCACATTATTTGTACGGGTTTCTAATCCGAAGATATAAAACTGATCTACAGTTATGATCCTAAACCAGAATCTTTCCATGTAAGCAATAAATTTTCTAAAGCAGTTTTACCATAAAAAATTTTTAATAACAGCAGATATTAAATTTTCGTAAAAACTGGAAAAAACTACATGTAAAATAACAATTTTTTAAAAAAAGGTTTTTTTATTTTTTGCTAAAAATTACTGCTTTATCGACTTGATTATTAATATTTAAAAAAAATAGTTTTTGTAAAATAATCAACGAAATTTAACAAAACGAACTTTCATTAAACTTTATTTCAACAATGTTTCTGCGCAGTAGACGGTACATACGTATTTCCCGGGCGATTATAATAGTTTTATAGGACTTTGGAAACAAAAAAAATGCCTCAAATCGCAGCTTACTATTGAAAAATAATATGATAAAAGCGACATCTAGAAAATCAATGCTAATTTTGTATTGAACTAAAGTTAGAAGGTTTTTCAATTACCTTATTACTTTTGTTCAATACAAAATTAACATTGACTTTCTAGATGTCGCATCGGTCACGTTACTTCCCAATCCTCGGCTTTGTTTTGCAAGGTAACTTACATGCAATTTGTGTTATTCTTTATTTTTCTTGCCATGTGTTGTAAAGTACTATAATAATTTTTACATAAATTTCAGATCATTTGGCACAGACTCAATGCTTGGGAGATATTGGGTATGGAAATGACCGCACTAAAAAAATTCTGGAATTAGTAGGAGAAGATGCTTATGACTTTGAGGGCAGCCCGTTTACTCCAGCGGACTTCGTTGAAGCAATTATGGTTAAAATCCTAATTTAACGCATGATGATGATGAAGACCCTGGTGCAAAAGTTAACGTTAAATTTAACGTTAAAATTTAACGTTAAATTTTAACGTTAATTTTAACGTTAATTTAAGGTAACTTTAACGTTAATTTAAGGTAGATTTAACGTTAAAATTATCGCAGAAAATTAAAGAAAAAAAATCTTCATAATTTTGATAATCCAATTGTACTTATTATGGAAATTACCCTGATGCTTCTAAAATTTAGCATCATTGCTATTTTTTCACAGCTAATTTTTTTGATCAAATTAATGTTCCTTCTAATATTAAATTTAACATTAAATTTAACATTAAATTTAACGTTAAAATTCAACACTAAATTTAACGTTAAAATACAACATTAAATTTAACGTTAAAATTCAACACTAAATTTAACGATAAAATTTAATGTTAAATTAAACGTTCAAATCCGATATTAAATTTAACGTTACTTTTAACCTAAAAAAAGCATACAACATAACAACCAAAGTTTTAGAAACGTTTTTGAAATAAGCCTTTAAAATGTTTCAAATGTCCGTAGAAAAACGTTTCCAAACGTTTTATTAATATTTCAGGATGTTTCATCGGCTCCGACTTTTTTCCCTTAAAAATTGCTTTTTGGCGTATTTACGGACATTTGGTGAAAAAAAATAAAAAAAATTTAGCATTTTCTTCATTTTTTTATTTTATTAACAGATCAATGAAATACACACAAACACAAAAAAATTGACAATTTATTAAAACTTTGTTTCGATCAATAAACTACAGCTGGTTTAGTAACATCATTAGAAATTTCTGTAAATAAAAGAAAATATAAATTTTTTAGCTATTACTCTCTATAAAAGTTTAAATCTGAATAAATTGCATTACCTCTTTATTTTTTCAATTATATTGTATGATCGTTTTAATTTTTTGAAAATGTAGTCTGAACCTCAAAAGTCAGCTATTATTAACTACAGATGTGAAATATTCAATTTAACAGTTTCGATCAGAAATCCATCTTTTCCAAAAAAAGTTTTATACCAGATCTCCAATCAGACTCTCAAAAAT
The DNA here is from genome assembly GCA_022575985.1 of Anagrus nilaparvatae. Lineage (NCBI taxonomy): Eukaryota > Metazoa > Arthropoda > Insecta > Hymenoptera > Mymaridae > Anagrus > Anagrus nilaparvatae. The sequence goes on along the minus strand of JAKSXM010000247.1, from coordinate 25,191,148 downwards.
ATTCATTTTTTCTTGAGAAAGTAAATTTCCAATTTCTGAAGATCAAAAAAAGTAAAAATATAGTTTTTTACACTGTCAGATTGCTGCGCTTAAATTTTTCTTAAAAATTAAGCAAATTCTTAAAAATGGGTAATTTAAGGGACAGTAAATGTTTTTTTGAAAATCAAATTTTTTGTGTGCGCATAAATTACATCATATACACTGTGAAAATTCTTGTCCGGGTAATTAATATCTGGGTAGTAAATTTATGCTACCGAGATAAAAAGGTTACTACCTATATAGTAATTACCAGATTTTACACTATATGTATCAAGAGTATCAAGTATGTGTAAAAAAATTTTTTTTTTCTTCGAAATCTCCTCTTTAATTTTTAAACGCGATCTTTTCGAAGCAGGCTTTCTTAAATTGACATGCAAGTTCGGGCGATAACTATTTCACCGATTTACTTCAAGTTTGATGAGTAGTTAAAAAAATATATTAACATGGAACATGTTTATAGGGAAGGAGTACTTGAGACCTTGAAAATTAAGGCTGGGGGGTAAATTTGTCCTGCTTAAGGGGGGTGGTCAAATTTTTCCTATTTAAGTGGGGGTAAAATTTTTCCTATTAAAGGGGGGGTTCAAATTAGACTTGGAATAATTAAGAGACTTTGAAAAATCTAGACTTCAGGACTTAGGATAATACACGTTTATGGACTTAGAATAATATCGATTTAGGGACTTGGAATAATTCAGATTTAGAGAATCAAAATAGTTTAGGTTTAGAATCTTAACAGCTAGTCAGGTGATAATTAAAAATTATAAAATTAGAAAATTGTATTGTAATGTCTGTAAGATTTGTATTATACTTAGTCCTCAGCTGTAAGTAAACATGTTCCATGCATTTAGGTTGTGTTTACACAAACCAGTTATAAATTTTTTTGATGGGCTGACTTCGAATTTTTTTTTTTTAAAGTTCTCGAAAAGTTTTTACAGCCTAGGGCCGAACTTAGCTAAATTAATACCTGATCAAAAATAATCTGTAATTCCCACAAGGACGCACTGGCCAATTAATTTCCGAATAATGGTATACTTGCATTTCTATGAGAAAATACGTTTTATGAGCACCAAAAATGAAAAAAAAAAAATTGAGTAGGCCGCGACTACCACCATGATTTTCTTGTAGTTTTTACCCTATAAAATGCAAAAAAACGTGAAAACGGAATCGGCAATAGATGCCAAAAAGATTTTGCCATTCATATGTCAAAAACCGTGTTTTTCGTATCTGAGTTACCCCAAATTTTCAAAATAACTTTTTAGGTAAATAAAATTTAAAAATCTAGATAAAAAATCTGATTGCTAGGAAGGAACGTTTCCAGAAGAAAAAAAAAATTTCTTTTTACGATGAAACTTACAAGGGGAGTTCAATACATTTGGAACACCGAATTACACCAAATAGTTATGGATGAGTTTGTTATGTTGAAAAAACATGCCGACTACCCTCCGTTCCTTCCAATGGGCCTTCTGAGCCTAGAAATGCAGGGCTCAATGTAATAAAATAGGATTTTTTGGTAATTTTCAAAGAAACGCCAAAACCTCGCAAGTTAACCAAAACTCTTCTGGTTGGTCTCATTTTTTTGGTTTAAGTATCACCTTTCATACGCCGTAAACTGTAATTTATTATCACTAATTCTCTTATCACTATAGCCAATTAACCAAACAGTCATTTTTAGCTAAAAATGACCAATTTTTAAAATGCTGCCAAATTTGTAATTTCTGACGAAAACGGGTTTTATAGGTCTGAAAAAATTTGTACAAGCTTCAAATTTCCAAAAATTTTTTGCTCGTCTCATTTCCTTGATTCGTTTTTAAGAAATGGCTCTTCAAAGTTAGCATTAAAAATGAGCTTTTTTAAAAAATCGTAAAATTGGGACTGTGACTTCAAATTATCATATCTGGTTAACAAATAATTGCAAAAGGTAAAGTCAAAAAGTTTTGGAAACTTGAAGCTTGTACAAATTTTTTCAGACCTATAAAACCCATTTTCGTCAGAAATTACAAATTTGGCAGCATTTTAAAAATTGGTCATTTTTAGCTAAAAATGACCGTTTCGTTAATTGGCTATAGTGATGAGAGAATTAGTGATAATAAATTGCGGTTTACGGCGTATGAAAGGTGATACTTAAACCAAAAAAATGAGACCATCTAGAAGAGTTTTGGTTAACTTGCGAGGTTTTGGCGTTTCTTTGAAAATTACCAAAAAATCCTATTTTATAACATTGAGCCCTGCGTTTCTAGGCCCAGAAGGCCCATTAGAAGGAACGGAGGGTAATCGGCATGTTTTTTCAACATAACGAACTCATCCAAAACCATTTGGTGTAATTCGGTGTTCCAAATGTATTGAACTCCCCTTGTTAGCCAAGTTATCGTCAATTTAAGATTTTCTACAATCAGATTAAAAAAAATTATTATTTTACGATGAAAATCAAGCTAGTTATGCATATTTTATGTTCAGAAACAGACTTAATTCAATAGGATTTCTATCATTTTTAAGACAAATTTCAGCAATAATATGCATAATATTTGCTTGATTTTCATCGTAAAATAACAAATTTTTTTTTTAAATTCTATTATTTTTACCTGAGTATTCATTTCTTTAAGGGGAATTTTTTCTTTGAAATTTTTTCTTTTTTCTTTAAAAAATTAAGGATAAATTTTCAAAGAAAAAATTCTCCGAGCAAACAAACTATAAAAAGACCCAAACCCACAGTTTTGAATCCACCAAAGTCTTGGCAATGTTTCCCTCTTCTTGGATTTTCAATTTTTTGTTAACATTTTCTGAAAATTAGGTTTTTTCAAAAAAAGTCGGATTTTAACCTGTACTGCCCCTTAAAAATGATTGAAATTCTATTGAATGAAGCCGGTTTCTGAACATAAAATATGCATAACTAGCTTGATTTTCATCGTAGAATAATAATTTGTTTTAAAATATTGATTAATTTTTCCCAGAGTATTCATTTCTTCAAGAAAGAAATCCTTTTTATTGTCAAAATTTTAATGTGTAGGTCAGAAGCCTTTGAAAACTGTAAGTAGCAAAATTTATTTAACACAGATTTTCATTGGTTTTTCAATACCTTTTTTAAGACAATCTGATTGTAGAAAATCTTAAATTGACGATAACTCTGCTAAGTTTCATCGTAAAAAGAAATGTTTTTTTTCTTCTGGAAAGGTTCCTTCCTAGCAATCATAATTTTTTATCTAGATTTTTAAATTTTATTTATCTAAAAAGTTATTTTGAAAATTTGGGGTAACTCAGATACGAAAAACACGGTTTTTAACATATGAGTGGCAAAATCTTTTAGGCTGTAAATACTTTTCGAGAACTTTAAAAAAACAAAATTCGAAGTCAGCCCATCAAAAAAACTTATAACTGGTTTGGGCAAACACAACCTAAATGCATGGAAAATGTTTACTTACAGCTGAGGACTAAGTATAATACAAATCTCACAGACATTACAAAACAATTTTATAATTTTGTAATTTATAATTATCACCTGACTAGCTGTTAAGATTCTAAACCCATACTATTTTGATTCCCTATACCTGAATTATTCCAAGTCCCTAAATCGATATTATTCTAAATCCATAAATCTGTATTATCCTAAGTCCTTAAGCCCAGATTTTTCAAATGCTCCTAGTTATTCTATGTCTCGTAATTTGACCCACCTCCCTTTAATAGGACCGATTTGACCCCCCCTCCCCATTAAAAAGGACAAATTTTATGAGCACCAAAAATTTAAAAAAAAAATTGACGAGGCTGCGACTATACCATCTTGATTTTTGGGTAGTTTGGACCCTATAGAATGCAAAAAAAAAGTGTGAACGCGAAATCGGCCATTAATGTCTAAATGATTTTGCCTCTTTTATGTGAAAACCCGTGTTTTTCGTATCTGAGCTACCCTAAATTTTCAAAATAACTTTTTAGGTAAATACAATTACAAAAAATAAAAATCTGATTGGCATGAAAAAAAAACTCCCACTAAGTCCATAAACGTGTATTATCCTAAGTCCTGAAGTCTAGATTTTTCAAAGTCTCTTAATTATTCCAAGTCTCATTTGACTCCCCCCCCCCTTAAATAGGATAAATTTTACCCCCCACTTAAATAGGACAAATTTGACCACCCCCCTTAAGTAGGACAAATGTACCCCCCCAGCCTTAATTTTCAAGGTCTCAAGTACTCCTTCCCTATAAACATGTTCCATGTTAATATATTTTTTTAACTACTCATCAAACTTGAAGTAAATCGGTGAAATAGTTATCGCCCGAACTTGCATGTCAATTTAAGAAAGCCTGCTTCGAAAAGATCGCGTTTAAAAATTAAAGAGGAGATTTCGAAGAAAAAAAAAATTTTTTTACACATACTTGATACTCTTGATACATATAGTGTAAAATCTGGTAATTACTATATAGGTAGTAACCTTTTTATCTCGGTAGCATAAATTTACTACCCAGATATTAATTACCCGGACAAGAATTTTCACAGTGTATATGATGTAATTTATGCGCACACAAAAAATTTGATTTTCAAAAAAACATTTACTGTCCCTTAAATTACCCATTTTTAAGAATTTGCTTAATTTTTAAGAAAAATTTAAGCGCAGCAATCTGACAGTGTAAAAAACTATATTTTTACTTTTTTTGATCTTCAGAAATTGGAAATTTACTTTCTCAAGAAAAAATGAATATTTTTGAGAGTCTGATTGGAGATCTGGTATAAAACTTTTTTTGGAAAAGATGGATTTCTGATCGAAACTGTTAAATTGAATATTTCACATCTGTAGTTAATAATAGCTGACTTTTGAGGTTCAGACTACATTTTCAAAAAATTAAAACGATCATACAATATAATTGAAAAAATAAAGAGGTATTGCAATTTATTCAGATTTAAACTTTTATAGAGAGTAATAGCTAAAAAATTTATATTTTCTTTTATTTACAGAAATTTCTAATGATGTTACTAAACCAGCTGTAGTTTATTGATCGAAACAATGTTTTAATAAATTGTCAATTTTTTTGTGTTTGTGTGTATTTCATTGATCCTTTAATAAAATAAAAAAATGAAGAAAATGCTAAATTTTTTTTATTTTTTTTCACCAAATGTCCGTAAATACGCCAAAAAGCAATTTTTAAGGGAAAAAAGTCGGAGCCGATGAAACATCCTGAAATATTAATAAAACGTTTGGAAACGTTTTTCTACGGACATTTGAAACATTTTAAAGGCTTATTTCAAAAACGTTTCTAAAACTTTGGTTGTTATGTTGTATGCTTTTTTTAGGTTAAAAGTAACGTTAAATTTAATATCGGATTTGAACGTTTAATTTAACATTAAATTTTATCGTTAAATTTAGTGTTGAATTTTAACGTTAAATTTAATGTTGTATTTTAACGTTAAATTTAGTGTTGAATTTTAACGTTAAATTTAATGTTGAATTGAAGGAACATTAATTTAATTAAAAAAAATTAGTTGTGAAAAAATAGCAATGATGCTAAATTTTAGAAGCATCAGGGTAATTTCCATAATAAGTACAATTGGATTATCAAAATTATGAAGATTTTTTTTCTTTAATTTTCTGCGATAATTTTAACGTTAAATTTAACGTTAAATTTAACATTAAATTAACGTTAAATCTACTTTAAATTAACGTTAAAGTTACCTTAAATTAACGTTAAAATTAACGTTAAAATTTAACGTTAACTTTTGCACCAGGGCGACCAAATGTTGTTAACCTTTGAAGACGTAGTTTAAAAAATAAAAGCTAATGTTGAATGTACTAAAAAAGATCAAAAGCTTGATTAAACGAGACAGGCTTTCTCAGTGATAGTGATGGAAGCGAGACTTCCTATATTACGTATGCTGTCGAAGAGTATCGAGACAAATACGTTAGGTGTAAGTTTGATAAACAAAAAAGACATTTCTTTAGATTTTACTTAATCTGGCAAAATATTGATTTGATAAATGATATCATTAATGTTCCGCGAATCTTTTGAAATTTAGTAAAGTACCGTCTTCATAAAAAAACACTGAATAAAATTCTAATTAAGACAAAGGAATTATTTTTACGTCAAATGATGATTAAAGTCTAATATTTAATAAATCTATGCATAAAACTTGACGTTTAAAATAAAATATTAAAATTTTTGTTTACTATTTAAAAGTTGTGTTTATATATGCATTATTTATTTAAACAAATCGATAAATTTCATAATTTTTTTTTAAACATAAATTTTATTGCATAGATTTGTCATTATTTGACGTAAAAAATCCATTTGTCAAAACCGGAATTCCAGTAGCCACACTAGGAAAATTCCAGGTACGGACACCGAAATTTTTTGACAGCGTATACATTTATTTAAACAGTGTGTACTTTTTCAGTTTAATTCAATTAATATTTTATTTTAAGTGTTTGTTTATATAAACTGTGTAAAATGTTAATTCTCGAGTGAATAAAATAAAATATGAATTTGATACATATACTAAAGAGTACGTTTTTATTACTGCCTGAAAAATGTTAACCCGTTGAAAAGCAAAGTAAGGAGTTCAAATTCTAACTTCAATTAAGGAAGTCAATATAAATTTCTCTTTAAAAATTCATAATAAAAAATTTGAATTAAGAATACTGACTTACTATAAGAAATTATAACAATTATAAAAAACTATTCTTATTAAAAATTCAAAACTCCCATAAAAAATTTTGACAAGCCCTTAAGGTAACAAATTGTAAATACTAATTAGTGATAATTATAAAAAATTATTCTTATTTAAAATTCAATTTTACTTAAATTTAATTTAAGATATTAAAAAAACGATTACAAGTTTAAAATAAATAGTGAATAAGATGTATTAGACGTATAGCATAATAAAATTCAAACTTATTTCTATTAGAATATTTTTTTTCAAGTTTTTTCTTTCAAGCATAAAAAAGATCAATACATATCAAATGAACTAATAAGTAATAAAAACTTGCACCAAAGTAATTGACCTACTTAACTCACATCTAGATTAGTTACTCCCATAAAAATTTTGACAAGCCCTTAAGGTAACAAATTGTAAATACTAATTAGTGATGTGACCAAGAGGGCTATTAAATAAAAATTTCTAAGATCTTTTTTTATTCAGCGTTACGTTTCGTGTACGTAACAGTACGCCTTTTCAAACAACAATGTTTAAATATAATAAAATTTACTACATTTTAGTTAAAATTAGATAAAATATCTTTGCTAGAAATGAACAGCATTCTTCTTACTCGCCGGTAAGGAGAAAATAAGTTTACCGCAAGAGTCGTGAACACTATGCGCTTTACCTAGTCGTTTTGATTCTTATGCATAGGCACCTAGCATCGAAAATCACTGTTAAACCTTCAAATTTTTAAAACAGTGTAAACAACTATACGAGTTGACTCATTTTCACTATATTTTTCTCCGAGTGCGATTTCTCCTAGTTCACGACTAGAACTAAATGGCTTTGAACCTGTCCTGAAGTAATGTGAAAACGGTCCTGGGATAGGCTTGCATAGGTTCAGGTAGGAAGGGGGTGGAGTTTTAGTGGTTAAAGGCAAGCTAAGTCGAGTCCCACATAACTGTCAGTCCGGATACTGAACAGTATGGATCAGAGGAAGATTGCGGCAGGCAATTAGGGAAGCGGGTGACTTTAGCGTCGACCAACACGGTTTTCGTGAGGGGCGTTCCACAATCGGTGCCATCGAGCAGGTCGTGAAGGTGGTTATGAGGGCCATACAAGTGCGTCCGGATATTAAACCGGACGTCCTGCTTGTCGCGTTGGATGTGAAAAACACATTCAACTCGGCTAAGTGGGACGATATGTTGCACTTCCTCGAGCAGGTATTCAGAGTTCCGGATTATCTGAGAAATATACTCAGAGATTACCTCCGGTACCGATACCTGCGCTGGGACACGCTCGATGGCACAAGAGGTAAAGTATTAAGCGCAAGCATAGTGCAGGGTTCAGTTCTGGGCCCTGATCTGTGGAATGCCTTTTACGACGGCTTGCTAAAGATTGAACTTCCGGATGGATGCTCCATGATCGGATACGCGGATGATGTTGCTCTAACCATAACAGCTCGAGAGACAGAGGACCAGCAGAATACCTTGGAGGAGGCCATGCGCCTTATCAATAGCTGGATGTCGGATCACGGACTCAGACTGGCAGTTCCGAAAACGGAGATTGTCCTTCTGACCCAGAGAAAGGTTGATACCATATTCGGCGTCAGCTTTGATGACGGAGGTAATCCCCTTATGATCCAGAATAAACCATCGGTCAAATATTTGGGGGTCTTCTTGGATAACAAGTTGACCTACAATAGACAATTCCTGTGAAAAGGCTGGCCGGGTGACAAAGTCCCTCTCGTGGCTGATGACGAACATCGACGGTCCCAGATCAGGGAAGAGGAGGCTGTTGATGACGACAGTCAACTCCATCTTGCTCTGCGGTTTAGAGTTGTGGGCGGACAATGTCCGCATAAAAAAATAATGCAAGAAACTAAAGGCAGTTCAGAGACAGGGGGCACTTCGAATCGCTTGCTCGTACAAGACTATGTCAGGGCCAGCGATCCAGGTGGTGGTTCGGGTGATTCCCATTGATCTGCTCGCGTTGAAAAGGCAGGCGATCTATAACCGTAAGGAAGAAGAGCGCGATGTAGCTCTCCTTCGCGCTCGCTCCCGCACAATGGAATGTTGGCATTATAGGTGGAATGGTGACCCGACAGAACGTTAGACGCACCGCCTTATCATCGACTTGGAAAGCTGGATGGGGAGGTAAACTTCTGCCTCATACATTTCATAACTGGTCACGGTTATTTCCGCGATATGCTTTTCAAGTGGCGCAAGGTGACATCTCCGGAATGCTTGTATTGCCCGGGCAAGCCGGATAACGCTGAACACAACTTTTTTGGGTGTCCTCGCTTCGCTGAGGGGCGACCGCCCTTCGATGAATGGAAGCCAGAAGGAGTCGTCCCAGAAATGCTGCGCAGTACCATGAACTGGTACAGTGTGGCAGAGTACGTACGGGCGACACTGATTAAAAAAAAGGAGGAAGGTTTCCTCTCGTAGGAAATTCTCCTCCTTTATTGACAGGGTATGGCGAAAAAGTGCCTTGGTTGCATTGTTTCCGGATCGAAGTAATACCTAAACATGGAGTCCCGGTCCGGATTCTATGATATTGTCATAAATGTAGGAGGGTGGGAAATTTAGTGGGTATTACCCTAAATTTGAGGTTAAGTCCCACATAACCAAACAGTACGCGGTGTATGGCATGCGTAAAAGCATTCTCCTCGTCCTAAGAAAAAGGCCCCTTCTCTGAAGGGGCGAAAAAAAATGCATTTCTTCACTTCCTACAAAAAAAAATACCCTGCCAACTAGCTGGCACTAAGGTTCCTCAAACAATGAGCTTAATACTTCAATATGCCACTGATATCACCGATTACAATATTTTCAGATATTAGTGATTTCATGGAATTATAATATGAAATATTACACTAAAAACAAAAAAAATATTGCAGTTTTTTTAACTTTTTTGTTTTTTTAATTTTGAGAAAAAAATTTTGAAAAAATTTGGTATCAGATCCAAAAAGTTACTATAAACGAACTTTCTAAAACTAGTACTTTCATAGATATAAATTAGGTACTACGTCCAAAGAGAAAAAATATTTTGGTATTTTTTCGTGAAAAAAATTTTTTAAAAATTAAGTATCAGATTCAAGATATAGAGTAAAAACCATACTTTCAAATATAAGTACTTTCGTAGAAATAAATGAGGTATTACATCCAAATTAAAAAAAAAAAAAGTAGTTTGAGATTTTTTGATGAAAAAATTTTTGAAAAAAAAATTAGTTCTTAATTCCATAATGGTTGTGAAATTTCACCGGTTACATACACACACACACACACACACACACACACATACATACTTTTTTTTAAAACCGGTTTTTTAGCTTCCTGGGGTCACAAAACATGCTTATATGCCAAAAAATCAAAAATCGAAATTTGACCTATCACAATGGTTCCTCTTTGAAGAACCAAAATCATAAGAAAAATAGGATACACTTTTGGAGCTTACTGAGCAACCCTAAATTTTACTATATATTTCGTTTCTTTTACATAATTTTTAACGTATAAGATCTCATGGCCTTGAAAGATCGTTAAAAGTTTTTGGTTTTATTATTTTTTTTTCATTCGTAGTCTAGAAATGATAATTAGGCAGATTAAAAGGCTTTTACCAGATCTGATTAATAGTATATTACGACCCATGGCCAGAAAAACAGTCTCGGCTTCGCCTCGGAAGGTAATTTACGTGCGATTTGGGCCATTCTTTTTTTATGGCCCAGGGTCGTATACGATTTTTCTGCATCAGTGGCGAGAAAACACGTCTTTGCCGGACGAGCAGCGGCCGGGAAATACGTACTTTCTGGCCGCTGACCAGAAAACTTTTTTATATTTATTATACTGATATTTTAAAGTATAATAGAATTGTAATGTATATTTTTGACCCGTAAATCGAATTCTAAGGGAAATTTCTTTTTATCATAAAATAAACGTTTACGAAAAAAAAATAAGTAAAAAACCTACTCAAAAATTTAATCGGTCAAAAATGAAAAAAGTGTAAACAGCTGACCAAAAGAAAGGATCGGACATAAAGGCTTAAAAATTTAGGAAAATTATTTTTTTTATAATCTCGAACAAAATTTGTTTGGAGACGATTTGCCGACCTATCCATACACTTTACATACATTTGAGGAATAACTATATCCATATTCAGGATTCGAGTTATAAAACTTTTCTATTTTCCATAAGAGTCTGTATAAACTTTCAACTTTTGAGCTCAATAACACAAAAACTAAGTGATAAAAATTCTTCAAATTAAAATCTAAAGTACAGGGGGATCTTAGATAGAAAATACTTAAATCTTTAAAATTTCCAGAAAATTAAATCGTATATATTTTTTAATCTGTAGTCCACATTTCTAAACGGGTTGGATCTTCAAAATATTTTTTTTTTGATATATGCAAGTTTTTAGCCAAGGTGCAAAATAGATGAGAATTTTTTTTTATCTTCAAAGTAGAATTGTGAGTGAATTATAGTTTTAATATTCACAAAAAAAACAGTAATAATTACTGTTTTACGTTCCAAATTAATTAAATTAATTTTGATGAAGTTTATTAAAAATAAACAACGATCTATATGGAACAAATAAATATGATAAAGATAATGAAAAAAGTTATCATGTTTATTTGTTCCATATAGATCGTTGTTTATTTTTAATAAACTTCATCAAAATTAATATAGTTTTAATAGTATATAATAACTATTTGATTATACTATGCAAAAGGGAATTATCGCTAAATTATACTTTCACGGTGTTTATTTTATACCACGATGTTGAGAGGGTACACGTAATTGTAAAAATAAATATTTTTCGATTATCTATTACTATGCATCAAATAAACTAACTAGATGAGTATCATTTTCTTCTCAATTCACATTTATATGGGCATATCTCACCAAGTGGTTATATTTCTAATTTTATAAATTAAATTTTATTTTTGAGAGCACAATAATGACATTTGGACAGAAGTTTAATAAAACAATAAAAATTAAGATTTTCTTTGCGTAACTTAATTTTAAGCTACGGCGTTTGATAAATGAACATCTTAAATTAAAAAATATATTTAAGGTTATAATTACTAAATGATGAAATTAGTTCTCAAAAATACTGGGAAATATAGAGGTATATAACAATAAATTTTATTTCTGTCAAAAACCAATAATAAGAAGATAAATTTTCAATTTTTTTATAAACAAAAAATTAAATGTTCTACAGACTGCGCTATAGGTATAAATAGGCTAAACTCCCTGAATCTTTAACTCATTGCTCACATAAAGCCTAAAATATAGTTTACATATTAGTTATTAAATAGTATATTTTTACCCATGGCCACAAAAGTAAAGAATGGCCCAAATCGCACGTAAATTACTGTCCGAGGCGAAGCCGAGGATGGTAAACTGCGATTTGGGGCATCCTTTTTTTGTGGCCAAGGACAAAACATAATTTTTCTTGCTCAGTGTCGAGAAAATGCGTTTTTTCGAATAGCGCAGCGGCCAGAAAACACGCACTTTCTGGACACTAACAAGAAAAAATTATTTTAAAAAAATTTTTATTTTTGCAGTTTCATAAAATTTTAATTTGTAAGAAAAGTTCCTGATTGTTTCAAAAAATCACTCAAAGCATTCAAATTATTTGTCTTTAAACTTCCTATTACTAAATAATTGTTTTAAAAATTCTTTATCATTATACCTAATTTTTATTTCACTACTGCTAAAATCTTCTAAAGTTTTTTGATCATAATTTTGTATTTTTATACAAATTTCATAAGAAAACATACAAAATTTTGCTTAAGCGCCCCACCCCCTTAGGCCCTTTTCTGCATCCACCACTGGTTAAAATATAATCGCATTATCTTATTATAATTTATTAAATCATTTAGTTGTGCCTTCTATTATTTTTAAAACATTTTTTTAGATTTTTTGATTTTTTCAAAATGTATATTTCTTGAAATATAGATTTTAATGATCCACTAATTATGACCTACAACTACATATTTTTATATATTTTTTTAAAGCACTAAATTCAAATCAAAAACATCTTTTTTGAACTAAGAATGAAATATACATAATTCTTACACGTTTGTTATTTTTAGGTTATTGGTAAACAACGCTTCTAAATTATACGATTATTTTATATAAAACTGAGGTTTATACATACAACGCATTGAATCAAGATATGCCGTTTTTTTAAACTAAAATCTGATAAAATTTTACATAAATCACAAAAGATTTTGCGAAGATTTTTTAAAATTTGAACGAGTGCCATTAAAAAATGTGATTTTAGTACCAAAATTACGCATTGACAACAAAGCCTTTTGATGTCGATATCTATTAAATTATTGGAGGCACCAGTTTTTCTCAAATCACTTTCAAATTGTGAAACATTGTAGAGAATTTTCACAATACTTAGAAGTAAAAATTGTTCACGGCATTCATTTGTGGCTTAAAAAACTTTCTTCGGCCGTATTTATTGGAAAATGTGGTTACCAATATTTCAGCTGGCAGAATTTTTTTTAGAAATGGAGCACACTGTTTTAATTATCTGAAGAAATTAAATATATTATTAATTTATCAAAATCTATTTATAAAAAGGCAAATAGTTTTACGGCATTCCCTCTGTAATGTTAAGAATGTAAAAAACTTAACAAGGTTACCAACAAAATATTAGGGTTTCGTATCATTCCATGGCTGTTGTTTCATAATAATGAAAGAAAATAGGCAAAAAAATTTCTTGAGGCTTGAGAAGAAACATATTTAAATAAATTCCAATAATTTTTTTTTTAAACAGAAAGCTGGATTTTCATTAAAACCCTCATGTATGCAATATAACCACTTGGTGAGATATGCCCATATATTTTTATGCTTCAGCTTCGGCCCAATAAAGTAAAGTTTCTTTTTTGTGAATAAAATATTCCTTGCTAAATTTAATTTTGAGCTCCAAAAGTTATTTTTAAAAATTATATTGAGGCAGTCGAGTTTAAAACTCAATTTTTTTTTTCAAATACTGCAACGATGCAACCCGTGCAACTCAAACATGCAGTTCACAAAGCGCCCTCTTTGCACCAAAAACTTGTAAATCAGTTATTGCTATTGCTATAGTCTGCTACAGTGCATTGTTTTTCAGAAAAAAAAATGTTTTCAAGCATTGATATAATTTGTTAAAAAATAAAATTTTAAATAATCGTCACCATTTATAATTTATATAAAAGGTGAGAATATAATTTTATAATATAACGTATTTATTTAATTTTTCCATTTAAATTTATCATCCCGGCACTTCAGTTTTTACAAATATTTATGTACCTATACTTGTTCAATTTTATTTTATCAGACTGAAAAAAATTTGAGTAATTAAAGTGGACGATAAATTCTATAAAATTGAATTTAAGATTATTTAGAAAATATTTATAACTTTAAAAGTGTACGATAAAAAAATATTGTTTTTAGGTTATATTAAGTATTACTAAATTGCTTTGAAATTATTTTGTGTTTACTTGGTTTAGATTTATTGTAAATACTTATTTAATTAAACTTTGATTTTTAGGACAGTAAACTTAATTATTTTAAGAGCTTTCAGATAATTAAAAATTTCCGAACCTTTTTACGAATTTGTAAGAAAATTAACTCTAGGAAATAAAAGGTCTGTTCTTTTTTTCCCAAAAAAGTTAATCTGGAGCAAAACTGGGGTAAAAGTAAACAGGGGGTTGATTCTGTAAGCGTTTCGATGTATATCGCGGGATATGGGTGCTTTCTATCATAAATTTAGTGGCAAAGCGCATGCGCAGACTGATGTTTTTAGGAACGAGAATATGTTTTACGATAAAATAATCATGATCATAAACTTAGAATCAGTTGATACGCCAGAAAAGTAGCATAAGTCTTCGAAATGGCGTGATAAAGCCCCTATCGTAGTTGGGATTTTTTTTCACCTCCTAGAAAAATAACCATATCGAACAATGCACGTGCATTTAATAAGTAGCGATAATCTTAATTAAAAAATAATTATAACTATTTCATAAATATTAATAATTAAAAAATAATGATACATATTTTAAGTTAACTTTTTTAAATAATAAATTTAGAAGAAATTTAAAAATCATTATTCAAAAAAAAATTATATGTAAAACCTATTAAGAAAAAAAAATACTATAAAATATTGAATTTTGTTAATTATAATTATAGAAAAAACATTCTCAAAATTATTGGCACTTCCTCAAGCAATAACAAAATATTTTTAATGGTCGATTTCATCTAATAAAGTAAAATAACAAAAAAACTAAAAATTATCTTTTTCTTGATATTGTCATTTTAAACTCCCATAAAAAAATTAGATACTGCCAGAAAATAAAAAAAAGCTGTCAAATCATTGACACTACGGTTCTGTAAGCAATAACAAAATATTCTTAATCCTCAATTTACCTAAAAAAGTATAATAGCATATAAGAAAAACCAAAAATTATCTTTCCCTTTGATATTGCCATTTTAAAATCTCATGAAAAAAATTAGATATTAAAATGCAAAAAATTTTGACACTAAAGTTTTTAAAAAATAAAGAGTTAGATCCAAGAAATCGAGTAAAAATGATATTTATAAAACTATAGTACTTTCAAATGAGGTATTACATCCCAAAAGAAAAAAAATAATGGGATTTTTAAAAATTTTTTAAGGGGCCAAAGGTCACGTTTTAAAAATAGAGAATCATGGCAATTTTTTCGCTCCATTGATCCTAAGGAACTATAGAACCAAGCTGGTAGAGGGTAGGCCTATTTGTAAGCTAAAAATTGGTGTAATTGCGTGATTATAAAATTTTTCTAAAATGTTTACTTAAAAAAGGCTAATATTGCAAAAACTATTTTTTCGTTTATGATTATATGTTTATTTTTTGTTAGAAAACAAAAACAATTGATTGCCAACATAATCATACAAATTCTGAGAATATTTTGTAAAAAAAAATTATTTCAAGCGAATAATTTAGGAAATATTTGTAACCACGAAATTCTACGGGTTCTTAGTTTTCAAATAACCCTACCTACTACCAGCTTTGATCTCTGGTTCCTTAGACCAATATCACGAAAAATGCTTATGATTCCCTATATATTCAACGTGAGACCTTTGGCACCTTAATGCAAAAAATTTTTTGATGCAAAATTAAAAAAAAATTAGGGATCAGATCCGAGGGATCGAATAAAAGCGATATTTCTAAAATTAATATTATCATACAGAAAAATTAGGTATATTACTTACGTTCAAAAATAAAAAAAAGCAATGCTGTTTTTTGTATTTTTTTAAGACAAAAATTTTCAAAAAATTAATTATCAGATTCGACATATGAAGTGAAAATGATATTTCTAAATCCTAGATATTAGAACTTTCATAGAAAAAAATGAGGTTTTACGTCCAAAAAGAAAAAAGATAACGGTGTTTTTTATTTATTTTATTATGTAAAAAATGTAAAAAATTGTTAGAAAAAAATTTTCAAAAAATTAAATATCAGATAGGTATTCAATATGAGAAGTCATGTAAAAACGATGTTTCTAAAATTAATACTTTCATAGATAAAAATTAAGTCCCAAAATTACGTCAATTTACATAGTATTACAAAATTACATAATAAAAATTACATCCCAAAAGAGAAAAAATTGAGGTATTTTTTGTATTTTTTGGTAGCAAAAGTATTGAGACAAAAATTTCCAAAAATTATAAAAATAATTAGATTCGAGATATCGAGTAAAAACAATATAGGTATCTAGATATTAGTACTTTCACAGAAAAAATGAGGTATTACATGGGTAAATTTAAATGAAATGTTTTTGAAATGTATGGTCAGGTCTTCGAAACTACCCCAAATTGTTTTTTTTTCTGAAAGTTCTACCAAAAATAAGTCACCAGCCCAATTTTTAGCATCCCAGAGCAAAATCTCGATTTTCGGCAGCCATTTTTGTGTTTTGGACTCTTATAAAAAAAGTAAGCAAAATGAGGGATAATTTTTCTTATTTTTTCTGTTAAAAACTCTCATTAACATAAACAGTATATTTTTACCCATGGCCACAAAAGTAAAGATGGCCCATATCGCACGTAAATTACCGTCCGAGGCGAAACCGAGGATGGTAAACTGCGATTTGGGGCATCCTTTTTTTGTGGCCAAGGACAGAACATAATTTTTCTTGCTCAGTGTCGAGAAAATGCGTTTTTTCGAATAGCGCAGCGGTCAGAAAACACGCACTTTCTGGACACTAACAAGAAAAAATTTTTTCCTCTTTCTTCCGGATAGGAAATTTCCCTGGCTATCTGATTCTGGAGTCAAGAATTTTTTTTTGAGCATTGCATGCGCGAGAAATCGCTAAAATGGGCTGTTTTTTTTCAAAAGTCGATTTCTCAAATGCCTATTAGACAAAAATCTTCTAACCAGGCTTAAATTTTTCCTTGAACTATATATTTTTTGAAAAAAAAAAATTTCGATGGAAAATTTGTTTTTAGAGAGCTCTAGATCAAAAATAGCACTAGCTTTTAAAAGTTCATTTTTTACAAATTTCGAATTTTCCGCCAAGTCACGTGACCAATTAAAAATCTGATCAAAACTTTGGATTCCGCGGAAAATTTTACATAGGAATATATCTTTTCATGTTTTTAAGAGCGTTTATGTTAAAGCAACGAAATTTTAAATTGAAAGATTAAATTAATTTTAATAAAAATAATCTCGGCACCGATCTGCCACCGTAATTTCTTCCATTCCGGCGCCAGTGCGGTAACAGATCTTGGCTGGAACTTAAAATCCCGGCACCAGGCTTGGGCCGCGATTTACCATTGGTTTTGTTTCTCTTCGGGTGGGTAAATATAATTAGACATAGAACCATTTAAGTATTTAATTATTATAACAAAAATCGTTTTTATTAACTCAATAAATAAATTAAATAATACTATATATTATAATTATTAAATTTTTTTACGCACATATTTAATTATTTTTAATATTAATTTAAAATTTTTAAACTTATTAAATATTAATTAATAAAATAATTAAAAATTAAAATATTAATTAAAAATATCAATTATTGTCAATTTCAAATATGTATGTCAGTTTAAATACCCACGTCCAACTTTAAAATAAAAAAAAGAATTATTTAGTTAGTGTAAGTTGTCAGCACTGCGAAAAAATTACATGTTTTCTGAAAAGTTAATACTTTTTTTAGATTATCGGCGCGGTAAATGTCTATCGTATTTATCAGTATAACCAGAGATAAGGTTACAGAGATAGCTCACGGGGTAGGTGAAGCTGCGACGATTTTATTGTACATCGCCCAAACTATCACGTGGCTTGTCTCTACTCTCTTTGTTTGTCACTTTATTTTTTACATAAGTCTTTTCTTGTTTTTAGAAAGTTTAAAATATTATATGGTAGGGAGCCTGGCGGAGAAAAAAACAAGAAGAGACTTATGTAAAAAATAAAGTGACAAACAAAGAGACTAGAGATTAACCACGTGATAGCTAGAGCGATGTCGACTTTTTATTTAACATTGGGTAAGCTATCTCTGTAAACCTCATCTCTGGTATAACGCATATCGGACGAAAAGCTTACAGAATCAGCCCCCAGAACGCGCGTTCTTTTTCATGGCGGTAATTCAAAAAGCAAAACGTTTTTTTGGGATAAAATTCTTTTACTAAAAATTAAATGTCAAAACATGTTTCATATAGTTTTTTATCGTTTAGCAGTAAATAATCTATTATTTAAAATAAAAAAAATTAATAAAAATTTAAATAAAATACAATCTAACCTACAAAATGTTTGAAATGAGCGCGCAATTTTTTTCTCTGCTTAACTCCAGTTCTACTTTTTCGATAAAAAAAAGAACAGACCTAAAATTTGGTAAAACGTAGAATAAATCTAATTATACCTAATAATCTTGAAAATCGTGAGGCTTTTATTTAATCTTTTGATAAAAAGTAAATTTTTAGAAAATAATATAGTATATATTAAAAAGTAAAATTTTAGAGCTTGTAAGGGTCATTCATAAAATACGTAACACAAAATTTTAAAATTTTGGATGCCCTCTACCTCTATTGTAACATACCGTAAAAAATAATCCTATCTCTCCAACCTCTAGGATTTCGTTACGTAACATCGATAAAATAAATTTTGAACCTAATTATTGTAAAAAAAATAAAGTAAGAAAAAATTGTTTTTGAAAATTTCTTCATTTTTATAATGAATTTCTTCATTTTTACAATCAACCTTTAATTTATAGTGAAAATAATTATAAATTATAAATTATAATTACAATTATATAATTATTATAATTGTAATTATAATTATAGATCATAAAAAGCTATGAGACTCCTGCTACCCCAAATTCGTGTTACGAATTTTATGAATAGCTCTTATGTGTTAACACTACTGTCTAAGGTTTTTCACCCATGGTGCTTACGATATTTTTTGCCTATCTAGGCGTTCAACGAGTGCAAAAAATTCTGCGAAAATTTTTTTTGCAAAATCTGTTAGAAAATTAATCAGGAAAAATTTGTTTCCAAATTCAAATACCTCCCAAACCTCTTGAATAGTGACTTAATAT
Organism: Anagrus nilaparvatae; assembly: GCA_022575985.1. Lineage (NCBI taxonomy): Eukaryota > Metazoa > Arthropoda > Insecta > Hymenoptera > Mymaridae > Anagrus > Anagrus nilaparvatae. Next base: position 25,171,925 of record JAKSXM010000247.1, on the reverse strand, counting down.
TATACTTTAATCGTTTTAGGGTTCTAAAATCCATAACCGCGTTTGGATAAGGTCTATTGTCAATTTTTGGAGCCGCTGTATCCTAATTTGGGGGTCGTATCTGGTTAAAAATAGGGGAAAACCCTGAACTCAGTAAAAACTACTTATCTTAAGGTTTTCTTTCTTATCGAATAAAGGCAATTTTTCAAAAATAATTCACAAAGTATTGGGTTTGCTTGGTAATATATTAAAAGTTGAATATTAGAGCTAATCACAAGAAGTGATGATAGCTCCAAAGTAAAAATAAATTTAAAAAACAATGATGATACATAAGCTTATTTTGTATTTAAAAAAGGGTCCTGGCCGACTATTTTTCCGTCACTCTTTATCAAAATATAGAGATACTAAAATATTTTATGATATATTTTATTCCCCAAATAACAGTGTTAATAAATTTTTTAAACTAGTAAATTCAAATTCATGTCTGACCATTGAACTCATTCCAGGACAATAAAATATTTTTTTGCCCTCCTGGGCATAAAACTTTCCACGGAATCTTCTGCATTCGTTGTACGCCTATAGGTAGGCAAAAAATATCGTAAGCACCATGGGCGAAAAACTTAAGACACTAGTGTAATCACATATCACTCGTGCCCGGCTTCGCCGAGAAAACATGCTACTGCTCACACCTCTGCTCACACAAGCGCTAAAATTTTACGCCCTTGATACTTAAAATTAAAATAATATTTTAACATGGAATATGTTTTAGAGAGGGGGTACCTCAAGAACTTGAAAATTAAGGGAGGAGGGGTCAAATGAAACTTAGAATAATATTTTTAAATGCTTGAAATTAATTAAATAAAATTAAACTTATAACAGGTTTGTGTAAACACAACCTAAATCCATGGAACATGTTTACTATAGCAAAGTTCCAAACTACGATTGCAAAAAAGCAAGTGATATTTCTTGGTGCAATACTTGTAGAAAGATTCTCCAGTGAATGACCAAGAACTTTACTATAGTACTTTACTATAGAACTTTACTATAGTAAACAGATTCCATGCATTTAGTTTGCGTTTACTTATACCGGTTATAAGTTTTTTTATTTAATTATGATGTTGAACGTTTTACCTATTTCTAGGCCTGGTCATATTTGCATATAAGAACTTATTACTTATATGCAAAATATATTTGTCATAAATATTTGTTTTTAATACAGTGAAAAAAATTTCTACTTACCGCAATCGAAATAATTTTTCAGTATATGAGCAATTATTTAAAAAGTGCTACTTAATTTGAGCCTGGAATCGTAATTTTTTTTTTTGAAGGCACATCGATATGACCCGTGTTTTCTGTTAGTTTAAACCTTCAGAAAACCGAAAAAAATCGTGAACAAGAAATAGGCGATAGGTGCCAAAAAGATTTTTTCACTTTTATGTCAAAAACCGTGTTTTTCGTATCTGAGCTACCCCAAAATTTTAAAATAAATTTTTAGGTAAATAAAATTTAAAAAAATAGATAAAAAAATCTGATTGCCAGGGAAAAACCACCCCAAAAGAAAAAAAAACTTATCTTTTTACGATGAAATTTAGCCAAGTTATCGTCAATTTAAGATTTTGCTCAAATTCGTCTTAAAAAAGATTGAAATTTTATTGAAAAAAGCCTGTTTCTGAACTTTAAACATGCATTAATCGCTTGATTTTCATCGTAAAGTAATAATTTTTTTTTTTTAAATCAACTAATTTTTTCCTGAGAATTCATTTCTTCAAGAAAGAAATCAGTTTTATTGACCAAATTTTAATTATTAGGTCAAAAACTGTGTTAAGTAAATTTTGCTACTTACAGTTTTCAAAGGCTTTTGACCTAAAAATTGAAATTCAGTCAATAAAAATGATTTTTTTTCTCCAAAAATGAATTTGTAGGGAAAAATTAATCGATTTAAAAAAAAAAATTATTATTTTACGGTGAAAATAAAGCGGGTAATGCATGTTTAACGTTCAGAAACAGGCTTTTTTCAATAAAATTTCAATCTTTTTTAAGACGAATTTGAGCAAAATCTTAAATTGACGATAACTTGGCTAAATTTCATCGTAAAAAGATAAGTTTTTTTTTCTTCTGCAGTGGTTTTTCCCTGGCAATCAGATTTTCTTAATTATTTTTTTAAATTTTATTTACCTAAAAAGTTATTTTAGAAATTTGGGGTAGCTCAGATACGAAAAACACGGTTTTTGACATAAAAGTGAAAAAATCTCTCTGGCACCTATCGCCGATTTCTTGTTCACGATTTTTTTGGGTTTACTGAAGGTTTAAACTAACAGAAAACATGGGTCATATCGATGTGCCTTCAAAAAAAAAAAATTACGATTCCAGGCTCAAATTAAGTAGCACTTTTAAAATAATTGCTCATATACTCATTGACAAAGTTTAAAACAATGTTTCTTTAAAATATTTGCAATATTCAAAACTATAAAGTTTTTCAGGCTTTTTATCGCACAATTATTCTACAATGGCTTATCGAAGAATTGAATTTGACAGCTTAAATGATGACTGTATAGTTAACATTTTTGATTATTTATCCTTTCAAGAAAAATTGAAAATTGAAACAGTTAGCAAGAGATGGCAACGGCTGATTGAAATTTCGTGGAGAAATGTTCGGCTACTAGATATCTCTCATTCGAATTTCCCAAATTCTAAGGCAGCAATAAAAGTTATTGAAAAATGTGGAAAGTACATAAACTATCTTAACATAGACAATTCCTCCGATGAAAAGAATTTTAGTCATGTTGAAGTATTTGAAGAAATTTTAAGAAACTGCAAAAATATAAATCATTTCAAGTTATTTGATTGTTCTACGGGAAAAAAATTTTATTCTGATTTTAATCTTGGATTATTATTTAAGAGAAATCAGAATTTGAGCAGTATTGGTTTATATCAAATAGATTTAAATGGAGATTTTTTCCTTACTTTAAATTCAGATCTAATTACAGAAATAATATTAAATAATTGTCGATTCGAAACCAAAAATTATTTGCATATTATTTCAGAATTTAAAAACTTAGAGAAATTTTCTTTAAATACAAATTCTAATCCTTATGATGAAATAAAAGCACTTAATAGTAGCAATTGTCAAAGTTTATGTGAATTTACTTTATGCTGTTCTGAAGAAGTAAATGAGCAAGCACTTAATGAATTATCAATTCTACTTTCAAAACAAAAGAAATTATCTAAACTTGATTTAGATTTAAATGATGATAAATTATTCTTACAATTGATTGATGATAAAAATTCTTGTTATCTAAATTGTTTTGAAAATTTGACTTTTTTGGAATTCAGAGTTGATGAATTAACCAATGAATGTATCAGAATTTTATCCAATATATGTTCAAATTTAACAACTCTTGAAATTGTAATTGACGTAAAGTACTCGCTGACTTCTACTGGTGAAAAATGCTTTTCTAAGTTTAAAAAATTACAGAATTTTTCAATTGATAAATTTGGTGATCCTATTTTAAATTTAGATAATATACTAAAAATTTTATCGCTACGTAAAAACTTAACAGAATTAGAAATTAGTGGATTTGAAATTAATGATAATACAGTATCTAATATTGGTTCTCTTTTAAATTTGACATATTTACGTCTTGAAAGTTGTAAAATTACAGAATCAGAGTTATTTTTTTTGATAAATAAACTGGTCAAATTAAATACTATTTCTATTTTGAAATGTAAAAATATAACTTCATATTATATTTTTAAAAACATAAGTGATTTAAAATTTGGTCGTAAGGACAAGAATGTTTTAGAAATTAAAGTCGATTATCCATTAACTAATTTTAAAGGTCGAATTAGTTCAAGCGAATTTCCGTTATTAAAAATGTTATAGTCAATGCAGTCTAACTTCAATTAATTAAATATTTTCAGTTTTTAAAATTATGCATTTCATACTACTTATTGTAAAATAGAGCTTTTTATTTATAATGGCTAAAAATTGAAATTTAATAAATCAATGAAAAGCAAATTTTTTAACTAAAAAATCAAATAGGGTGAATGTACCAATTAGTGATCAAAGTTTTTACTTGAATAACCACTCGTCTTTCACAAGAATAACATGGTATTGGACATTAATTTGGGGGTGGTAATTAATTGGTACAGTCACCATATTTATTTTTTCTGCATAAATTTTGTAACTTATGGCAAAAACTTTTTTTTATTTGAAAAAAAAATGTATAATGTTTAAGTATATGAATTAAAAGCTATGTAAATAATAATAAAAGTATAATTTTCCATTTTCGGACCTTTTAGGTAATTTTCACTCTTATGAATATGTCCTGAATCCAAGCAACTTTTTAAAATAACTGCCAGGCTAATGTAATTTAAATATAATCTTTTTAAGATACCAATTATTTTTATTCTAAAATTTGCTTTTGTGAATTGAAAAATACTTTTTTCAGTTAAATTCTGGGGTCCAAAAGTTTTTTTTAATTGTTAAATTAAAAAAACTGATGCAAAGGCGATAAAAAATTATCAAAATCATTATATTTTAAATATCAATTTATATTTTGATCGTACTTTGTAATAACGTGTTCTAATTATTCTTATTTTTGCATATTTTTTCAAAAATTTCTAACCAAAGCAGATTAAAAAAAATAAATTATTTAACAATATTATCAGCATTCTGTAAGAATATTCAAAAATTTTAAAAATTGTTCAGAACCTTATGCGCGCCACCTAAGGGACGTTTAAAAAAACGTAATGTTGGTTGCTAACCAGCTGTTTTCATAAATTATATTTTCAAAATGCAAAATAAATTGTCTCATTTTGAGTCGTGTTTGTCTGCTTTCACAAAATAAACATTGTTGTTTGTAAAAAGTTACCTACTAAATTTTTATAAATTAAAACAATTGTTACAGTCAATTAGGCTAAATTTCATAAATTTATTGGTGAGAATAATTTAATTTAAAATAATAATTAATATTTATTTTTTCTGTGTAAATAAATATACTTCATAACAATTGAAACTATATATTCTAAAAATAAAGCTAAATATATAATAAGACAACAAAGAAAAAGTAAAACAATTAATTAAAAAGTTAGAAAATATTGTTATATAATTTTTATAGGTTATATTACGTTGATGTATTGCCGCTCGGGGAAGTTACTCTCGTATTACGCGTATTTCAATCATGGCTTCACTTTTGGCTTATTTATTATTTTATGAAAATTTTTCAAGTAAAACCAAAAACATATCTTTAATCGTCAGTATCTCCTTTATCTAAATATAAAATTTCAAATCATTTTAAAAATTAGTTTTTGAAAAAATTGATTTTTTCTTTTCGATTTTTTATGATGTAAAGTAAATTAATTTACTGCGGCAAGCGGAATTTTTTTTCAGTGTACCTAAATTGCGATTTTCAACGAAAATAGGTCTTGTAGGTCTGGAAAATTTTTGTATTAGCTTTAAGTTTGGAAAAATGCTTTACTCGCTTATTTTTTATTACTCATTTAGCAGATATGATAATTTAAAGACAGAGTCTCAATTTAAAGTTTTTTAAAAAAATCATATTTTATCACTAACTTTGTGGAATCATATTTTGGAAACTTCGAAAGCTAAAATAGCAAGTAGGAAAATTTTGGAAACTTGGAACTTGTAAAAAATTTTTCAGACCTACAAGTCCTATTTTCATTGAAAATCGCAATTTTTGCAGCAATTTAAAAATTGGTCATTTGGGTCCGAAAATGGGCATTTGGTTTATTGACTATAGCGATGAGAGAATAGATGATAGAACATTGCGGCTGACGGGAATTAAAAGATGGTACTCATACGGAAAAAATGAGAGGAACCGGAAGTATTTTAGTTAATTGCAAGGTTACAGTGTTGTATGGAAGATATCGAAAAAACCCAATTTTATAACATTGATCCCTGCGTTTTTAAACCCAGAAGGCGCATTGGAATAAACGGAGGGTATCTTTGGTGTTTTTTCAACATATTAAAGTGATTCAGAAGTATAGATTGTAATTTGGCGATCCAAATGTTCCGGTCTCCTCTTTTTAGTTATTATATCATTATTATTATTGAATATAGACGCAGGCATAGTATGCTTATAATATCAAAAACGAAAAATAAGTAGAGTTAATATTGTGTATTACAAACATAAATAACCTCCTAAAGCTATATTTAGTCGTATCTGGCTGGAAAAAAAATAAATTTTTTTTACTACAAATTGTAGTAATTTGACTACACTTGTAATAATATTACTACGAAATAGTAAAATTACTACACGGTAGTAATATTGTGTTCATTATTTTTTACAGTGTAGAAAAGCTTTTTCCACATTTTTGACATTTGTAAGACTTTTCACTCGTATGAAATCTTAAATGTCTTTTTAAACCACCTTTTTCTTTAAAATCTCTACCACATTCTTGGCATACATAACGTTTTTCTCCAGTACAGTGATGTAATTCTTTGTGACTTTTTTTTTCACTAGTTCATTGCTTAGAGAATTAAGATCGCTATGCATTTTTTTAGAGATTCCACTTGTTGTAATGAAATCCGTATTGATCTGCGTGTGTAAAATGATATAAATATGAAATTTTATAAAATTTTACTTTGCTTGTTAAAAAATATTATTGTCGCAACAGAATTATTTGAAATTTAGTAAATTAATCATAATTTAATCATAAATAATCATTAAACTAGTGAAAATTTTAATATAACTTTAATGCTTTAAACTTTTAACAAATCTTTAAAAAGCACGACACAACTAAGCACAGGAAATTTTGAGAAAACGAGACATACAGTTTAATTATTTCTTCAAAAATTATAAACCCAAAATCTAAAGTTGGACAATAAAAACAAAAGAAAAAAAATTTTTTTTAATTAATTTTTTTTTTCTTTAAAAATCCTAATTTTATTTTTATTATTTTTCCCAATAAATATTTCATGCAAACTTAATAAGAACAAAAATTCAATTATGTTGTTATAAAATGCATTAAAAAATATTAAAAAATAACTTACAATAATTATCAGTTAAGGTGGCTCACGGAGTTTATGATAAACGAATAATATGAAGCAAAATTTACTGGGGATGAAGATAATTAAAAAACAAACCCATTGATCCCAAAAAATACTCAGGTTCCCGATCAATTAAGAAAGAAATAAGTAACTGAAAAACACCGCGTTCTTATGGGAGTTGATATTGTTTTACTTCGTACTAATTCAAAAACGAATCTTTTTAGATAAAATTGTACACACGTGTTATTTAACAAAAATAGAAACTTTTCCAAGAAAAAAATACAATAATTGCCGATCAAATTATAAACACATAATTTTAGTCGCGGGCCCCATTCAATAAAATATTTTGTATTTTAAAAATTTTGTTTACACCGCACTCATTATATAAGAAAATGCATAATTATTAATAATAACTTCTAAATATTCACATATCTACAAAATAAATAATAAAATTTAATGAATTAGTTATGCCCCCCTCTGATGTCACCCTAAAATATACGGACCTAATACCGTGCGCCACCTTAAGTAAAAAAATTTTATTTTTGAAAACAATAATTTTACCATATTTTTACTTTGACTTTCCTATTTTTATTAATTATTATAAAATTTAAATGAATTCCTTTCAGGACAAAGACTGAATAACAACTAATAGTCCTGTCGCCAGCAATGCTATTTAATGCCATAAAATGCCATAAAAGTTCCATGGAAAAAAATGGTTGGTATTAATGTTTTTTGACCCGCTAAAAACGAATCCGGGGTCTATTTCTCAAAATTGACCACGAATTTCGCAAAATAGACCCCGGATTCGTGTTTAGCGGGTCTTATGGCATTAAATAGCATTGCTGGCGACAGGACTATTAGTTGTTATTCAGTCTTTGTCCTGAAAGGAATTCATTTAAATTTTATAATAATTAATAAAAATAGGAAAGTCAAAGTAAAAATATGGTAAAATTATTGTTTTCAAAAATAAAATTTTTTTACTTAAGGTGGCGCACGGTATTAGGTCCGTATATTTTAGGGTGACATCAGAGGGGGGCATAACTAATTCATTAAATTTTATTATTTATTTTGTAGATATGTGAATATTTAGAAGTTATTATTAATAATTATGCATTTTCTTATATAATGAGTGCGGTGTAAACAAAATTTTTAAAATACAAAATATTTTATTGAATGGGGCCCGCGACTAAAATTATGTGTTTATAATTTGATCGGCAATTATTGTATTTTTTTCTTGGAAAAGTTTCTATTTTTGTTAAATAACACGTGTGTACAATTTTATCTAAAAAGATTCGTTTTTGAATTAGTACGAAGTAAAACAATATCAACTCCCATAAGAACGCGGTGTTTTTCAGTTACTTATTTCTTTCTTAATTGATCGGGAACCTGAGTATTTTTTGGGATCAATGGGTTTGTTTTTTAATTATCTTCATCCCCAGTAAATTTTGCTTCATATTATTCGTTTATCATAAACTCCGTGAGCCACCTTAACTGATAATTATTGTAAGTTATTTTTTAATATTTTTTAATGCATTTTATAACAACATAATTGAATTTTTGTTCTTATTAAGTTTGCATGAAATATTTATTGGGAAAAATAATAAAAATAAAATTAGGATTTTTAAAGAAAAAAAAAATTAATTAAAAAAAATTTTTTTTCTTTTGTTTTTATTGTCCAACTTTAGATTTTGGGTTTATAATTTTTGAAGAAATAATTAAACTGTATGTCTCGTTTTCTCAAAATTTCCTGTGCTTAGTTGTGTCGTGCTTTTTAAAGATTTGTTAAAAGTTTAAAGCATTAAAGTTATATTAAAATTTTCACTAGTTTAATGATTATTTATGATTAAATTATGATTAATTTACTAAATTTCAAATAATTCTGTTGCGACAATAATATTTTTTAACAAGCAAAGTAAAATTTTATAAAATTTCATATTTATATCATTTTACACACGCAGATCAATACGGATTTCATTACAACAAGTGGAATCTCTAAAAAAATGCATAGCGATCTTAATTCTCTAAGCAATGAACTAGTGAAAAAAAAAGTCACAAAGAATTACATCACTGTACTGGAGAAAAACGTTATGTATGCCAAGAATGTGGTAGAGATTTTAAAGAAAAAGGTGGTTTAAAAAGACATTTAAGATTTCATACGAGTGAAAAGTCTTACAAATGTCAAAAATGTGGAAAAAGCTTTTCTACACTGTAAAAAATAATGAACACAATATTACTACCGTGTAGTAATTTTACTATTTCGTAGTAATATTATTACAAGTGTAGTCAAATTACTACAATTTGTAGTAAAAAAAATTTATTTTTTTTCCAGCCAGATACGACTAAATATAGCTTTAGGAGGTTATTTATGTTTGTAATACACAATATTAACTCTACTTATTTTTCGTTTTTGATATTATAAGCATACTATGCCTGCGTCTATATTCAATAATAATAATGATATAATAACTAAAAAGAGGAGACCGGAACATTTGGATCGCCAAATTACAATCTATACTTCTGAATCACTTTAATATGTTGAAAAAACACCAAAGATACCCTCCGTTTATTCCAATGCGCCTTCTGGGTTTAAAAACGCAGGGATCAATGTTATAAAATTGGGTTTTTTCGATATCTTCCATACAACACTGTAACCTTGCAATTAACTAAAATACTTCCGGTTCCTCTCATTTTTTCCGTATGAGTACCATCTTTTAATTCCCGTCAGCCGCAATGTTCTATCATCTATTCTCTCATCGCTATAGTCAATAAACCAAATGCCCATTTTCGGACCCAAATGACCAATTTTTAAATTGCTGCAAAAATTGCGATTTTCAATGAAAATAGGACTTGTAGGTCTGAAAAATTTTTTACAAGTTCCAAGTTTCCAAAATTTTCCTACTTGCTATTTTAGCTTTCGAAGTTTCCAAAATATGATTCCACAAAGTTAGTGATAAAATATGATTTTTTTAAAAAACTTTAAATTGAGACTCTGTCTTTAAATTATCATATCTGCTAAATGAGTAATAAAAAATAAGCGAGTAAAGCATTTTTCCAAACTTAAAGCTAATACAAAAATTTTCCAGACCTACAAGACCTATTTTCGTTGAAAATCGCAATTTAGGTACACTGAAAAAAAATTCCGCTTGCCGCAGTAAATTAATTTACTTTACATCATAAAAAATCGAAAAGAAAAAATCAATTTTTTCAAAAACTAATTTTTAAAATGATTTGAAATTTTATATTTAGATAAAGGAGATACTGACGATTAAAGATATGTTTTTGGTTTTACTTGAAAAATTTTCATAAAATAATAAATAAGCCAAAAGTGAAGCCATGATTGAAATACGCGTAATACGAGAGTAACTTCCCCGAGCGGCAATACATCAACGTAATATAACCTATAAAAATTATATAACAATATTTTCTAACTTTTTAATTAATTGTTTTACTTTTTCTTTGTTGTCTTATTATATATTTAGCTTTATTTTTAGAATATATAGTTTCAATTGTTATGAAGTATATTTATTTACACAGAAAAAATAAATATTAATTATTATTTTAAATTAAATTATTCTCACCAATAAATTTATGAAATTTAGCCTAATTGACTGTAACAATTGTTTTAATTTATAAAAATTTAGTAGGTAACTTTTTACAAACAACAATGTTTATTTTGTGAAAGCAGACAAACACGACTCAAAATGAGACAATTTATTTTGCATTTTGAAAATATAATTTATGAAAACAGCTGGTTAGCAACCAACATTACGTTTTTTTAAACGTCCCTTAGGTGGCGCGCATAAGGTTCTGAACAATTTTTAAAATTTTTGAATATTCTTACAGAATGCTGATAATATTGTTAAATAATTTATTTTTTTTAATCTGCTTTGGTTAGAAATTTTTGAAAAAATATGCAAAAATAAGAATAATTAGAACACGTTATTACAAAGTACGATCAAAATATAAATTGATATTTAAAATATAATGATTTTGATAATTTTTTATCGCCTTTGCATCAGTTTTTTTAATTTAACAATTAAAAAAAACTTTTGGACCCCAGAATTTAACTGAAAAAAGTATTTTTCAATTCACAAAAGCAAATTTTAGAATAAAAATAATTGGTATCTTAAAAAGATTATATTTAAATTACATTAGCCTGGCAGTTATTTTAAAAAGTTGCTTGGATTCAGGACATATTCATAAGAGTGAAAATTACCTAAAAGGTCCGAAAATGGAAAATTATACTTTTATTATTATTTACATAGCTTTTAATTCATATACTTAAACTTTCCTATTTTTATTAATTATTATAAAATTTAAATGAATTCCTTTCAGGACAAAGACTGAATAACAACTAATAGTCCTGTCGCCAGCAATGCTATTTAATGCCATAAAATGCCATAAAAGTTCCATGGAAAAAAATGGTTGGTATTAATGTTTTTTGACCCGCTAAAAACGAATCCGGGGTCTATTTCTCAAAATTGACCACGAATTTCGCAAAATAGACCCCGGATTCGTGTTTAGCGGGTCTTATGGCATTAAATAGCATTGCTGGCGACAGGACTATAAACTTGTATAAGATTCATAAAACTCATTTCCCTCTTTTTTATACAAATTATTATGTAATTTTGATAGGTCAAAATAATTTTAATAGTACTAAGAACTAAGGTTGGAGAGAAGAATTTTTTTCAATTATTTTATTTATTATTTTATAATTAATTTACATAAAAAATTTAAGATACAGTAATAAAAAAATTCACAAGTCTATTATATAATTAGATATGTGTGTTCAAATTGTATGACTAATTGATATCTGGGTTACAATAGATAAATTTTATTTCAGTTGAAATCTTAAACCATATTTTAATCTAGTAGTTTTGATTTTTTCAAGAAATGTTTATAAAAAGTAATATACAAAATAAATTGATAAGCATCCACTAATATACTATTTTTTTAAAGTCTAAAATATAAATGAAAAAACTTGGAAATATTATTTTATATTTAAATAATTATAAAATTTATTGTTTATTATCCAATGCCCATATTAGTTAGTCAACTTAACAATTAATATTTACTGCACTTAAGTGATAAGAATTATGATAATCCGTCAATGCAAGAGTTATACTTTTAAAAAATTTTATTTATAACCAGAGTTTAGTTTTTACAACCAAGGAGTCCAAAATTTTCGAGTAGATGCTGTTTCATTGGTTTCTAAGTTTATTTTAATTTTATTTCTTGAATGACTACTTTCATGAGTTTTTAGTTCTTTAATGGTTTTAAAAAATTTCCCACATTCTTTACATTCATAAGGCTTTTCTCCTGTATGAATTCTTTTATGAACTTTTAAATTACTAGCAATATTAAAAGCTTTTCCGCAGTCATGACATTTATAAGGCTTTTCACCTGTATGAATTCTTTTATGATTTACGAGGCCGCTAGAATCCATAAAAGCTTTCCCGCATTCTTGACATTTATAAGGTTTTTCACCTGTGTGAATTCTTTTATGTTTTACGAGGCTGCTAGAATACGTAAAAGTTTTCCCACATTCTTGACATTTATAAGGCTTTTCACCTGTATGAGTTCTTTTATGTGTAATGAGAAAACTTGAAAAACTAAAAGCTTTTCCACATTCTTGACATTTGTAGGGTTTTTCACCTGTATGAATTCTCATATGATCTGTAAGATTGCCGGATGTGGTGAAAGCTTTTACACATTCTTGACATTTATAAGGTTTTTCACCTGTGTCAATTCTTTTATGAAGTTCAAGACTGCTAATCTGACTAAAAGATTTTCCGCATTCTTGGCATTTGTAAGGTTTTTCACCTATGTGAATGCTTTCGTGAACCCTAAGATGAGAAACCGAAGAAAAGGCTTTTCCACATATCGCACATTTATGTATTTTTTGGGCTAACATATTTCCAGAAAATTTATTATACTGCATGAAGTAATCCCACTAGCTGTATTGTTTGAATTTGCTTTTTTGAACTGATCCTGAAATTGAAAATAAAAATACATTTATGATAAATGACACAATAAATTAAATTCTATTTATACACTATAAAAAATATACCCTGATGCCAAGACAATATGGCTGAATCAACCTTATTTTTATCTTCACGGCAGATCTCTTGATGCAGTTTAAGCTATGTTTGAGCCAAACGATTATTGACTTGAGATTTAATTGCATGTATAGTGTATACACTATGTGTTTTTAGCTAGATAATTTGTCTTTCTCTTACTCGTTATTTTACTAGCTTATGATTGGCTTTCAAAAGATGATATACTAGTTGATCTAAAACACATAGTATGTGTCCAACCCCCGTAGAATGATTTAGAATGATTGAGGTAATGTGAAGTTTTACATTATGATTCGTGACATAATTTCGTATAGGTTTATGGATCTTTTGTATAGTTTTAAGTATAATATTTATAATCTTATGTAATTTTATTGAAAATTAAAAATTTATTTATATCAGTATATAATTTTTTTTTTTTTAATAATACACGGAGAAAAATGTTGTGCAAATTTTGCAAGATTAATTTTAGTAAAACGGGGTTAGTTTTAAGACCAAAAAAATTTTGGCCAAAGTAATCCAGGAGATTAAGTTGATGAAAAAAATGACGAGAGAATGTAACAAAACATGAATAACATTAATGATTAATAAATTAAATTAAATTTTTATTTTATTTTTACTTTTGTTGCCACTTTAATTAATTTATATAATAATGAAAATAATAGTGTTAGAATTTGCCTATAGGTCTCATGCGAAAGAAGAACCATTTTGGGTAAGAGGTCTTAAGCAACAGCGACTGCTTGGGCCAAAAAGACCATTTTGACCTAAAAGGATTATTTTGGTTAAGAAGTATTATACAATAGTGGCTGTTGGTGCCAAAAGGACCACTTTGTCCCAAAAAGACCTCTTTGGGTATGAGGTTTTATACAACAGTAATCACTTAGGCTAAAAGGTCCAGTTTGGCCCAAAAAGAACATTTTGAGTAAAAGATCTTATGAAACGGTGATTTTTTGGGCCAAAAGGTACGTTTCGGCCCAAAAAGACCATTTTGGGTAAAATATCTTATGTAACAGCGATTGCTTAAGCCAAAAAGACTATTTTGACCCAAAAGGTCCACTTTGGTCCAAAAGGATCTTTTTGGCCTAAATGGACCGCTTTGGCCCAAAAGGACCATTTTGGCCCAAAGGTCTCAAGCGACAGAGGCGGTAGCGACAGCTTTTATAACTATAATATGTAGAGATATGTAATATATAATACTAAGTCCCTAATCCTAAATTCGGATAATTCTAAGTTCCTAAATTGAATTATTTTAAGTCTCATTTGATTCCCCCCTCTCCTCGATTGTGACCATTTGACACATCCCTCAATTTCTGGGCCTTTAGGGGTAAAGTAGTAAAGTACTCAAAGTACTAAAAGTACTCCTCCCTATAAACATGTTTCATGTGAAAATCTATTTTGAAAAAACTAATTTGCCATAAAATATGATTCTATGACATTTTTTTAAGTTCTATAGGTTCTTAGTATTTAAAATGGCAGCTGTTCTTCCAATTCAAATTTTTTTCTAATAAGTAAAATCAGAGCTAAATTTTCTTTTCTTTTCCCTTTCCCTAAATAAAGGTAAAAATAGTACATTTTTAACCAAGGGAGCAAAAAAAAAGAATGGCCCAGATCGCACGTTAATTAGCATCCGAGGCGAAGCCGAGGATGGTAAACTGCGATCTGGGGTATTTTTTTTTTTTGTTCCCATGGACAAAACGAGATTTTTCTTTCTCAGTGGGGTGAAAACGCGTTTTTTTCGATTTCGTTGCGGGGCGAAAAAAGTGTTTTCGGCCCGCTAGGAAGAAAAATGTTTTAACACAAGGGATCATGTTAAATTTCCCGTTAAATTAAATTTGAGCGTCAATTTTTTAGGATAATTTTGAGAAAACCCGAAAAAGTTACATATTGAATATTTTGTATAAAATTCCATCTTATTCAAAAATATGTTAAATTATGACTATGCACTGCCAAATTTCATCCTCATGTAAAATTTACAAAGGAATTCAAATCTTTATAGTTAGATTTTCATTTTGGTCCCACTTTCGTATGAAACATAACCTGGTCGTAGAATTAGCTTCTTAGCACCTGCAAATTTGAATTTAAATATAAACGTTACCAGAAAATTTATAGTTTAATAAAAATAAATATATTATGTAATGTTTACATATAATTATTATAAGAATTTAAAATTTTTCTTCCTAGCGGGCCGAAAACACTTTTTTCGCCCCGCAACGAAATCGAAAACAACGCGTTTTCACCCCACTGAGAAAGAAAAATTTCGTTTTGTCCATGGGAACAAAAAAAAATAATCTAGATCGCAGTTTACCATCCTCGGCTTCGCCTCGCATGCTAATTAACGTGCGATCTGGGCCATTCTTTTTTTTTGCTCCCTTGGTTAAAAATGTACTATTAATCGTTTATCAAAGTATTACTAATCATGTACTTGACCCAAAAATAAATTGATTTTCAATAGCTTCAACATCATAATTATTATTTTAAAAATAAAAAATTATACATTTTTTCAGGATTATTTTTTGCTGAATCATACTACAATGGCCTATAACGAAATAAATATTGGTTTTTTAAATGATGATTGTCTAGTTAACATTTTTGATTATTTGTCATTTGAAGAAAAATTCAAACTTGTAAATGTTAACAAGCGATGGCAAAGGGTGATTGATCTTTCTTGGAGAAATGTTAGACAATTAAAAATCAATGATGAAAAATTCCAAAACTCTAATTTTATAATAAAAGTTATTAAAAAATGTGGAAAATACGTAAAGAAATTACATATCTGTATTATCCATGGGCAAAATATCAGTTATACAGAAGTGATTGCAGAAATTTTAAAGAACTGCCAAAATATAAATCAATTCAGCTTAAATGATTATTTCTCAAAATTGTCTGATTTTAAACTTGGTTTATTTTTTAAGAAAAATCTTGGAAAAATCAAAAAATCCATAGTATTAAATTATACGATTTAAAAACAAGTGGAGAATGTTTGTCTTATTTAAATTCAGACATAATAACTGATGTGCTTATGTATTCTTGTGCCTTTAAAAGTGAAAATTATCTGAATTTTCTTTCAAATTTAAAAAACTTAAAGAAATTTTTTTTACTTACATATTCTAATCCTTATGATGTAATAAATGCTCTTAATAGGGGTTGTCAAAATTTATGCGACATTACTTTATCTTGTGGCGATGATGTAGATGAAAAATCAATTCATGAGTTATTAATTCTGTTTTCAAAACAAAAAAGTTTATATAAACTTGATTTAACGTTTGATGATGATAAGGTTTTCTTAGACTGCATTGATGAAAGAAAATTTGGTTCTATGGATTTTTATAAAAATTTGTCTTTTTTAGAATTCAGAGTTAATGAATTAACCAATGATTGTATGAAAAATTTATCTAATAACTGCATAAACTTAACAACTCTTAATATTTCAATCGATGAAAAATACTCTTTGACAGCTATTGGTGAAAATTATTTCTCGAGTTTTAAAAATCTACAGACTTTCACATTTTGCAATATGAGCTACACTTATCCAAATATAAACAAAGTACTTAAGATTTTATTCCAATATAAGGAATTAACTAAATTAGATCTAAGCGAATTTAAAGTTACGGAGGATACTGTAGATTACATTGCTTCGTTTTCAAATTTAACGTATTTAGGTCTTTTTGATTGTAAAATTACAAAATCAGAGTTATTTTTTTTAATTGGTAAACTAAGAAATTTAATAACTCTTAAAATTGCTGAATGTGAAAATTTAAATTCACATTACATGTTTAAAAATATAAGCCTTTTAAAATCCTGTCGTAAAGACAAGCATGTTTTAGAATTAAAAGTCGACTTTTCATTATTTAGACAAATAGAGGAAACTAATTCAAATGAATTACCTTTGATAAAAATAATTCAAGAGTCTAGATTTGAACATTAGTTATATACTTGAAAAAATTCATTTTAAATTCATTGCTTTTAAATATAAAAATTGAATAAAAAAAAGGAAATGGGGTTTTAATATTGGTCATTTTTAATTTTGTAATTTATAAGAAAAAATTTTTCTCTTTAATGTTAAAAAGGGGATAGTGTATTTAGAAAATGTGTGCCAATAATTTTACGCCTCATTAACTAAGTAATTTGCATTGAATGTACAATAATTTTTACAGCGAAAATACAATGAACATATTGTTGCCTTGAATGATGTATTCATTAACGAAAGCATTAAAAAATAGTTTCTAAAATAGTTTATGATTAGTTTATTATGTTAAAGACATACCTGCCAATTACTATCCTATTAACATGGAACATGTTCATTGGATGGGGTATTCGAAAAAGTTTGGCTTGGCAGAGGGGGGGTTGAAAAAGTGACGTTTTTAGGGGAGGGTGTCAAAAATTGACGATTGACGCTTTTAGGGGGGGGGGGTGAAATGGACTTAGAATATTCTCGATTTAGGGACTTAGAATAATTTGAAGTGGGAGTCAGGACCTGATCAGGCCCTGATAACAACAACAACTTAGAATACTTTAAGTATATGGACTTAGGATAGTATATATTTCAGGTATTATTGTAATTTCGGTTTTTGGATTTATTACTGTTATGAGTGAACATGTCCCATGCTCGTTGGTTGTGTAGTTTCACAAACCGGTTATAATTTTTTTTTCATTTCAAATACACTAAACAATGGGCCATTCTTTTTTTTTGCTCCCATGGTTAAAAATGTACTATTACAATCTAGGGCAAATAAAGCCTATTTTTTGCCCTAGGGAGACGGCTTTTTTGTACATTATACGTAAAACTATGTTTTAAGTCACGGGGAAAAATATGGAGTTCGAATTTTGCATGCTGTCTGCACTCGCGCTAGCTACTTTCGCTCGTGCCTACAACTGCATGCAAACCCAAAACCAATATTTTATCCCTTGTTTAATAAATAGCTATTTTCTCTCGAAATTCTACTTGATGTAAGAGGATTTCTACTTGCAGCAATTGAAAATTTTTTCTTCTTGGGTTTAAGTTTAATAACTTTTTGCCGTAATTCAAAAATTTGTATTTTTTGATAAGAAATGGGCATTTTATTTATTATTTGATTTTATGGTAAAAAAATTAGTCATAGAAATCGCGATTTACGGGGCTTAGAATTAGAACCTTGAAAATATTAAAAATACAAAGAAGACCGGGCGCTGTATAATCTAGTCGCCTGCCATACTATAATCACGGTCAAAAATTAAATTTCTTTTCCGAGAAATAAAATAAATACCCTGCCAACTAGCTGGCACTGAGGTTCCTCAAACAATGGGCTGTAATCTTAATTTACAACAAATATTATTGATTACAACCATGCAATTATAGATACATTTTTCGTTTTTAGTAGCTGGTAAAGTAGATTATTAAGATCATTTTGTTATTAAAGTGAAAATTCTAGCGTCCATGGATTGGTCGCGCCGGCGTTAATGGATTTTAAATCATTTTTGCATAATTAAAAAGAGACAAATATAAAAAAAGCTAATTTTATTTTTTTTTATAAAATTTTATTTTATTAGAATATATAATTATCCCTTAATAATTAAAATATTGGGTAACATGATTTTTTTGTTTTGTCAAAGAAATGGTTGGTAACGGTGCGAAAATTACAAATATTCGCTCAATTATTATAAAAAGATAGGAGTTTTTACTAGAATTTATTTTCTCAGTGTACTTCTTGCATTTGACCAATCTTCCGCAACAATGATAATAATAATAATAATAATAATAATATTTTGTAATAAAAAAATAACCACATTAATTGCTTCAAGATTTTTAAATTGTTTGATTCTTTAAAAAATGCCAATATAACTTTTAAATCTTAATTTTAAAATGCAAACATAACCATTTAATATTTTTAGGCTGTTGAATAAATGAGAAATCGACTTTTCCAGAGCAAAGATGTTTATTATAAATATTTTTCCCAATTATTGTTTATAATTTCATTAAGCTGCATACATAAATAAACATAGCAACGAGCAAAATAATCCAAGGAAGTCAAAAAGAGGCAAGATTTCCATCACTCTTTCTTGTGTGTTATAATTTATATCAAAATAAAAAAAAAATTGTGATCGGATACAAAAAATTACTATAAACTAAATTTCTAAAACTTGTACTCTCATTAAAATAAATTAGATATGTCCAAAACGAAAAATAAATTTGTTGTTTTATGTATTTTTTTGTAACGAAGATTTTGGAGAAAAAAATTTTCAAAAAATTAATTATCAGATTCAAGATATCGAGTAAAAATCATAATTTCAAATATAAGTAATTTCATGGAAATGAATGAGGTTTTACATCCAAATTAAAAAAAAAAGAAAGTATTTTGAGATTTTTTTAATAAACAAATTTTTGGAAAAAAAGTTAGGTATTCATTTAATAATTGTTTTGAAATATCACTGGTTACAATATTTTAAAATATTAGTACTTTTATAGAATTAAATGAGGTATTACACCAAAAAAAAAAAAAGATATTGCAATTTTTGTTATTTTTCTTTTTTTTTAATTTTGGGAAAAAAATTTTGAAAAAATTCAGTATCAGTTCCAAAAAATTACTGTAAACGAGGTTTTTAAAACTAGTACTTCCATGGAAATAAATTAGGTACTACGTCCAAAAAGAAAAAAAAGTTTCGTAATTTTTGTATTTTTTTGTGAAAAAAATTTTAGGAAAAAAATTTCCAAAAAATTAAGTATCAGATTGGAGATATCAAGTAAAAACCATACTTTCAAGTATAAGTACTTTCATGGAAATGAATGAGGTATTACATCCAAATTAAAAAAAAAAGGGGTTTGAGATTTTTTTAATAAAAAAATTTTTGGAAAAAAAATTAGGTCTTAATTTGATAATGGTTTTGAAATATCACTAGTTACAAAATTTTCAGATACTAGTACTTTCATAGACTTAAATAAGGTATTACACCAAAAAAAAAAAAAAATATTGCAGTTTTTTTTATTTTTCTTTTTTTTTAATCTTGAGAAAAAAATTTTGAAAAAACTAAGTATCAGATCCAAAAAATTACTATAAACAAGGTTCTTAAAACTAGTACTTCCATGGAAATAAATTAGGTATTTCGTCCAAAAAAAAAAAAAAAAATTGGTATTTTTTGTATTTTTTTGTAAAAAAAATTTTAGAAAAAAAATTTTCAGAAAATTAAGTATCGGATTCAAAATATCATGTGAAAACCATTCTTTAAATATAAGTATTTTCGTGGAAATAAATGAGGTGTTACATCCAAATTAAAAAAAAAAAAAGTACCTCGAGCTTTTTTGGTGAAAAAATTTTTGAAAAAAAAATTAGGTCTTAATTCCATAATGTTTGTGAAATATCACCGATTACATACATACGTACGTACACACACACACACACACAGACACACACACACACATACAGACTTTTTTTAAAAACCGGTTTTTTAGCTTCCTGGGGTCCCAAAACGTGCTTATATGCCAAAAAATAGAAAATCAAATTTTGACCTAACACAATGGTTCCTCTTTGAGGAACCAAAATGAGTTTAAATCAAGCATAATATGTTACTCAGGTGCATAAAATTTAATGAAAACCTGTATAAAATTTAGAAATATTGGTAAGCTTAATATTATTCACTAATATTTACAAACATTAATTTTGATTGATTAAAAATATAAAAACATAAACATACCAGAAAAACAATCACGAAACAGAATTTAATTTCAGTTGCACAATGATTTTATTTGATACGCTAAATTCATAAATATATAACACAAGTTTTTACAGTTTAGACAAATAAAGTATATATAATAATTTTTCTCAACATAGTACAACAATATACAAGTTCAATTATTTTTCTTGTTCTTCACCTCTAGTCTAAACACATTTTTCTCCACTCTTCCCCACTATTCAAAACACATTTATTGAAAATATTTACAAAAGCTTAAATTCTGCAAGAATAAGATTCTATTTGGTATACGATTCTTTTACATAAAATTTCACAAGAATTTATTTACAATATTCAAAATAAACAAAATACATATTTTTTTTTTTTAACTGATTCCATAAGAATAATAAATTATAAACAATTTTAGTTCTCTTTTTCACTTATAACTTAAATACAAATTAAATTCTTTTTCTCCATCTCTTTTCACTTCTATTTCACAAAATATGTATTGATTTTAATCTACATTTTTGAATAATGAAAAATTGGAGTTTACATTTCGTAAGAATAAAATTTTATCTATTATCTTCCTATTTCTTTTACCGCCAAACCGTAGTTACAAATGAAGGTAGAGCACTGATTTTTATTCATCAGGATGAAATCAATGCTATTAATGGTGCCCAAGAAGTTACTTTTGATGGGTTCAGACTGGCGGTTCTAAGGAAACCAATATCATTGTTTTTTTCTATATTCATCAAGAAGAATGAAACGTTGGTTACAATAATATGCATTTTGGCAGATAACCTCCAAGTTATACCGGCATTGATACAGTATATAATTGATAAGTATTATTTAAGCCCAAGAATAATTTTTGCACCTATTTGTACTGAACTGATGGACACTTTAAGAATAAAGTTTTCTCGTAGTGAGCTAAAAACTAGTTGCTTTGCTTGGAAAGAATTTGTTACCAGTTTGTTGTAAAAAAATAAAATTGATGAAAAATACATTAAGTTTCTGAAATTTATACAAATTATAAGCTACATACCAAACGATTGTATGAATAAATTTATACATGAATTTTCTGTGAAATCTGATGTAACAGAGGATCATAACTTACGTACATTTAGCATGCAACTTTGCCAAATATTCACACCGATAGCAAATAACTTATCTAACGCAGTTGATCATCATCAATTAAATTTTTCTAACCTTGTGCAATATAGGGAAAGAACTAAAAAAATTTACGACCCTAAAGGTAATTTATGGAGTGTGGTTGGCGAGCTTAGAATTCTAATAAATCTTTATGTTAACAAAGTTGCTGTTCATGCACACGTGGGTGATAATTATTTGGAATATTCAGCTGAATTAATTACCAGAATGAATATATTGAATGAAAATAGAAATATACCGAGCTTTAAAGTTGACTTGGTTCGATTGGAAGAAAATGGAGAAATGATTTATCGCAGTTATCCTCAAGACATATCAGCACCAATGGATGATTTAGATCTTTTGGCTAAGAGTTTAAAAAAATTTCTTAGCTATGAAGCTGCAGCACCCGCTTCTTGGGGTCGAAACTTTGAAATCCCGTATTTGATTATAGAATCAAACAATTGCGTTGTCTGTTTGGTCACTGCAGCTGATTCAAAATTCCTTCCATGTCAGCACAAGGTGATATTCAAGAAGTGTGCTGATTTAATTATAAAAAGACATGATACAGTAATAAGAAGAAAATGTCCGTTATGCAGGGGTAATATAACAATGTTATTAAATTAGTGAATAAGTTAATTATTTCTATTAATACTTTTATGTAAGTGATGATGTCTTAAGTTTCTATTAATCTTGCATGCATGCAAATAAAAATAAAAAAATATGCCCTACGTTGGGCGCCAAATTATGTGATCGGTTTCTAAAGACGGGAAAATAATAATCTAAAGAGGCTTCCCTTGAAATTTAATTTAAAATGAAAAGAAAGAAATTTTTAATAATAGTAGATTTAAATTTATTAATTATAATTTTTAATTAAATAAATTTCTCGTTGAGCGCCAAGAAATATTCTAGCGAATACCGAAACTATATACATACAAAAGAAAAACATTATTCACAAAAATTAATCAAATTCTAGGAAAACCCGGATACATAAGTTAAGGAGAAAATTATAAGATCATGGGATATCTTGGGCGTCTTTCCGCATAAGCAATTATATTTGCTTGGTAATACAAAATAAACCGTATAATTAAACTATAATTAATTAAAAAAAAGAAAAATCACCTATGTAAAACCCGAGAGCACACAAACGCAAAATAATCTTGGAGTATTTACCTTGACGATCATTTTTGCCGATGAGCTCCGGGAATACATAAAAAAATTTTAATAATTTCTTATCAAAGTCCATTGTCCAAATAGTCCAAATTATTAAAATCCGGTATTTTACAACTTTTTTTGTGTGAATTACGGGAAGCGACTGCGTGCTTCCGTAATATATTAATAAAGAAATCACCTTATATCAAATAAATAATTAATATCAGAAATATTAATTTTTGCTTTCGCAAAATCACTGAATTTACGTGAAAAATAACTTAACTATGCCTAAATACTAGCAAACCAAACGAAAAATGCTAAATAGCAGCGAGACGTGTACGTAAATGCTCTCTGATGGCTAACTACAGTCTGCCTCGGCGCACGAGTGCTTCCCTTTTTCTTCGTTAGAGAATTGATCTCAAATTAGCTTAAAATCACTGTCGATTCGGGGTAAAGCGGCCATTTTAATATTTTTTAAATAATTTATATAAAAATGTCACGGGTTTCCATTCTGTGACAATATATACATCATATAATGTTAGGCACACTACATATTAATAAATACATAATTTATTTTTTTGGTAACTTAGATAATAATGTTAATATCTTTAATTTGCAACAAAAATTTTATGAAAAAAATAACCGTCATTTAAGAAATAAGGGTGCGCCAAACGACCCGCTTCTCCCCTAAACATCATAACCTGGTAAAAGGTTTTTATTATTCAGATAAGATCAAGTTCTGTTTGTAAATACGTATATTATAAATTGTTATAAATTATTTAATTGTTAACAATATCCTATAAAATATTTTTTTTTACTGATTAAATTACTTGCCATATTAAGAAAACATTTAGATTTTTAATTTTAAGATAAAATTTATTTTTATGTCCTATACCGAAGCATATAGAACTTTCTTTCGAATTGCAAGGAATGTCAATCCCTTTATTGTTTCAACAATAAAGATTGATGAAATTGGTGAAATCGTTCGTTTTATACGTACACCAGATTATTGAAGAAAAATCTCTCCAGGAAACGTTGTTGATGAATACCATATTAATTTCCTTGAAAAAAAGATTTTTATTGTTTATTCACTCACATTAATTTTATAAATAACAAACAAAGGGAACTTTATTACAAACAAAGGGAAGTCATATTGGATAAAAAAACAAAATGCAAAATGAGCCACCAAATAAAAAAAAAAGTATGTAAAAAAAGAGTTAAATTTATGGCACATGATGAAAGAGAATTACGAATCAAATACAAAAGACACCAGAGGAAACAGACATGCAAATCTATCATTAAAAATGGGGTTTTGTTACATTTTTTTTAATTGGAGGGCATCTTTTGTGCATCTTTTTAAAGGATAATTTAATTATATCCTCAATAAGCAATTTATATACTTGGAAAATTTATAGAAAACATTATGGAAGGAAAGGTTCGGGTAAAATCATCAAAAACTGTTTTGGAAAATGCTGGTTATACGAAAAAAATTTGGTTGTCAGAGGATGCTACTGGTATTGAAAACAAAGTTAACAGAGAGACAAAAATACAAATAATTTAGTTGGATTTATACTTCTACAAGATGAAGAAACAGGGATACCAATAACTAATTCTTTTCCAGCAACTTCAAAAAAAAAATTATAGACTATTTTTAGATAAATAGAACTGCCAGCTTGCTTTACACTTATATTGCACAAGCAAACGATCCAAATGCGCCTTCGTCTTGCTTAATTTTTTTTGGTAGTGGAAAAAGTGTTTTCTCATATGAAGGGGTACTAAAAACTTGGAAGAATATTAAAAATTTATTAAAGAAAGAATGCATTGAAGTACTTGGATACTAGACAGATTGAGATACAAGTATATTGAAGGCCATGCGTTTAGATTCTCATCTTGGAGAGAAATCTCTAACTACTGAACGGAATACGCGAATGTTTATGGTTTCATGCAAAATTATTGACATCACAAATTTGTTTCCAGGACATATTAAATCTTGTTAATAAATTAAAAACTAGACTTTTTAATATTTCAATATTGTTACCAATGAGTTTATCATCTCTACATGCTTCTGCTGGTGACATTCACACTCTTGTAAAAAATACAACACACGAAAAATATTAAACGATAGTGATGTACTACTAAAAGACAAGATGAATTTCGCATCAAGTTTAAAGTTGTGCAATCTGAGAATTTGGAGATTACTCAATAAATTTTCCTTAAAATAATAGTTTTCACAGCGCAAAGGAAGCTTAATACTAAATTAGGTGTTCTGGATAGGGTATACTGTAGTTGGCATTGCGTATTTTTTGCACGGTTATGGAGAGCTTGGATTCAGGAAAATAATGATAAATATACCGTACGTGACAATATCATAACATTAAATTCTTATATATATTTAGAATTAAATACTCATGGTCTAGTAAATTTAGTTTTAAAATGTATAAAGGAAAATAATTTTCCAGAACTTTATCCTTGACTTTACTCAGGTAAAGCGTGTAAAGGATATTTTAGAAATCTTAGATCTTTATCTTCAATGTTTTCCACTACTATTAATTGTTCAATTTTGGAATTTTTTCACAAAATAAAAAAAATTGAAATGATAGCAAAAGTTGTATCGTTTTTAAAAAAATATACATCTAATATTATAAATTTTCCTAAAACACGTTTTCTGAATGCTTTTGAGAAGCAAATAAAAATTTTTGGTGAAATTAAAAAATTCAACGATTCAGTAACTATAGATTCTATAAAAAATGTGAAGAAAATGCATTTGCTGCTTGCCAAAAGTTAGATATCTAAATACACATTTTAAATGCAAATCATGTACAAGCAGATTTTTGTCAAGAAGTTGAGAGTGAAGAAACTGACGAGGAAAACGTAGTAGAAATTGACAATAACGATTTAAGTGATGAAGATAAAGAAGAAGTTATAGAGACAACTGTTTTAGAAAGTCTAATAAAATCAGAAAATGAAGCCGAATTTCCAAACTGTTTGGACAATTATCAGAATTTATCAGTCACTGACCCAAAAGTTGTAATTAAAGAACGTTCAGGTAATATTAAGTTTTAAGAGTTTTAATGAATTTTTTGTAATTAAATTAAATATATTATATCCATTCGTTTGTATTTTGATAATTAATTAAATGAAATTGGTTTTTTTACGAACACATGATGTTAATAATTTTTGCTACTAAACGTGGTATTTTATTTAAATACTCAACATTGTAAATATCAAACATTTTGTAGAAAATTATTGAAAAATTTTTTATCAATTTTCCAATAATTTTTTGCATTTAAATATTGTGTAACACAAATAAATTGAAAAAAAGTGGTATTTATAAATATTTCTCAAATCGAAAAAAAATTATTTGTGTTTATAATAAACAATATTTAGATGCAAAAAATTATTGGAAAATTGATAAAAAATTTTTTAATAATTTTCTACGAAATGTTTGATATTTACTACGTTGAGTATTTAAATAAAATACCACGTTTAGTAGTATAAATTATTAACATCATGTGTTCGTAAAAAGACCAATTTCATTTAATTAATTATATTATATCCATTTTAATAATTAAAATCTAAATTTTTTTTTATTTAGGAAACATTAAAGTAGTAAAAAAAGATTCTTTATAATAATGTTATTGAAGTTATGAACGTTCAACGAACAATACCTAACATGAACTGGTAAATAAAAAGTGGTTTTACATTGATAATAATTTTTTCGGTGGTTTTTCCCAAGAAATACTAAACGCAAATGAATCTTTAATAAAAAAGGCATAATTAATAAAAGATTTTACATGGTTTAAAGCACCGAAAATATAAAAAAATAAAGAAAGAAATGTTTAAACTTTTAGATTTTTTTGTAATTTTTAACTTCTGAGTCAGTTTTCCCAAGTAGAACCTTTATATTTATGTTAAATATTTAATTTCTTATTATTTGGGATAACTTTTTTTAAATATAAGTCACCGGAAAATATTTAAAAGAGGAAAAATGCTAGAAATTTGTAGGTTAAAAAACGCGTTTGTTTTTTCATTTTAGTCTTTAATCTATTTTTTCAGTAAATACAGATTACTTAAATGGAATAATTAATTAAAAGGAAGATTTAGAGTTTAACATTAAATTTTATGGCCTAGGAATGATAACCTTCAATAATACACTAATTCCAGTGAAACCGCGGTTTGGGGTTACTGGCCGTCACCAGATTGGATCACTGATCATAAATATCGGGGTCTTTTCTATAAATAATCAGGACTAGACCCTTCAATTTTTAAAAACTGCATTTTCAGATTAGTGGGTTCAGATTTGGTCTGCATAGGTTTTTTGGTCGTTGATCATGAATGTGAAGATCCTGCCTAAAATAATTGTCGCTTCACCTTTCAATTTGCAAAAAGTCTCCCTAAAAGGGACATTTTCGGTGTTTTAAAATTTAGAGTGTCAAGATTTGATTGTATGATTTGATTTAATGTTAAACTCTAAATCTTCCTTTTAATAAATTATTCCATTTAAGTAATCTGTATTTACTGAAAAAATAGATTAAAGACTAAAATGAAAAAACAAACGCGTTTTTTAACCTACAAATTTCTAGCATTTTTCCTCTTTTAAATATTTTCCGGTGACTTATATTTAAAAAAAGTTATCCCAAATAATAAGAAATTAAATATTTAACATAAATATAAAGGTTCTACTTGGGAAAACTGACTCAGAAGTTAAAAATTACAAAAAAATCTAAAAGTTTAAACATTTCTTTCTTTATTTTTTTATATTTTCGGTGCTTTAAACCATGTAAAATCTTTTATTAATTATGCCTTTTTTATTAAAGATTCATTTGCGTTTGGTATTTTTTGGGAAAAACCACCTGAAAAATTATTATCAAGATAAAACCACTTTTTTTTACCAGTTTAGGTTAGGTATTGTTCGTTGAACGTTCATAACTTCAATAACATTATTATAAAAAATCTTTTTTTACTACTTTAATGTTTCCTAAATAAAAAAAAATTTAGATTTTAATTATTAAAATGGATATAATATAATTAATTAAATAAAATTGGTCTTTTCACGAACACATGATGTTAATAATTTATACTACTAAACGTGGTATTTTATATAAATACTCAACATAGTAAATATCAAACATTTTGTAGAAAATTATTGAAAAATTTTTTATCAATTTTCCAATAATTTTTTGCATCTAAATATTGTGTATTATAAACAGAAATAATTTTTTTTTGATTTGAGAAATATTTATAAATACCACTTTTTTTCAATTTATTTGTGTTACACAATATTTAAATGCAAAAAACGTTGGATTAATGTTTTTTAAAAGTTTATAAACAACAAATTATGCTCGTAAAAGTCACATTCTAAATATTATTTTAAACTTTACTCCTTAATATCGAGCGATAAATAAATTTTGAATAATTATTCAATTAAATTAAAAGATTCTTTATGTTGTTTTTTTTAACAAACACAGAAATTAAGTTGTGACAGAAATTTAAGAGTCAGAGAAGCATATTTTGAAACTCCAAACCGTGATGAAAATATAAATATAATTTTGGATATTGTACAAGAAAGAGATATAATTAAAACATCAGATTATTGTTTGTTTAAAATTTCAAATAAAGAATACTTGCTAATTGGATTACTTAAGAATTTCGCTTATTTAAAAGAATCTACTTGGAAAAAACGGCTTCCAAAAAAAAGTAGGCTTTGCTGCAACATTTTTTGCAGTAAGTTCAGATCCCAAAACATTAGTATTGCATGATGCCAGCATTGGTTATATTTCTATAGCTAATTACTACAAAACTATACCAACTGCTATAGTATGCGATGTTAAGAGAAACAAGATACCTGAAAAAATTTATAATGTTATCAAAGATAAAGTGAAAATAATTTAATAAATTTTATTAAACAAATAGGGTTGTCCAACGTGAAAAAAGTAGTTATTGCATATTAAAGTTTATTAAATTTTAATAATCGTAGCATATTTTTATATCCTAAAAAATTACTCTGTAATTTAATAAATGTAATTAAAAAACGAAAAATTTAAAGTCATGAAGTGACACCCGAAAACGCCCGATCAAATCCGAACGGTCTGAGTTACTAGTGACGTCACAATCCAGATTTTTTTATTGTTTATTATGGAAAATAAATCGAAAACAAATATTTATCAATTAAATTTCTAATAAAATAAAAAAATTAGGAGTAAAAAGTTTATTCAAAGTCATTTTGTACCTAAGTGATAAAAAAAAAAGTAAAGTAATTGCTTGAAATTATGCAAATAAAAGCCAAAAGTCAACGAAAACAGTACCCTCAACTATACTCCAAAAAAATATTTTTTCCAAATTTTATTATTTCTGTGTTATTAACAAGGTTGAAATTATCACTTGGACAAAGTAAAAGTTGACACATTTGTCATTACTACGATGGTCATTACATGTGAAAATAATGAAATTATATATAACGTTATATCTTCTTTTTCACAGAATTTTTTTTCTTTTTGCTCAATTTTACGATAATATACTATTTATTACAATCTTAACCTTTTCTGTAGTGATCTCCATGAAAAAATTATAATAATTTAGTATCCGATGAACTGATATCTTTAATTATATCCATGGTATTTTATAAAATCATAATTTAATTGTGTATAAATCTCTTTTAAAAAATTGCATTATTAGGATTAGGTAACAACTGTGCACTTTTTATTAAAATCTGATTTTTAAAAAAATTGCAACGTTAAATAATTTTGGAGTTTCTGTGTTAAATTTGTTCGAAGAAAATCTTTCATATCTTCATCAATGCAATACATGCATCAACCTAAAATACATTAGTTTATTAAAATTAGTTTCAATTAAAAAAATCATTAAAATATACATAGCAAGTGCAGTTTGATTTGTACGTACTCACTGTATTTTTTCAGGATTAGATTTTGATATGATAAATAAAATCCATTGAAACAGATGTCCAGCCTGAATAAGATATAGCTGAATCTGGCTGAATCTTGAATGGTTTATATTTTTATCTTCTGCTGTAATTATTGTTTAGGCTTTTATTCCTTATTTTTAAGCTAACATAACCTCCATCCACTCCATCACTATACATTTTTAATAAAATTCTGATCTTTAGGCATATTCAAAATATTTTTTTTCATATATTCTTTAAATTGCATAAGAAAAATAAAATTTTTTTAATTTTTAATTTAATTAACATACTAAAAATAATACTTACGTTAATTTTTCACCAGCTCTCACTCTGGAGGAATAGATTTTTACAACTTTTTACTACACATATATTTGCCGTTAAAAGATTTAATTTAGTTGAATTTTTTTATATAATCTTTTATAAATAAATATATTTCTTTTAAAATACATTTTTACAATAAAATATTTCTTTATTTGTTATAATTTATTGATTTTCAATAGCGTTACATCGATCTGTGTATATGAATACTGGATTGTGACGTCATACGTATTCGACCAATAAAAAACGTTTTAAAACTCCAATAAAATGTTCAAATTTTTACTGTTTTTAATTGCAAATTTAATTATTCTAATGTAATTTTAAAAAATTTTTGTTTGTTTGAAAGAACTTACTTTTTAATAATCTTTTCAAAAATATATAACAATACGTATTATTTTTTTCATGCAACAACCCTATTGCTTAAAATTATAGGTATTATTGACAATTCTGTAAAACAAAATTGATTGTAAAAACATTGATGATTCTGTTATCAATAAAGCATTAAACAGCAAAAGCAATGAATTCGTAATAAATAATCGTAAATTTCTAAAAAAAATTACTTTTAATAATTAAATAAAAAAAATTACATTCGAGTCTTGAACTCACAAACAACAAATATATAAATTCTTAAATTCATACTTTAAATCAATGCTTGTATTTTATAACCATTTAATAAATAGTATTAAAGCTCCTAAAATCCTTCTTATTCTAGAAACTTTTATCAAACTTATTCTAAGCCCCTAAATAAAAATTATTTAAAGTTAATTTGATCCTCCCCCCCAAATGGCATGCTTAAAGAACCCCCTATAAAAATATTCCTTGGTAAAATTCTGAATCAGCATATATTTAAGTACCACAGATCAAAATAATTGACTGAAATCTTTAAAAAAGAATATCTTTACCGAATATTGTGGTTCAGGAGTCCGTTTTTTTAAATCATAGCTGAAAAAATTGGGATTAGAATCTCCCTAACGCCCAAGTGCTGCATTCAAAGATAATTAATTAACATTTTAAAAATTAATATTATTTTTACCGAATTTGGCGGTTTTGGGTTCAATGAATTAAAAATGAAAAATTTGGTTAAGAAATTAAGATTCCCAATTTTATAAAACCCCAAGTACCGCAAACAAAAATAAATAAAATTACTAAAAAAATAGTATGCATACCAAAAATTTCGGTTTTGGGGTCAGCGATTTGGATTTCCTAAATTTGGGTATAAAAATTGGATTCTACATGTTCCTGAAACCCTAGTGTTGCAGTCAAGAATAATTGAATAACATTTTTAAGAATAGTAATATTTTTACCAAATTTTGCGGTTTTGGGGCCAATTATTCGGAATTTTTAAAAAATAACAATGGATTCGAGCTCAGCTTATACAAAAACCTCCACATTTATCTAAAAACTTTTAAAAAAAAAATTTTTTTTGTTGGAAGTCAAGACTTTGAAGTTAACGACCCCTCGAGTTTTGACAGGTTGATGTTAGAATCTACTTCGCAAAACCATGTCATTAAAATAATTGAATCTTCACCGATTATTTGAACTTTTTCGCAGCACGGAAATGCATCTATAGCTGCATTTATTATCATTATATCAGCATCTTCTTCAGCTTGGATAACTGTAATTCTCAAAAATTGGAGTTAAAGTATCTATAAGCAATTTTTTATTTATACAGTTGCTTAAAAAGTTGCGGTTTTCACATATGCGACTTCTTCCAATCGTATCTAGATTGTAAATAATAGTTAATTCATATTGTAAATGTAAATAAAAGTCAACCATTAGTTATTAATAAGAAATTTATTTCTTAAACATGAATAATACAATTAATAATATTTATAAATTGAAACTAATATCTGTAAAAAGTGACTAATATTTAATATATAAATGTCAATGTAATTAAACTTAATTTAATAGAAAAATACTGTTTGAAAAAATTTTAACATAAATAAGTACTTATATTTATATTGAAAATGTCTCCATTTTATATTTACATAAAATTAAAGTTATATAAATGCGCAATTAAAATTTAATTTAAAATTAAAGGAACATAAATTTCGTTGTTTTATTAATTTTTTATAATATTTTTTTTTTTGTAAGAGCTTTATTTTCGACATTTTTTTGTATAGAATATAATAAAAAAATAGTAAATTTGTAATATTTATATTAAATATAATTTAAAAAAATAAAATTTACGTTATTCACATTTATTTATCTTTTTTTATAAATTTAATATCACCATACTGAACACTTTTTTGTTGGATTCATTTTTGAACCTATTGGGCAGTTAAAATCTTTAGCGAATTCTGGTAAATTAGAAAATGGTCCTATAACCCTAAATTCACCAGGACTATGAACACCTGTGATTACTTGTGATTTAAGTGCTTCTGGTCTAGTAACACGACACCATGTATTTGCTGCACTTATCCAAAACATTTGTTGCGAAGTATAGTGAAGACCAGGTAAACGAGGTTCTATACCATTTTCAGATTCCCAAGTATTATAAGCTAAGTACGCCTCCTTGATTCCTCCATTGTCAGCAATATTTTCTCCTTGAGTATTAATTCCATTTAGCTAAAAAGTAAGCATAATATATTATAAATTTTATTGTAAATAGTTTTAAGTTAACAACTTTTGTTAATAACTTTTGTAGAATAAACTTACATTCAGTCCAATATCTTGAACAGTATAATTCTCATATTGATCAATAATACATTGTGCTCTTTCCAAATATTTTTTTTTGGTTTCAGATTCCCACCAATCTATTAAATTACCATCTTTGTCGAACTGCCTTCCTTGATCATCAAATCCATGTGTGATTTCATGACCCATTACAAAACCAATACTTCCAAAATTCATGTATTTAGGCCTGTCACTACCGAAAAATGAACCTTGTAAAATTCCAGCCGGGAATTCTATTGTAATAAAAAAAACAATGTAAATTTTTTAATTAAATTATAAAATAATAATATTGTACTATACTAACGTATACTATTTTGTGAAGGATTATAAAATGCATTAACAACTGCAGAATTCGAATGAGTTGTCCAGTCAGTTTTATTAACAGGTGTTCTGAATTTTCTGAATGCACGATCTAAATGAAATTGAAAACTGGTTAATTTAGATTTAACGTAACTATCTTTATCTAATTCGAATTTT
The DNA here is from genome assembly GCA_022575985.1 of Anagrus nilaparvatae. Classification (NCBI taxonomy): domain Eukaryota; kingdom Metazoa; phylum Arthropoda; class Insecta; order Hymenoptera; family Mymaridae; genus Anagrus; species Anagrus nilaparvatae. The sequence continues at coordinate 25,138,534 of JAKSXM010000247.1, read as the reverse complement.
TCATAGTAATCTTCTAATTTCTTATCATCCAATAATTCATCTGGATAAGCAATGTGAGGTGTTACGTATTCGAGTTTTTCTAATGCTGCACTTTTTGTTTTTTCATCCATCCAATCAATCTTTTAAAAAATTATTTCAATTAATTATTATTTATAAATATTCACAACATAGTTCGGCATAAATTGAAAATTTAATTATTTTTTTGCAATAATTTTAAAAATATTAATGTTAAAAAAATTTTTTTCGAATTCTTAAAATTTTATTTATTTCTTGTGAAAACGTAAAAACTAATTTTTTTTTCTAAAAAAATTAATATACAAAAATAAATGTAAATGTAAATGTAAATAAGTATTTTTTATCCAGATAAAAATTTATTAGCTAGTTTAAAAAAAATGATTTTATGTTTAAAAGTAAATTGAAAAAAAAAATATTTTTTTAAAATAATAAGCACTGTGTACCTAAGTCATAAACAAGGTATGTAATTATATTTCCAAAGCAATACTTGAATGTCACAAGAATTATTAACGTTATGGTTAGTTATTTTAGATAATAAAGTATTAAAAAAAAAATTTATTTTACCTCTTTTAAAATATTTCTGTAGCTTTGTCTTAAATTTTCAATCAGCTCCAAAGCTAATTTTTTTGTATTTTCATCAAAATAATTTCTAATGTAAAGTGAACTCAATGCTACATTCAGATTTCCAGACGTATCACTAACGCATTTTTTCCATCGTGGTGATTTAACTGATGTACCAGTCAGTGTTTTTGAAAATTCAGTTAATCTATCACGTAATCTTTCGCTTAACATTGGTATTGATTCTTTAGTTATTCTCCACATCGCGTAATTAGCTAATACTCTTTTTGGAGTTGATTTTATTAATTCGCTGAAATCATCTAAATAACTTGGTACTGCTACGTTGATCAATTCATTTTCACCAAGTTTTGTATATGGACTTAATATTCTGTTTATGTATTCATACCATGCAATACCAGGAAAACGATCATTTATTTCAGATGCACGCATTAAATTATATAATTTTTCATAATCACGTCTTTTTTCCATTGGCAATGAAATCTATAAAAAAAAATTATTACTTATGTAATTTAATAAAAAAAATATTTTTCTTTTCAATTTCATAATATTTTAATAAATTAAGGAAATGTTTAAAAATATTGTTTGTACGATCAACACGTGTTTGTACATAAATTAAACAATAATTTTAAACAATGCGTTAGATACTTAATTTAATGTCAAATTTTTTATGATATAAACAATTAATACGGAAATTCGCAAGGAAATGTACATTTTTTAAAATATAATTTTATTTATACAATATCTTATTTTTTCAATTATAGCCTAGAAAATTAGAATGCCATTATTAATGCCAAATATTGCCCCTCTATTTAAAACCAATAGGCAAGGATATAACCAACTTCATTTAGATATTGATTAACAGCCAATAACCAATACTGGTTTTAAATTTCTAATTTATAAAAATTAAAAAATTATTTCTTGCCTAAATGTATTTTGTACTTGCAGCGTACCCAATATAAAATACACTGAAAAAAATAAAGAGGAAATACGCTTTTTTCAGTGCAGCTATTTTATGAAGTGTTGAGAAAAACTTTATTATAATGCTAATTTTAACGAAACCGTGATGCAGTAATCGTATTCGGATAAATAAACTTTTTTATAACAGGTTTGGAATAATATTTTGCTCAAAATAGGTAAATATGACGTCCTGTACAGTTAGAAAATTCTTATTCTACCCAAGTTGTGCCAATGTATTTAAACACTTAAAATAAATCAACTTGCGACAAGAAAATTTTCACTATATTTCTGCCCTACAGATCAAAAACCTCCATATCTACATTCTAACGATTTCGAGATATTTAATGAAACGCGTTTCAATTAATTTAATAATGTTATTAAAAAATTTAAAAAAAAATTAAAAACGTTTTTATACTAATTCGGGCACGCACTTTTCATTGGTGAAAAAATTTTTCGTGATTTTCCACCCCTTATATGAAAAACTGTAGATAAGCCAAGAAAATTGTCTCTAAACGCGAAAAATTCAGGAGAAGAACCTCCATATGTACATGAGCCATTTAAAGAGGGATGGGAAAAATAGACAAACCGCGTATATGAAAACTGCGTATAAGGAGGGACGCCTGTACATTGTCCATCCTATGTAGATGAGCCATTTCTCATGTATTCTTTTTAGAAGTACATGCGTCGCACGGGTACAATACAGGAGAAAAACCTCCATATCTACAAAAATCTGTAGGTGAGCCATTTTTTTCTGTAATATTTTTACAAATACATGTAAAATTTTTTATCAATACAGAAGATTTTGCAAATTAGAAGTGATAAGAAAAAATTATTTACACCATCTGATAGATAATTTCGTGACAATTAAGCCCATATAAAAAAACTCATTTTTCATAAAAATGTAGATATGGAGGTTTTTGATCTGTACGGCAGATTTAATTTAAAGTTGACAATGATTTTTAAGTTTTCTTTATTACGAAGAAGTTTAATTTTATTATAATAAATGGTAAATTTGAGTATTAAGTTTGAAAAAGTCTTAACACCAGGGTTCGAATTCCAATCATGCGTGATTTACTATTTTCTACATAAAAACACTTCCCGAATCACGCATAAAGAGTAAGGAATAATGAAAAATTAATTCAGACTAGTATTAACCTCTCAGTGCAGAATTATAGTATAGGAATCCCATATATTTATGACGCGTATGCTGGTCATGCCGAACTAAAGGGTTAAATAAGGGCTTCTTCTTACAGATTTTACCATAACTGCTGAATCAAATAATTTTTTCAGTTTCTATTTTTGAGAAATACAACTTTTTATGAGTGTAACTGCTTCTTATTTTTGCTAACAAATGCTTATTTTCAGATAAAAATTATAGTAAATTATTATAATAAATTATAATAAATTTCCCGCAGAATTCGATGCTGGAGTCTAGAATTAAAATTTTATTTATACAGCTCACGCGTCAAAATTTTCACTATAAGGCCTTTCAGCTTAAATAAAAAAAAATGGCTATGTTTAGTTTTCTTCTACTTCGGCATAAATTTCTTGTTTTATAACTTATTTTTATATCAAAAAGGAAATCCAAGGGATACGTTTAAGAAAATAATATTTTTTAAATTTACATTTAAATTTAATTTTATTTAATTAGTGTAATGTATTTAAGCTTAACATTTAGAAAAGAATAGAAACTTAAGCAGATTAAGATAGTTCAATATGTAAAACGTGATTTTAAAGTAACTAGCGGCCGTGCTACGGACTGGAGCAGTAAATACATGCGAAATACGGCCGTCCTACATTAATTTTGGCTACCAGGGATGAAATTTTTCATCTTAAAGATGCATTCATTTACAGTAAGCAAATTTTCAATTGTCTTTATAATCAAAGTGCCAGCAATGTTAAATGCATACAATTTTATCTGTACGGAAATGGATCCACCTCAGTGAAACATTTGTATTTTTGGTCACCAAATCCGATTTTGAATGTTTCATCGATTTTTCAATGGCCAGTTTTAAGTAATGATCACTATATCACAAAAAATCGACACAAAATTTGAAAGATAGTTAAATTCTTGAAAAAAATTGCTGATTGAGTCTATTTTGGGTACCCTATTTATAGGTTTTTCAGGTCACTGATCAGAATTCAATGGTGTGATAACTGGTCCGATAAACCTATTAGACAACGTAAATATGCTTAAAACAACAAAAATCACTGTTTTCAAAAATAGGCTAAATCAGCAAGTGTTTTCAAGAGTTTACCTATTTTGGAAATTCTTTGTCGATTTTTTTATAATATATTGTTCATTACTCAAAACTAACCATCTAAACGGTTTTCATGACCAAAAATACATACTTCTCACTGAGGTGGATCCATTTACGTGCAGATAAAATTTTTATGCATTTAACATTTCTGGCGCCTTGACTATGTGCTCAAGTAAGTGTTATAAGTCCGAGAAAAAGCATTAAATACTTTTTTCAAGATTAATTTACAATTTTGGTTCATCAAATTTAAATTGTATTTAATATAACACTGTAAAAAACAACTCCGGTGATTTTACGAAAAAATTGATAAATTTACGAAAATTTAGTAAATTCTCGAAAAAATTTGTAATTTTTCGACAAAAATCGGAAATTTACTAATATTTGTAAATTTACGAAAAAATAGTAAATTAACGATTTATTTTTTCGAAAATTTTCGACAAAATCGTAAATTTACAACTGTGTTGTAATTTTACGATTTCAAATTTTCAAATTTTAAATTTACAACTGTGTTGTAATTTTACGATTTCTGTAGAAAAATTGCAAATTTTAATCGAAAATTTGCGACAAACAGTTGTGAAATTACAAGCCATATTTTTTTTACCTAAAAACGCATAGCAAACCAAAAAGAGTCATAAAATAATGTTTTTTTTATTTTACACCATGAGAAAAGATGAATACTTTTTTTTTTTGCTACATTTCTGTTAGAAAATAGGAATATTAACATGGAACATGTTTATAGGGAAGGGGTACTTCAGAACTTGAAAATTAAGGGGGGGGGGGTCAAATTTGTCCTTTTTAAGTGGGGTTCAAATTTTTCCTATTTAAGGGGGGGTCAAATGAAACTTAGAATAATTAAGTATAAGTATATAAATAAATAAAATACTTTACAAGACTTTGAAAGGACAGGTTTATAGACTTAGAATAATATCGATTTAGGGACTTGGAATAATTCAGGTTTAGGGACTTAATTTACTAAGTAAATTATTAAAGGTGCTTCCAATTTATATTATTAATCTGATAAGTATATATACTGAAAATTATCATCAAAATTTAATTTTTTTATTAAAGTAAAAATGTCCTATTTAAATTATAATTGACTTATCCTGTTTTGGCTTATAATAATTTGTTCGACCAGATTACCCCTTTTTAAGTAATTAAAAAAATTTTTTATTCTTAAAGTATTAATAATTATATACCTATTTGCTAACAAATATGTAGCGAAAAAAAAAAGTATTCATCTTTTCTCATGGTGTAAAATAAAAAAACATTATTTTAAGACTCTAAATGGTTTGCTATACGTTTTTAGGTACAAAACCTATGGCTTGAAATTTCACAACTGTTTGTCGCAAATTTTCGATTAAAATTTGCAATCTTTCTAAAAAAATCGTAAAATTACGACATAGTTGTAAATTTACGATTTTGTCGAAAATTTGCGAAAAAATAAATCGTTAATTTACTATTTTTTCGCAAATTTACAAATATTAGTAAATTTCCGATTTTTGTCGAAAAATTACAAATTTTTTCGAAAATTTACTAAATTTTCGTAAATTTACCAATTTTTTCGTAAAATCACCGGAGTTATTTTTTACAGTGAAGTTTTCTTGCTCAAATCTATCTTTTTCAATGCATTCAATAAATTTTTTTTATTTTTACAAAATAAGATATCTCCTTTCTCTTTTTTTCTTCGCATAAGATTGTTTGACCCATCAATCTACCCAAGCAGCGGTTTCCTAGCAGCAATGTAATATTTATGGATGTCCCAAAAAATTATTGACTTTAATAATGAATTAAGTTTATTTTCAAAGTTTGTTTAATGCTAACAAAAAGTATCTTTGGAATTTGCTAAAATATTAAAAACATTGAATGGGGAGTATTCCGCCACCAATATGATTTTGCTTGTACAATATAAAAAATTTTGCGTTTAAATATATCATTTGATAGTTTTATTGCTTTGATAGTATTATTGCTTACTATAATATTCTGATAGTAAGTTTACCACCCGGAAATCATCTCGTCATTGGTTTTTAAAATATTCGTCACCGGAAAAAATAAAATCGTTACTTTATCAAAGACAGAAAGAAGAAAAAGATTACTTTAACTAATAATAAACTAAAGTTTATTGCAAAAGTTATTCTTCTCGCATTGTAAATGAGCATTAAAAATACAATGAATTAAGCAATAAATATAATGATCCATTAAGTATAGTTTCTAGCTTGGTAGTCAAGCGTAACTGTGAATCGGTCATTCATAAGTTTATACGAGGATTTATACAGTAATCGCCTTCAGAAACACAAACAACTCAAGTTACTTTTTTTTAAATTTAAAAATATTAAATGTCTTAACATTGAAAACAATGCACAATTTTGAATTTCGAAATTTTTGATCAGTCAACAAATAACTGAATATTGTTTGTATTTATTTTTTATTATTCTCTGTTTAATATTAACGTTTCGTAACCAAATCAAAGTTAACCCTGATTTTTAAGTATAAGGATATAAAAGCCATATTTAGCATTAATTTGAGTTTAGGGTCAAAGCACTGATTTTTTTGGGTGCATTTATGTCTACTAAAAATTTAAAATAACAAAAATGTAGTTTGTAAATTAAAAGTACATTGAAAACCTCTTAACATCCTTGCAGTAATTTCAAAAATGTTACTAGGATTATTTATTATTTATAAAAAAAAAATATCCAAAATTTTCTAAAATAGCTGCCGATCAAGCTGCTATAAACAGCTCTTTATTGTTAAAATCAGCCTTTGAGATAGAAAATTACACAGGTAAAAATGATGAATTTTCACTTATAAATCCTATTTTTATTATCAAAATTTGAATTTTTAATGTGGGGTCAGTTTTTTAAATAAAAAATTAAATATAAAAATGAAATTTTTCTATAACTTACGTTAGCAAGTGCGATTTCGAAATTAAGAGAATCTAAAAGTTCAGATTCTGCCTTTTCTTTGTTGGCTCCAAACATGACAGCTAAATCTACCATATAATTATAATAAGCTTTGACGATTTTATCATCTAAACCTTTTGACAGGTACTTATTAGTAAGACCTAATGATGCTTGATCTAGCTAAAATTAAAAAAAATATTGTTTTTTTTTTATTAATTTAAATTTCTTTATTTCAAGTTTATTATTCATGATCAATAAAGAATAAAAAAAATAAAAAAACTCGAAAAACTTGTTTGAAGTTTAATACGAGTGTTGTCATTTTACATACCGTAATTAAGCGTCTTGAATTATTTTTCATATCAATATCTAGATCAACGCTTACATAGTAGTCTGTCAAGTATCCCATTTTAAGCATTTTAATAACGGTGTCTTTCCAATCAAAACTTTTTTCATTCCATGAATCACCTAATAAAACAGGCCAACCACCAAGTTTTTTTAGAATTTCCAAAAATTCTTTTTCGCTGTTTTTGTCAATTTGTGCTTAAATAAATAATTCAATTACTATGAATCTCTGATACTGATTTTGCTTAATTTTTACTCAAAAATAATACTTACTGCTATTCATACAAATTTTGTAATATTCTTTTAAAAGTTTGAAAGGTCTAATGTCCTTATCAGAAATGTCATTTTCAATGGTTGTTTTTAACTGATCCATGACTTTATCTGACAAAATACTAAATGATGTTTCACCAGATTTGTAATCTGGAATTTTTGTTATTTTAGCATAATTACCACATGCGAATCTATAAAAATCATCACAAGGATCAACAGATTTATTCATGTTCCTAAGTATCATTGCCGCTGTTTTTGAAAAAAACAAATTTTTTGAATATTATTTTTTATAAATAAGGAAATACCTAATAATAAATATTTGCTTTTTTCACCTGTTTCAACACAATCTTGAGTTTCACAAATTCTTGGATCTTCATGACTCTTGCTAAGTGTATTTGATTTTTCTGATTTAACGACATCTCCTGCTCAAAATAAAATTACTTTTTTTTTTAAATGAATTGTAAATTTTTGTATTCATGATTAAAATAAAAAAAAAAAATAAAAAAAAATTGTTTATCATTTTGAAATAACTTCCTTTACATCGTAAATATCACTTTACTTCGCTGTGAATATAATTAGCTTGATGTCAAAAAAGAGAAATTTTTTTATATTTTAAATTAATTATATTTTAGTGATATTTAATTTTACAGTTTTTTTTTTATATATAATTAATTATAAGGTTTTTCAACTTGAAATTATAAAAAAAATTGTTTATTTTTTTTTTAATAATAAAATAATAAATTATTTACCGTTTAACGTACAGTATTTGGTCAGAGATAATTTAAAAAATGATTTAATTCAAAGGAAAGTAAAGTAATGAAAATTTAATCGATTTTTGAAAATAACAAAAATTTTATCAATGCATCATAATTATCGTGTATGAGATGAAGTAATGCAACGTATTTATGAGATAAAAATTAGAAGTGGAAAGTAAATTTTTAGTAAAATCGAAAGTTATTTATAATCACTTTTAACTACTGATTTGACCGAATACTCTAAAAAATATATTAAAATTCGTTAATAAAATATTATAATTTTTTTAAATTCACTAATTTTTCAACAAAAATCAACAGTTACCTTAATAAAAAAAAAATAGAATGCGAAATAATCAATTTGCCGCGCTTTCTATAAAAGATGAAACGTTAAATTCAAACTTTTTATTTTACTTATAAAAATAAGAACAATTATATTTTTTTGCACAATTTTTTGTGTGTAAAACACTTACCGATACTGTAACACGATGTTGGATAAATCAAGGCTAATAAGAAAATTCCATTTATTATCGATGACATAGATAATTTTAAGATTGAAAATTTTTTATTTTTCATTGTGTTTTTTAAAAAATTTTTCAAAACTGTATTTTTTTCTTAAAGCATGTAAATTCTTTCTTTAATTACTTGAATTAAAGTGAATAAACTTTTGTTTTGTAAATTAAAAATATTGTTTAAAAAAATAATAAATAAATAAATTAAACATTAAAATCACAGATACGCATATTTTTATTTAGACTAAAAAATTTGAATGAAAAAAAAAAACAAAAAATTTCATTTAAAGAGACGTTTAAATAAAAAAATAAGAAGCACGACACTTTCACAATCGTCTCTAAAAGACAACAGAAAAATTTTTTATTTATCTTTTTATAAATACGTCCACTTCTTTTCTCGTATCAGGTGTATTTACCCGTAAGAATCGAAGCGCACACTCGTTATATAAAAAAAAACTCGCGCACATACACGTTAACTTACACAAATATAAATTACAAATACATTTACAATTTCGAAAGCAATATCCTCTCTGGAGTTTATAATTTATTATTGTTATTATTATATTTTCCATGTTTAATATGCATGGCAAAAATTTTGTACATGATACATCTTTTCAACACGTCAGAGAAATATTAATGAGATTTATAACAATAGAAATAATAATTTGCTATATTTTGTATTTTGTACAGACGTACATACATTTGTATGTAAACTATGTTAAATTTTCTATCTGTAAGAGAAAATTTATGCAAAATTATTTATTTTGATTTTTTTCGAATTTGCTTTACAAAACAATTTTTATTGAGCTTCTAATTTTATTATTTATAATTTAATTATTTTTTTGGTCTGAAAAAAAATTTTCCTTGCCAAAATCGAAAATATTCCTGTTGCATCAAACAGAATTACACTAATGAAATTTCCCTTTTGATCAGCGTACAGAAAGTACGTATTCCCCGGCCTTTGTCTATAAATAAAGAATGCCCCAGACTTCGTCTCGGAAAGTAATTCTCGAGCGATTTTAGCCATTTTTTACTTTTCTAAATACGAGCCGTGAATATACTATTTTTTTTAATTTTTGAGTCTCCTTAAATGCCGTTGACAAAAAATGAGCTCATTATTTCAATTTTGAGAAATTTGCAATCATTTGGAAAAGAAAAAAATTTTTTGCATAAAGGAAGAATCTAACTCGGCATTTAAGGATTAAAAATATTACAAACTAGGCACTCTAAATACCCGATGTACCTACCGTCTCGGTAACAGCTCTTGTTAATATTAAAACAAAGCTTAAAACCTTTTCTACCTATTAAAATAGTTTTATTTACTTTAATTGCATTTTATTGAAATTTAAATAGATAATTTTTTTATTAAATTATTTTTTTTAATTAGGGCAATAGAAACAAAATAGAAATATTATATATGAAACAAATCGAAAACAAGGCAATAAAGAAAGAATGCGCTAGATTGCACTTTTTATATTTTTCCAACCACTAATCGTAATATACTATTGTATAAATTTTTTCGAACCAACCTTAATCGAAGCAGGTACAACCCTGCTTTAAGATTCTTCAAAGGAAATCTCAGTATTTTATTACAGTTACGTAGTAAATTGGCTAGTATATATTAATATCGAAAATTTTGTATTCATTGTACTGACCTAGTCATTGGTATTTCCGATAAAAAACCCAACCATAAAACTTATAAGTCTATAATTTTTAAAATTTATGTTAAATTTTTTTTTTTAAATAAAACCAATAAAAACCTGGCATTTAAAACACCATAGAAATGAAACAAAGAAAAAAATTGTATCATACTTGCTTTCTTATCTACAACAAATTCACAGATAAATAAAAACTAAAAATATTGGTAAATATATAAACTTAAAATTTGAAAGAAATATAAAATTTTTAAAAAGGAAATTTAATATATTTTAAAGAAATTTGGTTGAACTAAAGTTGGCTGGACCTATATATTTTCCCTAATATTTAACAGATAAAATAAAATTTTTTGTTCTCTAATACAAAAAATTTGGTGACAAAAATTTCCAATAATTGGGTATCAAATCCAAAAAAAATTGAGTTAAAATGTTTTTAAAACTAATACTTCTATGTATAAAAAAATTAGTCACACACCTAAATATAAAAAAAATACAGAGTTACCTTATTTTTTGATGTCCAAAATTTTGAGGAAGGAATCTTTTAAAAATTAAGTATTAGATCCGAGAAAACAAGTAAAACAAATATTCCTAAAACTAGTACTTACATAGAAAATAAATTAGGTACTACTTCCGAAAAGAATAAAAACTTGGTTTTTTTTTGTATTTTTTGGTGGCAAAAAGTTTAATACAAAAATTAAAAAAAATTGATTATCGGATTCAAGATATCGAGTAAAACCGATACTTCTAGATATAAGTACTTTCATGGAAAATAATGAGGTATTACATCCAAATAAAAAAAAAAGTAGTTTGAGTTTTTTTGATAATTAGTATATTACGATCCCGTATCCAGAAAAGTAAAGAATGGCCGAAATCGCACGTAAATTACCATCCGAGGCGAAGCCGAGGTTAGTAAACTGCGATTTGGGTAATTCGTTATTTATGAACAAGGGTCGTATACGATTTTTCTTCATCAGTGGCGAGAAAACGCGTCTTTTCCGGTCACGTAGCGTGTGGCCGCTGACAAGAAAAACAATTTTTGAAAAAAAAGGTGTGCCTTCAATTTCGTTTTCTTCAAAAAGTTGATCATCTTAATAGTATAAGCAATAAAGCAGTAAAAACTCTGGAATTCAGGAATTTTTTTTATAAGCATGGATTTTTTTATGCTAAATACTGAAAAATTTTCGTAATAGTGCCTACAAACTTTGTCCGCTAAAGACGTTTAACGTTCAATACGAAAAATTCCCTTTATGGGCAAAATAAGGCCAAATCTGTTACAAAAAAATTTAAATGGTAAATAAAGTCAAAAAAATTAACTATAGTACGTGATAAAAAATATTTATATATATATATATTTATGTATATTTATAATAAAGGATTAATAAAAAATATGTATTAAAATAATCAGGACCAAATTTTGTCCTTTTCTGCTCAGAGTTTTCGAAGTCAACCATTTTTAATTTTTATATAAAATTAACGTATTTTAATACCTTTGGCTAATTTTTGCCCTTTTCTGCCCTCAAAAGGCAAAATCAAAAAATTCTCTGATCAGCGGCCGCTGCGCGTCCGGCAAAGTCGTGTTTTCTCGCCATTGATGCAGAAAAATCGTATCGACCCTGGGCCATAAAAAAAGAACGCCCCAAATCGCAGTTTACCATTTATACGATAGCCATTTATACCGGCTTCGCCTCGGAAGGTAATTTACGTGCGATTTGGGCCATTCTTTATTTTTCTGGCCATTGGTCGTAATATACTATACTTAAATTTTATTTAAAAATGTGACTCAGGGGTTCTCGGAGTCAATAATTTCGAATATCATTATGAAATTAACTTATTTTGAAATTCTTTGCCCTTTTTTAGCACTAAAAAATAAAAGTGAAAGTTCTGTTTATATTATTTATTTTTATTATTAATACGATAATTTTGTATAAAATTGGGGATTTAAAAAAAAAAAGTTTACTACAATAATTTCAATTTTCATTTGTAGAATTTGTAGAAACCTTTAAAGGTGCTTATTGTCTGTTTTTCCGCTGTAATGCCTGTGGTTTATTCAGGATCAACTAATTCTGATTCTTGGTTATCCTCTATATTCTCTCATATTTCCTTTGGTATAAGACCATCATATGGGGCTAGAAGCTAAAAAATAATATTTTATTCCTGGTTACTATATTACTAAAATAAAGTTTGTAACACCTGATGATTTATTAAAATCTATATTCTGGTTTTGCACAAAAGAATGCAGTGAATTGCACAAAAGGTGCAATTGAAAAGGAACAGGGGTCCATTGCACAGACGTTTCTAAAAATTGTGCTCAATATAATTGCATTAATATAGCTAAAAGACTAGATGAAGATGGTCTTATATCACAGGAAAAATGGGAGGCTATGCAGGATAACCGAGAATGAGTAATCGTTGATCATGAATATGCCAAAGAAAATACGATGGAAACAGAAAAAATACCTCTAAAACTTTCTACAAAATCTACAAATAAAAATATACACAATTTATTATTGTGAACTTATTTTTTAAAAATTTCCAAGTTAATGCAAAATTTTTGTATAAAAAAAAATAAATAATTTATGCAGATGTTTTACTTTTATTCTTTAGGTAGGCATCACTTACCTAAAAAAGGGCAAAGGATATTAAAAAAAAAAAACCAACGTTACGCGGTGTTCCCAAGCGGTCACCCATCCAAGTACTAACCGCGCTCAACTTTGCTTAACTTCTGGGATCGGACGAGACCAGGTGCATTCAAAGTGAAATGAACGTTGGACGAAAGTAGGTATTTAAAATTTATACTGGTTATAATTGCCTTAAACAATTGATTAAAATTTTAACAGCCTTTTGAACAATTTTTTTGGCTATCCATTGCGAACCATTGTGATGGGTCAAATTTTGGTTTTTGATTTTTTGGCATATAAGCACGTTTTGAGACCTCAGGAAGCTGAAAAACCGGTTTTTAAAAAAAGTCTGTGTGCGTGTGTGCGTGTGTGTATAACCGGTGATATTTCATAAACATTATGGAATTAAGACCTAATTTTTTTTTCAAAAATTGTTCACCAAAAAAGATCGAGATATTTTTTTTTTTGTAATTTGGATGTAATTTATTTCCATAAAAGTACTTATATTTGAAAGTATGATTTTTACTCAATATCTCGAATCTGATAATTAATTTTTTGAAAACTTTTTTCACAAAATTTTCATTACAAAAATTACAAAAAATACCAAATTTTTTTTTCTTATTGGACGTAGTATCTAATTTATTTCTATGAGAGTACTATTTTTAAAAAGTTCGTTTATAGTAATTTTTTGGATATGTACCGAATTTTTTCAAAATTATACTATAGAAAATGGGAAAAAAAAGAATCATTGGTTTTTTACCTGTTACGCTTTTAGAAAGTAGTTTTAGGCGAGGTCTTAGGCAAAGTTCCCTTGATCGTGAAAAAAGGGAGTTTTTCCTCGGTTCCGAGATATTTCAATTTTTAGACCATCAAAAAAGATAAAAATTATGTTTTTTGAGTTTTTAACCTCAAAATGAGTTTCAAAAATAAAAATAAGAAATTTTTTTTGATGTTTTTATTTAAAACAAAAATTCCGAGACCAACCATGCCCTAATCGAATAATGCTGTCTGAAGATATTAATTTTGAAGTCAAAAACACATTTAAACCTCCGCCGGTGAACGCAGGGGAGGTGGGGGGTTGCCGACCCTAAGAATTTTACTTTTTATCCTAAACAATCAAATTGAGAAAAATAAAAATATTCAGAGGCCGGAAACCATACCTTATTCCACAGTAGTTTTTGTAAATTTACGCTCGGACTTTACGTCCATGTGGAAACATTGTATACTTTGGTGCTTGTGTAAACTTATATTTATATATACGGCTAGTTGAATAAATAAATAAATAAATATTATACACTACTTCCTACCTATTTGGTGACATTTAGTTTCTTAAGTGCACTCATTTTTGTTTGTTCACGAATCAAAACATTGATTTAATATGATTAAAATGATTTATTAATTATAAATTATCATTAATTTTAATAGTATAGACAAAATAAATTATCTAAATACATACAGTCAGTTACATAACTATCTTTTTTAATTATCCAAACTCAGTTTCTGCCCTAGTTGCATAAAAATCATACTTATTACTAATATTTAATATAATAACATTATTTTATTATTTATTATCACCTATTTTATGGTAATAAACACAGTTTTATATTTTTAATTTTCCTATCTTAATTATCTGCATATTAAATATATAAAGAAAGAGGTTAATTTTTAAAATTTTATGACATTAAATAGAACATGTTAATTATTAAAATCAAATAAAATATAAAAATAGTTTTTATTTTTATTTTGTTTTTATATTTATTGAAGATGCCTGTATAATTAAATTTTTTTTCTTTTAATGATTATCTGTTTAACAATCGTATTTTATTAGTTAAATAATTATTAATAATTTATACATAGATTATAAAAGTCTTAGAACATCCTTTAGAAAAATACGAATTATACAGTAGCCTTGTTCTACTGTATAGAATATTGTAGAAAATCAAGGATTTTTTAAAAAAAAGGTGCATGCATGCATGTAATTAAAAAAATGATACAAAAGTGTGGCAAATTGATTCTTCAAATAATAAATTATTATTCTTTAGAATACTTAATTGTTAATAAAATTTTGTGTATTTATAATTATAGTTAATATATTTAGAAAATAAGGAAATAATAAATACTAAATTTTATCATTTTATTTTACAATCTTCTAAAAGTTTCGTTATGGATTTTATCTAATTGGTCAATGTATCAATGCTCTGTAGTTTCAACAACGCACTGTCTTTAAATTCGTTAGAGAATGTTAAATATATTTAAGTTAATTTTTTAATTTTTATTATTTTATTATACAATCTTCTAAAAATTTAAGAAAATTTTTAAGTAATTAGACGTGAAAGAACAAAATGTGTTGGTTCTGGGTAGAATCAAATATTCTAAGTCCTAAGAAAAAAAATAAAAATACAAATTTAAGAAAAAAAGTCCAAAAATTTAAAATAAAAAAAAATAAATTATGCTGAAAAGCTGAAACGATGTTAACCCGATAAAATTTGAAAAATAATAGAGAGTTTGCTTTTGTAAAAATCCATATTTATGCGGTTTTTTGGCTGTTCTAAAGTCGGAAATTTCGTAATAAAACTTATATGCAGTTGGAAGATCATTTTATTTATGACCTGAGAAAAATACAGTAGTAATCGCCACCTATTAATCATCTTAATTAGTTCATTTAGTCAAAATTAGATGGCTTTTTTGAATGTCATAAAAAAAGTGACTTTTTAACTGCATATAAGACCAAGTTAAATATTTATTATGTTACAAAATCAACTTGTTCGGTTTTGTATTTTTGATATGATTTTCATTGAAAATCAAAATAATTAAAAATTATTGATAAATTTTTAATTAAATTATACTTATAAGTTTAAGTAAACTAAAAAATTTATATATGTAAAATTAAAATAAATGCAATTTCATTTTTGATTAGATTAGCAAATAACTTCTAGTGTGAAAATTAATATAAGAATATCCGATACGGAATTAATTTCAAAATTAGGATTTTTGAATTCTAAGGCGCATTTTTACGTTTCTGAAACGTTTCTTAAACGGCACAAACTGATTTAATTCGTTTCTTCAGAACCGGGTTGGAGACGTTTCCGAAAAGTCTTTGGTTGCCTGGGTGTTGTTTATAAATACTTCATTTTCAAGTAAACTGCTGTATAACCTGGTTCCATCAGTGCTGGTATTAGAACAATGGGTGTTGTGAGCATTAAACTCACCTAATATTATACATGGCGTTTGCGTTTTTACATTAGCTATTAAGGAATCCCATTCTTCTAGGGCTAATATATTGTTGGGAGGTTTGTAACAGGCTATTTTTGTCGTGGGGACAAAATTTAATGTTTGTGATTCGAATGGCACATTGTTCAATTATTGGGTGAGGTAACTCTAAATTATCAATTTCCAAAAATGCTATATTACTTTATAATATAAAAATTATATTAACATTTTGGAATAATCTCTATCTCGTCATAGAGTTATGCATCCTGGAAAACTGTTATTATATAAAGAACTTTGATCGTTAACCCAAGTTTCTACGCAAACTAAAATATCAATTGATTTTAACAATAATTCTATTTCTTCTGTTCTACGCGATATGCTTCTTGCATTCCAAAATAAGAGTTTAAGTTCTTTATTATAGTAATTCATTTTTATATGTTAAAAAATGTTTATATGTGTATAATTAGATTATAATACCAAATAATAAATACATTTTCTAATATTTTAAATAAAAGAAAAAAGAAGTAAAAATTAAATATGTAATGTTTGTAAACAATAGATAAATTAATAATAGAAAGAATTTAATTTTAATTGGTAAAATATTTGTTTACACTAGTTAATAGATTTATAATATTTAATAAAAATAAATATTAGATACTAGAGTATACTATAATTTAATTACTCTTAATAAATGAGTGAAGATAATATTTTATAATTTTATACTTTGTTAGATGATTCGTTGATTTCTTCGATGATTTCTTCGTTTAATTGATCGTCACTAAATCCAGTTTTATCACTTTCATCATTAGAGAAAGTTTCAGTTTCAGTTTGAAGATATTCAATAGATTGAGTATTGCTATTATTTACAATTTTGGTTGTGCTACACTTTAATTTAGACAAAGGTATATTTTTGTAAATTTTTTTTAACATTTCCACAACTACTTCTTTATTTAAATTGCGTTGTGTATACAGGTCATTGATTTGGGTATCAATTTTTATTCAATTTTGCTAATATACACTGAAAGAAACTATCACTGGCGCTGGCGGTGACTCGAGTTTCTGTAAAAACAGGTGACGCTAGTCATCATAATATCCAGTTACGGTAACCGAGAATCAACGTTAAAAAAATATTTTTTATATCAGACGACATTTTAGTAAGCATTGTAAATAAGAGATTAAACTTAGCAAAAACAGTTTCAATTAATTAATTAATTGCTTGAATAATCAAATTTAATGATTTATCAAAAAGATTGATTTTCTATGAAGTAGGTAATAATAAATTTAATAAGTAAACAAATAAGAGCAAATAGATATTGGTAGTAGATACACAATGAGTGTATAAGAGGATTTTTAAATAGGTTAAAGATAGCGTGTAAAAATCTTTTTTATCATATAATTCTTTAATATTTCTTGCAACTTAAGAAAAATGTGATTTTATACAGTTCAGTTTTCTTTATTTATATCTTTAATGAATAGCATATTTTTTAAATAAGTGTTGAGCACATTAGAGCTTTAATCAATGCAAACTTTTTCTGTTTTTTATGCTTTCTTAACATATTTTTCTTTAAGCTTACAAATAATGAATCCTTCCCAACTCCAAAATACGTACATGTTGGAAACCACTTCCTCCTGGTTGACTGGAAAACAATATGCTTACAAATTGTAATATTTGCCAGTTATGAATACTATAAACATCTTATGCAGAGAGCAAAGAAAAGAAAAGCAGAGGCTCAAGATGTTAATTACCTTCAAGTCTTTTGTAATTATTTCGCATTATTATTGCTTCAAGAAAATGAACTTTTTCCAGAAGCCGAATACCAATTTATAAATTATAAAAACTTTGATGAGGCAATAAAAGGAAATGAAGTTTTATGGAGCCATAAGTTCAGAATATTGAATTTATTAAAATGTGCTTAAGATCAATTTAGCTTTTTTATTTGAAATTGTAATTATTAATTATGTACCTGTAAACCAAGAATCTCGCCTGTCCGAATTATTAAAGCTTAGTAGCTGGTTAATGAACGATTATTTTAATAAAAAATTACCAAAATTCAAGTTTTCCTCATTTTTCTCTCTTTTCTTTCTCTATTTAGTAACTTTTAAGAGCGCGAAGATTCGATTGGCCAATAATGTAAACTACTACTGCTATTTATTTATGTTCAATTAAAATTGGATCATTTATCGAATGAAAAATAGACTTTTATTTAATGCTATCAACGTACTGGTACTTTATTTTTAAGAACAAATTATAAGTACAATAAGTTACAATAAAACAAAAAGTGACTATTAAGTACTTCGAAGCGAAATTATATCTGCTGTCACGTTTTGTATCTTCTACCCTGTGGACCCTTCTCCTTCTTAGTTCTTGCTCCCTTCTCCAAAGTCTATCTTTTTATCTTTTTGGTTTAATTAATGGAGCTGATGAAGTGGACCAATTGACCTAAAGAGGGAAGTCCTTTTCTGGGTAAAGTAGAGGTGCTATGAAATGTACGATTCACATGCATTTACGTCATCGGACATTTCATAAACTTGTTTTTCTTAAATAATTAGATTATATATATTTTTAAAAAGATTTTAGAATTTTAATTATTGTTGACTTTACTGAGGCATATATGACAATGCAATATTTTTTCTTGAGATACATTTTGAAAATAAAAATAATAATGGTTTATTAAAATCATGAAAAAAGTTCATTATTGGAAATTGACATCTCACTGTAATTGTTTTTATTTGTGAAAAGCGCGCAGGGGGCTTGACCCCTAGTTATTTTAAAACAAGAAAATATTTAAAATTTTGTACTTAAAATTAATTAGTGACTGTTTATATTTAGTGGTGTAAATTAAATTAAAGTTTTTTAAAAAATCATATGAATTTATAATTTTGAATGTTTCATTTTCTATCTTTTTCACACATTATATACTTACAAGAACAAGATATTAGAAAGTTGCTCTATATACTTCTTCTTCTTCTACTTCTCCTACACTGATTCTTATTAAATCTTATAATTTTTTAATTTTCAAATCTTGTTGCATTTGATACTTTTTTTAATAAAAATTATTATTTATTTAACGTTAATATAAATTATTTTCATTTAAATTACCAAATATTAATCAAAAGGTACATTCAAGAAAAAACTTTTTTTTTTTAGAAAAAAATATTGCAAAATTAAATAGGATTTATATTTTTATTTTATCCTTCCTTTTGTTTACATCATGTTTTACATTAAATATATTCATTTTTATTTTATTAACATATTTTATCTTAAAATAATATTTATTTCATTGCAATGTTTCTTACAAACTATTTTAACGTGATTTGTTATACAAAAGATTAAAAAGTCTCCCCACACTTATTATAGAATATACTCTAGAGTTAAATCTAGAGTTAAAATTAATTAAATTGTAACTATATTCGCACTTCTACATATACAGCTATTTTATACTAATACGCATACATTACAAAACAGACCTTGGAACTCTATTCCTCCCCTTAAAGAAGAACATTATAAAATTAAATTCTTTTCCCCTGGTGGTAAACTCAATAAAATAACGCAACAACCATGACTCAGCATACGGATGTATCGGAGCTTTTATTTATTGATGAAATAGATCAATGAGCCATGCTCTGAGAAAATCGAGTCAACGAACATTGAGGAAGTCTTTAATTATTTTAAGCAAACAAAAAATAATAATGCTTCGGGTGACCAAGGCATACCCAATTTTATAATAATAGAACTTCCACAGCATGCTCTTGAATTTCTCTTCAAAATTATTAACGCGTGTCTCAGACTTAAACTTTCTACAATTTACGTCTGCTAGACAAAATTGACAAATTTTTATAGGATTGACTCTATTTTAGGCTACATTGTAGTTGAAGTATGTCATTTAACTAGAATAAGAAGAAGCATTAACACAGTATCGGATAACATAAACCTAGTTGCGCTGTCGGGAGCAAGAATGTAAGAATGATTCATTAATTATTTAATACTTAAATCGTAATATAGGTTATGTTTTTTCAAAAATTTCTTACGACTTTACAGACAATGCAGTTGAATAGTTAAATTAATGTATTTTAAAAAATAAATCAATTTAAATATGTTGTTGCTCAACGTTTCGGTAATCTAAACGATTACCCTTATCAAGAGCTGAAATTTATTAAATATAAATTTATATACATATTTACAATGTTTTACAATTATTATAGAATTATGGTTTTTACCTGTAATTAAGGTTATGTTTGTATGATTTTAAAATAATAATTGTCATTAAATAAATATTATTCTCCATGTCATTAATATTATTAATTTAAAGCTCAGCCCCCTGGGACAAACGATGTTCAGACAATCTTCTAAGGACTTGCGCTTAATATAAGATCAACAGTTTGTGAAAGTACTGGATCAAAGCATATTTAAATTTAAAACAAATATTAACTTGGTCAATATGGAACATAAATTAACACAATATAATTATTGCTTAAAATGATGGAATTTTTTATTGTCAGTCTAATTACTGACCTAAATTATTTCATAATATTTAAAATGGTATATACTAACGATGGCGTCGCATGATAAACATGCGTTACCAGTGCCTCTAAATAAAAATTCATAAAAGTTAAACTTAAAATCTATAAAGCTGGTGAGTTTTGTGTGTGAATTAACAAGCAAGATTTTTATGGTATTTATACATATAATCTAAGTGGTATTCAGTCCTTATGTTATAAATAGTGTTTCCATTATATCTGAATAGTCATAACCTCTTACAACCTAGACAACACCTACTGGTTGATGAGCGGGAAAATATACGTTTAGATCTTAAATGTATAAGTGTTGGTAAAGAAGATTTTTGTTTACAATGACAGCTGTTCCGGAGACAATAGATATACTTTATAAATGTTCTGAACCACCGCTTAAAAAATGTAATGCTGTTAACACACCAAAAACGTTAGTGTGTATTAATTGTGGCAATGCTTACCATATTAGTTGTGCAAAGAAAAGTAAAAATTTTGTTTATATTAAAGGTTATTTGATAAAATGCTGTAGAACCAATTCTATTAAGATTACTAATTCTGATTCCTTGCTTAACCAAATTCAAGAACTAAATGATTGTTTAATTGCGAGAGATGAAATAATTAATAAACTTAAAGCTGAAAATAATACATATATACAAAACAACACAACTTTAAATGAAGAACTAAATAATATTAAATTAAAAAATAATTTATCAAATAATGCTTCTCTCTCTGATAATATTGTTAAAAACTTAAAAAATAAATGCGAAGAGTTAGAAAAAAGATGTCAAAACCTTATGGAAGAAAATAAACAGTTAAATGAAAATTCTTTAAAAAAATACAACCTTTATGATATTAATGAAATAACAGAAAATGATTTGAAATTCAACGATAGTCACAAATTTTTACTAAGAGAAAATAAATTATTGTTTAAATTAAATAGTGAATTAGAGGAAAAATCTGTAATCCTAAAAGAAAACATTAATTTATTAAAATCTAACATCAATGAACAACCTGTTATTGCTAACAATAACAATAATATTAACATAAATAGTGTAAATAAATCCTACAGTGAAGCATTAATATCTGAAAATAAAAAAAACTCCATTTTATGTTTAAAACCTAATAATATCAATACTGCTATCCAAGATTTTAAAACTATAATTTCACCAGCTGAACTCAATATTAAACTAAACTATATTAAACAACAAAAAAATGGAAATGTTCTTATCAATTGTGACAGTGAAGAAGCTAAACAAAAAATAATTAATAGTATAAACACTCAATTTAACAAATTTCAGCTAATAGAAAATATTAAAAAAATGCCTTCAGTTAAAATAATTGGAATTGGTGAACAACTTTTTTCAGAAGATTATAGTACTTTAGAAAATTATATAAAAAAAAAAAACAATTTTGAAAATCTTAATGGAGTCTTTAAAATACAGTATTTATACAATAACAAAAAAACTAATTATAAGACTATTTATGCTAATTGCAGTGGTGAAATCTTTAAACATCTTATAACTATGGGCAGAATCTACTTAGAATGGGGATCCTACAGACTCTATGAAGATTATGGACTTGGAAGATGTTCCAAGTGTTGTGCCTATGGTCACTCAATGAATAAATGCCTTAATGAACATATCTGTACCTATTGCGCAGGTGAACATAGCAGTAATAATTGCAAGTATAAAAAATATAAAAAATGTACAAATTGTCTTAGTTATAATATTAAAAATAAAAGTAACTTAAATACAAATCATTATGCACATGATAATATTAACTGTCACACATATAATAAACTTAAACGCAATAAAATCAACTCTATTCAATATGATTGATGAGAGCTTTAACTTTGATACTAGTAATGATATATCAAATTTAAATTTTTTTCCTGAAGTTCTTACTCACAATTTAGCTGATTTAAATAATGAACTTTTTTCTCCTGTTATTAATACTCAATTAATCATAGCTCATTTTAATGTACAAAGTCTGAATTCAAAATTTGAACTTCTAGAATCCTTTATCTCATCCCTAAATCAAAAACCTCATATAATTATCTGTACTGAAACTAGAATAATAGAATTTATAAATTATTTTTCCTTAGATAATTACTCACATTATTACAATGACAGCAAAATTAATATATGTGATGGAGTAGTTGTCTATGTTTCAAAAAAATTAGAACACACTGTTAATATTGAAACAATTGATGTATTAAAATTATTAAAAGTTAAAATTAAAATCAATGATCTTGAATTGAATATCTCTGCTGCATATCGTTCACATGATATCAATAAAATAAAATTTAATGAATTAATTGAAACCTATCTAAAGAAGTCTAATAATTTAATTAATCATTTCATAATAGGTGATTTTAATATGAATATTATTAATAATGATTATGAGAATAATACTTTTCTTGGTCACATGTTATCTAATGGGTTCATACCTTTAATTAATTCAGTTACTAGACCCAATAATCAAATTTCAAAAGGCACGTGTATTGATAACATATTTGCAAAAACTACTTTTACCTGCAAATCCATAGTACATAATCAACTATTTTCTGATCACTATCCAATTTTTGCAATAGTAGATATTAATAAATATTTTACCAACAATGACTCTAACGAGTATAATTATATTAATTATAAAAAACTTTTTACAGCAGCCTCATTAATAAACTGGGAAAATATACTAAACTTTAATGATCCTAATATTGCTCTAACTGAGCTCAAGTCTTACATTAATAAATCTATACTAACTGCTACTAACAAAAAAAATAACAAGACCTCTAATAAAAAATTTGATAAGAAAAGAAAAGAATGGATGACTAAGGGTTTGTTAATCTCCATCAATCATAAAGACCAATTATATAATCTAGTTAAAAAAAATAATAAAAGCCTTTATCTAAGAAAATATTTCAACAAATTCTGTAAAATCTTGAAAAAAGTCATCATCAATGCTAAAAATCTAAACGATTCTATCAATGCTAGTAAAAATTTAAATAATTCAAAAAAAATATGGAATTTTATAAATAAAAAACTTGGTAAAAATAATTCCAAATCTGCTGAAATTAAATCAATTAATTCTTGATATTCTTACTAATAAAAGCCAAATAGCTTCCAGTTTCAATAATCACTACAACACTGTTGGTTTAAAACTAGCTAAAAAAATCCCTGACTCAATTATCAATTTATCTAATATCAACAATAACTTGAATTCATTATTTTTGAAAGCTACAAATCCAAATGAAATATCAAATCTCATCAAAAATTTGAATGATAAATGTGGTGGTGTTGATAACATTAATGTAAAAATGCTTAAAACACTCTCTCCTTTCATAATAAAACCACTAACTTTCATTTTTAATACTTGTATAGCCAGAGGTATCTGGCCTACTGATCTTAAAAAAGCAGACATTATTCCTGTATTTAAGTCTGGTGATAAAAATTCCATGGTAAACTATAGGCCAATATCGCTTATATCCAATATTGCTAAGATCTTTGAAAAAGTTATTTTTATTAGATTATCTTCCTTTTTTAACAAAAATAAAATAATTTCTAAAAATCAATTTGGCTTTCTGGCTGGTATAGGAACTAAACAGGCGCTGCATAAAGTTACTGATTTAATCTATAATGGACTAAATGAGAAACAAGCAGTGCTTGGGACGTTCTTAGACCTGTCAAAAGCTTTCGATACGGTTGACCATCTTATATTGTTAAAAAAAATGGAAAGATATGGAGTCAGGGGTACGCCATTAAACCTTTTTAAAAATTACTTGTTAAATCGTCAGCATGCTGTTAGACTTAGGGATATAAGAAGCGATTATGTAATCACTAATGTTGGAGTACCTCAAGGTTCTATTTTAGGACCTTACTTGTTTCTCATATACATTAATGATTTACTTAGTCTTGTCCCTAGAGTCTTTTCTTATGCTGATGATACAGCAGTCTTCACCGTTGAGAAAAATTGGAACTTGGCTAATTCAGCAATGATGGATTCGCTTGGATTGATTAATAAATGGTTTATGTACAACAAATTAACACTTAACCTAGATAAGTCCATGTTTATCACTTTTGGTAACTATGCAAATAGCTTACCAAAAAATAATTATTCTATCACAATCTCAGATTATAAGTTAACTAGAGTCTCGTCTTGTAAGTATTTGGGTATATATTTTGACCAACATATGCGTTGGGACACTCATACACAAAACTTACTAAAACGAATTAAATATCTACTATTTATTTTCTATAAGTTAAGGCACATTAACAAAAAAGTACTAAAGATTATGTATTATTCTTTGTTTCTTGGTGTAGTGTCATATGCTATTTCCATCTGGGGATGTGCATATGATAATAGACTAAAAATTTTGCAGAGCTTTCAAAAAAAAATTATACAAATTATGAAAATTGATCCTTCGCAATTCTTGGATTTAAAACAGCTTTTCAAGCTCAATGCTTTAACACATTATTACTATGATCTTACGAACTTATATAAAAATTCTACTTTCAGTACCAGAAAAGATCACATCAAGTTACCTACTATAAACAAATCTGTGTACAAAAAAAGCCCTTACATTGTATCCTTAAAACTATACAATTTACTCCCTAAAAACTCTAAACTTCTTAATTTACCTAATTCTAAAACTTTAAAAAGCAGACTTTTAGAGCCTTTGCGCAATTTGAATCAATTTAATAATTAATTAATGATATGTATAATATAATTATTATTAAAAATATACTTGCAATATATTAATTTGTAATTAGTGAATTTTTGTTATTTTTTATCTTTTGTATTTAAATTTATTATTTATAATTATAATTATGTATGTAAAGACCACTAGTCATTTTAACTATTGTTTTATATAAATACTAAATTTTTTAATTTTATTTTTATGTTTAAATTTTATATTATCATTTTTTTACTTTAATTAATCTAATTTAATTGATATTTACCAATCCTCGCACAGTCAAACTTTGATTTGACTCTGAGGATACAGAAATGTTTTGTATACTACACATATTATACTTGTTTATGTACAATTTTCTGTATTTTATATTGGTTTAATAAATAAATAAATAAATAAATATAAATGGGTTTTAAGAAATCTTTAACATCTTTGGTTTATATAAAGAAGTATAGTAGTATACTTTACTGATGATGGCTCGTACTACTATACAGAGCCGAAATAAACCATTTTAAATATTATGAAATAATTTAGGTCAGTAATTAGACTGACAATAAAAAATTCCATCATTTTAAGCAATAATTATATTGTGTAAAATTATGTTCCATATTGACCAAGTTAATATTTGTTTTAAATTTAAAGTTTTGAAAGGAACAATTTAAAAAAAGTTTTGATATTTAATCAAAGCATATTGTAAGAGTAATTCAAATACGTGTATAAAAATATATAATAACATAAATTATTTTTAAAAAAATCACTGAGGTAATATTGAGAAAGAAGATTCTATAGACTCAGAATCAAATGGCAACAAAAGCAAGGAAATATAAAAAGAGCCGATCATGTTTGAAATTATCAATTCTGAAAAATCGCCAAATGAAGATTTGAATATAAAAAAAGAACCACTTGAGGTACTAACATTGCATAATAAATTTGATTTAAGAAAATTATTTTTATATTTTATTAATTAACACTGAGAAAATATCCTTTTAAAAGTTTAAGAATTAATTTTAAAATTAGATCAAAGATTTTTCTTTTTTGAAAAAAGTGATTAATTACCACAAAGAGATTTAACTTCTCTACTTAAAAGAATTAAATTTATTTTGCGTCATTAAAACATAATCTTGGATCCAATTTTTAACTTATTTCCTTTTGTGAAAAAAGAAGTTTTTCTCAATGAAGAAAATATTTATTAGACTCGGAGCCAATGTGCTGTAAGTTAGCTACACAGCATAGTAACATGCTAAAATATTGCGTAATTTGTTTTTTAATTTTTTGTTGTTTGCTTTGCAGGTTCAGACTTTGGATCAGATGTGTAAATTTGTGTGTGATGATAAGTCGTTGCAAATATAAAAAAAAAAAATAATAATAAAATACCAGTACTTATAAATATGTTTTATGATCTCAGTATGAATTTGTAATGTATATAATTAATTTAAAAAAATAACGACGTTTGTGTTTATATTTTAATTATATTTTAATGATATAGATGATGTTGTTTCAAAAATTGATAAATAAAAAAAAAAATATAACAATTTTTTTATATAAAAATAAGATTTACATTGTTTTTATTTAATAATTTACCCCCAAAAGCTGAAATAGTATATTACGACCAAGGATATAGGTTCTTAATGGTTTTCCTTAGTTCAATGTAGCTGACTGAGTTACTCGTTCTTAGAATGGCTTCTAGTATACAATGAAAAAACAGATGTTGTTTTAATTAACCGCTACTGTATTGTTTTTATAAGTTTTTACCCGTGCCGGGCTGGGGGGAATCTCCGCTGGAACAAGGGTCTGTTGTGGAAGGTTTTTATTCTAAGCTTTGCATCTGGGTACTTAAACCTCCCCTGATAGCTCCAAAGGTTTACTAACCTGCTGCTGATGGGCTCTCTGCACCGATGTCTCTCACTCGCTATCGGCTTTGTGTGGATCAGAAGAAGACATAAAAAGAGTACGATAGCTCCTCGTGGTTGACTGTGCCTGTCCAAAAAGTGTTATCAAACGCGTTGGAAGAAGTACTCATAAAAATGATCATTATCAGTGAAGCCTAGCTGACTGGGAGAAGGAGGCATCGCTCTAGAAAGCGCTTGGATCCTCGCACTGGTGGGATTTCTGAACATCACGGTTATGAGGTGATATCTTCATGTACAGCTAGCACTGTGGCTTAATTAATTTTGTGTAGGCAGAGCAACGAAGGCTTGGTTGGGTCTAGCACTCTATGGTCGTGTTTGGCGTCGGAATCTGATGGGTTATGATGGTAAAGACGATTTTAACTAGTGGCCTTTTTTGAATGTTTCTTGAGCGCCATGAAGGTCTATCAACCAAGTGTCAGGAATGATAGGTTATTGGGAAGTGGCATTGTCATCAGAAAAGGAGGAGAAATCCACCAATCTGTAGGGGATCTACCTATGGAATCAATGTCGTCTGGTTCCAGAGTAAAATCTGAAATCAGCTCTCAAGATTCCACTGATAGATACCTGACCTGTTCCATGACAGGTATAAAACATCGTGGAATGGTAGCAAACATGGAGGTGAAAACACTTCACCTGTTAGATTGAAGATTGGTGTTCCTTGGCGTCACCGCCTCTCAAACGAACTCTGTTACATGCTGGATTAATAATCGTATGTGATGTCATCAGATATGGTAGTGAAACCCCACGATCTGTAGGACTATTATTACTGGATGGACGCTGGAAGATGATAGATACTCTCTGTTAGCGACTAACGTAAATCCTTCAATAATACTCTGGAGGGTACTCTTACCCAACTAAGGGCCCTTTGTACAGGGACACAGGCTTATTTTATAAACAATGCTAGATAAACACGATGAATTACCCAGGTTGATACCCCTCTTACAGAGGGTAATTCAACCTCTGATTCCGATCAAGTGAAAGCCTTGGTGGTCAGAGCCGGAGACACGGATGGATTCTGGGGGTCTCCAATTTAGCATTTCCCAGCAGCAAGGGTAGAACATCACGCTCACAGAGCAACGACATCTAGCTCTAACTGATGCTGAAGAAAACACGGCAATGGTAGTCTTAACTAGGCTAGAGGTCGAGGATTCCTCCCGCAAATCCTCAACGGAAGGTGATATAAGCGCAAAATGTGGCGCCCAAAAAGGTTCAAGCAATAGCTTGATACGGCCATCTATTCTGAAGGACCAGAGGTCATATTCATTGCCTAATGTTAGCAAAGTCGGGCTTGATGACGAAGGCGAGAAGGAAGAAAATATGGAAAGATATCTCCGGGAGTCAAAGGAATATAACAGGAGAGAGATATTACTCAGATGAGTGACTCAGTCAAAGTACAAAAGAACTGTAATATGACTGTCAAAAAAGGCATAGCTCAGTTTGAAAAATATTTAGCCAGGCTAAAGACAATTTTTGAACTGCATTAGGAGGTATTAAATGGAAAACAAAAACCCGATATTCCTATACAGAAAGCATCAGGGACTATGACTAGAAAAGGAAAAAAGAGGGCTCGGACTGCGTCCCGAAGCCAACCTGGAAAGGAGAATATAAAAAAGAGACCGGCGCAGAAAACGTCTCCGAAATTCCCTCTAAGGAAGACCTTCGCTAACGCGGTGACGTCTCCTCCGAAAGATATGGTTCAGGAGGGGGATAAAGTAGCTTCTGGACAGCAGACGCAGCCAAAGGATGTAACTACAGGTACCCATCCCCCTCCAAATGAGGATGATTTCGTAGCCGTTAAAAGCAAAGGTTAAAGAAAAAAGGAAAAGAAGAAAAAGAAAAAAGAGTTTGAAAGAAAGGAGGCAGAGGCTCGTAAAAACCAAAAACAGGAAAAGAAGAAGCAGCAGCAGCAGCCAAAAATAATTGCAGCAGCAGCAAACCAGCGGCAGGGAGCAGAGAATAAAAGTCGCCATTTTCAAGGCTAAGGGCACTAACCAGTGGTCGTGTAAGGGCACGAACCGAAAGTTTGCGTGTTTTAATTGAGGCGGTCAATGCCACAAGTCAGAAAAATGTCCTGTGGAGAAAGCAGAATGCTTCCTCTACAGGGAAAGAACTGACAAGGCCAAGACCGACCACCTTCCAGGACGCGGAGCATGTAAGTGTTATCGGGAGGCACTTACGGCAAGGAAGGTAAAGTGTCATCGGTAATGTTCGGAGTCCTGCAAGAGAATATGAACAATACCATTGCTGACCTTTTGCTCGATCAGCTCGTGGGCGAGATAGACTCTAGCGTCGTCTTGCTATCCGAGCAACTTCGCAATAGGAACCAGCAATTCTGGTTCACCGATGACACAGGCCGGTGCATTATATGGCTACGAGGTCGTGCTCAGACGTCTATTTCCTGACATGGAAAAGGCAACTGCCACGTCTGGGTAAAGTGCGGTGATACAACTTTCATTAGTTGTTATTTGTCACCGAATGACACTATTGGGGTGTTCACCGCAAAGCTGGTCTCATTGGAAGAAACGATAAGGGAAGTCTCTGGTAATATCATATTTGCCGGGGACTTAAATGCCAGGGCCGTGGAATGGGAAATGCCAACCACGAACCGTAGGAGATCGTTGATCCTAGAGATGGCCGCTAGAACTGATCTGGTGGTCATGAACTCTGGGAACAATCCAACCTACGTAAGGCCAGGCTTTGGTGAATTGATCCCTGACGTCACTTTTGCCTCGGCCGGGTTGGCAAAAAGAGTGGGCGGTTGGAAGTTGATGGATGGAGCCAATGGCAGCGACCATAATTACAACACCTTCAAAGTGCGTGATAGGGTCGTTAATCGTTAGATTTGTGGAATATCTTCATGAAGAGTCCTCATCTATCCCAGTCTGGCATGGAGGACCGACCACCTCGGGAGAGGCAGAGACTCTTGTCAAGAGGGTAAGTTCTCTCCTAAGAAGAGCTTGCAATGCCTCTATGCCGCGTAAATGGCCCTGGAAGGGTAAAAGAAGCGTGTACTGGTGGAATGAAAAAATTGAGGAGCTTAGGCGAGCCTGTCACGGGGCACGCAGAAGACGGCAAAGAGCGCATGGCCGCTCAAAGCTGGCTACGCGCTCTGAAGAGTACAAGGAAGCCAAGAATAGGCTGGCGAAAGCCATCCGCCTCAGCAAGGCGCGCTGTCTTCGGCCGCTAAGAGATGATATCAACAGCGACCCGTGGGGCCTGAGAAATAAAGTTGTCATGGGCAAATTTAAGCCCGGGTGTGACAACACGATGGATGAAGCAGCGACCAAAAGAATAGTGGACGCTCTCTTTCCGGATCATCCAAACCAACAATACCCGGCTTTGGATGTCCCGAGGGAGCAAGTTCCGCCATTTAGCGAGGCGGAGATGCTTCAGGCAATTAGGTCAATGAAAAATGGGAAAGCGCCAGGACCAGACCGAATACCCGCAGAAGCCCTTAAGGCGGCTGCAAAGATAATCCCTGGTCTCCTCCTTGGTATGTTTAATCGTGGCAGGAGACTTTCAAAGGGACTGAACAGTGGCCCGCCTGGCTCTGATAAGCAAGGGAAAGGGAGAATCTCCATCATCTTACAGACTATTGTGTATGTTAAATACCATTGATAAGGTGATGGAGAGCATGGTCAGAGGCAGATTGAGGCAGACAATTAGAGAAGTGGGTGACTTAGCATCGACCAGCACTGTTTTCGTGAGGTGCCATCGAGCAGGTCGTGAAGGTGGTTATGAGGGCCAGAAAAAAGCGGCCGGATATTAAACCGGACGTCCTGCTTGTCACGTTGCATGTGAAAAACGCACTCAACTCGGCTAAGTGGGACGATATATGGTACTCCCTCGAGCAGGTATTCAGAGTTCCAGATTATCTGAGACCGATACCTGCGCTGGGAAAGGCTCGATGGCACAAGAGTTAAAATTTTAAGCACAGGCATAGCGCAGGGTTCAGTTTTGGGCCCTGATCTGTGGAAAGCCTTTTACGGCGGCTTGCTGAAGATTGAGCTCCATGATCGGATACGCGAATGATGTAGCTCTAACCATAACAGCACGAGAGACAAAAATTTTTGAATTTTTGAAAAATTAAGTGTCAGATTGGAAATATTGAATAATAAGCATTTTTTCAGATAATGGTACTTTCATAGGAAAAAATTAGATTCTACATCCAAAGAGAAAAAAAAACGCAGCCAAGTAATTGACACTATGGTTCCTCATTAGCAATAACAAAATGTTCTTAATGGTCATTTTTACCTATCAAAGTATAATCTCATAAGAAAAACTAAGGATGATCTTTGAATGATCTTTTCCTTGATACTGTTAGTTTAATATCTCATGGAACAAATGAGGTTTTTTTACATAAAAAAAGATTTTTCTACACTAGTACATAATCTGCTTTTATGATAATTATGTCTGCTAGACACTTTTTGGTGTAGCTGGTGTAGTTATATCTTGAAGACATAATTACACCAGCTGTAGGAATAAAGAAAAAATTTTTGCTATGTTTAAATTGAGGAATAAAAATGATACCTAGTAAAAACGTTAATTCTAGATATTAGTACTTTCATGGAAAAAAATGAGGCACTACGTCCAAAAAAAAAAAAATTATCGTGTTTTTTTAATTATTTTATGTAAAAAATTTTGAAATAAAAAAATTTCGAAAAATTACGTATCAAATGGAGAAATTCTTTACAAACGATAATTCTAAATATTCGTACTTTCATAGGAAGAAATTAAGTACTGCATCCTAAAATAAAAACAAATTTGGCGTTTTTTGTATTTTTTGGCGACAAAAATTTTGAAAAAAAAAATTTAAAAAAATTAAGTATCAGGTCCAAAAAATTACAATAAACGATATTTCTAAAAGTAGTACTTCCATAGAAAACAATTAGGTACTACGTCCGAAAAGAAAAAAAAGTTTGGTAGTTTTTGTATTTTTTGGTGTTAAAAATTAATTATAAGCTTCAAGACATCGAGTAAAAATGATACGTATATACAGACACACACACATACACATACAGACTTTTTAAAAACCAGATTTTTAGCTTCCTGAGCTCTCAAAACGCGCTTATATGCCAAAAAATCAGAAACAAATTTTTACCGATCACAATGGTTCCTCTATGAGGAACCAATATTGCTAGTTTTTTAATTTTTTTATGCAAAAATGTTAAGAAAAAAATTTTTTTTAAATTAAGTATCCGAATCAAGATATCGAGTAAAAACCATATTTTCAGATATTACTACTTTCATAAAATTAAACGAGTAATTACATAAAAAAATACCCTGCCAACTAGCTTGCACTAAGGTTCCTCAAACAATGAGCTTAATACTTCAATATGCCACAGACATAAACGATTACAAGCATGCAATCATACATACATTTCTATTAACTTTTAAAAGTTTTTTTTCGGCTTCGTCTCGGAAGGTAATTTTCTTGCGATTTGGGGCATTCTTTTTTTATGGCCCAGGGTCGTATACGATTTTTCTGCATCAGTGGCGAGAAAACACGTCTTTGCCGGACGAGCAGTGGCCGGGAAATTCGTGCTTTCTGGCCGCTGACCAGAAAAATTTTATTTCATTAATTTATCTTTATTTTTGGCGAAGATATTAATAAAAAACTAGAGGTTCGCATCTTTTTCAAACCTATAGTGTTAGTTATGAAATACTATCCGTAAAGATCTTGAAGTAATTTTCTTATCTCGTTTTGAAAAAATAGTATCAGATAAAAAATTCATTTGTAATAAGCAGTTTGGTTTGAAGCACCAGCACTCTGCAAACCAACAAGTAGTGCGTTTGACAGAAAATCTCATTGCTGAATTTAATAAAAATCGTAGAACAGGAGCCGTTTTTCTAGACGTTGCAAAGCTTTTGACAGCGTCTGGCACAACTGTCTTATAAATTAAATTTTTTGAATACATACTTAAAATCTCATAAATTTGTAGTTATAGTTGATAACGAACCTTTTGGACATATTTAATATAGAATCTGTTGTACCTCAGGGTAGTCTCATTGGTCCCAAAATTTTAATATGTATATTGACGATATAAGACGTCAAACGGGCGTTGAAACTGTATATTACCTGATGATAGAGCTTATTTTGTATCCTCTTGGAGAAATATTAAAATCGTTGAACATTTAAGTAATCAACTTGCTTTACATAGTGCATGGTGCATGAAGTGGCGTATAAAGATTAATGTAAACAAACCAGAATCAATACTTTTTAGATATCAAAATTGTAATATTGATCCTCATAAATTTGATAATACCCCAATCGAATGGAAAAAACAAGTAAAGTACTTAGGAGTAACCCTTGAATATATGGCATAAATTTTACATTTATACGACTATTTAAGTAACAAGGGTTACGGAGTCGTTTAGAAACTGTATCCTCTGTTAAAATCCAATTCTTGCTTAGGTTTCAGAATGGAATTATAATCAAAAAAATTTTTATTTGCCAAGGACTTTTTATGCAAGAATAATTAACTGATATTTTATTTTCAGGCTCACGAGCATATAAAAATTACAGAAATATAAATTTAATTTTCATATGATCTCTATGGATCAGGAAGAACAACTATTCAACTTAACATCTTAATATGAATCTTACTTTCAGCTTCTTTTTTGCAGCTACGTTCCGTAAACCTATTTTTGCTTTTAAATATCCTATCCTTATCATATTTGACGACTTTTAATGCCTTTTTCCCATATGGGGGTTTTCACCAACACCGTTATATCCAACTAAATGTCAAGCAAACCTATTTTATCAGATACGTGGCCATGCTCATTCGAGTCATTGCACCTTCACATCAAGTAAATTTCGTTTCAATTTTGAAAGAAAACGCTCACGTCACGCCCTTCAGCAGTTGTTCCTCAGAGAAAGGAGCGAGAAGGAGGTAACATATCGCAGCGCAGTCGTTGTCAGGTAGTAGCACTTGTGTCTTTCAAGTGCAAGGTCCCGAGTTCAACTCCCTGTTATGGCAAATTTGTTTTTCTAACAAACTTATTTTATATTGATACGGCTAGCTTAGGAACTTATTTACGGCATATAATTTAATTTAAAAATTAAATACTATGAAAAAATAAGATCCACCTTGGGAAGGGGGGGGGGAATTAATAAATTATAGTCTGTGTTCCTACCTAATCTTCAATTAAATTTCTCTTATGGTTTACCCCAAGAGGGGTTTTCTCCTGAAATGTTATGTTCACTATCAAAAAGTCCTGTTACTTGTAGCCTCATAATGGAGTGTAAGCAAAATACCATATGACGACCTCAATACTTTCAATTCAAGACAATGCGCGGTTTCAATCGGAGAGGTAACTCGCGCTGGACCTCCAGTGTCCGTTTCTCACGGAAAAGAGTTGGAAGGGGCTCTTTTCAGCTTAAAAAAAAAGTGTAACATCTATTGGCTTACATACAGAAGTATAGTAGTATAAATAAACCATTTTAAATATTATTAAATATTTTAGGTCAGTAATAAGACTGGCGAATAAGATTCCATCAAATTTTAATATGCAATAATTATATTATATTTTCTTTTTGCATATTGACCAATTTTTTTTTTTTTAATTTATGAATGGAACGAATAATTTAAAATTTAATAAGTCCCTAAATATAAAGTATCCTAAGTCCATAAACCCACATTATTCTGAGTCCAATCCCCATAAACCAAAATATTCAACATTTTTCTAAGCCCTTGTTCTTGTTAGGTTTTGATCATGCCCTGAATCCCGCAATAAATTTTTAAATAAAATGCGCCTGGTTGAACTTATTTAAATTAAAAAATTTCACCATGTTAAAATTTTTTGCAATAATTATTTTTTTTTTAAATGGACTGTATGAAAATGCTTTGTGCCGCACTATGATATTGTAATTAACATCTTCACTACGTGCAGTATAAATGCTTTTTAATAAATAAAATTAGCAATTTTAGTAATTTTCACTTTCAACTTTGAAAATAACACACGATTTTCTGAAAGCTTATTGGTTCGCGAACGACCTTGATGAAAGCATGCGTGCCAGCTATATAAGAAAAAATTTAACTGCCGTTTTTTACTTTTTATTATTAATAAGGCACATCTGACGGTTCGTTGTACCAAATGTTTATATTTCTAATGGCTGGATAGTGATAATGTTGAAGGTTGCATGGATAAGGGTTATATAAAAAACCACACTTTTGATTATAGAAAGATAACGCAATTTATTAGACATGTGATGTCTGTAAAAGATGCCGACCGGCAACTACTCTCTCCCCTCTTACAATAATATTTACATATATACAACTATAAATATTATAAATGTACAATACGGAACAACAATACACTTTTCTAAATTTATAATTTGTAATTATCACCTTACTAGCTGTTAAGATTTTAAACCCAACCTATTTTTAATGCATAAACCTGAATTCTTCTAAGCACTTTAATAGATATTATTCCAAGTCCCTAAGCCTAAATTATTCCAAGTCCTTAAGCTCAGATTTTTTAAAGTCTCCTAATTATTCTAAGATTCATTTGACCCACCCCCCTCTAATTTTTAAGTTCTGAAGTACTCTCTCCCTATATCCCCCGTATTGGAATAATTTAGGTTTAGAGTCTTAGCATCTAAAGATAATAATTACAAAATATAAAAATGGCAAATTGTTTTGTAATTGTCGAACATTTATTTATTATACCCGACTTAGCTGTAGCAAACATGTTCCATGCATTTAGGTCGTATTTATACAAACTGGTTATAAGTTCTTGGGAATTCGTTATTACTCAATTTCTTCGATGTATAAATTTGGAAAATTTTCTTTTTCTTCAATAATTAAAAATAACATTATTATTTTAACATGGAACATGTTCATTGAATGGGGTATTTGAAAAAGTTTGGCTCCGCAGGGGGGAGGAATAAAAGTGATGATTTTAGGGGGGAGATGAAATGGACTTAGAATATTTTCAATTTAGGGACTTACAATAATTTGAAGTGGGAGCCAGGGCCTGATTAGGCCCTAAAAAGTACAAGAACTTAGAATACTTTAAGTTATAGATTTAGGATAATTTATATTCCAGGATTTATTGTAATTTAGGTTTTTGGATTTATTACTGTTATGAGTTAACATGTTCCATGATCGCTGATTGTGTAGTTATACAAACCGGTTATACATTTTTAAATGCTTTGTTTAATTTAATTCCATGGAAGTTTAAAATATAAATTCTCAACAGATTGATCATTTATTTTTTATAAATTAATTTTGAAACCATATGAATATTTTATCATTGCTTGAGGCACCATATTGCCAACAATTTGGCAGAGTTTTTTAAATTCTACCAAATTTATTAAAAAAAATTGTGGATGGTATTTTTTTAAGCTCAAAAAACCGTTTTTAAAAAAATCAAAAATTTTATTTACAATTTATTACAGTTATCTAGATTTTTTTTGCTTTGATTATAAATTTGAAAAAATTGTTTAAAACATGATACGAAATATAAAATTAATCTAATAACATTATGACTAATGAGATCTACCAAACAGTGCACTTTTTTACTGGGTTCATTGTTGAACCTAATGGACAGTTAAAGTCTTGTGAAAATTCAGGCATGTTGGAAAATGGAGCTATGACACGGAATCTACCGGGGCTGTGAACTCCAGTAGTTATTTGAGATTTAAGAGCTTCTGGTCTGTAAACTTCACACCAAGTAGTAGCTGCACTAATCCAAAAAAGTTGTTGAGAAGTGTATCGAAGCCCCGGTAATCGTGGTTCAGCGCCATTCTTAGCTTCCCAAGCATTGTAAGCAAAATAAGATTCCTTGATACCACCATTATCCGCAATATTTTCACCCTGAGTATTTATTCCATTTAACTAAAGAAAAAAAGCCATTAGTTATTTTTTAAAAGCTAACGAACTAAGCATAGCTGCAATATTTACATGTAATCCATTTACGGAAAAGTTGCTATATTGGTCAATTATACATTGGGCGCGATTTAAATATTCTTTTTTAGTTTCTTTTTCCCACCATTCAAGTAAATTTCCAAACTTGTCAAATTGACTTCCTTGATCATCAAATCCATGAGTAATTTCATGACCCATTACATAGCCAATACCACCGTAGTTTGTGTATTTTGGTCTTTCATTACCAAAGAAATTACCTTGCAGAATACCAGCTGGAAACTCTGCAGTAATAAAGTAAATCGTATTTATAAAATTTTTTTAATGTAATAAAAAAATGTAATAGTTACTAACGAATGCTATTTTGACTTGGCATATAAAATGCGTTAACTACTGAAGAACTAACGTGAGTTTCCCAATCCGTTACATTGACCGCCTCTCTAAATTTACGGAATGATTTATCGTTCATGAATTTGTTAATTTTTAACTTCGTTTTTAAATAACTGCCACTATCGAATTCTAAATTTTCATAATAATCTTCTAATTTCTGATCTGATAAAAGCTCATCTGGGAAGGCAATATGAGGCACAATATTTTCTAATTTTTCCAATGCAGCTTTTCTCGTTTTTTCATCCATCCAATTGATCTAGAATAATGCCAACAAAAAATAATTTTTTTCTTCAATTTTACTTAATAAGTTAATCGAAATTATTTCAAACCTCATTTAAGATGTTTTTAAAACTTCCACTCAAAGTATTAATCAATTCTTCAGCATTTTTCCTGGCACTCATGCTGAAATAATTTCTAACGTAAATGGCACTTACAGCATGATTGAATGTACTGGAAGTGTCACTAACACATTTTTTCCACCTGGGAGCTTTAACAGAACTACCAGTTAAAACTTGAGAAAATTGAGTCAGTCTATCTCGTAATCTCTCACTTAACATCGGTACTGAGTCCTTTGTAATTCTATATATGACGTAATTAGCTAATACTCTCTTTGGTGTTGATTTTAAAAGTACATATAAATCATCCAAGTACGTTAAAACTGCTACATTAACTAATTCATTGTTTCTTAATGAGGTATGTGGTTTTAATATGCTGTTTACGTACTCAATCCATTCAATATCACGATACCGTTCAGTTATTTCGTGGGTCTTCATCATGTTATATAAATCTTCATAGTTTCGTCTTTTTTCCATAGGTAAAGAAATCTAAAAAATATTGTGATTATTTAATCAACTAGAATCATGTTTTAATAAAAAAATCATACTTTAGCAAGTGCAATTTCAAAATTAAGGGAATCCAACAATTCTTTTTCAGCTCTCTTGCGGTCAGCTCCGAACATTACTGCCAAATCTACAATGTAACTATAGTATGCCTTTACGATTGGGTCATCTGCGCCTCTAGCTAAATACTTTTGAGAAAGCCCAAGAGCTGCTTGATCCAACTATTTTAAACAGTGAGAACAATAAGTTAGATAATTAATGATTTATTAAAATTTGTTAATTTATTTCGTGGTTCGCTTACAGTAATGATTCTTTTTGTATTATTTTTCATGTCAATATCTAAGTCAACCCTCACAAAAGCATCCAACCAGTAACCTTCTTTAAGAAAATTGGGGGTTACCCTTCTCCAATCAAAAGTCTTTTCATCCCAAGAATCGCCTTTTAAAACTGGCCATCCTCCAAGTCTTTCAAGTACTTGTTTAAATTCTTGTTCACTTTTTTTGTCGATATTAGCTAAAGTTTAAGTGAAATAATAAATAATTTTGCTGTAATAATTTAATATTATATTTCGCATTTTTTTTACTTACTACTATCCATACAAATTTTATAAAAATCGCGAGCAAGTTTAAATGGTTTGGCATCGTTTTGTAATGATTTCTTTTCGAATTCAGTTCTTAATTGTTCTTGAATTTCATCTGAAATTGTGTTAAACGAACCTTCAGATGATTTATGCTCAGCTATTCTAGTTGTCTTTACATAATTTCCACAAACAAATGAATAAAAATCATCGCAAGGATTAATTGTTGCATCCATATTTTTTAGAAGTCTTGCAGCTAAAAATATAAAAAACTTATATTGTGCCTTTTATTTTCATCAACATATTTTAAGATCAAGCAACCAACAAGACCCGAGAATTTCTTACAGTCTGTTTAAATTTAAAATTTTCACGAATAAAATAATATATTCTATTAAAAATTGTTTTTACTTTTGATAAATTAATTTGAATTTTTAAATGTGAATTCTTACCAAAATCGACACATTGTGGAGTTTCGCAAATTTTGTCACTAATTTTACGTTGTGGTACTGCTCTAACAATTTCATTGCCTAATGAAAAATATGAAAAATAATAAAATAATTTTTAAAACCTTAAATAAAATTGTTTACCTAAACTGTGTCCAAAACCAGAACTGCATAGCCCAAGTAAAAGAAGAATAAAACCAATTACCCTCATTTTTTGAATATTTTTGTGACTGTTTCGATGTTAATATTTTCTCTAAAAGTTTTATAAAATATTAGTCTCATAAATATGTTTTATGAATAAATAGTTATCATGATAAAATCTTTCTGAAATTCTGAAAAAGTTTATTTGTTTCAGGCTTTAAACTTTTTTTTTACTACACTGTAAAAAGTAACTTTCTTAGATTTACAAAAAAATAGAATTTTTTAAAAAATTAGTGAATTTTCAAAAAATTTTGTAAATATTCGATAAAAATCGTAAATTTACTAAATTTAGTATATTATCGAAAAATTCGAGAATTCTCAATTTTTTTTTGTGATTTTACGAAAAAAGTTGTAAATTCACAACTATTACTTGTAAATTTTCGAAAAAAATTGTAAATTATCAATTTTGCTTACGAATTCACAAAAAAAAATCGAGAATTCTCGAATTTTTTTTATTAATATACTAAATTTAGTAAATATACGATTTTTTTCAAATATTTACAAATTTTTTTGAATATTTACTAATTTTTCGAAAATGTTCTAATTTTTTTGTTAATATAAGAAAGTTACTTTTTACAGTGTATGTATTATACTAGTAGGTAGTCTAAATAATCCACATTTACGTTAAATTATGCATAAAATTAGACCAAATTTAATTTTGTTAATTAATATATACTTCAATTATTCATGTATTATATAT
Source organism: Anagrus nilaparvatae (assembly GCA_022575985.1). Lineage (NCBI taxonomy): Eukaryota > Metazoa > Arthropoda > Insecta > Hymenoptera > Mymaridae > Anagrus > Anagrus nilaparvatae. The sequence goes on along the minus strand of JAKSXM010000247.1, from coordinate 25,098,335 downwards.
AATAAATTATATTTAATAAAATAAATACAAACTACTTAATTTTTCTCAAATTTTTTGATTAAAATTATATATTTATTACATTAAAAGTCTTCAATAAATTTTAATATTTTATATTATTAATGTACATACAGTTGAATAATCATATTAATTTGTTTAAATATTAAATTTATACATAAAATTAATAAAATAAATATTAATTTAAAATGTGACATAAATTTTAAGATAATTCTTCACGAATTCGGTCAACTTAACCCACTTTACTGACTTCAGATTCTTAAAAAGCAACTCTTGTTCCATTAAGGGACTATTATTTTATTTAAATTTTTTGCAGTAAGATATTATTCTGTTGGATTTATAAATCCTCGCGTAAATAAGGCCTTCGGACTTAAAGAGTTAAAACAGAGTTCTAATAATTTAAAAACTTTTCCATTATTTACTCTAATATTTTCTTGCTAAAAAGACGAATTTCATATTTTTATTATTGTGATATCGACATAAATTTGTTTAATTACATTTTTAAAAGATAATTTTTTTTACATTATCTTACAATCAATAAGTTTTAATTTACGCAATGTAAATATAATAAAATATGTTATAAAAGTTTAGTTAATTGGAAAAGTATTTTAAAAAATATGAAAATAACTCGAGATAATAAAATTTTACCAAAATAAAAATTTTATTTCACTTAATTATCTAATAAATTATTTAATAAAAAATTATGTCAAACGCCTTAAAATATTTAAAAGAGATTAGATTCTATCTATAATAAATTTTGAAAAATTTAATCTATTAAAAATATCAAATTTTAATGACGTAGTTAATTTTAAATGACAATTTTTTTATTAATAGAAGTAAAACCTATCCTCAATCAACTAAAAACTCCACATAAAATTGCAACAGGAGTTGCATGTAGTTGTAGTGGAATTTCAAAGAGTTGTAAAGGCTCACACACAAACTCATGGCCACGAGCAAAAAGCACACGAGCACGAGCAAAAGTAGTATATAGTGGGAGTTAGAATGGAGGGGCTAGAGAGGAGAAATTAAAAATATTAATCCCACTTTGTTCGATATTGCTCGTGCTCGTATGCTTTTTTGCTCGTGCCCATGAGTTTGTGTGTGAGCCTTTAAGGCAGAAGTTTTGCGATTGTTTTCAAAAAATGAGCAAATCTGTTGCAGCCCCTTGCAACTAACGTTGCAACTGTATGCGGAATTTTCAGTTTGTTGCGATTTTATTGAGTGTTCAGTACAACAAAATTTAAAATAGTTTATAAGACAAATAAAAAAAAAATAATAAAAATTGATTTTTAAAGTTTAATTAAACATAAATAAAATTATACGTTATTTATACTTACAATTGAGGTACGAAGTACGACTACTATTAAAAAATTCTTTAGCTGTTAAAACTTCTATTTATTTATAGAATATAAGAATAATAAACTGGATTGTCTCTACAATTAAGAGACAACAATCCATTAATGGTTGCGAGTAACTCATCTATATTGCCGCTCTCCCACTACTTTTTCATGCTGATAATTCCTACTTTTTTAATTGCAAATGAAACATTATTCCAAATGTCTTAAAAAAATATTTTTTTAAACTGATATTAAATATTTATGTAGCAAATATTAAGTATTTACATAATTAACGGTATGTTTTTTTTTTTATTTTTCAGTACACTGTAAACAGTAACTTCCTTATATTAACATAAAAATTAGAACATTTTTGAAAAATTGGTAAATTTTCGAAAAAAATCGTATATTTACTAATATATTAACAAAAAATTGGAGTATTCTCGATTTTTTTTTGTGAATTCGCAAGAAAAATTGATAATTTACTATTTTTTCTCGAAAATTTACAAAAAATAGTTGTAAATTTACGAAAATTAGTTATGAATTTACAATTCTTTTCATAAATTCACAAAAAAAAATCGAGAATTCTCGAATTTTTTGTTAATATACTAAATTTAGATAATTTACGATTTTAATCGAATTTTTACAAATTTTTTTGAAAATTTACTAATTTTTTGAAAAAATTCTACTTTTTTTGTTAATCTAAGGAAGTTACTTTTTACAGTGTACAATCTTAATAAACCTAGGAAAGAATCTTTTACCGTATAAAAGTACATTTTAATTCAGAATTTCTTAATTCATTTTTCTAAATTTTTTAATTTTTAATCAAATAGTTTACAATTGGGAACAAATTTTTTCTCTATTTATAGAAGGATAGATTTTTGTTTAGTTTAATATATGAAACAAACTGATTTTTTATGTAAAATTATTTTTATTAAATTTGTCTAAAATATGCGACAGTTTCGACAATTTAATTATTGTCCTTTTCAAGCAATTTCATATACAATGGTGCATCTTAAATAAATATAAACACAATTCTTTTATTTTGCACTTTATTCTCTATTCATACTGTTTTGGCCGCAATAAAAAATATTTACCACTAAATAGAAATTATAAAAATGAAAAATAAATTTCAAAAAAGCTTTGGTTAGTAATGTTTCAATCCTACTGTTTTTTTGTCTTTTTTTTTAAATAATGATTAGGTATACATTGTTTTATAAGATTTATTTTTTTTGAAAATTTTCCTGAAAATCACAAAGAGTTTAAAAAAAAAAAAATTTTTAATTAAAAAAATGTTTTTGAAAAAAATAAAAAAATTCATGTCTTAGATAATTTTACGTTATTAATATAAGGAAATTTTTAAAATTTAACACGGGACTGGCAATCTCTCTAAATTAATCTGTGATAATAGTTAGGTAATTTTTATCACAATCGTCTTTAGTGTGATATTTATCGTAAGCTTTCAATTATACTTATAAAAAACAAAAATAAAAAAAATTATTTACTAAATTTTAATCTTTGTCGATTGTTAATTACATTATTTTATAGATTTAAGAATCATTATTAAAAATAAATAAATGCGCTACTTTTTCTTTGTTATAAGTACAATGTTGTTTTTTTAACATAAAAAAATTATCTGAAAATAAATAAATAAAAAAAGTAAATAAAAAATGTACGTTTACATAATTACATGCTTAATATTTTAATTTTTTAAATATTTAAATAAATAATTACAAGTATGAAAAAGTTCGCATTTGAGTTTATTGCACCTATAATGGATTTTTGAAGAAGATTGCACTTCTTATGTGTTACGATTAATTTATTAATTAACTTAAAATTTTTTTACATAATGACTAATTTTTTTATTACATACTTTTTTTTCTACCTACAATAAAGATCTTATATTACCAAGGTCGTAAAATAAGTAGTGCACAGTAAACATCTAACAGTGGAAACAAAGAAAATTAAGATGCAGATGATGAAGAACGACTTGATTATTTTTTGTATCATACAATCATTAAAAAAACAGAACCATATTTTGGACTGTAGTTGATGGAATTTTTTCGGTTATAAAAAGAAAAGTTTGAAGAATGAAACTCAATGATAATTAAATTTTTTTTTTATTTAGAGGTAGTTTTTGGGGGTATAAAGTTTTTTGGGACACTAGTTATTATTTGTTCAATTATGAAACAAAAAACTTGAAAAATTTCGTAATGTAAGTGCTGAGGCCTCAAAAACAATGAAACCCAAAAAATTACTTAAATCTTGTCTTTTTATTATAAATGGTAAAAAATGTTCTTTAGAATGTCCAAAAATTATCATTAGGCGCTTCTGCCCTAAATACCTATTTTGGGCAAAAACGGGCCGAATCGGGTATAATAAAATACTATTGTGATAATCAGAAAAAAAATATTTTAATAAGTTTTTAATGATGATAGGTTGGTATTAGATCATGGAATGATGATGAAATGATCATGAAATCATATACGATCATGAAACATGTTCCCTTATAACAGTTTTAACTTATGCTCCCTAATTATTATAAGTCCTAAAACCGAAATTATAATAAGTCCCTAAATCGAAATTATTCAACATTTTTCTAAGTCCTTGTTCTTCTCAAGTCCTGTTCAGGCCCCATTTCAAATTATTAAAAAAATTCTATATTCGAACCCTCTCCTAAAAACTTTTTCACCCCCCCCCCCCCAATATTTATTTATTATACTCAACACTTAGCCGTAGTAAATATGTTCTCAAAGAGGTATGTTCCCAACCTCTTTGTATGTTCCATGCATTTAGGTCAGTTTCTCAAATGTATAGATTTTTGGAAATTTTTTTCTTAAAATTTTTTCAATCAACAACTAAAACTAAATAATTATTTAGTGCTTTGCTTCATTTTTTCAATAGAAGTTTAAAATATTATAATTATTAAAAGATTGGTCATTTTTTTTTTTTTTAACTTTTTTGAGCCATTATGAATATTTTGTTCTTACTTCAGGAACCGTATACTGCCAACAATTTGTCAGTTTCTTACATTCTACCAAATTTATTAAAGAAAATTGTGGATGATATTTTTTTATGCTCAAAAAACCGTTTTAAAAAAATCAAAAATTGTATTTACAATTTATTACAGATTTCTAGATTTTTTTTTGCTTTATTGATTAAAAATTTTAAAAAATTGTTTATAAAAAATTGATTAAAAACATGATACAAAATATAAAATTAATCTAATAACATTATGACTAAGGAGATCTACCAAACAGTACATTTTTTTACTGGGTTCATTGTTGAACCTAATGGACAATTAAAGTCTTGAGAAAATTCAGGCATGTTTGAAAATGGACCTATGACACGGAATCTACTGGGGCTGTGAACTCCAGTAGTTATTTGAGATTTAAGAGCTTCTGGTCTGTAAACTTCACACCAAGTAGAAGCTGCACTAATCCAAAAGAGTTGTTGAGAAGTGTATCGAAGCCCCGGTAATCGTGGTTCAGCACCATTCTTAGCTTCCCAAGCATTGTAAGCAAAATAAGATTCCTTGATACCACCATTATCCGCAATATTTTCACCCTGAGTATTTATTCCATTTAACTGAAGAAAAAAAACAATTAGTTATTTTTTAAAAGCTTCAAGCGAACTAAGCATAGCTGCAATATTTACATGTAATCCGTTTACGGAAAAGTTGCTATATTGGTCAATTATACATTGGGCGCGATTTAAATATTCTTTTTTAGTTTCTTTCTCCCACCATTCGAGTAAATTTCCAAATTTGTCAAATTGACTCCCTTCATCATCAAATCCATGAGTGATTTCATGACCCATTACATATCCGATACCACCAAAATTAGTGTATTTTGGTCTTTCATTACCAAAAAAAACGCCTTGAAGAATACCAGCTGGGAACTCTGAAGTATAAAATAAATTTTATTAAAGGTAAATATTTTTTAAGAATAAAGTTGAGAATTACTTTAATATTATTCGTTAATTTAATAATTACTTACGAATGCTATTTTCATTTGGACTATAAAATGCGTTAACCACTGAAGAACTAACATGAGTTTCCCAATCCGTTACATTAACAGTCTCTCTAAATTTACGGAATGATTTATCGTTGACGAATTTGTTAATTTTTAACTTTGTTTTTAAATAACTGCCACTATCGAATTCTAAATTTTCATAATAATCTTCTAATTTCTGATCTGATAAAAGCTCATCTGGAAAGGCAATATGGGGCACAATATTTTCTAATTTTTCCAATGCAGCTTTTCTCGTTTTTTCATCCATCCAATTGATCTAGAATAATTCAACAACAAAAAATTATTTTTTTCTTCAATTTTACTTAATTAAAGAGAAATGAAGGGGAAAAAAGGTGTCTTTTTCTGAATAGGTTTTTGGGTAGAAATAATTGATATAATTTTTTCAAAATTGGCTCTTTATTAGATTATAAGTTGCTAAACAATTAAAAAAAATTTTCTAATTTTTCCAATGCAAAAAAAATTTTTTTTTTAATTTTTTCAAAATGGCGCCGAGTACAGGTCCTCAAAGTTGGGCCTCACTTTTCGCTGTGTGCAGGGTTCCGGTCTCCAAATTGTTCAGAAACACACGAAACCAAATTAATTATGTTTGGGAAACATTTTTCTTCTGGATTGATGGATTCAAATTTCGGAAAATGGAAAATTGCGAAAATTAATTAATTTTTTTCAAAAATTGCAATTTTTTCACATGTTTTTTTGAAGAAAAAAAATTGGGACATTTTTTGGAAAAATCCTTCCATCAATCCAGAAGATAATTGTATTTTAAAAATGTAGCCAAAAATTAGGAAGATATCTTAATTATTCTTTGAGTTATCGTGCACACAAATCGGAAAACGTTGTTTCGATAAAAACGCGTTAAAAGTTTACAATACTGTATCTTACGCCTTTCGCGGTGTCTCGCTTAATCGTCTATAACTTTCTCATTATTCAAGATATCATTATAAAAATTTTTTTCCATATTTTTAAGATGTTTTCGAACCAAAAAAAAAATAAAAACAGAAAATCGATTTCGAAAAAGTTCCAATTGAGGGCTATCGTCTTGAAAATCACGAATTTGATTTGAAAAATTTTTTTTTTATTTTTTTCTGATTTCGGCTTATTTGTACCTCAATCATGAATCATTACTAGTTGAAATGGTTTATTTTCGCCTTGTAATGATTTTTCGTGATTTTTTGTGATTTTTTGTGAATTTTTTCGTGATTTTTCGCGATATTTTGCGTTTTTTAGCCTTATAACTCACCCTAGACCTCAAAAATCTATTTTTTACTATTCAATATAATATTTAGCGGTTTTTAACAAAATAAATCAGAAAAAATCACGAAAAATCAGAAAAAATCAAATTCGTGATATCCAAGACGATAGCCCCTCGAGTCTTCCGCCTTAATAAGTTAAACGAAATTATTTCAAACCTCATTTAAGATATTTTTAAAACTTCCACTCAAAGTATTAATCAATTCTTCAGCATTTTTCCTGGCACTCATGCTGAAATAATTTCTAACGTAAATGGCACTGACAGCATGATTGAATGTATTGGCAGTGTCACTAACACATTTTTTCCACCTGGGAGCTTTGACAGAACTACCAGTTAAAACTTGAGAAAATTGAGTCAGTCTATCTCGTAATCTCTCACTTAACATCGGTACTAAGTCCTTTGTAATTCTATATATGACGTAATTAGCTAATACTCTCTTTGGTGTTGATTTTAAAAGTACATATAAATCATCCAAGTACGTTAAAACTGCTACATTAACTAATTCATTGTTTCTTAATGAGGTATGTGGTTTCAATATGCTGTTTACGTATTCGATCCATTCAACATCACGGTAACGTTCAGTTATTTCGTGGGTCTTCATCATGTTATATAAATCTTCATAGTTTCGTCTTTTTTCCATAGGTAAAGAAATCTAAAAAATATTGTGATTATTTAATCAACTAGAAATATGTTTTATTAAAAAAATCATACTTTAGCAAGTGCAATTTCAAAATTAAGGGAACCCAACAATTCTTTTTCAGCTCTCTTGCGGTCAGCTCCGAACATTACTGCCAAATCTACAATGTAACTATAGTATGCCTTTACGATTGGGTCATCTGCGCCTCTAGCTAAATACTTTTGAGAAAGCCCAAGAGCTGCTTGATCCAACTATTTTAAACAATGAGAACAATAAGTTAGATAATTAATGATTTATTAAAATTTGTTAATTTATTTCGTGGTTCGCTTACAGTAATGATTCTTTTTGTATTATTTTTCATGTCAATATCTAAGTCAACCTTCACAAAAGCATCCAACCAGTAACCTTCTTTAAGAAAATTGGGGGTTACCCTTCTCCAATCAAAAGTCTTTTCATCCCAAGAATCGCCTTTTAAAACCGGCCATCCTCCGAGTCTTTCAAGTACTTGTTTAAATTCTTGTTCACTTTTTTTGTCGATATTAGCTAAATTTTAAGTAAAATAATAAGTAATTTTGCTGTAATAATTTAATATTTTATGCTGCAATTTTTTTACTTACTACTGTCCATACAAATTTTATAAAAATCGCGAGCAAGTTTAAATGGCTTGATATCGTTTTTTGATGATTCCTTTTCAAATTCATTCCTTAATTGTTCTTGAATATCATCTGATATTTTATCAAATGAACTTTCAGCTGATTTATGTTCAGCGATTCTAGTTGTTTTTATGTAATTTCCACAAGCAAATGAATAAAAATCATCGCAAGGATTAACTGTGGCATCCATGTATCGTAGTATTCTAGCAGCTATAGAAGTAAAAAAAATAAATCGAACGTTTATGTAATTATTTTTCTGAATGATTGAAAAATGTACTAGTTAAATTAAATTGAATTATGCATAGGGGTTGATAAAAAAATTCGTAACGCAAAACAGATATTCAGGGGCAAACAAAAATGTTGCGGTCTTATTAAAACAACATTAAAGTTACTAAAAATAGTTTTTTTTTTCCGCACATGCATGGGTTTTTTCATCAAATATGTTTTACGTATTTTTTTAACGTCCCGATACCTGTCTCAACACATTGCGTAGTTTCGCAAATTTTTTCGCTGATTTTACGCTGAGGTATTGCTCTTACGATTTCGTTACCTAAGGAAAAAATAAAATTAACTCATTTCTAAACTCTTCTGAATTTAGAGCTCATTTGAAAATGATAATTATTTAAATGATTTATACTTAAACTGCGTCCCAAAGTAGAATTGAACAAGCTAATTACAAGCAATATCAAACCTTCGACCCTCATTTTTTGGATTTTTTTGTTGCCTTTTTTGATACCTACTTTAAAAATTTTAATAATATTAAATAAACATATATTTAAAAATCAGTATTTGATAAAAGTGTATTTTCTAGCCTAGACATTCGTAAAATTTTTTACAGAATATCTTTTGTTCAAGTATTAGGAAGTCAAAAATATCCCATATGCATGATATGTTTTTTATGATTTTTTCCTGTTCCACGCTTGTTTTTCACTTTATATGGTCTAAGGAACCCGAAGAATCAAGGTGTACCTTCAATTTTTTTTTTACTATTTTAATATTTTGTAGTAATATTACTAAATTGTAGTAAAAATACTATTCTTTAGTAATATTGTGTACATTATTTTTTACTGTGAATTACAGAAATCTGTTTCAGTTTCTGTAATAACGAATATCATATTCATGTTCAGCGATCCATAATGTTCACTTATTAGAGATAAAAAGTGTCTGGTAAACAGGAATCTACGATAAAACTACGAGGAGAAATTATAATGAGAAAACAAAGAAGAAATTAAAATAAACGTATGCAAATTATTAGGATTATATTTTATGAAGTTGCAAAAAAAATTTTTTTAAATCTATAAGAATGCAGGTTACAGAATTCAGCTACCAAAAGTTAGCGTGACCAATAATAAAATTTATTTAAAAAACATTTAATAGTGGATATCTCGAATATATGGGTATATTTCACAGAAATTTCATATTTTTTTTTATTGGTTACGGCACAAAACTTATTACTTTTTTTTCAAATTTTTTGTAATAGTATATTTTTAAAGGTCTAAGTACCTAAAATTTTCAATGATACTGCTACAAATTACATGATTAAGCAGCTTGCTTGTATTTTTAAGCAATTATGCTTGAATTTTCAAGCAGAATATATAATTTTTAAAGTAAGCTACTGATTTTTATCAGATGACTTAAAATATTTTTTACATATTTTGCCTGAATAACTTATTAATATAACTCTAAAAAATTTTCAAACTTAAACAATTTTTCGCTTCAAAATTCGAGCAGTTGCTTAAAATTTCAATTAAAGCAATTTAACCTTGTAGGTATATAAATAATTTCTACATACAGTAAACTTTCGATATAGCGAACTTGAACTATAACGACTCTGACACGGGCCAAGAAGATTGCTCGAGCAATCGTTGAACATAAAAATTTTTTGTAATGAAATCCATTTATAAATTACTTATACTTACAGCTGATCGCTAAATTAAAATTATGTCTATTTAAAAAGAATATACTTTAACTATTAAAATTCTTCAAAATAATAATAATAATAATAATAATGAACTGGATTTTTCCTGCAATCAAGCAAGAGACAACCCACTCATTTTTGTGAGTAATTCATCTATATTGCCTGTCTCCCACTATTCTTTTAAGCTGATGATTCCTTCTTTTTTAGTATAAATAAAATATAAAAATAAATCTTAAAATAAATCTTAAAAAAGTATTTTTTTAACAGATAAATTTATTATTACGTTTATGTAACAAATTTTTAGTATTTAAGTATTTAAATAAGAATGTTTTTTATTTTTATTTTTCAGTAAGTTTTTTAGAAGTAGATAGCAAAAAGGTTTGAACTTTATTTTGGCTTGAGTTTTCAGGCTCTTTCAACCTTTTAGAATTGCTCCATAAGATAAATGCATTTAAAATTTTTTACTCTAAAAATTTAACCAGCCTTAAAAGATCAAATTTTGACACAAGTTGACTATGATAAGTTTTGATATTTTATCCATGGTTTTCCCTTTGACAGAGTTTGGAAAAAATGAGACCAGAATGTACACATTTCCTGACCGTAACGTGCCCTGCATTGGCATTTTTTTTTCTGGCCACTGACAAAGAAAAGTCTTATACGACCTTGGTCATAAAAAATATTATTTCAGATTTCCGTTAACCTTCCGAAGAGAGGCTTCTTCAGTATTAAAGAACCCTTATTAAAAATATTTTTTTTTTTTATTAGTACAATAAAAAATTATCTTGAAAAAAATATAAAAAAAATATATTCATACCTAATTACATTTTAATTTTTTAAATATTTAATTAAAGATAAAGATGTAGTTGTAAAAGAGTTTGCATTTGAGATTATTGCACCAATGATGGGTTATATAAATTTCATGCGTCTAAAAAAATATATTAGCAATATATTAAATAGGTAAATTTAAATTAAATAAATTTAAAATTAAATTATAAAAAAACATACTTTCCTTTTTTTTTGGCTTTTTGAAGGAAGCTATTAAAAATATTAAGAAATTGTGTACATTATTACATAGGTGATTTCTCGACTTGATTTTTCTTTTTTAAATAATTTAATTATAAATCATTTTATTAATGAAAAGCAGTTTTTCTTTATAAATTGTTTTTCAATTCATTGTTTGAAGTACTTTGCAGGGTTTATTACAGGTTTCTAAAACTTTAAGATCTTATGAAGAATAAAAAACTTTGACCTTGATCAATAAAATAAAATTTATGAGTTTTAGCCTAGAATTAATAAAAAATTGGTTTAATTTATCATATATTTATTTGATTACATAATTTTAATAATATGAAAAAATTTAGTATATTAATTAATTATTAATCAATATAATGGTTTTTAATTAATTTGTTTGACGTATTAAAAAAAATGTTTGCTCAAATTTTATTTATTATACTTTATTATCATATGTAATAATTTTTTTTTATTTACTCAAATAAATTATAAATGTCTGTAATAATGATCGCTTTAAATTTTCATTATTAACCTACTTTAAACTAAGATATGAAAGTAGTAATTAAATATACTTAATTTGAATAAAATTTATAATAAAATACTAAAATGATCTTTGTCTTGAGCCAAATAAAAAATTGAATATTTTAAGCAGAAAACCATACCATACATTACATAGGTAATTTGTGCTAATTTTTTCATTTTAGAAGTCCACTTTTATCTAGCATAGAGTTTGGACAAAGCAAGACGAGAATTCATGCATTAAAAATTATCTAAAATAAGAAATTATTTTGCAAGTATTTAACCCCAAAAGAAGCGTAAATTTTTCGAAATTTTTATTATTATTCTTTAATTTGTGATTAATAATTTATTTATTTGGTAATAATTTATTTCTTTTGTAAAATAATGTGTAAACAGTATTTAATAAAAAATATTAAAATTTATTTGATAAATATATACACGGAAGCTTGAATTTAATTTTTGAATTTGTTCTGTATATACAGAATTACTGCGTGATTAAGTATAATAACAAATAAAATGTAATTTAGTTAAATGAAAAGATATTTTTCATTAAATTTTGAAATAATATTTGTGATAGATATTTTTTTTTTCATCTGAACGATTTGGGATTCCTGGCCAGACGTGTATATTTCAGATAATCGAGTTACCTGCGAATAGGGATAAACTATATATTGTGGGTAAACTTTACACACAAATGAAAAACAGAATATTTTGTGCTAAAAGTCATACCTAGTTAGATATTTTGGGATAGTTTTTCCATTTGTAAATCTCGAAAAAAACAAGATGTCAAGTTAGGGTAAATTTTGAAAAAAATATTGAATAGGAGAGAAACCCCATGTATGGCACGGTTTATTTCTAAGCTCAGTAATAAAAATATTATTATAATTTAAGCTCATAATATCACAAATTTTGAATTTTCCTAATTTTTATTTTTTTTTGAAAAAAAATGATTGGTCAGATCTGCCTTTGAAAAACTCACTTACCATTTTTTTTATTTCAGAAAGGTAAAAATTGCTTTGTTAAAAAAAAAGCAATCTTAATAAATTTTAAAGCTAGTATAATGATGTAAATCTTAATTTTGTTATCTTAATAGAATTGAAAAATTATATATTACTCAAATTTTTAAATTAATGAAATTGCTTTGAGTTTTTATTATTTTCATGAGATTATTATTATTACAATGAGTTTGCAGTAGATTATAAAAATTAAAACTTTATAAAATAAGAAAATAATCATGATATTAAAGTTTTTATTATATGAATTTATTTATAATTATATCAGAAGTTAAATATTTTCTAAATTTTACTGCGTAGGAAATTTTGATTTTTAAACAAGTTCAAGGTTATTTTAATACTTTTTCTGCTGCATTATTAAATTAGATCACTGAAATGCTTATGGAATACCCATTTTCTTAATTTTACAAAATAATCATCAAAATTATTTGTACTGATTTACCTAAAATACCAATAACTCAAAATCTTCTACGATTCTCAAATCTTGTCATATTCAAGCAACGTACGATGGTAAAAGACTGAAAAAAAATCTGCTTGCATTTAGCGGAGTTTTTTTCTGTCTCGAACGATTACAAATGATTTGAAAAGTTAAGAAAAACAAAAAATTATTTTTCGCTCATTTATGATAGGCTTTCAACGATACGATGAAAAAAAAATTTTTTTGCTAGCTGCAATCGAAATATTATATTATTATATAATAAAATATTATATTATACTATTCTTAATAACTTAATCAAAATTTAAAATTTTCTACGCAGTAAAAACTATGAAATTATATAAGCGATAACTAAATCATATATGATTTAATAACATAAGATTATAAAATCGTTAAAATATTACAACTGTTTTTTTAATCCATAATATTCTTATTTTTATATTATACTACGAAATCAATTATTTTACTATATGATAGGAATTTTATGAAAATAATAAAAATTTAGAGAAATGTTGTCTAATTCAAATATTTGTTAAAGTTATTACTATTTTAAATAATAAAAATATTAATTTATTTAAACAATATTGGCAATTATGATATTTTTTTTATTTGTAAAGAAAACTATAATATGAAGTATTAACCTGATTTACAAGTTCGATGAGTGTAAACGTTTGGAAAATCAAGCAAAAAAAGAGAAAAAAATTGTTTTTTATTTACTGTTGTTAGCATTACATTATAGATCTCTTATTACAAAGCTTATAACCGTTTTGAGAAAACACAATCAAAATGCATGAAAAATGTTTACTTACTGCTGAGGGCTATAATAAAATCCCTAAATTTAGATTATTTAAGTCCCAAAATTGAAATTATTCGAAGTAAATTTGACCCCCCTCCCTACATACATACATACACACACAGACACAGACTTTTTTAAAAACCAGTTTTTTAGCTTCCTGAGGTATGAAAATCTGCTTATATGCCAAAAAATCAAAAATCAAAATTTCACCGAGAACAATGGTTCCTCTGAGGAAACAATTTGTAAACATATATAAATTTCTTTTTTCATTATTCCATTCGGTCAATAAATTTAAATTATTGTACAAGTAATAGTAAATTTACTATTTTCGTTGTAATATTATTAATTCTTAGTAAAATTACTAGACTAGTATGTATTTAATATATTTTACTATGCATACTAGATATTACCATACAGTACATTTTTTTACAGGGTTCATTTTGGAACCTAAGGGACAATTAAAATCTTTAGAAAATTCAGGTGAATTGGACATTGCTCCTATAACGCGAAATCGATTGGTAGAGTGGGAACCTACCATCGCTATATATTTAAGAGCTTCCGGACTGGTTACTTCACACCAGGTACTAGCTGCACTGATCCAGAACATTTGCTGTGAAGTATAGAGAAGTTCAGGAAGCCTTGGTTCATTACCATTTTGTGCTTCCCAACTATTGTAAGCTAGATAAGATACTTTTAAGCCTGTATTGTCTGCTATATTTTCATCTTGAGAATTTACACCTTTTAGCTATTAAGATTATTTTATTATTTGACGTATTATTTTGATTTCAGAGGCTTATATTGATTAGGCCTTTACTGCACTACGTGGTTCAGAATTTGGTGGTTTATCTACGTACGCATACTTAGAAAAGGAGTTTTTTTTATCTCTAGATATAATGCTCTCTTTGTAGTTGAAACCTTTTTAAGATTAAGTGATAGTTAAACCATGTAGCGTAGCAGTGGCCTAATTTAAAAATATTTAAGTTATTTACATTTGCTCCTAGACTTTCAATAGTATAATGATTATATTGATCAACTATGCATTGAGCTCGTTCCAAGTATTTTAATCTTGTTTTACCATCCCACCATTCAATTAAATTTCCATACTTGTTAAATTGACCCAATTTATCATCGAAAGCATGAGTAATTTCATGACCCATTATCCAACCAAGACCTCCATAGTTTGTATATTTTGGCCTTTCAATGCCAAAATAAATACCTTGCAAGAAGCTAGCTGAAATTACTGCCAAATAAAATTAATTTTTATTTATAAAAGATGTTTAAGTAAATGTAATGATAATGCTATTTTTAATTACTAATGCTATTTTCGTTCGCCAAGTAAAATGCATTTGGATTTGAAGAACTAACGTGTGATTTCCAATCAGTTAAATTCACTGCTTCTCTAAACTGACGTAACGTTTTATCGTAATGAAATTTACGAATTTTTAAATAAGTTTTTAAGTAACTGTCAGTATCAAAACTCAAATTTCTATAAAAGTCTTCTAGTTTCTTGTCATCTAAAAGCTCGTCTGGAAATGCAAAATGCGGTACAATATTTTCTAGTTTCTCTAAAGCCAAATTTTTCGATTTAGCATCCACCCACTTTGCCTGCAATAATCAAAGAAAAAAATGTACATTGTTATTTTTGATTTTTTTCACAATAGACTAAAAACAAAATTTTAACAAATTCTTAATGACCTCGTTAAACAAATTCCTAAAAGTTTCTTTCAAACTAGAAATTAATTCTTCAGCCGACTTTTTAGCGCTTATGTTAAAATAATTCCTTACGTAAATCGCACTTACTGCATGATCAAACATGACAGAAGTATCTGTTACGCATCTTTCCATTTGAACTTCCTGTTCTTGTACATTCAAAACCTTTTCTGTATAAAACGTTACTCTTCCCATAATGTAATTGGCTAATATTCTTTTTGGAGTTAATTTCAAAAGAATTTCTAAGTGATTTAAATATGTTAAAACAGCCACATTAACTAATTCATTACTTTCAATTGAAGTATAAGGTTGCAAAATATTATTTATGTATTCTATCCAATCGATCCCAGAATAGATTTCATGTATTTCGTGAATGGTCATCATATTATATAAGCCTTCAAAATTTCGCCTTTTTTGAAATGGTAAAGAAATCTGAAATAAGATTAATATCTTCGTAAATAAAGAATTTAAATTAAAAAGAATTTTATAAAAAATACTATTGATAATTATTCAATCTTAAATTTTAATATAATAACTGATTATACTGCTGTAAATAAATAATTATGTATGATTAAATGGATCCATAAATTGATTTTAGTAATAATATTAATACTGTAATCAATAATTTAATAATTAAGTCTTAATTAAGTTTAGTTCTTATATATGCTCCTGTATCAAGAATTACTAGTGCGACTCCTAAATAGTTTTCTTTAAAATCGAAGAAAAACTTCAAACTTAAAAAAAAAAATTGTTGGAAAATAAGAAATTTTATTCATAAGAGTTTGTTACATGGAATCAAAATCCGATATATTTAATAGCAGTTGAGAGAGGGGGGGCTTCATCCTGGTCTGTTCCCGGTGTTCCATAATAAAAACATTTTTCTAATCTAGTAAAGTTATTACATAATCTTGAATTTGGTTTTCGAATGTGCAAGATCAGAAAAATACACAATTGGCACACGGATTACGAAAGTAAACAAACTCAGCACTTCTAGGGTATACTGTCTCGGCACACGGATTAACACGTGAGTTAATCGGATTATAAGTTTACTTATCAGAGATTTATAAAAAATCATACCATCTCGGCACCTAAATGTATAAACTATCTAAAAAATCCTATTTGCAAACCTATCTGCAAATTTTTAAAAAATATATGTCTATATGATATTTAAAATATATCTACAATATATTGTATATCTACAATATATCAGGATTATTATACAATTTATAAAATTTAATTTAATTGCCCGGCTATTATATTGGTCTCTCAACCAATTACCACATCTAACACATCTTCTCAGTATTTGCCACCTACTTCAAAAAATTCTTCAACATTCTTACCAGTTACTTGATCGAGTTCAGATGCGATAATAACATCAACTTATACTAAAACAACAGCATCCACTTTCTCTAATACAACAATTACCACTCCACTAGTAGTTCAATCAATTTCAAATAATCAGAACTTAATTCAAGTGGATACTCCTAATAATGAACATCAAATGCAAGTAGATGCAAATAACGGACAGTATGATGTCCAAATCAATGGTAGAAGAATTAAACCAATTGGTCCGCCTATTATTTATCCATCAACAGATGAATTACAAGTATTAAATTCAACAACAGATCTTGCTCAAAATCAAATGCATTTATCTATATGGGCTACTACTAGCATGGATGGTAAATTATTTCAAATTATAACTGGTATCTCCAATTTGCAAACATCAGTAAATACCTTTCAACAGGGATATAACACATTAGTGTAGAAATGTAGCCAAATAGAGTCTGAAGTACGCCAAAATCGTGACTACATTGTTGGAGTGAATGAAGATATACGTGCAGTAGACAAAGTAGCAGTAACAGCTTTCAATGCAATTAAAGTTGCAGAACTTGACATTCAAAAAGTCCACTCAACTCTCTCAACTACTGATACGCAGTTTTTTGGAAGAGAAACGGTTATTAGTGAGATACCTGCTCATTGCCAGATGTCAGATAGGGAAGTTGCAGACAGATTCTTGATAACAATTGGTGCTAAACATCTGTTATATCATATCACTGATGTACACGAATTAAATTAAAAAACTATTAATAAAGAGAATCAAGAATACTACAAGTCAAATTCTCTTCGTTTCAACTACGAAAAGATGTAATGGCTTTTAAACGACAAAGAGGTAAGGTAACTTATGGAGATCTTTTTCTTCAACGCAAATATCTCAAGATGCCAATAAAATTTTATGATGATAATTAGTAATTAGGATTTAATAATTAATTAAATAAATAATCTTTTGAGAGAAAAAAATGTACTAATACAATAATGATGATAAAGTAGGTATATATTTATGGTAAGTTAGAACTGTTCATAATTTAAATTCCTTATAACCAACATTCCCCTCTGAATTTAAATTCTTTTAATAATCATTGCATGTTTGGGTATAAATTTTAATACATTAAAAATAAATCAAATAAAAATCAAAATTAAACTTATAGTTCTTTTGTTTTGATATATTATTAAACTAAATATTTTAATTCGATGCACTATCATTTAATTTTTCTTTAAACTTTACACCTATCCCTTCTGAAAAATATCTTAACTTTGGAGCGAAGAGTGGTTTGGTTAGCATATCTGCATACATGTCATCTGTATTTAAATATTCTAGTCTTATTTTCTTTTTCTTAATGGCTTTTCTTATAGCATGATATTCTAGTGCAATGTATTTTGTTCTTGGTGAGAATTGGTTGGTTTCTGCTAGTTATATTGCTGATGTATTATCTACATATATGAGTGTTGGTATATATACTCATTTAAGTTATTTATGATCATTTCAGGTTCTATTTCTTGCATGATATTTCTTAAGTGTAGTGCTTCGTCTGAGAGTGCAAGATATTCTGCTTCACACGTTGATTTTGCTACATCTTCTTGTTTCTTGCTTGACCATGATATTGGTGAACCATTATATGTGAATGCATAACCTGTAGTTGAAATACATTCGTCTTTATTTTTTGCATGATTAGCATCGCTGTATCCTATTAATCCTGTTTTGTTGTTGGTAAATATTACGAAGAACTCTCTTTGCTGCTGTTACATGTGCTTTAGTATGACAATTATTGAATTGGTCTAAATGTCTTGCGGCAAATGCTATGTCTGGTCGTGATATTTGACTTAAGTATAGAATAGATCCTACTGCTTCTTGATATTGAAATGGCTCTACGTCATTTTCTTCTTCTTTGCTTTCTGTGTCTTTGAGTTCCCAGAGATTTTGGTTTGGGTCTAATGGAGTTTTCATAGTGTGAGCTGTGGGCATATTGAAGCTTTTTAGTATTTTTTCTACATAACCCATTAACGCCCAACCGACAATTCCTGGACACTCGCATATTTTTATATGAAAAAATTGAAATTTTGGGCCAAAAATGTTACCTAGTAGGTATTTAGGGCTGCTCTTTCGGAATCTGAAGTCCGTTTTCACGTACCGCCCCTCGGGGGTGTGATATTAACCCCCAAAGTGGGGTATGTTTTAAATGAATTTTTGAACTTTCTTTACAATGTTATTTAGCTAATAAAAACAGTTGATTATTATAAAAAATTATTGCTAGAACCTTTAAAAACCTCAAAAAATAAAAGAAAAATATTTTTACCTGTTTTACCCCATTGGGGGGCAAATTATGGGGGTGTGGGGGATGGACTTTTTAGGTACTTGAATAAATTGAAATGTTTACCTAGAAATGGAATCTAGTAGGTATTTAGGGCTGCTCTTTCCGAATCTGAAGTCCGTTTTCACGTACCACCCCTCGGGGGTGCGATATCAACCCCCAAAGTGGGGTATGTTTTAAATGAATTTTTGAACTTTCTTTATAATGTTATTTAGTCAATAAAAACAGTTGACTATTAGAAAAAATTATTGCTAGAAATTTTAAAAACCTCAGAAAATAAAAGAAAAATATTGTTAACTGTTTTACCCCTTGGGGGGGGGGCACATTATGGGGGTGTGGGGGATGGACTTTTTAGGTACTTGAATAAATTGAAATTTTTACCTAAAAATGTTATCTAGTAGGTATTTTAGGCTGCTCTTTCCGAATCTGAAGTCTATTTTTATGTACCACCCCTCGGGATTACGATATCAACCCCTCAAATGGGGTAAATTGTAAATATACTGTTAAATATTTTTTAACTATTCAACACTTGGAAAAGTGGTTGCTCTTTAAAAAAAAATATTTACACGAACTGTAAAAAATGTCAAAAAATTACGTGCATAACTTAAATACCCCTTTTCAACCCCTTAGAGGGGTGGTAATAGGGTGAACTTTATAAATAAACGAAATTATGATTTTTGGCCTAAAAATGGTGTCTAGTAGGTACTTTTGGCTGCTTTTTCCGAATCTGAAGTCCATTTTCACATAAAATCCCTCGGGGGCGCGATATCAACCCCTAAATTGGGGTAAATTATAAATATGCTCGCAAAAATATTTAAACGATTCAACACTTGAAACAATGGTTTTTCTTTAGAAAAAATAACTAGACAGCAATCAGTAAAAAATTTCAAAAAATCACGTGCGTATATAATTATTCAATACCTAACAAGCTATTTTTTTGCGTAATTTTAATAATTTTAAAACATTAAACGTAAATTTACAATTTACCCCATTATAGGGGTTGAAATTGCACCCCTGAGGGGTTGTATGTTAAAATGGACTTCAGATTTGGAAAAATCAGCCAAAAATACCTACTAGCCACCATTTTTAAACCTAAAAATTATAATCTTGTTTATTTATAAAGTTCGCCCCATTACCACCCCTTTAAGGGGTTGAAATGAGGTATTTCGATATGCACGTGATTTTTTGACATTTTTTACAGTTCGTGTAATTATTTTTTTTAAAGAGCAACCTTGGAAAAGTGGTTACTTTTCCAAGTGTTGAATCGTTAAAAAATCTTTAAAAGTATATTTACAATTTACCCCATTTTAGGGGTTGATATCGTAATCCTGAGGGGTGGTACGTGAAAATCGACTTCAGATTCGGAAAGAGCAGCCCTAAACACCTACTAGATAATATTTTTAGGTAAAAATTTCAATTTATTCAAGTACCTAAAAAGTCCATCCCCCACACCCCCATAATTTGCCCCCCAATGGGGTAAAACAGGTAAAAATATTTTTCTTTTATTTTTTGAGGTTTTGAAAGGTTCTAGCAATAATTGTTTATAATAATCAACTGTTTTTATTAGCTAAATAACATTATAAAGAAAGTTCAAAAATTCATTTAAAACATACCCCACTTTGGGGGTTGATATCGCACCCCCGAGGGGTGGTACGTGAAAACGGACTTCAGATTCGGAAAGAGCAGCCCTGAAAACCTAAAAGGTACCATTTTTGGCCCGAAATTTCAATTTTTTCATATAAAAATATGCTAGTGTCCAGGAATTGTCGGTTGGGCGTTAATGGGATAACTCATAGATAAGGTAGAAAGGATTTTAATTTAGCTATAAGATTTATTTTTGGTGTTGGGAAATATTAGCGTGTCTCAGTAACTTCTTTAAGAAATCAATTAAATTGACCAACTTCCAAATCACGTAGAAAATACTTTATGCTAGTGCTTGTACATAGCTTAAATTTTATTTTAACATAACCGTAACTACAGAAATTGCAAAACAGGGAGATTTAATCTTTTAAACAGTGCCGATACAGGCTATTATTAAGTGCCGAGTTGGACTTTTAATCCGTTTTATCAGGGGATTAATCAGTGGATGTATATGCCCGCAAGATCTACTGTTTTTTTACAATAAGTATTTTCCGCAATTTTTCTAAAAAAGTTATAGGTGAGCAAGGCCCTCTTGGTAGATGCCCAGTTTTTCCTTAAAAAAAAGTAATGTTCTACTGTTAACAAAATCCTTAAACAATCCTGAGTTTATTTTACCTATGCAAAATCAATTAATTTTCGTGTACTTTTTCCAGATTTATATTTTTCCTGCATATTGCAAAAATAAACTAAAAAAAAGAAACAAAACAAACATTATTATTTTTACTTGTTTCGCCCATTACTTTATAATATAAAATCTTGTGAATTCTTCTTTTGTAATAACCAGGACTGGGCAAAAAATGAAAAAAAAACTGTTTTTCTAGTTTTTATCACATAAAATGTATTTGAACTCAAACTTTTCTCTCATTTATTAATATGAGCCTCTTCAGTAACTAAAAATATATATAAAATATATGAAAAAATTGCAATATTTCAAAAAATTTCAAAATTTTGCTCTGGGAGGCTAAAAATTGGGCTGGTGACTTATTTTTGATAGTACTTTCAAAAAAAACATTTTGGGGCAATTTTAAAGATCCCACCATACATTTCATACACACTTCATTTAAATCTATCCATATCTAAACATTTATGTTATAAATAACAAAAAAGATAAATAAAAAATAAATAAAATTAAAATGTTGCTTATTTTTTCTATTTTATCATTTGATGCCATGGTCTTTTATTGATTTTCTTTTCCTTGGACAATGTTACAGAAATTTTCAAAATTTCTCTAAAAAGAGATTCTTTGGTAAATTTTCTGGAGGAATCCTTAAATCGAATCAGAATTTTCATCTAGATATAGAAAAAGCCTGAAAACGGAAAATTTCGGATAATGAAAAATTATGTAAGTTCATGGAAAAGCAAAATTATTAAAGACAATTTGAAGAAAAAAAAAGCCGCTGTACCGTTGTTTTCCCAGTTGTCCTCAAAGATTTCCTAAAAAACTAATGACAGGAATGTGTTCTACGAAAAGTTTGCATACTCCCTAACTGACATAACAATTCATTTTTTAGCATCATTTAGAGTGTAGAAAAATTCAAATTAAAATCTGGGAACTTTTAAAAATCGAAAAACAGCTGTCATTTTGAAACCTTTTAATCTAGAACCTTAAAAGTTGTATGGTATAATATTTTTATATTGCAAACCCAGTTAAATTGGGTTTTTTAAAATTTCGGGTTTTCACTTTTTTTTAGTAAAGTTACACTAAAACTTTGTACTCAGAATTTTTGTAATTTTTTAAAAGAGCAATTTCCTTATATCTATATTTTTAATTAAAATAAAATAAAATAAAGTACAAACTCTAGCGAGTGCTATTTCAAATTTTAAGGATTCCAATAATTCCATTTCAGCTTGCCTTCGATTGGCTCCAAGGCGTACTGCTATATCGACCATAAAATTATAATAATCCTTCACATTTGGGTCATCTAATCCTTGAGTAAGTAAATGTTGCTCGAGGCCAAGATCTGCTTGATCTAGCTATTATTCGTATTAAATAATTAAAGTTATACTCTTAACAATAAATGTAAAATATAAAATGAGTTACCGTAATAATTTTGCGCGTATTATTCCTACTATCAATATCTAAGTCAACGCTCACTAAAACATTTAACCAATATCCTTCTTTAAGAGCATTAGGGATGACTTTTTTCCAATCAAAAGACTTTTCATCCCAAGAGTCGCCTTCTAAAACTGGCCACCCACCAAGTCTTTCAAGTATATCCATAAATTCTAATTCACTCCTATAGTAGATTTTTGCTGGATTATAATTAAATAATTAGTATTTTTTACAAAAAACAAACTTAGTAAATTAATTTACTTACTTATATCCAT
Organism: Anagrus nilaparvatae; assembly: GCA_022575985.1. Classification (NCBI taxonomy): domain Eukaryota; kingdom Metazoa; phylum Arthropoda; class Insecta; order Hymenoptera; family Mymaridae; genus Anagrus; species Anagrus nilaparvatae. The sequence continues at coordinate 25,075,394 of JAKSXM010000247.1, read as the reverse complement.
ACAAATTTTATAATAATCGCGGACTAATTCAAATGGCTTAATATCGTTTTCTAATGATTCTTTTTCAAATTCATCTCTTAAAAGTGATCGTATTTTATTATGAATGGTAATCAAAGGGGTGTCAATTGTATGATATTGATTAATAATTGTGGTATTAACATAATTTCCGCAAACAAAAGAATAAAAATCTTCACAAGGGTCAACTGTTTTATCCATATTTTTTAAAATATTAGCAGCTAAAAATTAAAGTTGTTTTAGTTGACATTAATTTTTATTTTCATAAAATTATTTTGTTTATTACCCAACTCAACGCACTGTGCAGTTTTACAAACTTCATTGCTTATACTTTGAGTGTAAGAAGTTGATTTGGCTATATTAATTTTAAATTAATTTATTATATAAACATATGTGCATTTCTACGAGAAAGTACTTTTTATGAGCAACAAAAATGAAGAAAAAAAAATTTACGAGGCCGCGACTGCCACCATGATTTTCTGGTAGTTTGAACCCTATAGAATGCAAAAAAAAGCGTGAACACGAAATCAGCGATGGATGCCAAAAAGATTTTGCCACTTATATCAAAAACCGCGTTTTTGGTATCTGAGATACCCAAAATTTTAAAAATAACTTTTTAGGTAAATAAAATTTTATAAAATCTAAGTAAAAAATCTGATTGCCAGGGAAAAATCAGTCCAGAAGAAAAAAAAACTTTTCTTTTTCCGATGAAATTTAGCCAACTTATCGTCAATTTAAGATTTTGCCCGAATTCGTCTTAAAAAAGGTTGAAATTTTATTGAAAAAAGCCTGTTTCTGAACTTTAAGCATGCATTACTCGCTTGATTTTCATCGTAAAATAATAATTTTTTTTTTAAAACCAATGTATTTTTCCCTAGCAATTCATTTCTTTATGAAAAAAATCATTTTTATGTACCAAATTTCAATTTTTAGGCCAAAAGCCTTTGAAAACTGTAAATAGCAAAATTTACTTAACACAGTTTTTGACCTAAAAATTGAAATTTGGTCAATAAAAAAGATTTCTTTCTTGAACGAATGAACACTCAGGAAAAAATTAAATGATTTAAAAAAAAAAATTATTATTTTACGATGAAAATCAAGCTAGTAATGCATATTATTGCTGAAATTTGTCTTAAAAATGATTGGAATTCTATTGAAATATGACTGTTTCTGAACTTATAATATGCATTACTAGCTTGATTTTCATCGTAAAATAATAAATTTTTTTTTAAAATCAATTAATTTTTCCCTAAGTATTCATTTCTTCAAGAACGAAATAATTTTTATTGACCATATTTCAATTTTTAGGTCAAAAACTGTGTTAAGTAAATTTTGCTAATTACAGTTTTCAAAGGCTTTTGGCCTAAAAATTGAAATTTGGTACATAAAAATGATTTTTTTCATAAAGAAATGAATTGCTAGGGAAAAATACATTGGTTTTAAAAAAAAAATTATTATTTTACGATGAAAATCAAGCGAGTAATGCATGCTTAAAGTTCAGAAACAGACTTTTTTCAATAAAATTTCAATCTTTTTTAAGACGAATTTGGGCAAAATCTTAAATGGACGATAACTTGGCTAAATTTCATCGGAAAAAGAAAAGTTTTTTTTCTTCTGGACTGATTTTTCCCTGGCAATCAGATTTTCTTATCTATTTTTTAAAATTTTATTTACCTAAAAGTTATTTTTAAAATTTTGGGTAGCTCAGATACGAAAAACGCGGTTTTTGATATAAGTGGCAAAATCTTTTTGGCATCCATCGCCGATTTCGTGTTCACGCTTTTTTTTGCATTCTATAGGGTTCAAACTACCAGAAAATCATGGTGGCAGTCGCGGCCTCGTAAATTTTTTTTTTTTCATTTTTGGTGCTCATAAAAAGTACTTTCTCGTAGAAATGCACATATAAACAATCTGTCACAGATTAATGAGAATCAATTTAAGAGTGTAAAACTTTGCCAATCCGTGGCAGTTTTCAGAATCTGGAAAATCATGTGTAAGAATTATTTGCTGTAAAATAACAAAAACCAGAAAGATTGAATAATAGTTAAATCAAAATTACTAAAAACCAATACATACTTGATAAAATATCAGAATTCATTATTTGCAATAAAACAAAAATTTACACGAAGTTGAAGAAGAATAAGCTTTTATTTATTCTATTCTTTACATTGATGCATTCTGATTTTAAATCTTTCTGCCAAATTTAATTATCGGTCTATTTTAAAATCTAGTTTTTCAGATTCTGAGAAGTGACACTGATTGTCAAAGACAGTTATGACCAGTGAATGGCACCCAAATGAACTCATAAATACTTTAAAATATATACATAGTTTTACTTAGAATTTTATATCCATAGATGCAATCAAATTAAATAAATAAGAGTGACCGATAAATCCACTCCTTTTTTGCAACCTCTTTCATTTTTTGTAGTAAAGAACTTAAGCAAAATTTTTTCCAACAAAATCATTGTTATTATGGGCTTTTTTCAGACTTCAAAAAAAAACAATTTTCCCCCAACCCCAATTAATCCTCCATTATTTCCTCCTTTTATTTTCTAAAATCAATGTTAAAAAAATTCATTTATTATACCACAAAAGTTGAAAAATAAAGTGTAATAACTACACTGTTAAAAATACCCGATGGTAAATTTACGAAATAATCGTAAAATTACGATTTTGTCGTAAATTTACTAAAAAAATCGTAAATTTACCATTTAAATCGTAATTTTACGATCGATCGTAAATTTACGATTTTTTTGTAATTTTACGATTTTGAAATCGTAAATTTACGACAAATTCGTAATATTACCACCAAATCGTAAATTTACGATTTTTATGGTAAATTTACGATTTTGCATTTGTAAATTTACGACTGCTAGATTTGAGTATTTATAAGCCTAAAAACAACATTTCCGAAACTAAGGGGTAAGTACAAGTTTACCTTATTTTTTCGATCCTAAACTCATATACGAGTAAAAACTAATTTTGGCATAAAATTTTTGTATTAACACTAAAATATCTAAATGGCATTAGAGAAGGTATTCTCATCTCAAAAGTTATTTTAAAGCCGTAAAAACTTTGTTTAGGAATTTCAAATTTTGTATACAAGCCGCAATTGAAATGAACAAAAAAAAATTTTAATATTAAATAAATTTTTTAATATCTAACATTTTTTACGTACATAAATATTAACAATCGTTTAACAAAAAAATTAGAAATCTTTTTTTTGATTTCTAAGTTAAAAAAATCTAAGGCAAAAGAGGAAAAAGTTAATTAAATTCAAATAAAAATTTTCGGAGCTTAAAAAAGGAGAGAAAATAAAAATCACTAAAAATATGCTTTATTTTTGTAAAAGATTTTACAAGGGGAGTTCAATACATTCGGAAAACCAAATTACACCAAATGTTTATGGATAAATTTATTATGTTGAAAAAACATGCTGACTACCCTCCGTTCATTCCAATGGGCCTTCTGGGCCTAGAAACGCAGGGCTCAATGTTATAAAATAGGGTTTTTTTTTTGGGAATTTTCAACAAAACGCCAAAATCTCACAAGTTAACCAAATTAATATCATTAATTCTTTCATCACTATAGCCAATTAACCAAACGGTCATTTTTGGCTAAAAATGACCAATTTTAAATTGCTGCCAAATTTGTAATTTTTGACAAAAATGGGTTTTTTAGGTCTCAAAAAATTTGTACAAGCTTCAAATTTCCAAAACTTCTTTATTTTACCCTTTTCAATTATTTGTTAACTAGATATGATAATTTGAAGTCACAGTCCCAATTTTACAATTTTTTAAAAAAGCTCATTTTTAATTAGTATAGGCCTGGAGCATGGTTTTATTTGCGATTTTTTTTAAAAGTATGTCCATGGAATTTTTCGACAGTATATGTAGTTTGTGGGGTCGCTGTTTCCAAATCCGAAATCCGTTTTGACCTAACCTGGTCCAATTTTGCGTAATTGCCAATGTTAGGTCATTTTTAACGTTTTTTTGCCATTTTTTGTTATAATTTTTAATATATTACCATTTTTCTCACACTAAACTAATGTTTTTTGGGTTTCTATACCTAATTATCATATTATATAGTATATCTACTCATACAAAAAAAATGGTAGCCCATAATAGGGATTCTTATGCTATTTTTCACGCTTTTTGGGCGAATTTTAGCTATTTTTATGAAATAATACCAATTTTTATCTACAGCTTCTGTTTTTTGAGTATTTTAAGGTAGCTAAATACAAATATTATTTTTAATTTATCTAAAAACCCCACAGTAGCCCATAATAGGCACTTATAGGCTGTTTATGAATTTATAATTTTATAATTATAATTTTATAATTACAAAAACGGACAAAACATTTGCAAGTATTAAAACTATTTTTTTTTGAATTCTGAAAAATTAATCCAAAACTGCCTATTGTGGGCTAGTAGTCCGTTTTTTGTAATTATAAAATTATAAATTTATAACACTACTCGTTTAAAAAAAGTAACGTATTATAAAATACCATTAAAAGGATGAGAATACCCGTGAATCGCCTATTATGGGCCACTGGACATTATTTGTTTAAAAAAAAATGTGTTATTTGCGTTTAGTGACCCGAAAGCCACAAGCTGTAGAAAAAATTTGGTATTATTTCATAAAAATAGCTTAAATTACCCCAAAAAGCGTGAAAAATAGCCTAAGAATCCCTATTATGGGCTACCATTTTTTTTGTATGAGTAGATATACTATATTATATGATAATTAGGTATAGAAACCCACATTAGTGTAGTGAGAGAAAAACGGTAATATATTTAAAATTTTAACAAAAAATGGCAGAAAAACATTAAAAATGACCTAAAATGGGCAATTACGCGAAATTGGACCAGGTTAGGTCAAAACGGACTTCGGATTTGGAATCAGCGACCCCAAAAACTAAAATTACCTGCTTTCAAAACAAATCGCAAATAAAACCATGCTCCAGGCCTATACTAAATGTTAACTTTGAAGAGCCATTTCTCAAAAACGAATCAAGGAAATGAGACGAATAAAAAATTTTTGGAAACTTGAAGCTTGTACAAATTTTTTCAGAACTATAAAACCCATTTACGTCAGAAATTACAAATTTGGCAGCATTTTATGTTTTTAGCAAAAAATGACTATTTGGTTAATTGGTATAGTGATGAAAGAATTAGTGATAAAAAATTTTGGTTTATGGCGTATGAAAGGTGACACTTATATCAAAAGAATAAAACCAACCAAAAATGTTTTGGTTAACATAGGAAGTTGTAGCGTTATATTGAAAATAACCAAAAAACCCTATTTTATAACATTGAGCCCTGCGTTTCTGGCCCATAACGCCCATTGGAATTAACCGAGGGTAGTCGGCATGTTTTTTCAACATAATAAACTCGTTCATAACCATTTGGTGTAATTTAGTGTTCCAAATGTATTGAATTCCCCTTGTTAATCGATTACCGCCGGCGCGGCCAAAACGTACCACTTTATTATAATTCTGAAACTTCTTTATATTATTAGCTCTAAATTTATATCTAGGGGTTTTTGAGATTGCTGATTTCAAATATGAACTCAAAAAAATCATAAAATTTCATCTAGGGGTGAAAAATTAGGGTAAAAAGGGGTGAATAATCAATTTTTATAAAAGAATTTATTTTTACTTGAAAAACTGTATCCTGGGCTTCTGACGTTGCTTATTTCAAATATGACCATAAAAAAAATCATTAAACTTCATCAAGGGGTGGAAATTATAGTAAAAAACAATTTCTCATAAAAGTTAGATATTAATTTTAAAATTTCAGAAAAGTTCTTTTTCAAATATGATTTTTCATATTATTTTTATTCTCACATATGAGTGTATTCTAATTTTTTATTGTAGGAACCCTTTACGTTATTGGGATTCCGTTACTATTATACTTTGTAATTACATAATCTTTATATTTGAAATAAACATTTCAGACAAACCTACATATTTAATTCAAAACTTTATATCAACGCTTTTGAAAAAATTTTGATTTTTCTACCCAAAGGTTAATTTTTTTGTTTTTTTCATGTATTATCTGGATCTTGTGCAAAATTTAATCATTAAGACTATTTAATTTATAAGTATATTTGTCTCAGATTAAAATTTTCAAAATTTAAGGTAAAAGAGAGCCAAGTGATTTTTATTTTCCCTTCTTTTTTAAGCTCCAAAAATTTTTATTTGAATTTAATTAACTTTTTCCTCTTTTGCCTTAGATTTTTTTAACTTAGAAATCAAAAAAAAGATTTCTAATTTTTTTGTTAAACGATTGTTAATATTTATGTACGTAAAAAACGTTAGATATAAAAAAATTTATTTAATAATATTAAAATTTTTTTTTAGTTCATTTCAATCGTGGCTTGTATACAAAATTTGAAATTCCTAAACAAAGTTTTTACGGCTTTAAAATAACTTTTGAGATGAGAATACCTTCTCTAATGCCATTTAGATATTTTAGTGTTAATACAAAAATTTTATACCAAAATTAGTTTTTACTCGTATATGAGTTTAGGAACGAAAAAATAAGGTAAACTTGTACTTACCCCTTAGTTTCGGAAATGTTGTTTTTAGGCTTATAAATACTCTAATCTAGCAGTCGTAAATTTACAAATGCAAAATCGTAAATTTACCATAAAAATCGTAAATTTACGATTTGGTGGTAATATTACGAATTTGTCGTAAATTTACGATTTCAAAATCGTAAAATTACAAAAAAATCGTAAATTTACGATCGATCGTAAAATTACGATTTAAATGGTAAATTTACGATTTTTTTAGTAAATTTACGACAAAATCGTAATTTTACGATTATTTCGTAAATTTACCATCGGGTATTTTTAACAGTGTATTGTTTTATAGTACATTTTTAACCAAGGGAGCAAAAAAAAAGAATAGCCCAGATCGCACGTTAATTAGCTGGTAAACTGCGATCTGGGGTATTTTTTTTTTGTTCCCATGGATAAAACGAAATTTTTCTTTCTCAGTGGGGTGAAAACGCGTTTTTTTCGATCTCGTCGCGGGGCGAAAAAAGTGTTTTCGGCCCTCTAGGAAGAAAAATTATTTGTAGTTTTTACCCATCTTCACCCCCTGGAAAGGAATATATAAATTATATAAAGGTCAAAATACGATGCAATATTGTCAAATTCAAGATTTAAAAACAAAAAAGAAAACCAGAAAATAAACTTACGTCGTATTTTTAATTTTTTCTTACTTTTGGGATAAAAGTAAGAAAATGTTATAATTAATAATATTATAACTTTGTTTTAATTAATCTTGAAAAATTTGCATTAATTTGATCATTAGTTTCTGAATATTTCAAAAAACCCCTAAAAAGCTTTTTGCTGAGTTAAAGGTATTTCAGTATTTTATAGCCACTTAGAACCCCAATGATTAGAGTATAAGATTACTTTAGTAATCAAGTAGATAAAGGTTAAGGGGTGGGGGGATTTTTTTGACAAATTCTACGAATTCAACTTAGAAAACCATATAATAAAAAAGATTTTTGCAAAAAAAAATTTTGTTTGAGTTCTCTTCAGCAAAAAAAAAACGAGGTTGCCGCTGTCAATCTTTCTCAATGTACAAAGTAAAATACCAAATTATGTACTATGGTTGAAAAATTAAGAAATTTTCCTTCCTTCCGGGTCGAAAACACTTTTTTCGCACAGCAGCATAATCGAAAAAAAACGCGTTTTATCCCCACTGAGAAAGAAAAATTGAATTTTATTCATGGGAGCAAAAAAAGAACACTCGCAGTTTCCCATCGCAATTTTTCATCACAAATTTTCTCGTCATAATAGCCAATTAAGGGAGGGTTCCTTGAATTTTTTTTTTTTTATTGATTTTTGTTAAAAAAGTATTTAAAAATATGGAAAAAATTTTTGAATGAATCCCGACAATAATAAAGAAACTACAGCGCCTGAAAGCAAAAGTGCCTGAATGCAAGAATACAAGATTCGAAACTTTAAACGCGTTTTTCTCAAAACAAACTTTTTGAAAACGGCCCATACGATAACGAAAAAAGGACTACTCCAAATTCAATTTTTTTTTTTATAATCAATTTGTTATGAAATTCTACACAAACTGAACTACAATGAACCTGATCAGAAAATTTTTGTGGGCTCTAGGATCTATTTTTGGGCTAAAAATGATGTCAAATTTCGACTTTTTACACTTTCCTTCATAATTTTTTTAATTTTTAATATTTTTCATTGATTGTAGTTCAGTTTTTGCAAAAAGTCATGTAATTTATGGAGTTTTTTTTTCTTTAAGACGATTCTAAAGATTCTAATCATAAAGATCATAATTTAAATTATGATCTTCAGCGCCATCTCATCATAGGTAAAAAATAAGAAAATAAAAAAACATTTTTTGTGTTTATTAAGAATGTATAAAATAACTGTAAATTTATTTAATATTATTAAATTAATTAAAAATTAATTTTATTTAATAACATTGAGCCCCGTATTTCTAAGGCTCAAGAAACCAATTCGAATAAATGGAGAATATCGGGCACGTTTTCTCAACATATTAAACTCATCTATAACATTAAATTGTAATTTGGTTTCCCAAAGGCAGCGGTTTCTCCTTGTTAGTTGGAACTACGTATTTATTTAAAAAATTTTAAATTAATTAAATACTCTATTATGGCTTATATATCAACGAATGCTCAACATGTTAATTTAATTTAAATAATCGCCATATAAACCATCACTAAAATATTTAATTATTTGAAGTTCTGAAGGATAAATAGAAAATAATAAAAAGATTAGTAATTAAATAATTAATATCTTGCATTGTACCGGACATTCTTTAATGTGATTCTCATTAATTAAAATTAAAGCTGTCAATTTCATTATAAATTCCATCCTAAAGCTCTTACAATTAAATCTAATATTTCTAATATGAGTCAGACCCTTCCCCACTCCTGTATGACACATTTTTTAAACTAGGTACGACAACAATCACAGATGTTAGAAATTGGTGCTGTTAAAGAAAGTTTTTGTAACTTTTGTTCCGAAACTTAAATCCGCGAATGAAAAAACGATAAAGATTTCCTCAGAGTAGGCAAGAGTCGGACTCAATGGTAACAAAAAACAATTACCTAAACTGAATTCTACACTGAGAAAAAATGTAGAGGAAAATGTACATTTGCAACTGGAAGATTTTACTATTAATTTTAGTAAAGTTATCCGAAGAATTGAAAATAGTACATTTTAATATACATAATTAAGGGTAATTTTTCTTGAGTAAGATTTTCTACAAAATATTATTATACTCTCAATCTCTCACATGTGTATAACTTTTATTTTTTTTTTTTTTAATTTTTTTTTATAATTTTTTTTAATTATTTTTTTTTTTTTAATTTTTTTTTATAATTTATATTTTATAATTTATACAATTTTCATTCCTTATATAGTATCTGAAATCAAATTTTGTCACTTGCGAGAAAAAATATGTAAAATAAATTCTACTAAAATTAAGGGTAATTTTTTTTTCCTTTACGGGTAGTTTATAAAATACATGTTGGTAAAAAATAACATAAAACGCCATTTTGACAACTTCAAATTATTTTACTAATCAAAAGGGTAATTTTTACCAATACAATTTTGTGAGTGTAATACAAAGCCAGTAATAACTAGTATAATAACTAATTGGAAAATAGTTGAGTCCATTTTTTTTTTATGTTACTTATACGTTTCCTTATTTTTCTGTAAAATATAAAATGAAACAATCAATTTACTAAAAATATAAAACACACTTTGGAAAAATAAAATTTTTACGGAAATATATAATTAGTTTTCAGAAACTTTTACTTATACACTTTTGTTATCAAAATATCTTACATAAAATTATAGTGAGTTATATACTTTTGGATGAAATTACTTTTGAAATTAATTTTAGTACATCTTTTTGATTGGCGAGCCAGATACCGCACGAAATAGAAATAGTATATTTACGGCTAGTATCCAGAAAAGTAAAGAATGGCCCAAATTGCACGTAAATTACCTTCCGAGGAAAAGCCGAGGATGGTAAACTGCGATTTGTGGCATTCTTTATTTATGGACAAGGGCCGTATAAGAAAACTTTTTTTTTTAATTTCAACTTTGGCAGCAGTTTAACCGATTACCGCCGGCGCGGCCAAAACTTGCCACTTGAGTTTTTTCAGGTTAAATTTTTATAAAAAATAAAAATAAAAAATGGTTTCTGGTCCAAAATCTTATTGGCTATTAAGTTTTATGTTCATTTTTCGTGTACAGCCCTTCAAAAAATGTGTACAAAGGGTAGAAACATAAAAAACATGCCTTTTTTACCCTATTTTGCGGCCAAAACGTGCCACTTTATTATAATTCTGAAACTTCTTAGTATTATTAGCTCTAAATTTATATCTGGGGGTTTTCGAGGCTTATGATTTCAAATTTTAACTCAAAAGAATTATAAAATTTCATCTAGGGTTAGAAAATTAGGGTGAAAAGGGGTGAAAAAACAATATTTTTAAAAATTCTTTATTCTTTTTTTATAAAATTCTTTATTCTTACTGTAAAACAATCATCGGGGGTTTTGGAGGTTGCTGATAGATTAAGAGATAGCTATGGTAAAGTGTGCGTGTAGTTAAGACACTTGAATTTTTGTTCAGACGTAGAAAACACCAAAACGTACTAACCTTCCATTTAAATTTTTTTTCCCCAGCGGTATCCAAAAAAGTTATGAGTTGCTAAAGTTGGCCAATTTTGGGCAAAAAAAAAGTGAAGTTAAGACACCTCGGAATAGTCTAATATTTTAGATAAAGCCAAAACGTACGAGGTTTACATTTGAAATTTTTTTGTATCTGGTGTTTTAAGGAGGGAGTCGGGCCCTGGAAGGTTTAAAATGGTCAAAATCAGAAATATTACTTGAAAGGGAATCTGGCACCAATAACCGGCTTTAGAAAAGGCTTACTATAGGTTTTTTGGATTGCTGAATCCGAATCCGGGGTCCAAATCTAGAAAAAAATCTGGGAACACCCTTAAATGGGAAAAAACTACCCTTTTCTACGGGTTTTTTTGCAATATTTTGGGACTAAAGCTAAGATAACTAAATGATGTTAATTTTTCAAGAGTAATTAAATAAATATTGTGGTTATTAGATATTATACTAAAATTAGGTGAATAAGGACGAGATTTGCTCTAGTATAGGTTGTTTGGGTCGCTGAACACGAAAATTGGGGTCATTTGGTAAAGAAAACTGTTATCACCCTTAAATTTGCAAAAACTACCCCAAAAAGTGTGTATTTTTGATGTCATCACCGTCTGAGTCAATAGATTTATCCAAGAATTAGTTTCCAAGGGTTATTAGGGTCGCTAATTAAGAATCTTGATGATATTTTAAGGTAACATTAATATTTAACCCCTAAATTACCGAAAACTACCCCTATAAGGGGTGTTTTTGCTGTTTATGCACTTTTTGCGTCAAGAATAGGTCCACAAGGGTTTTTTGGGTAGCTGAAAACGAATTTCATGGATTTTTTAATGAAAAATTAATATTTCACCCTTATATTAGCTATAACTACCTCCAAAAGGGAAGCCCTTTGGGCCTAGTCTGAACTCTTTGGACCTAACCTTAACGCAGAAAGTTTGAATATAGCAAAAACGCCCTTTAGAGGGTAGTTTTAGCTAATATAAGGGTGAAATATTAATTTTTCATTTAAAAATCCATGAAATTCGTTTTCAGCTACCCAAAAAACCCTTTTGGACGTATTCTTGACGCAAAAAGTGCATAAACATCAAAAACACCCCTTATGGGGGTAGTTTTCGGTAATTTAGGGGTTAAATATTAATGTTACCTTAAAAATTCATCAAGATTCTTAATTAGCGACCCTAATAACCCTTGGAAACTAATTCTTGGATAAATCTATTGACTCAGAAGGTGATGACATCAAAAATACACACTTTTGGGGGTAGTTTTTGCAAATTTAAGGGTGATAACAGTTTTCTTTACCAAATGACCCCATTTTTCGTGATCAGCGACCCAAACAACCTATACTAGAGCAAATCTCGTATTCCGGTATTCGCAACCGTAAGTGTAAGCAAACCCGTATTTTGACTGGAGTACCGTTTTTCGTAATTTTCCTTATTTTAGGGGTAGTTTTTACCCCCTAAAATTCGTCCTTATTCACCTAATTTTAGTATAATATCTAATAACCACAATATTTATTTAATTACTCTTGAAAAATTAACATCATTTAGTTATCTTAGCTTTAGTCCCAAAATATTGCAAAAAAACCCGTAGAAAAGGGTAGTTTTTTCCCAAAAAACCTATAGTAAGCCTTTTCTAAAGCCGGTTATTGGTGCCAGATTCCCTTTCAAGTAATATTTCTGATTTTGACCATTTTAAACCTTCCAGGGCCCGACTCCCTCCTTAAAACACCAGATACAAAAAAATTTCAAATGTAAACCTCGTACGTTTTGGCTTTATCTAAAATATTAGACTATTCCGAGGTGTCTTAACTTCACTTTTTTTTTGCCCAAAATTGGCCAACTTTAGCAAATCATAACTTTTTTGGATACCGCTGGGGAAAAAAAATTTAAATGGAAGGTTAGTACGTTTTGGTGTTTTCTACGTCTGAACAAAAATTCAAGTGTCTTAACTACACGCACACTTTACCATAGCTATCTCTTAATCTATGATCTCAAATACCACCATAAAAAAAATCATAAAACTTTACTTGAAACTTTTATTTGAAATAAGCAAAGTAAGAAACCCCCTGATAGAGTTTTTCAATTAAAAATAAAGCCTTTTATTAAAATTGATTTTTCACCCCTTTTTACTCTAATTTACCGCCCCTAGATGAAATTTTATGACTTTTTTGAGTTCATATTTGAAATCAGCAACCTCAAAAACCCCCAGATATAAATTTAGAGCTAATAATACAAAGAAGTTTCAGAATTATAATAAAGTGGCACGTTTTGGCCGCGCCGGCGGTAATCGGTTAAAAAAATGAGATATATGCCCTTTCTATTTTTTTTTTAATTTGACCCAAAAAAGACAAACTGTCATTTGCGACCATTTGCGCTAAAAAATATTTGGTGAACAGGGTTAAATTCTCAAAAAACTGAAATCACTTTCTTAAATTTTATGATTTTTGGAAAAATAATAAAAAATTTCAATTTTACGGACTTTAAAGAGAAATTTAATTTTGTATACAAACCTATAGGTCATTTTTTCGTTAAGTATTACCCAAGAGCGCGGAGTAAGGGGGGCCTTACATGACAGACCATGACAGGATTTACTCTACTATTTGTTTTTTGTGTCCCTAAATCCTAATCCAGGATCAAAAAGTCCCGTGAAAGTGTATGTCACCTTTTATTTAACAAAAGCTATCCTCTTTTAAGGGTTTTTTGCAATATTTTAAATTGTTTAAATTCTTTATTATCAAGGAAACTTTTATTATAAATTAATAAATAAATACCTCATAAACACATATGCCCAATACACTACGCAATGCCAAAAATTCTCAGCAGTACACAGTCTTACAAAAACAGAACATACAATACTATAAAAGTGTGATATTTTCATTGTGGTATAATTTTATTGAATAATTGATTGTTTGATTCAAATTTATTAATGTAAAAGGTTATTTATCTCAAAGTATATAAAACTGAACTTCAACAAAATATGCAATAGATACAAACTAGGTCAGAATTAATATTTTACAGTCTGAGTGAAGCTGTAGTATTAAAATATATTTATAAATAATTATTTCATAAATAAATAATAAAACAACAAAGTTAAAAAGAATCTCGACGAATTCTGGCTTGGCAGATTAAGCATAAATACTGATACTACTCTTACATGAATTTTCTTGTTTTTTATATACTATTTTAAATGATATTTTACCAGCAAACGTAAGTTTCTACTTCCAGTGTAAAATTGACAGCCCTTTTTCGGTCAGGATCAAAAAATTTTAATTCAAAATTTAGCAAAAATTTAAGCCATGGTAATTTTGGTAGCGATCTTACTCGACACGAAAAAAAATTGAGCACATCACCTATGAATACCGAAATTAAAACACACAAAATTGAACACAGTATGTTTTTAACACTGATTATTGTACACGACTTAAATTAAACGCTTTTTTTGTTTACAATCCTGTATACATATTATATACTCGTTGTATCGTTTTTTTTACATGAGTATTTTAACGAGTATTTTAATTAATAATTACAATTTTACAATAATCACAGCCAAAAATATGTTTTAAATAATTCTTTCGCTCTTTTAGGATATTTGCACAGTTGGATTACCTACTTTTTTCCCGAATCGAATTTCGAGAAAGACCTTTTTCACGAATAATGAATTTTACAAATTCTCATTTAACAAAAATTAATTTCACGAATTATTTTTTCCCGAATAAATAAATTAAAAGTTAATAGCAAAAATGAATAAAGTTGAAGTTTTTAAATTTGAAGTTCAATTACTAGAGTTTAGTAATTTTACAACAATTTGGTAATATTTACTAGTAGTAATTTTACTATTTTGTAGTAAAATTTAATTGTAGCAAAATTTCTACTACTAGCAGTAAAATTACTAGAATTTGTAATAAATTTACTATTTTTGTAGTAATATTACTAAATTGTAGTAAAATTACTAATAAACGGTAGAAATATTGTATAAAATTTTTTTTATTGTGTAGTAAATTAATTATCGATGGTTATATTATATTATCATTGAGATAAAAACGGTAGATCATATTGGGATTGCACCAGGTTAACGCTTAAAGGGAATACCTTGCTCATGCAATCACTTCTCTTGCGGTTGATAAAACTTAAAATTTATAAAGCTCATTTAAAGTTTTATTTTAATTTTAAAAATTATTTACGATAATATTTTCCTTACTTTTAAGACCCTCAACATGAACCTCTAAACTTTCATGCCGCAGACCTAGAGGAGTGTTCTAAAGAAACTGCCCATTTTAACTTAAAACGGGAAGCTGTAACTCATTCTGAACAACCTCCAACTGAGAGCGTAAATGCAAGGTTTATCACTGCCAGGTCTAGTACGCTTATCACAATGAGAGAATATCAAAAGAGCAATACTTAAGGCGCGTCGAATAAAATTTTCACCTAATCCAAGTAGGGTTACGTAAAATTTGTTATTCGTTAAAAAGGTCGCTCGTGAATTTCGTTTCAGAAACAAGCTTAGTACCACGCAGTTGTGTAGTGAATCAAAAAAATTAAAAAAAAAAAAATATTTTTCAGTATAAACAGACATCCTTAAAAATTATTATATACAATTTTACTGTTAAATTTTATTAGAAAATATTAATATGATTTTTCTCTTAAAATATCGTTAGTTTCACACATAACTTTCTAAATGGTTCCCAAAATTCCCATTGAAAATAATCAAGGAAACCTGAAGTCTTTCAGTCACATACTGAGTTTGAAAGTGGGGAAATTTTAACTAAAATTACGCAAAAAATGTGTAATGGCCATTTTTCTCATTTTAAAAATAGTTAGGCTCCATCTACAATCATAAAAGGGTATTGCTACTGCAAGCATAGCGCATAACATGATTTTTGGTTTCTGCGCATTGCGTTGCGGCTGCGCTTGTGGTTGCAACCCTCATTCATGGCGTTTGTAGATGAAGCCTTAGAAACAGGCAAAAAAATACAGGCCACGATTTCTTTGAAAACTTGTCCATTTGCAAAATATTTTTAAAATGATTCTAAATGAAAACTTTTTTTATGTCACTGCTATTATAAGACGATTTTCGTACCAATTTTTTTTTTATTAAGGGATGTTATACATGCCATTTTCTTCCAGTTATTACCATTATACTTCTTCCTAGTACCAGCCCCAATCTTTCCATAATATAAGGTATAATTTAAACCTCCATTCCGCATTGGCTCATATAAAAAACGATTCAAAGTTTATAGGTAATAAAAAAAAAAATAATGGTAAAAATGTATATAATTTATTTTTTTTGAATAGTTATAATCAAACGAAAATTGTAATAAAAAGTACAAATACAATAATTCATATTTAATTATATGGTTTACCAAACTGTACATTTTTCCAAAGGGTTCATTTTAGAACCTAATGGACAATAGAAATCATTAGCAAATTCAGGCATATTTGACATTGGTCCCAAAATCCGAAATCGTGGAGGACTATGAACATTAGTAGCTATCAGAGACTTCATTGCTTCTGGTCTAAAAACTGAACACCAAGTATTTGCAGCACTAATCCAAAACATTTGTTGTGATGTATAGTAAAGTCCAGGTAGTCGAGGTTCAATGCCATTTTTTGCTTCCCAAGCATTGTAGGCAAAGTAAGATTCTTTAATACCACCATTATCAGCAATATTCTCACCTTGAGTGTTTATGCCTTTTAACTGAAAAATTAAATTTTTTTATTTGATAAACGAATAATTTATACCCTTGTATGGTATTAAAAAAAGTATTTTACATTTAATCCTACACTCTCTTCAGTATAGTTACTATATTGGTCAATTATGCATTGAGCTCGTTCCAAGTATTTTTTCTTTGTTTCTGTTTCCCACCATTCGGCTAAATTTCCGTTTTTATCATATTGGCTACCTTCATCATCAAAACCATGAGTGATTTCATGTCCAATGACGTATCCAATGCCTCCATAGTTTGTATACTTAGGCCTTTCATCACCAAAGAAAATACCTTGTAAAATTCCAGCGAGAAATTCTATAAAAAAATAATTTTTTTAAAAAACTTCATATCTTAAATTTCTTCATAATATACTTACGCATGCTATTTTCTTCTGGATTATAATATGCATTAACCACTGAAGAAGAAACGTGGTTTTCCCAGTCTGTTACATTAATGGGCTGTCTAAATTGACTAATTTGCTTATTGTTATGAAACTTTTTAATTTTTAAATTAGTTTTTAAAAAGCTTTCATTATCAAAATCTAAATTTCTGTAATATTCTTCTAGTTTCTCATCATCTAACAGTTCATCTGGAAAAGCAACGTGTGACACAATATTCTCTAGTTTTTCTAAGGCTGCTAATCTTGTTTTTTCATCCATCCAATCAATCTGATAAAAAAAAATTAAGTTGAAAACAAATTAAAAATTAATGCATTGTAAATTAAATTTTTACAAACTTCAGTCAAAATATTCTTAAAACTATTCTTTAAACTGATAACCAACTCTTCAGCAGATTTTTTGGCACTCATGCTAAAATGATTTCTGACATAAATTGCACTAACAGCATGATTTAATCCCCAAGAAGCTTCATTGACACAATCTTTCCACCTTGGAGCCTTTACAGAAGTACCTGTTAAGGCTTTTGAAAATACTGTTGATATGTCATTCAATCTTTCGCTTAGAAAATGGACTGAATCTTTTGTGACTCTCCACATAACATAATTTGCTAACACTCTTTTTGGTGTTGATTTTAACAGCACATTTAAATCATTCAAATATGTTAAAACTGCTACGTTAATGAACTCATCATCATTAATGGTTAAATTAGGTTTTAAAATATTATTTATATATTCAATCCAATCAATTCCAGGATAACGTTCAGCTACTTCAGAAATTCTTAGCATATTATATAAGTCTTCATGGTTCCGTCTTTTTTCCATGGGCAGTGAAATCTAATGAGAAACATTTTATTGGATTTTTTGAATTCATAATTTTATTAAATTCCTTAATATAAAATATACAAACGTTTGCAATTGCTATCTCAAGATTAAGGGAATCTAATAGTTCTCTTTTGGCCTTTTCACGATCAGCTCCTAAAGCTACTGCTATATCAACCATATAAGTATAATAGGCCTGGACAATAGGATCATCTAACCCTTTAGAAAGATAATTATGAGAAATGCCCAGATCTGCCTGATCCAACTAAAATAAATGGATTTTAAAATTTAAAAATTTACAGCTTTTTATTGATTTATTTACTTACAGTAATAATACGCTTTGTAATATTTTTTGAATCTACATTTAAAGCAACGTTGACAAAAATGTTTAGCCAATAACCTTCTTTGAGAAATTCAGGTGTAACATTTTTCCAATTAAAAGACTTTTCATCCCAAGAGTCACCTTTTAAAACTGGCCATCCACCATGTCTTTCAATAATTTCCATGAATTCTTTTTCGCTATTTTTGTCGACATTAGCTTTAATTTAAAAATAATTGACAAGTTTTAATAAAATTAACAGTTTTATTTTTAATTAACTGACTTACTCTTGTTCATACAAATTTGATAATATTTGCGCGTGAGTTTAAATGGCTTGGTATCATTTTCAGATGTTTTTTTTTCAAATTCTATTCTTAAAAATCTATGAATCTTATCAGACAATACTGAAAATACACTTTCAGATGATTTATGGGCAGTGATTTCTGTTGTTTTTATGTAATTTCCACAAGCAAATAAAAAAAAATCATCGCAAGGATCAACTGTTTTATCCATATTTTGTAATATAGTCGCAGCTGCAAATTTTAATTGTTTTTTACATCATGAATCTTAATAAATAAAACTATGTAAAATTTTTTTTCATTTTCTTACCAGTTTCAACACATTGTTCCGTTTCACAAACATCATTGCTGAGTTCTCTATAAGTTTTTCTTGGTAACTTGTGCACAGCATTATTATCTATAGTAATTAATAAAATGAATTTTTAAACATTAAGCCTATAATTTAAGCCTACAATTAATTTTAATATTGTTGATTTGAAATTTTTCGCAAAGAAATGTGTCATAGAATTTTAGTTGCTAAAAAAATCTCACATATTCCCCCCTCAAATTGCAAGTATATTTATTTTACCAAATGCGACTACAGTCGGGCCTATAATCTGTTCTATTTGCCAAAATAAACATTAAGATCCGTTTCAGAATATACTATTACTATGTATTAAAAAACAAGAGATAAAAATTTTAGAATATCCTAAAAATTTTCAAAAAAATTTGACTACCGGGTAATTCCATGGATAAAACGCACAAAATGATATGCCAGGTCTCAAAAATAGGAAATTTGGTTTTTTTCGATAAAACAACTTAAAAATAGATGATTCCCCGAATTTGAAGGTTTTCTATAAATTTTGAAGGGTGTTATGCTGATTTAAAGTTTTTTGGTCAAATTTCTCTCCTCAGCCACCATTTTTGAAAATTCCGTAAAAAAGCTCTAAAAAACGTTAAAGAAAGAAAAAAAAGTAGGTTTTCGATGTAAAATTTGATGAAAAATTCGAATTTTCAGTCAGATTTTTCCTACTCTATGTCAATTCGCGGGAAAATTCAAATTTGTGTTAAACTTTAAGTGAAAATAACTAAAAAGTTTCCCGCTAAAAAAAAAAATTTTTTTTCTCAAAATTTTCAAAAATTGCATATATTTTCCTGAAAAAAATTTCCCGAGAGTAATTTTTGTTTTAAGCGAGTAATACCGATTTTCGTTTTTTTCAATTTTGACTTGTTACTTATTTTGCTGATTTCCTGCTAAGTCACGTGACCAAATGAAAATCTGACCAAAAATTTGAATTCTGCGGGAAATTTTACAAAGGTATAGTAATTTTGGTATCCTTTGAATGATACATCTCAACTTGACAATTTAATTAAAATGGTTTATTAAAATATAGAAAAAATGAAAATTTATAAAATGGGATTTTATTGATTTTTGGGTAAATTTCTAACTATTTATAGACATTTTGATAGATAATAAAATCTAAACATAAAAAAAAATTGATTATTATTAATAATAGACATAATTATTGTTTTTCCAAAAGAAGTATTTTTATTTTTAGATTTTACATGATTTTTAAGCTAAAAATGTAAAAAAATCAATAAAATCCCATTTTATAAATTTTCATTTTTTCTATATTTTAATAAACCATTTTAATTAAATTGTCAAGTTGAGATGTATCATTCAAAGGATGCCAAAATTACTATACCTTTGTAAAATTTCCCACAGAATTCAAATTTTTGGTCAGATTTTCATTTGGTCACGTGACTTAGCAGAATATCAGCAAAATAAGTAGCAAGTCAAAATTGAAAAAAACGAAAATCGGTATTACTCGCTTAAAACAAAAATTACTCTCGGGAAATTTTTTTCAGGAAAATATATGCAATTTTTGAAAATTTTGAGAAAAAAAATTTTTTTTTTTTTGGCGGGAAACTTTTGAGTTATTTTCACTTAAAGTTTAACACAAATTTGAATTTTCCCGCGAATGGACATAGAGTAGGAAAAATCTGACTGAAAATTCGAATTTTTAATCAAATTTTACATCGAAAACCTACTTTTTTTTCTTTCTTTAAGGTTTTATAGAACTTTTTTACGGGATTTTCAAAAATGGTGGCTGAGGAGAGAAATTTGACCAAAATACTTTAAATCAGCATAGCCCCCTTCAAAATTTATAGAAAACCTTCAAATTCGGGGAATTATCTATTTTTAAGTTGTTTTATCGAAAAAAAAAACCAAATTTCCTATTTTTGAGACCTGGCATATCATTTTGTGCGCGTTTTATCCATTAAATAACCCTATACCATTATAGCAAATATACTTTGATAGTAATTTATACAGTGAATATTTTGAAAAAATATATACTAAGGATAATTTTTAAACAAAATGATAGGCTACATCACAAGATACAGCTTCAGTCTTTTTTTATTGACAAATACCTTAATTTTAAAGTAGAAATTAATAAACAATTTAAGTTTTTAATTACCATAAGTATTGAGGAGGAGGTGGATGTATTTAAAAGAATATGGTAAAACATATAAAAGCTAAATTAATTTAAAACATGTTATAAAAATAAATGACGCATTATGAAAAATTAATTTATTTAAGTAAATTAAAAAGTGACTTTTCGCAGTAAATCCTTGCAAAAAAATAATCAAAAATAATGAAATTTTTTCATATTATTAAATACTTTACCTAAACTGTATCCTAAAACAGAATTACCAAAAGCTATTAAAACTAGTGCTGAAATTGGTCCATACATATTTTTTTTATTTAATTGCAAAACGAAACAGATTATATTCCTTGTTTTTCTGTAAAATTAAAATAAAAAATAATTATGCTCTTGAAATTAAAAGTTATTTTGTATGATAAAATATCTTTTATTCAAGTACGCAAAGTTTAGCAAAGAAACTTGGTTTCACTGTTTATAAAATTATTAATTTGTATGGAACTTTAGTTCTTTATGTTTAATTATAACACCTGCACAGTGGAAAATGGTAATTATATAAAATTTTCGAAAATTAACGAAAAATTCGTTTTTTGTTTCTACAAAAAAATTGTTTCTATAAAAACAAATTGTAAATATTTACAAAAAAAAATCGTAAAATCACGAATTTGTTGTAAATTTACTAACGATTGTAAATTTACGATTTTTTTTAGTAAATATACGGTTTTTTAGTAAAATTACGACGAATTCGCGATTTTACGATAATTTCGTATATTCACCATAGGGTATTTTCAACAGTGAATAGATAGAATTCAAATGATATAAAATCCTTATAGTGCAAGTGACAAAAAAAGTCGTATAGCGGATATACAAATTTTATATTCTAAATTTGCGACTTGGAACTATATCAATAATATGAGTCAAATAAAGTAATAAAAACAGTTTTAAAAAATAAAATAATAGGAAAGCACGAAATTTTACTGTAATTCTTTTTTTAGAATAATTTTAGACAGTAATTCCGAAACACTACAAAAAAAAGTAATATAAAAATTTGGCGGAATTCACGAAACCTGCCATCTGTTCTGTCATCCGAAATTCTTTTTTTTATTTGTATTTAGGTAATATATATTATATACCTAATTTTTTAATTTAAGATACAGTTTTCGAAAATTTATTATTACTGGATTCTTATCGAATATGATACCTAAATTTACAAAACATTTTATCATAGAAAATTAAAATTTATGAACATTTATTTAACATAATGGACAATCTTTGGTAGGAGGTAATAGATATTATAATCTCTTTTTCTAAATATCGTGAGAAAAATTTTAATGTAATAATAATAAGAAAATGTTTTTGTTTTGCTCTTATTATTTCAATATTTATGACTATTTTAAAATATTAAATATGCGCCTTAAAATTAATAAAATCCTTATTTTTAACAGTAAAGTATACTCGAGGTGGAGAACATTCATGATAATGAATGTAATCTGTTAAAAAAAAAACATCTGTAAAAATTGAAATTGGAAGAATATATTTTTTACGCATATTTTTGCTTTTTTTTTCATACTTAGAGCAAAATAGACTAATTTTTGACCAAGACCTTTTTTTTGTATTATGTAAAATATCTTACTAAATTTGTTATAAAAAAGTTTTTTATGTCGCATTCGGCAAAAATAGACTTTTTTATAACACGTATTTTACTAAACCCTTTTTCATGGAATTAAAAAAAACCTAATATCATACCTTTCATTATTTTCAGAAAAGTATATATTTTGTATACATATTTATTTTTATGTAATATTTTTATTAATTTAACCAATAAATTGGTTAATTTTCAACTAACAGTCACGTAACAGTGTTTTGCCATAGTGTATTAGGTTGGCTCGTCAGTAGACTCCTAATACACCTTATCTAGACACCGTTTAATTATTTAAAAAAACAAAATATATTAAAATTATAAAATTATTTTTTTTGAAATTTGTGTTAGTACTTGCCATGCACATGTTCCCAAAACGACTAAAGATCAACTAAAGATGCTTGCTTTTGTATACCGTTAGAAGGAAGAAGTTTTGCTTTCTCTTTCTAATTTAAATACAGCTGGCATTTTTATTCTATTAATTTTATAAAATTACATTCAGAGATTTTTTAAAATTTAATAAGGCTAAAAATAACACGAACTGATAAATCAGTATCAAAAAATGTCATAGCCTTATTTTTGAAAATAAATTTTCATCAAAATTTGCTTATGTTAAAGCTTCTAATCATACAAATAAAATTTCTGGTAAACTTCATTACTCAATATTTTCATTAAACATGAAAATGTAGAAATTTTATTTTTTATGACCAACGTGACCCAATTTAATGTAATATTTTTATTAATTTAACCAATAAATTTATTTTTACTTGATTAAATAGAATTATTTAGAAAAAAAGGTGATTCATAGAGAAAATTATTACAAGATGAGAATATGAATAATAAAAATTGCCATAAAATAAGAAGCAAAAATTATTACTAGATGAGCATATGAATAATAAAAATTGCCATAAAATAAAACATAAAATTAATACACTTTATTACAACACAATGAATCACCATACTGTACATTTTTTAAGAGGATTCATTTTTGAACCTAATGGACAATTAAAATCATCAGAAAATTCTGGCATATTTGACATCATCCCAATGACACGAAATCGGGGCGGACTATGAATATGAGAAGAAATATAAGATTTTAGTGTATTTGGTCTAAAAACTGTACACCAAGTATTAGCTGCACTAATCCAAAACATTTGTTGCGATGTATAATTAAGTCCTGGTAGTCGAGGCTCGATACCATTTTTTGCTTCCCATGCATTGTATGCAAAATAAGATTCCTTAATACCTCCATTGTCAGCAATATTTTCACATTGAGTATTTACACCATTTAGCTAAAAAAATAATTTTTTTATATTTAATAATAATTGTAAATACGAAATTATACGCTATTTTTAAAAATGAATTCAATCCAATTTACTTTTAATCCAACGCTTTTTTCCGAATAGTTGCTATATTGGTCAATTATACATTGAACTCGTTCCAAGTATAGGTTCTTGGTTTCTTTTTCCCACCATTCGACCAAATTTCCATATTTATCATACTTATTCCCTTTATTATCAAATCCATGAGTGATTTCGTGACCTATTATAAATCCGATACTTCCATAATTACAATATTTAGGTTTTTCGTTACCAAAAAATACACCTTGTAATATGCCAGCTGGAAACACTGTAGAATAAACATAATGATAATGATAATTCTTACAAGTACTCCAGTCAAATCACGGGGGGGGGGTATTGTTTGTGGCCGCCACCAGATTTGGTCTACTATAGGTTTTTTGGGTCGCTGAACACGAAAATCAGGGTATTTTATATGCGCAATTGGGGCTTGACCCATAAATCGGGTTAAACTGCCCCTAAAAAGGGCATTTTGGCTGTTAAGCCTTTGAAATTTGGTATACGGAAGTTTTTTGGGTCGCTGATAACGAATATTGCAGTTATAACTATGAAAAATTATCCCTTGACCCTTAAATCGGGCAAAACTGCCCCTAAAAAGGGCATTTTTGCCTTATTCATTGTAAGCCTTTGAAATTTGGTTTATTTAATTTCCATTATATTAGTTTCGGCTAATATAAGGTTGAAGAGTTACGTTTTAATTGAAAAAACATCGATTTTTGTGATCAGTGCCCCAAAAAACCCTATTACACCAAATCATGAAGGGCTAGATTGAAAGTAGCGAAAACACCCCTTTTAGGGGCAGTTTTGCTCAATTTAAGGATGAAGGGGTAATATTTCATAGTTATAACTGCAATATTTGTTATCAGAGACCCAAAAAAAACCCCGTATACCAAATTTCAAAAGCTTACAGTGAATACAGCAAAAATGCCCTAGTTAAGGGCAGTTTTGCTCAATTTAAAGATGAAGGGGTAATTTTTCATAGTTATAACTGCAATATTTGTTATCAGAGACCCAAAAAAAAACCCCGTATACGAAATTTCAAAGGCTTACAATGAATACAGCAAAAATGCCCTTTTTAGGGACAGTTTTGCCCGATTTAAGGGTCAAGCCCCAATTGCGCATAGAAAAAACCCCGATTTTCGTGTTCAGCGACCCAAAAAACCTATAGTAGACCAAATCTGGTAGCGGCCACAAACAATACCGCCAAAACCGTGATTTTACTGGAGTAAAGGATAATTATAAAATTACTGCTATTAATAATATTTATTTACTCATGCTGTTTTGCTTAGGCATATAATATGCGTCAACCACTGAAGAAGTAACGTGCGTCTCCCATTCAGTTAACTACTTTTCTAAATTTTCGAAACATATCAGAATGATAAGACTTTTGAATTTTTAAATTAGATTTTAAAAAGCTGTCGTTGTCAAAATCTAGACTTCTGTAATATTCTTCAAGTTTTTCATCATCCAAAAGTTCGTCTGGAAACCCAACGTGTGACACGATATTTTCTAATTTCTCTAACGCAGCTTTTCTTGTTTTTTTATCCATCCAATCAATCTACGTTAAACCCAAAAAAGAAACTTTTAAAATAAATATATAATTGAAAATAAAAATAAATATTTTCAAATAAACCTCCTTCAAAATTTTCTTGAAACTATCTTTTATACTAATAACCAATTCTTCAGCAGATTTTTTAGCGCTCACGCTAAAATGATTTCTAACGTAAATTGCACTGACTGCATGATTTAATGACCAAGATGTATCAGTAACACAATCTTTCCATCTATAGGTGCTTTTACAGAGCTACCTGTTAGGGCTTTTGAAAATGAGGATGATAGGTTGTTTAATCTTTCACTTAACAAATGGATTGAATCTTTAGTTACTCTCCACATGGCATAATTAGCAATTACTCTTTTTGGTGTTGATTTTAAAAGCGCCTCTAAATCATTTAAATATGATAAAACTGCTACATTAATGAACTCATCTTCATTAAGAAATGAATGAGGTTTCAAAATATTGTTTATGTATTCAATCCAATTAATTTCAGTTCAGTTATTTCAGAAGCCTTTAGCATGTTGTATGATTCTTTAATATTCCATCTTTTTTCCATGGGCAGTGAAATCTAATAAAAAAGATTAAATTATTTTTTTATTGATAATGAAGTTTACTTATTAATATCAAATTCACAAACTTTTGCAATTTTAATTTCAAAAATAAGAGAATCTAACAGCTCGATTTTGGCTCTTTTGCGATCTGCTCCTAATTTAACTGCTAACTCAACCATATAAGTATAGTATGCTTTAATAATAGGGTCATCCAATCCTTTAGAAAGATAGTTATGAGGTATGCCAAGGTCAGCTTGATCCAACTAAAATTATTATTATTTATTGAAATTACGTATACCCACGTAAAATTAAGCTTACTAGTAAGCTTAATCTTTTCACGTGGGTAATCATAAGCTGCAATTCTTGAGCTTTTTAATAAAAATGTAAACTTACGGTAATAATACGATTTGTAACATTTTTTGGGTCTATGTCAAATTCTATCTTAACAAATGCATTCAACCAAAAACCTTCTTGAAGGAAGGCAGGAACAACTTTTTTGATTTCAGGATACAATTCTTCATCCCAAGAATCACCCTCTAAAACTGGCCATCCCCCAAGTCTTTCAAGGATTTCCAAAAATTCTTTTTCACTATTTTCATCTATATTGGCTTAAAAAATATAAATCAATTTTAAACTATATTATTTTCAAGCCAATTAATGATAAGCTATTAAATTAATTTAAATGAATTTTGCTTACTTTTGTTCATACAAGAATTATAATAATTGCGAACTAGCTTAAATGGCTTAATATCTTTTTCAGTTGAGTTTTTTTCGAATTCTATTTTTAAAAGTCTTTGAATTTTAGCATCCAATTCAGAAAATACACTTTCAGCTGATTTGTGGGCAGCAATTTCTGTTGTCTTAATATAATTTCCACAAGCAAACGAATAAAAATCATCGCAGGGATCAATTGATTTATCCATGTTTTTTAAAATATTGGCAGCTAAACATTTAAATTAATAATAAATTTTGTTATTTTGGAGTATATGAAATTTTTAAAGATTTTGTTACCGGCTAAAACGCATTGTTCAGTTTCGCAAATTTCATTGCTGAGTTTATTAGAATTTTTATAAGATGAGTTTCTAATAATATTTTTACCTAAAATAGATTAAATAACAAATTTTTTTAAATGCTAGTTTTAATTTTAAATTAAATTTTAAATTAAACTGCAAATATTAAGTATTTATTTTTTAACGTTACCTAAACTGGATCCTAATACATTATTTAAAACTATACAAAAAAAGGCTAAAAATGGCACGTTCATTATTCTTTCAAATACTGAGGTTTCTTGCTTTTCTGAAATGTAAAATAAAAAATAAGTTTTTTTTAAAGAAAATTCAAATAATTTATTAATTGTTATAATCGACCCCAATTAATAATCTCTACTGCTGACCTTTACTCTTATTGTTTACTTAAAATAATTGTAAATTAAATTATAATCTAAAAACCAAATTACAATCTATAGTCATACCTGACTTTAATATGTTAAAATAATACCACAGGTACCCTCCGTTTATTTCAATGGACCTTCTGGACATAGAAAAATAAGACTCAATGTTATCAAAAATGGGGTCTTATGGAAATTTTCAATAAAACGTTGTAACCTTAAAAATTAACCAAAACACTTCTGGTTGATCTCATTTTGTGGTGTAACTGCTACCTTCTAATCCCTGTAAACTCCAATTTTTCGTCACTAAATCTCTTATCGTTAAAGCCAATTTACCGAATGGCTGTTTTTGGCCCAAAATGACAAATTTTTCAATTACTGCGAAAATTGTAATTTAAAAAAAAAATGGTTTTATAGATCTATAAAACTTTCTACAAGCTTTAAGTTTCCAAAAAATTTTTAATCTTCCCTTCTCAAATATTAACATGGAACATGTTCATTGGGTGGGGTATTTGAAAAAGTCTGGTTCGGCAAAGGGGGGGGGGTTAAATAGACTTAGAATATTTTTGATTTAGGGACTTAGAATAATTTTTAATTCTGATCAGGCCCTACTAAGAATAAGAACTTAGGATACTTTTAGTTTATGGACTTAGAATAATGTATATTTCGGGATGTATTGTAATTTCGGTTTTTGGGTTTATTACTGTTATGAGTGAACATGATCCATGATCATTGGTTTTGTGAAGTCCTAATTTTAGGATTTTTAAAAAATTCAATTTTTCATCCTAGTGATTCACGAAATTTTTGAGACTTATAAAACCTCTTTTAATAGAAAATTTCAATTTTTGCATCAATTTAAAAATTGATCATTTTGGGCCAAAAATGGGCATTTGATTTATTGACTATAGCGATAAGAGAATTGGTGATGAAAAATTGCGGTTCACAGGGCTTGGGAGGTGATACTTTTGCCCAAAAAATGAGACAAACCAGAAATCTGTTGGTTATCTTAGGAGGTTGCAGCGTTATATTGAAAATTACAAAAAAACCTGTTTAATAACATTAAGCCCTACATTTCTAAACCCAGACGGCCCATTGTCTTGATTGGAATAAACAAAGATATCTGGTGTGTTCTTTCAAAATATTAATTTGGTTTTCCAAAAGTAGCGTCCTCCCCTTGCAAGTTTTAAAAAAATTTTGACTTTCAACTTATTTTTTAAGTAATTTTTTGCTGTTTCACGTATTCATATGAAAGCTTGATAGAACATTTAAAGTCTGCGGAAAAGTTTATTAAAAATACAAATTTTGGTATCTCTATAGAACCGTTCCCGCCCATTCCCCCGAATACCAATCCCCGAATGGACATTTTCCCGATACCTTTTTCCCCGATGACCATTCCCCCGAATTTACAAAGTTGACATTTCCCCGAAAAATCGTTTACCCGAAACTTTTTCCCCCGAAACATCCATTTACCCGAAACCTTTTCCCCGAATTAAAAAAGTAATTATTTCCCCGAATTTTCGTAAAAAAATTATTTAAATACAGTTTTTTAGATTACAATTTCATAATTTTTATTACATTCAAATTTTTCCTTTTTTAAAATTTTTATTACAATTTAATATGGCACCCGATACTGTACAGGTACTCTTGAAAATTGGCAACTCCGTAATTTGCGTAAGCTTCTACGATTCTCTTTATTCTTCTTTGAGTCTCCAACCATTTTTTTTTTGGTGAATTTTTTACTTTTCTACCAAGAGATATCTCTAGCACTTGAATTTCTGTATCGGCTTGTTCTTTTTTAAATGCCTTTATAGCTGAATAGATATCTGGATGATTTTTACCAACTAATACATGGAACCGTGTATGCCAGCCCTCACTGGCATTGTTGGTTCTGCTATGATTGGTCAAAGTGCTGGTATACTGGTTCCATAATGATGGGCAATACCTTGGAGGAACGGCGCGGCGGCGTCCTTGTGCTAATATGCCAATTACGTAAGTGACTTGAAAATATTCCATAAACCCAGCCATATTTTCGGGAGCATTAGCTTTCACTTCACGGAAAATGGTTGCAACATCACCTACAGGAACAAACGCAAGGGCTGCAGTCATGTGAGTATAATCTTTGACCTCTGTATTGTCAGGGTCATTATACGCAGTTTGTAATCCCAAAGATTGAATTTTTCTGTATAGTGCCTGGCACAAATGAAAGAAACATAAATGAATTGGTGCATCTGGAAACATATTTCTCGATGCATTAATTGCTGACAATTCTAGGTCTATCATAATTGATCTTGGGTTCAAATCTATTATACCGTAATTTCTTGCTGCTAAAACTAATGCCCGAAGACACAGCTGGTATTGGATTTACAATCCCAATGTTGTTTTCCATTGCTACCATCACGCGACCATACATATAAAAAACCATTTACCGCAACTCTTCTAGCATTAATAATTTTTATTTCATTTGCCATATTTTAAACTCTTGATTAATTTAATTTATTGTTTTTAATTAATTTTATTTATTATTACTAAAAATTTTTTTTTAATCAAAAAATTTTATAACTATATTAAAACAAATTTGGAATCCAATTTTAATCTAACGAACGTAAATAATTTGGTTATAAACAACTGATATTTTTTTGTTTTTTAGAGCTAAATAAATAAAACATATACACTGAAAGCAATTTTTAAAATTAAATTTTTTTTTTTTTAAATTGGGTTTCGGGGAAAAAAATATTCGGGTAAATTGGGTTTCGGGGAAAAAAATAGTCGGGTAAATGGCTTTCGGGAAAAAAAATATTCGGGTAAATAGATTTCGGGAAAAAAGACTTTCGGGGTATAGGTTTCGGGGAAAACGACTTCGGGAAAATGGGTTTCGGGGAAATGTCCATTCGGGGATTGGTATTCGGGGAAATGGTAGGGAATCCTATAGAACAACAGGTATCCTACGGGTAGGCATCATGCGAATGTAATTGATACTGATTGCCAATTAATCTCAGTATTAATATATTCGAATGTTAAAAAATATTATAAAAGTTAGTAATATAAAATATGTATGAAAAAATTTATTAAAATAGT
This sequence comes from Anagrus nilaparvatae, assembly GCA_022575985.1. Taxonomy (NCBI): domain Eukaryota; kingdom Metazoa; phylum Arthropoda; class Insecta; order Hymenoptera; family Mymaridae; genus Anagrus; species Anagrus nilaparvatae. Next base: position 25,045,155 of record JAKSXM010000247.1, on the reverse strand, counting down.
ATTTTAATTCTGTAACACTATTTTGTAAATAAATTTAATGAAATATTTAAAAAAATCATTTTGTCTAGGTTCCATTTGTTCAGTTAAAAAAGTGTTCCAAATTATTTTGTTCTCGTTTTTTTGTTCCTTTAAGTTTTCGTTCATGATATTATTGTGTTCATTTAGTTTTAAGAAACCATTTTTACATCTCTTTCTCGCCACAAGAAATATTTTTATCTTGTAAAAAGGAATAAAATATTCTTAACTTATCTATAATTTCCAAATATTTCTGGATTAGAAGAGTATTTCAAAAGAATTTTTAATTGATTACAAAATTTTAAAATTAAAACAAACGAAAAAAAAGACAATAGATTCAGGTAAAAACTATTTTTATTATATTTGAACAATTTTTTTTTTTACTTTATTAATATTATTTTTAATAATAAATTTTTGAGTATTTTGAATGTTTTTGCATTTCCTAAAAACGAGTATTTTATCCGATCAATAAAGTATATTTCTTTGCGCCAAAAAAATTTGACTTGATTCTTCAAAAACTGTACAATTCTGAGGCCGCCATTCAGATTTTTTGAAGAAGAAAAATAAAATTATAATTATAAACCGAAGCAGAATATGCGAAATTATTATTTTATATTTTGTTCGGTACTTACAAAGACAGATTTTACAATGGATAAGGATTATATGATTGTAACTATAAAATTGTTATTATGACATTATTGTTTTACTAATTCAAATTGTTATATTTATGATTAAAAACTTTATAGTAAAGTCAAAACTTTTATTAGCACAAAATTATATTTTTCTTTTACCTCACAAATTTTACACTGTACAATTGCTTTAAAAAAAATAGTTCCTGTTAGTGTATATTACAAAGTTTATAAATGAAGAGGGGGGTATCGAAATCTTCAAACATGCTACCTTTTCTAAAAATATAGTGAGAGAAATTTAAACTTTATTTACTTTAATCCAACAACAATAAAATAAATTTTTTTTATACATTCAATACCAGTTTTTTAAGTTAAATTATTAATTAATTTAACTCGAAAAATTTTAAATAAAAATTATATGGTATGGAAATACTGTGCGATTTGTAATGAGTTATAGCTATTTTTACCTCTCTGCCTCAAAACTGTTATTATTGCTACCAATTGCTACCATTCATAAATAGTTTCAAAAATTGAAATTTTAATTAAAAATGTATCTTGTTTCTTAATGATATTCGTATTTTCATACCATATTTTAACGTGTTACATTATATATAGCAACGTGATTGGCAATTAGGAATTTTTAAGAAATTTTTTTCCGGATTAGGGTTACTCAAGCAAGATGTAAATAACTTAAGTCATAACCTTTATATACTTTTAAACGAAAAAAAAATATTCAATTTTTATTTATTTATTAATTTTTTATAAAAATACTCATAAGAAATGCAAATAAATATTATTTAACATTTTAAAATATAAAATCACCATACAGTACATTTTCTAAAAGGATTCATTTTAGAACCTAAAGGACAATTAAAATCTTTTGAAAATTCAGGTATATTTAACATTGGTCCATTAACACGAAATTTCGATGGACTATGTGAATCAGTAATTATTTGATCTCTAAGTGATGCAGGCCTTACGGCTTCGCACCAACTATTAGCTGCACTAATCCAAAACATTTGTTGCGAATTATAATAAAGTCCTGGTAGACGAGGCTCGATACCATTTCTTTCTTCCCAATCGTTGTAGGCAAAATATGATGCTTTAATACCTCCGTTATCAGCAATATTCTCACCTTGAGTATTTATGCCATTTAACTAGAAATATATTTTATTTAAAGAAAAATAATGATGATAATTAATTAAAAATTAGTGTTGTGTATATTTTACATTCAATCCTTCTTCGATGTTTTTACTATATTGGTTAATTATACATTTAGTACGCCTTAAGTATTTCGCTTTAGTTTCTTTTTCCCACCATTCGCGTAAATTTCCAAATTTATCAAATTGACTTCCTTGATCATCGAAACCATGAGTGATTTCATGACCCATTGCGTATCCAATTCCTCCGTAATTAGTATATTTAGGTCTGTCATTACCAAAAAAAACGCCTTGCAGAATACCAGCTGGAAACTCTGTAACAAAAAATTGATTTATTAAAATTGATAGCTGGGAAAAACGGCGATTTTGGCACGCAGTTCTCATTTCAATTTCCCATGGGTTATTTGAAATTGGTTCAGTTCTACTACTTTGTCCGTTCTTAGAATTTTTCGTAAATGGAAAATTTTTTGACTGTTTCGTTTTCAAAAAAATTAAACGGGTTTTTGGAAAATTATTTAATCAAAAAATGTTGAACTATTTTTGAATAAAGTTATTGAGCATGAGAAATAACAATATTTTTAATCATTAGCCAATGAATTTCTATAGTTGATACCTAAAGATAAGTTTAAAACCCTAAGAAAAGTAAAAAAATAAAAGAAAATTAGATTAAAATTAAAGCAGATTACCATGATTTGCAAAAAGTCCATTTTAAATAATTTTTTTAAAACTAATTATTGAAAATGGAAAGTTTTAAAACTATTTCGTTTTCAAAAAAATTTTAGAAACGGGTCAGACTTTCAAAAGTCCGTTCCACTGATTTTTTAATCATTTTCATTGAAAATGACCATAAGGGCATACTAATTTGCCCAGAGCCCTACTTTGTTAAAATTTACTTAATTCTAAACTTAAATCGTGCCTCTAAGAATATTAGATACTTACGCATGCTATTTTCTTTTGCGTTATAAAACGCATTAACCACTGCAGAAGTAACATGTTTTCTCCAGTCAGTAACATTGATTGATTCTCTAAATTCACGAAGTGTTTTATCGTGATGAAACTTATGAATTTTTAAATAAGTTTTGAAAAAACTGTCACTGTCTAAATCTAGATTCCTGTAATACTCTTCAAGTTTCTCGTCATCTAAAAGTTCGACTGGAAAAGCAATATGGGGAACAATATTTTTTAGTTTCTCCAATGCGGCCTTTTTGGTTAAGTCATCCATCCAATCAACCTGCCAAGACCAAAAAAAAAATTATATTAAAAATAAATAATATAAAATTAAAATAAATATTTACGTGCCTTATTTAACATATTTTCAAAGCTGTCTTTTAAATTAAGAATCAATTCTTCAGCTGCATTTTTTGCTGCCATGCTAAAATGATTTCGTACATAAATTGCACTGACAGCATGATTAAACGTTTTGGAAGCGCAGTCAATACAATCCTCCCATCTTGATGCCTTAACGGAGCTACCCGTAAAAACTTTTGAAAATTCTGCAGCTAGGTCATTTAATCTTTCGCTTAACATTGGCACTGAATCTTTAGTTACTCTCCACATGGCATAATTAGCCATTACTCTTTTTGGTGTTGATTTTAAAAGCACGTCTAAATCATTTAAATATGATAAAACTGCTACATTAATTAAATCACTGTCATTAAGAGATGAATGAGGTTTCAAAATATTATTTATGTAGTCGACCCAATCTATTCCAGGATAATTTTCAGTCATTTCTCGAGTACTCATCAAATTATACAAATCTTCATGATTTCGTCTTTTTTCCACCGGTATTAAAATCTAAAAACAATTTCTTATTGTTAAATTGTACAATTTTGATTAATATAATATTAAAATATGTTTCAAAATTTTAAAAATACAAACTTTTGCGATTTCTATTTCAAAATTAAGAGATTCAAACATTTCCTTTTTGGCTATTTTCGGATCAGCTCCCAACGCAACTGTTAAATCAACCATATAATTATAATAAGCCTTGACAATGGGTTCATTTAACCCCATAGAAAGGTAACTATAAGGAATGCCGAGATCTGCTTGGTCCAACTAGAATTTTTTGCTTTTGTAATTATATTCAATTATAAAGAACTTAAAATTCTGTAGAAAGATACTTACAGTGATAATAGATTTTGTAACATTTTTCGAATCCACATTTAAAGCAACATTGACGAAAATATTTAGCCAATAGCCTTCTTCGAGAAATGCAGGTGTGATGTTTTTCCAATCAAAAAACTTTTCATCCCAAGAATCACCTTTTAACACCGGCCAACCACCAAATTTTTCAATAAGTTCCAGAAATTCTTGTTCACCAGTTACGTTTGCATTAGCTTGTTTTTAAAAATTAAAATGATGAATAATTATTTATGTTTAAAAATAATGCAATTTTAAGTAAATTACTTACTTCCGTTCAAACAAATTTGATAAAACTTGCGTGTGAGTTTAAATGGCTTGATATCATTTTCTGATGGTTCTTTTTCAAATTCTATTTTTAAAAGTTTCTTGATTTTATCAGAAAGTATAGAAAAAGAATTTTCTCTTGATTTATGAGCAGCAATTTCCGTTGTCTTATAATTTCCGCAAGCAAATGAATAAAAATCATCGCAAGGATCAACTGACTTGTCCATGTTTTTTAAAATACTAGCAGCTGAAAATGAAATTTTTAATCATCAATTTTTAGGAACAGAATAAGATTTCTTCATTGTCTGAACAGGCTATTTTTTCTATCCTTTTCGTGGAAAATGTAGTACTAAATTAGTTAAAAACTTTTTTCTTTGGAAAAAATTATATTTTCAAAATACGTTAACAAATATTTTCTTACCTGCTTCAACGCATTGTTCCGTTTCACAAATTTCATCGCTGTATGTACTAAATATCTTATTTATTGGCTTTTTTATGGTTCCTATTTAAAACAATAAATAAAATAATACAACAAATTTTCACTTGTAGTAAATAAATATTTTACCTAAACTGTATCCTAATACGGGGTTACCAAATACCATTAAAAGTAGCACTAAAATTAATGAATCCATTTTTTTAAAAACGTATACTATTTTTTGCAGAACTAAGGGTCTCAGTTGCTATTTTGTGTAACTGTGAAATAAAAAAATAAAACAGTGAGTTTTGCATAAATAATACAAAAATAATGCAATAAAATATTCTAATTATCGCCAAAAAAATTTTTATCTTTTATTTCAAAATGCAAATAAAATAACTTAGAGAATTTAATAAAAGATGCTACACTATTGTATTAAAATTATAAGAATTTAATTTTTATTATAGTAATTAGTAATTAATAATTAACATCCAATAATTATATTATTTTAATCTCACCCATCACAGTCAAGGTATCAACTATGTTGAATATACCCAAAAATTATAAATTAACAGTAATCGATCCATTTTATTAGATTTTGTGCATTTTGGACACTTAAAACGGTTTTCAGTCTTTATCCATTTTATGGTGGCCAATTTGGAGCCATTAACGCTATATTGTCTAAAGTAACATTAAAATTTGCAAAAATACAAATTGTTGAAAAATATAGCTGATTGAGCCAATTTTTGATATTTTCGTAGGTTTTTGGGGTCACTGATCAGGATTTTTAGATAATATTTTCAGAAACTCAAATAGAAGGTTTCTATATTTGAAATAGTAAATTAAATTATTTCAAGCATTATTTTAAGATTATTTTACGATCCTGAAATCATATTTTTCACCTATTCACAGAAAACTTGTAAATATACGTAAAAGTACTTGAAATGAATAATCTAAAAATTTAAAGGTAAAAAATTTTTTATGGCTAAGTTTTAGCTGATTTAGGGCGATGTGGCATTAATTATACAAATCTGGCCATCGAAAAACGGATAATATTGCAAAAATCGTTTTTAGTGAACAAAATAACATAATAAACTTCTAATTAGTAAAACTTTTTCCGTCCATTCAAAATTTTTGGATACATTTAATTCCTGGTCACTCAGAAGGAGAGACCGATACCCTAGCATTGAAAGAAATATTGATAAAAAAATTGCAGTTAAAGGAGTTTAAAAGGTGACATTTCCACCAAAAAAATGAGATCCACCAGAAGTGTTTTGGTCATCCATATTCCATAACTATAAACTGTAATTTGATTTTTCAAAGGTCAAAGATAGCGGATTCCCTTTGTCAGTTTTTTAAATATTTTTTGAAAATTTGAGAAATAGAATTATTTAAATTATTAATTTTTATTACAATTTAATTAATCATAATTTCTGTGTTACTTAAATTTTTTTTGGAAATTCACTAAATATGACCGTAGACATAAATGGAGAATCTTCTTATACGGAAAAATGGTAAATTATATGATATTACAATCACATTGTAAAATAAATGTTTAACAAATTTTTAGTTAAAGCTTGCTAAATTCAAATCAAAATTTAATTATCTATAATGTAATTTTTTTTCACGAATAAAAATATTAAATTAAATATATTTATCCGTAAATTCTATTATCACAAGATAATTGAAAATGAATAACATAATATTAAAATATACTTACAAATTTGTTTATTTACGTCGAATCGAATTGACAGAATAAAGTCAATAATAATAAATACCTTGAGATTTTGTAATTTTTTACTTTTTATAAGTAATATTATCGAACTTTACACTGTGAGTTGTACATAATATCGATATTTTTTATGCAGTCACAATAAATGTTTACAAAAAATAAAAAACTAGAGATAATCGAGTCAATACATTATGGTTTACTGTAACCAACCAAATTTGTCACGTGCACTGTTCGTAATGTTAGATGAATAGAAACCGAGATAGAAACTAAATACTATTGCGTTAACTCAAAAATTGTGTACCGTTTTGAATCACCGTGTAGAATATTCAAAATATAAAGTTTTGTGGGGCAATATTCAAATTTTAAAACTAGGACATAGTACCTAATTTATTTCTATGAAAGTACTAGTTTTAGAAAGTTCGTTTATAGTAATTTTTTGGATCTGATACCGAATTTTTTCCAAATTTTTTTCTCAAAATTAAAAAAACAAAAAAATTTTTAAAAAAGCAATATTTTTTTTTTTTTTAGTGTAATACCTCATATAATTCCACGAAAGTACTAATATCTGAAAATATTGTAACCGGCGAGGTAACCGGTGATATTTCACCAGCATTATCGAATTAGAACCTAATTTTTTTTCGAAAAATATTTTTATCAAAAATTCTTAAACTACTTTTTTTTTTTATTTTGGATGTAATACCTCATTTATTTCCATAAAAGTACTTATATTTGAAATTATGATTTTTACTTGATATCTCGAATCTGATAATTAATTTTTTGAAAATTTGTTCCAAAATTTTTGATCAACAAAAAAAACTTTTAAAAGTTAATAGAAATGAGTGTATGATTGCATGCTTGCTATCTGTGATATCTGTGGCATATTGAAGTATTAAGCTCATTGTTTGAGGAACCTTAGTAGCAGCTAGTTGGCAGGGTATTTTTCAGTGTATAAGTACTTAAAATTTTTTTTGTATTAGTTCATCTAGAACAACAATCAAAACGGACATGTCACATGACGCTTTCTAAGACCAAAAATACCAAACTATTCATGTACATAACTATTCGTGCTCATTAAAGTATTAAAAGGGTCGCCTGGCGACCCAGTTTACTGCCCAGGATTTCTGTTCGGAAATTTACAGGGTCAGAAGCCAAAAAAGTATTAGGATATTTTTTCGTCTATCATAAAATCAGCTTATTGACAATAGAAAGTTGAAACAACAGAAAACGAATAATTAAAATAAACTTATTTATTTTACAAAAATTAACTAAAAGTATAGTAAAAAATACAAATTATACAATTTAATACATTTTTTTGAAGAATTGAATGACACTTATTTTTAATTTATAAAAATTTTAAATTAAATACTTTATGTTATTATTTCCTTGCATGTCCAAGATCCCAATAGTATTCTCCATAGTTACCATTTTTATTACCCCATCTTACCTAATATGAAAAAAAATGTTGAACTTTTTTAACAAATTTTTAAAAATTGGCTTTAAAAATATATCTAGTAAAATCTCTTACCTTTCCTTTGTGATTGTTCGTGTCAAAATCCCTTTGTTCAAATCGTTGCTCCCACTCAAGTGGATTTTCACAAATGTGACCAAATTCTATAATTTTAGGTGCTGGTTGATACGTGAATAAATCTCTGTTAAATTAGTTTAAAATTTTTTTATTCGATATACTTAAACAATTTTGTTTAAAAAAAGTTAATTGAAACAAATATTGGCTTACTGGAAAAATTTTGTTTCTTTAATTATATTCAAAACATTTTTTCTTGTAATTGCTGGCTGTTTTTCTGTTGCTAAAGCTTTCATGTTTTTGAACAATTTATTATCTGCAAAAATTTAAAAATATTAAATTCCGTGTCAAATATGAAATTGGGAATTTTCAATTGCTAACTTACCATGAGAATGAGCATCGGCCCTATGATTCTGTAAGTGATTGAATGGATAAAGATACTCTTCTGCCGAAGATGTAAATGATATTAAAGAAAATAAAAATACTGCAGAATTTATGAAGTACATATTAGTTTAGATATGGAATCAACTTTTACAACTGCTGCAATTATAGTTACTAAAAAATTTAATAGATAGTAAAGATGACTTTCACACGAGACATGCTCTATTAACTAAACTTGATTGTATATGTTAAAATATTGTTTACTCTCTAATGCAATGTCAAAATATGTCTTGATGTTGCTTTTGATTCGGAAATTCATATGATATGCCATATTATAAAAATACCGTGTCTAAACTAGAAAAATAAAATTAAAGTTGATAGTAGGGGTGTGCGGTTACCCGAAAGTTGGGTCGGATACCCTAAATTTCCGTTTTTTTGTTTGAAGTTGGGTCGAACTTGGGGTTTCGATGGAAGCTTTTGATTGAAAAGAACAAGTACAGACCTTTTCCTCTAAGTTTCGGGCTTCGAACGAAATCTGTCCTGCAAAAATTTAATAAAAAAGACCGAAATTACGGGTACCCGACCCGACTTTTGGGTAACCGCACACCCCTAGTTGGTAGATTAATAATTTTTTTCTGTCACTGGGACTACGGTTTCTCAAGCAATGACAAATATTCCTATGAATTAAAAGTCGTTATCATTTTATGTATCATAACTGATGTGAGAAATAAAATGATACTAAATGTCTTTTTTATTTTTTAAAGAAAAAAAATTTTTACAAAATTTTGATATCAAATTAAAATGAATAATTTGTCCCAATTAGCATTTTATTGTGTGAAATTAAGTGATATTCATGACAGGTTTTTTGCAACAGTAAATGAACGACCGAATTTCAAATGGAAAAACAGTGTATAAGAAAATGCTACAGTTCCTAAACGACCTAAAACTTTCAATCCTTTGTTTAAAAAAAAAATAAAAATAACATTTACCTGAATTCATTGTATTTTTTTTGCTTTTGTTTAATTTTAAAATTTTGTTTTTCATTATAAAATTTTACTCTATAAAAATGCAGAAATAGAAGCATGTAGAATTTATTCATAAGCTGAAGAGCAGAGAGGAAACATCCCAATTTTAAATAAAAGATATGCATCTCCCGGTCTGTCAAAATACATTTTTTAAACCAAATTTATGTACACGGATCCCCATAAGAAACCGGTTAGACTAGATTAGCGTCACCACTTGGAAGTTCTTTATGCATGTAGAAACTATTTGATGCAAGTATTATGAATATTTTAGTTCCACACCGTACGGGTACAAAGCAGTATCTTCTGTCGTGATAAAATACTGAGTATTTTTTCCTCGTTGATATTATTTGCTATTATTTAGCTATATCTACTATAGATATTAGAGAAATAAAGGAGAAAATATCAAGTTGGATTCTCCATACTTGGATGCAAGAGTGGAGGAGCGAGACTGGAAATTTCAAACTCTTGATTTTTTCTATTGTTCAAGACACATTGTTTTTAAATTATAAAACAGCGCTTGTTAGTGGAATAAAAATAGACTGTATATTGTTTACAGATTATTAAAATCCGTAAACAAATTCTAAAGGTATCTATATATTTAAAATCAATATACTTTTATAATATCAAACGCTTGTGATTTTGTTCAAAATAATTTTAAAGATTGAAATTAAAAAAAAATACTTATAATTATAGTAATTTTATAAAATGCCAACGCCACTCAAATTCTTGGTCAACAAAATTTTTTAAAAATCAAATTTAAGCAGAATTCCGTTTCCAGGATTAATAGATTTTTTTTAGTAAACGGCTGCATGTGTGATCTAAAAACTTCATTGTTTATGGAAAAAAAATTTTTCTAAGTTTATTCAACCCTCAAGCAACTGAGTTGCAGAGGAGTTGCACATTTTTTGCGAAAAAATAATAAAACTCTTTGCAGCTCCAAGCAACTCATTTCAACTCCATTGCAAATCATGTTACCACTCCATAAGCAGTTTTCAGTTAGTTGAGGGTTGGTTTAATGTAGCTGTGATGCGCTAAGCTACTATTATTCGGTAAAGCAGTGTTTAAAAGAATATTTTAAATTCCAGGCTGAATTTTTAAATCTTGGTTTTTCAAGGATAAAGACATTTTAAATAAAAACTTGTACAAAAAATTAAATTTTATGATCTATTGGAACAAAAGTAGCATTTAATAGTCATCTTTTATTTCCGCTCTAATAAATTGAAAAAATGAAAATAAAGTTACGTTGACGTATTAAGGACGTTGAAGGGTAAATAAAAATAATGACAAAACGGAAAGAAACTATAAAATTATAAAATTTTAGCATTTTTAAAGTTGAATTGAACTTGGTTTTACTTTTATTATCAAATTAATTATCTTTTTATTGCTAATTAAAAATAGACAGTTTAACATTGCTTTTATGGAAATTCGTATTTTGAGCTTATAAAAAATTTAATAATAATAACATAATCATAAATTATTCAGTAAAAAACAAGTTTTAGCGCAGCAAGTACCAGAATCTAAAATAATAACGTTTTTAAATAATTTATAAAATTTAAGTAATTTTTTTTTTGCAATAATATTATGCAAAATAATAAATTTTTAAAATATTTTTATGACCTATTTTATTTTAAATCGCAAAATCATTAAAAAAAATAGCATCGATATTTTTATGACTTTAAAAAAGACAAAAAAAATACTTTATATTTAAAAAAATTAAAAACAATTCTGATTGGCATTCAATTATTTATTAATTATTTCAATTTTATTTTTAGTTTTTATTTATAACAGATTCATCAAAGCCACCAATCAATTTACAATTTTTCAAGAGCTGTTCGATTTTAATGTTTCCCATGATAATATATGAAATTATTCATACTTACTGTGAAACTTCTAAACAGGATTTTGAAATTCATTCAAAATGAATACAGTAGGTAATGGAAGTAATAGAAGTTCTTTATAGTATTAAAATGCTTCTATATAATTAATCTAAGTTGAGGTATTCGCCACCTACAATAAACGAATCCAAAAAAATTTTAAGTTAAACGCATATCCACGTCAGTGGATCCTAGGTGTTAACGTGGTGTGTGAATTTACCGAATTTCGCCCTACCGGAAAGTTGGAATCCAGTCAGGATTTAATTAAATATTTAAAAATCTGATAACCTGATGGCGATCAGTGAATTCAAAAACTTGTTAGTGAGTATAAAAATGCTTTAAATAATAAGAGCTGCTGATTTTGAGGTTTTTAATCTATCATTTTAAATTTATTTCTCAAAACAGGTCTATACTGACAATTGAGTAACCTTCAAAATCATTTTGAACTGAAGTAGATTTATTTGATTTTCCATCGTTTTAAATTTTTGGATACGTTTAAAGCTGGTACATGCCTCAACTAATGATAACAGAAAAAATTAGTTACAATTTTGAAATAGCAATGATGCTAAAAATTTAATTTTTTTTAGTTCAAAACCTAAATTATGAAACCGCTGAATACAACGAAGTAACGATTCACTGCCTCAACGATGATTGTTTACTTGAAATTTTTGAGTATTTGTCGATAAAGGATAAATTGGTTCTCGAACTAGTTTGTAACAGGTGGAATCTGATTGCCAAGCGATCGTGGAACAAAGTGACTAGCCTTAACGTTAACCCTTTTTATCCATTTAAAAGTGAGAAAATTGATGACAACCAAAGAGCTAAAAATACTGCTTTTCTAATTAACGTTTTGAGAAAATGCAGCAATTACTTACAGGAATTGGAAATAAAGGACTTTTCTTCTTACATTCAGTATTCAAAATTACAGAGTGTATTAACAGTAGATTACTGCGAAAAAATAAGAAATTTGATCATTAATGACGAATTTGTTACCGATGAATTTCTGATGCCTTTATTTCAAAATTCAAAAAATTTACGAAAGCTGAAATTGAAAAGGTTAAAAATTTTTGGTAGAAGTTTATTAGAAATTAATGGCAGTAACGTGCATGAATTATCCATTGAACATTGCATTTTTGAGTCAGTTAACCCCTGTTTATGTTATTTTTTATACAATTTAAAAAATCTGAATAAACTCAAATTAACATTTGATTTTGATATATTTTATATTTTATGTTTATGTGAATACGAAAATCTAACAGAAATTTCTATTGATAATGAATGGTTTTATCGGGAAGAAAGGCATGGAAGATGTCGGTTTGATTATATATCAGATTTCTTAGCAAAGCAAAAGAAATTAAAAAAATTATTCTTAAATCAGACTTTTCCCAGAAAGTTAATGCTGAGAAAATTGCCGAATGAATATTTAAAAGTCTTAAAGTTAGATTTTACTTGGGTTAAGCAATTTAAAGAATGGTATACAAATCCTTTAAGTTGTTTTCATAATTTAGAAGTTTTAATTTTTACTTTTAATAGAAATTATTTTTCATCAATATTTTTGAGAGAAATAACTGAAAACGTAACAAAGAATATTAAAGAAATTGAAATAATTTTTTATGACTTTAGTATTGAACGTGAAAGGGCAATTTGCAGTTTTAGAAGATTAACAAAACTCGAAACTTTTAAATTGATTAGTTGGAAGAAAACTTATCCATCTTGTAGTTTAGACTTTGTTATAGAAAACTTAACGCAATGTAAGACTTTAAAAAATTTGTTCCTACAAAATTGTATTCTTACGGAATCAGGATTCGAAAAAATTAATGAATTTCCTAATTTAATAAAATTGCACGTTACTGCTACAAATGAAGACATAAGGTATGACTTTAGAAACGTAGTCAAGTTCATCAGAAATTTGGACTATCTTGAAGAACTTATGCTGCATAATTTTAATGAGTTGCCTTATGAATTTGCAAAAACAGCTAGTGAAATAAAAATAAATCGAGGAGATTCTCATGTTTTGAAAATTTATTTAAAAAATTGTAATCAAATTCAATCATTTGATTTAAAAAAATGTCCAAACATAAAAATTTTGAAAAAATTTAACTTTACTTATAGTGAATTTTTGGAAGATATGAAATTCGAATATAAGATTGAATATGATTAATTCAAGTTTACAATAAAATCTAAATTAATGATTCAAGTTAAGTCAATTATGTAAATTTGTGCCTTATTTATTAAAAATTATAATAAATTTGAAGCTGTTCATCTTTTTTCTCTTGGTGTTTTATTCTGATTAATTAGACAACCTTGAAATATTTTCTTAGTATTTTGAATTCCATAAAAGCTTGCATAAATGATTCGACGTAAGATTTTGTAATCAAAATACTCATTTCACAAGAAATAATATAAACACGTATCTTATAGACATACCCTTTATAAACCATATTGTACACGATTTCAGGCTGAATAGTATAATCAACGTATATTTTCTGAACTGCTGAATTTTTTATTGTCTCCACACATATTCTTCACTGTAAAAATATCAGAATTGATAGAAAATCCTATAATCACTATAAAATAAATTTTTTTATTGGGATTAGTTAAATCATGAAATTTGAATTTATTATTTGCATTTTTTTTTTTAATTAATTTTTGTCCACAAAACAACTGGGCAAAGTTTTGAGAACATGGCTTGAAAATTTAAGTAACGAATATATTTTTACAGTATCAACTTATAATAGGGAAATTGTCGACTTGTACAAGAAATAACCCTACAATTATACTGCCAAAGATGCAGCAATGTAATTAATAAATTAGGCACTGAGGAGATATATGGATCCCTACTAACTTTTTTTTGAAGATATAAGAGCATAAAGTTTAACAACATATATTTACATTTTTTTTGGGTCGCTAAATTAAAATTATTATTCCTTTTTACCGAAAATGATCCGGTTACCCACGATATGAACTTACATAGTATGCAGGTTTTTCAAACTACTTATCGTTTACATACGTTTTTTAATGTCGCTAAACACAATTTATGTTTTTATTTAAAATTTTTTAGTTGTCCGCAATAAGAGAAAACTTTTTTAATTTTTGTCAATTTTATCAATTTTAATTTTTTTATTTTTATGTACATTGTTTCTTCTTCTTTTTTATACAGTATTAGAGAAACGTAAAAAATTTCTCAAGAATGAGAGTCTTTAGTAAAATTTCCCGAGGAATCCAAAAATCGAGTCAGAATTTCGATTAGATTACAGCAAAAGCCGGAACATGGAAAATTCTGGAAAATGGAAGGTTGAATTTGGATGAGTCAAAAAAGGTCATTAAAGGCAAATAAACAAAAAAATTTTTTATGATATTTGTAGTACATATATTGAATTTATTTTGCTGAAAGTTTAAGAGATTTTAACATAATGAGATTTTAACATAACATGATTTAAACATAATGTAGCCTTTACTCCTAGGCGTAATGTTCAATGTAATGTTAAAACTTAGGAAAAAATGCCTGGGGGCGGAAAATGCAAAAAAACGCATTTTTCAAAAACAGCCGCCATGAAAATCAAAATATCTTCGGTTCAAATCCAACGATTTTAAATTTTAGGGCTGCATTGGAAAGGTCTTGAGTAGATAAAAAAAATGAAACAACCGAAAGTATTTTAGAGCTGATTTAACACCACGGCATTATTTTGAAAATCAGGTTTTTTAGTAAAATTTATTTTACGTTTATCAATGCCAAAAAAATTGACATCTTGTAATCAGGTAAAATTTTTTTAAAATAAAGTAGACTTTTTACCGATTAAAATGCGATCAATAATATGAAATTTGAAGTTAATTCAAAGGAAATGCGTAATATTAAAAATCGGCTAAATCAGGCTATTTTTGGACCTTTAAAAAGCCATATTTCGGCCCCATGAAGTGCAAGAGGGCAAAAATTTTGGCTGAGTTATTTTTTTATTACCCCAAAATATACCTTAAAATTTGAGCTCAATTGGTGACATGAGTACACCCTAATCTGTACGAAAAGTACTGGAACTACCCATATATATATACTTCTTTATGAATTTTTAAATGGATCTAAAAACATCAATTTTTATTAAACAACATTTTCATTCGAAAAGAGGTAAATTATTTTTTTTTTTATATTAAATTTAATTTAAAATAACACATAAGAATATGAAATAATCAAAAAATGGCGAAAATTTAAAGTCAGGCTTGAAACTTGAAATTTAGCACAGAGGTTTTCTTCAAACAAAATATTAATCCCTTTGATCTTTATAACTTTTAACCCTCTCTAAGAGGGGTTTTGGTGGGGCTATGGGGGAGCTATATTTTAGTTTACGAATCTCATTTTTCAGAAGTTAAACCTTATAATTGCGTTGTTCAGTCAACCAAAGAGCATGGAACATGTTTATTTATAAAAGTTTTATCCCCAATTATTAACATTCCTGGAACCAAAATCCTAATAACTCCCTAAATTGAAATTATCCTAATTTCATAAATATAAAGTATTTTGTGTCTCTAAATCACAAATATTTTAAGTCTACTTATATCAATACATCAATAATAGATTGTGTTTATGTATAGAATATTTATTTTAAGCTTCAAATTATTAATTATAAAGATCATTAATAAAAACCTCTATAATTAGAAAAATTATTTAAAAGAAATTTTCTTTGAGTTATACGTTTTATATTAGAATTATAGTTTTTTTTTACATTGTTTAAATGGGAGCTGGCCGGAACCCTTCAATCGTTTGAATAATAAAACGCAGCGGAGGTGTTAAAAGAATAAACATTTTCTTGTACCCAGCAATAGACGTATATTATATTGGCATATGGGAGTGAAAATATTTGAGGCTATTCTGTAAGTTTTAAAGGGTAAGAACCTGAATATCATTTTTAATATTGTCGTCATTAAAATTTTATCTTACTTTGTGAAAAGTCACATTAGTAATTTTTACCAGATTCGAGTTTTCACCTAGAAAATGAGTTTATGAATTCACATCCACTTTATACTTAATGCACTTATAGATTTGTACAATTATCGGAACTACCACACGGAACATTTTTTTTCTGGATTCATATTTGAACCCAATGGACAATTAAAGGCCTTTGCAAATTCTGGAGTATTTGAAAAAGGTCCATTAATACGAAACTTTGATGGACTATGGGGATCAGTTATTATTTGGTTTTTAAGTCCTTCAGGTGTTGTAATTCTACACCACATATTAGCAGCACTTAGCCAAAACATTTGTTGTGAATTATATAGAAGCCCGGGTAAACGAGGCTCGACACCATTTTCAGCCTCCCAAGTATTGTAAGCCAAATATGATTCTTTAAGTCCACCATTGTCAGCTATATTTTCTCCTAGGGTGTTTACCCCGTTTAGCTGCAACAAAAAAAAAAAAAATTTCTTTAGTTATTCTAAAATCTAAAGCTACATTTCTTACATTTAAGCCAATTTCTTCTACTGTGTAATTGCTATATTGATCAATTATACATTGAGCTCTTTCTAAATATCTTTTTTTAGTTTCAGGTTCCCACCAGTCGAATAAATTACCATATTTATCCAGTCGCCTTCCTGCATCATCAAAACCATGAGTAAATTCATGTCCCATTACATGTCCAATAGCACCATAATTCATATATTTTGGCCTGTTATTTCCAAAAAATACTCCCTGTAAAACTCCAGCAGGAAATCCTATAAAAAATTAAATTTTAAAGGAAATAATTTTTTCTGGTAAGCAGCCAGAAATCACGTATTTCTCAAAAGACATGCTTTCTCGCCACTGAAGCAGAAAAATTTTATACATGGCCCTCATGTCCATTAATAAAGAATGACCTGAATTGCAGTTTTAAATCATCCCGGTTTCGCCTCTTTGAAAATTTAAATGTTATTTGGGCCATTCTTTACGTTTCTGTACATAAACCGTAAATATACTATTGTTAATATGGCAAATTTTAGAGGTTTATTTAAAATACATGGGTCCATGTGTCAATATGACGTGTCAAACTAACTAAATTAACAATACTTACGAATACTGTTTTGATAACCATTATAAAATGCATTAACTTGTTCCGATCCACAATGTGTTACCCAATCAGTTTTATTAACGGGAGTTCTAAATTTTTGAATATTTCGATCTTCATGAAATTTGAAAATATTTAATTTTGATTTTAAATAATTATTATTATCTAGATCAAGCTTCTCATAAAATTCACTCAATACGTTATTATCTAAAATTTCATCTGGATAAGCTATATGAGGAGTTACATATTTTAATTTTTCAATGGCCGCATTTTTAGTTTTTTCATCCATCCAGTCAACCTATCAATTCCATGCGTATGAAATAATATAATGTAAAAAATTAGACAAATAGTAATTAATTTTTAATTTAATTTTTTTTTTAATTTAGTTTACATACATTATTCAAAATATTTTTGTAACTCTGTCTAATACTTTCAATTAAATTTTTAGCTGATACTTTCGCATTTTCATCAAAAAAGTTTCTAATGTAAACGGCGCTAATAGCTTGATTTAGGTTGGCGGCAGTTTCCCCGACACATTTTCTCCATCTTGGTTGCTTTACTGATGCCCCAGTGCTTGTTTTTGTAAATTCAAATAATCTGTCTTGAAATTTTTCATTTAACATTGGAATAGAAACCATAGTAATTCTCCAAATTACATAATTAGCTAATGTTCTTTTTGAAGTTGATTTTAGAATTTCAGTTAATCCAGTTAGATAACTTGGAACTGCGATATTAATGAGTTCATCTTCTTGAAGCTGACTATAAGGCTCTAGAATAGCATTAACAAAATCTGCTAATGGGATTTCAGGATATTTTGTTTTAATTTCCTCAAAACGGATTACATTATACAGTTTCTCACGACTCCGTCTTTCTTCCGACGATAATGAAATCTAAAATATATTATTTTCTGTATTTATAGGATCTATTTGCCGTAAAGATATGTAAAAAAATAAGAAATTTTTAATTTAATTAAATCAAAACACATTTATTTTAATTTATTTATTGATCCTTCTTTTTACAACTTTTTTTTGTATAATTACTCCAGTCAAATCACGGGGGGAGGAGGTTGTATTGTTTGTGGCCGCTACCAGATTTGGTCTACTATAGGTTTTTTGGGTCGCTGAACACGAGAATCGATGTCTTTTCTATGAGATATTGGGGCTTGACCCTTAAATTAGCCAAAACTACCCCTAAAAAGAGCAGTTTCAATGTATGCACTCTAAGCCTTTGAAATTTGGTCTGATAGGGTTTTTTGGATCGCTGATCACAAACAAAGATGTCTTTTCAATTAAAAATTAAGTCTTCACCCTTAAATAAGCCTAAACTATCCAAAAGGGGTGTTTTCTCTACTTTTGCTCTAGCTCTCCAAATTTTCTTAATTAAACATTACAGATTCTTCTAAAAAAATACAAAAACGTACAAAAAAAAAATAATTTTTAAAACATTTTTCAAATCTTAAAAATATAGACAATCAATCATATTCCATACTCAGAACCGAGTGTACTTGTATAAAACAAAATTTTTATTATGCTTCAAAAAACGCTATTAGACTAAATCTTTGAGGGATAGAGCGAAAGTAGCGAAAACACCCCTTTTAGGGGTAGTTTAGGCTAATTTAAGGGTGAAGACCTAATTTTTTATAAAAAATACCTTAATATTTGTAATCAATGACCCAAAAAATCTCCATATACCAAAATTCAAAGGATTTGAATGAATAAAGCGAAAATGCCCTTTTTAGGGGTAGTTTTGGCTAATTTAAGGGTCAAGCCTCAATTTTTCATAGACAATACCCCGATTTTCGTGTTCAGCTACCCAAAAAACCTATATTAGATCAAATCTGGTGACGGCCACAAACAATACAACCAAAACCGTAATTTGACTAGAGTAAATAATTAGACATCTAGTTTCAGGAATAAATTCCTACCATCAGGTCTGAAATTATAATTAAACTAAATGTATTAAAATATTTGAATATGATATTGTAACGTCTGTGTAGACTCACAATTATACAAAATTTGACAATATCAAAACACTCTTTTATGTCTATACAGACAAAAAATTATTTATCATACATTTCACCTGAAAACTATGAAAAAAGTAGTAAATAATCAAATGGATTAGAAATTGGTAGTTCTTTTCTTATTGAAAACCTAACACGCCTATCACAGAAGAGCCAACCGAAACGGCCCTGCATCGGGTTATATCGAAACTAGTATGGAAGCATATATGGTACAGAGATGGCCACAAAGTGCCTTAAGAGTGTAGACCTAATTGGAACTTTTTCGTAATCGATTTTCTGTTTTTATTTTTTTTGTGTTCGAAAACATCTTAAAAATATGGAAAAAAATTTTTATAATGATATCTTAAATAATAAGAAAGTTATAGACGATGAAGCGAGACACCGCGAAAGGCGTAAGATACAGTATTCTAAACTTTAAACGCGTTTTTCTCGAAACAACGTTTTTCGATATGTGTGCACGATAACTCAAAAAATAATTAAGATATCTTCCTAATTTTTTAGCTACATTTTTAAAATACAATTATCTTCTGGATTAATGGAAGGGTTTTTCCAAAAAATGTCCCAATTTTTTTTCTTTCAAAAAAACATGTGAAAAAAATTGCAATTTTTGAAATAAATTAAATAATTTTCACAATTTTCCATTTTCCGAAATTTGAATCCATCAATCCAGAAGAAAAATGTTTCCCAAACATAATTAATTTGGTTTCGTGTGTTTTTGAACAATTTGGAGACCGGAATCCTGCACACAGTGAAAAGTGAGGCCCAACTTTGAGGACCTGTACTCGGCGCCTTTTTTTTTGAAAAAATTAAAAAAAAAAAAAAAAAAAATGTTTAGCAACTTATAATCTAGTAAAGTGCCAACTTTGAAAAAATTATCTCAATTATTTCTACCCAAAAACCTATCCAGAAAACCACACCTTTTTTCTATCTCCAATTAGGTCTACCCCCTTAATGAACTACTGAATATGAATAGAATGTTCAAACTTCGCCTGGAGGATTTCAAAAGAGGGCAGAAACTACCTGAGGGTGAAACCTAAATTGTTCCTGCATCTTGAAATCCCTTAACTGTGGTATAAGATATCGAGACCATGCCTCTAACTGAACTAGTTCGCCGAGAAGGAAATCTGAGTGAGGTTCCCTTATCTTCTGGTACTAATTCTCTGGAAAGCTAGAAGTACAAAGTCACAAAGAATAGAGAATTTAAGGATCATATGAATGTCATAAATAGACTTCCTAAGAGAGGAAAGATCTTGGTATCATGCTAATTAGGGAAATTACTACACTAAAAAGAAATTCCGCTTGTGACCAGCGGAATTTTTTTTCTTCTTAAACGATTGAAAATGACTTGAAATGTAAATAAAATTTAAAAAATTACAATTTTTTTGTCTTTTATAAACAAAATTTTTAAATTTATTTTTTTTCAATTTTCTTTACGTTTCAAGTTATTTGCAGTTTAACGAGATATAAAAAATCCACTAGCTACAAGCGGATTTTTTTTTTCAGTGAACGAAAACTATACCGGGGAGTCAATATAATTTTTGGACACCAAGAAAACTGATTTATCAGAATCGTGAGACTAGTGGGAACTATAATAGGTTGAGCACTAGAGGATTTTAAATTAAGTCGGGTGCTCCCGGCCGAGTTCATGGAATGCCACACATAAAAAGTTTTTTATTATTTCATTAATATAAGTAAATAAAAAATAATCTTATACTAAAAACATAATAATTATGGAGATAACTTACATTTGCAAGAGCAATTTCAAGAGTAAGAGATTCTAAAAGTTCGGCTTGTGCTTTTTGTTTGTTTGCCCCTAACATTACGGCAATATCAACCATATATTCATAATACGCTTTAACAGCTTTATCAGTATAACCTTTTGATAAATATTTATGATTAATTCCAAGAGACGCTTGATCAATCTAAAAAATAATTACATACTTTTAATATTCTTAAAATAACATTCTTAAAATTATCTGTTTTTTTTTTCATTTACCGAAATCATATGATTTGTGTTATTTTTCATGTCAACACCAATATTGATGCTCACAATAGAATCTTTAGGATACCCTGTATTTAAAAATTTTAACGTTATGTCTTTCCAATTAAAATTATTTTTGTCCCAAGAATCTTCAAGTAAAACAGGCCAACCACCAAAATTTTCTAGTATTTCCATGAATGCTTTTTCACTATTTCTATTAATTTGACCTATTTTATGTAAATAAAATAACATTATATGCATAAACTCTTATTTCGTGAGTTTTTTTTTCAGACAGATCCATCAAATTTTTTAAACTACTATGATTATTGAATCGATTATTCTGAATATGATATCCATTTTTACCAAAACTGGTCAATTTACATGAGCACTTGCACACGTTAAGCATCCTTAGGTCATTTATTGTATTTTTTTTACATTTAAAATTCCAGAAAATTGTGCCATCTTCGGTAAAAACAAATATGATATTCCTATTTTAAGCACCATTACAATTTTTGGTGAATTTGGATATCATATTCTTATTTAGAGACCCAAAAAGATGAAAATTCGACGAAAAAAAAATTTTTCTACGTGGGTTCATGCCTGCTCTGTTACCTCATCTATAACTATTTATCAATTTTTTTATTATGAATTAATTTTTTTACTTACTGATATTCATACATAAATTATAAAACTTATTTATATTTTTAAAAGGTCTTGGATCATTATCAGATACGCCTTTCTCTAAAATGTTTCTTAATTGCCACTGAGTTTTTTCTCTTAACATTTGAAATGCATTTTGTGTTGCTAAATGATCAGGTATTTGTGTATTTTTTAAATAATTACCACAAGCAAACGTATAAAAATCATCACAAGGATTTACTGTTTTATCCATATTTTTTAAAACATATGCGGCTGCAAAGAAAGTAAACATAATTTTTTTGGTATTCAACTTGTAAGTATGTTGTGACATGTAATTTATGCTTTATTAAACCTCAAAATTTTAAAAAAATGTTAATTTACCTGTTTCTATACATTCTTGAGTCTCACAAATCGGCCTATTATCATTATTTTGATTATTGGACCGCTCATGGGCAAGTTCCCCTAAAAATATTATATATAGCCTTAATTTTTTTTATATATAAGGGATTCCAGGGCCAAAATTGGATTAAAGTGTTTCGGAAACCGGTGCAAACTATCTTCTTACTATTTTTTTCCAAAAGTCCAAGTAAAAATAAGTCGATTTTTGGTAGCCAGTTTCGTATTAATTTTTTTAAATTTACTCAAAATTTTCTTAATAATAAAATTTTTTTTTAATTATTTATTTAAAAATAAATGCAGATTAGCGAATTTAATAAATTGAAAATCAAACGATTAAAACAAAAATTTAGCAAGATCATGCACAAACATGATATAGTTTTCCAAATCTTGCCCTTTAGGCTAGAAATTTTTTCGGTATAATAAGGTTAAAGCTTTTAATTTAAAAAAAAAAATTTACAAATGTATTTTAATTGCACTTACTAATAGTGTAACCAAAAGTGAAATGTAGTAAATATGAGCAAAATAACAAGTAAAATGCTAATATTTTAAAAAATGTTTGCATATACAATTTAGAATATTTGTAAAACATCATTATGCAATTATTAATGTCCAATTTTATTATTAGTAAAATTTATTTATAATTTTAGAAAAATGTAGCAAAAAATTTAATTTTAAATTATAAAATAATTTTTAATACTGCACTACACATTCCTTAATAAAAATCAATCTTACTACAATGTACATCTAATTATAATACGTTCTGTAAGTGGTGAAGTCAAATAAAAACTATTTATTTATTATAGTAAAATAAATCCTCTCGTTGATTTTTTTTGAAATTGATACATAAAGCATAATATGACAATACAGGCGCGCGCAATTCAATTATTTACATGAAATTAGTACAAGTGAATTGTATAAGCTTGCATATAGTAAATTTACAATAATATCATATTGAAATTGAATGACAAAAAAACAAATGTATTAAATGAAGATAAAATATTTTTTAAAAAAACAATTTTTATGTGATTGTTAACTTTACTGTAATATTAAAAATTTTTATTATTATATTTAAACTATAATAATTTGCAATGCACCTATATATTTTTATTTTATTTTATTTTAAATCTATGTATTATAATTATTATGCAAAAAATTTTACAAAAAGAAAATAATTTAGAGAAAAAGCTATCGTTACTAGGCCACTAGTAAAAAATCATAGTTTTTGAGTTTCATTATACTTGAAAAAATTTTTTAATATATAGATGCCTTCTAAGTCACAAAATAATGTCGACGTTTTAAAAAATTTTAACAATTTACCAGACAAATTATAATAGTAAATACTAATAAACATAACTTTTTATATAAAATTTTTAATATAAATTATTCTGCAAATCTCTCAGTAATCTTATATAGTAGCAGAGCCCATACGATTTAGAGTGAACTTTTGACTAATGAAAAATAATTGCAAATTGACAGAAATACCTATGTAAGGATGTCCACTGAGTCATATGTTAAGAGTCCTCTTGATCCTAATTTACCTAGTTTTTTTCATAATATGATCTTCCAGGCTAGCCATATAATGATACCTAAGAAATCATATTTTATTTCATTAACATTTGCATTACTGAAATTAAAGCATATTTATTAAAATTAAATATTATGAACATTCAGTAGTAAATATAAATTTTACCTAAGCAATAAATTAAAATCTGTTTATCTGAGACAGAAACTTTATTATTTAGTCTTAGTAAATTAGCCATAACTTCCCCGCCAATTAAAACATTATTGAATCTCTTTATATGGCAAAAAATAAATTTTTGATAATTTGATAACTGAAATACAAAATTGTGAGAAGTTCTGCTTTCACAACATCCATCGCAATCTAAATTATGGTTATGTTTCTTAAATGTTTCCGAAATTAATTATTCTATACTAACAATATCTTTATTTGTCTTTAGCTGCAAAGTCATTAAATATGTAAAATACGGTATTGTCTTTTCTTTTCCACAAATATTCTATTTGCATTTTTCTAAAGTTATCAAATAAATATTCTTTTCAATTAGCATTTCGGCATTAGCATATGAATGATCAAAAAATTGGTTTGTTTTTTAACTGCACTAATTGGTTGACTGTGCGAGAACAATATTACAGACTCTGTTTGGCTTGATGCTGTGTCTACAACTTCACAAGTTAGACTGGAATATACCAATAATTCCAATTTGCAGTTAGAACAGGACTGGAGGATTGGCGGCCTTCTTATTTTCGCATGTTGGTAAACTACTTAACTCAATTTCTGAAATAAAAAACGTTTGATTTCTGAAATGGTTAATTCCAATGTAGTCGCTTCTAAATTTCACTTAGGATGCTTGTTTGATTTACCATCTTTTGAAAATAGAGCTGGACGATGGAGTTTAAAAACCTTAAAGTTATTTAATTGTAGTTGTGGAATTTTCAACTTAAGTGCTAATACTTCGGTGTTTACTCTTCTCAGCTTCAGCTCGTGGGTAAGGTCACAAATTTTAGTTTTGATTATGTTTAGGTGATCTTCTGAAATATTTTTCAACGTTTCAGGTGTAAATAATTCTTCAGGAAGTGTCTTGTTTTCTATCCGTTCGATACCTTCAAGATTCCTTCTGTCCTTATGTTGTTGACCAAAGCTACATATTTAGATATTTTGTTGTTAAAATTTTCTAATTCTTCTAGCTCTTCAATCCAACTTTTTACTGTGGTGATTGTTTGACTGAGCCCAGGAATAACATTAATTTGGCTTTTATAGTATGGGTGAATGTTGTAGATTTAATTCACATTTATTAGTGCAACTAGTTCCAATTATTCTTCCTGTAAGTATATATTTTGCGCTTCCTCAAATAGTATACCTGGGTTTCTGATTATGTTATAAATTCTGTATTTTCCTAGACTGTATGCTTCGATCATCACCCTTATAAATATCAATATCACTGCTGATCATTTAGCCATGTCTTGTTGATTTACGTCTGTGCTATAAGAAATACAAATTTTCTCTGGTTATTTCTCTTGAAATTTTTAAAATTAACTTATTTCCCAAATTAAAAGTAACTCTATTAATATTATTGTACAGCAAAACTTAATTTAAACAGCAATCCTTTATAGACAGTATATTTCTTTTCCTTACTGGGAAAGGCGTCTATTGTAAAGCCTGGGAGGAGATAATGGAGATGTTGACAGGTCGTTAGTATCATCTACTGTTACTCATTGTAAATCAATAGTTAATCTTCCCAGCAAAGGGTATAATTAATTTCTTTCAGGAGCCAAAGGGCTTACTACCACTTCTGGAATACTAGGCGTGATTTTTGATGCGTTGTTTGGTGGATTTCCACTCTGGTTATGTCCTATCAACCCCCCGGCTATGGAGTTTAAAATCGCAGTCCTTTCTATTGGAAACTGGTTTATTTTATTCTATTAGATCTGGAAATAGCTAGAAATTTGCTATGAAATGAATTGGTGGAAACAATCTAGAGCAATGCTAACGGACTCCTACTTGCCGCCTCCATGGCATATACGGGATTATTAAGCAGTAACAAAATTAGTTCCATCTGCAATAAAAATAATCATTTACTTTCCTTAGACGTAACACCACATAAATGTCTCGTGGAGCCTTTTTTCTTTTATCTAGTTAAAAGTTCTAGTGCTAAATCTCGAGAATAGCTACTGTTCCTCGATAAATTTTATTTTTTTTTTAAATTTAATGATAAAAATTTTACTTTACTAAAATTTCTATACTTTCTTACTTGAAGATTTTTACATCCGTCTTGTAGGCCAACGAAGCTTATAAAGAATGTTTATACGTGTTCGTTTATGTTCTTTCATTGATAAATATCAGTAAAAGAAAGAACCCCTGACTTAAAACTTAGTACGAAGTTTTTTGAGGGTTGTAGGCTACAATGAAAGTATAAAAATAAAAAGTAATAATATAATTATAATAAAATTTTTTTTTTTTTTTTCAATAAAATTGTTTAATTATTAATTTAAAAATATCAATATTTTTAAAATTTAAAATTTCGAAATTTAAATTTAATTATCATGGTTGCTACGTAACAAAAAAGTTGTTGTTATTGTGTAAAAAGAAAAAGAAGGATCATTATTAAAAATAAGTTTGAAGAGAAGAGACTTTGCGGAAAATAAATAATTTAAAGAAAAATAATTTTATTAATTTTAAAAAAGGAAGTTAAAGTTTTATTTTGCTGTTGACAATTTTTTCTCTATAATAAATTTAAAAAATAAAAAAAATTAAAATATAATAGAAAAGGTTTAGTAAATAATAAATAAATTCTTGATGATATTAAAATCTTGCCAAATATTATATCTCAAAATTCTATCCTTGAATTTGCATCTAAATTAAAAAATTCAGTAGAAGCAATTAAGTCTTTAGATAATATAGGCTATTTATTTAGTCCTGAGCTTACCTCTAGTATTTTAAATAAACTACCAGAACACATGGTATTTAATTACATTAGATTTGCAGCCTTACAGAATAAAAATCAACCTGATTTAAAAAAGCTTTTTACTTTCTTGTATAATGAAGCTGATATGATATTAAATGCTGGAATATCTGGTATGTTAAATATGCCTTTTTCAAATACTTCTCAAATCGTAGCTAACGTTGATAATAAAAATTGTAAAAGTAATAAAAAGGCTGTTTTAACTACAACTACCCAAGCTAATAATGTAACTCCGTTAATTACTGAAAATTCCGTCAAAAAAATCGCTGTGCTTTTTGTGGCCGTAAAAATCATAAAAATGAATTTTGCCGCGATTTCATTAAACTAAATTCACAAAGTCGATGGAAATTGGTAAGAACATTAAAATTATGTTTTAACTGTTTGGAAACTGGTCATGCTCGCGAAAAATGTAATAATAACGAAAAAAAATGTAATCAATGTGGTAGAAACCATCATCTTCTCTTGCATTTTACAAACAAGAAAAACAATGAAGATGCAAAAAAATCAACTTCTATAGATCAAAATGATTCTGAGCCAGTTAATAAAATTGCACAGACTTTTTCGACTCAAAATACAGACTTGTGACTAGAAACAGATCCTTTTTTAAAAATGATTGAAGTCCGAGTAATAAATTCAAATAATTTAAAAAATGTCTTTGTGCTTTTGGATGATGCTTCAACTGTAACACTTGTAAACGAACGAATAGTAAATCAGCTTCAAATAAAAACCTTTGATATCGGGATCAATATGCATTTTAATAGTATAGGTGGGAAAAATACACTAACGATGTCAAATAAAAAGATTAATATTGAGTGCAGGTAAAGAATTTATAATTAGAAATGTCCTTATTGTAAAAAATCTTTCGCTTCCAATGCAAGCTATTTCACAAAATGTTGTTAATCTTTGTGAAAGACAAACTGGTGTTAGAATTAATTCATATAAAGCTTCTCCTGATATATTATTTGGTCAAGATAATTTTGATTTATTGTTAACACATGAATTTAAATACTTTTGTCATAATTCGTTGGTGATTTCCCGCTGTTTATTGGGTTGGTGTATTCATGGGAATATTAGTGAAAAAGCCAAGGCTTATGTTTATACAATAAATAAATCTGAATTCATGAAAAATGATAATTGTAGTTGTGATCAAAATTTGTCTAATATAGTCAAACAGTATTTTGCGGTTAATTTTATTGGGTTAGATAATGAGTCCCACGTTGGTATGAGTAAAGATGATAGAGCCTTAGATATTTTGCAAAAAACTTGTCGATATGTAAATGGGTCCTGGCAGGTAGGCCTTCTTTGGAGAGATGAAAATATGACATTTCCCAATGGTCGAAAAAATGCATTACTTAGACTTAATATACTTGAAAGAAAATTAGATAAGGATGAAGCATACGCTGAAAAATATTATCGTGAAATAGAAAGGTTAACTGATAATGGTTTTGCCATCAAAGCTAAGGATATTTTAAGGGCTATTTGGTATCTTCCACATTTCGGAGTAGTAAATATTAATAAACCTGGTAAAGTAAGATTAGTTTTTGACTCGGCAGCTGAAGTAGATGGTATTAGTTTTAATAAATTATTATTATCAGGTCCAGATTTACTAAAATCATTAGTAGGCGTTATAATGAGATTTAGACAATTTAAATACGCAATAAAATCTGATATGAAGGATATGTTTTTAAAAGTAAAGATTAGAAAAGAGGATCAAAATGTTCAACGATTTTTTTGGCGTGGTAAAAATAGAATCATACAACCTGTCGAATATGTAATGACATCGATGTTATTTGGGGCTACTTCATCGCCGTGTAGTGTTTTATATGTTAAAAATGTGAAAGCGAACCTATTTAGTGATAAATATCCTAAATCTGCTAATAGCTTAGTTCACAATATTTATATGGATGATTATTTAGATAGTTGTGAATCAATAGATGAGGCTCGTGAAAGAGTAAAGCAAGTAATAGAAATTAATAATCATGCAAATTGGGAGTTGCATAGTTGGGCAAGTAATGATCAAACGGTTTTTAATGAGTTAAATGATTTAGAAGGAAATAATACTAATCAGACATCTATAATTGAAGGTAATTTAGAAAAAATTTTGGGGTTATATTGGATAAATTTTTCGGATGACTTTGCATTCAAATTAAATACTTCAAAATTTTCTAATAATATTTTAAATTATACCGAAAAACCTACAAAACGACAGTGTTTGAGCATTATAATGTCAATTTTTGATCCTCTCGAATTTTTATCTCCGTATATAATACGAGCTAGAATTCTTATGCAAAACATATGTGACAGTAAAATTTCTTGGGATCAAAAAATTAAAGATACGGAATTTATATCATGGAAAAAGTGGTTAAAGGGATTAGAAGATGTAAAGAATTGTAAAGTACCTCGTTATTATGGATTAACTTCGGAAAATGTAAAATCTATTGAGTTACATATATTTTGTGATGCTAGCATAACAGCTTATTCAGCAGTGGGTTATTGGCGAATTTTATTGAGCGACGGGTCTTATCAAACTGCTATTATTTTTTCAAGATGTAGAGTTGTTTCAAAAGTAAGTAAGAAACAAAAAACTCTAACTATCCATAGGTTAGAGCTTCAAGCAGCGGTTCTTGCGGTTAAAATTGCTAAATTAATTCAAGATGAACACAATTTTAAAATCATTGGAAGAATATTTTGGTCAGATTCAAAAACTGTTCTTTTTTGGTTAAAAAAGGGCCGCGAGAATTTAAACCTTTTGTATGTAATCGTATAAAAGAAAAAAATAATTGTACAGATTCATTAGAGTGGCGATGGGTACCGTCAAAAGAAAACCCTGCAGAAGATTGCACTAGGGCAAATTCTGTTATTATGAACTCTAATAGCAGATTGTTTAACGGACCCTTATTTTTACGTGATAATGAATTTAATTGGCCTAAGGAAGAAAATTTCCACATTAATGTTGTTGATGATAAAAATGAATATATTAAATTATTCAAATGTGTAAATTGTATTTTTTCTAAAGAAAAGAATATTATTGAA
This sequence comes from Anagrus nilaparvatae, assembly GCA_022575985.1. Classification (NCBI taxonomy): domain Eukaryota; kingdom Metazoa; phylum Arthropoda; class Insecta; order Hymenoptera; family Mymaridae; genus Anagrus; species Anagrus nilaparvatae. The sequence goes on along the minus strand of JAKSXM010000247.1, from coordinate 25,015,417 downwards.
GTTTTGAGATTTTCTTCTTGGCATCGATTAGTATTTTCTGTAGTACGAGTTTTAGAAGCTATTGATTTATGGAAATCTAAAATCAAACGAAAATTTAAAAATAATAATTCACTGCAAGTAACTCGTACACCTTTAGAAAGGTTGTTAAAAGCTGTAGAAATTTGTATTCAACTGAGTCAATATTATTCCTTTCATGAAGAAATTCATGATTTAAGAAAGTTAAAGCAGGTTGCTAAGAATAGCCGTAAAGACAGTGGTAATTTAATATCGGATAGTCGACTTGTTAAATTCAACCTTTCAGGTTTTCAAACCAAACCTATTATTTTAGATGCGAAAAATCACGTAGCTAAATTATTGATAAAATATTACCACTGTAAGTATTATCATGCAAGTCATAAAACGGTCATAAATGAATTAAGAAAAAAGTATTGGATAGTAGGGATAAGTAAAGGTTTACGTAGCTTAGTAAGTAAATGTATTGTCTTTAAAATTCTCCGAGCGCAACCCTCAAATCCTAAAATGGCAGCTTTACCCTCTGCAAGATTAGCGTTTAGAAGGCGTCCCTTTACTCATACCGGATTAGATGTGGAGCCTTTTTTCTTTTATCTAGTTAAAAGTTCTAGTGCTAAATCTCGAGAATAGCTACTGTTCCTCGATAAATTTTATTTTTTTTTTAAATTTAATGATAAAAATTTTACTTTACTAAAATTTCTATACTTTTTTATTGAAGATTTTTACATCCGTCTTGTAGGCCAACAAAGCTTATAAAGAATGTTTATACGTGTTTGTTTATGTTCTTTCATTGATAAATATCAGTAAAAGAAAGAACCCCTGACTCAAAAACTTTGTACGAAGTTTTTTGAGGGTTGTAGGCTACAATGAAAGTATAAAAATAAAAAGTAATAATATAATTATAATAAAGTTTTTTTTTTTTTTTAATAAAATTGTTTAATTATTAATTTAAAAATATCAATATATTTAAAATTTAAAATTTCGAAATTTAAATTTAATTATCATGGTTGCTACGTAACAAAAAAATTGTTGTTATTGTGTAAAAAGAAAAAGAAGGATCATTATTAAAAATAAGTTTGAAGAGAAGAGACTTCGCGGAAAATAAATAATTTAAAGAAAAATAATTTTATTAATTTTAAAAAAGGAAGTTAAAGTTTTATTTTGCTGTTGACAATTTTTTCTCTATAATAAATTAAAAAAAAAAAAAAAAAATTAAAAAATAATAGAAAAGGTTCAGTAAATAATAAATAAATTAATTGTTATTTAACCTATAAAAAAAATTAGTTAACTTGTGTAAATTGTGTTTGTGTTAAAAAAAAGATTTGATAATTATTTTATTTGTATTTTAACCTTACAAATAAAATCAATTTAAAAATTAAAATTTGATTTGAGAATTTGAAATAGTGAAAGAAAAATAAATTTAATATTGTTGTAAAATTGATATTTAATTTAATTATTGTTTAATAAATATTTAAAATTAAAATTTCTTTTTTTTTTAATGATATATATTATGGTTTTTCTCTACCGTTTATGATTTTTATCTTATGCAGATAAAAACTGACAAGTTCAGCTACATATAGTTATTTAAAGTAAACAAAAATATCACTACTCAATTTTTTAGGAACCGAATTTAAATTAAAATTTGATCATTACAAGCTCTCGTATCTAAAGTCAGTAAACACCAATGTGTATTTAAACAATAAGACGAAAATACTAAAATTTATGCTGTTATTATATCCATCCGATTCTTTATATTGTTTCTTCTAAGATACCGAATGTCAATTTTGTTGGGAACAAATATATATCATACCTTCATTCTCCTGTTAACTTTTTTGACATCATATAACCATCGATTACTGCTTCACTTATATAATTATCTTTATTCAAAGATTGTAATTCTTTTATGTACGTTTATATGCATGTATATTTATATTTTCTTTTATAGCGATTAAAATTTTTAAAATACTTCTACTTTAAATGGCTTTTTTTTTTTTTTTTTTTTTGCGTAAGAAGTGGAGAAATGCATTACGCATACTGATCAGCATCCGAACTGACAGTTATGTGGGACTCGACCTACCTTGCCTGTACCCACTAAAACTCCACTCCCTTCCTACCTTATGCGAGCCTATCCCGGGACCGTTTTCACATTATTTCAGGACAGGTTCAAAGCCATTTAGTTCTATTCATGAACTCCATCTTTTGACTTGCATCCACTGACTCGCCAGTCTGGTTAAGGACTCCGTCATTCCATCTGGTTGAAATTTCGTCTTTATGTACTGTCATCTTTAATAAAATATATGTTAGCTAAAAATATACGCTAATTCTCGTTATCATCAAAAAGAAGGTTAATAAATAAATAAATAAATAAATATATATAAATAAATAAATAAATATTATCCTACCATCTACTATTACTTGCGGTATCAAGAGTAACTGCAGGGATGATAGTATGTTAGTACAACAGCTGCAGTCATCAGGATAACCGCAATACGTCTTAATATTAGCCTATACCTTGGACTTCAGGTTTTTTGGTGCGGAGTATGTAGTCCACATACTGGCCAATTTTGGACCATACTTCTTCATTTCGAAGCATCAAGGTAATCACATTCTCAGGTGTGATTTGACCGATGTTAGCTTCTAATTGAAACTTTTTAGCAGCCCACCTATCGCATTTGAAGAATGTGTGTTCCGGCGTGTCTTCTTTGCCAGGACAGTATATACATTCAGCACTATTCATCTTCTGGATCCGAAAGAGGTAGGAGAAAAAAAGTCCATGTCCACTTAGGAATTGGATCAAAAAATAATTAATGTCCCCATGCCCTTTATTTATCCAAGGTGATATCTCTCCTATCAATCTCTTGGTCCATTTGCTCTCCGTGTAGTCGGTCCAGCGTTTCTGCCAATCGGTTAGGCTGATCTGGCGCGAAGTAGCCTTCGCGCGGTCAATACCTTCCCTCTCTTTGTTCAGATAGATATACTGTCTCTCAAGAGCCAGCCGATCTATCGGTCTTACCCCAGCAATGACTAGAGCTGCCGCCAACGACACTGTTCGATAGGTACAGGAGATTCGCAGGGCTCCTTGCCTCTGCACGCTCGTAAGCTTAGACGCATAAGTGACCTTCTTTATGCAGTCGGCCCATACTTCTGCACCATACAGTAGTATGGAGTGGGTTACCGACATAAGAAGCCTGCGCTTTCCAGTCTTACGTCCACACGTGTTTCGCATGAGCCTGCTTAACGCAGTAGTGGACCTGGCAGCCTTCTCCGTACTTCTCCAAATTTGCGCCATGAAGGTCAGTTTCGTATCCAGCAGCACTCCTAAGTACTTTAAGTGTTCCTTCGTTTCTATCCTATCCTCCCCAATACATATTGGGATAAAAGTCTCAACATGCTTACGGGTGAATAGGACAATCTCAGTCTTCGCCGTTGCAAGCTTTAGGCCGTGGTCTTCCATCCAGTGATTGACCCCTGATTCAGTTTCTCCTCGGCGATTTTTTCTTTTTTTGCCGTAATTACTAGGACCAGGTCGTCCGCGTAGCCTACAGTAAAAGTATCAGCCGGCATCGGTAGCCTTAGTACCTGGTCGTACATGATGTTCCATAAATCCGGTCCAAGGACCGATCCTTGAACTGCACCTGCAGTTACTTTCCTCACTCTTGTTCCTTGTGCAGTTTCAAAGATTATTTCCCGATCACTCAGGTAGCTGCTGATTATTCTTCGCAGGTATTTTGGCACCTGGAAGTTCCTGAGTCCCTCCATGAAATCGCTCCATCTGGCTGAGTTAAAGGCATTTTTCACATCGAGGGTCACTAATAGCGTGATCTTTCTCGAATAGTGATTACCAGTCTGTGAGTTGTCAATGGCCCGAACAATGCTGGTTATTGCATCGATTGTTGACTTCCCTCGGCGAAATCCGTACTGTCTAGGAGAGAGATCTCCTGCAGTTTCTACGGCCCTCAGTATCCTTGGCTGAAGCATCTTCTCGTAATTTTTGCCAGCTGTATCCAGTAATCCTAGAGGGCGCCAAGAGTTTAGCAGTCTAGGGTCTCCTTTGCCCTTGCTGATAAGGACCAGTCTTGCTCTTTTCCAGAGTTTACTGAAGATGCCCGCACGTGCACAAGTGCAATTGTACATACATAAGATGAGTTTTGAGCATTCGTGCGCAGCTATCTTCAGTATCTCAGTGGGTATCCCATCAGGACCTGGTGCCTTATCGTTCTTGAGAGAGTCCACCGCTGTGAAGAGTTCCTCCTCCGTAAATTCGGGGAAAGCCTCATCATCTTCACCTGAGTCATTTTCCTCCTCCCTCTCCGGGTGGGTAGGGAAAAGTCCGTCAACTATAAGCCTAACCTCGTCTTCGTTCATAACACCACTTGCGGAAAGAGCACCGATTCTCTTGGTAACTATTTTGTACCCAAGACCCCATGGGTCATTATCAACCTCGTTACACAAAGCTATTGCGCATGCTCTTTTGCTTCTCCTAACAGCAAGTCTCAGCCTTTTCTTGACCTCCTTATGCTCTGCTATCAGCTCAGCAGCGTCTGTTCTGTTGTTTGCAAGTGTTGCTCTCCTTCTTGTAGTTAAGCTTTCACTCCTTAGACGATCTATGTCAGCATTCCACCAGTAGGCTGGTGGTCTTCCATCACGGGTCCGCTTTTTTGGCATGGCTTTGTTACATGCTTTTTCCAGCAGCGTCATGATTCCCTTAACTATATCCTCTGCATCGTCAGTATTTCCTGGTCTAATTGCTTTCCCCAGGATAGCAGTCTCTCCTCTTCTAAGCGTGTTCACCAAAATTTCGCGGTTTAACCGCTTGATGTTCCATCCGCAGCATTTCTGTGCTTCGTCTCTTCGTGTCAGCCGCCGCTCATCATGCACCTCAAAAGAAATATATTGGTGGTCGCTCGCTAAGAAGTCCTCTAGGACTTGCCAATCTGTAATCCTGGCAGCCAAATTTTCTGTTGCAAACGATATATCTGGGATGGTCTGTCCGTAGCCTGGCCTTCTGAAAGTAGTAGTGTTACCTACGTTTAGCACAGCTAAGTTGAGCCTGGTAGACAGGTCAAGTATGTCCTCTCCTCTTGCATCCGTTTCTGACATTCCCCCTTTTCTGGAGCTCTCGCGTTGAAATCGCCTGCCATTACAATTTCACCAGTCATATCCCTTATGGCATCTTCCAAACTATTCAATTTACTCAGAGTGTCCTGCCTAAGCTCATGTGGCGTTCAGTACACGCTTATGTAGGTAACACCATTTGTTTTAATCCAGACAAAGCCTCTGCCAGCGCCTTTTTCCTGTACTAGAACCATTCTTGGATTCACTACCCAGATTGCCGCAGTGCCCAACTCATCCGTAAACCAGTTCAGAGAGCTTGGTCAGACCCCTTGCTCACTTATGATGAGGAGGTCAGCCGATTTTTCTCCAGCAAGTTGATATATAATGTCTCTTGCTAGGGGGCTTCTCCGCACATTACCTTGAAGCACCTTTAACATTATTTGACTTGCTAGCGTCTGTGCCGCTTGTTAATTTCAACAGAGCCCTCCGTAGCGCTTCACACTTTGCTTTTCCAAGGTCGTGCTTCAACTCCTTGCCTTTTAACCCAAGGTCCAAGCATAGCATACACCTTGCCTTTGCTGTGCAGTCAGTTGCCTTATGTCCTTCTTCTCCGCATTTGTAGCATTTCACTCTCCTGTCTGGTCCATTGCATTTTGTAGCAAAATGGCACTTTAAATGGCTTTAAAAAATATCCTTTAGATCTATTGGAAATATCTGTTATCCATTACTTGGTTCTACATCTGGAAAATCTGAAAGATCCACTGTTTCCTCTGAAAATGTAAATATATCTTAGATTATAATAGAAATACGTTGAAGTAAAATAAGAATTATTAAAGGTAATAAAAACGTAATAATAACAAGAACGATCGATAAAAAGTTTCAAGAAAGAGTGTAAAGTGATAGAGCAGATGTAACTGTATATGTAATGTATTTTAACATGGAACATGTTTATAGGTAGTGGGATTTCAAGCATACAATTTGGGGGGAGGGGCCAAATGTACAAATTAAGGGTGATTCTCTAATTTTTAATAGAGAATACCTCAGTGTTCGTGATCAGCGCCCCGATACCAGTATTTGACCAAATCTTAGAGGACCAGAGCAAATGTTGCGAAATTGCCCCTCTTAGGGGTAGTTTTAGCTAGTTTAAGGCTTAAATCACAAATTTTTAGAGTAAATACCTTAGTATTTGTGATCAGCGGCCACAAAACTCTCTTCTACCAAATCTTCTAGGCCAGAGCGGACGTAGCAAAAATACACCACGGTAGTTATGGCTAATTTAAGGGTGAAGGCCTAATTTTTAGTAGAAAGTCCCTTAATATTCATGATCAGTGAACTGAAAATCCCTGTTAAACCAAATCTTGGAGAGCTAGAGCAAACGTAATGAAGACGCCCATTTAGGGATAGTTTTGGCTAATTTAATGGTCAAGCCCAATTTCTCACAGAAAAGAATTAGATTTTCGTGATCAACGCCCATAAATACATATAGTAGAACAAATCTTGTGGTGTCCACAAACTATACAACGAAAACCATGATTTAACTGGAGAAAAAATATTCTATAATTGTTTAATTAATATATGCACCAATAAGAAAATAATTTTTCTATTACCTGAATTTAAAACCTTTGCTATTATCATTATCTTGGAGAAATTCATTTTGATTGAATTCCTCGCTTGATTCTGTTTCAGAATCGTTTAACAATAATTTAGGATCTGTATTAATGCCTTCTATGTTGCTGTTTACTGTCATAGAACCTATATTAGATTAATAACAAAAAATTTTTAAACTTTACTTCACTTAACAATATTGTAACTATTTTAAATAAAAAGTTAAAAATACTTTGATGCGAATCAATGCCAGTATATCTTTTGTTTCGTATTATTTTTTACAACAGACTTCTTCTTAAAGTATACATTTCTTTTTCTTTTACGCTTTTTAGAAGCATACAATTTCTCTTCTTCTTAATAGTCAAACATCATTTCAATATGAAGAATAAGCCTCTCTTTGGACTTTTATGCTTTTGCTTCAGCTTTTAAATTTGGTAAGTTATTAACAGATTCCAACATATCATTTGTAATCTCAAATTTTAAAATCCCTCCGTTATCTGATATATAATGATAAGAAAGCAAAAGCGATCGAAGTGTTTCATAACCTAATCTATTCTTTAATTTACGTTTTTGGATATTCATTAAATTCCCAAGGGGCATTAAAAGCGTTAAATCTATTAAATTTTCTAAAATTGTAACGTTTTTATATTCATAGTTTTTTATTTTTATCCATAATTTACTTGGAAACAGATACTGCAGGAAACTCGTGAAAGGGTATTTCATCCCATTGGTCATTAATTTTGGTTTTCAAGTTACTATCCATACTTCTTAAGAATTGATAATTCTTAAGGACATTAAATAAATTCGGATACTCAGAATAAAATTTGTCATTAAAAATGTTTTTTATATGAAAAAATTTTTTGTATGCTGGCTATTTAAAGCTTAAATTAAATCTTGTTTTTGCTTGAGAGCATATTTTGATTAATATCTTTTCATCTAATTAATTTGTGATTTTTATCAACAATGTTAACTGTTTTTAAAAATTTTAAAGCTTTTTCTTCAAGATTTATATCTGCTATATTATTCATATTTTCAGAGTTCTTGGGATCCAAATTTATATTTTTTTTCCTTCGAAATATTCTTCTTTCATATACATTTTCATGAATTCCAGGAATAACTGAGGAATTCGATTCTCTGATTTTGGTATAATGGGACGGACTGATTGAGATAAGTCATTAAAAATTGATAATTTTTCTATGAACGTATTTAAAAATATGAATCGCGCATGCATTATTTGATCATTTGATAATGAATAAATATCATATACTTTCTTTGTTATGTTTATTATTTTTAAATTCGTTTTTTAAAAATACTTTTAATGCTGTCCACCTTCTTAAAACCCTTTTAGCGCATTCTTGAACCCAGATCCATCTCGTGAAAATGGTTTTGAAACCATTAAAGTTTTTTTTCGCAACTCCAATTAACATACCATGCATGTAGTCAACGCAAAAAGATTCAATTATATCAAATGTATTATCTAGAAATATTAAAGGTGAAATAGTTTTGATTCCATACTTTAATACACCTTCTTTAGATGCAAGAAGCATGTATTTTTTTGTAAATTTTTTGCTTCGAAGTTTTATTTTTCCCTCGATTATATGCCTAATGTAACCTGCATAATGGTATCCTTTAATGTAGCAAAAATCGCAACAAAGTAAGCGTTAAATGACATTCTACCGTTGATTTTTTTTTCTAGCTGACACATCAGTTGTAAAATTGAGTATCAAAACTTTAATTTGTTTACTTTGATCTTTAATTTTACATAGTATGCGTTTTTTCTGTAGGCGTTTAATCATATTAGTAAATTCAAACAAAATTGTCTGCATCTTCGGTAGCGAACTCCCATACCAAAGCCCTAAAGTTATAACATGATCATTTCGTTTGTCAACTGGTAGCTCATTGACGATAGCGTAAATTGGCCAAGCAGAACTGTTTGTTGTTTCAAAACCTTTAGCACCATCAGTGTTCAGTGTAAGCGTAACATATTGCTGCTTGTCTGTATCTGACAAAGTGTTAACAATATTTCTGTATCTTGCTCCATCATAAACATCACGTATCTTCCCATCACAGTGTGCTCTATTCTTAACGACAAACTGATAATGATCTTCACACATGTTTAATAAATGAGCAATCTTATCTGAAGGGTTAATTAATGCAAAAGTATCAGAAGAAAAATCTTTTGGAACTGTTACGATTTTTTTGCAATACTGGCATACAACTTCGGAATCTTTGGTATCTTGTAATGTTAAAGAACAAGCAGGACAAATTTTATAATATGAAACATTTTTTTGATTATCTATAATATTTTTTATCAAATGTGGAATCACTGGTACAGCAAAAATTGTTGACTAGTTTTAAAAGTCTTTCGATCTTTGTTAATGGCGTAAAATCATGCAGTGCATACTGTAAAATTAAAAGCAGCAATTCTGCACGAGAAATTTTAATATTTACATCAATTAATGCAAAAAAGTCAGGAATTTTAAAGGTTACATATAAAGTATTGGATTGATTTTCATATATCAATTTCATATTTTTCAATATCAATTTTCATATTTCATTTAATGTTGCTTCTTCAGTTCTTTCAAAAATACCAGTTTCAATAGGACTTTTTTCCTGGATATAAAAAAAAAATAATTCTATTTGTATTTTGGAGTATAGTTAAATTGTAGGAAATGAAGAAATTTATCTCGCAAGACAGCAATTAAATTTGCAAGTATCATTTTCTGATTTGTAAAACTCATCATTACCAATCGGTTTTTGAGGCTCTTCTTCAAAACCAAGCACAAGATTGTCTAAGCTGTCTGCTTCTGTACCCTCTTCTAGCTAAAACGTAATAAACATTTATTAATGGAGCAGAAAAGTTTATCGAAACTAAAAATATTCAAGTACCCAAGACATGATTGCATTGAAGCGTCTTTTGACTAACAAAGAGTTTTTACTTATATCGTCCAAATTGTATCTCCTTATTTTCTTAGGAAAATTCATTTCATTTGTACCTTTCCTCTTTCCAAAAATTTTCATTTTTTGTCTTGCAAAATCTTCTTAAAAAAAATCCAAAGTTTATACTATTACAAAATAGGTTAGGTTTCTGTTGTATCATGCTTTAATTTAATATTTATATACTATTTTATAATTATAATTATAAAGCAAAAAATGAACTTGAATAATTAATTTTGTTGTTTGCTTCATAAATCCAACAAAAAGTTAATTTTATTATGATTTTTACTCCAATTAACAAGCACAGTGCGGTATCTGAATAAGCAGTAAAAAGTTGCGCGTGAACGTAGCGCAATGCCGCAAATTAGGTACGTCCATAGTGATCGTTTATATCGATATTAATATGGACATCAATGTAAATAGATATATTATCTGGAAAAATGATTTAGTAATCAGTTATTATTTAATTTTTGTCAATTATATTAACGCTAATATTAATTAATAATTAATAAAAATACCCTGCCAACTAGCTGGCACTAAGGTTCCTCAAACAATGAGATAAATACTTCAATATGCCACAGATATCACTGATTACACACACAAAAAAAATTATTGCAGGTTTTTTAATTCTTTTGTTTTTTTAATTTTGAAAGAAAAATTTTTAAAAAATTCGGTATGAAATCCAAAAAATGACTATATACAAACTTTCTAAAACTAGTACTTTCATAGAAATAAATTAGGTACTACGTCCAAAAAGAAAAAAAAATTAGTTTTTTTTGTATTTTTTCGTGAAAAAAATTTTGGGAAAAAAATTTTAAAAAAATTAAGTATCCGATTCAAGATATAGAGTAAAAACTATACTTTCAAATATAAGTACTTTCGTGGAAATAAATGAGCTATTACCCAAATAAAAAAAAAAAAAAGTACCTAGAGCTTTTTTGGTGAAAAAATTTTTGAAAAACAAATTATTGAATATAGTATTATCCATATATTGCTTCAATTATTGTAGAGTCCGAGGTTGAAACAAAAAAGTCCATATCTGTGAAAGGAAAGTACCAAAAAAATTTGTTTCTTCAAATTCTGAGACGGAAACGAACAAAAAAGTATTTTCTTTTTACTAGTATTATTTTTGCCAATTATTAAAGAGAGCCTAATTTATTTTTTTTATAGACACAAATCAACAAACAACCCAATTTACTATTAGCAAAAAAGAGCAACAAGTACTTAAAAAAATTTTTTTGGATCAAAGCAGCTTAATATTTGTTGTTTTTGTTTATTTATTTATTTATTCATCATTTTTCCATTTGTTATTTCTTAATTAGAGTAATATTTATATGGATAATAGATCAATAATAATAAAATAAAATAAATTCATTAAAAAAATTTTTTTTGATTATGTTTAGGACAGAACGCTGTATTTAGCGCCTAACAGAAAATTGACAAAAGAAGATAATGTTTATTGTGATGAAGCAATTTCTTTAGGATGCGAAAATGTCAAGCTACAGAATGATTTATGTAAGGCTGGCAAAACCGTTATTATGAAAGAGTTATCGAACATTTATCAGAGGAAATTTAAAAAAAGTGCTGCCGATTTGGATTCTATTTATGAATATTTAGGAAGAGAAGGTATTTATAATTTTTTTTTCTTACAATTAAATTTAAAAAAAAATTTTTTTATTGGGTGCAATCCATAAAACTCTTGTTGAAGATGGGGAATTTAAAGCTCTTTATTTACAAACCAAAGAGATGAAGGAGCTTTTTTGAGTTATCCAGAAAATGTAGGAATTGATATAACTTATGATGTCATCGATCTTCATTTTCCAGTTGTTTTAGTTACAGTAATAGATTCAAATGGAAAAACTGAAATTGTTGCAGTTGGTGTAGTAACTAGCGAGGAATTCTTTATTTATGAATGGTTTCTAACTCAACTAAAAAATGAAAATCCTAAAGCTGTAAAGAAAATTTACTCTTTTATAGGTGATAAAAATATAAGTGCTCGTAGTGCTGTTAAAAATTGTTCGGAATAGAAATGTATATATGTATCGTCCACGTTATGAGAATAATTTGCGTGACACTGGTTACAAATTCTTATGGTATTATTGATAAAGTAGTTAGAAATCAAGTTATATCGCATTAAGGTGCTTAATTTATGCTCCTTCTGAAGAAACTTATAATACTTTGTATAAGACATTTACTGATGATAAAAATATTCCCTCTGAAGTTAAAAATTATTTTAATGATAACTGAAATAATATTAAACATTTTTAGACAATGGAGTAAAGTCTATGAATCAAAAATTAAAAAAAGTAATTAGAGATACATTAAATTTTCTAGATTTTCGGATGCACTTTTTTATATTTCTTAAATCAAGAATAACTCAAAAAAATTTTGAGATTGTTGATATAAAAATTAAAAAACCATTGCAAACAACTCATGATTTGAAATTTGATGATTATTTTACAATTTCAACTCCATATGCTCTTAAATATGTTAACGAAGAATTTTACAAAACTAAAGCAGTCATAGAAATGTTACCAAGTTCTGGAGGCTCTTTTACAACTTATTCAAAGGCATTAATGTTTATACCACAAATCGATAGAATTTTTATCTTACTTTAGCAGTTCTGAAAGAAATAAAAATGAGTACCTAAAATGCTAAAAAAATTAAAAATACAGAATTTTATTCTTTTTCTTCATTTCCTCTAGACTTTCTTGCGGGACCTCTAAAACACCTCATTTCAACAGAGTAGTAATCAAATTTCGGATTATAATATCTTTTTAGATTTTGAGATTCTATTGTTCTCCGTCTTGTGGCTGTAAATATTTCATTATTTGATTTTGCACAAGATTGTACATACTTTATAGCATACTCTATATTGTCAAATTTAAATGAAGATCAGAATTAATAATAAAAGATTTATTTAGATATTTAACCTTTTTCTTCTGAAATTTAGTAATAGGTATTTTAAATCTATCGCAATATTTTTTTTTGAACTGTCACTGAACTCATCTTCACTATTTTCTTCATGCATTATAATTCATGCACTATTTAAAAAATATATAGAACAAAGCCATGCAATAAACAAGCAAAAGTTATCAAACATTACATATATATTAAATTATAAAATTTATATTAAATAAAAAAGTTTGTTTAATATTGAAAATAGAAAAGAAAAAGAAAAAATAACAAGCACAATAATTAAAACGATAATTAAGAAGAAAAAAAATAAAAAATTAAAAAATTTTAATTCCCATTTTTTTTTTATTAATTTACCTTATAAACTGGTTTTCAATTCTCAAAATTAAACTTTATACTTAAATTTTATATTTGAAATTCATTTATATATTATAACTATAAACCAATTAAAATGTATTTACTATTAGAATAAAAAAATGGATGTCGTATAAAATTTCAAATAAAAATTTATAAATTTATTAATAAAAAAAAAAATAACCAATCAATATGTTTTTTAGAGTATCCAACGGAGGTAAAAGTTTTAAGTTTATAATTTATTTAAATGTGGCATATATCAAAATATTTTGAATACCTTTACTAAAAAGATGGTGACCCTTGAAAATTTCAATAAGCTAAGATTAGAAAGGCAACAAAAATGGATTCATGCTTTAAAGCGAGGTGTCTTGGATGAGTCTTTTATCAGAAATGCAAGAGTTTGTAGCTTGCATTTCTCATCTGGTAAATATTAAATCAGTTTATGATCTGTTGTTTTTAAAATTACCTAAGAGTATTCATACCAATGTTTTTAAAATCTTTTTAGAATAAAATGAGACTTTTTAAAAAAAAATTATTGAATCTAATTTTATATATTTGAAATTTTTTCGTTATTTAATTAACAATTTTCTTTTTTACTAATTAATTGTTTTTTCTTATTTGAAAATATAATAGGGCTACCTGCTACAGATTTTGATGTTAATAATCCAGATTGGGTTCCAAATCAAAAACTTGATTACGATATAGGATTTGCAGTAAAAAAAAAACTGTATGCAACGTTATGAGAGAAACGTGAAAAGAGTATTGTATCTAGAATATATTCTTATTAATAATATTTTAATTATTTATTTTATTTAAGGCGAGCGGGTCCCTTACATACAAGAGCAAAAACAGGGATTTTTGTTTATATTTTTCGGGCATGGTGTGAAAACACACACCTTTAGTATTTTTATATATTGTATGTAAAAAGAGAGAGAAGATGCCGCGTGCCTAATAGGCCGAGACACTCTCGTCGTTAGTGCGCGTTTTTACTTTGTGCTATAGGCATAATAATAAAAGGAGAGTCTATCGTAAAAACTTATTGTTAATATTATTTAATACCTTATCCTTTTGCTCCTTATAAATAAGTCTAAATAATTAGTGGATTTCGTCCAAGGCAGAAAAAATTAACTTAAACACTTGAAAATTTTTGCAAAAGAAAGGATATTTATTTAAAAATACAATTCTTTTTTTTATAAATTAAATATGGCGCTGAAATTTGCTGTTTCCGAAAAAAAACGTCTTTTCAACTTGCGAGCTGTGTAGCTAAAAATCTACTCAACCAATCATCACGAAAATTTATATAAATATTACTGATAATATTTCTAAGAATATGAATAAAAGCGATTTTGAATATTGATTTTCAAAATTTTTTTATTAACAAAAGAAAAGAAAAAAAACTAAAAAAATCAGTATTTTTTTTTGGAGTGTAATAAACTTTTAAATTTTGAAAAAATTAAAATTCTGCTCCATTCATATGAAAAATATATGATTAAAGAAATAAAATTTTTCAGTTTCGTGTGTTTAAGATGATCCTGGCAGCCGCTAGACTGCACGCAAGCAAAAAAAGGTCTTACACGGAAATAGAAACCATCAGCGGCATCTATAATTTAAAAAAAAATATTAATAAAATTGTATTCTTTAATAAATTATCTCTCATTTGTAACAATTTTCATGTATCTAAGTTAATTATTTCTATTCGAAAAAATCAAACGAAAATCCCTTTTTCATCTTGTCTGTAAATGACCCGCCCGCCTTAAATACTATCAATAAATTTCTTAAAGTTCAAAGTATAGTATTTAATTTATCATTTTCCATTTCAGCTGAAAATAGATGAAAATAATGATGTTTTGAACAATAATGCAGCTGCATCTATTGAAAAACAGGTGACAGATATTGTTTACATTTTAAATCAGAAAATCAATGATTTTCAAAGCTATCTATTTAATAAAAATTTTAGAATGTCGAAGATGATTTTGATGTTCAATCCACTAACGATTTCAATGGTATTGAAGTTCAAACTGATATGACCATTGTAGTATATCAGAAGTATTATCAAATTTAAGTTTTGCCAATTCTCTCAATGAACAGCTTCAAAATAGAATAAATCATTTTCAGTTATATAAGGAATCATTTTGTGTAAATAATGCAAAAACCAAATATTTCACTGGAATAAACAATTACAAGGTTTTGTATCTGATTTCCTCTCCATTCCTTTTTTCCAAAGGTGCAGTAGTGACTCCTTTTTCTCAGCTTATAATTACGCTTATGAAATTAAGATTAAATTTAGTCAATTTTTATTTAAGTCACAGGTATTTATAATTCTACATTAATATTAAGCACTGAACTATTATGCTTTATTTTTTACTTAAGATTTTCTGTGGCACCAAATACTATTTGTAAATACTTTAGGTGTGTGCACGTATTATTTAAAATCTTGAAATGTTATTATTTCGCCAGATAGAGACACTTTGTATGCTACAATGCCTTTATGTTTCTAAAGAGCTTTTGGAAAATCTGTATGCGTTATAATTAATTGCTTTGAGGTTTTTATTGAAAGTCCTATCTGGCACAGAAACCTTCTCTAGATACAAACACCACAAAACTATGAAAGGGGCAATGTCTATCACTCCTCAAGGTACAGTTTCTAATATTTCAGAAATGTATGGGGAAAGGACCAGCGATAAATTCATCACTGAAAACTGTGGAGTCTTAGACAATTTATTACCTGGAGACATAGTTCTGGCAGATCGGGAAGATTCGGTAAATTTAATGAGAGCTCATTTAAACATACCGGAATTTACTAAAGGTATTTGACAAAATAATTTAAAATTTAATTAATTCATTCTACATAATATTTTGTTTAATTTCATCAGGTAAGTCGCAACTTGATCCTTCAGAAGTAGAAGAAACAAGACATATTGCCAAAGTCAGGATACATGTAGAAAGGGTAATTGGTTCTATTAAATAAAATTATACAATTTTAGAGGTGACCATTCCAATTAGTATGTTAAAAACTAACAAAAATCGTGAATGTCTCATAGATAAGGTAGTTTTAGTGTGCTGTGGCCTTATAAATTTCTGCCCATCTATGGTGCAATCTGAAGAATTAAGTATTTCACTTCTTATTAAAATATTTTTTGTTTTAAGTGGCTTTATGTTAAATATTTTATTATTTTTATTTTTTTTTTTTTTTTTTTTTGATATATTTTTTATTTACTTAACGTTTATTGTTAGTGATAAAATAATTATGTGATTTTTTTTATATTTTTATAAAAATTTTCAATAATTTTCTATAAAAGTTTTGATATACCAAATTTTTGTAAAGTTCCTTTACTACTATATTCTCCCCAACAAGTTTGTGAGTGAGAAGGAGATAAGTTTGAACGAACAAATATTGATTTTTAGAGAAATCAAGCTTAAAAAATTATACCAAACTTGCTTGTTTAATATTTTTAATAGAATTGAAGTTTTGGTCAAAGGAATGATATGGATGCTCAAGTTTATTTTTATTTGGAAGTACAATTACTGGAAGTGAGGTAGGCATTGTTGGTGGAACATCTTGCTAAAAAATGTCCAAAAATCCTTTTTTACTGTCTCCCAAAAATTTTTGAGTATTGTTTAAATTGAATTTTCTGTTAGTAAATTTTTGAATAAGTCTTCGTGGATTGAACTTTTATCATTTAATGATCTTGCGATACTGTTAAGGTAGGCTTCTTTTTCTACTGGAAAGAGTAAACGTTTTTTGAAATTCCCTAATTCTTTTTGTAAGTATAGCCCGCTTGTGGCTAAATTTTCGAGAGGCTGATATTTCCAGGAAATTTTGGCGTCGGGTTTTAATAATAAAGGTGGCTTAGCTTTGCTTATTGTTGGAGTTAATTTTATCCAATCGTTATTAATGTTGTATAATGGTGGCAAGATGTTTGAACAGCTTATTTCTGATACTTGTGTAATTAAAATTATCGTGATTGGTTTTCAGAATACGAGTATTTTTTTGTTTTGCAGAATGGGTAATTCTTGATAAAAGCGATCTGTTTGTATTAATTCATCGTGCTTTGGCACGCATTTTAATATGTAAATTGCTTCACCAACTACCTTAACAGGATGACCAATTCCAAAATTTTGGTAGGCATATTTGTCGGGATCAAGGGATGCTAATATTTGGTTATTTTGTAACATTGATTTCTCGAGGTTACATTTTTTTTGCAACATGTTTAAGTATAATTTGCCAGCTTGAACGTTTACATGATGTTCAGTGTAAACAAATTTTTGGTTAATGTATGGGAATAGATCTAAGTTTTCTACAACTCCGGAATTAAGGGTGATTCTTTAAAAAATTTGGTTTATCGGTGCTTTATTAGAATCTAAAATGAGAATCTTGGGGTGGATTGTTTGATAGGTGACTATGTTGCATACTGTTATTTCGTGCGTTATTTTAAATGCGAATGATATCTGTTGCGAGTTTGATACATAAGTTGTAATATTATTTTTAAAGTCTGAAAAATCAATAATTTTTTCACAAAGTCCGTAATACAGTACTGAATAATGATCGGAAATATATCCTTGAGAAATGAAATTTTGCCAAAACGTGTGCCCATTCTGAATATCAATACAATGATATTTATTAAATTTGCAACTGATACCTGAGTTAAGAATTATCTTATTATTATTTAAATCTACTGATGCGGTTTGTTGTGTGAAAGTAATTTTAATATGACCTTGTACAAATGCATGATAAAAAGTGCATCAGAGTAGAATTGCCCCTAACAATTACTGCCTTCATAAGAACCTGCAAAAACTAATGGGGTAATTCTAGTCTGATTTACAATTAAATTTGTGATTATATGAGAGTTATCGTATTTAAAAATTTAAGTGGCTGATTTCTAAAGTGAAGTTTTACAGTATTTTCTAAAATTTACTGAACTTAATATTCCGCTTTTATATTTAAACCAATCAAAACATTTACTTTGTTCTAATGTGATTTTTTTACAGCAATTCGTTCCTCTCTGGTTATTGAAAAATCAACATCTAGTTCTTGTAATTGTTGCAGAGTGTAAGTGCAATATTTAATTGGATCAAATAATTCGTTTAACGGGGCTGGTAAATTTTCAATAACTTTAGGAATTCTGTATGCAGCAAATGGCTGAACTATACTTAAAATGCCTGCACATGAGTTAGAATCATTTAACTCTTCTAGAGTATCCATGGTATCTTTTCCAGTCTAATGAACTTCAACATTTTCTGCATCTGATTAACAAATAAAAAATTGCATGAAAAATAATATTTT
Organism: Anagrus nilaparvatae; assembly: GCA_022575985.1. Taxonomy (NCBI): domain Eukaryota; kingdom Metazoa; phylum Arthropoda; class Insecta; order Hymenoptera; family Mymaridae; genus Anagrus; species Anagrus nilaparvatae. The sequence goes on along the minus strand of JAKSXM010000247.1, from coordinate 24,997,254 downwards.
ATAGTTTTTTAATAATATTTCATAGTTTTATATATAGCTTATAATTTACTATTTAATTGATATAAATAAAAAGTTTCTTCTTACACAATATGCTTTACTTCTAATAGGATTTCTAAAATTTACATTATTTATTTTTTTGAAGTCAATTTCTTTGCATCTGGATGGTATTTTCCAGGCACAATGCTTTTCAGTGCAAGATTCTTCCTACGTTAAATCAGTTGAATACATATTTAAAAAAATTTTTTTTTTTTAATCTAACAAATGTAAATATTAAAATTATGTTTTATTTTCAGTTGATTTAATTAATAAAATAATTAATAAAAAAAAGAAGTCATAATTATATTGCGTTGCTTGGTGACATTAAAAAACAATTGTCAAAAAAAAATTAGTCGATCGCGTGAAGTCAAACTAATCGGCCGCGCGCTTCTAATAAAAATTTTTTAACCTAAGTTTTGCAGTTTTATTTTTTTGTTAGATTTTTTATTAAGTATGAGCCGTGTTTGACCGTCGTAAATCATAAATTATTTTATGAAAAATCTCAATCCATCCATAAATCTAAACAAAATTTGAAAAAAAAATATATCCTTTCATCGACAAAAATTAAATTTTATTTATTTTTTTCTACACTGATTACTGGAATGGAGTACCTAAGGTGAGTTCCTAAATAATTTTGGAGAATTTTATTTCAAAAATATTTAAATTTTTATAATTTTTTAAGGTTATTTTCTTGTTTTGTGTACGGGTCGAGACCTTTCCATTTTTTTAAGAGTGATTAAAATTGTATTTGAAAAAAGTAATGCCTAAACAAAAAATTATGAGTGAAAAAAAATGTGCGTGCATAAATTGAAGACATGGAAAAAAAAGTTTTGGAAAAATTAGAAAATATGGATGTGTTTTTTTATTTTTAGGTTTCTACAGGATTCCTGGAGCCGTGAAACAAGCAATCTGTAGCTGGAGCAAAAATTTTTATTTTATTTTCTATTTCCCTTTTTCGAATTTATCTCTTTCTATTTTGGCAAATCTCATTTGATTGTATACAATTGATAAATTGTATAGAATCATTTTTGTATACAGCTTTATAGTATACAATGCTATATACAATTTGTAAATTATCTGTACCAACTTTTTTACATGGGAATCGCACTGAAAATAAAAAATTGAATCATAATATTAAAAACTTTATATATTTACAGCATTAATAGCATTTTCATATTTTCCAGCATCAGGCTAAAATAAATCTTACTTATTTAGTAATAAATAAGAAAATTTTATATGCAAACGTTGGTAAAATATTTTATAATCGTTAATCGCTTGCCGATACAAATTACTTAGAATATAAATTAAATTGTATAAAAATCTTAGCCGGTAAAGAAGTTTTACACACATAAAGAAGGAATTACAATTAAAAAATCATCTATCATCCATAAAAATCATAAAAATTATTACGTTATATATTGGTTGAAATTTCTGAAGTGCATATGAGTTGCGTGGAAAGGTCACCAAATCTATTCCAAAATATTTTTTACGAAAGTATGCTTAAGAAAAATAATTTTTCCAATTTCCTAGCCTTCTGGATTAGTTGACTGTCTTTTTGAAACAGTTTTATTTTTTTTAGATTTTTGAAAATTTCAAGCATTCAGACATGATTTGTTTGAGGGTTTGACCCTTTGAGAATTTTTTCTCTAGACTTTATTTCAATTCCTATTCTGCGTATGATCATTTTTCAAGATCTTCTTTTTGTAAAAAAATAATTCATAGTTATCAGGAAATATATTTTTATGGATTAATTTTGTGTCCAGCTAAAGGAAAAAATAAAATGCTTTTTCTCGTATGATTAAATAAATGATTTTTTACAGAATTTGGTAATATAGAGTAAAAATCTTTTTACAGACAAATAAAAACGCTGCCAAGTAATTGACACTATGGTAACATAAAGATAAATAAAATGCGCTTAATGATCTATATTTTACCTAACAACGGAAAAACTAAAAATAATCTTTTTCTTTATATTGGCAGCTTAACATGTCATAGAGAAAAGAAGATTTTCTACACCAATGCGTAATTATGTCTGCTAAAAAGTTTTTGGTGTAGTTGGCGTAATTTTATCTTAATGACATAATTACACCGGTTATAACAAAAATGAAAAAATGTTTACTATTTTTAAATTGAGGAATAAACCATGGAAAATATATTGGTGTTGAAAAAATATTTTTAAAACTAATACTTCCATATAAAAAAATTAGGCCCATTATTACTAATAAATATGAAATTAAAGTTTTTGACCAAGAGGGCAATTATTTTTATTATTATTATATTTAGTATACTAACAACAATGACTAAGAACAACTTGTTCTAAAATACCAAAGTTATTCAATTTAATTATTAATTAATTTTATTTTATAGTATTTATATTTTATTGTTCATTTTATAAGTTCGAAACGGTGTGCAAATGGCACATGAAACGTAACAAAATTTAAATTGTTTTATTTACTTATTGTCCTCTTAATCAAAAACTTCAATCTCGTATTTATTATAGCATGATATTAAAAAATAATAATTTATAGTGATATAATTGTGTTATGAATTGATTTATGAATTAAAAAAAAATTTATTATTACATCAGAAAAACTGTTAACTCTAAGCGTCGGTTTTTGACAACCAATAATCTAATACTTATAATCTCTAATACGCACGAAATCAAAAAATAATTTTTAAAAAATAGATGTAACTGTACGATAAAAGTTGTCAATTTATAAATATTTGACATATTTCTGCTTAAAATTCATTTTTATTTATAAAACGATTAAAAGTATATTAACATTGACTTCTATAATCGTTCATATAATACGAAATGTAAATCAATGTAAGATTTATCTGATTAAAATTTGAAAGCAATTTGTAAATACAAATCATCTTATTTACGATAATGAAATAATTATTATTTTTTTTTTTTATTACTACTTATCAATAGAAATTTTTCAACTATGAATAAATATTTTTAAATTTATTTTTTAATTCGCGTCATTATTACATTATTGATGCATTTGTATTGATAACAATTTAATATTATAAAATTTGATGCAATGGTTTGGCGCCTTATTAAAATTTTTTTGAGTAATATTTTTTTAATTTTCAATGCAATAAATATAGTCAAAACAAGTGTGGAGAAGTCTCGGGAGAAGTCCATGTAAATTAAACAACTACTTCTGATGAGCTTTTGATGAAATTTCATAATCCTTTATTTTTGAACGGTACAGATTATATTTTAAAAAAATTTTTAGACATATTTCTTAGTGATTGTTTAGTCTATTGACCCAATAATACAAAAAATAATCCAATAATTAATTCATTTTTTTATAGATTTAGAGTTTCTAAAGAAAAATATTTATTACAAATATTTTATTTTTAGGGACATGTAAATCATTGAGGTAGGAAAAATAGATTGCTGTGTCTAAAATTCTATGAAAACTGATTGTTAGTCAATGAAATGAGTATAGAACTTTTAATATAGGCGTATTCATCAATAAATTATACATGTTGTAAACTGAAACAGAATCCGTTTGCCGTGAGCGAAAATAGTCCGCTCGCTCAAACGATTGCAAATAACTAGAAACGTAAATTGCAGTTTACGATAGCGTTTACATAAAAATATTTTCATGCATATTTTTATACTGCCAAATTAGGCAGAGAATCTCTCTATACTTATGGGTAAAATTTTTTTCATGTAATAATTTTTAAAAAATGAAGTTTTTAACGTTTTTAATCAATTAGAAAAAGGTATGTAGTTTCTATTCCTCAGAACCTAACGGAAAATTATATAGATCCAATTGTGAAATTTTTAGTAATAAGTGATTTTATCTATACGGCCCAGAGAAAATGATGAAAAACGATTTTAGAATAGTATGGAGGAGACCTCAAGACTGGATTCGATCTCGTCTCGTCTCGTTTTCGAGACGAGACTGAGGCGAGACCAAACAATAATTTTCCGAGACGAGACGAGATTATCGTATCGAGACTCTCGGTCTCGTCTTGTCTCGAAATTTTTTTTGTCAAATAATTTTTATAAAAATAGGTAGGATTATGGTAGGATCAAACTTCTTGACAAAAGTAATGAAATAAAAAAATGTATTCTTATTTTTTTTATACATTCAATATTTATACGAATGGAAGATAATAATTATTATTATTATTATTAATTGTAAGTATAAAAAAAAATGAAATTATTAATTTTTGCTATAAAGTTCGCAGCTGCCCTAATAATTATTTTATATTTTTAAAATAGTTCACATTTAACGAATTAAAATTACAAAATTCTTCATAATAAATAAAAAAAATATTTGATTTTTTAGAATAATAAAATTATAAAATTATAAAATATAACTAATAAATAACTTCATCAAAATAATATTGAACAGGTATAAATAATTTCGCTATTTTAAATTTTAAAGAAATAAAAAAATTAATAATGTACTTACGTCCACTTACGAAGCTATTCAGGGCATACCTGGCAATCGGTTACGAGCCGTTTAGCTGGAAAACGTCCAGGGTAGCCTTCATTCCGAAAGGCGGAAAAGTAGGACACTCTGTGGCGAAGGATTATAGACTGATCACACTCATGTCGTTTCTCCTGAAAACACTTGAAAAAGTGGCCAACAGGAAAATGGACGAGGAACTGGTAGTGTTTCCCCTCGCGGTAAGCCAACATGCTTATCAAAGGGGGAAATCTACCGAAACGGCTCTACATGGAGTGGTTAGTTACATTGAAGCAGGTATGGAAATATACGGAGCAGTAATGGCCACTCTCATTGATATTGTAGGGGCATTTAGCCATTGATTGTGGCGCAAGGGAGCATGGAATTAATGGAACAATAAGACTATGGTTGGGAAAATATCTTAAACACAGGTACGTTGTTTCGGAACACGGTTTCTCGAAGTTGTCTGTACCAGCGTTGGAAGCCTATCGGCTAACCCCGATAAAACCCAATGCATCCCCTTTACGAGAAAACGCAGCCTGGATACCTCCAGGGGACCTATCTTATACGGCAAAACGCTTGACTTTTCCAAAGAGGTAAATTATCACGGCGTGGTGCTGGACGATATGCTGAACTGGAGGACTCACATGGAGCATGTAACAGCCAAATTCCTTAATGGATACTGGCTATGTAGACGTATGGTGGGAGTAACCTGGGGTCTAAGACCGAAATTGGTAAAATGGATTTACGACGCGGTTATGATCCCTAGGCTCACATACGGATCAGTAGTATGGTGGCACAGATCTAACCTCATCACTGAGGGAAAGAACCTGGACTGCCTACAAGAATCGACAGAAACCACCGAACATCTGATCTGGGCTTGCCCAGCGCTGGAGGAACGACGCAGACGGTACCTCGAGTTTTCACTAACGAACACAGAAGATGTTGGACCATTGAAACCTCAGAGCCTAGTGAACTTAATAAGGTCACTTCATAGGAGGGCGGAGACCATCTGGGGGGGGGAGCCTAAGGCGAGCCGGCAACAGGTATACCCGAACTGTGGTAAGATCTCGGTGACATATTTCTATGGACTATGCCTAAAGGTCTATGTGCGCCCTGGTCGATGCCCCGAACTGGGGAATGTGGAGCTGGTTCACTGCCGGAATAACCTGATGAGGGTTATTCTGACCTCTGCTCCGCATCTTCGGAACACTAACACACAAGGTAGCAACCATGCAGTTATTCGGACCCTCGAAGGAAGGGTGACTCTGAGATCATGCTTGCATGGAAGCAGGTCTGGACTTCCCAACAGAGGCAAGATCTCTGCAGGTTGTCACTTTTGGGACACTAACCGCGAGCACCATCCAAGGGAAAACAAACATAACACAATACCGGGACATCCAGGGCTCTTACTTAAAGGGACCAGGATGGACTAACGGGGATTTAAACAGGTGGAGCGCTAGGGGCTTTTAAATTAAGTCGGGTGCTCCGGAGCTTGCCTCCCCCCACCCAGGCAAAAAAAAAAATAATGTACTTATATAGTTTTACATAAAATTCTTAAAATTGACTTAATTTCACGTTTTGTAAAATATAGCAATTTAATTTTAAGTATGTATCAACATCCTTAGGGCGGAGGGTGTTAATCTCCTTTGCTACATAATAAATATAAAAAGATTTATCCCAAAAATGTTATAATGGTTATCAAATTTGTCAAATATTAATGAAAATTGTTTGTCTTAATTAATTGTTTATATTGTGAAAGATTTGATCTGGTATATTGTAATGCATATGAATTAAAAAAAAATACTTTAAAGAATTATGTAAAATTATATTTCTTCATTGGCGTGGTTTTAGCATTAAACTTGAATGAATTAACAAAAACTTATTACTATTAGAGAGATATAAAAATTCAAGCAACTGTTATAAACAAATAATTTTGTTTATTATTAAATTATCACCGGAGATATATTATATATTATACATTTTGGAAATGCACATAAAGATAATTTAAGTTTTTTTTGCCCTCCGGGTGTACAACTCGCGCGTAAAGAATTTTCTGCACTCGTTCTACGCCTAGGTAGGCAAAAAATATTGTAAGCACCATGGGCGAAATACTTTAGACACTTGCGTGAACACTTATGCTAATGCTCACGCTATTTCCAAAACTTTTACGTCCTTGATGCTTAATATACTATTTCGAGACTGTCTCGAGTATCGAGACAAGACCGAGATGAGACCTTAATTTCTGAAAATTTTCGAGAACGAGACAAGACTACCCAAAATCTCGTCTCGTCTCGGTCTCGTCCATTACTATTTTAGAACTATTTTGTAATTAAAAGTAATCCGAAGAGAGTCTAATGTGAAAACCAACAAAAAACTTAATGAAGTAAGAGTTCATACCTAAAGCTCCGTCATGCTGCGGTGCTCGAATTGTAAATGACTAAAATTCATTTTTTTTTAATTTTCATCAAATGTTTTACGTTTCAAGACGTTTGCAATCGCTAAAAAAAAATCTAATTGACGCAACTGAGATTCTTGTGGTAACCGGAATTTTTTTCAGTGTATTTATTAACACCATATACTCTACTGCATCCCGAAATTACTTAAAAAAATGAATTAGTATACCTAATAATCATAAGTGATTACTTATTATAACTAAAATATGTATTTTTAAAAATTCTAGGAACTATGTTATTATAACATTGATTATAGTAATATAAATGAATAAATATGAATAAAATATCGATTTAAAGAATGTTAAGACTGATTTAAATTTAAATTATAAATGTTTTACATTATTTTTTATACTTCAAAGTAAGCCTACACGTAAAGATGTTGTAATCGTGAACTTGTAGTTTTATTTAAAAAAAAAATAATTACTTGTTTATAACTTTTACAATTAAATACAAGTTTAAAATGTTAAGTTACAGATTTTATGTTTAAAATTTTGCCATTTTCACAATAAATATCAAAACTTTCATACGTATATATATGGCTCATTTTCATTTTTTTTGCAAAAATAGATTTAAAAAAAATAATATAAAAATCTTGTTTTAGTTCTGTAATTTTTTGAAAACATAAAGTAAAAGTTTTTTTTTATCAAAGGATCAACTGGTTATTGCCATAAAAACTTAGTAAAATTAACAAATTTTTATTATTGTGCTTTAAACAGATTATTTCTTGAGGTATAAAAAAGTATTTTTATGCTTTTGTTAATAAATACGAAATTTTTGGTCATATTTTAAACTAAAATAGCATCTAAAACATTAATTTAAGGTTAAATAGCTGTTGGTACATCTAAAATTAAGTGAAATACAAACTTTAAAAAAAAGGAAATAAAAATCCATGCACTTATTTTGCTTAAAACACCAAGTTCTTAATAGGAACGGTAAAGGCTTTTTTGTCATATTTTAGCCACAAATTTTTTTTTCAACTTAAAATTATGTTAATTTTTATGGTGTAAGGTCAACAACTTTTTGAAATACAAACTTTAAGACAAAAAAATTTGTAAATTCTTACTTCAATCGGTATATATATATCGGTATGACACTATTTTTGCAAAAAAATGAAAATGAGCGATATATAAAAATTTTTCAAAAAATCCGAACCGGAAGTCAGAATTTTAAAAATACTAATGATCGAGTTGTATTATTACATCTATCATAATTTTTTGATCTGGAAAACTCAGATTAGTTTAATCCACGGAGATTTTTTTGGGTGAAAATAGGTTTTAAAACAACAAATTTAGCCCCATCAAAAGAAAAAATACCTAAATATTATGACCTGAGAATTGAATTTTACGAAAAATGTCCTTAAAATTCTCATGGCATATAGCAAAAATAAAAAAATTTTGAGTTACTTTAGAGCCTTTATTATCCGGACCTCTATTTTACTAATATACGGATTCTGGAACAACCGGGCAAACATTCAAGTCCAAATATATTATTTGATTTTTTTTTATATTAGTCTAATAGTCACGTAAAAATTTTTTATACGACTTTATGCCTTCAATGCTATATCATTTAGCTTCTAATCATTCCAAAAAATTTTTTTAACTTTATCTGAGAATTATTAATCAGGGGCGTAGCCAGGGGGGGGGCGAAGGGGGCGATCGCCCCCTCCAAAGGCCTGGGGCGCCAAATATATAAGGGCGCAAAATTCGTATTTGCGATACTTGCGTTTAATTTATTATGAAATATATTTTGAATATTATACAACTTTGATATCTTTTTATAATCAGGGTCCAAGATTTAGGAAGATTAACAAAAAAAAAAAAATTATTTTAGATGATATATTTATTATGATCCCACAAAAAAAATTTAATGTCTAGTAAATAGAAATTGTTTCAAAATTTTTTTTTTTTTTTAATTTTATTTTTCATATGGCGGATGTTTGAAGAAATATATTGAAATTTATATGTGCTTGTTCTCAGAAATAGATTTTGATATGTTGTGAAGTAATAAAAAAATTGTAGTTGAAATTGACAAGAAAAGGGATATATATTATATATACATTGGTTCATATATTAATAGTAGTATTATTTTAATTGCTTTATCATATAAACATTTTTTTTAGCATTAAAAAAAAATTTATGAGTTTAGGACGCAGCTGTGATTTTTAAGTTAGATTTTTTTTTCGTGATCTTGGAAGTATATTGTTTGGATTTATTTAAAAAAAGTGTGCCTGTAAGCATCACAATTTTCCCATATTTAAATAATATGGGAATTTTTACTTTTCAGCTTTCTAATTTTTTACAAAGCTAGCAAAATCTTTTGAAAAGCTGCTAATCAATGGAAAGTAGTATTTAAATATATAAAAAACGTTACCCAACCTTAAGCAGCCAAAAAAATATTTTTAAATCGATTTAATGGGTAATAAACGTAAAAAAAATCCCCATTAAAATAACATAGCTTCATGTAATTTAAATGGAGCATTTTTTTACGTTTATTACCGGTAAAAAAAAATTTTAGGGCGCCATAAGCCTATTTTTGGGGCGCCTGACCAAAAATTTTAAATCGCCCCCTCCAAAACCAATTTCTGGCTACGCCCCTGTTAATAATGGTATACAATTTATCACCCATATTTAATTTCAAATTGATATTTATCTGAGAACTTATTACTTTCTTTGTATTAACCAGATTTTCAATTATCCGCATCGGGGCCCCTTTAACCTAATCATAATAAACGAGGTTCCAATGTATTAAAAAAAATAATGGTTTCAAAAATTGAGCACTGGACCTTTAGAAAGCTATAAATAGATGAAAGACTTTTAAAGCCTCAGCATTTTTATAATTCTTTGCGATTTTTTTGCTTAAATTATATTTGTGTTATACAAGACATTTTTAGGAAATATTTGATCGTTAATTTTATATATTTGAAACTTATTCAGCGTGTTAAAGCAATTGAGAAATCTTTAAAAAACAAAAACAAATCATATTACAAAACTTGCATGTTTTAAGGCAACCGAAAAAAGAGGTTTTATTCAACTTTTAGGCTGCTGAGTAATTTTGTCCAGTATTCTAAAAATTTTAGCGTTCATAATTCATGCATACCTTTGGTTTATTTCTTTTGATAAATGAAAAATTAATTAATTTTTTTGAAAAGATAATTCTTAAAAAGAAAATAATAATAATTATTAAAATTATCTTTTAATTCTTAAAAAGAATTATCTTTAATAAGAAATTTATATATTTCTTTTCTTTATTTTTAGTTACAAATTCGTTTTTGAAAATCGCTTAAAACTGAAATTTGCCTTTTTTTAACATGTTTTCTTTATCCTCCCAAGCCGTTCAAATTCTACTCCTTTTCGTACTGTAGTACCCATAAAATTTTCAATCAAATCTAAGAAAATTCATGCGAACGATTCACTCAAATAACTTGAAACTAAGTCAAATCAAAAAAAATATTGGAATTAAAAGTTACAAAGTTGGAAGATGATAATTCGACGATGAACTTGAAACAACCTTAAAACTGTTATACGTGGTCTATTCAGTTCGACTTTGTTTTTTTAAAATGGAAACCCATATTTTTAGAATTCAGTATTTAAGTCCGTGAAATAAAAAGTTCTTCAATTATCAACACAGGTTGACTTTGAAAAAGTTTTCACTCTTAAAAAGTGTGTTCTTAACATTGTTTTAAATTTTAGAAGCAATAAGGAAACCAGAATCTTTCTTACAATTAGTACTAAAAAAAATATAGAAATGTGTTTGAACAAAATATATTTTAGTATAGTTCTTCTAGCTATGTCTTCAAGTATCTCATCCCAAAACGCACAATCAAGTTATTAATTAATTAAAGTTACGTAACCTGAAGTTTATCAGTTATTAAATATGATTAATTATTGAGCCTCGCGTACGTGACAATATTCTCGACAAAATTTGCTTTCCGTTCTTGGTAAAATGATCGTTAGAAGGAAACTGATTAAGTTAACTAATGTCTTTTTTTCATCTGAATATTCTGTAACGACGGAATTACGATTCCATTTAAAAATACCTTAAATATTTTTGAATTCAAATATAATTTCAACTATAACATTTGGTTCATGATCTGGTTCCTCCGAGTTCCTCATTAAATAACCTTTTTTTTAGGTTTAATTTCAATTTTTTAATTATTGGTAAGTTTTGTGACCTCTTGACGCAAAAAACCGATATTTTCGTCTCGTCTATGTGTGTGTCTATGAATATAACCGGTATTTTTCCGTAACTTTGTGCTATTAAAGAAGTAAAAATAATTTTTTATTGACCAGGGCCTAATTTTTTTTTCAACATTTGTCTCGCCAAAAGAACTCAAACTAGTTTTTTTTTTAATTTGGATGTAATATCTAATTTTTTTTTTTAATGGAAAGTTTTGAGAAATTCATGGTAACTACAGTTTTTTTTTTGGACGTAATACCTTGTTTTTTTACACATATCTTATTATAAGAAATTCGTTGTTACTCGATTTCCCGAATCCGATACATAAAGGGTACCCCGGGATAAGATAGGCAAAATGCTCTAAGAGATAGATTTTTAAATAAAGTTGATAGTGGTGTCAGTTTGACCAAAAAGTTTGGATCAATATAGAAATTTGAACAATTTCGAGATATTAAGCGAAACGCATTTCTATCGGTTTGATAATGGTATTCAATAGTTTTTAAAAAAATAAACGTATAACTATTGGCAAAAAAAACTACCACCGTAAAGTGACAGAACCGGCGCTGATGTACAAAAATGGCGACGACAAGCGGTGTAATGGCGCAGTCAAGCGGTGTGTTAGATATAGGAAAAAATTAGTTCTGTAATAAACCGCCTGTGGCGTTTGGATATTTTTTTTGCCTATACTAATTAAGGCATGTTCTTCTTAATAGTGAAAAAAAAATTTCCGATTTTCCTATAATTATGTGAAAATCTGTATATAGTGCCATTTCGAAACTTTAATTCGACGGAAAATACGATAAAAAACATCAATATAAGCATGTATTGTTTTTTCTTTAAAATCCTTTGTCGGTACATGTCTATATGACATTTCTCAGGTATTGCGAAGGCAGCACGCGCTGGCAATACATAAGAAAAACCTCAATATGTACAAGAACATGCATATATGCCATTTTCTCCTGTATTTTTTTTGAATCTATACTCATTTTTTTTCAATACACAGAACCCTACCGATCTGCCATCGGATATCGCTAATGATAAGAGACAAGGAAATAATTTTTGCACCATCGGTTAGAGAATTTGATAACGATTACGTCCATATGAAAAAGTCATTTTTCATAAAAATTCATATATTGAGGATTTTAATCTGTAGGGCAATATTGTGTGAAGATATGCTAAAAAGTATAATCAAGATAAAAGGAAGTTGATTATTAACATCATTTTGAAAAATATTTATGAAGTATAGTTTAATTTTAATAATCTGGAACGGAAGTGTTTTTGTATTGAGCGCATTTAGTATATTCAAAATATTGTTTATCAATCAAAAGTTTTCTGGTATAATTATGGACATGAACTCATTTAAAGACGCCACTTGATGCTAGTTTATCAATTTTGAAATTTATGAAAAACATATTCATTTTAATATGTTTTTTTAAAATCATAGTAATTTTAATGTGTATTTTTATATAAAATTAAAAATTGTTTACTTCAATTTCAGTTAAAATTTAAATAAATCTTATATGAATCATTTTATATTTTTTTAATGAAAATATTGAGTAATGAAGTTTACCAGAAATTTCATTTATTTGATTATCAATTGAATAAAATAAATAAGTGCTTTAACTTTTTTATTTTGTAAATGAAAATTTTAATTTTAATTTACCAACTTAGGGACGTTCAATAATTACACAACGCTGTATGGGGAGGGGACCATTTTATTGAAACTGTTACTGGGTTATTACGATAGGGTAGGTTCAAGGTAAAAAAATGTTCACACAGCGATGCAGAAAGGTGGACTGATTCAAAATATCCAAAAATTAGCGTTACGTAATAATTATTGAACGTCCTTTATTTATCTAAGCTTGAGAGAGACTTCGTTTTTTAATCTCATTAAACTCAATCTTTTATCATATAAAATGTTTTGCTTCAAATTATGATTCAGTTATTCTGAAGATGATTAAATTAATTATTATATTATATTATTCACACAAAAGTAGGTGTTACCAAAAAGTCACCGATTGGGTCATAAAAAACTCCAGTAGCCAACTTTTTAGCTCTCTCTAATAATATGGGGCCAAGTTATACCATACAAAAAATTTTTTATGAAATAACATGACATCAACCTTGACCACAGATTAAAGTCCTTCCTTTTAAAAACACCTTGTTAATATTATAATTTGTTTACAATGATGTAAATGAAAAAAAATAATTAATTACTATTAAAACTTGTTAACATTGATTCTAATAAATTAGGTTACTATAACTATTTTCTTTTCTTGAAAATATTCAAAATTGTAAATATTATTGTAAACAACAAAAATGAAATAAAAATTCATGATAAATAATAAAAAGAGAGGCCATTACGTAACAGAATTATCTTAATAAACAAAACTTTAAATTCGCATACTTTTTTGTATGTTAAACAAATATTTAATTTTTATAATGTCTTAATATTCATAATTGAATGATCCTAAATTTAAAAAATTTAAAAAAAAGTTTATCAGACTTGACTTTAATTAATAATATAAAAATTTTATAATTTTTTAATATTAAAATATTTTTTAATAATTAAAAATATAATAAACAGCGCCTACATAATATTTTTTTAATTGTTAATTATTTATAATTATTAGATACAATGTAGTATAATGTACCTATATGTTGCAGTATAATTATAAAGAAATATCGCATCTTAAGATCTATAGTACAAATACACTGTGAAAAATAAAATGCTCGTACAGATATTTACAATCATGATTGTAAAAATTTTTAGATGTTTTTCAGTAAATTACCGGGCAAAATTTTTTAGTATGTTTCTGTTCTAAATTTTAAAATTATTTTCTGATAAGGCTCAATTTCAATAAAAGATATCACAAAATAAACTAAGATCCGGTATTCAATTGAGTAATTAAGCACCTCCACAAGTTAAAAACTTGCAATTAGCGTAACTGATAAAAATTTTTAAAAAAGTGTGGCTAGGGAAATTTTATTACAGTTACAAATACGTGTACTATAAAATTTTTCCCAGATAGATATGCTTTGTAGCCAATACTAAAAGTATAAAAGATATCTTAAATGAGAAAATTAAATTTTATTCCGATAAACTCTCTACTGATAATCTTCCAGTGGCCAAAATCCAACTAGTACAACCCATAAAATACGACAGGAGAGTAGGAGAAATCGTTGGTTTAGTGTCAGAGTTCTCAAAATTTATCCAAAACTTTGCTTAACCTAAAGCTCCTTCTGAACCACCAAAATCTAAGTTTTATGTTTTAAATAGCGATAAACTAAGTTAATTATTCTTTGTGACTTTAAATAACAAAAGTCTCACAATGCTTTACTTTATTTAATTATCGATAAACCAAGATTTTTCTTCGTCAGTGGCGAGAAAACGCGTCTTTTCCGATCGCACAGCGGCCGGGAAATACGTGCTTTCTGGACGCTGACAAGAAAAGCATATTTGTATTACACTCTGTTAATTCAACGATATTCCAGGGTTTTATTCTAATTATACTGATTTTATTCAAAGAAACTACAATCTTTTAGTTTTGATACCGTGGCAAGCCACGAGGGCTAAAATGGCGATAAATTTCATAGCTATTTATTAAACAAGATATTGTATAAAATATTGGTTTTGGCTTTGCATGCAGTTGTATGCACGAACGAGTGCAGACAGCATGTAAAAGTCGAATCCCATATTTTGTCCCGTGTTCTAAACAATAGTTTTACATATAATGGGCAAAAAACCCGCCTCCCTAGGGCAGAAAATAGTCTTTTTTTGCCCTAGATATGTAAATTATATTTTCTTGTCAGTGGCCAGAAAGCACGCATTTCCCAGTCTCTGCGTGACCGGAAAAGACGTGTTTTCTCGCCACTGACAAAGAAAAATCGAATACGACCCTTGTCCATAAATAAAGAATGACCCAAATTTCTGGACACGGGCTCGTAATTCACTATTTATTTTCAACCGATAGGGTCAAAAGTAAACTACAATTTGACTTTGTTTTGTGACAATCGTTACCACTTAATTTATTGATCAAAAAATCACTTGTTAGACTTGATACTCTATTCAACGCAATATTTAGAGAGATCAGAAAGAAAAGTAAACTCCCTGAATTACGGAGTGTCAGGTGGGGAATAAGTAACAAATACAAACATATTCGAAGTATTTTTAATGCAATTTCACATAAAATGAATTCAAAAGATAGAGAAGTACTAGATTATTGGAAGAAGACAAAATTTTAAACTTGAGATTTTTTTTTTTTAATATAGGAGTACGCTACCTGATCTACCTGCTCTGTCATTTATGAAGATATTGTAGCCGTTGATAGCAAACATAATATAAATACCCGAGTAGTGTAGACACAACCTAATTGCATGGAACATGTTTACTATATTAAAGTTCTTGATCCATTGGTCATTCACTGGTAAATCTACCTTATATAAAAATTGCACCAAGAAATATCACTTGCTTTTTTGCAAACGTAATTTTTAACCAAACTAAGCGGTTAATTACCTCCGTTTTAACACTGATAACTTTTATTTGCTACCCCCCAAACCGGAACCACCTTTTCAGATATAACAATATTCTCGATTACAAAAATCACTGCGCCCTGTAGTCAGGTATACATGTTATATTAAGTTTCCTTTCTGATAGAATTAAACTATTTATACTGTTCCCCATGATAATATACCCAAATAGTTTAATAAGAAAATCAATATCTACATTTCTTTAAGAGACTTTCATCCTAAAATTAACCTCCATTTAGTATTTATGACTTCTAACAATTATCACTACCATACCTCCAATTTAGTCTATATGATTAATTTCTGCAATTTATTACCCGGAAGAAACCGTTTTTTGAGCTCAGTTGAAGTTTTTAAGGCAAGCTTATACCAATATCTGAGACAGTCAAGCGTGAATCCAACCTTTCTTAAAACCCCCTACTATTTTTCCCTCGAATATTGGCAATGAGCCCCCTAATTCTTCATACTTTATCTTAATAGTATCTCTTTCTTATCTACTATTTCTCTAAACCTAAATTTCGAACCCAGCTCCTTAAATCTAATCAATTTGCTGAAATTATTTAACTTCATATTTTTTCTACTTATATTCCTTTATTTTTCAAAAATTATTATTTGATGCGTTATGCAGCGAATATAACTCTAATATACTTGTAACTTTTTTACAACCCTGTGAAATAAATTTCTTAATAAAAACAAAGTCTGAGAATAGGTAAGGCCTGTAAAATTTCGCATTTTGCAAAATTAACGTTTTTCAGAACTCATGAATAATCTTTTATTATTAAAATTTATTTATATGTATCTAAAACGATTCCAAGAAATACAGTATCTATAGATTCTCTATAGAGAACACTCTCTAATTACTCTAATCTTAACCTTAACACAATTGCCGCGGCATGGGTACAATGATCTTTAAGATGTCTTTATGCATCATTTTCCACCGCATTTGTCTGATTTTGTTGTCAGATATTTATTCTTTTTTTATATAGTTACTAGGGGGCTCCGCCCCCTGCGCGCTTCGCGCGCCAACCCCCGTACAGTGATTGAAAAAGTGGGTTAGTCATGAGAACAACAAATGTAAAATTTTAAATACAATTTTAATAATTACTTTCACTTAAAATATTGAGTATATTGTTTTTCTTTTTTATTTTAAAATTCGTTAATAGGTTTATAATTAATTGATTTATCTGCTTAAAAATAAAAAAAAATAAAATCACTTAGACCCATAAGGGCCGGTTTTGTCCAGTAGTACCTTATTGGCCCAAAAGTATCAAATTAGAACAAAAGTGTCAATAACTATGAAAATGGAAAATTTTATTAATATGTAAAAGTTTATAATAATTAAATTTTATTAAATTATATTAATACCCCATAAGGTTCGCTTACACCCACAAGGTCCGGTTTTGCTCAATATTACCATATTATAGTCAGAATGGCCCAAAAAAAAAGAGTGGCCCAAAAGTGTCAGAATGGCTCAAAAGTGTTAGAGTGGCCCAAAAGTGTCATATTGGCCCAAAAGTGTCAGACTGGCCCAAAAGTACCATATTGCGTGGCCTAAAAGTGTCAGACTGGCCCAAAAATACCATATTGTGTGGCCCAAAAGTGTCAGATTGACCCAAAAGTGTCAGAATGGCCCAAAGGTGTCATTCGACAGCGGCGGCAGCGGCGATAGCGGTTATAACTTTATAATTTATAGAGATTATACTATTATCTTTGGAAAAACAAATTACAATATACTTTTATAGATAAGTTTGAAAAAAAATGCTCGATTTCTACTGCTTATTCCAATGGGTATTTTAGGCTTAGAAACATAGGACTTAATAGTTTCTCCAGTCAAAATACGGGTTTGGTTGCATTATCACTGGCAAACATCAGATTTGCTGTAGTATAGATTTTTTGTGTCGCTGAACACAAAAATCGGAATCACTTGGCAGAGAAATTGGGGCTTTACCCTTAAATTTTCAAAAGCTACCCCCAAAAAGGGGCATTTTTTATATGTTCGCACTGTGAGCACTCAGATTTGCACCATACGGGTATTTTTTGTGGCTGATCAAGAATTTCGATGTCTTTTTTATAAAAAATTAAAATTTCACCCCTAAATTAGCTAAAACTACCCTCAAACAGGGCGTAGTTTTTGCTATTTTCGTACTTTGAGCTTCCAAGATATGCCCATATAGTTTTTTTTGGTTGCTAAACAAGAATTTCGACTCCTTTTCCATAAATATTCAATATTTCAACCCGTATGGTGCAAATCTGAGCGGTCATAGTGCAAATATATTAAAAAACCCTTTTTGGGTGTAGTTTTTGCAAATTTAAAGGTGAAAACCCAATTTCTCTGCTAAATGATCCTGATTTTAGTATTCAGGGACCCAAAAACTATACTAGATCATGCAAATTCTCCCCCCCCCCCCCCCCCCCATAATGATCAAGAAAATATTTAGAGTGGAAATAACTTTGCTTTGATCGAGTTTCCATTCAATTTTAATGCGGATTGGCTTATTTTTGGACAAGAAATTTTTTTTCCACATGATTTTCGATTTAAAATTAGTCCTGAGTTTTAAAATTGTGAAAATATCATTAAATTATATTTTTGGCTACAATAAGTAATAAACCCTAAAAAAAAAGAAAATAGATAATGCTAAATCTAAAATGTAAATTTTGGCATAAGTACGTAAGATAAAAAAAACTAAAAACTTCCGTGCTATAAAGGAAATTGAATTATATAATCGTATGAAAATTAATTAAATGGAAAAATATAGATATTATTAGAGTATTTATCAAATCAATACAGATAATATAAGTTCTTAAAATTTAATAATAGCTTTTAATAGTTTAAAAAGAAAAAAAAAGAAAATTTAATTATCAGTGAGAATTCTAAATACATGGAAAAACTATAATATATGCCTGCATTTATAATGAAAAAAATGGTATTAAAACTCAAGACGTCTCGTGAACTTCCTTATCAGAATTTCCTTTTTATAATATTAAACTCTGATATAGACATCTTTCCGATTTGACAAAATGCATTTGATATAAATTATAATTCATTGATATGAATTATAATTTTCTTGGATGTTTAATATTTGAATAAGAGAACTTGTAAAAGGTTATCACTTTTTAATATAAATACACATACATAATACCACTTGGATTAATCTCTCGGTCATCCAGTGTAAATTTATTATATCAAATTATGATATTTTATTAAAAAGAGAAAGATATATAAAAATAAAAAAAAATTATAATTAAAAAGATGACGAAAAAAAAAATTTATTATTATTATGATTATTTTAATAATATATGAATGATGAGAAAAAGAAGCGATTTACATTAAATGCTTTTAGTTTTATTAAGACTTATACCGTTGTATCTAAAGCACAAATAGTAGTTTATTAAACGCGATAAAACGCGTTTTCATTTTTTTAGGTATATATATATATACCTAATATATATATATATATATACACATAAGTTATTATTGATAACAATGTCTGATCTAGCAAAAATGGAATTTAAAAAACGTTGTAATCCAAAAAATAATAAAACGACAATGAAATATTTATTTATATGGTTTTTAAGTTTATTATCGATATTAAGTTTTGTATCAATATGTGTTTTTTGGTTCACCAATTATTTTTCTAATTTGATAACAACAAATTTAATTATTAAAAATGGTACATTAACATTTGTATGGTGGCAAAAACCAGCAGTTAAAGCATTGTTAAAAGTTTATATATTCAATTATACGAATATCAAAGAATTTGAGTCAGGTATTGATAGTAAATTAAAAGTTCAAGAAATTGGGCCATTTATATACAGCGAGACGTTTACGAGAATCAATCCAGTAATACATGATAATGGGACTGTTACTTATCATGAATCAAGATCATACGAATGGTACGGTGGTCTCAGTGAAGATACAACTTTAATTGTGCCAAATGTACCTCTTTTTACAGCAATGTCATTCACCAGAGATTTTAATTTAATAGCACAATTTACGTTAAAAACTGTACTTACGACAATGAAAATAAAATCATTCATTAATTTAACTGCTGGAGAATTTCTATGGGGTTATGACGATGAATTACTCAAAATGTCTAAAAGTTATATGAGGTATCAGAATTTACCATTTGAAAAATTTGGAATGCTTGCTTTTGTGAGTAATTATTTATTTATAATATATATATCAATAATATCGTACGAGAATTGCCCTTGATTTTTACACGTGGATTGTAGTAATTTTTAATCTGTAATTTAATAAATTTAAATTCATTTTTTTGTAAATTTTTTCTTTGAATTTATGTTAATTTAACAAAATATTAATGTTTTTATGGTTCGATTTCTTAAAAAATATTTATTTTTTTCTTTTAAAACGTCAAAAAAATATTACACAACGTCATATAATGAAAAAAATTATAATTTTGTTAAAAATTAATTATGAAAAAAATACTTATGATAAAAAATTTTTCGTTACATAATTTTTTTTACTGTGAAATTACCATTTTATGACTAGAAAATTTTCTAAAAATATTTTCATTTAAAAAAATTTAATTTATTTAAGACTTGAACAGAAAAGTATTCAAATTAAGCACAAGAAATTAGAATAAATTCACATTTTTACCTCAATTTCATTTATCATAAAAATGTAACTAAAATTTTTTATGTTACAAAAATTTAATATTAATTATTTTGATAATTTACAAGTTTAGATAGCATATAAAAGTTGAAAATATATTAGGGGTGTGCGGCGAATGTCGGGTTGAGTACCTGAAATTCCGGGTTTTTTTATTCGAATTGGTTCGGGTTTCGTATAGCAAATAAACTTTTGACGAAATCTGTGCTGACAAAAAAGGCCGAAATTTCGTTTCGAGTACCCGAAACTCGGACAATTTCGGGTAAACACACACCCCTAATATATATCATACAAAAAATATTATAAAATGATGTGTTGAGTCAACCAATAAAATAATATTTTCAATAACACACAATAGTATCTTATCCAATTTTATTTTTGCTACATAATCTAATCACTATACAAAAAAAAAATTAAAATTGGCAATATTAATTTCATCAAAAATAAATAAAAAAAAATTTGATAACAAAAACGTACATAATTGAAACGTACATCCTCTCTCTATAGATCAAACATTTATTATTCCTATAAAAATAAATATTTACGTTAATCGTTATCATTTTACAGTGAAATCGTATGTTTTAAATACAAAATTATATTTTTATTTAACGCAATAAAAATTTTAATTTTTTTTTATTTAAAGACAATAAATATAAACATTGAGATCACGCTATACATATTTTAATCAATTGATTTATATATTTACGTTTTTTATAAATTTATCAAAAAAAAGTTTTTAAATATGCAAATTTTATGTATTAAATATAAATAATCATTTACATTGACCTGTAATCGATGTTATGATTTTTTTTCACGGTCAAGGAATGGAATCATTTCATTTTTTAATATTCTTATTATAAAGTAGTTGGTATATTACATTTAATTTACTTATATGTTATGTGCGAATTGATATAATTTATATGAAAAACTATAAAACTTGACTTTGACTTATTTTTATCGATAATTTTTTCTAATGATAGAAAAATTTATTTAAGGTTACATTCCTGTAATTAATGATACTCATTAGCGGCACGTTTCCCACACGGTTTTTTACCTCCTTGCTATATTTTTAAAAGAACTAAAAAACGGGTTATATTGAAAATTTAACAGTTTTCCGATTTCCCAACATTGTCAATCTGCAACAAAGGAATCAGTCCTTGTTTTGTAAAAGCAACCTCCACATCGGTTGGGCACTTTTTGCGCAAAAGGAAATAGAATTTTTTCGCACGTCAGTTTTTTTTTCATAATATGTATCTCGAGACTCACAATATATAAACAAAATTGTAAGTACTGAATCATGCTTTAAATTTCCACGGCTATGATACTACGTCATTAATTTGCAGTAAATTTGCATTTTTCGCAATAATCGTTAAAAGTTTGAGAAAAATTCGCAAAACCTTAAGTTGCAAAAATAAAAATTAGTATCGTAATTTAAGATTTAAAAACCAAAAAAAACATAATTATCATATACTTGTAAATCTCAAAAATTTCAATTTTTAATATTTAAGGCCCTGGAATACTTAAAAATACTTTCAAGTATTTTTTTTCGTAATCAATCTTTCATGGCTATTAAATTATGATACTAATTTTTATTTTTGCAACTTAAGGTTTTGCAAATTTTTTCTTAATTTTTTGACGATGCGAATAATGCAAATTTAATGAAAATCAATTATGTGATATGATAGCCAGGGAAATTTGAGTACATGATTCAGTACTTACAAGACTTTTTAAATATTGTTAGCCTTGTTTGGCTGAAAAAGCTCACTAAAGGTGAACTTAAAACCTTACTTTATTTTTTTTCATATGCGGGATCAAATACACACATTTAAAATGCGAGCATCTCACGCAGCATAGTGGGACTTAAAAAAAGATTTTTTTGACCAGAAAGAAAAATTTTTTTTTTCTATTTTCATCAATATTTTCAAGAAATTAAAAATTGATCATTTGGACCCAAAATGGTCATTTGGTTTCTTGGCTATATCACAATAAAATAATTATTGATATAAAAAACTATAATTTACGCAGCTTGAAAAATGATACTTACATACACGAAAAATAAGACCAACCAGAAGAGTTTTAATTAATTTGCGCAGTATTTTTTGTAAAAGATTATCTAAAAAACCCAATTTAATATAACAGTGAGCCCTGTGTTAATAACCCGTGGAGCGCTATGAAATAAACGGAGGGTGTTGGAAATATTTTTTAATATTTTAAACTCATCCATAATTATAAATTGTAATTTTGTTTTTTACAGGTAGTGATCCCCCCTTGTTAGTTATAAAAATAAAACATAGTTTATGTGAATAAAAAAATAAAAAATTTATTATATTAATTTCCACAAATTTTGATGAATAATGCATTTTTTTCTTTTTTTTTTTGAAAATATTTATTTTAAAATATTTATAAACCTTCGATATGCAATCGTGCATTTAAAAAAAAATTAAATTGAGACATAATTACTAAAAAATAGTGTAAAAAAGAAAAAATAATAATATTTTGTAATTATGTTTAATTTGTTATGTCTAATTAAATCTTACTCTAAATTGTATTTTCTATTTTATGAAAATGAGATTTTTTTTTTTTAATTTAGACCAAACGAAACGATTGCACATCGACGGTTCTGAATTCGAAGGGTCGCTGGATTTTTCAAAATGGGAAAAATTTTGCCATGAACCTTACGACTTACGTCAACGATGTCTAGATATTTTTTTGAAATTTGCTTCCAATATTTAAAAACTTGATGGTAATGATTTTAAGTAACTATTTTTTTGTTGTAAAAAATTATTTTAAAAAATTACTTAATGGAAAATATTTTATGCAAAAAATAACAGTTAGATAAAAGTTTTTTAGGAAGAAAAACAAATTGATAAAAAACTATAGGAAATCGAGTTATGTTTACAGTAAATGATTAACAAATTTTCCCAATTACATAATTAGTATTTACTATTTTTCCTAATATAAATTGTTTTTTCTGGATAATTATTCGTTCTTTTTATAAAATAATAAGAATATTCAAAAACAAAATTAAAATTTATTGCATCGTCAAACGTCTGGGTTTTTAGACACGCGTAAATTATCTAATTACTCGAAAACATTGAATTTTAGTTATAATATTATTCAATTTTAAATCGAGACGACCTCTTTAAGTATAATCAAAATTCAAATATTTTGCAATTGTAATTTTTTTACATTTATGACTTTTTAATACTTGCTAAAATCAAAATAATAACATTTTTTTTTGCCAATTTTACTAAATAAGTTAAAAATGCACTTTTGAAATCTTATTGCTCCTCTATAATTGTCTCTAGATGGTGTTTAAAATCAGCGTTTATTAAAAAATCTTAAAGCTGGATTTTGACTTTATATTTATATCTCGCAAACAAATGATCGAAAATAGATGAGTAATATTTGAGCTTGTACAAAATTTTTGAGCCCTATAAAACCCATTTTAGTCAAAAATTACAATTTTGGCAGCAAATTAAAAATTGTGCTTTTTTGGCCAAGTAAGATCATTTGGTTTACTGAATATAATGGCAAGATAATAAAAAAAAATGCTGTTTACGGGGATTTAAAATTAAAAAAATGATATACCATTTGGGAGGTATTTAGTTGGCTTCGAAGGTAGCAGCTTCATTTAGAATAAAGCCTAAAAACTCTATCTTATAGCAGAGAGCCCTATTAGGGAGTCTAATTTTTAGGCCTAGAAGGTAAATTTAATTAAACCAAGAGTATAAGGGATATTTTTTCTACTACTAAACCTTAGAATCAAATTGGCTTCCTTATCAGTTGACACTCCCCTTGTTAATCAGAAAATTTTTATTTGCTTATCATTGAGAAAGAAAAGTCATAAGCAACCCTTGGCCATAAAAAAAAAATCATAATTTTAGAAAAATTTGATTAATATTCAAAGAACCTAAATAACTACACTTAATTCGCAAATTAAATACTTATCTGGTGATAATTTTTTTTTTTTATTCAAAACAAATCAATCAAATTATTTTTTTTTAAATAATAAAACAAAATTTATTATCAAAAAGTAAACTAAAAAAAATCTTTCGATATTCTAATTTATCTGTAGAATTTTGGCCTTGTACAATTCACATGTACTATATAAAAATCATAATCTATTTACGTTTTAATTAATGATAATATTATGATTTTAATGAAAACTAATTACTATATTAATTTAATTAATTTCAGAAAAGTGGAATTTCAAAAGATACAATAACAGTTCATACAGGTGAAAATGATATAAGAAATCTTGGATTAATTTCTCATATCAACGGTAAAGAATCTCGAAATGTCTGGCATGACAAATCATGTGATAAAATTGAAGGCACAGACGGAACAATGTTTCCACCTTATATGTTACGTGATCAAAATACAAGACTTAAAGTTTATGCCAAGGATATTTGTAGATCTATTCCCTTGGATTATTATGGAGATAGTAATGTTAATGGAATTCCAACTTTAAGGTATATATTACTCGAAATTTTAATTTGACTGGTAATGTCTTAGACAGAAAATTTTTAGTAGAATCTCACAACTAGCCTCTTGAATTGAACGCAAATTCGAATAAATATAGAAATAAATTTTAAGTATGTCCTCCTTTTAAAGAAAAGCACCTTTACTTCGTTTTTTATAGATTTTAAAATTGCCTAAAATAGCTTACAGTGTGTTAGTAACAAACTAGGCACTTTTCTAGTGAAATTTTTTGAACCATTCATATTTGGTGTTCGAAAAATCAAAAATATTTAAATAGCCCTAATTAGAACTTATAAATACAGTTCATTTAACGATTTCTAAATGCTGACAAAAAAATAACCACTATGCAAAAACTAACTAACACCATTTAGAACTGGTTGTAATTGAATAATATATAATGTTATAGTTTCTTAATTATAAATTTTTTTTAATGTAAAAATGTTTTTTTATTATAGATATAAATTGCCAAGCAATGTTTTTGAAAAAAATTCCAATAATTCATGTTTTTGTGAAAAACATAAAGATTGGAGAGGAAAAGTAACAGAAAATTGTTCTCCATCTGGTATTTTCAATAGTTCTAAGTGTAATTTTGGTGCACCAATGCTCTCGTCATTTCCGCATTTTTATTTAGCTGATAAATCTTTACTGAATCATGTTGATGGTCTCAAACCAGAAAAAGAACTTCATGAATCTTACGTCGATTTACACTCGGTGAGTAATAAATTTTATATTTTTGAAATGAATAGGTATGGAATTTCTCAACAAGTATTTACAACATTGAATACAAAAATGATTTTTTGAAAATATTCCAGTAGAGGTTATTTTTTGTGGTTTTTCTAGATTTTCATTTGTTATTTGAGTTTTTGGGGTCAATACAAAATAAAAATATAAAGATCGTTTTATTAAAAACTCAAAACAATAGAAAACCTCGAAAAAAACTTGTAACTGGTTTGTGTTAACACAACCAACGAGCATAGAACATGTTCATTTGTAACAGATTTAACTTTTACTCGCTAATTATTATAAGTCCCTAAATCGAAATTATTCAATTTGAACCCCCTGAGAATGTTCATTTTTTATCCCCCCCCCCCTTTCACTGAATTTCGGCCTTTTTGAAAAAACCCACCCTATGAACTGTCGTATGTTAAAATAACCTAAAGTTGCCTATTGCAGGAAAATTGGCCACTTCTAGTAAAAATGGCTATCATATTCTTATTCAGTGGCTCAAAAAATATGAATTAATAATGAAAATGTTAATAAAATCAAAATATAATCTAAATTTTGCCATTATGGACACCAAATTAATGGGTGTAATATTTGCTTTCAATGATCCAATACGAGTTGGGAAATTTGATGGATTTACCAGCTAAAAATAGCTATTAAAACACAGAAACGTAAGCTCCCACTATAAAAGAAAGCATATAATAAGAACGGAACTATTTAACTGTCATGTAATAATAAATATTTTAATATAGTATTGTGAAAATTAAAAGGGGTACATTAAACTTTAAATAAATAAAAAGAATAAAAATATTCTGTAGTAAAAGTTAATTACGATAATTTCCATTGCAACATCAAAATAATATAAAATTGAATAAAAAGAAAAGATTAAAATTAATATTTCTTATAATAATACTATCAACAATTAATTACTTTTAATTGAATTTTATATCTGATGATGCAATGAGAACATTGAATAAATTTCATTTCTGAAAGTTTGTTTGTATTCTAAAAATACATATAATTTATGTTCCCCAAAAAATTTAGTAAATTTTCCAAAAAAATTTTTAAATTAAAAATTATTTATTGTTATAATGAACTGCGTATAGCACACATTGTCTAGAACTAATAAATTAAAAATTGAACGAGACGAAATGATAATATAAATATTAAATTATTACGCAATAAATAAATAATAATTTATGAAATATACTTTGATAAAATAATATTTTTTTAAATAATAAAGACGTCTGATAGAAAGAAAAAGTTAACCAAGAGTATAATAATTATATTTTCATTATTTTTAATATCATTTTTAAAAAATAATAAATAACGATTATTATCGATTAAATTAAAACGTTTCATTCATTAAAATAAATATTTATTTTATTTTTCAGCGCCTTGGTGTACCAATTGGTGGTTGGTCACGTTTTCAAATAAATTTAGAAACAAGAAAATCATCGAGTGTACCATTGTTAAATAATATTAAAGATGGTCAAATATTACCACTACTCTGGATTGAATTTGGTATCTCAGATATACCAGAATCAGTAAATGATGTCTTGTACCATTCGCATTACACTCTTAACGCTATTGAAAATTCTATTAAATATGGTAGTTTATTTGGTTTTTTTATTATTTTGCTTACTTTATTTTATGTTCTGGTTAAAAAACAAAAATTTGATAATCATATTACGTTACACAGGAATGTGTCAGGGCAAAATCCTCTTATTGAATCGGATTATTCATAATTTTTATCTCTAATTTTTTTCAAGTACCTTGATTTTTATCAAAATTACGTCTGATTACGTTCTAGTAATCTTTATAGTTCATAAGAATAAAATTTTTATTTTTTTGGGTACATAAAATAATCTATAATCTTATATATTCGTGTACATATCCCTAAATTCTAACTATGTGCCATATTTGTCAATGAAATTAGTCCCGAGGGGCTATCGTCTTGGAAATCACAAATTTGATTTTTTTTTATTTTTTTTTATTTTTCATGATTTTTTGTGATTTTTTTTTGGTAAACATCGCAAAATATTATATTGAATAGTGAAAAGTAGATTTTTGAGGTCTAGGGTGAATTATAAGGCTAAAGAACGCAAAAAATCGCGAAAAATCACGAAAAAAATCACAAAAAATCACAAAAAATCACGGAAAATCATTAAAATACGGAAATAAACCATCTCAACTAGTAACGATTCATGATTGAGGTACAAATAAGCCAAAATCAGAAAAAAATCAACAAAAATTTTTTAAAATCAAATTCGCGATTTCCAAGACGGTAGCCCCTCGATTAGTCCTTTTATAAAACGCATTTTAGTGAATTTACTTGTAATCAGTAAATTTTAGTGCAAAATTTTTTAAAGGAATATAATTAGCTCACTTATTACTTTAAAGCTCCTTTTTTTACCTAATAATTGATTTTTTACTTTATCAAATAATTTTCCTTGATTCATGTTCCTAAGCAACAAAAATCTATAAATATTGTTATTTTGAAATATAGTTTATTTTTTGTTTCAAAAAATTTATATAGAATTTTATTGTTAAAAGTTTAAAGTAATTTTTTTTTAATTTCTAAAAATTTGTAAATAAAAAATCAATTTTTCTGGACAGAAGCCACTAAAGCACGATTTTCTGGCCGCTGCGCGGTCGACGAAATCGTAATTTTTTGCTACTGTCGCAGAAAATTTTTATACGGCCCTTGTCCATAAATAAAGAATGCCCCAAATCGCAGTTTACCATCCTCGGTTTCGCCTCGAAAAGTAATTCACAATTGTGATTAGGGACATTCTTTACTTTCCTGAACACGAGCCGTAAATATACTATTTCACATAACTTGTTAACTGTAATTAAATAATAATTTTGTTTTAGTAAATATAGTATTAAAAGTACATATTATAGAGTAACTTCATCAGTGAGTGACCTATGAATTTCCAATAAATGACCAGTCTTTTTTGTATAAGAATTACAGGCCATTCACTGGTGCAGTTGCTCTAACTAAATAAAAGAAAAGAAATGAAATTTTCGATAATATTTTGTCGAATATTTTGAGATAATTAAAAAATATATATGTGATGACTATATGGAAGACACGGGTATTGTGGTGTACATTAGGTGCATAATTATATCTGGATGCTAAATATTAGTTATTAAACAATTTCCCAGCTGTAAAAACATTCATGTAGTTTTTGACTCAATGTTTGATTATTTTTTCATTTACATGAGAATATCTGGGTTCGTAAATAAGTTGCAATGTTTCTCTGTTTGAATGTTAAATGAATTGGGCATTAAATTAGTTTTTTTCAAAAATTGCTTGGATTTTCGATTATCAGGTGAAGAAAGTTGTCATTAGCGAAAAAATTTCTGAAACTCATTCGGTAATCGAAAATCGAAGAAACTTTTTAAACTATAAATGTGAAAAGTTTCGTTTAAATTTCACTTGAAAATAATTATAAGCCAATCCATGAAATTTCAACCTGAAACAGTGCCAAATAGCTTTGAAAATTTAAATACTTTTTGGGACCCAATTTTTACGAGATTTAATTTAAACTTAAATTTTAGCCTCTAGTATACCACAAAAATCTCTACCTCTCCTAATTAACTTTATCTCTCTTGTAAGTTTTTATATCTTACGTAAATTATTTATTTATCTAAAAATATAGATAATATTTAGTTTCTATACCTAATATTTCTGTATCTAATATTTAGTTTTCTAATGTAAATTTTTAGCATATATATATGATATGCAAGAATATTTTTTAATAATAAGTGTTTGAAAAAAGAAAATCATTCACTCTTAAAAGTAACTCAGTGAATTTATAAAAAAAAATAGTTGATTTGCGAAATAAAAGACAATTTCACCGGGGTCTTTTGTAAATTTTCAATGTTCACAGCGGAAAAAATTGTAAGGGTACAACTATTTTTGCGAACTCTCAAAAAGAAATAGAAAATTTTTTATTTTTTCGTAAATTTACTTAAATTAGAAAAATTATAATTTTTTTAAAATTCACTTATTTTTCGCACAAAAACTATATTTTTTGTGTTCTAACAGAAGTTTTTTTTAGAGTGTTCCTATAAAGCTAAAAGAAAATTTTTTTATAAAAGTTACAAAAATTCAGACTAGATTTTATCACTCAATTTTAATACTATACTAAGTATAATTAAATTTATTTTTTTAAATTGAAATAAAAACATGTGTCAAAACTGATGGTCAGGGGCTAGAAAACGCGTCTTTTCTGAACGTGCATTTTCTGGCCATGGGACGCAATAGTATATTCCAAAATGCCTATAGTACTTTGTACAGTATTGAAATGTAGTGGCGATTTGAAAGTTAAGTTGGATATACGAGTAACTTAAAAATTCAAGTAATATATTTTTACAGTAGACGTATTCAATAAGTTTTAAAAGTAAGCAAAAAATATTGCAAAAAAATTATCATTGACATGATTGATATCTTATATGAATCATGTTTTATCAATATAAATATAAGTTTTTAATAAAAAATTAAAAAACCAGACGAGATGATTTTGCAAAAAATGTTTAATTTTGGCATATTTGTATTACCCACATTTTATAATAATTGCAAATTTGTATATTATTATATATGTGGGACTCTCTCAGCTAAATTTATTTAATCTGATAAAATTTCATTTTTATTTCAATTAAAAATATTACAAACTCTCTCTAAAAAAAAAAATTTTAACTAAAAAAGAAAAATTTTTTATTTTGTTCATTTTTAACCTTAATTTATTAAAAAATATTTTTTTTAAATTATCATTGACGCAAAAAAAATACAAGAAATTTAAATAAATTTAGCTTAAAATGCTCTATATGTAATTATTGATAAGATTGTAAGGCATCACGCCACGTTTACGTCTGTTTCAGACGATATAATTATTATTTATTTTACATGATTTCCTTTTTTTTGTTCTTTTTTTTTTTAATTAAATCAAATATAAATAAATAAATAAATAATAAGAATTACTTTTTAAACTTAAATAAAATGCGCACTATGAGGAAATAATCTTTATTGCTAAAAAATTTTAAAAACATACTTAAATTTTATATATTTTAATAAATCATATTATTTAATAAAATAATAAATAATTTAATTATTAATATTTGAATTAAAATTCAGATTATATTATATTCTTATTATTAATGTATATATTTTCTATTTGTGCATGTGTGTGTGTGTGTGTGTGTGTGTGTTTGTGTGAGTGTTAATGCAGTTATATAATTTTATCATTTTTAATTAAAAGTTGAAAATCATCAAAGAAAGTTTTTACTGTTATTGTTATTGTTATTATTGATGTATCTATTTATTTATTTGGAGATAAATTGTAAAATTATAATGCATATTATTGTATATCATTATTCTTAAAATTATTTCAAATATAATGTAATCTCGTTAAAAAAAAAATTATATTTTTTATATAATAAATATTGAATCTCGTAATATTAAAATATTATGATTTTTTATTTTTCATACCCTTTATTTTTTGGTGGCAAAAATTTTAAGATAAAAGTTTTCAGAAAATTTATTATCAGGTTCAAAATATCGAGTAAAAACGATAATTTTATAGATATTAGTAATTTCATTAAAAAAATGAAGTATTAGTAATTCTATGAGTACCTATTCTTGAGTAGTGATCCAAAAAACCTATCGTGGCATATCGTGGATGCTAAAAGTACGAAAATATCAAAAACACCCCCTTTTCAAGGGTAGTTTGAGTCAATTTAGGAGTAAATTTTTAAGTATTTATGAAAAAGAAGTCGAAATTCTTGATCAATGACCCCAAAAACCCGTATATTGCAAATCTGAGCGCTCAAAGTGCGAATATATAAAAAAACCCTTTTTGGGGGTAGTTCTTGTAAATTTAAAGGCGAAGCCCCCGTTTCTTTACAAAATGACCCCGATTTTCGTGTTCAGCGACCCATAAAAACCAATAGTAAAGCAACCAATAGTAAGGCACAGTAAACCTACAGTCTCCCACAAGCCTAAACCCAAAACTGGTCTGGCACAAAGGAAATATTTATATATTTACTATGACTAACCGCATAACTCTGGAACAGGATCCCATCCCAACAGAATAATCCTATAGGATTTGAGATATTCCGAATCTTGCACACCCCCAGTTTGTTTACATAATAAATTCAAAAAAAGATCATTACATTAAATCTAAAGGTTTTCATTAAAATAGTCGAACTTATTCGGAAAAAAAGGTAAGTTTTTCCACTATAGTCCATTTTCTAAATTAAATTTCTTTTTTCTATTTTACATTTACGAAATTATGAAAATTGAAATAGATTCCGGTAAATAAGTATGTCGGTTTCCCAAAAAACCGATTTAGATAGTATTTTTAATGGCTAAACCCCAAATACCAAAACTAAAATTTTTATATGTAAAACTATGTTTTAGAACCAGGGACAAAATATTGGATTTGACTTTTGCATGCTGTCTTTTGCAAGTTGTCATACAACTGCATGCAAAGCCAAAACCAATATTTTATCCCTTATTGTTTAAAAAATAGCTATTAATTCATAGATTTAGGTTTACTGCGAATGGTAATTATTATATTTTTTTAGTCGTTAACGTTACGTTATATTAATACGCGGAATAATATTGGTACAGAAAAAATTGCAAACGTTTTTACCATTCTTGTCATTTTTTCTCTAATAAAACGCTTTTGTAATTCAAATTATATAGTTTTAAAAAAATAGAACTTGAGCGGGCATTTTCTTTAACACGTGTCATCATCTGTATTTTAAACATTGAACTATACAGATTTAGAGGAGCCACCTGCCACAGCTGCAGTCTGCTAAATGCTATGCTTTTGAAAAAGTTTATAAGTTTTTATCAAAAAAAAATGAAGTGAAATCGAAATCTTTGATTATAGAAATTTTATACATTGTCAATAGTCTTATATTATAAGTAATTTTTATTAACCTGTTATAACATGGCTGAGTTACTATTAGATCCAAATATTCGTAGTTGGGTTTTCTTACCAATTGTAGTAATAACTTTTTTAGTAGGTATTATTAGACATTATGTATCAATTTTGCTATCTTCTCAAAAGAAAGTTGAACTTCAACAAGTTCAAGACAGGTATTAATATCTTTTACAACAAATAATTTATCATCACGAACACCTTCTTTCTGTGAGTTTTTTTAAATTAATCATTAACTTTTTTTCAGCCAAGTAATGATTAGATCAAGATTACTACGAGAAAATGGTCAATACATTCCTAAATCAGCATTCCTATCCAGAAGGCACTTTTTCAATAACGAAGAAACTGGATACTTCAAAACACAAAAACGTGCACCCGTAACACAAAATCCTATGACAGATCCTAGTATGATGACTGATATGTTAAAGGGAAATGTTACCAATGTATTGCCTATGGTTCTTATAGGAGGATGGATAAATTGGATGTTCTCTGGATTTGTAACAAGTAAGTTTTCTTTTTCATTATGTTTATTGAATGTATTTATTCAAAACTGTTTTCATAAATTTAACAGACTTGGGCCCCTTTTTTTACAAAATTAAAAGTTTACTACAAATTTATAAAAAAAGCAAAATCATTCAGTAAATAAAAGTATATTCTTTATTAATCTCATATTTAACAAAATAAAGTTAATGCATAAATTTTTAATGAAAATAATATTCAATTTATTTTAATTCAATTTTTAGCCAAAGTTCCTTTTCCTCTGACCCTGCGTTTTAAGCCAATGTTACAAAGAGGAGTTGAACTTGTTACTCTTGATGCTGCATGGGTTTCCTCAGCATCTTGGTATTTCTTAAATGTTTTTGGTTTACGCTCAATCTATACTCTAGTCCTGGGTGAAAACAATGCCGCTGACACATCGCGTTTACTACAAGATCAAGTATCTGGTGCAGCAATGTCAATGCCACCTGATCCAAAAGCAGCTTTTAAATCAGAATGGGAAGCTTTAGAAATATGTGAACATACTTGGGCATTAAATGGAATAGATTCAGATCTAGCTGCTTTAAAACAGAAATTTAATAGTATAGAAAATATAGAAAATAATTTAAGTTAATGAAACTTGTTTTAATTAAAAAATAACTAGCGAATTTGTATACAAAAATTTATCAAGTTAACTTTATTGATTAATTACAATAAATTGAGTAATATAAGAAAAGAAAAGCAAAATATATAAAATTTTTAATTATAAAATATTTATTTAAATAGTTCATAAGATAAAAATTTTATGTGTTAAATGTAATATTTTCCAATTATATAAAAAATATTTAACAAATTAATAGATTTTCTGTTTTTCCATACATAAGTAACAAACTTTCGTTTTTGTCAATAAATTATTTCTTTTAAAATAAAAGTTGGTTATAAGAACTAGTTTGGAAATAATTTTGGATATAAATCTGTTCGACGATGTTGATCATTTGGCATATTTTTTCTTACATTATGCAAAATATCTAAATCTATTTCAGCTACTGCAATACCTTCTTTTTCAGAACATTGTGCAATGACAACTCCCCAAGGGTCTACTATCTGTAATAATAATTTAAGTAAAATTATTTAAATCAATTCATTTTTTTGTTTTATTTAAAATGTTAGCATGTACCATTGCATGTCCCCAGCTCACTCTTTTTTTATTATGTGTACCTGTTTGAGCAGCAGCAACCACAAAACACTGAGTTTCAATTGCTCTAGCTCTTAATAATACTTCCCAGTGTGCAGCACCAGTTTGATAAGTAAAGGCAGAAGGATAAGTCAAAATTTCAGCTCCCATATTCCGAAGACAAAATGATAACTCAGGAAATCTCATATCATAGCACTAATAACGTATATTTGTTATTAATAATTAAATTTAAGGTTTAAAACAATAATTCACTTTTCATACAATACTTAAACCAAGCTTTCCAATCGGAGAAGATACCGGAGCAACAATATCACAACCTTTTTTAACATAATCTGACTCAAACAAACGAATGCCAGTTTGCTTATTCTCCATGTCAAATAAATGGAGTTTCCTATATTCAGAAACAATGTCACCTTTATTATTAATTAATATATGACAATTCTGGGTTTTATTTGAATCATCTGGACACTGAAATAAAATGCAACAGTAAGTAATAGTATCTAGTCTGCCTTCCTTGAGAAAAGCAATATCTCCCCACATAAATATTTGCATAAGTAATGCATATATCTGCTTAAGATATATTGCTTTTCTTTCCAGTTACAGATTTGTCAAAAGTAAATTTTTCAATAAAATATGTTCATACTGATTCATGAATACCCCCTAAACTTAACCATATATTTTCTTGAAAGGCCAAATCTTTATATTTTTGAACTGTACAACCACTTAAAGGTTCTGACATGGATACAGCATCTGCTTTATTATCTGCTATATAGTCACATGCTTCAGGCAAAAAAGCGATCTAAGTAATAAAATAATATTTTATTTATTTTTACCTGCAAGTAGGTAAATTTAAAAAATGCTATTGAAAATAGAATTGAAAAATAAAGAAAACTTACAGACACGTTTCTTTGTTTAGACTCTTTCACCAACTTACAAACAACTTGAAAATTTTTTTCTTTATCAGAAGTTGATGTCATTTGACAGACTGAAGCAAAAGCTTTTGTTGAATTTTCCATTTTTAAAATTATTCCTAAGCTATAAGGAAAAATTAAAAAAATTAATTATAAGTGTAAAAATTTAATTTAATTTTTAGCAAATTTTACTTTATTAGTCTACTAAACAAAAATTTTCTTGAAACTGGATGAAACATTTTAATTCTTTTAAAAAAACATAATTGATGAGAATTTTTTAATTGTTTATCTTAATTCTGGATATTAATAAAATAACCATCTGTAATTGCAATATTATTGTTAGCATAATTGTTTCTTTTTTATCAGTGCAGAAATTGTTGTTTATAATATCAGCTGACATAACCCTTACACCCAAGTATTATTAGTATTTAATATCATTTTATTAACTGACTGGTTTAAGGTTTTCTTGAAAAACCAAAGAGAATAAAAAATTCAGGTTTTATCTGCAAAAAAAATATACTTTTACAAAAAAAAAAGAAATACATTTTTTTTTTTAATTTCAATTTTTAAATCTAGTGACTTCAGTTTTTTAAATAATACCAACAGATTTTATTACTATTCTAAAAACTTAGCCAACTATAAAAAAATAAAAAATCAACTAACACTCGTTAAAAAACAGATAGTGTCCTGCTGTAGATTATGAGATTATGGAGCTATTGCATTAGGCTATTAGGTTAGTTTATACTAGAAATAATTAATTTATATATTTTTTTATTGTTCTTTTTTAATCAGTATTAACAAGACTTTTTATCAAGAAATTAAAATAATAATAAAATCTGTGAATAATATTAATAGCAGTACAATCGTAAATTAATAAAAAGTATTTCTATAAGTACATATAATTGTAAAATCATTTTTCTCAAGCTACATACGTTTATGCTGCATACCTTAAAGAATCAAGCGGCGTTAAAAAAATCCTAATATGATAAAAAAAAATACTTGAAAGGGAAAATTATATCATTTTGCATTTAATGTCGAGTTCATTTCAACATTATTTTATTGCTGCAGGTAAATAATTTTAAAATTTTGATAAAACTAATTAATAAATAAAAAAATTCAAAAAAATACCCTTCAATATTTTACTGAAAAAAATTTTAAAGAAAAAGTTTTTTTTCAAATCTTCAAATTTTTTTCTAATTATTTACTTATAGAAAATACTAATTTAAAACAAATAAAAATTTTTTTGTGAAAACTTGAAAATTTTTAAAATTTATTATTTTCTTTGCAGGAAAAGTCTTACAAGATTAATGTAAAAATTTGCCTAAATGTTCGAGACTGAAGAAATTGTATTTAATACTAGAATTCCGAATTTTATTTTTACCTTCAGTTTTAAAAATTTTTGCACAAAAATTTTAAATTTTAAAAACAAAAAGTTTTTTTATTTTGATTTAAATAATTTTATTTATTTGTTTTATTTAAAAAATCTAAATGTCACTTCAAGATCAACAATTTTTTTCTATTGAGACAAATTCTGAATTAAGGAATAATAAACATGTCCAAAATAATACAGAAAAATTCAATAATTTATATAATAAAAAAGATAACTATATTTCTGTGAGAAATCATTTGGATAATAGCAACAATCAATCAAATAAAGTTTTTGAAGAAAACGAAAACTCTGAAAGTATTATTGATGATGTAGAAAATAAAAAAAAAAGAAGAAATAGTGAATCTACCAATTTTAATTCATTACACAAAAGAAAAACTAGAAGAAAGTCATCTAATGATGTTTCTCAAGATAATGAATCCAATGCTAACAATCCTATTATTCCAGTTAATCAAGTAGAATCTGAATTAGAAAAAATGTTTGCAGGAATTGTAGAACCAAACACAGAAGTTGAAAAACAAAAAGAAATTGGTAAAAATAAAATTAAAACTGAAGATGAAACAATAAAAGACTTAACACTAAATGAAAATATGAGTAATACTGAAATTAACATGTCAACTGGAAAGAAAACAACTAAAGATAATCAGAAAAAACAAAGTTGTTCAAAAGATAGTTTAAAAAAACAAAATTCTTTTGGCAAACCAAATAAGAAATCTAAAGATAGCATAAACACGGAATTAAGTTTTGATAACTCAAATTCAATAACAAAGTCTAGAGGACCTTTAATTCACTTAAAAAACAAAAACGATGATCCTTTAAAAATGCAAATTATTAATACTTTTCGTGATGATGAAGATGATAAAAATAAAGAAAAGAGGAAATTAGGAAATACATTTAATCCAAGAAGCAAAAGGTCTCAACTTCAGAATAATGCAAGTTATTTAGGTAATAGTTGTGGGCCAAAATTATATAACATTACTTTGTCGTCAAAGTATGATTCACAGACTGCTGATTTAACATGGAATTGTACATTCTGTAATAAAGGACCTCATTACATTATTAGATCAGAAATTAAACCAGCTAATGCATCAAAAAATATAAATGTCATAAGTTTTCAAACTGTTTTAAGTGACTTGTTTGGTCCATATATGATAAAAAAAAGTTCATTGCTAACACAAAATAATGTTTCTGAGACAGATGACTTTCAAATATTAGACAATAAAAAAGATATAAAAAATAGTGGTAAAAGGAAAAAAGGAAAATTCAAAGGAAATTCTACAGTCACAAATTTATCTAACAATGATGAGATTAGTCAAGATAATGAAGACGATTGTCGATTAGAGGTATGGCTACATGAACAATGTGCCGTCTGGACAACAGGGGTTTACATAAAAGGAGGTAGAATAATCGGTCTTGAAGAAGCTATAAGTGATGCTAAAAAAATCAATTGTTTTGCATGTGGTTTAACAGGAGCTAATATTAGTTGTATGTTTCGTGGATGTGAAAATAACACGCATTATACATGTGGTATTCAAGCTGGATGGCTTTTTGATTTAGAGCGATTCATATCAAAATGCCAAAAACATAGAACAGTGCTTTGCTAAAAAAAATTTTTTGAATATTGTATATACTTAATATTTGATAAATATTTATTATCAATATTCTTTTTTTTCCTATACAAAGAAATTTTTATACATAATAATAATATGTACAAAAACAAAAGATGATAAATTTTTTTTAAACAATTTATTATTTATTAATGAAATTATTTTGATTAGAAAAATATAGTTATCAAATGTAATTACTCTTATATATTCTAACGAAATGCTGTTGAAAATATTTTTAAATTAAAAACTGGTTTCTATTTGTATTTATTCTTCTTTTTTTTCAAAATATGAATGTATAATCAAATAAAATAAATTTTATATTTTCTTTTTATAATTTTACTATTTAAATATATATAATTTATATCATATCATATATAAATAAAATTAAATGCAATTTTTAACATTTTTTACTTACTTTCTTTTTTTTTCAAACACTAAAATAAGCATGTATTCCGTATAATATAACGTAAATTGTCCAGAAATATGAGCAATATATGTTTGGTACAACTTTTTCTTTTTTCAGCTGAAATGTGAACTTTGGTATTGGTGTCTTTATCATCACTGCGTAAAAAGTAAGTCCCAATTAAAAAAAAAAAGTAGAATATTTTCGACGAAAATATAAACCTATGAAAAATTAGTAAATTTTCAAAAATATTTGTAAATATTCAATATAATCATAAATTCATTAAATTTAGTATATTAACAAAAAAATCGAAAATTCGAATTTCATTTTTTTTTTGTGTATTTGAAAAATAAGTTGATAATTTACTTATTCAAAACTTTACAAACTAGGTATAGTTTAAAATTTTTTTCGTAAATTCAAAAAAAAAAAAAAATTGAGAATTCTCGAATTTTTTGTTAATAAATAAAATTTATTAAATTTACGATTTATATCGAATATTTACATTTTTTTTTGAAAAGTCACTAATTTTTCGAAAATATTCTATTTTTTTTATTAATCTAAGGGAGTTACTTTATACAGTGATTCTATAAAATAATTTTACATTCTATATATTTGTACATAAAATAAAATAAAGGGTGAAAAAAAAGGTAAGAATTATTGCAGCTTTTATTACGATTTTATTTATAAATTTAATCTCTGTATTCATCGCAAGAATTTAAGTTTACATATTTTTGTTCACTAAATGTAAGTAAGTTTACATATTTTTTTTAAGTTTACATATTTTTGTTCATTAAATGTACTAGGATTTTTTACACCAGGGTATGGTTAATCGAATTACGGAAAACAACTGAATAAATTAAAAACTTTTATTATTGAATAAAAAGATTCAATGATTTAACCACCTTTTTACAAAAAAAAATTTAATTTAATTGAACCACTTTTCTATGTAATACGTTAAACCAGGCCTCATATCAGTGTAAAAGAAGCCACTGTGTTAACTTTTGAATATAAGCAACTATATTATTAAAGTTTGAAGAAGAAAAAAAGGCTCAGATGATCTCAAGTTGTTTTATATTATTTTAAAAACTGCTTCAACAATGATTTATTATCTATATACCTTCAGACGATCATTGTTTGAATTTTTTTAAATGAAAAATCATGATTAAGAATAAATCATGTAAAGATTTTTAACTAATAGGCATTTGAGAAACCGACTTTTGAAAAAAACAGCCTGTCTTAGCGATTTTTCACGCATGCACTGCTCAAAAAAATTTTTCATGTTAATATTGTGAAAATAAGAAAAATTATTTCTCATTTTTCTAACTTTTTAAATAAGAGTTAAAAACGCAAAAATGGCAAAAAAACGAGGTCATGCGGTATAATTAAATGCATAGCCTGTACTTTTAACAAAATAATATGTAATTCATTTTGAATTCAATTTCAATTTTTTTACTATTCTGTTAGCTGGGTTGTATAACATGTAGGTGAAAAATTTTCATTGAATTTTTTAAAAATATTTTTCAGAAAAACAATCTGGCATGTAAAAAATTTTTTTTCTAGAGTCTGAATTCGTAATATAGGCAGCAAACAGTTCTTTAAATTTTTGTCTAAAATGAAAATATATTTAAAAAGGAAAATTGTGTATAAACTTTTAGAATAAGGAAAACTCATTTTAAAAATAAAGTATACCTATTCAAAATCTGGAATCTTCAAGCAGCGACATCTATCATGTTATTTATAGTCCCATCCAAATATCAGCTGATTTTGCGTTATATCTATACAAAGTATCTATATATTGTGAGGAAGTGAGTTCCCAAAAAAACACGTCATTTTGTTTACGTAGTGCAGATAAGAATTAATTTAATTTTTTTGTATATGTTCAATGAAATGAATTATAAAACAAACTGTTAATAAATAGCAACAAATTTTGACAATATGGCTAATTCTGGATCTGGCAGTAAACAAACTTGGGGTGTTCTCAGATTTTTTGGAGCACTTTTTGATGCCATTTATTACTTGTAAGTTAACAAATAAGAAATCCACACACTTTAAAAAATGATTTGTTTACAAAAATCAAATTTTTGTTATAGCTTTGATTCTCTGTATGACCCTTATAGACAGACCTCTTTTTACAGACGTCCACCCCTTACGTGAGTAACAAATAAAATTTTTCTCTAAATTATTTATTCTATCTGGAACGTAAATATTTATTTGTAAAGGGGATCTGGATCTGGATCTGGATCTTCCGGTCCAAGAATAGGAAGGATCCAACCACCTCCTAGATTAGCACCTGGATTTGATACATGTCCTTCTTGCAGATAAAATTATAGTAATAAAAAATCATTTTAATTTGTAAGAAATATTATATTAAAAAATGTATACATAATTTAATAATATATAAATACAGAAAATGTGAATAAAATTTATAATTTATTAAATAATTTTTATATAAGAATATATTTTTTAAAAAAACTGATATATAAATTACAAAATTTATTTTATTTTTGTTACAAGACCGGCTGCTATCGTTGTTCCTTCAATCCTTAACATTATTCTTCCAAGTTGTTTAACGTTTTTGTGTAATTCAACACAAATTGGTCTTTGTGTTGTTATTTCTATAACTGCACTTGTATTTTTTAATAAACAGCGAGGTTTCTTTTTTATTATATCACCTGTACTTCTGTTTAACTGAGCTATTAATTTACTAACTGTAGCTGGTTCAACTAAGGACTGCTGATGCAGTACAACAGGCATTCCTTTTGTTAAAGGGAATTTTGTTGCAAAAATCACTATGTGAGCTTCAAAGCAGTTTGATACAGGAACTGGATTTTGAGGATTACAAATTATATCCCCTATACCTATATTTTGTTGTTCGATACCTGATAGTATTAAAGATACTTGATCACCAACAAAAGCATGAGCTATAAAATTTTCATCACTTTGTATTCCTAAAATTAGAAATTATATATATTTATATATATATATTATTAATGTTGGTAATTAAAATATATATTAAATACCTTTAATTACTCCAAGCTCGTTTCGAGGTAAAACCAAAATTTTGTCACCTGTTGAAACCATTCCTGTTTCTATATGTCCAGATACACAAAATCCAGAACCAGTGCTTTTGAAAATATCATTAACTGAAAATCTAAATGGTTTGTCAACAGGACGTTCTGGGGATTTGAATTTATCAATTACTTCTACAAGTGTAGGTCCATTGTACCTAAATTTCCAAAATTTAACTTATCATTTTTATATTAAAATATTTTTTATTTTATAAAATTTTACTTACCAACTGGACAAACCTTCTGCTTTTGGTTTAGATACAATATTTTCTCCAGAAAGACCACTACATGGAACAAATGCTACTGTATCTCTAAATCCGGCCTGTTTTAAAAATATGCTTAGTTTATTAACAATTTCATGAAATCTATCTTTTGACCAATCAACTGTATCTAACTTATTAACTACTACTGCTAGCTGAGAAACTCCTGGAAGTTTTTAAAAATGAATTATAGATTATCTTATTGTGATAAATATTAACAATATTTACCAAGAGATCTCAGTAATAGTGCATGTTCTCTTGTTTGGCCACCACTGTCAAATCCAGTCTCAAACTCTCCTCTAGTTGCATCAACAACAAGTAAAGCAACATCTGCTTGTGTAGCTCCTGTTATCATATTTGGTATAAAATCCTTATGACCAGGTGCATCTAAGAGTGTGATTAATTTTGTTTCTGTTTCAAATTTTGAATAACCAACATCCATGGTAATTCCTCTTTCTCTTTCTTCTCCAGTTTCATCTAACACCCAAGCATAAGCAAAAGATTGTTTTCCAATCTTCTTACTTTCTTGCTGATATTTATGAATCAACTTTGAAGATACTTGACCTAAATCACATAAAAGTCTTCCAAGTAACGTACTTTTTCCAGCATCCACATGACCAACAGTTATTAAATGCAATTGCTCTTTACAATTAATTTTTTTGCTTTTATAAAGTGCAAGAGCATCTTTTGCTTTAATTTTTGGCTCTGAATCATCAGGAGTTATTGGTGACTGACATCTAGGAGAATTTGTTTTAAAAATATTCAATTTTTTTTCCCTGCGAGAAGAATCTTCTTTGGAACTTATTTCTGGTGAACAGCGATCTGAACTTGGACTTTGAGATCGAGGAGTTTCACTACGAACTGACAATAAATCTGTATTCTCATTTGAACCAACATCAAAACCCTTTACTATACTTTTTGATGCTGCTGGAACAACTTTTACTGCAGGTCTTGTCGATGGTGACTGTGGTACTTTTGTAATTGATGATATAGATCCTAATATCAAATTTATATTTTTTCAAGTATTAAAATATTAATATGTTTATGAAAATAATATCGTTTATTATTTAAATAAATATTTATCATTTTATTTTTAAATTTAGTTTTATTTTATAATTAAAAATATATAATTTTTATATTACATTGATATCTACAAAAATAATAGAAAATAAATTTTAACTCTATTTAAGGATTATCCTATTCAAATATTTTTTTGTAGTTTTTGACACTTTAAGATTCGTGTAAGAATTATCGAATCAGGGGATAGACTAGAAAAATCAAATCGTTTAATATTATTTGTAATTATTGACTTTTTCAAATTTTTTCCTTTTCTATACGAACTACATCTTCTCCATTTTTTACATAAAATTTTTCCAAATAATGAGACTGATTTAATTGGAAATTTGTGAAATTGATTCTCATTGTTGGAATATAAGATGCAATCTTTCATTTCTTTATCTTTAATTTTCAAGTTATCATTTATGATTCTATTATCATCTTCTAATTTTATATTTAAAACTTTATGCATTAATAAATTACAACTATCGTCTAATTGAACAATTTTATTGATATCTTCTTTATTTTCAATTTTTAATTCAGGTATATCTAATTTTATTTCTTTGGAAGCATCATTTTTTTTAAAATTTTCATTTTCTTTTTTATTTAAAAATTTTGGTATAACAAGACCAAGTGGAGATGTTACTTTTTTATTTTGTTCAATAATAATTTTTTCTTTAGGATTTGAAATATTTAAATGATGTGCCGTTAAATCAGCAAGAGAATTGAAATTGCTAACTGAAGTAGAGTTTGATGGCAATAATTTTGTCGAACTAGAAATTAAATCAAACAGGGAATTCATTCCCTTGGAAACTGTACTATTACTTTTATCATCATTTTTAAAACTACTTTTTGAAAAATTTGGAGAAAATTTAGGTATAACAAAGTTATGCTTTAATTTTAAATCTTACCTTACCAATGAAATCAGATGAGCAACATGAAACAAAAAAATATAAATTTTTTAAATAAATTTAATTAACATATTTTAAGTTATTTTAACTTGAGAAAATATATAAACTCACCTGGTTTTGCTGCCGAAGATTCCTTTGTCGGCATTGTTTTTTCTAGAATAATAAGTATTTATAAGTTAAACTATTCAAAAATCAAGTCATATAGATTACAATTACCTTTTTGATTTGCTGAGTCTTGTTCCAATAAAATAACATTGAGAGCTGATTCACTATTGTAATTGGATTCAATGATTTTTTTATTTAGTTCTGATTCAGGATATGTATCTCCGATGACATTTTTAATTGCTTCTGCACATGACATCAATTTTGCTGCATCTAATTCAGATAATTCTGGCACTTTATAACTCGAAGGAACTTCTTCAACTTCTTCTTCATCTTCTTCAATATCCGGTTCTGTGAAAAATGAAGCTATATTTGGCTGCTTGTTACGATCAAACATAAACTGCTCCGCTGTAAAAAAAATGTGTTTGAAATATAAATTCAAGTAAAACATAAAAAAGAATCAACAAAGCTATAATTACTATTTGGTGAAACACAATATTCATCCTCCACAGAGT
Source organism: Anagrus nilaparvatae (assembly GCA_022575985.1). Lineage (NCBI taxonomy): Eukaryota > Metazoa > Arthropoda > Insecta > Hymenoptera > Mymaridae > Anagrus > Anagrus nilaparvatae. The sequence continues at coordinate 24,952,937 of JAKSXM010000247.1, read as the reverse complement.
GCCCATAAACATCATCATAACCATCGTATTCTATGATAAATATAAGATTAAATTAATTTTTTAAAGTATTAATTATATAATTAAGATTAAAAATTAATGGTTTTTACAGGTATTGTAATTTTTTATCGCAATAAATAAAAAAACGTAAGTTGATCGTGTACTAATAACCTCGATTATTTACGTTTTACTTACCGTCTGAATAATTCATGCACCGAACATCTCGGTGTCGTGACATTTTGACAGCTGTTTCCTGACTCCAGCTTTTATTTTATATCATTGAATTTTATAAATTTAACAATTAAGTCAAAATTTTGTTAAAATTTGGAGCTGAAACCTATGCTTATATACAAATTTGTTTCACTTTTCACTCAAAATCGCAAAATTGCATTTTGCATGTATGCAGTATGATTGTGCGGTCAGGTGGTCACTGTACAGTGTACAGTGTGTACTTTTTTGACCAATGAAAATTAAAAAATTTTCGTAAAAATGCGCGCGCATCTAATTCAAATAAATTTAAAAAAATAAATAATCTTTTATTTAAAATAAATGTTTATTTACAAATTATTTAAATATACATATAATATATGTAACAAGTATAGGGTCAAGGATGGGGTTTTGAACACTTTAAGGAAATTTGTGAGTTTCACGGTGGGCTTTAAACGATTTTAAATCGAAGTGCGAGTTACTGAAAATGTTAAAAATGGGATCAATTCAAAATATTTTTCCAAGTTGAATGCCGTAAAAATTAAAAAAATCTCCAGAGCCGTTTTTTTTCAGATAAAGAACCGTATTTTTGAGGTTTTCTGTATTTTGCTCTACTTTTAAATTTCTTTATTCGTACCAAATAAAGTTCCAAACCGTTCTGTACGTAATAAAATGTATCTCTGAAAAGTTCAATTTTTTACTTGTATAATTTGATTTCGGTAAGCTGTAGGTGGCTGCGAGGGTGGCTGCGAGGGTGGCTGAGAAGCTATTTCATTTCGTATAAAAAGTCATTAGCGGATTGAGTCCCCCGATTTGACTCATTTTATGGACACATTTTTATATATAAAACATTAACTCTCCCAATTTTTTAGCCCTCTAGGTGCAAATTTGCCAATTTAAACCCAAATTACGAATTTTGGTTTTTTGATTTTTTAATGAAATTTTTTAGAAATCTATAAGCAAAAGCATTAAAAATAGTTTTTGGACATAATCCATAGTCAAATTTCCTACTAAATTGGAATTTGACATTAGTTTTTAAAAATTTTCCCCCTAGATGGTTGTATTTACTATTTTTAGCAAAAATCTAAATTTCGTAATTTGGATTTAACATAGCATATTTGCACCTAAAGGGCTGAAAAATTGGTAGAGTTTATATTTTATGTGTATAAAAAAGTATGCACAAAATGAGTCAAACCGATGGGTTCAATCCACCAATGACTTCTTTTATACGGGATGATATAACTTCTCAGCCACCCACAGCTTATCGAAATCAAATTCTACAAGCATAAGTGTACTTTAATGTTCGAGATTGAAAAATTAAACTTCAGAGTTATATTTTATTAGGTACATTTTATTTGGTACGAATAAAGAAATTTAAAAGTATAGAGTAATATTGTAATATAATATTTTTGTAATAACAAAAAAATCCTATTTGATAACATTGTGGTATTTTGTAGCTATTCTATCTTATTTTCAATTTTCCGAATTTTCTAGTTACCTAATGAAAATTTTGACGAAATTTTCGGATTCCTCGAGAAATTTTACAAAAAACCCCCTTTTTGGAAAAGTTTTGGATGTTTCCGTAACGCTATAGAAATTTAGAAATAAAAGAAATAGCAAAATACTAAATAACTACAAAATACCACAATGTTATCAAATAGGATTTTTTTGTAATCTTTAATACAAAGCTGCAAACTTGCCAGTTAACCAAAATACTTCCAATTGGTCTTATTTTTTCGGTATACATATCAACATTTATTTACCGTACACCACATTTATTTGTTGTTAATTCTCTCATGGCGATAGTCAATAAACCAAATCCCTATTCTTACCCAAAAATGACCAATTTTTAAATTGCTGCCAAAATTCTAATTTTTAAAAGAAACGAGTTCTATAGGTCTCAAAAATTTTTTACAAGCCCTTAGTTTCCAAAAAATTTTTATTCGTCTTTTTATAATTATTTGTTTAACAGATATGATAATTCAAGTCAGAGTCCCATTTTTAGGGTTTTTTAAAAAAAGTCAATTTTAATCTTTATCTTTAAAATGGGATATCTTAGAAACTATTTAATGAAATAAGACGAAAATTGGTGTCTTTATGTAAAATTTTCCGCTAAATCCGAATTTTCAGTCAGATTTTCATTTGGTCACGTGACTTGGCGGAAAATTCAAAATTTGTGAAAAATGATTTTTTAAAAATCGCTATTTTTCAATTTTAGTGCTTTTAAAATAAATTTACCCAAAAAAATGATTTTATATGCTGAAAGTATATGAAAAAACCTACAATTTGAGACCAACAGGATGAAAATTGAGCTGTCTGCAGCTGAGGCATATAAGCTAGAAAAGGCAAAGCAAGAAAGTTGATTTTCTCGCGCATGCGCAATTCAAAAAAAAAATTTGGACCCCAGAATCGAATTCTACGGGAAATTTCCTATGGGGTACTTTAAGGAAAAAAAATTTTATTGTAAAGTGCGCGTTTGCGAGAAAAATTAATGAACATAAATTTCTCAAAAATTAAAAATTTCAAAAAATTGAAAAAAACAAAAATCGCTGTAAAAAATAGAGGATTGGATCTAAAAAGCTAAAAATTGGAGAAAATTATTTTTTTTATATATACTTTCGACCAAACATACTTTGGAGTACATTCTGAGACTCGAAAATCCAAACTGTATACACTTCACAAATATTGACCCACGTAGTACCTAATTTATTTCCATGGAAGTACTAGTTTTAAGAACCTTGTTTATTGTTATTTTTTGGATCTGATACTTAATTTTTTCAAAATTTTTTTTCTCAAAATTAAAAAAATAGAAAAATAAAAAAAAATGCAATATTTTTTTTTTTGGGTTTAATACCTCATTTAATTCTATGAAAGTACTAATATCTGAAAATATTGTAACTAGTGATATTTCAAAACCATTATCGAATTAAGACCTAATTTTTCTCTCCAAAAATTTGTTTATTAAAAAATCTCAAAATACTTTTTTTTTTTTAATTTGGATGTAATACCTCATTCATTTCCATGAAAGTACTTATACTTGAAAGTATGGTTTTTACTCGATATCTTGAATCTGATAATTAATTTTTTGAAAATTTTTTTCTCCAAAATCTTCGTTACAAAAAAATACATAAAACATCAAATTTATTTTTCGTATTTGACATATCTAATTTATTTTAATGAGTGTACAAGTTTTAGAAATTTAGTTTATAGTAATTTTTTGTATCCGATCACAATTTTTTTTTTTATTTTGATATAAATTATAACACACAAGAAAGAGTGATGGAAATCTTGCCTCTTTTTGACTTCCTTGGATTATTTTGCTCGTTGCATATGTTTATTAAATTTATGTATGCAGCTTAATGAAATTATAAACAATAATAAACAGCCTACAAAATTTTAAATGGTTATTTATGCATTTTAAAATTAAGATTTAAAAGTTATATTGGCATTTTTTAAAGAATCAAACAATTTAAAAATCTTGAAGCAATTAATGTGGTTATTTTTTTATTACAAAATATTATTATTATTATTATTATTATTATTATTATTATCATTGTTGCGGAAGATTGGTCAAATGCAAGAAGTACACTCAGGAAATAAATTATAAGAAATTATTATAAATTCTGGTAAAAACTCTTTTATAATAATTGAGCGAATATTTGTAATTTTCGCATCGTTACCAACCATTTCTTTGACAAAACAAAAAAATCATGTTACCCAATATTTTAATTATTAAGGGATAATTATATATTCTAATAAAATAAAATTTTATAAAAAAAAATAAAATTAGCTTTTTTTATATTTGTCTCTTTTTAATTATGCAAAAATGATTTAAAATCCATTAACGCCGCACAGTGTGCCGATTCAATCAAAAATCTGCTGACTTCTTAGAATTTAATTTTTTCACCCACTTATTTTTTTAAATCCTTCGTATACTATCCTACTTTTATGGAAACCTGCTACTTTTTAAAAATTTTTACTCTTTGAGTCAGGAAAAAGGCAACAGTGTCCATAAACAAGGTTTTTTTAATTGAAAATAAACTTAGTAACCCTGTGAATATAATTTTTGCGTATACACCAATGTATAAGGGGTGAATTTTAATTGTAAAAATTTGAAAAAGTAGCAGGTTTCCATAAGAGTAGGATAGTATACGAAGAAGCATTTAAAAAAATAAATGGGTGAAAAAATAAGATTTTACGGAGTCAGTAGATTTTTGATTGATTCGGCACACTGTGCGCCGGCGCGACCAATCCATGGACGCTAGAATTTTCACTTTAATAACAAAATGATCTTAATAATCTACTTTACCAGCTACTAAAAACGAAAAATTTATGTATAATTGCATGGTTGTAATCAATAATATTTTTTGTAAATTAAGATACAGCCCATTGTTTGAGGAACCTCAGTGCCAGCTAGTTGGCAGGGTATTTAACGTAATAACTTTTTAAATAGCAACAATGAACATAATTCTTGAGGAATAAACCGTTATTTAAGCCAAATTTGGACATGAAATTTATGTGGTTTTAGACACCATTCTAAAAATTAACTACATAAGACATTTAAAAAAAAATAATAATTAGAAAAATTATATACAATGAGTATATAATGTCATTTATATTTTCATATATTTATTTTCACATATTACTTGTAAATAAACAAAAAAAAAGGGAGCAAGAAAAAACAACCCGGTCGGAGTAGTGAGAGTTCTTCTCATTAACCGGCATCACTACATTACCAATTGGCACAGAGCGACAATAAATTTCAAATTTTTCTAAGTTAGATTTTATGTAACACTTTTTAATATTTGCTTTTGGATTTGACAACATTTAACAAATATAGATACCTTTATCTTTAACGAAATAAGTTAAATGTCAAATGCCTGAAATATTTTTTGTCAAATGAATGATTAAACGATATAATTTTCACCAATCAGGCGCGCACACACGCTATAGGCTACTTAGGCTGTAGCCTACCCTTTCAAGGCATCTTTTTCACAAATATTAAAATTTTTTTCATATATTTTAAAAAATTTATCATTATTAGCCTACCCCAGCGCAACTTTCTGTGTGCGCGCCTGCCAATTTTCAGCCTTTTTCAAGACCTTATCCTATTTCGATAGTATGTGAGTTGCATCATGGTCAGCTGGTCTGGTCTTCAAATCATGCCCGAAGTATGTTTTGTCCAATGTATGATTAAACGATATACAAGCCTTTTTCAAGACCTTATTCTATGTTGAATTATTTTAATTTAAAAAAATACTTTTCTATCTCATTTTTTCTTTAAGTAACCTTTATTTATAATCGTAATAATGAGTATAGTTAATAAAAAATTTTAAAGTTGTTAAAGTCAATTTTTGAAACGTCCATTACATATATTATTTTTACGAAAAAACGTGTTATATAATCCAAAAAGTTGTTTCTTACCAGTAAAAAGGGTTTTGTCACCTGGTCAGACGAAAAATAGTGTTTTTTGAAACAAGTGATATAAAGTTGTATATTACAACAGATGCTACTGTAATCGCATTTGATGAAATATCTATATCTAAATATGGGCGATTATTTCTCAACCCGGACACCCCCTCTGTCCAAAAATGGTGGCAACTTAGAAAGATTTTAGTTTTCTCAAATTGACTGGAAAAGGGTCTAGTTTTTTATTCTCATTGGCTTTTTCAACTCTGTAAATCTACTGTGCCCATTTTAGGCACTGAGCGGCGGTAGATCGACATTTTCAAAAAAAAAATTGAAATAAAAGTAGGTAAGTTTTTTGAAAATTTTTTTTCTTAAAAGTTGTTATTTATTAAAACAAAGAAAATGAGACCCCTTGCCTGGTAATTGGTTGATTTTTTAATAGTTTTTAAAAATGGGTAAAAAACGGCTACTTTGACTGATATGATAAAAATAGCTTGCTAGGTATTGAATAATTATATACGCACGCGATTTTTTAAAATTTTTTACAAATTGTTTAGTTATTTTTTCTAAAGAAAACCCATTGTTTCAAGTGATGAATCGTTTAAATATTTTTGCGAGCATATTTATAATTTACCCCAATTTAGGGGTTGATATCGCGCCCCCGAGGGATTTTATGTGAAAATGGACTTCAGATTCGGAAAGAGCAGCCTTAAATACCTACTAGGTACCATTTTTGGCCCAAAATTTCAATTTTTTCATATAAAAATATGCGAGTGTCCAGGGATTGTCGGTTGGGCGTTAATGGGTTAAAACGCGTGCTAAAATCTCACAAAAAATTTTATGTCCGCATTTTAAGTCCAGGCGGGAAAAAAATATTTTTAACACGAATAGCAAGATCAGAGACAGTATAGTTATTACGAACAAAGACAAATTATAGGCTCTCAAAAATATATAATTAAAATTTTCTTTTAATATACTTGTGAAAATAACTTGAGATTTGATTTAGCTAAATACTGCAAAGTTTTAGGCGAGTTTTAGGTAGCTTTTAAATTTCCAGTTTAGAATTAAATATTTCCTTATTTGTTATGCAAATTATTTTATGATTAATTGACTAAAATGTGCAAAAACCCACATGACTCAATTTTTTTTCGTATATTACAAATACTATTTTTACAGCTTAGTTACTTAGTTATAATTTTAAATTCAAATTACAGGGAATCCCATATATTCAAACTTTTTAGAATTTTTGCATAGGTTTGCATGGATTTGTAGCATAAAAGGAAAAATGAATATTTTGGGCTAAAATTGTCATCCAGTAAGTAATTTTGACCACTATTTTCATTTCTGAAGTCTGTTTTTACGTACGACCCCTAGAAAATAAGATATCACCCCCTTTCACAAGAAAAAATAATTTAATATTTACCTTACCTTTAAGGGATGATATCTTAATTTATAGGGGTCGTATGTAAAAACCGACTTCAGAAATGAAAATAGTGGGCAAAAATACCTACTGGATGACAATTTTAGCCCAAAATATTCATTTTTTCTTTTATGCTACAAATCCACCCCTTACCCCATTCAAGGGGTTGAAGATAAAAAATTGGTATGCATTCATTTTTTTATGTTCCTGATAATCCCATATTAAGTTTTTAATGCCATGAAATATTTTTTGTACCCATTATATTAATTTAAATGACGTCTAAAAATTATAAAAAAATTACCCCATTTTTAGGGGATGATATCACATTTTCTAGGGGTTGCACGTTAAAACGGACTTCGGAAATGAAAAGAGCAGCCCCGATTACCTACTAGGTAACATTTTTGGCTCAAAATATCGATTTTTTCATTTAAAAAAATTCAAATGGCTTGTATGTGTCGATTGGGCGTTAATGGGTTTTAATGTCGGTCCGGTTTATTTGGATATCTTAATCTTTTCAAGCGTTTTTTAGAACACAGTAAAATTTTTAATAAAATAGAAAGTTTCAGAAAATTCCATAACATAACTTTGTAAAAATTCCCAAAGATTATAATTTTTTTAATTTAAAAAAAATTATATCTTTAAACAGTCCCAATTTCCACTTTAATCTATTTTTTTTTTTTTAATTATAATTATAATATATGCTGTGTATTATAAAGCAATTAAAAAAAAATAAAAATGATATCATTTTATAAAATAAATATTTCTCAATGTGGTGATGATGAATAGACAACATTTATTATGTTGTATATATTTTTAATACTTCATTTAGTAATATCCCACTTTAATATTAAGGGTAATAACATTTTTTATAAAATCGAGTCATGTAAAATTTTTTTAATGATTTATTATAACGTCCAAATCTCGATATTTGGTATAAAAAATAGCTATTTTTTAAACAAGGGACAAAATATTGATTCTGATTTTGCATTCAGTTGTATACACGAGCATAGGTAGTGAGCAAGTGCAAACATCATGCGCAAAAGTCGAACCTCATATTTTGTCCCGTGCATGATTTTAAACATAGTTTTGTATGTAATGTGCAAAACATACGTCTTCCTAAGTATAAAATCTTTTGCCCTATATCGACCCTAGATATGTAAAAACTAATTCTTATCTTTTCTGTAAAGCTCTCATTTTACAGTGAATTCTTTTTTCATAAGTTTTCAAAGGAAATTTTTCGTAGAATTCGATTATTAAGTTAAAAACTTAAATTGATGGATGCATGCTCTAAAATACTTATAGCAAGCCTAAACCAACTGAAAACTTCAGACCAAGCTTCACAAGAAGCTGTAAAGGAATTGCAGTGGATTTTCAAAGTTTGGAGTGGAGTTGCATAGAGTTGAAAATTTTTCGTTAAAAAAATAGCAAACTATTTTAGGAACCAGAAAATCTTATTAAAAGCTCAGATAAAAAAAAAAAAAAATTTTAATTATCATGAAATACTCCAAGTAGTACACATATAATTTATTTAATTAATTAAAATTAAAAATAAAATATAAATGTTTATATGAAATTGTATCAAGTTTCCCATTAAGGTACACGTCCTTGTTTGTTTTTTAAAATTCTTTCCAATATAAATAACATAACTTGATTATCACACATTTTAATGCATTAAAACATTATGATACCTAAAATTTATCAAACAACCTCGTAAACACAAAATAAAAAAAAATTTTTTTTCTCAAATAAGTCATGATAAAGGTTGAACAAAATATACGCATTATTTTTGTTAATAACAATATAATATTCTGAAGGATTTTTATTTTATAATATTTTATTAATTTTTTTTATTTTCGTTTTTTAATTAAAAAAAAAAAAAAAAATGACAAGGTTTTATGTTTTTATAAATTTTATATTTATATTTTTGTTTAGTAAGTAAAACACGAATTTTTTATAAAAATTAAAACGACATTATTTATATACTTTTTTTTTGCTTATGCATTCGTTAAATTTTTTTATTAATTTTATAATCTATTCTATCTCTTTCTTATTGTTATTTAACATATTTATTTCCTTAATGAACTGTCAGCAAAAAAAAAAATAAAAATTAAATATCAGATAAAAATATATTTAATCAGATTTTATATTTAAATATATGTTTACAAAATTTAATTAAATTCACTGCTAATTTTGGTTAATTTATCATCATTCGCAACTAATTATTCACAATTTACGATATTTTATAAACATAATTTAGCGAAGCAAGCAATTTGAATTCAACAGATCTCGAATTCTATTTGCTCGCTATTGCGAATTGTGAAGATAGTTACCAATGCTGAGTAATTAATAAAATTAGCAGTGAGTTTAGTGGAGTTATTTTCACAAACATTACCATAATTTCTGAAATTCAAATAATTATATATATTCCAAAATATAAATTATAATTATAATTCCAAATCATTTCTTTATTTTTGTGAAATAGAATTTTTATGAGTGTAACTATAGTTTTTTAAAGTTTCAATAATATGTAATTATCTGCTACTCTTGATCTATAATTCACAATTTAAAAAAAATTAACTTCTATCGAAATTCGACTCTTAACGATAATTTTTTGAAAATTGGATTTGGAACGTCCAGATAATTTAAATTTCTAAAAAAAAACTTAAAACCTAAAAATTTTTCTAGGAAATTCAAATTCTCAAATGAAGAAAAATAAAATATAAGGAATTTCCAGTAGTGATTTTTCCTGCATAATCCAAATATACCATTTATTTTAGAATTTGACCATATTTTACTAAAAAAAACTCATTTGATTTATTTTTTAAATCAGAAAAAAATAATTCGAAAAAATTTCCAAAAATTTAAGTATTAGTAGATCCGAATATGCACTGTCAAATAGTTTTACAGAGTAAATAAAGAACTTTTTAAAATGAAACGTGACTCAATTTAAACCAAACCGGGATAAGATGCATGGTCGGGTCTTCATATAGGTTCAAAAATATTTTTTCAATTTAAAATTTCGCTGTCTTAACGTAGTCTTAGCTCTTGAAAAAAATAAAAATATATATCCTCCTGTGAAATTTCTTGCGGAGTCCAAATTTGTCGGAAAATTTGAAATTTGTAAAGAAAGAAATTCTATTTTTTGATCTAGAGCTCTTAAAACTCAGTAACCCATTTTCTCTCTTTCATCAAAAAATTTTAAGTGTCAGAATAGTATTTTGAGTCCTACTAGAGAATTTTTCATGCATATATACTTTTGATAAATCGACTTTTAAAAAAAACGTCGTATTTTATTGATTTATCGTGCATGCGCAGATCAAAAAAATTATCTCTAATTTTTCTGTTAAAGAGTCCAAAACACAAATATGGCCTCTAAAAATCGAGGACTGAACCTTATGAACTAAAAAATGACGTGGAGGCTTATTTTTAGTAGTCATTTCGAGAAAAAAATAATTTGGAACCGATTTGAAGACCCTTAGGTTAGGTTTAAATTGAGCCACGTATAAATACACTAAATAATGGTACCTTTTTTTTGGGCGCAAAAAAATAACTGTTTCAGTTATGGATGAGTTTATTATGTTGAAAAAACATGCCGACCATCCTCCGTTCATGTCACCATTGGGACTAGAAACGTAGGGCTGTAAAAGTTGACTCAATGTTATAAACTAAGGTTTTTTGGTCATTTTTAATACAAAATAACACTTCTTATTGGTTTCATTTTTCAAATTATTTCAGGTTCGTTTAACCCTCTCGCCTAAAAGCGTAAATTACTAAAATCTTTATGCTATTAAAAAGGTCCCTACTCTCTCTTTGAGGAACCAAAACTTATAATTTCTATATAATATAATAATATAGCTACCTGCTTTTTAAAAATTAATGATTTTAAAGAAAGTTTTTCATAACAGCAGCAGCTTTTTTTAGAAATTGCTTATACCTGAAAGAATGTTGTTTATTTCCTTTTCAAAGTACAGTTAAGTGAATAAGAATTATTATCTATTTAAATTACCTAAATACCCATCGAGCTAAATACTTGAAAAAAAAAATAAATTAAAATTTTATTTATTAAAAATTTTAATTTACTGATCGGTATATATAAAATTTTATTATATTTATATCTTATTAGATTTTGATTGATTATAAATATTTATAATTAAAAAGAAAGAGTTTAGATAAAATCGTATTTATTTCGTCATAAACATATTAAAATTTCAATTAATTTTAACTTTTTTATTAATAATTTTTTGATTATATTTTAAATTACAATTAATTAATTAATGTAATTTATTAAATTTTTAATGTGTAATTTTATTTTTTAATTAAAAAAAAAAACGTTATATTTTTATTAAGCCTCATAAAAATATGAAAAATGATATTAAAAATAATTATTATATTTAAAACAATATTATGACGTCAATGAAACAATTATTTTACTTTATTTTTATATTATTATTAATATCGATTACTCTGTAAAATAAAAATCAATTTTTCTATGAATAAAAAATTATTTTTCAACGTTTTTATTGCTAATTCATGATTACGGCTTATATTCTTAATCCACATAAAATTTATTTATTCTTTGTATTTTAATAAAATTAGTGCAAATAATTGTAAAAAAAATAAAAATTATATGACTTAATCTCATTTTTATTATTAAGAAAAATAAGCTGCTAAATTGAACTTACTGATGTTTTAATATCAAGTTTTTATTTCTATAAATGGTATATTACGAGCCCGTGTCCAGAAAAGTAAAGAATGGCCCAAATCGCACGTAAATTACCATCCGAGGCGAAGCCGAGGTTAGCAAACTGCGATTTGGGTCATTCATTGTTTATGGACAAGGATCGTATACGATTTTTCTTCGTCAGTGGCGAGAAAACACGACTTTTCCGGTCACGCAGAGAATTAATTAAAAATTAATTTTCTTGTCAGCAGCCAGAAAGCACGTATTCTTTACTTTTCTGGACACGAGATCGTAATATACTATTAATTAAAGTATATGAAAGGAAACGAGAGTCCCAATTCATTTGTGAAAATAAGCGAAAATTAATATTTTTTAAGAAATAATTTTCTGCTACCCTGCCATACCACACCGCTTAAATGTTGATTGAATTTTCAAGCAAATTATATCATGTTAAATGTAAATGTAAATTTCCTGTTTTAATTTTGCCGAGAATTTTGCTTAAAAATTTCGTACTTACCATTAAAGTATTTTATACTCAGTGTCCGCAGTTGTATATTCAACAAATTCCTTTAATTTTTATTGTATTTATACAAACCATTTACAAGATTTAGAAAAAAAATTATAACCGGGTTGTGTAATAATACGCAACTAAAATGCATGGAACATGTTTACTTACTTTTATGCATAAATGCTACGCAACATGACAATACAATTTTCTAATTTTATAATTTGTAATTATCACCTATCATTTTAAGCCCCTGAAACGAAAATATTCCCTAAATCAAAAGTCCCTAAATCAAAATTATTATAAGTCCCTGAATTTGAATTATTCTAAGCCCGTAAATTAAAATTATTCTAACACCCGTTTGATCCCCCCCCCCTTAAATTGAAAAAAATTTAACTTCCCCTTGATTTTCAGATTTTCAGGGTACCCGCTCCCTATAACCCTGATCCTTCAATATTAAAATTAATATTTTTTTTTTATTTTTTTATTTTTAAACAAATCAACGGGACGAACCCTTTTACAATAGTTTATAATATAAATCAAAAATAAATTTTACATTTAGAAATTAAAATACATTATGAATTTTACTTAAATTATAAAATAAATAATATATTATAATAATTTAATTATAAAGTAATAAATAGTACTGAAGGTAAAATTAAAGTTATAAGTTGTTAATGGCGATACAATAATTATTTTGAGTTGTAAAAATATATTATGCAAATTTACCCAAATTAATTTTTAGACTTTTAATAAAACTGCATTCAGATTCATTAGTTACACGGTAGAGCTGCTTTGGTTGAATATTCAACCAATTGGTTGAATTTCGCAGTTTTTGGTTGAATTTTCAACCAATTGGTTGAATATTAAACCAAACACTGCGATTTTCAACCAAAAACTGCGATATTCAACCAAAAACTGCGAAATTCAACCAATTGGTTGAATTTTCAACCAAAACTGGTTTAATTTTCAACCAAAAGCTAAAATACAAAATAAAAACGATGTTTTTATAGTACAGGGTAAGAAATGATCAGGGCATCCATTAAAAATGAATGAATTTTAATATATTATTGAAATTAGTAATTTTTTATGTACTACTTCTTTTGGCTCCGAAACTAGGTTATCATACGATATAGAATAACAAAATCGCGGCTACCTAGAGAAAGTTAAAATTAAATAAAAAGCGTTTAATTTTCGAGCAAAAGTAGCTGTAAAATTTTTTTTAAAACATAAAAATACTAAAACTCGACGACATCCCGAAATTTTAGCATTCATTAAGTTGCTTAGTAAGTTTAAAGTAAATTGGTGCAGATTTTATCGCGCAATCGTGTGCATTACTTTTCAAAAACGTTGTTTCGAGTAAAATGGCTTTAAAGTTTTCGATGAATTTTTTCGGTACTTTTAGTTATTAAATTATTTATTTTAATGCAAGAGATCTGATTAACACAAAATTATTCGACACATCAATGATTCTACACAAAAAAGTTTTTCGGAATCGTTCTATACCAAAAATCGTTGTGCTAAAAATAATACAAATTTTTTTTAGTCAAAGTATTCAACACTTATTTCTTTCGTATGCTAGCATAAATAAATATCACTTAAAACAGCGTATTGAATATTTCGATTAGAAAAAATTTGTGTTGATCTTTTCGGTACAAAGATTTTTGGTGTAGAACGATTCCGCAAAACTTTCTTGTGTAGAATTATTGATTTGACGAATAATTTTGTGATGATCAGATCCCTTGCCTATTTTAACATGGAACATGTTCGTTAGATAGGGTATTTGAAAAAGTTTGGCTAGGCAGGGGGTGGGGTGTGAAATGGACTTAGAATATTTTTGATTTAGGGACTTAGAATAATTTGAAGTGGAAGCCTGATCAGGCTCTGATAAGAACAAGAACTTAGAGGATTACTTTATGTTTATGGACTTACGATAATTTATATTTCAGGATTTATTGTAATTTCGGTTTTTGGATTTATTACTGTTATGAGTGAACATGATCCATGCTCGTTGGTTGTGTAGTTACACAAACCGGTTATAAATTTTTTTTTTATTCGTTAGAGAAATTTATAACAGAAAACTCTAGATCAAAAAAATTAAAATCGGTCACGTAGTTTTAGAGAAATCTTAATTAGAAGGTGTAAAAACATAGTTTTCTAAATAAGAATACAAATTTTTTTTTGTATATTTAAGTAGACTTATAATAAGTTATCAGTTATTTTTTAGCCATAAAGTTATCTTTTTGGTTTTCATACTGAACCTGTAGCTGATTTTACCCCTGCTGCTTGTCTGATTTGCCATTTTTTACCATTTTGGCACGGCTAAATTTGGCGTCATAAACAATCGCGAATATTATCAAAATGACCAGTTCCGACATAATTTTAACTAGTATATTTAACAAGAAGGATTTAAAAATAATTTTTTTATAATATACTCTTGAGACATAAAGTAATTAATAAAAAAAAATAATTTGATTATTAAAAAAAAAATTAGGTAAAACGACAGGAAGTTAAAGCATACAATATTAAGTTTAAAAAAATTTATCCATACTATGTACAGAGCCAATAGAAGTAGTACATAAAAAATTACTAATTACAATAATATAATAAAATTCATTCACTTTTAATGGATGCCCTGATCATTTTTTACCCTGTACTATAAAAACATCGTTTTTATTTCGTATTTTAGCTTTTGGTTGAAAATTAAACCAGTTTTGGTTGAAAATTAAACCAGTTTTGGTTGAAAATTCAACCAATTGGTTGAATATTCAACCATTTGGTTGAATTTCGCAGTTTTTGGTTGAATATCGCAGTTTTTGGTTGAAAATCGCAGTGTTTGGTTTAATATTCAACCAATTGGTTGAAAATTCAACCAAAAACTGCGAAATTCAACCAATTGGTTGAATATTCAACCAAAGCAGCTCTACCGTGTATATCTACTTTTTTGTTTATCATATTAAAGCTTTCAATAATTCTATAAAAGAGAAGAAATTTTGTTATTTTTTTTAAATTCTGTAGGTAAGCTGAACATAATATTTCTATCCCTAAGTCCGGGTCTTAATGGTACATGTAAATTAATTGATGATAGGATGTCAATGGAATCAATTCTTTTATTAAATATTCTATACAAAAATTTAATGTCAGCTATATCTCTTGACGATTCCAAAGTTAGCAAATCAAATTTTTTATTTAGTTCAAGATAATTATGACTAAAATAGTCAAAATCAATCTTTTGATTATATGCAAATATTCTAAGAAGTTGATGTTGAATTTTTTCAACTTCGTAAATTAAGGAAGATGTATAAGGATACCAAATCATTGAACCATACATTAATATTGATTTAATACGAGAGTTATAAAATAATTTTAAAGAATTGATTGTCTTTAATTTACATAATATTTTTTTTAAATAATAAATTCTTTTTTTAGCTTTAGCTATAATTTTCTGTATATGAACATTAAAATTTAAATTTTCATCAAAAAAAATTCCAAGATTTTTAATCAGACATGTTCAATAATTTTTTTACCAATTTTGTATTGAGTATTTTTACATTTTTTAGAACTTTTAGTATCAAAAATCATAATTTTACATTTTGAAAGATTCTATGACAAACTATTTAAGTAATTCCAAATATGTAATTTTTTTATATCCTTTTTAAAACTAATTATATCTTTATCATTTCTGATCTCTTTAAATATTTTAAGATCATCAACATATAATAAAAAATTTGATTTTCTTATACACTGTTTTAAACCTGGTTTTAAATCATTAATATAAATTATATACACAAGTGGACCTAAATTTGGCCCTTGAGGGACGCCAGAAATGTAATTTATTTGCTTAGACAGAGATTGATTTAATTTGACAAATTGTTTTCTGTTAGATAAGTACAATGTAATAACCAGTCTAATAAATTAGTTAAAAAAAAAAAAAAAAAAAAACTTGGTTACCTTTACCTTTCCTCGTTAACTTGGTTACCTCTATTTAGAGCTTGTGCAACAAATTCTTTGAATAAAAATAAGTTTGTTGTTGTTGATCTTTTTACAATTGAACCATGTTGTTCTTTGATAATTAGTTTATTAAAGAAAACAGAAATTTTATCATATAGTAACTGATCTAATAATTTAGCAAATGAGCTTAGAATAGTTATTGGTCTATAATTCATAATATTTGTTTTGTCACCATTTTTAAAAACTAGAATAATTAAGCCATTCTTCCAAATATCCGGCAATGTTCCTGTTTTAATGGATTGATTAAATAAAATTTTTAATGGTAGAATAACAAAATTATAGCAGTTCGTAATAAATAATAATGGATGTATATTATCATATCCAGGTGATTGATTGCCTTTCAATTTTTTAATAGATTTAAGTATATCAGAGTTTGTAATTTCAAATGATGAAGAGATAGAAAATTCATTATTTTTAGTGACAAAATTTTTTTCATTTGAATTACTTAGTTTAAATGTTTATTGAAAGTAATCAGCAAATGCATTGATAATTTCATTATTATCTTTTAGACCACAATCTTTGAAGAACATTTCAGATGGCAATTCATTTGTTTTAAGATCATTTACATAATACCAGTAAGGCTTATTCTGATCCTTTTAGTAAATTATCTTCTATATTATTTAAATATGCATTGTATTCTTGATCATAAACAAATTTACAATATTTTCTATGTTTTTTAAATTTGTTATAATAATAGGATGATTTTCTATTATCTTTATATTTTTTATTTTTTTTTTTTTTTTTTTTTATTTTTAAACAAATCAACGGGACGAACCCTTTTACAATAATTTATAATATAAATCAAACATAAATTTTACATTTAGAAATTTAAATACATTATGAATTTTACTTAAATTATAAGATAATAATTTTATTATAAAGTAATAAAAAGAACTGATGGTAAAAATTAAAGTTATAAGTTAAAGTTATAAGTTAATGGCGATACAATAATTATTTTGAGTTGTAAATATATATTATGCAAATTTACCCAAATTAATTTTTAAACTTTTAATAAAACTGCATTCAGATTCATTAGTTATATCAACTTTTTTGTTTATCATATTAAAGCTTTCAATAATTCTATAAAGAGAAGAAATTTTATTATTTTTTTTAAATTCTGTAGGTAAGCTGAACATAATATTTCTATCTCTAAGTCCGGGTCTTAATGGCACATGTAAGTTAATTGATGATAGGATGTCAACGGAATCAATTCTTTTATTAAATACTCTATATAAAAATTTAATGTCAGCTATATCTCTTGACGATTCTAAAGTTAACAAATCAAATTTTTTATTTAGTTCTAGATAATTATGACTAAAATAATCAAAATCAATCTTTTGATTATATGCTAATATTCTAAGAACTTGATGTTGAATTTTTTCAACTTCATAATTTAAAGAAGATGTATAGGGGTACCAAATCATTGAACCATACATTAATATAGATTTAATATGAGAGTTATAAAATAATTTTAAAGAATTGATTGTCTTTAATTTACATAATATTTTTTTTAAATAATAAATTCTTTTTTTAGCTTTAGCTATAATATTTTGTATATGAACATTAAAATTTAAATTTTCATCAAAAAGAATTCCAAGATCTTTAATTAGACAAACTTGTTCAATAATTTTTTTACCAATTTTGTATTGAGTATTTTTACATTTTTTAGAACTTTTAGTATCAAAAATCATAATTTTACATTTTGAAAGATTCCATGACAAACTATTTAAGTAATTCCAATTATGTAATTTTTTTATATCATTTTTAAAACTAATTATGTCTTTATCATTTCTGATCTCTTTAAATATTTTAAGATCATCAACATATAATAAAAAATTTGATTTTCTTATACTCTGTTTTAAATCATTAATATAAATTATATACAGAAGTGGACCTAAATTTGACCCTTGAGGGACACCAGAAATGTAATTTATTTGTTTAGACAGAGATTGATTTAATTTAACAAATTGTTTTCTGTTAGATAAGTACGATGTAAACCAGTTTAATAAATTGCCTTCGACACCATAAGAGAAAAGTTTTTGTAATAGTAGTTTGTGACTAACAGAGTCAAAAGCTTTAGATATATCTGTGTATAGTGTATGGACTTGGTTGCCTCTATTCAGAGCTTGTGCAACAAATTCTTTGAATAAAAATAAGTTTGTTGTTGTTGATCTTTTTATAATTGAACCATGTTGTTCTTTGATAATTAGTTTATTAAAGAAAACAGAAATTTTATCATATACTAACTGATCTAACAATTTAGCAAATGAGCTTAGAATAGTTATTGGTCTATAATTCATAATATTTGTTTTGTCACCATTTTTAAAAACTGGAATAATTAAGCCATTTTTCCAAATATCTGGTAAAGTTCCTGTTTTAATGGATTGATTAAATAAAATTTTTAATGGTAGAATAACAAAATTACAGCAGTTCTTAATAAATAATGGATGAATATTATCATATCCAGGTGATTGATTGCCTTTCAATTTTTTTATAGATTTAAGTATATCAGAATTTGTAAATTCAAATGTAGAGATAGAAAATTCATTTTATGATATATTTTTTTTATTTTTATTAATCTTTTTAATTTTTTTGAAAAATATTTAGGAAAATCATCTTTAATAATTAAAGTTTTGGGAACTTCTTCTTCAATTATTTTCATAATTTTTTCATAAAATTTATTAGTATTAATGTTAATTGAATCACTATTAAGTTCATTTATCCAATCTATATCGTCGAGTTTATTAAAAATATTTGCATAGTTAGCTTTTTTATAATTGTAGTATTTAATTTTGTATAAGGGTTTTGCATAATATTTCAATTGTGTTTTCATTATTAAAGGAACATGAAAGACATCAATTTTAGCCAAAGGAAATGTTGCCTTCTCAATCGAACAGAATGTATCAGAGAAAACTAAATCTAATATATTGAATTTCGAATTATTAAAAGTATTATATTGGTTAAAATTGTAGTTTTTTAATGTTGTATATATATAATATACATAGCACATTCACTTATTAATCTATTTTTATTATTAGTTTTAATTTCCATTTTCCCATTACTGTTAATTAAGAAGTAATACTTTGGCAAGTTAAAGTCTCCTACTATAATAATTTTGGCATTTTGATAATTTTGTTTAATTTTATTTACATTATCTATGAAATCAATATAAACACTAATATTAGATAAAGGAGGAATATATACATTTATTACTAGTAGTTTATTATTTTTTATTTTAACAGATGTAATTAATAGTTCATAATTTATGTTATTAGAAAATATTATTTCAGAATTTAAATCCTTAGAAATTAGGGTCATTACCCCACCTCCTTTAACTTTATTTTTAGACATATCTCTATTACATTTAAAAATATTTTAATTTATATTACCAAGCATACTATCAGTCTCACGTTCATCACACCATGTTTCAGTTAAAATAATTATGCTATATTTATGAACCGACAATAATAGAGTAATATATTGAAAGACAAATAATATATTGAAATTAAAAAAAAAAAAAAAAAAAAAAAAAAAAAAAAAAAAAAAAAAATTTATTGGAGGCGCCGGGCATCGATCCCGGTACCTCTCGCATGCTAAGCGAGCGCTCTACCATCTGAGCTACGCCCCCTTTGATTCATATTTCAAAAATAAAAAATTATAATACACATTGACCAGAATTGTGTTAAAATGTTTTTAACAGAATTAAACAACTTTATAGTGAAGAAATAGTAAGGCTTATCAAAAACTATATAAACATAAACAATGAAATTAGAAGTTATACTGCAAATAAAGAATTTTGACTAAAATGTCGATCGAATTGCATATTTCACAAAAAAATCAGTAACGTTTGTAATAAATTTTAAAGTATACATTTCTTCAGCAATTCGATAAAAAGAAAACAAGATCTTCTACTAAAAAAAATTAAAGAAATTATTAATATTTATTAGAATTTGTTGACCTTTAAGGGTAATAAATTAGAACAACTGATTTTTAGTTTCGTTGTGAGCTTTAATTTTGTTGGTATTTTTTTACAAAATTATGACGATCCAAATTATTATACAATCTTAAATTGCAATTGACAGATTTTATTTTTATTTTCCTAATTTGAATTATTATTTTAAAAAAATCAATTGGTATTAATAAAATTTATTCCCAATATACTTTTTTCCATTTTTTTCTATACATTTTTAATTTATAATATAAATCTTATAATAAATCTTATAATAAATGTACACCAAAAATATTATAAAACGACTGTATATAACAGACATTCATTTAAAAAAAAATTTAAAAATAGATGGTTATGTCATCGAAATTTTCATGGCTTAAAATATGCTAAGGTGAAGGCTCGTCTTGATGTTAATGTACTTAAACTTTAAAAATATTATCTGGCATGGGATGATGATGTGGTAACTAAAATCTCAAAGAAGCTTAAATTAAATTATTTCTTTTTTAGCTCCAAAAATTCTATTTTTTGACATATAAATATTTTTCTAAATATAGAATTTATTTATTTGCACTTTTAATTTTAAAAAAATTATCTGATTATATTTTATTTTTTTAAATTTACAAAAGTACTTATAACTTGAGATAAAATCAACAAAACAAATAAGTAAAAAAAATTATTGTATACTATATATATACAGCAAGAGGGAGTGAATATAATTAATTAGTAACAATTAATTTAAAATTCTTTGAAAAATGTCTAATGAAAAAAAAACTTATGTAATCATTTTTTTTACATGGTTCAATTAACTCACTGGTTAATGACCGCTTCGCAAATACAATAAATATCCGGTATATGCAAGTGACCATGACTTCTTTAGAATTTATAAATTTCTTAATTTTGGATCAACAGTTTATTATAGTGAATAATAAATACTTTTCCATTAAATTTAATTTTATCATTCGTTCAATTTATGTGACAATAGTTTTCTTCATAAATTAATTTATATTATTAATGTCATAATCAATAATAAAAATTTTGATGTTACTGCATACTTATCAAGTGATTATTAGGTTTAATACATAAACAGGATAATATTTAATCGAGTTTAATTATAAAAATGATGCAACCAACTAAATTTGTAAAACAAACAAATTTCGTAAATTTCCAGAACAAAGTGATAAATTTTTTTTCTAACTTATAACTGACTAATTAAGATTCATTTTTTTTTCCTGCTGGATGAGATTAAATTCAGATCCAAAAATATTTAAGCCACTTTATATAAAAGGAATGCTTTTGTCACAAAAAAATTTATTTATTGCAAAAAGGTGATTTTTTACGCAAATAGATTTTAGTTGGCAACTTAACCAATTACAACTGACGTGGCCAGAAAGTTCTACATGAGTTCTATAAAAAATTATAAATGATAATTTTTAGATTAAAAACTTATGAGTACTACCTAATTCATTTTTTTGGTATTCGTGCTTAAAGAAAAGATATAGAAATTATAGAATCTCAATCAGTTTTTACCCTATTTTGTGGTCAAAACTTGACACCTTCGCTAAAATACTTATTTTATGAAACTTATTTTCTGCATAATATAAACAAATTAAAATTTAATTAAGAGTAGAAATGAATTAAACCAGAGAAATAATAACTTAAATAAATTTCCATTTTATATGATCCTTATTAAATCTATTTTATAGAATTTTCAATCACTACACTGTAAAAAGTAACTTTCTTAGATTTACAAAAAAAAATAGAATTTTTCCGAAAAATTAGTAAATTTTCAAAAAAATTTGTAAATATTCGATAAAAATCGTAAATTTACTAAATTTAGTATATTCTCGAAAAATTTGAGAATTCTCGATTTTTTTTTGTGAATTTACGAAAAAAGTTGTAAATTCACAAGTATTTTTCGTAAATTTACAACTATTTTTTGAAAATTTTCGAAAAAAAATTGTAAATTATCAATTTTTCTTGCGAATTCATAAAAAAAAATCGAGAATACTCGAATTTTTTGTTAATATATTTTGTAAATTTAGTAAATTTACGATTTTTTTCGAATATTTACAAATTTTTTCGAAAATTTTCTAATTTTTTTGTTAATATAAGAAAGTTACTTTTTACAGTGTAAATAAAATTGAATGATTTTTTTTATACTGCAAAATATTAATGAAGAATAAAAATTACAAATAAGTTTCAGAAATTTTAGCACACATGTCACATTTTGTCCGTAAAATAAGAGTCAAAATCGTTTGTTTTTTAACATTCTGCACCCTTACTAGACCTTTTCTAGTATTTTTGAGGTATTTAAAGTATTTTTTGGTCGAATTTTATTTCTTTTATTTGATTATTTCCTTTTGCAAGAGAGAAAATATTTTGAAAAATGAAAACATTTCATTTTTATTTTAGAGGAACTCTTCTTTTTAATCTATGCATATTGAACTATTAACAAATTTATATGAATAATTTCAAAAAATAACTTTTATAAATACTAAACGGTATATTTATAAAATATATTACACCATTTTAAAAATTTCCATTCACTCATTCATTTATCATAACATGGAAAAAAACACGAAATATCGGATATTTTAATTTATACCCTAAATAAACTGATTTTATTGGACACATCTCAATTGATTTATATTACTGACTTTAAAGTTTAATACTACAGTAGTGGTAGGTTTAAAATTACCTAAATCGGGTAAAATTCTGAATCAAAATTTTTTCTTTCGTTTTGTGAACTTAAAAGGAAAAAAAACGGAACAAGTATAATTTCCTAACTGTACCTGTTTCGAATGGTCATAAAATTTAACAAAAAAAAGTCCTTATGATTTTTTTCGTAAAATTAATATTTATTATTAAAAAAATGCGTTGAAAGTGTCACCTTTTTTTACAAAGTCGCGCCTGGTAGGATATACATAAAAACAGCGCGCGCGAGAGTGCACGTTCGGTTAAAAATTAGCCTAATTCAATATATTTAAGCACTATACTAAAAAAAATTTTTTTTACATGAAATTTTAAGTATAAAATAATATGCACTGAAAATTAAAAAAAAAAAGTTTTTTATACCCTAAAACCCAAAATGAAAAAAGGCATTTTCGGAAATATTTATTTTTTTTTGAAAAACAGCCAATAACATAAGAAAAATTGCAAAAAACAAAAAAATTTTTTTTGACATGTTTTTTATGACTATTTGGCCTAATTTTCTGAGAAAGCAAATTTTGTTACCTCCTCGACCCCTAAAATGGGCAATTGTTTAAAATAATTAATTTTTAACAAAATGTTTAAAACCTGTATTTTTTTGTACTATTAAAATAATTGTCATTAAATTTTTTTTTTACAATTTATAGCTTAAATATTGCTTATAAGTTTCTATCTGAATTAATACGTAATCTGAATTATTACGTTAATTACAATTATTTTAATACAAAAAAATACAGATTTTAAACAATTTTTTATCAATCTTTCACGATTCAAGTCATTTTCGATCGTTTTTGCCCATAAAAAAAATCTTTTTTTTCAGTGTACAAAAAGTTTTTTAGAAGAATGTTACTTTTACTTAATTATTATATATTCTTGAAACGCATTAAAGACTTGCAAAACATACCAAAAAAAAGAATGCCCTAAAATTTCGGGTTTCCATGTAAAAATTTTTTTTAGCCATCGAAAAGTGCAACACTTTAGTCATGGTTTAAAAATTTTGAAATCCAGATAAAATTAGCATCTGCTTTGCATCGTTTTCAAAAACACCTATGTTGCTTAGTTGAAGGATAGTTTAATTTTTATTTTTTTTTTAATTCAGCTTCAAGGGTGGATCTAGACATTTTTTTGGAGTGGTCGAACCACAATTTTATAGTGGAAGGGAAGCCATTATCGATATATGCTTTATTGAGAAAAAAAACAAAGCACTAAGATTGCAATGTAAATTCGATATTTAGGATGTTTAGATTTAATAAATGTATTTGTATTATTAAAATTTATAATGATACTAACTACATAAAAAATGACAAAGCTTATCATGCTTACCTTGTTATCAAGCTTACCTTGATTAATTTATATGCAAAATAGCTAAAACAATATCTTAAAATAATTTTTAAACTTTTATTTATCTATAGAGGAAAAATGAGCATCCAATAAAAAAAATGTTAATGCCAGCTCATTCTATATATTATATATTTTACTGTTTTTCCACTTTGTGCAATATTTGTCTGGACATAAAATTGTTGGCATAAAATTGTTTATTTTTTATGTTGTTTTATAATTTTGTTTCTTAGAAATAATCTTTAAAATTTTAATATAATCTTGTTAGCAAAGGTAGTCTCGGTTGAAAACATTATTAAAACATTAATTTTTTAAAAGATATTTTCCATCATTATAAAAAGCAGTTTAACCAAAATATCAAACTTTAAGAACAAAATTAGCAAATATATAAATGCAGTCGGATTTTAATTTGTATTATAATAAGATGTCACAGTTAGGTTGCTGGTAGAAGGTTATACCCGAAAGTTCGGCCTTTTTTCAGGTCGGGTCGGGTCAGTTTTCGGGTTACCCGAAAAGCGTCAGATGTCCCAAGGTACAATTTTGAATAGAAAATTTCTCTGGCATTACGCTTCTATAAATCTTTTTATTTTAAATATTTTTCGTTTACTCTTAAAGAAGCGGATAAATAGTAAAACATAAACTACACTGTGAATAAATGAAAAGTAGAAATTACCCTTAATTTTAGTAAAAATATTTGTTACAACTATGAGAATTTTCAATAATTATACTATTCTTTAGAGCGATTTTTACTCTGATTAATAGTAATTTTTAAACTAAAATTTATACAGCACGGCTAGCTTGAAAGATCGGATTATGCAAACGTCGGCACTTCGGATTTTATAGCGGAAAATGAATGTTCAACCTATAAGGAGATACTTTTAACATGGAACATGTTCATTGGATGGGGTATTTGAAAAAGTTTGGCTCGGCAGGGGGGGGGGGGGTGAAAAATTGACGGTTTTAGGGGGGGGGGTGTCAAAAATTGACGTTTTTAGGGGGGGGGGGGGTGAAATGGACTAAGAATATTTTCGATTTAGGGGCTTAGAATAATTTGAAGTGGAAGTCAGGCCTTGATAACAACAAAAACTTAGAATACTTTAAGTTTATGGACTTAGGATAGTATATATTTCAGGATTTATTGTAATTTCTGTTTTTGGATTTATTACTGTATGAGTGAACATGTTCCATGCTCGTTGGTTGTGTAGTTACACAAACCGGTTATAAATTTTTTTGGATTTAAATCTTTCACCTAGCTTCTTGCGAGTTATTTGATAAAATGTGTTTCTCGGGGGAGCTGAAAATGTGCCAAAATTTTCCCTGCTCGGATTGGGCTGAAATTTTCAGGAAAGGTTGCTTCTTTGGTATACCTCAATTAAAAAAATAATTACTTATAATGAATTTTGACTTACTTACTAATTTATTATCCATATAATTAACAAAGAATTTCGAAAAATATATTTTAATGAAATCGTAAAGCCAGGAAGAATTCCGATTCAAAACTGCATCTGCGAAACTTTGAAACTTTTCGGGTATAACCGAAGATCGACCCGACCCGTAGTTTCGGGTTGGCTAACCACATATCTCTAGTTGCTGACTTTAAGGAGGTAGCATATTTTGAAAATAAAATCATTTGCTTGTAATAATTTTTCAATAAAATAGCCTATACTTAGCATAATTTTTTACCAAAAAATGAAAAAAAAAAAAACAAAACAAAAAATTTATAACCAGTTTGTGTAACTACACAACCAACGAGCATGGAACATGTTCATTTATAACATTGATAATAAAGTATCTATTGTGTTCATAATATAAATATTTATATTTAGATTTTTATTATAGAAATCGAACTGCTTAGACATCAAAATGAAACAAATTAATTAAATTTTCAAATTATTACAGTTTTTTAAATAATATGAATTTATTTTTTATTAATTTTTACAATGAATTCTTAAAAATTCTGCACCAATGGTCCCTAGGTACTTCTGCACCAATACTCCCTAGGTACTTCTGCACCAAAGGTCTTTAGGGACTTCTGCACCAATGCTCCCTAGGTAATTCTGCACCAAAGGTTCCTAGGTACTTCTGCACCAAAGGTCTTTAAGGACTTCTGCACCAATAGTCCCTAGGTACTTCTGCACCAAAGGTCCCTAGGTACTTCTGCACCATAGGCCCCTTGGTACTTCTGCACCAAAAGTCCCTGAATCGAAAATATTCTAAGCCCATTTCACCCCCCCCCTAAAAAACATCAATTTTTGACCCCCCCCCCCCCTAAAAGCGTCAATTTTTCACCCCCCCCTGCCGAGCCGAACTTTTCAAATACCCCATCCAATGAACATGTTCCATGTTAAAATAATGTTTATTTGTTTTAAAGCATGCAACATGTTCAATTCCGTTAATTTTCCGGGTCATAAATGCCACTTTTCCCAAACCAAGGCAATTTGGATCAAAATTCTGCTTGGCTCAGGTTAAATGACATTTAATTTTAAGGGGTGGGGGGTACGTACATGAAATTTTATATTCAACTTTTCAGTAACGAATTATAGCTAATTGTTTATAAATTTTAAAAAATTAAACAGATATAGGAATAGATTTATTTATTTTTATTTATTATTAAATGAAAACTTATAGCTGAAATTTCAGAGGGTTGTTTATTTGCAAAAATATAAATAATAACCTGGAATCAAGGATCAGTTAATGCTATTACTTTTGTAATGTTACATTTCTCGGGAAATGCAATTGTGAAGTTCAATCACTCCATTACTTGTTGTAGTGTAATAAAGTTTTGCCTTTAACCATTGAGTAGTGAACTTTTACCTGGCTAATATTAAACAATTAATGGCTTTTAACATGGAACATGTTCATTAGATGGGGCATTTTAAAAAGTCTGACTCGGCAGGGGGGGGGTGAAAAATTGACGTTTTTAGGGGGGCGAAATATTGACATTTTAGAGGAGCGGGGGGGGGGGGTAAAATGGACTTAGAATATTTATGAATGCTTCTCAACATAAAGCAAGCAGAATTTTTATTCAAACTGCCCAACTTGCCACTTTTTGACTTGCTTATTAAGCTAAATATTATATGTTACATTCGTTTAACAAAATAACAAGTAAACAAATAAACATTTTAATTTTATTGCACAAAAACACGTAAAAAATGTATAAACTTTGTAAATAAAACATAAACATTTCCGTAAATAAATATGGTAAAATATCTCAATTTCAAAAAAAGGCTACGCTACATCCAGTACCCATAAGAGTTACCTTAAATTAAATGCTAAAAACACGTAAATTGGCTGCAAAAACTGAATTTATAATTGTAAAAATGGGTATAATGATTTATTTTTAGAAAACTTTCGAAAAAAATATTTCAATATATATTTCCATAACCTTTCGTTATCCAACTTGAGTCCAGTTGGCGTAGAATGTCTCATATAGGAGTATAGCTTTCTAAAATTTTTAAAACTTTCATCGACCCTTTTAAACTTAAAAAAAAATTTTTTAATTACAAACAATTCCTATTAATCAATTTACTCATAAAAATTTGTAATTAATTCTGTTTTGTTAAATATATTAATTAAAGAAGTACATTATACTAATAAAATGATAAGAAATTTTTTCTTAATCGTCTTATCTTCTTATAATAAATATTAAAATCTTATATTTAATTTTTTAATTAACTTAAAAATTAATCTTTTTTGTGTGAAATGTAAATAAAAAATAATTAATTTATAAATATTGAAATAAAAAAAAAAATGATGTGGGTGTGTGTTTTTAGCATAATAAATGAATGAACCATATTTGATCAATGAAAACAAAAAATGACAAGTTAAAAAAAAATTAATTTATTAATTTTATACTATCAAAATATGATATCATCATTATATTTTTAAAATTTTAAAATTACCTAATTGTTAAAATTTTTTTATCACTTATCACAATAAAACAAAAGAATTATTAATTTAAACTACGTTTTTGTATTTTATATAAAAAGCATATAAAAAACAATATATTTATTAAACAAATTATGCCAATAAACAAAACAACGAGTCTTTATATGCATACCTATTATTTTAATTAATTTTTCTATTTTAAAAATTTTGTCGCAATAGGTATACCTATTAAAAAAAAGTCAATTGATCAAATTCGCGCGTTTTTATTTATTTTTTAACTCCGGGAAATGCAATTTTTATAAAAAAAAAAATAAATAAATAATTCTATCTCTTTTTTCTGACATCACGCTTCATTGTTAGATGTTTACGTCATTTTATTTAGTGAGAGGTGGTTTTATTATACTGCGCGTTAGTTAAAAAGAGATGAAAATATATAAAAAGAAAACAAGTTTTTTTTTTTAAGTTTCTTTTTCTATTCACTATACCTCTCACGCGAAAATAATCTTTGTATTTTTTTAATACATACATACACATTCGATCAGATTGGCATATTAATTTTTTTTTATATATAGTAGCATAGTAAGTTTCTTAGTGTAAGCTTCGATTTTTCACCTCATCATCGCATAGTTATTTATTTTTCTTTTACTTTTTTTTTTTTTAATTCTGTAGTTTATATTCATTCAAAAAAAATAATTATTTTTCAACGATGTTGTTTATCGTACTGGAAGATTCAAATAAAATGAATAATAGTAAAAAGAAGTATTACTATCAGTTATTGCAACTCAAGTGATAATGTACTCAGAAACTTGTGAAAGTGGGGAAAGAAATATATAAAAATTATATTTTTTATCAACAACTTAATTTGTTATCTTTATTAAAAATGTTTAAAAATCTTTTGTAATAAAAACCACGTGCTTTTATTATTTGCAAAAGATTCAATATAGATAAATTCAATAAAATATTTAATATTTATTGTACTTTGTAAAAGAGATAATAGAAATAACATATATTATCACATTTAGAAAGAGCAGCCGACAAAAATTTTGGAGCTTTACAGTGTGTGTGCTTTAGTGTATAATATACCAGTAAACAAAGTAATTAAACTTTTTATCAAAAGTGCCTATAACTAAATTAATAACAACGAAAAAAAAAGTTTTTTTAATTATTTATGTGTTATCGACGTTATTAATAAAAAACACATACATGCAATAATGCCGCAAAAATATATATAAAACTGTCTTTTTTACTATATACTCTCATTTTATAAATATAACCAGAGATATAACACACTCGATTTGTGTATTTTATAAATAAGTATGAGCAACAGCGGGAGTATATACGCGCGAGGCTGATGTTTTATTATTTTTTTAAATATATAGAAAAAAAAACTCAAGAAGAGCAAGTTTTTAAATAATTATTGACATTTTAAGAAAAAAAATTTAAGATGGATATGACAAGATTGTTATTATTTTTTTGGTTACTTGGAGATTAATAAAATAAAATTGATAAATTTGAATTTGATTTCTTATCAAGA
Source organism: Anagrus nilaparvatae (assembly GCA_022575985.1). Classification (NCBI taxonomy): domain Eukaryota; kingdom Metazoa; phylum Arthropoda; class Insecta; order Hymenoptera; family Mymaridae; genus Anagrus; species Anagrus nilaparvatae. The sequence goes on along the minus strand of JAKSXM010000247.1, from coordinate 24,923,289 downwards.
TATTATATTTTTTGTGAAATATTTTGAAATTCTATTTATTACTGTTAATATTTGGGTAAATTAATCATGGATTTGACTAAATTGTTATTATTTTTTTGGATGCTTGGGGGTTGAAAAAAATTGATAAAAATTATTATTGGTAATTTTGAAAATCAAAATTTCTGATTTTAATCATGAAGATATAAATTTTGAAAATTTTTTTTTATATAATTGGAGACTTGAAAAAAAAAAAATTAATTAAGTTTTTATCAAAAATATTTGTTGTGAAGTTATTTAAATAAATATAATTCGTTTTTTAAATTTTTACTAAAAAAAATGAGCTTTTAAAAATTTGATTAAAAAATTAATTGGCAAAATTATAATTAAAAATTTTAAATTAATTTTAAATGTTCTAATATCTTGTGAAATGTTCAACTCTACTGATACACCATTGAAATGCTGCTCGAATGTTGCAAAAATGCTCAAAGAATTTTGTCTCATTACTGCTACAGCTTTGACATGTGTAAAAAATGGGTACATATAAAATTTTGTGTTTAATAAATACATTAATTTTAAATTAACCTGCTTTATTAATTAATTAACTAATAACATTTTTTAATTTAGAAGTGCTGTTCCTTTGGACAGTTCTTGCTCATTTCATTGTAATGGAAAGAGTGAAGACAAAGTTACTTCAAGTATGTAATGTTAAATATCCTTTACAAAACTTTGTATTGATTATCTAAATTTTATAATTATTTATTATAGAAAGAATGGCCACTGAAGTATTTTTAGGAGGTTCGTGTAATCCAACTACATGGAGAGCGGATACTGCAATTCCTACTCTGCAACGTCTTGGAATAACATATTACAATCCTGTGAGTTTAACAATAAAATAATTTTACTTCAATTAATTTTAGTTACTATAGAAACTTTTTATATTTTCAGCAAGTTGCAAATTGGGTCCCAGAACTAGTAGCCCAAGAATATGAAGCAAAAGAAAGTGCGAAAATTCTTTTTTTTGTTATCGATGAAAGGACTCGCAATTGTGCTGGGGTTATTGAAGCTGCATACTTAGCAGCATCAAGAATCGAGTCCCTCATTGTTGTCATGCATTCTTATAAGCAAGGTCAATCCATTTTTGGAGAGCCAATATCTAATCAGTATGTTTTTATTAAAATAATATCTTAATAATTATATCTTGATAAAACATTATCTTGGGATTATTTTAGAGAGTATTTCGAATTACTGAATTGCCAACAAATACTTCAATACTTATTAGAAAGACAGAGAATACCAATATTTGAAAATATTTCAGCGGCACTTAATTGTACATTCAAGGTATAACTTCTTGAAATTTATTTTTAATAAAAACAATTTTATGAGATTTTATTTTTTAGATTCTTCGTGAATCAGTAAAATTGCACGAATTACATAATGAAGACGGAATTAGAACATCCAGAATCTCATTTGGCCAACAAGGAACGGACATAACGTATGTAAATTGTAAGTTTAAAAATGATTAAGTTGGTATTAAAAGTTTTCTAAAACCTTACAGCAAGCTGAGGGAAATTTTTAAATCTGTTGATGTTAGTGATACAGGAACAATATCTTTAGCCGAAGTAAGTTAATTTAAAATGTTGAATTTATATTTTGAAAAACTTGCCAGTATTTGAGGTAAATAAAATAATTATTACTATGTAGGCTTTCATTGTACTACAATCGAGTGGAAAAAGTAATATTCCTGCATCAGATTTGAGAAATGTAGTTAATAAAATTGGTAAATATAAATTATTAAAATAAATAATAAAATTATATAAATATGAATTATTAAGAAATAACTTTATTGAATTAGATTCAAATGGTATTGTAAGTAAAAAACCGTCACGTTTTAATGATCCAAGCGAGCAGTATATAAATTTTGAACAATTTTGTACAATAGCAAGTGAATGGTCTTGGCGATGTAGCAATTATGGAATAACTGATGAAAGTGAGATATCTTCATTTTGGAGTATATTATGTGTGAAGACCTCAAAGTTTCTGCGCAGAGCTTTTGTACACCCTTTTAATCGTTTAATAGGTATTTTAGAAATTAAAAGGAAATAAAAAATTGTTTTTCTTAATTTAGTGTCATATTTTTCACAATTTTTTAAAGCTTTATTTTTAACATAATTTTGCACCATTTTAAGCTTTTTGAAAATAATATAAAAGCTGTTAATATTTATTTAAACGCGTTTATTTTGCTATAGCCTATGAATTGAAGCTTTTATAACTCATTTTTTAATATCACACAAAGCACGCGCAGAAAAGTTCGAGATTTTGTTGTATGTAAATTAAAAAGGATCATTTATAATTTTCACTTGAAAAGAATTAAAACTATTATAAATTTTTAGATTGGACTAACAATTTAATAGTTAATTCAGAAAAGAAAGATCTTTATATCGGAGTTGGAGGCGAAGATATTGTATGGTTAGAAAATGGAGTTATTCCTTTGATCGAGTAAGCTTCCATTTATTTCAAATTAAAATTTTTATTCTGCTTTATTTATAAAGAAATATTTCGTTTAAGGTCAATGGGCTTCAGTTTTCACAGAAGGAACATAAGTGATTACAAAGCTAAACTGCTACCAATGGAGCTTCAAAAAATAAGAAATTCTAAAATAATTTTGTTAATAATATCAGGAAATTCAAGAGGTTTAGCTGCAATGACATTAGCAGGTCATTTAATTGGATTACAAACAAAACTTGTACTTTGTGTTCATTCTCTTCCCGATAAACTTATTATATCTAATGAAATGGTAACTATGATAAATTTAATTTATAATACAGGAATCTTAAATATTAAAATTTTTAGGTATCCGAACATGGTATAAAAGATTACAATAGAGGTAGAGAATATTTAATAGACATAGCTACGCGCAAAGGTGTACCTGTTTTTAAAAGTAATGCTGACGCTTTACAGCATGTGATAAATTTACTTCGAAATTCATCATGAACAAAAATTTTATTTTTTATTGCATGAAAAATCATCAATAACTTATTTTAATTTAAATTATAAGCAATTTTTTTTATTTATCGATAATTTTATTCCATAAAAAAAATGTGACGGTGTTTTAAAATATCCATTTTTTTTAGAGAATACTGATTATTAAAAGTTTGTATAATAATTGTTTATGTAAATATATGTAGCCTGTAATAGCAAAAATTATAGATCTGAAAGCTTAGACTTAAATGATGAGAGAGAATGTGTAATTTTATTTAATCGATCTATAAAAAGTATGTGATATTAATAAATCCCGCGTGTTTTAAAAATAATTTTATAAAGTATTTAAAGTTAAGTTTAGATTAATTAATAAATATCATTGTTGTAAAAAAATTTCCATTAAGTAACGAAATTGTAAATACAATCATTTAGTAAAATATTATAATTATTTATTAAAAATTAAAAGTAATGTTATTTTATATTATATTATGTTATATTTATCTTTTAAAAATTAATTCACAATCGACAATTATGTTATAAAAATAATTTTTTTGATAAAAATTTAATGTTTCAAAAAATTTCTTTTTTTTTTATGCTATTTTAATAAATACAATTTTTTAAATAAAATTAATAAAATATTAATAGAAGTTTAATATAATTTAAAATTAAGTATCGATAAAATATATTTAGAAAAAAATTTATATTGGTGTTATATATTTACACATTTTATAAAAAAATGTTGTTTTTAGTAAAAAAAGCTTATATTTTACAGTTCATACTTTTAAAAGAGATCAGTCTTTCTTTTAATTATAGTAAAAAATTGACTTTACTTATGCGATTTAAAATATTTTCTTATATTTTTTAAAGAAAACAGCACTGGAATCATAACTGGTAAAAATAGGGGGATGTAAACTGCATACCTAAAAGAATTTTTTTTTAATATTACCATTTTCTTTAGAATATGCTTATTGGTCAAAGTACTTAAATTATAATTTAACTTACTTTTGATCGTCTGGAAAATATAAAAGAGCTAATAACGAAGGATCTGTAAATGCAGCTTCAGAAATTACAAATGCTTCTCTACTCGTAAGAAATCCATTCTTGAGATCACCTTCATTTAACAAACGAGTAGACTCTTCTATTAGATGCAATGCTTTTACTATATGATTTCCAACAGTTTCAGTAATAACAATGTTACTAATTCCACGCAATAATTTTGCTAGGGATTGCAAAGTTAATTTTGCAGAAGTTAATTGTTCTACTGAGCGTATTCTTAGAAGATGATCTAATTCCCAGGAACGTACTTTTTTCTCCATTATTGGTGCTATAGATGCAAACTCAATATGTGACTGAATAAAAGAAAATCAAATGTCATTATTTTAAGATATAAAATTTTTAACTGTGAATTTGATACTTTATAGATTTAGAAACTAAAAAATCTAAATTGAAAAAGAAATTATGTATTTTTTAAAATACTATTTTAAAATTAATAAAATAAATTATTAAAATTTTTAAACTGTTCATGTTTTTTATAAGGTAACTTTTTGTTTAACAAATTTTTTAACAATGCTTTTAAATATAATCCAAATCATTTTAGGTGTTTTTTTTTTACATGCTTATGTTTTTATTATTAATTAAAAAAAAAATTTTTTCAGCAAAAGAATTTCATATTTAATTTTTGATAAATGACTTTTTATGACTTACAGTTTCTGGTATTCCTAGAAGCAGCCTTAATTGGGCCATAAATACTCCAGAAACACCATGCTTTGAAGGCGTGAAATTAATGCTACTATTGTCTTGGGCTTTTATGCATTCTTCCATTGGAGGATTAGAAATAACAATTCCGCCCCATCTAGAAAATGAAAAAAACAATATGCACTTTAATAAAAATATTTATGAGGTATGGATAATTTACAGATTTTAGAACAAAAAAGTTTTGAGCCATCAACCTGAATATACCATCCCAAAGAATTTTTGTAAGCTAGAATACCTATACGATAAAGTTAGCTATTTGTGGCTATAACGACAGGATAAGAAAATATAACCAAATTGAAAATAGTGAATTTTTAAGTACTTAAAATTTTTTGATTATAGGTATTTTAAAATTTTATATCTCAGTTTTATATAATTTTATGCAGCATTCGAATAATTAATCGTTTTTGGTAAAAAAAAATTTAACGATATTTTCTAAAATGAAACCACCGCTTAGAGAAGATAAAAATGTTTTCAGGAAACAATGTCTGGTGCAAGATATTTTTAATTAATATTGGGTTTTAATATAATGTATAATTAAAATTACTTTGATTAAATTATCTTGACCTGATACCCGAAATTTGGAAATTTGATTGTACGATGTAATATTAAAAAAAAAAATCAATGCCATTTTGGACGTTCAAAAATCTTTTATACTAAACCACCCATTTAAAAAAATCAGGCAGTTCTTTTAAGTTTTGAAACTACCAAAAAGTCAAAAAAGTGTTTACATTTCTACTTATAGATTATAGATTCTAGGGTAGGCATATCGATCAACATTTTCGGAAGAGGTTAAACTTTTATTTTCATAATTTATTTATCAGAAAATTTGGTATGTTTGTTCGTGACTTATAATATTCAAAATTCTTATGTTAGCATAAAACGATTGTCCCTTTCAAATAGGTATTTAGCTCTATAACAACCATCAATTGAAAAAATTTACAAAATAATGATAAAATGTGTTTTCTAGACTTTTTCTAATGTTTACAAACCAATAAAAAAATACTTTTCTGAAATAATAAAATTTTTTTTCATAAAATATCATACTATTTGAATCTCAAAATAACATTAGTTTTTAATTTTTACTACCCTAATTTAATTACCCTAAAACCTTAAAAAATTAAAAATAAATTATGTTTTGCTGTAGGGTTAAGGATCCTTGAGATGCTCATAGGTAACCAAGCCAGATTTTTGACTCAAAATTTTTGCCACCTGTGTAACGTGAAATTAATGATAAAATTCAACCTTGGAGAATGAAACGATTGAAAATCATTTTCCCTAAACGCACGTTTTCCATTTTTTCCATAAATATACAAAGGTGCTTCATAACAAGGCATCACATATAAGACTAGATTTATTGTTGGATAAAGGCTGACATGAGAAGCTTTAAAAAAATATACATAATTAGTATTAGTTTTGTTCATGTTTTGTTGTAATATTAATATTGAAAAAATAAAGTTTTTACCTAATTTTTTCTCTAAAGGTGTTATAATTTGAGGTAAAAGTTCTTCTCTCAAAGCAAAATGCCTTTGCGATTTATCCATATCAGGAACTTTTTTAGGTCTAACTCCAAGAGGTAGTAAGTAAATCCATTGAGATTTCAATGAAAAATTTGCGATTAACGATACTTCGTCTAGGAAAGGATTAAGATAATCTGTAAGAAAGTAAGTGATTTTTATTAATGAAATAAAAAAATAAATACAAAAAAATTGATAATTTTAATAAAATTGTGTTTACCTTCAGTTATATAATATAAAGAGCGATCAATTTTTGTAAAACTTGGTGCAGGATTTACAATGGTGAGTAAAACATCATAACTTGGACTAGCAGGAAAACGCCTTCTATTTTCCACGTCTAAAGAGTACTTAGTTGGTTCAGTAAGCGACAGCATTGTTAATTTTAATGCATCATTTCTAAAAATCCAATCTCTTAAAACATCAGCAATGTCATCGCTATCTAAATTGAAAAAATAAAGAAATTTAAGAAGTGTGTGAAGTGAAAGCTGATTTTTTTTCAAATATTTTGGATATTTTACCTGCTAAAGTAGAAAAATAAACAGTTCTTCCAGAACCAACATGAACATGATCACCAGGATCTGGTGCTTCTAATAACATTAGATCTCCATAACCGACATCATAACTTTCTTCAATTTTTTTAAGATCTTCAGCTGTTGAGGCATCTTTTATTGGCGAATTTTCAGTTAAAAAATACGAAATTCGTAAGTTATAAATATCTAAAAAGTAATGAAACTTAAAATTATCCTTTAATATTAAAATATACCAAATTAAAAAAAAATTTACCTAAATGAAAAAATCTTAATTCCAAATCATCGACTAGTTTTTCACACCTATGCTTTTCAAAACAACCAATTAGTATTTTTCCACCAATTTTTGTTTCAAGTTTATCCAGTGATTCTATCCAGGAAAATGGTATCGGTGCTCTTGGAACTTCAGTTGTGTACCACCATAATGGTAAGCCAATACCCAATAATATTACAGCAAACGAAATACTTGCATAAACACGACATTTTTCTGCAATTAAAATAAAATAATTAGATATATGTTTCAATCTATCAACATCTTTAATACTCAATTAATTTATTGCAAAATTTGTTTTTCGCATGTGGGTAATTGATTTTTTTTATCGTTATATATATAGATTTTTTATTAGATTATTAAATAAAAATTATTAATATTTTTTTAGTTTTAAATAGATTATAAAAAGTTTTAAAAAAAATTATACGTACTAGTTAAAATAAAAAAATTATCTTTTAGTGTTAATAAAAATTATAATTATTTAAAAACAAACTTTAAAAAATTTGTTACATAAGATTTTATATTTTACAAGTAAATAAATAAATCAAAAATAAAGTATTTTTTATCTATTTACTTATTAAATAAATTTAATGTGATGAAAAATACTAGATGAAAACAAACCCTGAATTAAGCATAGTGATGGTTCCAACCCGATTTTCAATTTACGATTTTTTGATAATCTATTTTCCAACTAAACTTTTTTTCGCGAGTGTACCGAATGTGCCATTTCAAGTTTAAAAAAAATTCTTACTAAAAAAATTTATTTTACCCATTAATACCTAATCAACCGTTCTTGGGCAAATAAATATTTCGGAACTATATAAATTCTACGGGTTTTAGGTAAAAACAGCCTTCAGAAATGGAAAAAGGCTAAAATATTAATTTTTTTAATTCATCTGTCCAAGAATGGTAAAAATATTGTGTGCAATTATATGTACATATTTTTACTCAGCATAATTTTCTGCGAAATATTATTTTTTTACTGTACTTGAAGGTTGAAGTCTTTTTTTTTGCTACACAAATTACAGTAATAACCTGCTCCATTATGAAATTCTTTTGAAGCAAAATATAACAGTATATCGAGAGGAAATTTTTTAATGACGAACCAGAATCTTTTTAATTTTAAATAAAAATATTTGATTTCTGAGCTAACAATAATTTGCTTTATTTTTTCAATTAATTGCCCACTTTTCGAAGACCTTCAGTCTTCATTATCAAGGTTAAAAATTTTACAATATTTTACAACCCTCATCTATGTTTACTTGTTTTATGCTGGCCTTTCAAAGTACCATATAAATTTTCCTTAAATTTTAACACCAAATGCACTGATAAAAAAAAAATTCGATTGTGGTAACCTAGGATTTTTTTGTTTTAAACGATGGCAAACGTCTTGAAACGCAAAGAAAATTTAAAAAAATGAGTTTTACTCATTTAAAAAGCGAGCACCGCGGCATGGTAAGACTTGAAGAAAAGAAAAATTTTTTAACACTTTTCTTTAGGTTTTATCTCATTTGCAAACATTTAAAGGAAAGAAAAATTCGGCTGCCACAACTGTATTTTTTTCAGCGTGGGGATAAAATAAAGTAAAAAATTTAACCAGGAACCATTGATAAAAATTATTCTTTTATTTTCAATTTTGTTGTTAATATTCGCATAAATTTTGCAGTGTATTGTATACTTTACACTGAGAGAAAAAATTGTTTTCAATCGTAAAATTTAGGATGAGAGGCGTTTTATTTTAATCAAAATAGAATTTTTGAAGGAATATAAGAAATTTCTGCATCAGTAGCAAAAAACATTATTTTGTAATTTAAAATAAATTTATAAGAAATCTGAATAATTTTTGCAGTTGATTATACTTTATTTCCAAAATATTATATAAAAAGATTAATTTCAAAATTTAAATTACAAATTTTAAAATTACCAAAATTCTTTACAGTGTAGTTAAAAAAAAGATATATAAATTTATTATTAAAGTTATTATTTACAAAAATGTTAAGCTAACGTTATTTTTTATTTAAAGTATGTATAAACTACGTAAACTGCCTATTCAATGAATTTAACAATGAAAAATCATTAAATATTCATTAAATAAATGACGCAATACGTAAACGATTTATAAAAATTCAAGAAAATTTATATTTTTATTATTTTTTTCTATATATGCAACTTTTTGTACTTATACTTCGATATACTTAAAAAACAATTAAATATTTATTCACCTAATAAAATGATTACGTTGTTGAATGATATTTTATGAATGAAACATTAAAAATTATTTTATAGTAGTGTTTTGTATTTAGTTAATGAATAAATTGATTTTTTTTAAATTAATATTATGTTTATGTGCAATTACATAATAGTAATTATAATCATTTGAAATTATGGAATAAACGATATTAGGTTCGTAATTTATTGTAGATCTATAATTGGGATATAATATTGAGTTAATATGGATACAAAGCTACTTAATGCAGCTGATTTGGCCCCAGATCTTTTTTTAATTATTGTTGCTAAAATATTTTCGTCAAATTTTCAACTCGATTCAGTTTATCAAAATATTTTAGATACTGATACCACTTAAAAATTATCTAAACCTCCTAATAAATGATACATACCTAAATCTTGTACGTAATTTTTATATTTCACTTATTTTTATTTATTTAAAATTTTGTCACGTAAATTTCAAAAAATTAAATTATTTGATAAAATGTAAAAAAAAAAAAAAATAACGTGTCCTTGTAAAATTTTTTCGTGTCACTGATTAAATATATAAAACAGTGAGTTTATACAAGTCTATAATCTAGCATAAAACTCAATAAAAATTTATTAAATTCTTTGGTTTGGTCATTTTTAAATTATATAAATAAATATTACACCTTCTAGCAGAACCATCAAGATTTATTTTATTAAATTGGTTAAAAAGCAAAAAAATTCAAACAAGTCTTAGAATGAAGCCCCTGTTAATTCCACATTGCAATAGGTTCAAAAGGTTCAAAATTTATATATAAGTTAATACTAAGTCAAAGATGAACTGATTAGATTTTGGGCCAAATCGGAAATATGATACCGAAATTATAGCCGATATACCGAAATAACAGCGTTAAAAGCACATAATATCTAATATAAGATGTAAAACACACGATAAAATAAGATTTTATTTTTTTTTTTTTTTTTATTTTTTTAAATATTTAAAAATTTTTAAATTTATGTATTTTATTTAAAAAAAAAAAAATATTAAGGACAGTTTATACCCGCGAAAAAATGTCATTTTTGTTTGCGCTCGATAAGGTCACAGTAATTTCCGATAAGATTCAAAATTTATATGCAAGTTAGGTCCGAATCAAAGATGAATTAATTAAATTATGAACCAATTTGGACATAAGCTTCCGGAATTATTACTCCAGTCAAATCACGGGGGGGGGGGTTGTATTGTTTGTGGCCACCTCCTATTGGGCTCAATCGGAAAAAAATAAGATCCTGCTGTACAAATCGATCCCCGGGGATGAAAATAATCTATAAGGGTACAAAATTGGTCCAGTAGGATAAAACAAAGAACAACTGATAAAATCGTCCATCCTGGGTTATATTGGGCCCAATCGGGAAAAAATCAAATCCTGATGTATAAATAATCGATCCCCAGGGATAAAAATGGACTTTAGAGGTAAAAAATGGGTCCAGCAGAATAAAATAAATAACAACGTATAAAATAGGAAAAAATGAAATCCTGATGCATAAATCGATCCCCAGGGATGAAAATCGATTTTAGGGGTAAAAAATGGGGCCAGCAAGATAAAACAAATAACAACGAATAAAATCGATCATCCTGGGGCCTATTGGGCGCAATAGAAAAAATATGCGATCCTGTTGTTCAAATCGATCCCTGGGGATGAAAATGGACTATAAAGGTACAAAATTGGTCCAACAGGATAAAGCAAAGAACAACTGATAAAGTCGTCCATCCTGTGCCCAATCGGCAAAAAATCAAATCCTGAAGTATAAATCGATCTTTAGGGATGAAAATGAATTATAGTGGTAAAAATGTGTCCATCCGGATACAATGAATACCAAAGGATAAAATTAGCCATCCAAGGGCCCATCGAGACCAATTGGGAAAAAATAAAATCCTGATGTAGAAATCGATGTTAAGGTATGAAAATAGACTATATAAGGGTAAAGAATGTTTTCAGCAGAATAAAATAACTAACAAATGATAAAGTCGTCTATCTTAGGGCCTATTGGGGCCAATCAGGATAAAATTAAATCCTGATGTTTACATCGATCCCCAGGGATGAAAATGGACTATAGGGGTAAAAAATAACATAAAAAAAATTTTTTTATTAAAATAAATTAAATTAGTTAATAAAAATTTTTTTTATGATGTACTCTTTATTTCATTTTCGGTCAGGAAACGCGAGAAAATCGGATAATTCAGAAAATGCACAATTTTCAAATTCCATTTTTTAAACTTAAAATGGGTTTTCAAGTACTTAAAAGGCAAATGGGACAAAAATGGAGTTTACCATTATGAATAGTATAGGAGAACACATTAAAAAAAAAAATTTGAGAATTTTGCATTTGAAAGTTTTCTTTATTTTTTCCAATTTTCCGGCTTTTCCTAAGGTTTTTCCGAAAAAATATGGGCAGGTTCGGATTGGGATGGGAAATTTTACTACCTACCTGTACATAAAAAATATTGTTTAGGGTTATTTAGGGCGTCCAGAAAATAAAAAGCAAACGGGTGGCTGAGAATTCGAAAAAAATCAAAATTGGAAAAACCGCTGCCAAATTTCAATCAAGCCACCTAGAGCCTTAAAAATTTTCCAGTAACTGTATTTTTACGTACCAATTACAGTGCAATCGGTATTTTTTAAATTCAAAACATCGACCTCAGACTTGGGTAAAAATAGCTAAGAACTACCGACATATCATGCAATAAATAATTCTAAATATATGAATCGAAGTGTTTTCAAAATATTTCTGAATTAAAAACTAACTTTACCCATAAGTAAAAATATATAATATCAATAATACTATATATATTTAGAAAATAAATTAAAAACAACAATTATTATACCTATATGTCAAATGTATTTATTAATGAAATTTCAAATAATTTAATAATTATCTTTACAAGTAATCAAATATTTGAACAAATCAAATTGGTTTAAAAAAAATTTTATTCTTGCAAAAGTAATTATCAACTATATTAAAAAAAAAAATACAGTGAATTATTATCGCATGGTCTAAACATTTTTAGCAATGATCTAGTTTAAGACTAATAAATAACTCAAAAACTGAAATTAAATAAAAAAACACTTCTTTTGAAAAAACTCAATTTCCAGTTTTAGCATTTATTTGAAAAAGCAATAAAAAACTTTGAAAAATTAAAGAATAACATATTTATTGTTTCTTGCACGTATATTAAAACATTAGAGCATAAACGCACATACTCGTTAAATCAAAAAGTGATATCTGTCTTCCTTTAATTATAAATGCCTTGACATTGTTCTTTGATGAATTTTATAAATATAAATTTTTTACATTAATCTTATTTAAAATCATAAAATTTTATGTAAAATTATAATTATTCAAGACTCCTATTTCGAATTCACTCTTTTTTCAATTAGGTCCATGAAATTAAATAAACTAAAATTGCTTTTTGTGGGCAAGAAACGGGGTCCAGGAGGCGGAGCCCCCGTAATAAAAAATGGCTAGTATGCCAGGTGAACAAAATACCGCAGGGGCCTAGAGCGCAAGTGGGCTATACCAGAAGCAAATGGATCTTATAATCGTGTGCAGGGTATTAAAAATACGCTGCAGGGTTGCTGTGCATAGATTTTGCTTTTGGTTACAATATAGGCTAGTTTTTCAAACGCTGTAAAACTCCATTTACAGAAAGCGTAAAATCGAGGCGCACCGCAGACGTAAGCGGAACGCAATGTGCAGAAGAAGATTTGTGTATTTTTCGAGTTGCACATGAGACAAAATTGGTTTCTGCGCATTGCGTTGCGTTTACGATTGCGATTGCTACCCTCTTTTACGACAATGCTCTCTACAGTTATTTGTGAATTTTTTCCTTGTTTGATAAATAGCTATTTCATAAGATCCAAATCTTCAGCCATAATACTCGAAATTGCTTGGTAAAAATGCATTTTACATTTCATAAAAAATTTTGAAGGGGCCAAAGGTCACGTGTTGAATATAGGGAATCATGGAGAATTTTTGCGTCATTGGTTCTAAAGAACCAGAGATCCAAGGTGGTAGTAGGTAGGCTTATTTGAAAGCTAAAAATTGGTAAGATTGTGTGATTATAAAATTTTTCTAAAATTTTTACTTAAAAATTGGTTTATACTGCTAAAACTATTTTTTTGATTATAAATGTTTATTTTTGGTTACAAAAAGAAAAACAACTGATTTTCACAGAATAATACAAACTGAGGTAATAATTTGTAAAAAAAAGTATTTCAAGAAAATAATTTAAGAAATATGTAGAAACACGAAATTCTATGGATTCTTGTTTTTAAAATAAGCCCACCCTCAAATACCTTGGATGCATGGTTTTTATAACCAATGGCCCATAAAATGGTTATGAATCCCTATATTCAACACGTGACCTTTGCCTCATTAATAGTTAAACAAGATAATAAAAAAAAATTTTTTGAATATTAGATAGAAATTGTTTTTCGAATCATTTGCTGCGTTTTATTTAACATATGTTTATAACAATATAAAATTGCAGACAGATTTATAATGTTAATTTATAATTCAAAATTTTCATTATAACATGAAAATATAAACAACGTATATAAATTTTAAAAAAATGCAATGAATGAATAACATTTTAAAGGAAATAAGTATTTAAAGATTTAAAAAAACACTGACGTGACTATAATTGCTCGTTTTAAAATATTTTTATATAATAATAAAAGAAAATTAATCTTTGCTATACTTTTGAAAAAATAAACTAGCAAGTAATAAATTATTTTTAATTATACAGTTATTATAACAGTTGCATAAAAAAAAATAATAACAGTTTGGTGTAAATTGTTAATAAAAAATTTTATAATTATTAATAGCAAATAATAAGGTAATTATTGAGTTAACATCTTTATTATAAATTTCATTTGCAACTAAGTTTTTTATCTATTTTGCAAAATCGTTTTTTATATTTTACGAATCTGGATTAAATGAAATCATTTTTGTTATATTTAATCATTGTTTTTTTTCTAACTATGGTTAAAATCATCCCCAAGGAATCACTAAACTGGAATTTCCCCCAAAGAGAAAAAATTAGATGCCTAAAAAATAATTTACAACCATTGTGTATCAAAAATAATACCCTATTGATATTTCTATTCTTAAATTTGACTATAATTTGTTCATAACATTAATCATTTAGTTTCCAGTTTTGATTAAATGCGCTGCAAAAAATTGCAAAAACTTTTTAAAAAGCTGTTAAAAGAAACCTGCTTTAAAATCAAATTAATGCAATAAACTGGAGTATCTGTAAATTGAATATCAAAAGTTTTAAAAAAAGCTTGAATTTGTTTTTTATTTCATTTGATTGCGAGACTTAACAACACATTTTCATAAATATTTTTGTAATTTTCAATCTTAGAGTAAAAATTTACCAAGATTTACCAAATTATTTTGTAATTTTAGGGTAGTTTTTTTTCGATGATGATTTCAATTTTTAATTAAATAACCATAATTTTCAACTTTGTAAATTTATTATTTGAAATTATTGACAGTAATGTGTTTATCGTGATTTTATTAAACTTTACATAATTACTTCAATCACATTTAACGTACGTTAATAAAATTTTTCACATATAAATTACGAATTATCTGTCTTATTACATATGAAAAAGATTTATCTTAGATTTTATTTAAACACGTGTTTCTTTTTGATATATTGTTAGCTGATCCAAAGTTTATCTAATGATATTGACGTAATGATTTAAATTTTAAAAAGAAAATACTATGCTGATAGTGTTTTTTTTTGTTATACGAGATTTTTAATAACTTTTGATGACTTAATTACTGCAGTTTAAAAAAAAATACAATTTACAATTTTCTAGTTTTATTGGTAGCTTTTTTAGATTTCAAGTGTATAAAATTTAATCATTCGTAAAAAAATAAAATAAAATAAGTCCCAAAACCAATTATTCTAATTCTATTCATTCAAAATTCCATTCCTCTCTAAACCGAACACATTTGATTACCCGCCATGAATCGGACAAATTTGACCACCCCCGTTAAACTGGACACATTCGGACCTACGCCTCGATTTTAATATTTACCAATGTACCTCCCTATGATATGTTCCATGTTAAATCTTTGATTTTAGGGGTGCCAACTAAAAAAAAATTTCTAATTGGAAATTTAACATTATTATTACTATTATTATTATTTATTTATTAATGATTTATTGATGTATATAATTTAGCATTTAAACTTAATTAATTACTATTTTGATTAATTTATTATGAGTAATTTTAATTCTATTTATCTATTTATGTATATAAACTTTTCTTATATTGACAAATGTTGAAAGATAGTTTATAATATTTTTATGATTATTGCAAAATAAAGAACTATATTAATAATAATTGGGAAGATATTTATAAATAATTTAAGGTACCAAGTAACATTAAATAGGCGTTTTTTAATGATTTTATAAAATTTAATTTGTATAACCCCTTTAATATTATAAGATAGATATTTGACATTTTTTTGTCCATTTATTGAAGTCTTGTAGTTTCCGGTTTCTTTACTATCTATAGGTGGCGTCAAAGTCGCGTAAAAAAATTCGCTTTCCCAATGTCCGACAGTTGATCTCCGGATTGGCTGGACCGATTTTGGTAACCTTGGTTTTATTCTCTTGGAAAACACGTTTTAATAATGAATAAATAACAATTTTTTTTTTAAAGCGTGGATTGAGTAAAATTAAACCTTTTTGGCTAAATCCACGCTTAAACAAAAACGGTTGAGCGTGGATTGAGACCTTTCCATTATTTTACAAATTGAGAAGTTTTTACTGTGAAGAAAAAAAATTTGAAATATATGGATGTGTTTTTTCATTACTTTCAGGAATTTAGGAATTCTGGTGTCAACCAAATCTGCCCGACGAATTTTCGATAGATCTCTTTAGATCTCCAGAGATCAAAAGAGATCTCTAGAGATCTCTAGAGATCAAAAGAGATCTCCGGAGATCTCTAGAGATCTAAATAGATCGAAAAATTGGGGAGATCTAAAGAGATCTCCGGAGATCACTTTTGATCTCTAGAGATCTCTAGAGATCCATTTTGATCTCTGGAGATCTAAAGAGATCTTGAGAGATCTGCGGAATGAAAAAAAAAATTAGGAAAATTTTCAAATGTCATTTAAAATCATTAAATGAAGGTATTAAAGGATAATTTGATTTTTTTAATGCCTTTTGAATAATTTCAAGGAAATAGGACCTGGTCAATGAATAAAAAATGTCAAAGTACTTAAATATGTATAATTTTATTAACAACATATTATTTAAAGTTTATGGTATTTAATAGGTATTTAACATCTTTCAGTTTTAAATTTGAACTGTTTTTTTCACTCTTTTTTTCAACATTTTAACAAAGATAAAAAACTTGAAATTTTTAATTTCATCAAAATGACAAAAAAAACCGTACGGTGGGGTGTTTTCTACACTAAAAAATGTCTACTAATTTCCTATCCGGACCTTCTATCCAGCTACTTTAAGCATTTGCTGTCAATATTTTTATAATGGATTTCCTTAAAATTATGACCCTGAAAAACGACAAAACTCGATTTTTCTCATATAAGGCGTAGTCGAATTTCTGGGGGGAAAAATATACAAGAGCCTCTTGTAAATAATATTCAGAAAAACATATTTTGAAAACTGATAACCTTTTATAATAGATTTCCTCAAAATTGGGACCCTGAAACACGACCAAAATCGATTTTTCTCATATAAGAAGTGGTCAAAAGCTAAAGGGTAATTCCATGGATAAAACGCACAAAATGATATGCCAGGTCTCAAAAATAGGAAATTTGTTTTTTTTTTCGATAAAACAACTTAGATGATTCCCCGAATTTGAAGGTTTTCTATAAATTTCGAAGGGTGCTATGCTGATTTAAAGTTTTTTGGTCAAATTTCTCTCCTCAGCCACCATTTTTGAAAAACCCGTAAAAAAGCTCCGGAAAACGTTAAAAAAAGAAAAAAAAGTAGGTTTTCGATGTAAAATTTGATGAAAAATTCGAATTTTTAGTCAGATTTTTCCTACTCTATGTCAATTCGCGGGAAAATTCAAATTTGTGTTAAACTTTAAGAGAAAATAACTCAAAAGTTTCCCGTTAAAAAAAAAAAATTTTTTTTCTCAAAATCTTCAAAAATTGCATATATTTTCCTGAAAAAAATTTCCCGAGAGTAATTTTTGTTTTAAGCGAGTAATACCGATTTTCGTTTTTTTCAATTTTGACTTGTTACTTATTTTAAGTCACGTGACCAAATGAAAATCTGACCAAAAATTTGAATTCTGCGGGAAATTTTACAAAGGTATAGTAATTTTGGTATCCTTTGAATGATACATCTCAATTTGACAATTTAATTAAAATGGTTTATTAAAATATAGAAAAAATGAAAATTTATAAAATGGGATTTTCTTGATTTTTTAAAATTTTTAGCCTAAAAATCATGTAAAAACTAAAAATAAAAATACTTCTTTTGGAAAAAACAAAAGTTATGTCTATTATTAATAAAAAATAAATTTTTTTTAAGTTTAGATTTTATTTTCTATCAAAATGTCTATAAATAGTTGGAAATGTACCCAAAAATATATGCAATTTTTGAAGATTTTGAGAAAAAAAAATTTTTTTTTTAGCGGGAAACTTTTGAGTTATTTTCACTTAAAGTTTAACACAAATTTGAATTTTCCCGCGAATTGACATAGAGTAGGAAAAATCTGACTGAAAATTCGAATTTTTCATCAAATTTTACATCGAAAACCTACTTTTTTTTTCTTTTTTTAACGTTTTCCGGAGCTTTTTTACGGGATTTTCAAAAATGGTGGCTGAGGAGAGAAATTTGACCAAAAAACTTTAAATCAGCATAGCACCCTTCCAAATTTATAGAAAATCTTTAAATTCGGGGAATCATCTATTTTTAAAATGTTTTATCGAAAAAAAAACAAATTTCCTATTTTTGAGACCTGGCATATCATTTTGTGCGTTTTATCCATGGAATTACCCTAAAATAAATAAATTGTTTCATAGGATTTATGGAAAAAAAGTATACAAGACCTTCTTTTAAATAATAATCAGAAAAACTTATTTTGAAAACTGCTAACTTTTCATAATAGATTTCCTTAAAATTGGGACCCAAAAAACCAATAAAATCGATTTTTTTCCTATAAAACGTGGTCAAAAGCTAAAATAAATGGTTCCATCGAATTCTTAGGGAAAAAATAGACAAGTCCCTCTTGTTAATAATACACAGAAAAATTTATTCAGAAAACTACAAAACTTGTAAAATTGGTCCCCTTGAAATTTGGACCCTAAAAGGCAACGAAAATCGATTTTTCTCCTATAAAACGTGGTCAAAAACTAAAATAAATGGTTTCATCGGATTGCTGGGGAAAAAATACTGAAGTATATCAATTGGAACATAATTTTAAACGTAATTTTAATCCACTGGAAAAACTGAAAGTTTTGAGAAAATCCCAATTTTAAGGAGGCCAAAAAAAAACTTTCGAGAGGTATCTTGGGCTCAAAAATTGATGTTTTGGTCTAAATCCAACGAGAAACTTATTTTTTTTACTTATATTTTAGAGTTCTGCAGGCGCGTTAGGAATTCCGGATACTTCGAAAAAAAAAGCCAGTCTTATAAAAAAATTCAAATCATCATTATTCAAATTATGAAAATATTGACAGCAAACGCTTAAAGTAGCTAGATAGAAGGTCCGGATAGAAAATTCGTAGACATTTTTTAGTGCAGAAAAGACCCTAACATACAGTTTTTTTTGTTATTTTGATCGCATAATACAACGCTTCCAGGTCACCGTGAGTTACATGAAATTATAAATGAAATTATAAAATTTTTATTTTTTTTAGTAAATAAAATAAAAATGTGATAAAATTTAAAAAAAAATGTTTATTTTAGTTATTATATTGTTTTTACAATTGTAAATCAAGTTTACATTAAAAATTTCAAGTTTTTTATCTTTGTTAAAATGTTGAAAAAAAGAGTGAAAAAAACAGTTCAAATTTAAAACTGAAAGATGTTAAATACCTATTAAATACCATAAACTTTAAATAATATGTTGTTAATAAAATTATACATATTTAAGTACTTTGACATTTTTTATTCATTGACCAGGTCCTATTTCCTTGAAATTATTCAAAAGGCATTAAAAAAATCAAATTATCCTTTAATACCTTCATTTAATGATTTTAAATGACATTTGAAAATTTTCCTAATTTTTTTTTTCATTCCGCAGATCTCTCAAGATCTCTTTAGATCTCCAGAGATCAAAATGGATCTCTAGAGATCTCTAGAGATCAAAAGTGATCTCCGGAGATCTCTTTAGATCTCCCCAATTTTTCGATCTATTTAGATCTCTAGAGATCTCCGGAGATCTCTTTTGATCTCTAGAGATCTCTAGAGATCTCTTTTGATCTCTGGAGATCTAAAGAGATCTATCGAAAATTCGTCGGGTGGAGCAGAGCTTAAAAAAAATATGATTTCTACATTTATTTTCTTTTTACATTTCATATTTCTTTATTATACTTAAATCTTCTTTTTCTTGCTCATTATTAAAAAAATAAAGGTTCAAAATTGAAGATTTTTTTAGTTTCAGTATAATGTGTTTTATAATGTTCAAAAACGTGCAAAAAAGTACAAAACTGTTTATAGAGCCGGCAAAATGTCACATTTTTGCACATTTTCGATGCACGTTTTTGTAGTTTTTTGTACATTTTTGAATACCATACTTTACTTATTATTTATTATTTATTTACCATACTTTTAAACTATTATTATACACCTTTGCATTACTTTAGTACAATTTGGTCACAGTAGATTTTTCCACCAGTGTATTGAAATGATAATGAATATAGTATATCATTTCAATGTATAATTAATAGAAGATAAGTAAAAATTTATTTTTTTTACTTTTATATTACTATTTCATTTTAATGTTTACTTATTCCCCGCTTGTCTATTTTTTTCTCTCGATGGTGTTGTTCTTATACTTATTGTGTTAATTTTTATTTTTTTTTTTACTAATTATTATTACATTTTTTACACTGTAAAAAAAACTCCGGTGATTTTTCGACAAAATTGGTAAATTTACTAAAATTTAGTAAATTTTCGAAAAAATTCGCAATTTTTCGAAAAAAATCGGAAATTTACTAATATTTGTAAATTTGCGAAAAAATAGTAAATTTACGATTTATTTTTTCGTAAATTTTCGACAAAATCGTAAATTTACAACTATGTCGTAATTTTACGATTTTTGTAGAAAAATTGCAATTTTCAATCGAAAATTTGCGACAAAAAGTTGTGAAATTACAAGACATATTTTTTGTACCTAAAAACGCATAGCAAACCAGTTAGAGTCATAAAATAATGTTTTTTGATTTTATACCATGAGAGAAGATGAATACTTTTATTTTTTTTCGCTACCTTTCTTTTAGCAAATAGGTACATAATTATTAATATTTTAAGAATAAATATTTTTTTTAATTACGTAAAAAAGGATAATCTGGACGAACAAGTTATTATAAGTAAAAACAGGATGGGTCAATTATAATTTAAATGGGACATTTTTACTTTAAAAAAAAAAATTAATTTTGATAATAATTTTTAGTATACTAGGCATTATTTTTTTTTTTACTACTTAACTTGGACAAGAAACTGAAAAAAAAATTTGAAGGCACATCGATATAACCCGTGTTTTCAGGTAGTTTGAACCTTCAGAAAACCGAAAAAAATCGTGAACAAGAAATCGGCGATAGGTTCCAAAAAGATTTTTCCACTTTTATCTCAAAAACTGCCTTTTTTCGTAACTGAGCTAACCGATTTTCGAAAATTTTTATTTCAGGGGTTTTTCGCGGTATTTTTAGGGATTTTTTTTTATGACAAGTTAAAACAAGTTCAAAACTAATACAAGCAAGGATTTAGCATCAATTTTTAACAATATTTTGACATTTATAAGCTTGAAAACCTGTATTTATTTTTTGCTTTTTTTCAAATATTGTTTTATTACTTTTTCTTGCACCTTAGGCTGTTTTTAATCTACGTACAAGTTATAATTGTAAATATTGATAATTTTTAGTCCAAATTGATTGTTACATACCAATAAGATGCCCGAAAATAATTATTTTAATGCGCTACAATGATGGAACCCCTATAGAGTCCCAATTTTTTAATTCTTGTTAAAATGAAGTAATTATACTTTTTCATCTTAAATATTTTAATATATTTTTCCAAGCAAATAAAACTCCATTAATGATTATGTGCCCAAATATTTTTCATTTTTACACGTTTATTACCAATTTTTTCAATTTTATACAATACGTAATTTTTGACTGATTATGCATATTTTCAAGCTGTAGAATTAAATTAAAAGGGGAGTTCAATACATTTGGAACACCAAATTATAACAAATGGTTATGAATGAGTTTATTATGTTGAAAAAATATGACGGCTACTCTCCGTTCATTCTAATGGGTCTTCTGGGCCTAGAAATGCAGGGTTCAATGTTATAAAATAGGGTTTTTTGGCAATGAAACGCTTAAACCTCACAAGTTAACCAAAACACTTCTGGTTGGTCTCAATTTTTTGGTGTAAGTGTCACCTTTCAAACGCCGTAAACCGCAATTTTCCATCACTAATTTTTTTATTAATGTAGCCAATTAACCAAATTACCTATTTTTAATTGCTGCCAAATTCGTAATTTCTAATAAAAAAAGGTTTTGTATGTCTTGAAAAATTCCTACAAGTTTGAAGTTTCCAAAAATTTTTTCTTGTCTTATTTCCTTGAGTCGTTTTTAAGAAATGGCTCTTCTAAGTTAACATTAAAAATTAGCTTTTTATAAAACCATATAATTGGGACTCCGACTTCTAATTATCATATATCTGATAATTAAATAATTCAAAAAAGTAGAGTAAAGAATTTTTGCAAATTTGAAGCTTGTGGAAATATTTGAGACTTATAAAACCCATTTTCGTCAAAAATTACAAATTTGGCAGCAATTTAAAAATAGGTCATTTTTAACCAAAAATGACCATTTGGTTAATTGGCTATAGTGATGAGAGGATTAATGATAATAAATTACGGTTTACGGCGTTTGAAAGGTGGTATTTACACCAAAAAAATGAAACCAACCAAAGAAAAGAGTAAAAGAGTTTAAGTTAACTTGTAAGGTTTTAGCGTCTCATTGAAAATTACCAAAAAACCCTATTTCATTGAGTCCTGCGTTTCTAGGCTCAGATGGCCATTTTGAAAGAACGGAGAGTAGCCGGCATGTTTTTTCAACATAATAAACTCATTCATAACCATTTGTTATAATTTGGTGTTCCAAATGTATTGAACTCCCCTTTTAATTTAATTCTACAGCTTGAAAATATGCATAATCGGTTAAAAATTACGTATTGTATAAAATTGAAAAAATTGGTAATAAACGTGTAAAAATGAAAAATATTTGGGCCCATAATCATTAATGGAGTTTTATTTACTTGGAAAAATATATTTTATGAGATAAATATAAAATAGACAAAATATTAAAATAGACAAGCCTAAGGTGCAAGAAAAAGTAATAAAACAAAATTTGAAAAAAAGCAAAAAATAAATACAGGTTTTCAAGCTTATAAATGTCAAAATATTGTTAAAAATTGATGCTAAATCCTTGCTTGTATTAGTTTTGAACTTGTTTTAACTTGTCACAAACAAATATCCCTAAAAATACCGCAAAAAACTTCTGAAATAAAAATTTTCGAAAATCATTTACGAAAAAAAGGCAGTTTTTGACATAAAAGTGGAAAAATCTTTTTGGCATCTATCGCCGATTTCTTATTCACTTTTTGTTTCGGTTTTCTGAAGGTTCAAACTATCTGAAAAAACGGGTTATATCGATGCGCCTTCAAATTTTTTTTTTCTTCAGTTTTTTGTCCAAGTTAAGTAGTAAAAAAAAAATAATGCCTAATTTATGTGCATTTCTACGAGAAAATACGTTCTATGAGCACTAAAAATGAAGAAAAAAAAATTTAAGAGGCAACGATTACCACCATGATTTTCTGATAGTTTGCAACCTATAGAATGCAAAAAAAACGTTATCACGGAATCGGCGATGGATGCCAAAAAGATTTTGCCACTTTTATGTCGAAAACCGTTTTTTTCGTATCTGTGCGACCCAAAATAATTTAAGAGAAATAAAATAGGCGATAACTTCATTAATCAAGATAAAAATTACTTTTTTGTTAATTAAAATTTAAAATAATAGATGACAAAATCTGATTTCCAGGGAAAAACTACTCCAGAAGAAAAAAAAACTTTTCTTTTTACGATGAAATTTAGCCGAGTTGTCGTCAATTTAAGATTTTACTCAAAGTTTTATATTGAAAAATGCCTATTTCTGACTTGTTTGATTTTCATCGTAAAATAATAACTTTTTTTTAAAAATCGATTAATTTTTCCCTGAGTATTCATTTCTTCAAAAAAAAAAAATCATTTTTGTTCACAAAATTTTAATTTTTAGGTCAGAAACCTTTGAAAACTGTAATTAGCCAAATTTATTTAACACAGTTTTTCATTGGCTTTTGACCTAAATGTTGAAATGTGGTAAAAAATTATTCTTTTCTTGAAGAAATAAATACTCAGGGAAAAAGTAAACGATTTAAAAAAAAAAATGAGAATTTTACCATAATAATCAAAGGAATAATGCATATTTTAAGTTCAGAAACAGACTTTTTTTAATGTCTTTTTTAAGAAAAATTTGAGTAAAATCGTAAATTGACGATAACTTGGCTAAATTTCATTGTCAAAAGAAAAGTTTTTTTTTGTTCTTGAGTAGTTTTTCTCTGGCAATCACTATCGACTATATGGCCCATATCATTCGATTCCTGAGACATTCCTCTAACAAACTGTATATGTCTTTATTCGGAAATTCAAATGACGGAGCGTCCTTAAGTATGGTATAAAATAAAAAAACATTATTTTATGACTCTAAATGGTTTGCTATGCGTTTTTGGCTACGAAAAATAGGACTTGTAATTTCACAATTGTTTGTCGCAAATTTTCGATTAAATTTTGCAATTTTTCTACAAAAATCGTAAAATTACGACACAGTTGTAAATTTACGATTTTGTCGAAAATTTACGAAAAAAAAAATTGTTAATTTACTATTTTTTCGCAAATTTACAAATATTAGTAAATTTCCGATTTATTTCGAAAAATTGCGAATTTTTTCGAAAATTTACTAAATTTTAGTAAATTTACCAATTTTGTCGAAAAATCACCGGAGTTTTTTTTACAGTGTATTATACTTTTGAAATTAATTTATTTTTTTTAAATTTATTATTATCAAATAAAAAAACGCGACTTTATTCGAGAATTAAAGGAGTTGCCGAGGGGCTATCGTCTTGGAAATCACAAATTTGATTTTTTTTGATTTTTCGTGATTTCATTTTTTTTTTTTTGTAAAAACCGCTAAATATTATATTGAATAGTAAAAAATAGATTTTTGAGGTCTAGGATGAGTTATAAGGCTACAAAACGCAAAAAATCGCGGAAAATCACAAAAAATCACGAAAACTCATTATAAGGCGAAAATAAACCATTTCAACTAGTAACTATTCATGATTGAGGTAGAAACAAGATAAAATCAGAAAAAAATCAAAAAAAATTTTTTTAAATCAAATTCGTGATTTCCAAGACGATAGCCCCTCGGGAGTCGCAATGAGCCCAAGCAGGCATCATTGTTGGACATTCATAAGCGTGTGAAAAAATGTTTAGCCAAAAACTATGTCAGAGATGGAAGATATTAGCCCGAGATCATAGCCGTAATCCTCTTTCCAAATATGAGAATTCACTTAAGTATTTTTCGCCGGTAAACATACATGGATATGCATTATGGCTACGATTTCAGACTAATATCTCCCATCTCCAACATAGTTTTTGGTTAAAAATCTTTTACATACTTACACGGAAAAAAATTCTAAGTTGTATTGACAAATAACTTTGTTGAAATATGCCAACAAAGTATTTGTTGAATTGTCATAGTTACTTAGTTGATTCAAACAGAGTGAAAATTTTATTTGAAAAAAATTATTTTTTTATTTTTTTTTTAATTATTTTTTTTTTTTTTAAATTAATTATTTTTTTTTTTATAATTATTTTTTTATATTTATTTATGTACTTATATAGGTATATATTTATTAATTTAAAATCTGTTAAAAAAAACCGAAGAAAAATTTTGACTGCTACTGGGATCGAACTGAGTACTGCGGCTTCCGAGACTGCGTGATTATCCATTCTGCTAACAGGACACTTGTATTTAATAAAAAAATTTTAAGTACTATATGTTACAGATAATAATTTTCGAAATTATATGCAGAGTAAATTATACATACCCAGCGAAATGCATATTTAAAAATAATAGTTAAAACTATCATAAATAATTTTTAGGAAATCCCATTTCTTTATTATAATAATAATGAATAATAATATAAGCAAAAGTAAATTATGCATACCCGCAGTGAAATTTATATTTAAAAATAATACTTAAAACTATCAATTTTTAGGAAATTCCATTTCTTTATTGAATAATAATATAAACAAAAGCGCGCTGCTGAAAGAGAAGAGCATAATAGGATAGAAAGAGAAAGAATGAATAAATATTTTAATATAAAAGAAAAAGCATTGACCTAACTATTAAAATTATCATATTAATGTTGTAGGTTGTTGGTTTATCTAACACTATGTTGATTCAACAAAGATTTAAGTGGTTAACTTAACAATTTTAATTTTGCTTGAATCAACAAAGTATTTGTTGGTTTAATGTTTTTATTTGACAATTCAACGTTTAATCTTTCCATTCAACAAACTTACAATACTAATCATATTTCAGTAACGTAATACGTTTAGTTTGTCTTATATTTTTTTTACGTGTATGAATGTCCAACAATGATGCTTACTGAGGCTTATTGCGGCACCTCGCCCACGGGGGGGGGGGAGAATGTTTTAAAAAAATATTTGGACCACAGGGATCTGAATTTTTTGGTCAAACCACTACACTGAAAAAAAAATCCGCTAGCCACAAGCGGAATTCCGCTAGCCGCAAGCGGATTTTTTTTTCAGTGTACTATTTACTTTATTGGAAAATCTTGGTCTTAGAGAATTTTGTCTATCTCATCCCGGGATACCCTTAAAAAAAAAAATTATTTTAAGATACATTTAACGATAATGACAACAGTATAATAGCTGTCAAATGTCAAATCTATTTTTTGACATTAGATTCCTCGAAAACTCCCTTGTACAAAATTTCATCGTCATTGACACAAAAGTATGAACGCAATCCAATTTAATGTTAAAAAACTTATAATTTTGTTAAAATAAATTATTTGCACAATAATAAGCAAGCACAGTATAAGTAACTCATTTGGAACCTAAAATAACCAATTGTTCTTTTGGGCATATGAGTATTGTTAAAAATATTGAGAAATGTAAAGAAATATTAGCATGACATATTTGTCGTGAAGTCCCTTGGGGGGAAATGCCAATTAGGTTTCGGGAACTATTAAATCTCAAAAATTTGATTTTGTTGCACAAAATCTCACTAAATGACCCCTTTAATATTTAAGGAGGGAATTATTAATTATCATTACTGAAAAGTAAGTAAAAACCTTAATTCAATTTCACGTTTGTGTAACTTTTGCTTAAATCAGCAAATTTTTAAATATCTAAAAATGAATTTTTTTTCTCGTCATCATAATCGACGTCATTGCCAAATGGTCATTGCCTGCTGATTGTACCCTAGTAGCAAAAATATAGTAGAAGTAATCATAGTAGAACGCCCGTAGCCCCTCGTAGCACACAGATATTGAACTGGCTACGTGATTACCTTCAGTTAACATTTACTTAAATTATCTTTACTGATCTATTTTCATTCTGGTTATCATCAAAATAAATTAATATTTACACTATTACTCTTATTGTTAAATATTTATTAACTAAAATAAAATATTTTTGTTAAAAATAATTAGGGACATACACATATATGTACATTGTACACTATAAATTTCTATAACAAACAAGAGATAAAAGCAAAGCCTTACATCTCTCACAAAAACCAATACCACTATAAATTTCTAAATTTTTTTAGAAAAAGAGCATAAATATAAGGTTAGGTAATGGGTATATATATCAATATAAACACTACATCCTTCTACGTTGCATATGCCCAATAATTATTTTGATGCCATGTTTTTATTAATTTTCACTTTAGCTAATTCAAAATTTTGAAAATAAAAATTATAAAAACAATAGCAAAAAATAAACATAGAAAACGGCACCACTTTAAGCTAAGAAGTACCATTATATAGTTTCTACAACATGTGTCTCTCTCTTCTTAATGCGGAGTACTGTACTAAATTGATGTGCGCATTTTCTCGCGCAAGTGGAAGCTCCGTTCTACGTTTGAAGTAAGTGAGCCTTTTAAAGTCGCATTTTTACCAAAAAATGTTATTTAATGTGTTTTTGTTTTGAGTAAATATCTAAATAACAAACTTTCATATTATTCGATCAAAATACACTTGTAAGGGTTATCTTTTCAGATAAAAAGAGACATGGATTAGGATTTATTATATATCGTAAGTATATGAGATTTCAATTTTTTTATATTATTTAGTACAATTTTTTATCTAGTTAAGCTATATTAATTTAAAAAAATAAATTAATTTCAAGAAGGTATGTACTTTTTAAAATTATAAATTATAGTTTCGAATTATTTTATGATAATTAAGAATTTTATTTAAAAATATTAATTAATTAGTTATATTTTTCCAAAAAAATAAACTAAATACAATGGAAATATATGCGGGTCCGTACGGGTCCATAAAAATTTTTATTACACGTCACAGAGACAACATGTAGCTAAAGCTGAAAAAAAATCGTCTTTCGTTGTCTTTTGCTTAAACTTATTATTCAAACAATAATTTTCTTAAATTAAAACGTGATACTATATTTTATAGACACATAGATTTCAAATTTTTAGTTTATTTCAGCGCTATATTTTTTCTTTTTGTTTTAACAATAGTTCATTGTACCTAAATTGTTTAAGAGAGTGAAAGAAGGGTTATTACATCCCTTTAACGCACTTTTAAACAAAATATAATCAACTTTCATTTTAGTATTCAATCATCTATATTGTACGTTCAAAGAAAAAGAAAATATTAAAAAAAAAAAACTTTTT
Source organism: Anagrus nilaparvatae (assembly GCA_022575985.1). Taxonomy (NCBI): domain Eukaryota; kingdom Metazoa; phylum Arthropoda; class Insecta; order Hymenoptera; family Mymaridae; genus Anagrus; species Anagrus nilaparvatae. Next base: position 24,894,790 of record JAKSXM010000247.1, on the reverse strand, counting down.
TATGGAGGATAAAGCGTGAGACGGGGGATTTTGCACCCTCAAAAATTGTTTTTTAATCAATTTTGACCACAGATTTGCATTCAGGGTTATGAGAAATCTATATAGTTATTTATGAAAAAATATATTTAAATGGTGCAGCGGGAGAAAGAAGGGTTAATACACCTCTTTTATGTGCATTTTTATATAAAATGTTACCTCTAATTTGGATTCGCTGACCAAGAATAATTACAATCGCTTAAAATTAAAAAAAAGTATTTTTAAAAAATATTTGTTTTTCAGTAGTTTGAAGTGTAGAAAATTAAGGTTTTCGAATTCTTCAAAAGAATTCTTAGATTTTCACAACAGATTCGTGATTAGTGACCTAAAAAATATGTAAACTAATTATTGTTGATCTATTATAAAAATTATTCCTAAGTCCTATTTTTTCTAATTAATTTTTTTTAATCTCGTGTGCTTTTACTATACTCTTTGGTATTATAATTAAATATAAAAAAATTTATAAGGTCTAAAAAGCCTGCTAAAAAGGGCTTAAAAATATAAATATTTCATTTATTTATTTTTAATTATTTTACAAGTAAGCTCGAAGGCTTATACATAATATAAGTATGTAGTTCACGGAGATAAAATATTATCTTTTTGTGAGCCATAGGTTTCAAAAATTAAAAAAAAAAAAAAAAAAAAAACAAGATTACAATATAAAAATTAAAATTAAGCAACAATTAAATACAAATATAAATTAAGTAAAATAAAATAAAAATTATTTTTTTAAAAAATAACATATATAATATAAAATATTGTAACATGTAACTAGCAATGTTAATTAATTAAGTAATGACTTATACATGTCGTAGCCCCATAGAATAATCGGTTTTATAGGCTATAAGCCGACCCATAGATAAAGTAAGTCGCTTTCCAGTTTTATAGTCTAGTACCAGGAAACCCGATCTCCGATCGGGTTAGTGTCTCATCTATAAAAATTTGGTTTTGTAAATTATTTTAAGTCCCATTCAACCAATTTCAACTCACACTTTAAACGGGGCACGTTTGAACCCCCCCCCCCCAATGGATTTTCTGCTGCACGTCCGGCAAAGGCGCATTTTCTTGCCACTTACGCAGAAGAATTTTATACAGTCCTTATCTGTAAATAAAGCATGGCCTAAATTGCACGTAAATAATTTATTCCAAAGGCGAAGCCCAGGTCCCGTAGATATGAGACGTAGGTAAGCATATACGATTCTCGTCATAGACTTTCCTTTCTGTATCTATGATTTTCGTGACCGTTTTAAACCAATAATAATCTGAACAAATTAAACGAAAATTAAAATACTAAAGTTTTAAAAATACATCCCTTTCAAAATTCCGTTGTTTTTGCTTCAAAGTTTAATCTTAAGGGGCCCATTGCGTGTAGATCTTCAAAAATAGGGTAAACGATAGGAGAATACGAAAAAAATATTAAATAATTTTTTTAGTTACGCTTCTACATTTCTTTCAATTGATATGTAAATTAGGTACTATTATATCTGCTTTTTAAAATAAAAGAGCGGCTGTTCATTAGATGCGCTTAGAAAGTGTGTATTAAAGGTCGTTCTTCCCAGGAAAATTCCTATTAAAGTTATGTACAGTTAGCTAGAGGAAATTCTGAGGAATCCAATGGTATGGGTCTCATAGTCGATAGTCGTGCAAAATTTTGAGATATCAGGGTACAAAGATAAGTAAATATTACATTAGTCTTATGGAGAAAATTCCGGAAGTTAATAATTTTTGCTACCAAATCGCGGAATTCCCAATGGAGATAGCAATAAATTAAAAGTTCAAAGCTTAAAGAATTTATTGTTACTTTCCGAATATGAGGTATACGTGGAAAATTTCGCGTAATTAAACGAAGAAAATTTTATAACGCAGTTTTAGCAGACGGTACGCCATATTGTTTGTTTATACAGCGCGCGTACTAATACTATAACTAAAAGCACAAACTTTAATAATATTATTTGTATTATTCTTTAGTTTATGGTAAATTATTTAATTATTTTCTATATTAGTTTATTTTTTTAAAACAATTTTTTTTCATAAATAAACGCATAAGCATCATTTAATAAAATATATTTCTTTTATTTAATAAATAAAACACATACTAGTTTAAAGTTGTATTTTAAATTTATTCTTTCTGCAGAACTACTACGCGATTAAAAAACAATAATATATAAAATATAAATTAGTAAAATAAAAAGATACTTGTCATTAAACTTGCAAATAATATTAGGAAAATTAATTTAATGAATAAAGAAAATATTTTTAATATAATTTAATAGTTAAATTAATAATTGTTTTTTAATCACTCAACGGATTCGGACTACTGGGAAGAACGACGTTAAAGAAAGTGGGCGTGACTAATAATTCTCCTATACTTTTACTGTATAAAGATTTTTCATGAAAACTCATAGAAATGAAATTTTCTTGAAATTTTGACAAAGTCCATTGGATTTCTGAGGTCGAAAACTCTTTATATATGAAATATAAGAAAAATCGTTAGAACCGTTTTTGAGATGGCATGACTGAAAATAGGTACATACAATTCCTTGCTCGTTTTAAAGTATAAGATAAGATAAGATAGGCCGGCTTTTAGCGTATAAAGCCAAAAAAGGTCAGCTTCATAGACAAATATAAAAGTTTCGAGACTCTTAATTTTAAATAAAAAATAAATTTACCAATATTATGTCGTGAATTATTTATATTTATCTTATAGCTTTATTTACATTTATTTTAAATAATAATTTCTATCAATAATTATAATAAATGTAATAGCAATAATAAATTTTTATAATTTTATATTTGTCAAAATAAAATAATTTTGTAAATATTTTTAGTTTATCGTTTTTCCTTGAACGTGAATGTTGTTTAATATCATATAATTACAAATTTTGTTATTATTAATATGGAAAAAGTAAATAGTAAAATACAAGAAGTTAGTGTTGATCGTCATATATATAAAATATATATTTTATAATAAAATTAATGAATTTTAAGTAACTGGACAGAAAGTCAAGAGCTAAGCCCCTAACTCCATGTGAACTAAGTTTGCGCATTAAAATATCATGATTGATTGTATCGTACGCTTTTTTAAGTCCAAAAAATTAGCAATAGTAGGTTTACTTTGATCAATATTTGATAAACAAGTTTAGAAACCTTTAATAAAGCGTCGTTTAGTACCCCATTTTTCTATAAAACCGAATTGATTACAAGCAAGTATTTTATTTTAATGAATAAAATTTAACAATCTACTATAAATTACTTTTTCAAAAATTTTAGCGATATTTAAAATCAAAGATATTGATCGATAATTTGTCATTAGGAGTTTATCAACTTTCTTAAAAATTCGTATGATTTCAGCTTTTTTAAAATGAAATGGTTAGTACCCGTTTTCAATACACAGATTGAATACATAAGTGAAAAAATATATAATTAATTTAGTGCATTATAATTGATACTATCAAAGCCAGATGCTTTACTAACTTTTCAAATTATTTTATAATCTTCAAATTCTCTAACTTTACTTATAATATATGGAACTACTATTAACTATGTTTATCACAGGCTTAGATTTTGTGGTTATATTTTTAGCAATATTTTCTCCTTTTTTGGCAAAAAATTTATTAAAATTTTCTAATATTACTTTATAATCATGTTTTTTTGTTGTTTACGTTTATATAGTCCATAGAAAGGTTATAATTTTTATATTTTGAGCCTTTGACGTTACATTTAATAAAGTTTTTTTAAATCATTATTACATTTTTTATTCATATCTTCGAATATCATATCTACATAAATAAAATGACTTTTTAAACAAATAACTACTGTAATAATTATTGATGTACATATTTTCTTTAGAAAATTTTGCATTTCATTATACGCTAATGTATATTTTTTTAAACAGAAAATACAAACAATTTAAGTATACATCGTGTATTTTTACCGGCCGGAAAATACTATTGAATTATTTTCATTATAAAGGATAAATTATAATAAAACGATGTGCATATATTCAATTTGTATATAATGCAATACAAGAGTTTCCTGTCTATAATATATGAGAATTTTTTCTCTTTTGTGAATACATATAAATATTAGTCTGGCTATTATTTTTTATAAAAGATTCTCATTGGCTAAATACCAGATTAGTAAATGCTCTACAATATACTATTATTGACCATATGTAAAAACTTACTTGTAGATTTTATAAGATTAAAATAAAATAGTGTCAATAATTTTGTCCTATTGTCCTATAGTATATTAATTTTTAAGAAACTTATTTGCTCAGTAAATAGGATCTTTTTCAAAGAAAAAATAACAATTTTTTGAGAATAATTGCCAGCCTAATCAATAATAATTGAAACTTATACAAAATATAATTAACAGAACTTTAATAAAAGCTTTAGAAAATTTTCATTAAAAAAGGATATAAAACTATTACAAAGATTTACTCATGCAGATGATGGGAAATCAATGACTTGGATTTTTTTCAAGTACTTTTTTTAAATTACATTTGTAAGAAAAAAGTATAATGAAATATGCTAATTTTATAATTGCAAAATTTTAAATTCTGAAAAACATGAGTATGTAAAAAAAATTATTTTTTATGTAATATGTATGTCGCAGTGTTATAGAATAGTTTGTATTATAGGCTATAATACGGATTATAGAAAAGTAAAATTTTTAAAATCATTACTTTTCTATGATACTGGAATTTTAAGTGTCATAGCCTATAATCCGTATTATAGTCTATAATACTAACGCACTTTTGTATTATAGAAAAATGAAAAATAAAATTGTTTTCATCATTCCGCTACCATTCAATCATTTATTTTTTATACTACCTACATAATTATATTAACTTACAATAAAATTTTTAATTGTTTTATTTCAATTATTTTTATAAATTTAAATTATTTATCTTTTTAATGGTCAATATAAATGGATGCTTCTCACGGGAACTGTATATTAAGTGGTACTGCTACAAATATGAAAATAAATTCTACGCGTTATTCTTATGGGATTTTTTATTTATGCGGACGTTTTTCACATTTTGAGGCTCATATTTAAATAGCTCTTGATTGAAGCCAAAAAATTTACTCGTATTTTGGATACCTTATTTTTTCATTAAAACTGAACAAGATACAAATACCGCATAAGCATAAGCAGGGTTCAATAAATAGATGTCAATGTTATAAAGCTCAGGTTTTATGTAATTCTCGTTGTCATTTTAGTGGCCCATGTAAAAATAAATAAAATAGTAATAATATTTAAATAAAAAATTAAAATAAAACAATTAAAAATTTTATTGTAAGTTAATATAATTATGTAGGTAGTATAAAAAATAAATGATTGAATGGTAGCGGAATGATGAAAACAATTTTATTTTTCATTTTTCTATAATACAAAAGTGCGTTAGTATTATAGACTATAATACGGATTATAGGCTATGACACTTAAAATTCCAGTATCATAGAAAAGTAATGATTTTAAAAATTTTACTTTTCTATAATCCGTATTATAGCCTATAATATAAACTATTCTATAACACTGCGACATGTATAAGTTTTCTTTATTTATAGGTATGGGTGGGGTTTACTAATATGTATGGACAGGAAACGAGGCGAGGGACTTTGGGGTTATTTTAAACGAAATTTTAACTTTTAACAAGCATAAAATGAATGCAACATTCAAATATTACAAAAGATTGGGTTTCATAAATAATCAAGCTATAAATTTATATCAGTTAAATCCTTAGTCATTCTATTAACCATTTACATCCTCGCTTATTCCTCATTTTGACTTACTTACTTTGAAAAAACGCACAACTATTAATAAATCAAAAACCTTTTAGAGGGTTGATTCCTAACTAAGTTTTACAGTTGATTCCTAACTTAGAAATACTTGAATGATTTTTCTTATATTATGTGTCGCATATACAGATGTAATGGTCAATTAGTTTAAACATTTTTTATCAAAATTTATATTGAAATCCATAATTATTTTTACAGCTTATAATAAATTTATTTATTTATTTAGTTATTTATAATAATATATGGGCAATTGCACTCTTTATAATACAATTGAATATAAGAAGGGATTATTAAATTGTTACCAAAGATAAAACTTCATCAATTACAATTGAATATAATACAAAAATACATAGCAATTAAGTTTTTTAAAAAATTACAACAATTTTAATGAATTTTTGACTGCACCAACTGTTGCTATATCAACAATCCCTGCATCTAACTGGTTCAAAAGCCTAATCAACCTATACGTAGTAAAGTTGCACAATGTATTGCTTGTAACACTAATCTAAAAATACGTTCTAGAATATTTCAGATTATATTTGCCAACTCTTTTTTTAAGTATATTATTATAGTCCTCTTTATCTATGACTCCATTTAATATCTTCCAAACTAATAACATATCATTGTATACTTAGTACTGTCAGTAGATTTAGTTTTCTGGACATAAAATGATCAAGTTTACTCATGGGGGTGATAGCTTTAAATGATAAAAATCTAATAAACTTCCTTTGAACCGCTTCCAATGATTTTATTTGGTAGTCAAGATAAGGTGACTATATGGGTGAGCAATAAATTAGACTAGGCAATACTAAACTACGGTATAGATAAAATACACTATGACAAATTTAGAGTATTGCCAAGCTATGCGAAGTTGACGCAACCTAATCGCGAAGGTAAATACGGCAAAGCGAATATTTACTTGAATCAACTTACACAGTGACTTGACGGGAGATCAGGTGATTCAATTGAAAGCAAGCTTCTTTCAGCAAAATATTAACTTGTTATAAAAAATGTAATTGGGCTAATTTAAGCTAATTCGTATTTGTTATATCCAAATATAACATTGAAATAAATTCAAGCTTATCTTATAGATAAAAAAAAATATAGTACAAGCCCGTAAATATAATATACTCCCTGATTTAGAGAGTTATAACTCCCTGAAATTTCTATCATCTCCTCGAATACCTTCGGGATGAAAATGGACTGTACGAGGGAAAACTGATATCCTGGAGGCAAAATTTTTAATTTTTCATCCTAAACAATTTTCCAATTTTCCAATATGGCGGACCAAAAAACATGAAAATAGGAACTTTCTACATTACCTGGAAGTTTTCGAGGTCGACAAAAACGTTTCTATTAATGAAAATTTTAATTTTTTTGCCCCCAGCATATTTTCCAATTTTCCAAGATGGCGGACCAAAAAACATGAAAATAAAAACAGAAAAACGTTTTTATGAATGGAAATTTTAATTTTTTTCCCCAGCATATTTTCCAATTTTCCAATATAAATATGTTTTTCTAGACCTCGAAAACCCCCAGGTAATGTAGAAAGTTTTTATTTTCATGTTTTTTGGTCCGCCATCTTGGAAAATTGGAAAATATGCTGGGGCAAATATTAAAATTTTCATTAATAGAAACGTTTTTGTTAACCTCGAAAACCCCCAGGTAATGTAGAAAGTTTCTATTTTCATGTTTTTTGGTCCACCATATTGGAAAATTGGAAAATTGTTTTGGATGAAAAATTAAAAATTTTGCCTCCAGGATATCAGTTTTCCCTCGTCCATTTTCATCCCGAAGGTATTCGAGGAGATGATAAAAATTTCAGGGAGTTATAACTAATACGTAAGTCAAATATGTAGTTACCGGATTCAGCCTAATATTAAGTTGACCTGAGTCTAAAAGACAGCTATTTTAACAAATATACAAAAGCTGACTCAAGGTTGGGATGCATTGATTTAACCTCGTTAACTTGAATCAAGGGATTATTCACTTTCGGGGACTTAAGGGGTACGAAGTTAATATTGACTTCTTAAAATTTTATTATTTTTTATAGTGTATGCATTGGATATCCATGAAGTTATAAGTGATCTTATGAATGAATCCCAGCGTTCTAAATGCCTTCTTTAGAGTGGTTTGAATGTGATAAATAAATGTCAATTTAGAATCATAATATATACCTAAATGTTTAACAACTTTAACCTCTCTAATAGATGTATCATAAATGCTGTATGTATGATTAAAACACGAACTTCCCAAATTAAATTTAATATAGTCAGTTTTTCAATGTTCATAATCAATCCATGATCAACCAATCATAAACTAATGATAAATCATTATTTATTTTGAACTGATCAAAAGGACTATTAAAGTAGTACGTCCGTGATATATTTACAGAACAGATTTTGATAATATTTAGTAAAAATGTATTTTATTATTATGAAAACTCATAGCCAAAGTTTCAAAGTTCCTAGATGTTTATTTACAGAAATATAAACAAAAACATTTTTAAATCTCTAACGGTGAATACGCGCGAGGAAGCAAGAGGTCCAAAAATTGTGAGAAAGAAAGATATATGTTCTCCAAACAAAAAATTTACTAAACAGATTTTGATAATATTTGGTAAAAATATAATTTATTATAATAAATACTCATAGCTAAAATTTCAAAGCTCCTAGGTGTTTATTTACAGAAATATAAACAAAACTATTTTGGAATTTTTTATACGAAACTCGCGAGTGGGAGAAAGAGGTCCGAAAACAACTATATGTTTGTTTCACTCCACGGACATACGTCTTTAATATCCTTATAAATGCTTATATCATCAGCAAATAAGTCAATTTTAGACCATATATATCATTCATAAAGATGTTAAATAGCAGTGGACCAGAGTGGCTTCCTTGTAATATATCTTTAGAGACCTTAACTAAATCAGATAAGGAATCGTTGACTTTTACCTTAACTAATCTTTCAGATAACATATAAAATACATATTTGAGTATACTTTTAGGAACCCCCATCAGTCCAAGTTTATTAATTAATATCACCAAATCTTAACTATCAAATGCCTTTCTTAAGGGACATTTTAGGGGAACAGGTACTGTTTTTTGAGTAAGGATTGTGAAAAAACGGTAATAGATTTTTGAGTGAATGTTTTTTTATTATTTTAAATAAGTATTAAAATTTACAAAAAAAAATAATATATTTATTTTTGTGACGTCACTTCCGCGTCACACGTGCGTAAAGAAGGCACTTACGAAATCGGTGGGCAGGATAACTCCAGTTTGGCTTATCCAAAAAAAAAAAAAAAAAATTTGGTAAGAGTTTAAACCAATTGCCAGGGGCTGACTTCGAGTTTTTTCAAAAAAAGTAACTACAAAAAAAATGGAGGCTGTTTAAAGTTAAAATGCAAAAAAAGGCCTAAATTTTTAGGACTAAAGTAGCTGTAAAATATTTTTGAGGACATTTTTTTAAAAAAACTTGAAGTCAGCCCCTGAAAAATATATTTTTTTAACTACTTTGCAAATATGAAGTAAATCTGTGAAATAGTTAATGCGCAATCTTGCCCACCGTTTTTAAAACACCTGTTTCGAGAAAAACAAGTTTAAAGTTTCAAAACAAGTTTTTTGATACTTTTAATGAAATTTTTTTTTGTGTTTTGTTTTTTTCGTTTAGAGCAACTCATAGCAAAATAATCTAGACCATAAACATTAAAATCGGTCCTGTATTTTTGCAGATAAGTTAATTAAAAAACGTGGTTTTTTTAAAAAAAGGAATTTTTTTAGAAGGTTAATTTTTTTTTTAATTAATTTTTTTCAGTCAGTAGTTATTCCAGGCTAATAAAATAACCCATTTGCCTCCTTATGCTTGGCTTGAAGATGATTATTTTCCTGTTTCTGATACCATTCCCCATTTTTGGCCATTTTGGTACTGTGAAGTTTGGCTTTGCAAGCAACCGCAAAAATTCGCAAAATTTTCTGCATAATTTACATCCAAAAGTAGCTCTATCACAACTTCTAACTATTCAAAAATAGTAAGAAGTATAATGAGAGAAAAATGAATCTATTTTCTTAGAATAAAAAAGCTATTTGTTTAATTTCTTAAAAATGTAAGTTTGACATCGCGCGCAAAACAGGCCAAAAAATATACTTAGAGAGGGAATTTAAAATAAAAATTTTTTTTATATACTCTTGAGACATATATGAAGTGATATATGCACAAAAAAAATTTTCGATTTCAAAAAAGATGTTCCCCTAAAATGTCCCTTAAGTCAATGAAAACTGTATCGACTTGTGTACAGTGATTAAGATTATTATTCAAAAAATTATTAAATTTAAACAAGCTAGACAGTGTACATTTGTTTGGCATGAATCCAAACCCAAAATTAAAAAAAATAATATTTAAAATTTCCTTACAAATTTTTATACAGTCCGCTGTCGAAATTAAAGAATATCAATGAATCGACCAATTATATAAAATCGATGACGAAATTTTTATACGATTATATAATAAAATAATAAACTTATTGTATTTCTTATTTCCTTATTTTCTAACATATTATTAATTATAATAATAAATACAGACATTTAATTAATAATTAGGTATTTTAAAAGATAATAAAAAATAAATAGCTCGCGAGTGTATGTGACCGATGAACTTCTTGTACTTTATACCGCTAGCACCCAATAAAAAATATGAATAGCGCGCATGACAATATCAGCCAAACCAATCAAAACACGAATAAATCGAGGAACATATTTTGATCACACATCAGTTTTTAAGAGTAAGTTAGCTATTTATACACACCTGTCCTGAATTTGAAACGACAGACTGATTCGAGACCTGAAGGCTTGGGTGGGACGCCAACATGGGGAGTTAAACTTCTACCTTACCCAGTTTTTGTCAGGTCACGGATACTTCCGGGGCATGTTGAAGAAGTGGAAAAAGGTGGAAATTAACAGTGCCTAAACTGTTTCAGTAAGTTGGATACCGTGGAGCGGACATTCTTTGGATGTGTGCTATACTCGGAGAAACCCTTCCCTAATTGTAGGCCGGAAGAAGTGGTCCTGGAAATTATTCAGAGTCCTGAAAACTGGGCCAATGTAACAGAGTATATCAGAGCCACTTTGTTGATAAAGAAAGAGGAGGGCTTTTTAATTTAGAGTTTCCTATTTTAATTAGGGAAAGGCAGCGGCCAGTTGCCTAGACTAAACGTTCCAAATCGAAGTTATACCTGAAAAGGGAGTTCCAGTTTGGGATTTAAAGCGCAGGGGGATATACTGCGTATAACTAGGCGGTGGTGGAAATTTTGTGGGTCTTTACGGCCCGCAAACACTCCATGGCCATGCATGTGACATGTAAAAATAAATATACAGGAGCAGAGGAACACTTGTGATCTGTAAAAGATTAAGTGTAAGCACTGAATAATTCAAAATTTCATATTAGTGTTCAATTAGTGCCTATTTTATCATTTGCACGGTAGCCAAAGATTCTTCTAACTTTTGCTGGCTTTTGTACTATAAGTTTTGATAATTTTTTGCAGTGTATAAAAAAAATACGTAACATACATAGTATTTATTGATGACATTGTTGAAACTTAATACAGGAAACGTTTGACTTAAAAAAAAGAAACTCGTGTCTATATAAGATTATAACAAAGATTTGAGAAAAATCTAGAACTAAGATTGCACTTGAATTCTTGGAAAAATAATTTATCAAGATGAAAAATCTTAAAAATAAAAACAATAAACAATTGTTACAAAATTCGTTCATTTAATACATTCAATTAAAAGGTCAAATTTTATAACGAATTCGATAAAATATAGAAATTGTATTTTGAGTAATTGCTTTTTTATTTATTAATAGTGATGTACGTAGTATACGAAATTAAGATAATAAATCTGATAAAAAATCGCATTATAACTATTTGCTACGGTCAATGTATGTTATTATAAAATAAAAACAATAATATCTATTGTACTGATCAAGAAAATAACTAGAATAGTTATAGTAATGATTTTGCGTTTAATAACGCTGAAAGAATTTTTCATGTGAATTTTTAAAACAATTTATTAAGCAATTACTAATATTGTACGTAAAATTAAATTAATTGAATGCTCAATTTAATATCTAAAAATGATTACTGTTTTCGTCGAATACTATGTTCTTACTATAAATTTCAGTAATTTGCAACAGAATTTTTTATATTTTAAGTGACCCGTTAACGCCTAATTGACCATTCTTGGGCAGATAAATAATTCAAAATTATAGACCCTACATTAGGGGTTGATATCGCATTTTTTAGGAGTTGTAAGTCAAAAACTGACTTTAGAAATGGAAAGAACAAACCAAAAAAGCTACTAGATGGCAATTTTAGTTCAAAATTTTCAGAAATTCATCTATCCAAGAATGGTCAATTAGGCGCTAATGGGTTAATTAACTTTTGAAAAAGCAGATTTTAATTTATCAATTTTCATTAAATGTCTACTGAAGTTATTGGTTTGTATGAAAATTATATATAAATTTTCACATACTTAAATTATAGTATTAAAAATTGTTAAAAATAGCTTTGCGAATTATAAACAAATTAAAAGACATAGAATTAAAACCGGATTATAAATTAGTAACTTTTGATATAAAAAGTATACGCGCCTATACAAATATTCCAGTAGAAGAGACTATATTTACAGAAATATTAAATACTCGATTAAAAGAGTCATTAATTTATGCAAAATAGGAATCCTCAAAATTATTTTACATTCAATGATGAATTTTATTTGCAAAAAGAGAGTAAAATTATAGGATTTCCATTAAGTTCTCTTTTGAAGGATATATTTATGAATGAATTTGAAAATAAAAATGATGTATGTAAAAATAGATTATAAAATTTAATGAAAATATACAATTCAAAAAAGAAGATAAAGGTACAAATTTTTTTCTATTAAAGTACTAATATCTAGAAATGTCGTTTTTACTTGATTTCTTGGATCTGATATTTCATTTTTTTTTAATTTTTGTCTCATTTTTGTCTTTAAAAAATACAGAAAATAATAAAATTTTTTTCTTTTCGGACGTATCCCCCAGTACTAACTTTAATTGTAAAATAATAATTATTATTTTTTTTTTTTTATATTTAAGTTAGGCTGCGTCTATTTACCCAGAAATTCTGGATAGATAACCTTGAAATTTCAGAAACTTTTTTTCAAAGATTTCACACATAATAATTAAATTTTTTTTAAAATTACATTTAAATCTTATAAAGTACTAAAAAAAATAGTTAATTTTTCAAAAAAAATTTTAATATTCAGTGCAGAGTGCAGAAAAGCAAACAAAACAAACCTTAAGTTGAGGTTCAAAATATTTTTTTTGTGTAAATGTGTGAGTGCATTTTACGTAAAAAATTTCTGAGTAAATAGACTTTGCGTTTAAGTTAACAGCCCCTTTTTAGAAAGTCTTTTGGCAGCTAGTCGATTTTGCTTCTACCTTCATGAAAGAAATTAAGAAAGATAACGGTATCAATTTTTTAGAATTAAAAATAAGCAAAAATAATAATTATAATAATAATTCAATTTTTCGCTCATTTGTATTTTTAAATATGAATATAAATCTATTTGACATTTCTTCTCCCATAATATACTATAGTATATCGCGTGATCTCATCGAAGTAGGTTCTCACATTTTTTATATAATTTTATTTCAAAAAATTTTTTTTTTTGTTTTTTATTTATTCGTGGTTATCTACGAAAAAGCTAAATGGTGTACGTTCTGACGAGCCTCATACTATTTAGCCAGAGACGAAATAACCAAAATTATTAGCTCAAGGTACCGAATATATTTATTCATATTTAAAAATAATAATAAACTAAAATACTCAAAATACATGTCTCATCATCCTCAATCACATAAAATTTTAGCTTTTAACTGATTTAAAACAGAGCATTAAACGTTCCCATGAAGACAGAAAATTATAAAACAGAAATAATAATAATGCTAAATATAACAGTTACAGAATAGAAAATATAAACAAATTAATCAATAAACATGAGTAATTCTTTAAAAGGATATGGAGGTTATAATTTGGGATATAAAACAGATAACAAAATTTAAAAAATATTTCAAAAATAAAAGTAATAAAGATTAAGATTTTATGCATAAAACAGGAGTATATTAAATAAAATTTGATATAACGGACAAATTTTATATCGAGTAAACAGAACGTACACTGAAAAAAAAATCCGTTTGCGGAAACCGGAATTCCGGTTTCGTCAAATAGATTTTTTTTACATCAAATGATGATTAATACGTAATATACAACAAATCTGTGCATAAAAATTGATGTTTAAAAAAAAAATTATTAACATTTTTTGTATTTTTTAAATTAGTTTATATATGTATGCATTATTCGTTTGAATTAATATATAGATAACTATTTTTAAGCATCTTTAATTATTTTTTTTATAATGGTAGTATATACATTTAAATTTTATTTATATTTGATTCTGATTCGAGTTCTGATTGTTATCTTAAATATTGAATAGATAAATATATCTATACTAGCATATTCCATGGGTAAGTAAATTTATTTTTTTTTTTTTTTTTTATTGTTTGATATACATTCATTTCAATTTACTCCAGTCAAATCGCGGTTTAGGGTGTATTTTCAGTTACCAACATGAGATTTGCTCTACTATATGTTTTTTGGGTCGCTGGTTACGAGAATCGGGGTTTTTTTCGGGAGATATTTGCACAGCACCCTTAAAGTTGCAAAAACTACCCCCAAAAAATTTGTAAAGAATCCAACTTCAAATTATTTTAAGTTCCTATAAATCGAAAATATCCTCTCTATAAGCCCATTTCACCCCCCCCCCTTAAAATGTCACTTTTTCATCCCGCCTACCGAGCCAAACTTTTTTGAATGCCCCATGCAATGAACATATTCCATGTTAAAAACATAAAAACAAAGCGAAAGGTTGTGGATGCATAATGTGATTGTTGTGAGTTTCTGCAAGACAATCTAGAAAAGGAGCTAGAAAAGGAATTAAAGTGCCGAGGATAAACAATAATAAAAAAAAAATTCTTAAGTCAGTAATAGTATATTTACGGCTCGTGTCCAAAAAAGTAAAGAATGGCCCAAATTTCACGTAAATTGCGATTTGGGGCATTTTTTATTTATGGACAAGGGCCATATAAAAAAAATTTTTCTGCGGCAGTAGCGACAAATTTCATGGCTACCTACTGTCCAGAAAAATAGTTGTTTACAAATTTCACAACCTTGTTTAAGGTGGCAGACCCAATTGAAGAAAAAAAAGAGATGGCATTTTCTAGATACGTTTTCGGGTAGAAATAATTGAGATAATATTTTCAAAATTGGGACATTCCATCAATCCTGCAGAAAATAATTGTATGTTAAAAGTGTAGCCAAAAAATTAGGAAGATATATTAATTATTTTTTGAGTTATCGTGTACACAAATTCAAAAAACGTTGTAACTTACGTCTTTCGCAGTGTCTCGCTTAATCTTCTATAACTTCCTTATTATTCTAGATATCATTATAAAATTTTTTTTCAATATTTTTAAGCTGTTTTCGAACCCAAAAAACAAAAAATCGATTTTTTCCCCTACAATTGAGTCTGCCACCATAAATGAAAATTTCTTTTTGTGTCTAAATTAATTGCTTATAAAAGAAAAATATTTGGACCATCCAAAGTTACCATATTACATAAATCTTAAATTAGTGGCGTTTTTTCGAAAAATGATGCCTTGTGTTTTATCTATATTTGCGATAAGTTTATTTAATGTAGCCCAAGCTTCAATTTCTACATCGGTGTCAGATTATTTTTAATTATAGGATCATAATTCCTAATTCTTAGGAAGAAACAATTATACTTTATGAAATGGAGCCTCAAGTGTTTTTGAAAACGACCAATGCCCTTGAATCTTTCATCTTATCATTGTAAGAAATTTTAGTTATTCACAAAATCAAAAATTCTTAATCATAATTATCATATCATCAAAACTGACAGATTATGATATAACAATTACATAAGTAATCAATAAAATAATCTCTAAAACATACAATTCAGAACATTGTCTAGACTAAACTATACATTTTTATTCAAATTAAAATGCATACAGTATATAGTATAAATTTTATGCATGAGCAAAACTTACACACACAAACGAGTTATTTATGCATTACATTAACAGTAAACAAATAAACAAAAAAAATAAAAAACTGCACATTTTATAGGTAAGTTAAGAAAATAATGGAAGAATAAGAAACCAGAAAAAAAATTATATCCAAACAAGTTTTTTTTTTACAGCTCACATAAAATTTTTTTTTTTTCTTTTTTATGCAATTCTTTATAAAATAAGTTGTATTATACACTCGGACAAATTCTCCAACGCTTTACGTTTGGCAAGTCGTCTCTTGTAAACCCTTTTGTTTGATCGTCCAAATTGCATACAGGAACTATTGTTATAATAGCAAATGGTACGGTTTGTTTTTGCATATTAAAAGTAGTATGTGATTGAAGAATAATTTTTCTGAGTGTATATGATTGAATAGTCGGAAAAACAAAAAAATTCAATTTACTTACTTTTGCTTAATTTATAAAAAAATCGTATAATTTCAATTTATTAAATCAGAGAATTAATTGAACATTTTTTATTTAATGTCGCAGGAAAAAAAAATTTTCCGTGTGCATAAAAGTCTCTAACTAGCAATGTTTTATAATAACGAACCCAAAGAACAGCGATGTATAGGAATATTATGTGTATGTGCGATTTAAAAGCAAGCAGTTTTAAATCGTTCGTTAGAGTTGAAAGATCGTTTGAATTTATATTTTTTTATTTAAAAACTGGTGCTAATAGTGTTAAATTGAGCATTAAATAAATTTACATGAGTGAAATATTTTTTAATAAAATTCCATGTAATTTTAGTGATTCTATTTAGTGCTGAGATTAATTTTTTTATTTCATACAGAATAAATAAAAAAGCTTTTATTGGAGATTGTTAATTTTTTTTATATTTACAAAAATCTATTTTTAAATGAACAGTTAAAAATACACACACATAAAGTACGATATAAATACGTTAAATGTGTAAGAAGAAAGAAAGAAAAAATGAAAAGAAAAGTGAGAAAATAAGAATTTTTTATTTTCTTATACAATTTTTAAATAATTATTACTTAATTAAATTTTAAAAAATTTACTATCAATTAAATTTGGCAAATTTTCATGAATAAGTGAAAAATACAAAAATACAAAGTAATGAAATTTTTTTGGCTACGTTTATCATTGTTTATGTTTAAAAAATTATTTAAAATCATAATTTTTGTGTTTTAATTTAAAAAATGATAATTTTTATATTTTTAAATAAGAAAGTAATTTATTTATATGCAAATATAACTTTTTTAGAAAATTCGGAATTTATTTTAATTTAAAGTTTATATAAATATTTTATTTTTTTAAAATAACAATGAGCTTTAAGAAATGAAATTCATTAAAAAAGAAATAAACGTATCTGTTGAAAAATTAAAATTTGCATAAAAATTTGCATTTTGAATAAATTTTTGTTTTCTAGTGATAATAAAATTTTTAAATATTTTAAATATTTCAACATTTTTTTTATCCTACTTAGCAAAGTTGTAAACATTAATTTTTGCCTACAAAGTAGAGTCTTTAATGCGCTATCAACTTTAAGGTGTGTTTAGTTAGATCCAGATTGACATTTAAGGTTGTGTGGTTTTAAAATTTTTATTTTTTCAATTATTCAATACGAATATTCGACTGAAATTATAATTTGGAAAATTGAATAAATTTTCTTGAAATTATTGTTAACGTTTCATCACTATTTCATAAATTTTCTAAAATGCGAAAACCCAAAATCTTCTACCACCGCACGTTTACCCGCGCTTTTTTAATTGTCATAAAATCCACTTAAAATTTTTATTTTAAGGAGTTATGATCCTAAATAGAAAATTTGAGTAAATAACCACATTACCGATACTATTTTATTTTTTAACATGGAACATGTTCATTGGTTGGGGTATTTAAAAAAGTTTGGCTCGGCAGGGGAGGGGGGTGAAATGGACTTAGAATATTTTCGATTTAGGGATTTAGAATAATTTGAAGTGGGAGCCAGGACCTGATCAGGCCCTAATCAGGCCCTGAGAAGAACAAGAACTTAGAATACTTATTATTACTAAGTTTATGGACTTAGGATAGTATATATTTCAGGATTTATTGTAATTTCAGTTTTTGGATTTATTACTGTTATGAGTAAACATGTTCCATGCTCGTTGGTTGTGTAGTTAGACAATTATAAACTTTTTATAATTTGCGATTTAAAATAAAATTAGTCATAAAAATATTAAAAAATGTGTTTATTATGTTGTAATATTATTGCAAAAAAAAATTATTTTAATTTTATAAATTATAAAAAAACATTGTTATTTTAGGATATGGTACTTGCAAAAACTTGGTTTTCACTAAGTAATTAATGATTGAATGTGGTAGCTCAGATAAAATAAATTAGAAATATAATCTTTAACTACTTATCATGTTTCATCTCCCTTTCTCCGTTTCTTCATTATCGTACTCTTTGTAAGCTCCAAATATGAATTTCCATAACAGCAATTTTAAACTGCCTATTTTTAATTTGCAATAAAAAAACAATTAATGTGGTAATAAAGGTAAAACCGAGTTCAATTCAACTTTTAAAATCTTAAACTTTAATAATTTTTGGAATACAGAAACTAACCAAAAAACCACGTTAAAGAGTTTTATTTTTTTTTTATTTGGCTGCATAACTAAGCATTTTCATTTCATTTACGAAGGATCAAATATTTTTCTGACTTTTTAAAGATTTAATCAAAAAACTTATTTTTTTTTTGAAAGTTAATAGTTCTTAGAATGTAGCAAAAAATTAACGCAAAAAAATATTATCTTAAACAGATCGTCTGAATCTTTGAATTCATTTTAAAATTTACGAAATTCTGTAATTTTGTAACACAAATACAATTCTATAAGAAATTATCTTTGATTTCCTTTTCGCCCCCCCCCCCCCACACTAAAAAAGTTTTTTTCGTCAGGAAATTATTGCAAACGATTAAATTTGTTTTATAAAATGTTTTTGAATGAAAAAAACACGTTTAATTAAAAAAGAATTTTTTTGACTTTTTATTTATTTCTTTGACCTTTTTTTTTTATTTTTTTTAATAATAATAAAACTAAGGTTATTTTTTGTACACAAAAATTTGTTATTAATATAACATAATATAAAATGATTTTATCTTTCTATTAATTTAATTTGAAATTAAATGTACTTTACGAGGTACTTTATATTATCAATTATTAATTTTCTGTAAATGTTCATTTTAAAAAGACTTTAAGATTGAGGCATCCGAGTACTCTAATAGAGATATCCCTCTTATAATAGTATGATAATATCGTTTTTTTTATTTTTTAAATTAAAATATTTTTTAAATTATTATAGGTAGTAATAAATAATTATTATACTTTCGAAAAGATGGCACTTTCAAAGTATTTTTATCAGTACACGATCGACTAATATTTACAATTTTTATACTCCAGATTTAAAAAAGAAAATTTAATTTTTAATTATGAGCTGGACTCTTTTGGTAAAATGTTTTGATATTGGTTTTACATTAACACACAAGTTTTTCCTAATTAAATCGTGTTTTCTGCATAACTACCTTAATGAATTGAAATTTTCAATTCTTTGTTTCTCGGGTAATCCTATACAATAAATATTTAATTTTTATAGTTTAAAATTAACAAGTACTGTACCATAAACACACTCTGAACGACCATTCAGGAAATTTTCCAAGTACCTTGCGGTTATTTAATAATATATTTATTTTAGCACCTTTTTCTTTATTTTAAACCTGATTTTAAACCATCATATTTTTTGTTCACATAAAAAAGAGATAAATGAATAAGATGAATAAAAAACTCGATAAAAGTAAAAAATTTTCTTTTAAAATTATAGTACAAAATCGAGTACAAAATATATGTATTATATATAGATATAATGTCCAAGTCCAGCTTAACTCACCAAACCAAAATTTTTTTTCCTCAAATTTTTTTTTCAAAGGCTTATTTTAGGTCTTGGATTTTCATTTTCAGAGGAATTTTCGAAAAATATTAATTTTGACCGAAAATTTCTGATGTTCGAAAATTGGTTTTGAAATTGGTTTATTTGATAATTTTTTATTTTTAGGGCTTTAAAAAGGCTTAATTACCTAAAAACCAAAGCACTTTTTATAAACACATATGATTAAGAAAAAGTTTTCTTTTTACTTTAACTACCCTAAAAAAAAAAAAAATTTTTGGGCCACTTCCGGTTTCATTTTTAGTGGTTTGAATTTTTCAAATTGACCGGAAATCAAGTTCATCATAATTATATTTGCTCAAAATTTTCCCAGAATGTTGACCTGTGTCAGGTTGTTACAAAAATATTTTTGGGATGTGACATTCAAATGAGCTCATGTAATCATTATTTTAATTTGTCTAAATTCGGTCTAAATTAACCAAAATTAGCTAAAAAAAGGCGTGGAAATATTTTTTTTTCTCTCAATCAACTAAATGTACACGTTAATTGGGAGAAAAAAAAATTTTCTACCCCCGAGACTACCTCTGTATAGGTAATTTTAGCTAATTTTGACACATAAGCCAACACTCTGGGAAAATTCAAGCAAATAAAATTATGGCGAACTTGAATTCCGGTCAATTTGAAAAATTCAAACCGTTAAAAATGAAACTGGAAGTGGCCCAAAAAAATAAAAAATTATTTTTTTTGTTATTCCAAGTAATGAGAAAACTTTTTCCCATATGTATAAATAAAAAGTGCATTGATTTTGAGATAATTGAGCCTTTTTAAAGCCCTAAAAATCAAAAATCTCAAGAAAATCAATTTTCGAGCATCAGTTTTCTGTCAAAATTAATATTATATTTCAAAAATTCCGGTGAAAATGCAAATCCAAGACCTAAAGAAAATAAGCCTTAAAGAAAAAAATTTTGAAAAAAAAAATTTTAGTCTGGTGAGTTAACCTGGACCTGGACGTATATAACATGATGTTTAAGTAAATAATTTTAAAAAAACTTGTTTACACCTTCATTTTCGTTTAGTTGAATAAGCGTTTATTATTAAAACAATTGAAAATAATTATTTAAAAAGAAATATTTAACTCTTTCTTTCTTTTAATTATTTAATAATTTTAATTTTTGTTTTCTTATTTTTTAGAGCATTAAATTAAATTTCCACAACTGTTAAAAAGTTACTACACCATATAGATATATAATAAGAAAAATTTTTTAATTTTTCATTTATAAAAGAAATTTTTGTACAAATAAATTAAAATGACAACGAAATCGCCAAACAATCATACAACAGTGGAACTTGAATCTAACAACAAAAGGTATTTTTTAACTCAAAAAGTTTATTTATATAATTTTATACGAAGATAATGTGATATTATGCTTGAATTTTTAAGAAATTTTAAATCAGTTAAAGAATTTCAAGCTTTCTTAAACTTTATTCTTATGATTTAACTCTTTATTTGATTAATATTAATCTGGCCAGATTTGAATTTGTAATTTTCCAAGAATTTACTTGAATATTAAAGAAAAATTCAAAAGCAGCAATCTTCAGTAAAAATTTTTACTTGAATTTTTATCAAGTCAAATGCTTTACTTATTGAGTACAAATATAATTTTTTGATATTTTTGTTTGTTGGTAAATTTTTTATTCGAAGTCAGTTGGACAAAGGGGGAAGGTAGCTCTTCACCTCTCAGAAAATTCGTGATTTAACTATGGATATTTTAAAATCAATCTTATAGGTTATTAAGTTTCTTAATAAAACTAACTATTGATTAAATACCAACCCTAATAATTTCAAGGATAATTTCTAACCTTTAAGGTCAAAACTAAAAAAAAACGGGGTTTTTGATACCAAACTTATCGAGAAACTTATACAAAAAATAAATCAATATTTTTTTGACCGGATGATGTGAGTAATTAAGATTCTTAAGCTTTTAAGATGATCAGTACCACATTTTAGAAGGTTCAAGTTAAAAAAACATGGGTGATGAGGACGATTACCGGGCCGTTCCCCCCCCCGGACATTTCCCCCTTGGAAGTTCCCCTCTTGGACGTTTCCCCCCCTTGGAAGTTTCCCCCCCCCCGGAGAATTTAGCTTATTCTAGGGCTAAGTGCGAGTACAGCATTTGGGAGTAGGTTATAATTGCTTTTTTCTTTTGTATCAAACCCCCACGGGGGGCTATGCCCCCTCGACCCCCAAAATTAGCTTATTCTAGGGGTAAGTGCGAGTACAGATTTTGGGGGTAGGTTATAATTGCTTTTTCTTTTGTGGGGGGCTTTGCCCCCAAACCCCCACGGGGGGCTGTGCCCCCTCGACCCCCCGCATTAGCTTATGAATGAATTACAATAAATTAAATAAGAAAATTAAATGAAAATACTTTATAATAAAATTATAATGCCGTATTATTAAGTGATATAATAAATAAAATTATTAGTTGAAGCATATATTAAAAGGTCCGGTGGGGAAAAGTCCGGGGGGAAACGTCCTTGGGGGGGAAAGGCCCGGTCACCATGAGGACTACATTGCATGGTAAAAACTCCATCTTCTGCCCTGTACAGTTTTGATATTTAAGCTTAATAATCGAAATGGCCAAGAAAATCGGATACAGCATACCGAAATCTTTGAATAAGCATAATCTGCTCGTAATCTGGTAACTAGGTTAATATCATTCGAGATCTCACGAGATCTCATTTATTATAGAACTAAACAGTGGATGCTTTCTGCTTGCAATTTTTAAGAAGATTATTTTTATAAAAGAACTAATTTGAAATTCATAAAGTATACATAATTTCTTGCATAATTTTCATGTTCTATAGAATATTAAATAACAAAAAGATAAAAGATATAAACATGATGAATACAGTATTATATAATTATAAACATTAATCTTAAAAATTTATTAAATGCAAAACTTGACAGAAGAATCAATAACAATGACATAATAACTAAAACAGATATTTTATTTTTTTGTTTAGAAATTCTTTGGAGATTCAAGTACCAATGACAGAAGCCAAGGATAATAATTTTTTTAAATTAATTTCAAACTTTATAAAATTATATTGGAAATCATTTGTTATTATTTTTTGGCCAATTATTATTTTACCAATTATTCTCGTCTATAATGATAAGGTTATTGTTTTTTTAAATTTATTTTTATTCATTATTATTATTAATTTATGTGCCTGTAAGGTGCAGCAAGGTTTGCACAAGGATTAATCTTAGATCTGTTATCAATGTTTATAAATATTGTTATGCATATTGAGCCGACCCTTCCCAACTCTAAGGAAATTTTTGTCATAATCTCTAAACCTAAAGTTTCAAAATTTTCCATTAACAACGCCAATTTTTAACTTCTGATACGATTTGTGCCAGACCTAAATTTAAACAATAGGTTTGGCCAATTGTGACTTCATTTGTGACAGTTCCACCTGGATGCAACATCATACAGATTACAAAAGCCCTTTAGAATTATATGTCAAAATTTGTCTAGACGTGAAAATGTTTATTAGGTTTATCTGTTAATTAGCTATCTCTTGATGTTGCAAGAAAGCTCTAGTAAATCATCCTAAATAATGCTACCTCGAATGCTACCTCCTTAGCGGATAATTTCTCATTGGGGGTGAGAGAAACTAGTTTTTGATCCTCTATTTTAGCTTTAAAGTTATAAAATATCGAGAATATCTTTGGTTTACAAAAATTATAAGAATATTCATGTATAAAATGTCATAAATTTTAATTGCTAAAATTAAAATTTTGACGATGGTTTTAAATTTCACAAAATACACGTTTGGCCGATTTTTTTGACAAAAAAGCTAAAAAATTTTTTAAAAAAACTGAAATTTGTGTCCAAAAATGAAATATTGGTATAATATTGAAAAATTCTAGTTTTTTGTTATAATTTGTAAAATACTATAGAGTTCCTTCATGCAAACCTTGATCACTTAAATAGCTCCATAAAATATTAGTAAAAAATTTTAACGTAAGCAAAATATAGATGTACAGATGTTTGTATATAGTGGCTATTATGGCTATGTACTGGGTGACTGAAGCTCTTCCTTTACCGATAACTGGATTAATTCCAATTGTTTTATACCCACTAATGGGCGTAATGGACACTGGGCGTACTTGTAATTGTTATATGAATGACACAACCATGATGTTCATTGGAAGTCTTGTTGTTGCTGTTGCTATAGAACATTCTGGACTTCACATGAGAGTCGCTTTAATTATTATTAGAACTGTAGGATGCAGTCATCGAAGGTTTTTAAGATTTTTAAATATTTAAGTTATAATATTATTTCATTATTTATTAATTTTTTTTTTCGTTATTTTGCTTGTTAAAGACTGAGTTTTGGATTATTCTGTGTAACCATGTTTATTTCAATGTGGATTTCTAATACTGCTGCGACTGCTATGATGATACCCATTGTTGAAAAAGTTCTTAGAGAATTAGAATCAGTAATATCAAATTTTATAAATCTTAGTATTTATCAAAAATTTATTTATTAAGTTAATTGTATTTCATTTCAGCAAGGTTTGGGGAATATGTTTGAATATGATAAAAAAGCATCGTCTCCGGAAGAAAGAGAAAGGTATGAATTATTTAGTAAAACAAGAAACTTAAAATTTTTGAATAGTACCCAAGTTCTTTAAACTGTTTATTTTTATTTTTTTGGTTGCACAAGTAAAAAAAAAAAAACGTGAAAAAACATCTATGGAAAAAACACAATTTACTTTGATAAATTTTTCACCACCAGAATTTTTCACGATAAAGTCATATACAGTCATCGGCCGGTTCAATAAAATATTAATAAAATTTGATATTAATCGCAGTATTATTCAAAAATAAATTTTAAATTTATAAGAAATTAAATAAAAACTTTTTTTCTTCAAAAATTTTCTTATTTTCAATGCATTAATTTATTTCATTTGATACTCCGTTTCGTGGACCGGCATATGGTTGCCTATAGCCGGTTCCGTGCAACCAGACGTTACCTCGTTTCGGGCATAACACACAATATATAAAAGGGCTTTTTACTTAACATTTTTTTTAATTCTCAAGTTTCTTTTTCCGAGATTTAAAAAAAATTGTAATTACAACTTGGGCAAAAAATAGTATATTTTTATCCTAGGCCGCAAAAATAAAGAATGGCCCAGATCGCACGTAAATTGCAATCCGAGGCAAAGCCGAGGATGGCAAACTGCGATCTGGGACATTCTTTTATTACGGCCGAGGCCAAAACATAATTTTTCTTCGTCAGTGGCTAGAAAACGCGTATTTTCGAATCACGCTACGGCCGGGAAATACGTGTTTTCTGGCCACTGACAAGAAAATAGTATTTTCAGTATCATTCAAAAAAATTTTTTTTTGCATATTTGGCCTAAATAAGTTATTACTAATCTGTGTAACTAAATATTTTTAATTTTGAGCAATTTTTTGATCTTGCTTGAAGTTTCAAGCAAAGCAACCCAGGAAAGCAATCTAAACATGCACATAAAGAAGGTAACTCCATTTTTCTTGTCAGCGGCCAGAAAGCACGTATTTCCCGGCCACTGCGCGACCGGAAAAGACGCCTTTCTTCGCCACTGATGACGAAAGTAAATAAAAAATTACCCAAATCGCAGTTTACCAACTTCGGCTTTGCCTCAGATGGTAATTTACGTGAAATTTGGACCACTTCTTTACTTTTCTGATCACGGGCTGGTAATATACTATATTTGTTGATAAAAAACTTGAGTACATAATTTTTATAAAGGATTAAACAAAATTAATATCAAATAAAAATAAAATTAAGCGAAACTCAGTAGATTAAGCCAGATTAGACCAATAGGCAGAAATTTTTATTATATTTATGAACATAATTATTTTGTTTTTTTTTAGTACTAAAAGGCCTACAAGATTAACAATGGCATATTATTTCGGAGCTGCTTTTGCTTCAACCATTGGTGGAATTGGAACTTTAGTTGGAAGTGGTGTAAATTTAACCATGAAAGGAATATATGAAGAGTTAGTCTAATTTATTTTTCTTGTCAGCGGACAGACGTATTTGCCGACCGTGGCAAGATTCAAAAATACGTGTTTATTAGCACAAAAAAAAATTATGTTTTGTCCTCGGCCGTAAAAAAGAATGTTCAGATCTCAGTTGCCATCCTCTCGGATTGCAATTTACGCTCGAATTTACGTGCAATCTTGGCCATATTTTATTTTTGTGGCCTAGGATAAAAATACACTATTTCTGGTCAGAGGCCAGAAAGCACATATCGACGCTACTAGCGAAAACTACGCCAACTCAGAGGGGTCAGGGGGGGCAATGTTAATGTAAATGAGTTGGCGTAGTTTTCGGCTCCAAAATGAACTGGCGTTTTATAGAGTGTTTTACTCGCTAGTAGCGTCGATATTTCCTGACCATTGCGCGTAGAAAAATTTTATATGGTATTTGTCCATATATAATTAAAGATTACTCAAATCGCAGTTTAACATCCTACACACAGAGCCGTCAACTCAAAAATTTTAAAAACAAAACTCGGTTTTATCTAAATTCAGGGTTTTAAAAACTGATTCGAACCGTGATAAAACCGTAAAGAGAAATCAAAACGCGAAAAACCTTTCCGGATTTTGAATAATAGAAATAATATGAATCACGTTTTCATTTCTCTTTACGGTTCCAATCAGGTTTCAAAACCCGGAATATAGCAAAAACCGAGTTTTATTTTTAAAATTTCCGGGTTTACGGCTCTGTGTGTAGCCTTCGCCCTGGAAGGTAATTTACGTTCGATTTCCTTACTTTTCTGGACAAGAGCTGTAAATATACTATAAACAGAATTTTTTTAACTGAAATATTAAACTTTATTGTTTATTTTATTCGCATGTATCCTGAGTTTAGAATTTTTCTATTTAAAAAATTCAAACATTCTTTTAGGCGATTTCCAAATAGTCCAGGAATAAATTTTGCCGAATGGTTAATGTATGCGGTACCAGTAATGTTACTAATGGGTTTCTTAACATGGCTGTGGCTACAAATAATGTACATGGGATTATTTAGACCAAGAAGTGAAGAAGCTCAAGCAGTTGATATAGGAGAAGAAGGTGAACGAGTTGCTGCTAATGTTATAGACTCTAGATACAAAGAACTTGGACCAATATCATGGCATGAATCAAGCGTTGGCATTCTTTTTATTACTATTGTTTTACTTTGGTTTTTCAGAAAACCTGATTTTATTAGAGGTTGGCCTACTTACATAACTGATACGTTAGTATTTATTTTTTTAAGCTTTTAATTTTAAATACTTTTAAGTATAATTTCACTTCTACATTTTAGAACCGTTAAGGACTCTACATCAGTTGCTGCATTAACTGTTTTATTATTTATGATACCATCAAAATTAGATTTTTTAAAATCATTCAATAAAGACCCAAACAAACGCCCAAAAGCTGCATCTCCAGGATTAATAAGTTGGGATATTATAAATAAAAAAATGCATTGGAGTTTAATATTCGTATTAGGGGGTGGTTTTGCAATTGCTGCTGGAAGTACATCTTCCGGATTATCACAAATGTTAGGAAATGCTCTAATTGATCTTCAAACTTTAAAACCAGTTATTATTCTAACAGTAGTATGTATTTTTGCTGAAACAGCTACAGAGTTAACTTCAAATGTTGCCGTAGCTAATATAATATTGCCTGTTCTTGCAGAAATGGTAAAGATTTATTGTTATATGTTACCTCGATATTAATTGTTTATTTTATGTAAATTTTTTTTCAGTGTATAGCTATTAAAATTCATCCACTTTATTTGATGGTACCAGCAGCTTTGGGTTGCTCTTTTTCATTTCATTTACCTGTTGGTACGCCTCCAAATGCAATTGTCAGTGCAGCTGGCAATATTAGCACAAAAGATTTTGTTATAAGTGGAATTGGACCTAGCCTTATTACAGCAATTATAACTTCTGTAAGCTTTGCTACATGGGGAGTTTACAGCTTTAATCTTCACGAGTTTCCCAGCTGGGCTGTTTAGTTAATTTTAAAATTTATTTAATACAAATACTGTTTTATAAAAAAAATAGAATCTTCATAGATTCTATGGAAAAAAAAGTCTTTTTTTATACTTGAACAATTTAATCTTAATAAATATTTTTATATTAATATTTTTTTATATTATAAACATCAAAAACAATTTCAAAGTACCTTATCATGCAATGCGTAATGCAATGTTCAGTATTGACACATTTATCAAATTAACAATACCCATATCTTATACATCATATTGAATATTTTTTATAATAAATAGATATTGACTGATATAGAGAATTTTTGTAATCACAAATTTTTTCATTTGTTATTAAATTAAAATATGCAATTTTAACAAAAAAAAATATATGTGTCTTATTCTCACCATCTAATGGACTGTCGTGTCCAATAATTTCAACGCTTTTATCTTCTTCCATTGTTGTTTGATTTTAATTATTAATCTAATTTACGCATTTCACAATAGATTTTATTATCATTAAATAGTATTATTAATAACATTACACACTTTCTTTAAAGTAAAATTTTTGCTGTTCACAATTTTAAAGGTTATATTATATTCAAATTCACTGCACTAAATTTAATATTCTTTGCTAATTATTTTTGTGAATTTAATATTTTAAATTAATATTTTTCAAATTTAATTTTTAATGAACTTTAAGAAAATAAATCTTATGAAAAAATATAACTATTTAAAATAAAATAAATTATTATATATTTTTTCGGTAAATAAATCAAACCAAGCTAAACCTTGTAAATGTAAACAAATATAATAAAGGGAAAATGGAATTGAAATTTGGTACGGAAGACCGGTCGGCTCACAACTTGTTTTATGAAGTGGTGGCCACAAGTGCACAACTTGTGCACCACTTGTTGTTACATAACCTAAACATTGCTCAAATTATTTGAAAATTCAATTTCTCTAACATATTTTTTGTTTAATTTATCAATAAAAAAATAAATAATATCAAAATTTATATTATTAATCTCAAAATATAAGTTTAATTTAAAAAATATTTGACCTGAAGTGGATTCCCATTTCGTATAGTTCAATGGATTTTCCCAACAATTATTTATGTTTTTTGGGTCGCTGAACATGAATATGACATCGGTTTTTATTGAATATGGTTCAGTTGTCCACAATAGGAATTTTGAGGTTATATTTTGCGGTTTTCTTAATATTTTTATTTGTTACTTATTTTTTTTGGATCGCTAAACATGAATGTGATATCGGTTTTTATTGAATACGATTCAATTGTCCGCAATACGAAACTTTAGGTTAATTTTTCCAATTTTTTCTATATTCACAAGTGTTATTACTTATATTTTTTGGATCGCTGAATATACGAATTTTTTTAGAAAATACTAAAAAAAATAATTTTAAGTTGCCTATTGCGGGAAAGGTAACCAAGAAACCGATATCACATTCATGGTTTAACGACCCAAAAAACATAAATAAAAATGTTAATTCTTAAGAAAACGGCAAAATATGACCTTAAAATATAACCTCAAAATTCCTATTGTGGGCAACTCAACCATATTCGGTAACGATCGATATCATATTTGTATTTAGCGACCCCCCAAAAAAAAATAATTGTTGGAAAAATCCATCTTCCTATTGAAGGATAAAATTTGTCCACGAAATGGGAATCCACGTCAGGTCAAACTACTATATATGTAACACCTGCGAATATAGAAAAAACTGGAAAAATTAACTTAAAGTTGCCTATTCTGGACAACTGAACCATATTCAATAAAAACCGATGTCATATTCGTGTTCAGAGACCCAAAAAACATTAATAATTGTTGGGAAAATCCATCGACCTAGGTCTAAGTCTAATAGCTATTAAGGATAAAGTTTATCTACGAAATGTGAATCCACGTCAGATCAAATATTTTTTAAATTAAACTTATATATTTTTTGGGATTAATAATATAAATTTTGATATTATTTATTTTTTTATTGATAAATTAAACAAAGAATATGTTAGAGAAATTGAATTTTCAATTAATTTGAGCATTGTTTAGGTTATGTAACAACAAGTGGTGCACAAGTTGTGCACTTGTGGCCACCACTTCATAAAACAAGTTGTGAGCCGACCGGTCTTCCGTAATTTGGCCGAACCGAATACTTTAGTGATATTTTTCTGCTACATGTGTACATGGGTACCTAACTCCAAAATTAAAATATTACTTTGTTTTTCTGATTAATGATAAAATAAAATCACAACGTAATAGATATTTCTTTAAAAAATTCTAATTTTTTCTTTTGTTTTTTCTCTCCAAGGATTAATTAAAAACAATGACATTGGGTACTTGCAAATTTTTCTATAACCTACAATTACTTTATTTTCAAAATAAAACAAATCTTTTTATTTTTTAGAAATTGACGAAAATGACGATCATCAACCATTAATGATCTTAGGCCAAGATGCATCTAAAATTCCTTGTTTTAGAAACACATTTTTATACTCAATATCATCTGGCGTTGGGGTTGGATTAGCAACATTTTTAATGACAAGTAGATCAAAACTTTCTTTAAATGTTGGTTTCGGTACATATTTTGTTGTTGGTTTTGGTTATTGGATAAAATGTAGATACGCGTATACTATGCAAAAGTTTTATGTAAATCAACTGCAAGATACAATGCAGAAAAAAATGGTATTAAAGGGAACAAATGAGGAGCCAAAAGAGGCTTGAAAAAATTTAATAATTAACGCATTATTAAAGTAAATAATTATTTAAGTATAAATTGTAAATAATATGTTTATTTACTTGAAATCATGTAGTCGTTTATGTGTATATACAAATTAATTTTAATTTTTAATTTATAATTTTTATATAATAATAAAACCTAAAATAAATTTCTACAATTCAATACTTGCTTCATTTATTTTTAGTAATTACAAAAGACCTTGACGTTTCAAATCTTCATATGTTTTACGGTTAACAACGTTTCCTAAAGAATCTTCAAATTCTTCTTCTGCCTCAGGTTGCCACCTTTCTAATTGCTTTTGAGCCTTCAATTTTTCCCACAATTGCAAAGCATCCTCGATTTGAGTGACGTTAGCAAAATGAGCAGTGTTTGGTATACCTAAACATCTCATTCCATGTGCATGCCTCCATTCAGCAAAATGCCTTTGAAATGCTTTTGGTCCTTTATAAGTAAAGTTACCACAAATTTCACAGTTATAACTAATATTTAAGCCATGCAGTTTGTATAACCAATAAGGTATTGGTTTTCCATCCCATCCAAGGGGTAAATTTTTAGGGTTGTAAGGAATGTCATTATCATCTTCTTCTTCAGATTCACTGGCACTTGCTTCAGCATCTGAATCTCCTCGTTCACCCTCTGTTCTTGCCTGTTTCCTTTGAACATTTTCCTTTGTTGCAACTCTTTGAATAGAAACTAATTCTGCAATTTTGTACACACAAGCTTCTAGTCTGGCAATTTCTTTTTGTTTCTCAACATCTTTACCTTTGCCAGGTTTTCGTTGCTTTTTTTTTGCCAGCAGATTTGGGTCTAGAGATTCTTCACCCTTAGTGCTAAATAATCTTTGTGCTCTTTCTTCTAAAGTTCCACCACATTTTAAACCAAGAGCCATCAAGGCCGATTTTAATCTGTCTAGACCAAGTGATGCTAATTCTTCCCAAGAAGAAAAAGCTGATAATTCTAAATGTGCTCCAACATTTGTTAAAGCACTTCCCGCTTCTTTTGGCCAACCTGGAAAAGTATTAGTTTCCCATTGAATTTCAAAATCTGAATTTACACTTTTAAATTCTTCTTTTAAATCAAGTAATGGACGAACTCTATTTAAGAAACTAGTTAAATATTCTAAAAGTGATTCAACATATCGCCTATACTCTGCATTTTTTCTATCTTTAGGAATGTCAAAAAGATGGTCAAATGTTGATAAATAAGTTATATAATCCACTTTTTCAATTCCTTTTAAATTAATATACTTTTCATAACATTCATGTAAATCCAAGTATTTCCCATAACCTTCTTCGTCAGTAAAATCAATCAAATTTGCTGCCTCCTCAGTAGGGTTTTCTCGCATTTTCGATAATTCTTCAAATTCTACTGACATTGGCACACTTATTTCATTAGGATGTTTGCGATAAAATTCTTTTATAGACTTCAGCCTGTTATAAAACTCTGAAAATTCATTGGGTCCGGATAGAGCTTGAACCTAGAAAAAATATAAAAAATAAAATTTATCCTAACTAACTTTTATTTTTATTGTCGACAAACCTCTTCTTTACGTTGACCATCCTTATCTTCATACAAATCTTCTAAATTTAAAGTACTTTCCATAAATTGGTCTAAAAGCATTTTTAAGCGATGCTCCGAATTAATACTTTCTCTGTGTCCAGGTTTTTTATGAAGCATTTCTTTAACCATTGCATCTATTAATCTTTCACGTTCTTCGTGATAACGTCTTTGTTGCTCTAAAATAGTTTCCATTATAAAAATTAATATAAAAACTACAGACTTCAGTAAACAATTGTTTATTTTCTCAAACAGTAGGTTAAAAAAAATCGGATAAAAACACACACAATCGGACAAATCACAATAAATGCCACAATATCGTATATACGATAGATGACTCTACTAATAAAATTTTGCGCGAATTTTTAAATTAAAACTTACTTAGCTCACATCCCCCCAATTTATTTTAAATGATTCGAATTTATATATTTTTTGCTCAAAAAAGTATAAAAAGCAAAATATTGTAAGACGAAAAACTAATTTAATTTAAAATCTTAATTTATTCAAAAATAGGTAATTTCTCTTTATAACAGTAAATAAATTTAGTAAATAAAATAAAAATTTATCATAGTGCTCAATTTATTTATTTAAATTTGAAAATTTGATTTGAAGTAGAAGATATATAATTTTTCACTTTTTTTTTGTTTCCATAGAAAACAACATGAAATTAACTTCAGATCATAATTTTAGTTTTTTTTTGGCCACCAAATATTTTAGACATGAAATAAAATTTTAAGTTTGAAACTTTTATCTTTTTTTTTTTTAACTATCAAAATTTTTAGTTTTAATTAAAATTTTCTCAATAATCAAAATTTTCAGTGAAAAAATAAATTTTATTTATAATTTTCGTAAAAATTTTATTTGAACTAAATCAATATGGTAAAAAATTATTTTTAGAAAACCTTAAAAATAAAGTTGTTTTAAAATATTTAAATAATCAACAGCGTGAATGTATTTCAATCCATGTTGGCCAAGCTGGAGTCCAAATTGGAAATTCTTGTTGGGAATTATACTGTCTTGAACATGGAATCCAGCCTGATGGCACAATGCCTTCTGATAAAATAAATTGTACAAGTGATTGTTTTGAAACTTTTTTCAATGAAGCAAGCAAAGGAAAAATGATACCTAGGGCCTTAATTATTGATTTAGAACCAACAGTTATTGGTAATTTTTTTCTTCTTTAAATATAATTGATAATTAATTTTTGTTTTATCATTTCAGATGAAATTAGAAGTGGTACATACCGACAATTGTACCACCCAGAACAGTTAATTAGTGGCAAAGAAGATGCAGCAAATAATTATGCTCGTGGATATTATTCGATAGGGCAAGAAATAATTAGCTTGGTGATGGATCAAATAAGAAGATTAACAGATAAGTGTAACAGTCTTCAAGGATTTTTCATATTTCACTCATTTGGCGGAGGAACAGGTTCAGGATTTGCATCATTACTTATGGAAAAATTAAGTAATGAGTATGGAAAAAAAAGTAAATTGGAATTTGCAGTATACCCTGCACCTCAAGTAATGATTTTATTTTATCATTTAAAAAAGTTATGTATATTAAAACTGTAAAATTGATTTATAAATTTAAGGTATCTACAGCAGTAGTTGAGCCATATAATTCTATTTTAGCAACACACTCAACTTTAAGTATGTCTGACTGCAGTTTTTTGGTTGATAACGAAGCAATCTATCATATTTGTATGCACAAGCTTGGCATAGAAAGACCGACTTATTCAAATCTCAACCGTTTGATAAGTCAAGTTGTCTCTTCAATCACAGCATCTCTTCGCTTTGAGGGTGCATTAAATGTTGATCTTACAGAATTTCAAACTAATTTAGTTCCTTATCCCCGAATCCACTTCCCTTTGGCATCCTATGCACCAGTTGTTTCAGCAGAAAAAGCCTATCACGAAGGAATGTCTGTTAATGACATTACATCCGAATGTTTTGAGCCAGGTAGCCAAATGGTTAAATGTGATCCAAGAGAAGGAAAATATATGGCTTGCTGCTTACTTTATCGTGGTGATGTGGCACCTAAGGATGTAAATAAAGCAATTGCTGCAATGAAAGCTAAAAGTAATGTTAGATTCGTTGACTGGTGTCCAACTGGATTTAAAGTAGGCATCAACTATCAACCACCAACAGTTGTTCCTGGAGGAGATTTAGCAAAAGTATGAAAATAATAAATATCTGTAGTAAAAAAAATTCTATAATTTGGTATTAAAAAAAAAAAAATATTTTCAGCTTCAACGTGCTGTGTCTATGCTCTCAAACACAACAGCAATTGGAGAAGCCTGGTCAAAATTAAATTATAAATTTGATTTAATGTACAACAAACGAGCTTTTGTTCACTGGTATGTAGGAGAAGGTATGGAAGAAGGAGAATTTTCTGAAGCTAGAGAAGATCTTGCTGCACTTGAAAGAGATTATGAAGAAGTAGCTCTAGATTCAACACCCATAATTGATGTAGAGTATTAAAAATTAAAAAAAACTATTCTGTAATTTATGTTTTACTCAGGTGGCTGTGAAATTTTATATGTATCTGCACTTTTTAATAATCTTTTTTGTTATAAAAATAATGTACTAAAAAATAAAAATTGTAATATTTTAAAAGTTAAAATTCTTTTGAACATAATTTAGATATAAAAATTATATACATTTGTTAAGCTTATAAAAGTCTAAAAAAAAAAAGTATTTTTAATATTAATAAAATTAATAAAATATGCAAAAATTAAAAAGATTTATTGAATTTATTCTTTTCTTTTTTTTTATACAAAAAATATTTTACGTAAGTTTATTATAATAAAATTTTATCACTTTCTTTTAAAAAAAAGTATATGTAATAAAAAAATTAAAAAAAAAAAAAAAAAAAATTATTTAGACTAAAAATGAAAACATGTACAATTTTTTTTTTTAATATAGAAATTTGAATATCATAATTACAATTGTATATTTGCAATTAAAGTCATTAAGGAAACAGCCACATTTCCATTTAAAAAAAGTTCACCTAGGAAAATAATAATCTCACACTCTTTTCTTTTTTTTATAGAAGAAGTCCATAGCATTTCAAAGAAAATAGTCGGCTTGTGGTTTTTTGCTAGGTGTCCCTCTACTTTCTTGTGGGGCGGCTTCAAATATTGTAAAGTCCCTTTGTAAGTGCTCATTCAATTCTAATATAGCAGCAACATTGCCGCATCTGTAATAATTTTAAATATTAACCAAATTATTCATATACAATCAAGGGTTAATACAACACTATTTATTTTGCTTATAGTGTATAGAAAAAATGAATTTAAAATTATTTGGAAAAAGTAATTTTACTTCAAAAAAAATTTTTTTTTTAAAGATAAAGAATAGAATTGAAATTTAAAAGACATATGAATAAAGAGTTTTATAATAAAAATATATAGCCTATTAATGAATACTAATAATACTGGCAAAAATTGAGCAAATAATGACTTGCCTTAATTATTTGTCTATTTGACATCAATCTAAACTGCTAAAAATTATATTTCTAAGATCTTACCAACTAACCAATCTGATTTATCACCCAACCCCTATTCTATAAACATATGACAATATGAAAAGGACTAAACAAGTTCCTATATATTTTTCTCAAAACCATTAAAGCGTAAATTTATGCACTAAATTCTGCGGTTGTAACTAAACCAGACAAATTTCTTTATTCTTTATTTTATACATTATTTGGTATCAAATATTCATTAAATTTTACTTGCTTCAGAAATTTATATTTTAAGCAAATAAGGGAAAATAAATTTACCTGAACACTTGAAGGAGAATTTCTATCTATTTTAGCTCTTTCCTTTAAGTGTCAAGATAACTAACCTCACAAATTTATTAGGAAAATTTCTATTTTAACTTTCTAAATTGTATATTGGGTGTCTTAAAGTGAAAAGCATACCGTAGAAATTATAATTTTATTTAAACAACATACCTGTAACAATAATTTGGAGCTGACCAAACAGTTAATACAGTTTCATTAAAATGCCACTTATAACCTTCCATAACTAACTGATGTGCTCGACAAATCATATCAATATCATTAGCCGAATTAAATTGTGCTACAACATCACTGCCAAATAAATAGCCAGCACCTCTAGGGGATACGCCCCAACCTTGAGTTTCTTCAGGATCTGACCATAATAAATCACACATTGGACCATCATGAGGAACTTCTTGTTTTCTGTCTATTATTCTAATTTGATCAAGAGTTTGAATACTTGGAGAAAGTCCTCCATGTACACAAAATATTTTCCCATCAATAATTGCAGAAAGTGAAAGATAATCAAAAATTTCTGTGCAATGACGCCAGACTGTATTACTGCCGTATTTACGAAGGCATTCATCATAAAAACCATAAACTTGAGTTATTTGTCTAGATTCATGATTACCTCTTATTAAAGTTATTCGATCAGGGTATCGAACCTACGAATTCATTAAATTTTATTTTTTTATTTAATCTAATATTTTTTTAAAATTATTTTTAAATAAAATTACTTTAAGTGCTAATAAAAGAAGAAATGTTTCCACGCTGAAAAATCCTCTGTCAACAAAATCACCCATAAAAAGGTAATTTGTTTCTGGAACATCTCCCCCGACCTTAAAAAGCTCTTTAAGATCATAAAATTGACCATGTATATCCCCACAAACCTGAAAAATATTTTCATTATTATTATTATTATTCTTAAAAAATTATTATTTTATAAGTATAAAGATACTAACGGTAACTGGAGAATCTACTCTTTGAACATTACTTTCTTCTATAAGAATTTCTCTAGCTTTAGCGCATAAAGCTTTTACTTCAGCTTCGCTTATAATTTCACATTTTTTTAACTGTTCTATTTGCCTATCCAAATCGCTGGAATCGGCCATTGTAATTAGAAATTCTGGTAAAATTAATGGAAAACTGAATGCTGAAATAACGTTAAATAGATATTAAAAATTATACATATTTGTAAAACATTAATTAAGCAACACGTACAGTTTATAAAAATACTTGTAAAGTAAATAATTACTTAGCAGGCTTAAACATACTGCAAAAAATTAAGATAAATAAATAATTTTTTTTCTAACCTTTGAAGATAACTCAACAAAAAATTAAGGTAAGTTAATTATTAGTAAACAAAAATAATTTTACGACAAAAAAAATTAATTAACATTGGAAATTTAAAGTAAATTTTTTTAAAAATTATTCTAACGTATAAAATTATTTAGGTATATTTAGGCTTCATAGTGCTTACACGTCTTTAATAATATTATATATATAAGCCGGTAAAAACCTTCACCTTTTTTTTTACGAATGCAGCCACATGAGACTTTTTTATTATATTTCAAGTCTAATCAGCTACGTACTTTAAAAATACACACTTTAAAAAAATATGAGAAAATAAATAAAAAACGCTCCAAACAAGCAAAAAGAAAATTTCATTTATTAAGTAATATTAATAATAAAAGAAAAATTTTAGGTGAAATGCGTCACTCCGTTTTATATAAGATTATGATAATTATAATTTTTTATTATTCATTACCTTAATTTTAATTGTAAATTTAACTAATTCAGTGTACGTGAAAATTTTATTGTGATTGTTTGATAGCAAAATAACAATTTCGAGCCAGGAAAAATGATGTCGAAGGTTTTTCTCTTATAGTCATCCGCAATTCGATTTATCACAAATCAAACTATAGAATTTGGTATATTATGTACCTGGTAGTTACATATATTCGTACATTCACACAATCAGCGTACCGAAACGCGGAAGAAAAAAAAATAAACGTTGACAATGAAGGAGAAAAATTCTGAAACTTGTAGAAATTATAAATAATTTACTCAAATTTCAATTTGTAAATTGTAAAATGTAATTATATCTATACTTAATACATAGATAATTGTTTCGGAGCTATAAGGTACCAAAATCTTATTGTTATTTTGAATCAAAAAATAATGTAAAAGACATAAAAATGGATGAAGAAACATTAAAAAAGTATTTAATTATTATATTTTCTTATTTTGTATTATAAAATTCATATATTTATTATTATTAACAGAATGGCCCAAGAGGAATTGCTTGAAGAAGCTAAAAATGGAGCCAGACGAGCAGATGTTATGGGTCCTAGCGGTTGGATAAAAAAAAAAGAAACAATAAATAAAAGATTTTTAAATTCTACAATTCGAAGTACTATTTTATCTAACAGGTACAAGGAATTGAGCAAAAGCAATAAAGTTAATAATACTAAAAATGATTCCAAAGAACATGAAACTAAAATTAAAAAGTGAAAATTCTGTGTAAATATTGTAAATATACTTTGATTTGAGGAATTATTAATAAAAAACAATCTTATTATTGTTAAAATAATTTATTACTGCTGATACAAACATAATGTAAAAATTTAATAATAGGAAAAAAAATGTTACCTATTTTTTTTACAATATTAATAAAAAACAAAAAAAATAACATAAATTTTTTTTTTTTAAGCACCAAACCAAATTATATTTTAAATAAAAAGTTATATATATTATATATTATATAATCGTATAAAATTATTAATCATCTTTTCTTGCATTGATTGGTTGCACTTATTTTTATTACTTAAAAATTTCTAATACTATAATATAATAATTAAAGTATAGTATTTCACATTAATTTATTTTCAAAACTCAAAATTTTTGCCTATTAATAAATTTGTTAATTTTGCTATTTTATATGCAAAGTAATATTTATTTTGATAAAATTAATATAATTCAATATGACGGTATTAAGATTAAAAAAATTTTAATTTTTTAAAATTTTCATTCGATGTGCTTAAAATTGTTTAGAATAAAAAGAAAAAAAATACAAAATATCACATTTCTATACTTCATTAATTATCAGAAGCAATTAATTTTTTTTTCAATGAGTTACAAACTGTTCTCTGGATTGAAATTCTTCCTGTATCAATAAATATATTTATAAAAAATTCACTTTCATTTCTTTTAAAATTGCAACGTGTTTGTGAATATTTTCTATTTATTTGGCAAAATTGCAATCATTGTCTTTTCTTGGATTTTATTTGCTTATGCATATTATTTACACTTTTTCTAAAAATTATTATAATTTATGTAGTGCCATTTTTTGCATTTTGTAATTTCCTTTTTTCTAAAAACAAGCTTTTCATATCTAATAAAGCATCTCGAATTCTCTCTGAAAATCTTCCGGAATTCTAGAAAAGAAATATTACTTTTAATAACAACTATGTTTTTCAATTTAAATTTCTTAAAAGATTTACCGTTTCAGGTGAACTGATTTTGCTTGAAATATGGAAGAAAATTAAATCTTCCCCAGCAATTATATATGAAACTCCATATCCGTCATCAGCAACTGGACCAAAACCTCCTCCAGCTGATATACAGTCTGGATACTTTTTAAGATCCAACCTAGATGTTTGACCATGTGGAGTTTGTGAAGTTGATAATTTCCAAGGTTCACTTAATACTTCCTGTTAGAAGATTTAATATGGTTGAGAAAAAAATTTTTATGGAATATACAAATATATTATTACTTTTAAAAATGGCGAATCAACTTCTAAGTATTTTGATACTACATAAAGGCAAAACAAATGTCTGTCTATTCCTTTTCCACACATTGCATCTTGATATCCTTTTTGATGTTGAACCGCAGCAGCCATCAACAATTTGTACCTCTCTTCAACCTTAATATTTATAAAATATTTTTTTACTTGATTAAAAATAAATAGTATTTTTAAGATTTGCTAATTATTGCAATAGTGAAATAAATAAATTTATTTAATTCCGCCGGCCATATTAGGATTAGGAGGGTAAAGCAAATTTTATTTTTTATTTGAGGAAATTAAACAAACTACTGAGGAGTTGATTGAGAAAAATTTTCAAACAATTTTGTAACTTATTTCCCTCTCTTATCATTTCTATTATTTCAAATTTTTAAAAATTACTTTTTGACGACTATATTATAAAATAAGATAAGTAAATACTAAACTTTGACTGGATCTGTTAAAAGAAATAAAATTCACCTTCAGTTACTAAATAGTTAAACCACAGAGTACAATAATATTAAATTTAAATTTAAACAATAAATTTAAATTGAAAAACATAGTATAGTACAAAACTGTAAAGTGTTGTACATTTGAAATATGATAAACCTCTAAACATATTTAAAAGTATAGAAAAGATTAAAATTTTCGACAAAATTATATCTCAGATACCTAAAACATATAAAAAAAAAAAAAATGTGCTTTAGAGTAATAAAAATATGTACCGTAGATTTCTCATTTTCCATAGCTTTAACCCACGCAGCCGATTCAATGGTACATGGTCTGACAGTTTCAGTTCTTCCTTCTCTGTATAATCTAGTCATAGATGCTTCATAGGTTAAACAGAATTTTTTAACATCTCGATAATACGCTAATTGAAGTGCCATTTGTATATATGCATCCGGTGACATTGAACATGTTTTCATGAAACCTTTACCATATGCGTCGTGTAAATAAATTCTTAAATCAACATCTTTTAATAATTTTTCTGCTTCCTGTGTAGCAATACATTTTAAAAATATTAAGTTTAAAAAATAAAAATTATTTGACACTCACTAAAGTTGACTTTTCAATTACTTCAAGGCATCTGGGACCTAAATCCCATTGCAATCGAGTCGGTGCAGGAGGAATAAATTCTGGAGTACCTTTTGTATGTCCGTCCTCTTTGTATCTAAATTAAAAATTTACATTTCATCAAAAATTGAAGAAAAACCATTTTAACGAAATAGTGTCATATGAAAATTTTGATTAACATTTATGTTAATGATAAGCTTCTACGATCCAATATATAAAAATAATTTTCTAATCAATAATAAATATAAGTTAGTCTTTATTAGTAAAGAAAGGTTTAAATATAAAAAAAGATTTGTCAAATTATTTCCCTTTCTTAAGTTCCATAGTATTACTGTGTTATCATTCATTGTATTAATTTTTTATTTTTTTTTTATACTTAAGCTCTCTTTCTTAGCTTAGACAAAAAGCATAATAAATAATGAATTTTCATGCAAAAAAAAAGATTAAAAATGTGGCATAAGAAAGTTATACAAGCACATTACCCAATCTCCACATCAGTACCAATAATGTTTTCCCATAAAGTACCCATAACAGGAGCATCTGCCCTAAGGCCATAAAATTAAAGAAAATTACTAGATAAAGAATAAAAGAAACGAACGTTCAGATTTTTTCTGAATACAGGTACCTATGATTCCAATCAAATTTTAATTATTATATATATTCTTTTTCCTGATTCGTTCGTCCCTCTTAATTATTTTCTATGTAAAAATAAAAAGTAATTAAATAAAGATAGAACAAAAAAAGAGCCTCATAAATATATCTTTACAAACATTTAAGCATTCCCAATTTTTTAAAAATATTTTAATTACATTCGTTAAATATTAAAATCTTACTGTGGACGGATGTTTTCTTCGGACATAAGATATTCCCATAAATGTGAAAGCGTTGCAGCATCTGCCCTACTCATTTTTTTAAATGTTTAACATATTCTTTAAAAATTTTTATATTTATTCATACACACCAAACCTAAAAGAATTTTTTGTTACCCACAGAAAAGAATTAATTTTTTTAAAAGGAACAACAAAATCTCATAAAAAATTTGTTTTACAAAAATAACTTTTAAAAGGTTAAGATGGAAATAAAATTGAAAGAAAATCAATTAAAAATTAATTTATTTATAAACAATTTAGTTATAAACAACGTGTTTTTATTTGAATTAGCAAAAAAAGAAGTTGTGAATCTTAATGAATATATATAATTACTATTCAAATAACGTATTAAGTGGACGTTGTGTTTCTAAAAAAAAAGTAATTGAAATAAAAAATCTTATGGCATTAGCATCTGGAGATGTGGTTTAGGAAATATTAATACTCAGTTTGGTAAGTATATTACTTATAATTTTTAATATTCAAAATGATTTATTAATTTTAAAAATTCACGTATTAATCAAAAAGTAAAAGTAATATGCTTACCAAACTGGGTATTAATATTTCCTAAACCACATCTCCAGATGTTAATGCCATAAGATTTTTTATTTCAATTACTTTTTTTTTATAAACGCAACGTCTACTAAATACGTTATTTGAATAGTAATTATATATTCAATAAGATTTACAACTTATTTTTTTGCTAATTCAAATAAAAACACGTTGTTTATAACTAAATTGTTTATAAATAATTAATTTCTAAATGATTTTCTTTCAATTTTATTTCCATCTTAACCTTCTGAACGTTATTTTTTTAAAATAAATTTTTTATGAGGTTTTGTTGTCAAAATAAATTCCGAAAAGAATTAAACTCAAAATAATTCCTATTAAAAAAATTAAATAAACATTAATTCTTTTCTGCGGGAAACAAAAAATTCTTTTAGGTTTGGTGTGTAGAAAGAAATCTTTTTTTATCCTGTATTCTTTCGAAACTACCTGACTCTAAGAAAAATATTTCTTTGAAAATGCAACGGATACTTACCATGAATGTTCTGCATTAAACCCAATCTACAACACCAAGAAAGCGTGTTATTAAAATTGAGATATAAAAGTTGGG
This sequence comes from Anagrus nilaparvatae, assembly GCA_022575985.1. Lineage (NCBI taxonomy): Eukaryota > Metazoa > Arthropoda > Insecta > Hymenoptera > Mymaridae > Anagrus > Anagrus nilaparvatae. The sequence continues at coordinate 24,851,900 of JAKSXM010000247.1, read as the reverse complement.
CTGATTCAAATAACTTCACCAAAATCAATTTGCGATTACAGTTTTTAGATCTTAAATTTGCATTTTCACGGATTGTACGGAAATTATACAAATATTTTTAATATCCTTAAAATTCTTTGGATTTAAAATTTTTTATCTCCTATAAATTTTAGTGGTAAGATGTGCAATAGGTTTCTGTAAAAATGCAAATTTAAAATCCAAAATTTATCACTAAAAAACATTTTGACTCCAGTGAAGCTGATTTGATCAGCATATTTAAACTTAAACAATTATTATAAATACCCTGCCATTGCTTCCGATACACAGAGTAAATGATTTATCAAACCAACGATCATATCCTTTTCCATGCAGTAGTATCCTTCCATAGTTATCAAGTTTTTCTGGTCGTGACTAAAATTTTAGCTAGTTGTTATTGAATTATTAACAAATTTAATCTTATTAATTTACCTTGTCAAATTCGTATGGTATATCATCTAAAGCAACAACAAATGCTGCTTTTTCAATAGTTTCCAAAGATACTTTATTTATTCCTTTAGAAAAATATTCACTTCTTGCTCTAGCCCAAGAACTCCGTTCACTAGCTGTTAGCGCTGCAAGTTTTTCTTCACCTTCACAAGGCAACGTCGGATCATCCAAAATTTGTTGAATTTGCCTTTAATAATATAAGGAAAATAAAGATTCATAATGTTAGTTTTTAAAATTCATTTCTTACATTTCAATTTCACAAGGCTGTAGAATTCTATTTTTGTAATAAATTAATACTTTATAATATCTACCCTTATGATATACAACAATATGTTTTGCATCTTGATAATGTACGATTTTATCAGTCTCAATTCCTGGAATCCTAGTGGTATTAAATACTCTTTCGTATTGCCAAGAACACAGAGGTACAATACCTAGAAGTAATATCTGTAAAAAATGCAAAAATCAATCAGAAAAATATATTCTATTTTATTAAAAATATTAAAAATTATTACTGGTTCTAATTCTTGTCTTTCAATAAGTCGTCTGAATTGTAAACACGAGTTAATGGCACTTGCAGCTCTTGCAGATTGTACTTTAGTAGGATGCATTAGAATAGCATCAATGCCATAGAAATTTGAATTAACCATAATTGGAGATCTGCCTCTTAAATAAACATACTCTTCCCACCAATCTGACACATAATTAGTCGACCACCACGACTTCAACATTACATAACGTTGTAACTTAACAGCGATACCATTTTGAAATTCATAAGCTAATCTTTCCATGCGTTTATAATTTTCATCATCCAATAATGGTCTAACACTTCTTAAATACTAAAAAAGCATGCAATAAAATTAAATTTCTGTAACTTATAATATAATAACTAATTATACCATTTTTTAATTTTTACCCTTTTCATGGTATCTTCAACACTTGGCAAAGGTAACCTTGGTAGTGAACCTTGGAAACTGTAAAGCATGGGCTTATTCCATCCAGAAAGTAATTTAACCAAAAGCCCCCAATATTTGGTAATATTGGAGACGGATCTTCCAGGTCCACGAGCTTCATACATCCATCCTTTATACATAAGTAATAATTTTAACGAATATCGAATAGCAAATATAGTAACTAACCATAACAGTAAACTAACAACAAAACAACCCGCCAAATGCGCTGGTATGGAAGAGCTAGAAATCAAAATAAATTTAAAATGAAATAAACATATATTCTTAAAATTAGATAGCATACCCCGATAAATATGGTGCAACTTTGCCCACAAGATCATAAGGTACTTTAAAACCTGCAAAATGAATCGCAGTAACTACAATAACTGTTAACCATAAACTGCTAAGAGACGCTGGATATACTCCGCTTTTAAGATTATTCATAAATCTAAAAAAACGTTTCTTGTAGGAGCGAATACCAGAAGCCCATACTAAATGTAAAACTTCTCTATCAAAATTAACGTCCCAGCCTTCATGAGTTATAGAAAAACTGAATGCAACGGCTGAATGTGCTTCTGCCATATTGGTTAATTATTCACAGTTTTTTAAAAAAAAGAAACTAAAAACAACAAAAAAACAATCTGAAAAAAAAAACGTGATTGTTTACTATGTGTAAAATAGATAAATTGTATAATAGTTTGTAAAAGAAAAATAAATTATCTAACAATGATATATTACATGCGATATTTCAATTTCCTATCATGTCTAATGTACTTATAAATAATAAATATTCTTCTCTATCATTATTGCATATTACATTGCGATTACATTGAAAACTTTGACATTAAATTCACAATAAGAATTATTTTGTTTGTCTATAAGCAATTTGAATAATATTTATTTTTAATCATTTACTCTTGAATATAATAAAATGTTTTGATAAATAAATAAATTATTTGACCTAAATTTTTTAATTATGAGGATGTATTTTTTAATTTTTAAAGTGAAAGTAATTGTTTATAAAATATTTAAAATTTTATATGCAGACAACGAAAAAATTCAGTGTTACATAATAACTTTAAAATTTATAAAAAATTGATTAACTATCCATTATGTTTGAATAATTAATTTAATTTTTTTTTTTTAATTACAGTGAACATTGTTTTTATCTCTATAAATTCAAATTTATATATTACATTTCCTATATTTATTGAATTTTTTGTTTAAAAATTAAAACTGATTAAATCAAAGACCTTGATATTTTTAATTTGTAAAAAAATTATTTTCATTTATATATAATATGTATAAACAAAAAAAAAAATTATAAAGGATATATTTATTCTAAGAATATTTATATTAATCATTTTTGATTGCTGTGTTATCTGGTAATATATATGGGTATTTTTCACAGGAACGGTATACATAGTGTCCCCTGCATTTATATCCGAAACTAAAGCTCTTTTACACTTTTTTTTCTTTTAAAAAGTTCATAAATTATATTTTTTTTAAGTCACAACCTACTATGCATATATTGGTAACTTAATTAAAAAAATTTCTGGAGCATATGTGTTCAAGTTGTCGCCACCGTCTGCTGTCCTTTTGCTTAATTGTAAACTTTGAGTATTAACAAACGGCTTAAAATTTGAACTTAAATTTTTCTGTAAGATGCATATGACGTATTTAGGTCCCAAAAACTCATTTTTTTCAACGAAACAAATTTTCATGCAACCCTCTTAGCGTATCGTCGCATATAAGTCTGTCCCCCGGTTTTAGCTATTTTTAAGCTTCCCATTTTTTATGGGAGCGCACTCTATATGTATGCACTTAAAAGCACTGTTGTATTTTTTTTTTTACTGAACTACTCATATATGAACCGTGGAAAACTTAAAATTTTAAATATAAAAGCTTTAACTATGAAAATTAAACCTGTTAAAATTTTAAAACGCTTTAACAAAAAAAAAATGTCGCCACCGTCCATGTCGTTTTCTCCAAGTGTATGTCATATATTACTTTATGTATCTTGTTCAGTTATGTGTTTTGATGAAAAAATAAGATACCCAGAGTTTGAGAAAATTTGATGGCTTCAATACAAAGTTATTTCAATAATACATTCAAAATGTCGCAACCGTCCATGACGCCACCGTCTGCATAAATAAAAAAATCCCATAAGAATAACACGTAGAATTTATTTTTACATTTGTAGCAGTACCACTGAAAATTTTAGGTTTTTGGACATTGATAAACATTAAAATACAAAAAAAAAAAAAAGAAAATATAATTAGTGTTGTGCCGTAAACAATAAAAAAATATTCAGTTCCAGTGAAAACCACCCATATATAAAATATACATGTTAAATCAATATAAAATTTTATTTACATAAATTTTTTTAAAGGTTACAAAGTCAATTACAAAAAAATTTAAATTTTAAATTATTTTTATAATGTCTCTTTTATAATTCAAAAAATTTTTTCTCTTCATTATCATTATCATGAATTCACATTCCTTTTATTTTATGTATCAGATTTTGTAATGGAACAAATAAAATACTATTTACATTTACATTCCTATTATAATAATACGTATAAGACATAAGTTTTATTTGCGTTATTATTCTTTAAATTTGTAAAATTATTTTTATTGGCTCTTTTGGAGGGTGTGTGCGTATGCTATATTTTATATTAAAAAAATATACCGCGCCTCAAATAATATACGTATAATGATAAAAATTTCTTTAAAGTTTAAAGTCAATGATATCTTTTGGCGAAACATGACTCCGAAATAAATACAAGAGAATAAAAGATGGAAGGCGTTGATTATGTAACTAAAAATTTATGAAAGTCTCAATAAAAATTTAATTACTTATTGTTACTTTTGCTTTTATAAAAAATTAATTTTTACCAATATAAAATAATGTCATTCTACTTAAAATAGGATATAACTATATAATTAATATGCGCGCTAAAGAATTTTAATTTATAATATAAAAATTTGCAAAGTACTTATAGGCGGTTTGTGTAAAATATAGGTTAAATTTCTATCAAAATTGTATATCATTTATAAAGTTAGTTATTAATTTTATAACGGCAAACATATGCATAACGTTATTGAACATTATCTTTCATTTTGCATTTCCATAAAAATCAGAAAAGTTTTACAGAATTCAAGAATTTTATCATTTTAAACGCAACTACCTATATGGGTAATATTAATTAATATTTTACTAAAAGAAAAAATAAATGAAAAAATGTGCATAATAAATTAAATCTATTAAATTAATTAAATCCATTAAATAATACACGATTCATAATAAAATAAAAAAGAAATTTCATGTATTTACCTGCAGGAAAGAATTGCGAAGTAATTATTAATTTTTTCCTTTGTATTAATTAAGATCTTAACACCTTTGCTAAATAATAATTGCAATAATAGCCACGTTTCTCAAAATACTAACGCTGAATAACGGCACACACAAAATAATGCTAAATATATATATAGTACATATACATCTTATTCTTATTATCTTCGTAGTATTTACGAATATTTTAAACTTTTCAATTATATTATCATTATGATATCCGATAAAAATTTTTTATGTCTTATTTTTTAATTAAAACAGAATAATTTTTTATTTTTATATAATAAACACTCAGCCTGATTCCCCCCTGTCCAGAGAGGTCCATCAACAAGCAACTTCTCAATTTTTAAGGAGAGTTTACAAACCGACAAAGCTGATTTACGCACGCGTAATAATGAAGAGCCGTATTAAGCGATTTGTGGAAGAAAATTCAAACAATTTCTTGTGACGCCTCCTTTATTCCCGCCTCCTACTTCCCGTTTTTCGCGACGTTTTATTTATTTTTTTTTTTTCTATTTATTTTTCCACTTTTTATGCATGAATTATTGTTATCTTTTTTTCACATTATAAGTATTTATATTTTAATACTTCGAAATTCACTTAAAGTTTTTGATACCAATATTCTATTATATTTTTACAATTAAAAAATAACAGTATAAATATATAAATACAATAGTAAATATACTAAATACTTCGTAAAAATAAAAACTGTAGTCGCGCGCAGAGAGCTCTTTTGAAGGACAAAGAAGAAAGGTGATAATTTTTATTTTGGTTTTTTTATTTCAGAATTCGCTTCGATAATTATGATTTTTATTTTCAATAAAAATTAAATATTATTTTCTGATTATTTTTACAAAAATTAATTTTTTAATACACGAGAAATTAATCGTGAAAATCCGAAACTATTTTTTAGGAAATGAAAAATATTAATATTCATGATAAATTTTTAGAAAATAAGCTTTTTTGTTACTGTTTTGCTGTTCAAAATCATAACAGAAACGTACTTTTTAACCTATTCAAAGAAGCAAAAAACAAATAAATTTTTTTATAATCAAAATAAAGTATATATAGGTACCTGTAATCAAATATATAGATAGAAAATTATCAAAAACTTAATGTAAATTTAAAATGATAAGATAAAATTTATGTTATTTACATAGTTATTATTCAATTTTTTAGTTCTCTATATATTAACTATACTATAAAATTGTATACTTTTAAATTATACCATTTTTTATTTATTCATAAAGACTGCCCATTTTTCGTAAATTTTTATTTAAATCATTTACCTATATACAAATTTAATAAATAAAAGAAACAAGAGTTATCTTGAGGTTATATATAATTATAAGAAACTTTTTACTTTTAAGACAAACTTATTTTTTTTATTTTTATTTGTATTTTTATTTCTTTCAGAAGTTTTTACATTCTTATTTAAAATTTGTTTTAACAGCCATACAGGTTCAAAAGATGTATTTCTACTTTATTTTTTACAAGATTTAACAAAAAAATACAATGAAGTTTGCTGAACATTTATCTGCCCATATTACGCCTGAGTGGCGTAAGCAATATATAAGTTATGAAGTATGTTAAAATTTTATTACTATGAATATTATTTTCTTATGCTCCTTTTTCAAATTCAAAATAATTAAAATTATTAGGAAATGAAAGCTATGTTGTATACAGCTATCGAAGAAGCCCCATCTGCAGAAAGTGTTGAACCTGAAGTAATTACTCGTCATTTTGCTTCTTTTGATGAAGTATTTTTCACATTCTGTGATAGAGAATTGAAAAAAATTAATACTTTTTACTCAGGTAATTATTAAAAAAGTTAAAATAATGTTGTTGAAAAAATTTACTTAAATTCCTTATGTAGAAAAGTTAGCTGAAGGTACTCGAAAATATGCAGCTTTACAAAGTGAACTCAAAATCGCATTAGAACATCAGCATGGTAGTAAAAATAAGGGAAGGAGTTCAGCTAATGCACACATTCCTACTAGAAAAATAAGGGAATTGAAATTAGCATTTTCTGAATTTTATTTATCACTTATTCTGCTACAAAATTATCAAAACTTAAATTACACAGGATTTAGAAAAATTTTAAAAAAACATGATAAAGTAAAAAAAAAATATCAATTTTTATTTAATATAGATATTTTTATTTTTATTTTACATGCTTGCTTCTAGCTTCTTTCAGTAGATTCTGGCTCAAAATGGCGAATGGAATGTGTAGAAACTGCACATTTCTATACATCAAAAGACATAGACAAACTTATTCAAGATACAGAGGCTACTGTTACAAATGGATTGGAAGGTGGAGATCGTCAAAGAGCAATGAAAAGATTAAGAGTTCCTCCTCTTGGCGAACATCAAAGTCCTTGGACTACTTTTAAAGTTGGTTTGTTTTCTGGAAATTTCATTGTACTTTTTGTTGCTGTAATTTTATCAGGTAAATAAATTGATGATAACTCTTGTAAATTTAATAAAACAATTTTTTATAAAACAATTATTTTAGCTACATTCCATGATGGAGGGGAAAATTTAAAAGCAGCATTTCGTTTATATCGAGGACCTTTCCTTATAATTCAAATTTTATTTTTAATTGGAGTCAATGTTTATGGCTGGAGATCATCAGGTGTCAATCACGTACTTATATTTGAATTAGATCCTCGTAATCATTTATCTGAACAGCATTTGATGGAATTAGCAGCTGTTCTTGGTGTTATATGGACATTAAGCTTGCTAAGTTTCCTTTACAGTACAAGTTTGAGTATTCCACCCTTTGTTAATCCATTAGCTTTAGTTGTAATAATGCTTGCCTTCCTTCTTAATCCTTTCAAAGTATTTCGCCATGAAGCAAGATTCTGGCTTTTAAAAATTATGGTAAACAATATATTTTTTAATCATATAAATGTATAATGAATCTATAAAATTAAAACTTATTTAACTCAATAATTTTTAGGGAAGAATTATCATAGCACCATTTGCTTATGTCAATTTCGCAGATTTCTGGCTTGCTGATCAATTGAACAGTCTAGTAACACCAATTTTAGATTTCCACTACCTAATATGCTTTTACATTACAAATGGAAATTGGCTTGAGACTAATGGCAGCTCAAAGTGTATTGATAATTCATCAATTATTAGGCCAATTGTAAGTTGCCTACCTGCTTGGTTTCGATTTTTCCAATGTATTAGGCGATACAGAGATTCTAAAGAAGCATTTCCACATTTAGTCAATGCCGGAAAATATGCAACAACTTTTTTTGTGGCAATTACACTGTATTGGCATATAAGATATAAAGGTTAGATTATTTATATAGAAACAAAACCTTATAAAGGTTAGATTATTTATACAGAAACAAAAACTTATATTTTAACAAATTTAATTCAATAGATCAATTTAGCAACCGTTGGGAAAGTCCTTGGTTATGGATGTGGCTAGCAAGTTGTTTTATAAGTTCCATCTATTCTTACACTTGGGATATTAAAATGGATTGGGGACTTTTTGATGCTAATGCTGGTGAAAACAAATTTTTAAGAGAAGAAGTCGTTTACTCATCAGCTGTAAAATTAATTTTTGATTTATTTTTCTACTATAATTTTTATTTAATTTTAATTCTAATCAACTTAAAATTTTTAGGGATTTTATTATTTTGCAATAATTGAGGATTTTATTTTAAGATTCATATGGGTTGCAAGTTTTATACTCATAGAATATAATTACATCAGTAATGATTTTATGTTTTCTATTATAGCTCCGTTAGAAGTTTTTAGGTAATATTTTGATATTCTTTTTTAAATTATTGATTTACTAAAAGAAAAATTAAATTTTTCAGAAGATTTATATGGAACTTTTTTCGGTTAGAAAATGAACATTTAAACAATTGTGGTAAGTTTAGAGCAGTAAGAGATATATCAATTGCTCCAATAGAAAGTTCTGATCAAACATTAATATTAAGAATGATGGACGAAGAAAATGGAGTAATAAATAGAGGAAAACGTAAAGGGGGTGGAAAGAAACATAGTAGCACAAAAGAAGATAAACGTATGTTATTAAATAAAGATGAAACAATAGACATTGATATATCTAATGCTAGTTAAAAATTTGTTCAATACATATGTTATTTTTACAAAGAAAAAAATAGAAAATAAAACTTTAAAGTCAATATTATTATTTGTTAAAGTGTAACAGTTAATATATTTATATAAAAAATATTGCAGTAAATTATTTTTATAGTGTTTATTATTTAATACTCATCTTTGTAACATTGTTTTATTTTGTTTAAATCTTATTTTTGTGATAATCAAAAATATTTTATTATTGTGATAAATTATATTATTATTGTATTTTTGTAATAATTGTACATACAAATAAATTTAAATTATATATTATTAATGTTTTTACAAAGTTATAAAATAAAAATTTTTTAAAGTTTAGCTCCTTTTAAAATTTATGTATATAAAGAAATTTGAACACGGCAGGCGGCGCAGGGTTTACCGTGTTTATGCTTAATTTATATACTTGCAAAATTGTAAGAGCCGTTTCCTTGCTCTTTGTTGTCGTGTATGTTTTGTCAATCACTTAAAAAAAACGAGTTATTTTATTTTTTGTATATATATAAATACATTGATAATGCATATTTAATTTTTTAAAAATGTTCAATTTATTCGAAACCTTTGTTATTTAATTTCGAAAAAAATGAAAGGTTTGATTAATTTACGAACTTACTTTTATCAGTCATAATTTTTTTTGTGCAAAAAACGGTATAGATCCAATTATATTTTGAATCCACAATTAGAAAAAATATTATACCAAGAAAATACAGAGGATCTGTTATGGGTATAGGACAATAACCTTTTTAGACCGAACTATCTATATATAGTTCTGTTGAACAATATAGGTAACTTTAATAATTTTCTTAATAATTTAATTTATTTTGATTTTAGGTATTTTCAAAGCCATCGTATTTATTCTTAACAGGTAAAAATTGCCCTTTATTTACATTAGCAAATAATCTATACATCTTAAAAAATATTTCACGAAACTATAAAACTCCAAAACTCCTATTTAAAATGGTTATTTTGCAACAAAATATACAAATTATGCATTGAAAAACTTAACCTTCAAAATTGATAATACTTTTTTTTTTTATTTACATTTTTTTTTTGTATTGTTTAAATTGTTTGAATTGAATGTTAAAAAATTTTAATACGATTGAGTTTTAATTTAAAAAAACATAGATTGTGTATAATTTAATTGTCAAAAATTTATTTTTATATCTACTGTACTAATTATCAAGTTATCAAGCTTAAATTTCTTTAAAATAAAATTTTATAGACTCATTTATTTTGGTAGATTATTTATTTTATATTCTTCCTTATTTAAAAAACATTATAGTGAAAGTACTAAACACACTAGGTATAAGGTATTGCTAAAAATTAAATAAAAAATTTAATTATATAAAAAAATACTTTTTTAAAGAAAAATTTTTAAAAACTTCGATTTTTGGTATTATTATCATTTATAGATTAAATTATGGCTTTTGGGCAACGTCAGTATCGTCAAAATCTCCATCCTCATCCTCGTCGACGTCGTCTTGAGAGAATTCGCGGATGATCCGTAGTTATATACATATGTATGCAATTAATACATGCACATATATACTAGATACCCGAGCGCCACACATCTATAAAATTTATATTGCATAAAAAGATGGAGACGATTTATTGTACCGCGTAGAGAGGTAAAGAGCTTGCTTACCCTTGTGCAGATCACTACCACCAAAGAAGATAAAAGTATATCTTCTTTAATACCGCACAAGTTAACCCAGGCAGTTCTTCGTATTGTCTCTGACAAACTGTGTGGAGAAAAAATACGAAATCGCGTCTCGAACTGCAGCAAGAAGTCAACGCCTTGGAGAGGCCTCCAAAATCAGGTGGAGAATTTAATATCTTAAACATCTTAAATAATCGCCACGTAAACTTTTGAAGAATCAAGGGATTTTTGAAAATCCAGAATTTTTGCTTATACTTATTAAAGTAAAAAATATTAGCCTCATAAGATCGAATATATTCAGAGTTCCTATTTAGGTTATAATTTCGTTAATTAAATAATGAAACCATGGAATTTAGCACTAAATTCAGAAAAAAATTCTTTTCTGATAGCCGGCCGAAGAAAAAGTTCTTTTCATCAAAAAAGCTTCACATAAAGATAACCTTAATTTTTTAAAAAAGATAAAATATCAACAACAAAAAACTTAAGGTACTTGTTTTAAATCGCGAATGAAACGGGCCGGGATGTCGTGGAGGCATTGCAAAGACGAATGGAGGCCGAGCATCAAGGGCAACGATTTTCCTGTGATAAAAGTTAGCATAATTTTTCAACTGAGTAGTCATACTTTTTATAAAGTTTAATTGATCTGATATATTTACTTTATTTCAGAATTCAAAATACAGTAGTTCAAAAGGTGGTTATTCAACATCAACAACATCAGATGGCAGATATGAAGGACGAATGCGAGACTCACCTAATGGAAATTCATATAGTCCAGCAGCAGGTTTGGGGATGGGAATGGGTTCAGATCGAGATAGTCCTCGGAACTACTCATCCAAACCTATTTACAAAAAGGAGAGAGAAAATAGAGACTATAAACTTTCCTCCTCTAGGGATAAGTATTCTGGTTAGTAAAAACTAAATGATAAATGAATCAGATCTTTCAAGTTATAAAGGCATACACAGAATACAAGATTGCGGTGAGAGATCCATGCTCACAACTTGATTCTTTGTATGCATTGTATATACGAGCATGCATTATAATTGTGAAATCGAGTTGTGAGCATGGAGTTGTAGTTGTGCCCAAGATAAATTAAAATATTTCTTTAAGAATTAAAAAATAATGAATATTTATTAAAATAAAAATAATTTGTTAACAACTAGAATTCCAGATTTTAAATGTAATATATTTTTTATTCTATCAGATTGTACACGATCTCCAAAAGATAAAAGGAGCAGAGAATCCAGGGATTCAGAGCACAGGACCAATCATGATAGGAGTAGTGGAGATGTAAGATAATTTTTATTGAACAATATTTCATTTATATTCTTAATTTTACATTTATTTAGATTTTGCACCCTATAAAAATGTCTAATTCGTCAAGAGATTCATCTCAACGAAAGTCAATGCATAATATATGTCAGGTTAGTATAAATTAATCAAATAAAGTAATTTATTAATTAATATTTAAACAATTTTTATTATGATAAATAGGATAAACGTGGCGATGAACGTGGTATAATTGAAAGAACTGCAAGATTTGGTGATTGGTCAGAGCATATGAGTTCTTCTGGTAAAAAGTATTATTATAATTGCAAAACCGAAGTTTCTCAATGGGAAAAACCTCGTGAATGGATTGTTAGAACAGATAACAGGCAACGTCAGTCGAATGACTATTCCTCTAGGTCAAGTCATGATAAACATTCCAATTCTCGTTCAAACAGTAGCAGTGGTAGTGCAAGGGATAATAAACTATCTCGACAAAATGACAAACGAGAATATTGGAATTCTTGTGGTAGTGGAAGTAGCAGGGATGAAATTTCCTCTCGTGATAGAGATAGAGATAAGGATAGAGAAAGAGATCGTGAAAGGGATAGAGAAAGAGATAGAGAACGTGAAAAAGATCGAGAAAGAGACCGAGAGAGAGAATCATGTAGAGATGATTCTATATCATTAGTTTCTTCAACTACTGCAGCTGTGAATGAACGCCAAGCCCAAGATATGGATATTTCACCTGGTGATTCAACCCCTACTTCAGAATCAGTTCATCATCCAATATTACCTCAAGGCCCTGTATTGTTAGCTTCTGCATTACCTAGACTGTCTTCTCATTCAAACAATGCATCACAGCACACACCTGGAAAACTTTCTTCACCTCCTCCAGGACATCATCAACATAGTATTAATAATGCTTCTTCGGGTAACACTCCAGTTTCGTTATCAAATCTTCCCAGACTGTTATCACAAATAACTGGTGCCAAAGAGCAATCTGATATTACCCCTCAGAAGGCATTACAGACTATTCAAACAGCTTTGATGCTCTCAAGACAAGTAAGATATTTTATCATGTTATAACTATATGTAAATAAAGTAGTGTTCCTATTTTAGATAATTAATATCCAAAATTTAGAAAATCATCTTAGTACATTTGTTTCAATGTTTAAAATTTTACTTACACATATTCAATTTTATAATTATATAGCTAAAATTTTCGGAAACGAGACACTTTCTGTTATTATTTGATAAACTGATTCATTCAGTAACTAATTAAACAATATGTTTTCTAATTTATTAAAGTAATTCATAAAATTTATTCAGTACAATTAAAGATACAAGAGCTGTGAAAATTTTAATAACTTGCGTGTATAATATTCAAGACATTTTTTAACATCGATTCATTTAAAGAAGTCTGCATTTGTAACAATAATAACAAATTTTTTATTTTTAAAACATACTATGCAATTGTAAAATTGGTTATCTTTTGGTTTGACAAAGAATTTAAAAAAATTTCTGATTAAATGTTTTTGTAAAGTAAAAAAGTTTTTATTAGCATATAACTTAAGATCCGGGAGATATTCTAGTCCTTTCAAAATTCACGCCTCTTCAAGAAAGTATTTTGGGTTATATCACTTAATTTATCATTATGCGTATTCTTTATTCTTTATCAGTCAAAAAATAGATGGGCTTATAGCCCTTTACAGTTTTTACTTTGCGTATGCTTTACTTCTGGTAAAGAATGTTTTTAAAAAAATTAGCTAACACAAGAAACTTATAACTAGTTTGTGTAAACCAAATTAAAATACAAAGGACTGTTACTACATCTAAACATTTAACACTTACATGATACTTAATGTGTTAATGATATGAAGCAACAATAAAAGTTCATTGTATTTGGTTTTAATACCATGATTTGGCTATATAATTACCCTTAATCAGTAGTATTTGTCCATCCTAAATTAAAATAATTCTAAGCTCCTAACACCAAACTATACTGATATTAGGACTTCAGTCCCTAAGCCCTAATTTTTTTAGTTCCTAAATTGAAATTATTTTAAGCCCTACTAAGTGCCCTTCTCCATAAACATATTTCATGTAAATTTATTAAAAATTAACATTTTTTATTTGCATGTAAACAAAATTATGAAGTCTTTATCATATTAAATTTAAAACTAATAATAGTAATTCATTTTTTGGAAAATATTATTTTAAGTTTTAGTTTTAGTTGTTTTAGATATACTTTAAAAATAAAATTTTAAATTTAGATACCTATACATAAACATATACATAAAAAATTAAAATTTTATAAAAAGGCGAAAATTGTTTAAAAAATAAAGAAAGTACCTATTAAATACAACTTTCTTTGTTTATCTAATTGTTATTTTTTTATCAATGGCTAAAAACAAAAAATACTCCAGTATTTTAGTAATTTTGAAAATAAAATTTTATTTTTTTGAAATTGCTATAAAACGGTTCATCAAAATTGCATCACATTTGGTATCAGCACCTTATAAACATTTCTTGGTGTAGCTGGCATAATTATAACTTAAAAAACATAATTACGCCAGCTACACTAAAAAATATCCAGTAGATATATGATTTTGATAATAAAAAATGATTATGTACAGGTGTATAAATAAACTAAAACATACTATAATATTTTCCTTTGAATTGTTCTATTTAAAAATTTCAAATTACTCCTCTGATATTTTTAAATTTTATAAGTTAACACAAATGCACTATGAAGGTTCTCAAAATAATTTTTCCCACGAGCATAAGATATATATTTTTTTTTAACTATTTAAAATTTGTTAAATTATTTTCTCCTCTTTTTTGATAGCCAATAAGATCACTACTACTGTAATTTAACACAAAAATCTTTTTGAAATTTAATTTTTAATTTTTACATTATAGTCAGGGAATGTAGAAAGAAGTAATTGCTCAAGTGATATAATGACTCCATTAAGCATTGAAACTAATATTAATGTCCGTGGAGAAGGTCCTCCAACTCCAACGCATTCGGAAACTCAGGATTGCATAGATGCAAGAAAAAGTAAGTGTTTTATTTTTTATAAGCAAAAGAGAAATAAAATTAGCAACTGTTAATAAAAATGAATTTTTTTTATTAAATAATAAAATATCGATAATTGATGATTATTGTATATAAAAATCAGAGTGGAAATCTCGTTGTTTACTTAAAAAGTATTTTTTTTAAACTCAAAACATTATTTAAAAAAAAAAAATTTTTAATTTTATATCTTATTTTTATTTATGTTTGCAAAAAAAACACATGCCTTATTCTACTAATTTTTGTATGAATTTACTAATTTTTTTTCAAATTTTGTATTTCAAAAAGTATAAATTTAAAAGTGAATTCCCAATTTCTTTACGAAATGACCTAAAAATTCGTGACAGTGACCCAAAAAACCTATGCTAGACCAAATTTGGTGGTTGCTAGTAAGATTTTGTTTTTATTTTCTTGTTCTCTCAAAAACTGCGCTGCCAAAAGTTTTTATATTTGTTGGGTATTTCTAAAACTAATTTAACACTTTTACTGCATTTTGATATTATTTTGATATAATTAAAATAAAATTAAATACAGAAATAAAATTTATTTTAGGGCTGATAATGAGTAAAGTACGCCAATACTCTTTTTCAGCCAAAAATATGAGTAGATAATTGAATCAATCCTTAGAAAAATTTTTTTCTGAATGGAATAAATATAATAAAAAAAAAACAAAAACGTACACAGGACTTAAAAAATGAGGGGCGTATTAATATAGAATTTTTGTTACTCCTACATTTCAATCTTATATGTCTTCTGGGTCTAGAACAGTGTATCTCAATATTATTAGATAGGGTTTTAGAAGATATCTTACAAATAACTTTGTTATCTTACCAAAAAGTTAACCAAAAAATTTAATGTTGGTCTTATTTTTTGATTTCTAAAGATATATTTTTATGTCCTGTAAATTATATTATTATTTTATTTTTTTTTTAAATAAAAAAGTGATTGCAGATGGCATCCACGTATCGTGTTGAGTTTAATAAATCATACATTTATTTAATTAGCTCTCTAGGTTGACAAATTTACTAAATATGATATTATTTTATCATTATACTGCTCGTTTTGTAATAGTCTGCAAACAGCTTACTTATTTTAGTCAAAAATGAAAATTTGGTTTATTGGTTATCGTAGTGAATGATTTTACAAAAGAAAATTGCGCCATATGGTACTTAAAGCAAGAGCCATGGATAAAATAAAATGAGATCTATGCAAATTTTTTGAATGGTTAAGGTCAAGGTGCTCTCCTGTTTGGAAGATAGCCAAAGCAATCCTCTCTTAAAACATTAAAGCTTGCTGTTCTAAACTCAGGAACCTTATAAGATCAAACCAAAGGTATTGGGAGGACTTGACTTACTTTAAATTTTGAGCAATGCTTGAAATTTAGAGCTAAAACAAGCAAATATCAACTTGATAATGTTAACAAAAACTTATAAAAAAATAAATAAACAAAATTAAAGTAATCAATGAAGCTTGTAATCTAAAGTTTTTATAATAAAATATTAGATTATTACTGAAAAAGTTCTTATTTCACATCAACTCTTAAATAATTTGATAATTAAAAGTTTTACTTGATTCTACATAAATTATAATAAGAGTGAAAAAATTATTATTCATATGTTTAGTGAACAGTCCTGGAAGTATTGGAAGTGGTGTTCAAGGTTTAAGTTCCATTCAGAGCATAAGTACATTGGGAACTCTTGGGAGCTTGGGCAACGGTGGTGGTCTTCAAGCACTCTCTAGAGTACAACCTCCATTAACGCCTTCCTTGACGCCGTCACTTGCCAATCATTATCGAGAAGACTTGACCCAACATGTTCGGGCTTTTCCAGCAGACATACTCGAAAAACAGGTACTTGATTAATTTATACTAATGCATATTCCTTGAATTCATTTTTTAATTGAAAAAAAATTTGAATGAGTCATAAATATGCTAAAATATATTTACATTCTTTTTAAATTACTTAAGCAATTTATTCAATAAAAATTGTTTTTAATTTAAAAGAGTACAGTATTTGTTGAGTCGCTATGGATAAAATTTATAGCAATAATTTTTTTCAGGCTCAAAAGCTTAGTGAAGAAGCTCATACAATGGGCAGCTTACAATGTACAAGGGTCTCAGCGGAATTGAAGTCAGCTAGATCAATTGTTAGGTTAACAGAAATTCAAGCGACATTGCAGGAACAAAGGTAAGATGAAAGATGAATGATATTTATAAAGTTTAGGAAAAGATTCTAATAAGAATAATTATCTTCAGGATACTGTTTCTTCGTCAACAAATTCAAACTTTAGAAGAATTGAAATCTCAAAATTCCTTTATGTCTGATGATTCTTAGTGCGTTAATATTAATAATAATTTAGAAAAAGTAATAGTTAATAGTGTATAGATTGGCAAGCTGTGTTACCCAGGGAAGAATGTTAAAAAATGGTTATTTGACCATTTTTCATCTGTGTGTGAGTGCGAATTCTCTGGGATTAAAACAGGGCCTATAAAATGTTTTAAGAATTCTATAGACGCTAAAAAATTGCAGTTATCTAAGATAAAGTGAAATTTATTTAATTTTTATTGGACAAAGTTGAGTTCTATTATGTATATATATTTACGAGTGAATGTATGTATGTAGATATGCATGTACACAAATATTAAGATAGAGAGAAAAATGTAAATTCTAATATTTATTTTATTTTTATTAGATTATTATTTTGTCGTTGAAATTTAAAAATTCAAACCTAACTTAATTAATCCTAACACGTAAAAATTTTATTTAACTCGTGTTTTCTTGTTTTGTTGAGTAAGAAAGACTTTTTAAATAATAACTTTGGACTTTCTTTGATTAAAATTTATTTTTAATAATTTTATAAATTATTTATAACCCTGCTTAGTCAACAATACCTGAATGACCTAAATAGTACATTATGACCAAAGGCCAAGAAATAAAGAATGGTCTAATTCGTATGTAAATTACTATCCATGGCAAAGCCAGGGATGGTAAATTGCGATTTAGGGCACTTTTGTATGGTC
The DNA here is from genome assembly GCA_022575985.1 of Anagrus nilaparvatae. Classification (NCBI taxonomy): domain Eukaryota; kingdom Metazoa; phylum Arthropoda; class Insecta; order Hymenoptera; family Mymaridae; genus Anagrus; species Anagrus nilaparvatae. The sequence goes on along the minus strand of JAKSXM010000247.1, from coordinate 24,833,989 downwards.
AGAGGTCGTATACGATTTTTCTTCAAAAGTGATATGAAAATACGTCTTTTAAGAAGGTCGAGGAATGTGCGTTTTAGGAGCACCACAAGAAAAATTTTTATTCTTTTTATTTTGTTAAATATAAAATATACTCATTCATTTCTTTTATCAACGGTATTTAAACTTCCAAATTCACCTTTTTTTTTTTAATTATAAATAATAAAAATTAGTCTTTGTTCAAAGTTACTGCAATTTTAATCATTCAATTTTTCCTTCTAAAAATATCTTTTTTTTCAACTATAAATTTCCAAATTTTCATACATCATTTTTTGACATAAATATTCTGCTATTCTTGATTTGTAAATTTATGCAAGTTAATTTGAGACTCCAAAATCGTATAAGTGATGAGTAGTGTAAAATAAGTCACACTTTATCGAATTTTTATAATTTTTCATGCCTAAACATTTTTCTCGATATTTTAATATAATGTACATACATAATTAAAATAAAAGTTGTCTCTTGTATTTATATATCAATGTTTTTAATTTAATTAAGTGGAATGGTTTCTTTTGTAAAAATTGTCAAAATAAACTTCAAGTATCTATAAACTATAAGTTTATTTGTATAAAAATAATAATGTATCATAGTCTTTTTTATACTAAAAAAGTCAAGCCAATAAATAATTTTTTAGAATCGTAAGATACCACATGGCATTTTGTAAATGATTTCGATACATATTTTAAACTAGTATACAAATGGATATTAAGGAGTGGAACGATAAGAAAAGAAAAATAATGTCTTACCAAAAAAATCAGCCAACTTAGCTAACTGTTTTATTATAACAAATAATTTTTTTTACATACTATAATTACATTTTATTTAAAGGTTTGATCCAAAGAATTTTTTAATCATATGATTTTATTGTAGAATTTTTTTTACACTATATTACATAAACTGCGCGTCAATGATAAAAAAGAACAGATTTTTTATAAAGAGGACCACAAAATTCTTTGGTTCAGACCTCTCTCTTTCTCAGATATTGAATATTTTTTTAAAAAGTTCCACTTTCTCTGATTTAGAAAAAAAAAAAAAATAAAGAGAAAATTACAAAAAAAACAAGGCAATATTTATTTATTCCTTAAAGCTAAAAATTTTTACAGAGGAGAATATCAAGGATATTATCTGTACATATCACTTTATTAAAGAATTTTTTTCAAATTTCGGGCAGCATAACTTATTAGATATTCACCTCAATTATTATCAAAAACAAAAACAAAATTTTTTTTATGAGAAACTAAAATAAATAATTATATTACATATTGTTCTATAAAAATATCAAATACATATTTAACATATTTTATATATATATATAAAAAAACATACTCGCTTTTATGTGCAGTTTTGTATCTTTTAATCCTTGACTTTTTCCTCGTTTATAATTAAATTAATTGCTATTGCATTGGAAATTTTTTTTTGTACAAAATTAATCTGCTTAATTTTTTATAATTTATTATTAATTTAAATGCTTATTCAAATTGCATTTAAAATAAAATTAATTAAATATGCAGCGAAAACAATGGCTTAAAAAATTACCAATGCAAAAAAAAATTTTGTATCTTAAAATATTTAGAGTCTCCATTGCAATTTAAAGACAATAACAAGATATAACAAATTTGTAATTAAACAATACAATTATTGAAACAAATATTTCAAAATAAATTATGTCATTTCTTTTGTATAAAAATATATATAATTGGATATATAATTGGAAATTTTAACGGAAATGGAGACTCAACTTCTTAAAAACATTCTGATATATATGTCAAAGAAATATTATATTAACTGCCATTGCCTAATATTTGTCCATTCTTTGGGACCCCTAAAAAAGGAAATTTATGTGCGCTTATAAAATGAATTTTATTTCATTATTATTCAACAATTAACAAATTTTTTTTAGAAGTCCCACCTAAAATATTAATAAATATTTTTATTCTCGTTCTCATTCATACAATCGTTTACTTACATAAAACATCAATTAATTCTTCCTTATTTAATATAATATGCGGATATATATGTATGTATACAAATATAATAATGTATATATACATATTTAAAAACTAATAATTAAAATGGCATTCAGTATTTTTTTAACATTCTAACTTCGTTCTAACCTTCTGTTTTTATAAAAAAAATATACAATTATAAGGGACAATATCTTTATTATTTTAATCACAACATTTGTACTATCCGAATGCCATTTTTTTTAATATATATTACAAATTTTTATTCTTATCGGCAGTGTATATACGATATATGACTTTCGCATTACAAACCAACAGATTTTTATTTATATTTGAAAAATATTTTATTTTTTTAAGAGAAGACTATGCAGTGTGGCAGTTCTTACCAATATATAGTCATTAACTCATAACTGTTCAAAAAAGATTTTTTTATTTCACAAGATTTATTATTAAAAATTTTATTTTATTTTATTAAAATAGTTTTATATTAACGAATCTTTTTTTACTAGTTCCGAGTCTCTTTTTTTTTTTATATAAAATTTTGTTCTTTGTCTCTTGCTTAACTGCAATCACAAATTAAACTAAGCATCGAGAAAAGACATCAACAATATAATTATTCAATAAGCTTAAGTTTCTTTTTATTACAAATAATATTAGGTCCTTTTTTAATTCTGGGACTTTGCTATCTTAATTATAAATAAGCTATAACCATTTTTATACTCACCATTTTATAATACACTTTTTTTTTCTGAAATCTTATTTTAATAGCATGAGTTTTAATCCGTCAATTTAAACTCTTGCTTTACTGATCTATTAAATAAGACCCTTTAGTGTATATAGTTTACAATTTATTTACACTGATTTTATCAATCATTTTTTTCCCCTACCGCATTCTTCTGACTGCTTTTTTGAATTTTCTTTCTTGAACTACCGAAGGGGCAGCTCTAAAAATTAAAATAAAAGTTAAATATAAAATAACAGCAAAGTATAAATAAAATTTAATTTAAAAATTATTTATTTACTTGAACTCAGTAGCAGCTCCACCAGTGAAATTAAAAGATGGTGTTGAAGTTGGATCAAAGGCATTATTTGATCCAGCATTAGCTGGAGTACCAAAGTTAAAACCACCTGGTGAGGGTTGGGCAGACTATAAATAAATTAAAAAAAAAATTAAATTATTGATAAATAAAATAATAACAAAATGAAGAATACTAACGGTGCCAAAACTGAAATTATTTGGAACTGAGGGACTTTGAAAATTAAAACCTGGGTTAGAACTTGCTGCTGGAGATGGAAAAGTTGGAGTTGATGCAGGTGCATTGAACATTGGTGCTGATGAAGAAGTTTGCCCAAAAGTCGGTACTTCTGTTTTGGGGGCGTTAAAAGTAAAACTTGAAGTTGAATTGGTGTTGCTTTGAGCATTGAAACTTGAACTACTACCAAACCCACTACCTGGTTGCCCGTTATTATTTACATTACTATTAAAAGTAAATAAATTTTTTTGTTCAGTCCCACCAATATTATTAGTGTTGGTTGAAAAATTAAAGCCAGTTGCAGGTGTTGCTGGATTTGTTTGAGATGATGAACCAAAAGTAAATGGGCCTGTTAAAAGACATGAGAAAATTAATTATCAAACTGATTTTAGAAATAATTATTTAAAAAACTTCAGTTTGTATTGCTGAGAAGCATAATTGATTCATGATAATTGTTTTTTAGTTTATTTAAGAATTAATGCTTTTTTGTTTTATTGCTTCCTAATTCTTTCAAGTTTCCAAAAGTGGTTTGCTGGCAACTGATAATAAAATTTACTCATCTGTTCGAAGAGAAATTTTCTAAATCATAGTTTTTATTTTTTATGTAAAAAATAAAAATATAAATATAACATCCTTGAAATAGAAAAAACCTTAACTAGTAATGTTTTTTAGGTATTTCATCAATGTTCGTAAATAAAAAGATTTAAGCCCTTTCTAGACCTAATAAATTTTTTTTAATTCCATGCACTTTTACTACACCAAAGAGTATACTCAAAGCACAAGATATTAAAAAAAATGAATTAGGTCTAGAAAGGGCTTTAGTCCACTATATTTTTTTTGAATAATAAATTTTAAGGTCTCGCAAGTAGAACACTCTTAAATATGTAAAATTAAACCCTTTGAAAAGCCTAAACAAAAATGTTTTTTATTAATTTAAGGATGTTTCCAAGGATGGAAGCATGTAAATCATAATCAGAAATTAAAAAAAACTTAAAGTAGAGTACCCCGTGATTTGACTCGAGTATTTCAAAATTATACATTTGGATTTATCAGCATAAATATTATTGATTTAAAAAAAAACTTTAATTAAGTTTTACCTGGAGTTGTTGCGGCATTTTCTGTAGGTTTTGCTGTCTCTGCAAAAATATTTTGTGACGTATTACATGCTCCGAATGCAGAGGCAGTTATACCACCAAAAACATTTGGTGTTGAATCGAATGGGCTTGGACTTGGAGATGCTGTTCCAAATGCAGATGATGGAAAAACAGATGATGCTTGCGTTTTAGCAGGAAATGTTATGACAGGTTTATCTAGAGAACTAAATGTTGGGATTTTTTTCTCCGTTTCACCAAAATTCGGAATTTTATTTTCCGACGCACTAAATAAACTTGGCTTTTCATTTGAGTCTGAAGCTGTTGTAGGTTTTATGTTACCAAAAAGTGATGGTACTGGAGTTTTATCACTATAAAATCAAAAATCAAAGTTTTTAAAACTGGTTGAAAAATTTAGTAGTTTTTAAATTACATACGCATTATTGAAAGTTGCTGAATTATTCCCAAAAGTGGAAATGGTATTTTTAGAATCTGAAACTTTGTTGGTGCCAAATGAAAATACGGAACTTGTTGTTGATGATGTTATTGTTGAAAATGCTGGTAAACTTTGTTTTTCTTTAGTTTCACTATTTGTTGCACCTGAGAAAGTAAACATAGTTGGTTTTGATACTGCGGCATTACTTGTTGTTACAACAGAAGATGTATTTGAAGTTAATTTAGTTTGAGTATTGCCAAAACTAAACATTGAATTTGTATTTGATTTCGATGTAGAATAAAAAGTCTTTGATGTTTTGCTTTCTGCTTTTATTGGAGAATTTAAAATTATTTGAATATCATCATCGTCGGTATCATCTTCGACAACCTGAATTTCTTCAGTTTTATTCTCTTCTTTAGCTGAATCAGTAATTTCGTTAATTTGACTAACTGAATTTTCTTTGTTTAGATTTTTAGTACTTTTTGTTTCAGGAGTATCTTTTTTTAATTTATCATTTTTTACAGTTTCATTTTCAACTTCAGAAGTTGATGACGTCTTTGGAGTTCCAAAAACAAAATTTTGTGATTTTGTTTCAGTATTTGGATTTCCAAAAATAGAAGATGGAGTTACATTAGGCTTTTCTGGGATCTTTGAAACATTAGGAGAGCTTTGTACAGTCTCAATAGGTTTAGAACCAAATTGATAAGTAGCTACTGATGTATCAGGTTTAAAGTTAAATACAGAAGATTTTGGGCTTTCTTCTGTTTTACTGTCAGTACTAGAGGCTCCAAAAGTAAAAGTAGCTGGACTCAAAGACTGATTTGTATTATTTCCAAACATAAAACCATTTGATTTTGGTAAGATAGTATCTGTTTTGGATTGAACCTGAGCCTTATCAATTCCAAACTGAAATTTCGAACTATTTTCTGGCATATCAACTTTGAATTGAAGTTTTGGGGTATTATTAGCTGTTCTTTTTTCTTCTATACCAGGTTTTGGAGTTTCACAAGCAGCGCACTGTAAAATATCAGACTTATTTGTAATCATACATGTATCACAAGTCCATGTTCCTTCTGGTTTCTTAAATTTATCACCAAATGCTGGTGTTTCTGCAACTGCCTTTTTTGTGGATTTGGGTGCCTCGCATGCAACACATTTATTTACATCAGATTTATTTTGTAATAAACAAGTTTCACAAGTCCAGGATCCTTCAGGCTTTTTAAATTTATCTCCAAAACTAGAAGACACAATGGTTGCAGCTTCCAAGGCAATTTTCGGACTTGTGTTGAAAGTTCCTGGTTTCTTTGTGTTACAACAAGGACACGTTAAAACCTTATCTGCATTACTAACCATACAACAAGGGCATTCCCATGATTTTTTTGATGTCTTTAGTTGGTTTACTGGTTCAGTTTCTACTTGTGTCGATTTTTTAGTTACAAAAGTGCTTGGAATTGTAGATTTTGGAGAACTAAGAGATGTTTTTTCAGTCGTAATATTTTTATTAATTATAGGTGCATCATCTGCTTTTGACTTGGGACTAACAATGGGCACTTCTGAAAAACATTAAAATATCATATTAAACTATAATTTTGTAAAACATTAAAATTTTTTATTTAAAATATATCTGTATGATATTACTTATATTATATCGGTCTAAATTAGATATACTCTTAAAGCATGCAAATCTATTCCAAGTAGAAACTCATTTTTGATTCTATGTACTTTTGTATAAAAATTAATCATATAAATTTTAATTATCAATGTAAATTATTTTTTTCCAAAATTTTAAGTCACTTTAAACGTTAAATAACATGTTTTTAATTATAAGAACAACAAAACGCATGAGCATTATTTAATAATTACTTATTAGGTACATTATATTTTTGAAAATTTCATTCATCAAAAGAATTTAAATAAAATACCTTGTTTATTAAATTGTAGTTTGGTCGATGTATTATCTTGTTTTGTTGGCTTAATTGTTCTACAAGCTATGCATTTTGTTTCATTATTGTGATTTTTTATCAAACATTCACTACACTCCCAAACATTTGTCAAATTTTTAACAGGGCTTTTGTTCAAAACATCTAAGACACTTCCTGCCTTAAGTTCATTTGCCACTTTTGGAATATTTGAAGTTGTTTCTTTTTCTTTTAGCTTAATTGATTCTGTTGGCTTATTGTAAACAAAATTAGTAAACGTTGATGCAACTGCATTGAAACTAGAATTATTTGACTGGATACTTAAAGTTTTATTTAATTCACTGTGAGTTTCAACAGTATTTTTACTAGGACTGATTGGGTTACTAAAAATAAAACTACTTATGGCTTTAAAGTCTTTAGAACCATCAGATAATTTAATCGGACTTGCAAATTTAAAATCACTTTTCTCTGCAGTCTCTTTAGATTGCTGAGGCAATGCAATATCAAACTTTGGTAAAGACGATATTGGCAATGGAATGGATGGTAAATTTACTTCTTGCACTGTCTCTTCTTCTTCGAGGTTATTTTTCTTTTTTGCTTTTAATTCTGTGTTTCTTTTTGTTTCTGGTGAATTTTCCAAGCTAATAAAATATATAATTATAAAATTATATATGATTTATTAATAAAATATGTAAAAGAATAATTACCGTAATTGGTACTCCTGTGATCTCGCAGTAGAAGCATTATTTGCTGTTACAATTTTGCGAGCAGCAATCGTTGTATCTTGCAATCTTTGCCTTCTACGTATTCTTAATAAATCTGGTACAGTAGGGACTGTTAGTTCTTTAGCCAAATGTCGCAAACCTACTTTACTTGTAGATGCGGAATCGTCTTCTCTACATCTTTTTCTATTTACAGTTGGAGATAAATTACTACCTGTATATCTTAAAGGAATTTTTTTCGCATCTGAAATCGGCGATGAAAATTGTTCTAGGGCCTCTAAGATTCGTTTAGCTGTATGACTCATTCCTGATAAATCACTTGTAGACGATTCATTTGAAGGATTTACTTGAACGCTTGTTCTTTTTGGAACTTTAATTTGATTTTTTAAACACTAAAAAATTGTAACAAAAAATTAATTATTATTTTATTATTTTAACATTTTTATTGCACATTAATTATTTTTAAATGGATGTCCTCTTTTCAATTGATAAAAACAGCAATGTTAAAATGCTGTTTTTAAGATTAAAAAGAAGGTGTTGCATAATCTTGCATGCTTATGACTCATTCAAATCTCTTTGCAAACAAGAAATGAATTTAAGATACATGCGTTTATAGACTGCTGAAAATAAAATAATTATATTGCAAGCTAACCTGTCCAGCTTCAGCAAGTACACTTGAACCTTTTTTGTATAAATTGGCTGCATTTGCTCCGCCAAACATAGTATTACCAGTATAAAATGGAGAGTTTAATGATCTATCTAAACTGGTATTTACCATCGAAGCATTAAAACTTGGTCTTCTGCTGCTCAGGCTATCTCTATTAGAATTATCTAATAAAAATGTTCTCGATGATTGCAAATGGTTGGCTAAAATTTTACAATAAATTAAAATAAATATATATTCAATTATAAATTACTACTTACTAAAATTTAATTTGTCCTCGCAATATCTTTTTTTATTGGCAAATGGTAAGCTGTAATTAGTATTTGCAGGGGCTTCTTGTCTTGTATTTTGTGGAACAAGTGAGCTACAACCACTTGTGCTTTCACTTGATTCTGAATTATCATCTGCATTATGCGCAATATTATTTTGATCTGCTACTAACAAATTCATTGATGATCTTGAATCTGGCATTTTATTGGCATTATTTTGGATTGCTGGTGTTGATGCTACTAAACCATGTATTTTAGTCCCTGATAATACAGGTTCTAAAAAATTCTGAAAAAGTAAACAAATGTATTATTTGATCATAATTAAAATGTTTCAAAAGTTATAAAAGAAATTACTGTTTCGTTATGATTCCCATACTGCATTTTCATGGAACCTAAGGCCTCACTGGTTTGATTTCTAATCCTAGGTTTTATATCAAATGTACCAGGAGGATGTGTAACATCCATTCTTATACAAGGTCGCTTATGTGCAGGTTCCATTTGACTTTCATCAAATATCTCATTATTAGAAGTTTCAGGTTCATTGAATTGATATTCAATGTCTTCTTGTGAGTTATTAAACCATTTACTTATCCACGATGACTGAGGAATTAAATCAGTGACTTTTGAAGCCACTTTTTTGACAAAGGACTAGAAATAAATTTATCAACTTTTAGTTTAAAATTATATGTTTATTAGTTCTAATTATGCTAATTAATATTTTATTTGACAATCAAATGAAGTTGCAAATATTTTAGGATTTTTTCATATAAGCATTATTTCTAATTTAATTTTAAATTCTCATAGTTAAGAAAGAAAATTGCTTTTTTAAAGGTACGTGGAAAACTTGCTTAAAAAAGTAAGAACCTGAAAAAAAGGAGAGGCATAATGGCTCCACGAGGTGGAAGAACCTTCGCTTTGAGGTTAGAATTCATACACGATTAATTTTATGCAAAATTTTTTAAAACAAGGTAATTTCATTATTTTAAAAACATTAATAAATATTATAATTAAATATAAAATCTTGTTTTTATTTATTTAATTAGTTAAATTATAGTATTTTAACCCTTTAAATCAGGTTTAAGTTGTTCGTCTCAATGGGATACAAATTTAGGAAAAGGCGGGAGTGCAAATTTGTGAATTCATCCATTGATCACAAATATTATTTGACATATAAAAAATTAAAAATTTTGCAAGGTTACTTACATTATTAGGGTCATAAGGCTTTGATCGTAAAATCCGACGATTTGATGCTGTTGACGTCGAAGGTAATTCACCATCTCCAGAATACATTCCGGAATTGTTACTTTTAGCCATATTTCTGTTTTTCACTCCAGTTTTTTAATTTTGCTTACGTTATTTTGCACAAAAAAATAAATATTCGCTTTCAAAAGGTTTATTTGTATCCACTAATAAAATATTTTCAATCAAAAAGACTACGCGTCGTCTTATCGTCGTTGTCCTTGCGCGCTTATGCATTAAATTTATTTTATTTATTTCAACTTATATTAAATAATAAAAAAGAATTATTTTTAATTTTTTTAAGCCTTTTATTTAAAATTTATTATAAAAATAAAAAGAAATTTAGGAAAATAATCGAAAAAACTTGAATTATTTTCCGAGGTACTCCAGATTTTGATGCGGAGCCCTTGCGCGTTCTTGTATACTCACTACTACCATCAAGAGAAATTTTTTCTTTTTGGGACATTTTTAGTTCACAATATTCTCGTTGACAGCGCTTACTACTTCTTTTTCTTACTTTCTTTTTGGCGCTTGCATGCAATTCCCATGCCTCCAATATCAGTGCCGGTAAAATTTAAAATATCTATTTGTTCAACAAGGGAAAAAAATAGGATTTGGCTTTCAATTCAGTTGTATGCACGAGTGAGCGTAGCGATTGATCAAGTAATGATATAATTTATTTTATTATAATGTTATAATTTATTTTATTTATTATTTGGCAGTCTTAAATACTCGTAGTGGGTGCTTATAGTTGCATATCACATGTCTGAAATTTTTTTTGGAACAAACTGACACATAGCTCAACATTCTGGGGAAATTTGAGCAAAAATAATTATTGCAAACTTGACTTTCGGTCAATTAACAATACAAACCGTTAAAAATTAAACCGGAAGTGGCCCAAAATGAAAAAAAAATTTTGTCGGGTAGGCCAGGTAAAAAGAAAATTTTTCCCCAATCATATTTATATGTTAAAAGTTTCATAGTTTTGAGTTATTTCAGATTCAACTGGGCAGCTGAAATCAAAAAATTGAAAAAATCCAATTTTGGAGCAGCTGTATCTCAAAATTATGAATCAGGAAGTGTAAAATAGGAGTGGTTTCACAAATCCTAGGTAAAAAGTGACACAAAAATATCTATTTGTTCAACAAGGGAAAAAAAGTAGGATTTGGCTTTCAATGCAGTTGTATGCACGAGTGAGCGTAGCGAACGAGTGCAGACAGCATTGAAAGTAAAATTTCCTACATTTTTTCCCATGTTCAACACATAGTTTTTCATTAAAAGCGAAAAAAAGATTGCCCAAAAGTAAAAAAGTAGATCTTTTTTGCAGCGTATAATAAAATTTTTTTTTTTTTAAGTGCAATTACTTATTTTTGTGTGCTTTACAAAATTAATTAAAATAGATACTTATATTATAGCGTTGCGTAATCGTTGAACACTCCTTCAGATGTTAACAAATACAACTATTAAATATATAATAACTCTAAATTATAAAAATTAAGTTTTAACAAATTTTTGATCTTTTTTAAAATTTTAAGCCCAATTTACCAAACAAATGCAATTAAAAATCTTTCCGAATCTTCATTTCTTCTTTAATCCTATTTGATATAAATGAATATTTTGAAACGAAATTAATTTGCTATTTTGCCCAACTTTGAAATAATTATTAGATGCTTCTCGCCTCAAGCCTTAATTTATAACGTATATCTATAATAATAATCGTAATTAATAATCTTAATAATAAAATTAACTTGTTTTTATTGCTCAACTTTTAAATATTACGACCTTTGGTCAGAAAAACAAAGAATGCAATGCCATGGCCTGCAAAGGTTGTGTGTAAATTATTATCGGATGCAGAGTCAAGCATGAATTGGCATAGGTATTGCGGCTTTTTTTAATTATGGGCAAGAGTCGCATATATACGGCATTTCCTCGCCTTTGTCTTTGGCCAGAATTAATTTTGGTACCTAAAAGAAAAACCTATGTTATTTGTAATTTTTGTTTGTTTGTTATTAGATGATAATGTATGTATATGGCTCATTATCGTTTTTTTTGCAATAATGACGTACAACATGTTTCCGACTAACAGATGCATTGATTTAAAAATTTTTATTTTTTAAATTTTTAATTTCAATTAGTTTTTGATGGTACACCATAAAAATCAACATAATTTAATGTTTTAACTACTATAAAACATAAAAATATACACTATGAAAAATATAGAGTATTGCCAAGCTATGCGAAGTTGACGCAACCTAAGCGCGAAGGTAAATACGGCGAAGCGAATATTTACTTGAATCAACTTAAACAGTGACTTGACGGGAGATCCCGTGATTCAATTGAAAGCAAGCTTCTTTCAGCAAAATATTAGCTTGATGAAAAAAATGTAATAGGGCTAATTTAAGCTAATTCGAATTATATAGTTATATCCAAATATAACATTGAAATAAATTCAAGCTTATCTTAGACATAAAAAAAAATATAGTACAAGCCCGTAAATATAATATACTCCCTGATTTAGGGAGTTATAACTCCCTGAAATTTCTGTCATCTCCTCGAATACCTTGGGGATGAAAATGGATCGCATGAGGGATAACTGAATTCCTGGAAGCGAAATTTTTAATTTTTCATCCTAAACAATTTTCCAATTTTCCAATATGGCGGACCAAAAAACATGAAAATAGAAACTTTCTACATTACCTGTGGGTTTTCGGGGTCGAGAAAAACGTTTTTATAAATGAAAATTTTAATTTTTTTGTCCCAGCATATTTTCCAAATTCTTCAAGATGGCGGACCAAAAAACATGTAAATAAAAACTTCATAAAAACGATTGTCTCGACCTCTAAACCCTTTGGCAATGTAAAAAGCTTATTCTAAAATGTTTTTTGGTCCGCCATATTGGAAAATTGGAAAATATGCTGGGGCAAAAAAATTAAAATTTTCATTCATAAAAACGTTTTTCCCGACCCCAAAAACCTCCAGGTAATGTAGAAAGTTTTTATTTATGTTTTTTGATCCGCCATCTTGGAAAATTGGAAAATATGCTGGGGCAAAAAAATTAAAATTTTCATTAATAGAAACGTTTTTTTCGACCTCGAAAACCCCCAAGTAATGTAGAAAGTTTCTATTTTCATGTTTTTTGGTCCGTCATCTTGGAAAATTGGAAAATTGTTTTGGATGAAAAATTAAAAATTTTTCTTTCAGGATATCAGTTTTCCCTCGTATGGTCCATTTTCATCCCGAAGGTATTCGAGGAGATGATAGAAATTTCAGGGAGTTATAACTAATACGTAAGTCAAATATATAGTTACCGGATTCAGCCTAATATTAAGTTGACCTGAGTCTAAAAGACAGCTATTTTAACAAATATACGTCAGCTGACTCAAGGTTGGGATGCATTGATTTAACCTCGTTAACTTGAATCAAGGGATTATTCACTTTCGGGGACTTACGGGGTACGAAGTTAATATTGACTTCTTAAAATTTTATTATTTTTTATAGTGTAGCAAAAAAGCCTTTACCGTTCCCTGTCACAAAGAAGATTCCTATACTTTGAGTGTCTGTCACTCACACCTATCGATTAATTTTCAAAAATTTTTGTTTTGGGCTTAATTGCTATATCATAAGATTCAACTTTTTCCATATAGAAAAAATTTAAACTTAGTTTTACTAATTATTACAAGGGTGAGTAGGTGTGTCACACGATTTTACAAAATTTTTATGAAAAACGTAATTTAATTATATTAAATTTGATTTCTCTTCGTAAAAACATTTTTAAAACCTTTTAACCGCATAAATGACAACTTAACATAAACAAAAAATTCTCACACCAAGAGCGCTTAAAATGATTGTTAAATAGGAAAACAAAATGGGTTTAAGTTCAGAAATAACGAAGGGACAAAAACAAAAGCCTTTACCGTACCCCCCTAGATCTCCTATTAAGAAGCGTTGTAATTAAAATATTAAAAACTTAGCAAGTTTCAATCATAAAAATACTTTACTTTCCAAACGGAAAAGTTTTTTTGTTCATTTGTCTACGAATTATTTTGATTTTTCTATAAAAAAGCCTTTACCGTTCCTGCCTTTACCGTTCCTCTTTTTTTTTTAAATTATTTAATACTTTTAAAATTTACCTCCAAAACTCGTTTTTTTAGTAAGAATTCTTTAAAAATATATGATATTGTTCTCTAAAATACATAAAACCTAGAAAAATTCATGTATTAAGGCCGTATGTAACGATTTTGGTTTTTAATGGTTTTAAGCTGTTTTTACCTTATTATTATATGAAATACCCTGCCAACTAGCTGGCACTACACTGAAAAAAAAATCCGCTTGCAAGCGGATTTTTCCACTTGCCGCTAGCGGAATTCCATTTGCCGCAAGCGGAATTCCGCTTGGCGTAAGCGGATTTTTTTTTTGTTTAAACCATTGCAATTGGCTTGAAACGTAAAAAAAAACCTTTAAAATATTATTTTTTTGAACTCAAAACTTCATAAAACTGAATTTTAAAGCTCAAAAGTTAAAAAAATCTTTTTAAAAATAAAGATTACTTATTTAGCTTTTAAAACTTTTTTAAGTGGAATTATTATTGAAAGGTAATAATAAAAGGTTAAATAAAATATATTTCATTAATTACTAGCTTCAGAAATTACCGAAAACAGCTGAAAACAACTCAAAACCTAAATTAACCAATTTTGGATCATTTTTAAAATAACAAAATCAGTCTTGTTTTTAATGATTTTGTTTATTACTAATTTTTTTACAGATTTTTTTATTATTTACTTTAATTGTACATATTTTAAAGTATTATTTTTCTGTTAAAAATAATTTTTCTTTTAATTTTAAGCGTCTTAGAACAGTTAAATATTGGTTTTTTTAAAAATTCATAGACTTGCGATGGTAGCGATCTTACTCGACACAAAAAAAAATTGAACACATCACTTTTGAACACCTAAATTAAAACATACAAACCTCAACACACAATATTATTTACACTAATTATTGCACACGAATTAAATTAAACACAAAATGTTCAGCTCATTTTATTTGACACAAATTCAAAACAAAAAACTAAAATTTAATTAGTTTTTACACGATTTGCATAAAAAATTTTTGTGTCGAATAATGCGTGTCAAAAAAATTTGTGTTGGATTTAAATGGTGTGGAAAAAATAGTGTTAAAAAATAATGCGTGTTGGGTTTTGTGTGTTTTAGTCTTGTGTTCAATTTTTTTCGTGTTGAATAAGATCGCTACCCTTAGGATTTTTCTAGCAGATTCAAATGATGTTATAGATTGGACTAAAAGACGTATTCCCTAGTAATTTTTAATTCTAGTAGAATTCGAACTCCCTATTTATTTTAATATTTTAATATGCTTTGCAGGAGAAAAATTCATTTTTTAAGTTTTTTAGGGTACCAGTTATGAGGGGACCAATTTTTAAAAGTTTTGCAGTCTTCAAGAAAAAATTTTCTGAATAATATTTGCAAGAATTACTTATATATTTTTTCCTCGAGATTTCGTTGAAAGCACTATAGTTTTTTTATCTGGGGTTTTCCTTTGCCATAAAATCTTTAGTTTCTATTTTTACTGGCTTTGTCCAATCTTATATATTTGCATTAGTACCCCATTTGAGCCTAAAAAGTTTGAAATATTTAAAATTATCTTTAATAAATAAATAGATAGGAAAAAACTGCTTAAAAAAATGCGAAATCGTTTCGTCTGAAGATGAAAATTCACTGACTTATCAAATTTTTAAGTTATTGTGCTTCAAGTAACGTGTAATTGAGATTGTAGGAGAATTATTGCAAAATCTTTAATTAACGATAACTTGTTTATTGAAAACCAAAAAGTTTTAGCATTTTTTCGAGTGGTTTTTCCCTGACTATTTATTTATTAAAGATAATTTTAAATATTTCAAACCCTTTAAGCTCAAATGGGCTACCAATGCAAAATATATAAGATTGGACAAAACCAGTAAAAATAGAAACAAAAGATTTTATGGCTAAGGAAAACAACAGATAAAAAAACTAGTGGTTTCATCGAATTTCCGAGGAAAAAATATATAAGTAACTCTTGCAAATATTATTCAGAAAATTTTTCCTTGAAGACTGCGAAACTTTTAAAAATTGGTACCTTAAAAAACTAAAGAAATGAATTTTTCTCCTGTAAAGCGTAGTAAAATGTTAAAATAAATAGTTAGTTTGAATTGTACGGGAAAAATTACTTGGGAATATACCTTTTAGTCCAGTTTATAACATCATTTGAATCTGCTAGAAAAATCTCAAGTCCATGAATTTTTCAAAAACCCAAATATTTAACATTTGAACTGCTCTAAGACGTTAAAATAAATTAAAAGAAAAATTATTTTTAACAGAAAAATAATACTTTAAAATATGTACAATTAAAGTAAATAATAAAAAAATCTGTAAAAAAATTAGTAACAAACAAAATCATTAAAAACGAGACTGATTTGGTTATTTTAAAAATGATCCAAAATTGGATAATTTAGGTTTGGAGTTGTTTTCAGCTGTTTTCGGTAATTTCTGAAGCTAGTAATTAATGAAATATATTTTATTCCACCTTTTATTATTACCTTTCAATAATAATTCCACTTAAAAAAGTTTTAAAAGCTAAATAAGTAATCTTTATTTTTAAAAAGATTTTTTTAACTTTTGAGCTTTAAAATTCAGTTTTATGAAGTTTTAAGTTCAAAAAAATAATTTTTTTAAGGTTTTTTTTTACGTTTCAAGCCATTTGCAATGGTTTAAACAAAAAAAAAAATCCGCTTATCGCAAGCGGAATTCCATTTGCCGCTAGCGGAATTTTTTTTCAGTGTAAGGTTCCTCAAACAATGAGAAAAAACTATTTCAATTTTGAGACATAAATTTTGGAAAAATTCGGTATCAAATCCAAAAAATTACTATAAATGAACTGTCTAAAACTAGTACTGTCATAGAAATAAATTAGGTAATACATCCAAAAAGAAAAAAAAATTTGGTGTTTTTTGTATTTTTTTGTGAAAAAAATTTTGGGAAAAAAATTTTCAAAAAATTAAGTATCAGATTCGAGATATCGAGTAAAAACTATACTTTCAAATATAAGTACTTTCGTAGAAATAAATGAGGTTTTACATCCAAATTAATAAAAAAAAAAAAGTACCTAGAGCTTTTATAGTAAAAAAATTTTTGAAAAAAAAATTAGACCTTAATTTCATAACGGTTGTGAAATATCGCCGATCGCAATATTTTCAGATATTAGTACTTTCATGGAATTAAATGAGGTATTACACTAAAAAAAAATATATTGCAAGTTTTTTATTTTTCTTATTTTCTTAATTTTGAGAAAAAATTTTTAAAAAAATTCGGTATCAGATCCAAAAAATGACTATAAACAAACTTTCTAAAATTAGTACTTTCATAGAAATAAATTAGGTACTACGTCCAAAAAGAAAAAAAAAATTGTTGTTTTTTGTATCTTTTCGTGAAAAAAATTTTGGGATAAAAATTTTCAAAAAATTAAGTATCAGATTCGAGATATCGAGTAAAAACCATACTTTCAAATATAAGTACTTTCATGGAAATAAATGAGGTATTACATCCAATTTAAAAAAAAAAAGTAGTTTGAGATTTTTTGATGAAAAAATTTTTGAAAAAAAAATTAGGTCTTAATTCCATAATATTTGTGAAATATCACCGATTACATACATACGTACACACACACACACGCACACACACACACACACACACACACACACATACTTTTTTTAAAAACCGGTTTTTTAGCTTCCTGGGGTCTCAAAACGTGCTTATATGCCAAAAAATCAAAAATCGAAATTTGACCTATCACAATGGTTCCTCTTTGAGGAACCAAAAACGTAATAAATTGATGTAAAAGGTTCGTTATGGTGATTTTGATGCAACACTGAATAAATATTGGTGAAAAAAGTCTAAAAAGCCTTGTTCGGACTTTAAAAAAGGAATTTTTTATTTTTAGTTTTTGTAAGATATTTTTTCAAAAAAAATGAAAATGAGCCATATACATAAACTTTTATGGTTATTTGCATTTTAGATTTAACTAATTACCGCCAAAACGAAAAACTATATCGGGGGATTTTCCAGGTTGCAGATTGAGGTGAAAAGAGGTGAAAATTCAATTTTTATTAAAGGCTTCATTTTTACGCGAAAAACTATATCGGGGGTTTTTCGAGATTACTGATTTCAAAATTAAACTTAATAAGATTATAAAACTTCGTGTAATGGTGCAAAAAGGTGAAAAATCACTTTTTTATCTTCATAAAATAACTTTTTTAAAATGTTTTGCTGCTTCGAAATAATATACAAGCCCAGAAATTCAAACAATCTATTATATTTGATAGGGGGAATCGGGCCTTTTATGGAAAACGCGTTAGTTTAAATTATTTCTAGTTTATCCACATTAGAATCAATTTGTTATGTTATAATAATATATATATATTACAGGCATTCCGCTTTGATAAGTGTTTTTAAGGCCCCCTTTTCATTATTTTGTGTAATTTTAATGAATTTTAAACACCTTTTTTTTTAGTTATATTATTATACAAGAACTTCAAATTTTTTTTTAAATTGTTGCAAAACTATCAAAGAATACAAAAAAAATTACCATTTTTATTTTCCAAATTTTTTACATTTTATAGAGGGCGTCAAAGTAGAGGCTGAAAAATAAAAGTAAAAAACGGTTCCACACCTAGCGCCTATTGTGGGCATCCGAAACAAAAAAATAAAAGAGCATTTTATTGCTTATACACTTCTCAAGTGCTGGAACTAAAAGTTTGCAAAAATTCCAAAATTTGACCATTTGGTGCGCCAAAAACGAAAAATGGAGATTTTTAAGTTAAAAAAAAACACCTAATATGGTCAATAAAAAATTTTCTAATCCACTTTTTTCTGATCTTCTAGTTCCAGCACTTGGCACTACAATTACAAATAAAACGCACCTAGATTTAGGTCAATAGCTGAATAAGTTTTTGAGTTAGAACTGGAACCGATTTAAAAAAGTAGTTTTGAGATAAACGCGTTTAAAGTTTTTAAATGCTTATGTTTACATATGAATCCGTCCCATAAAAATCAAAATATCTCAAAAACATATATTTTTTTTTGCTTGAAAATTTTTTTATACACTCTTGAAATGTTTTTAAGCAAGAAAATGAAATAAAAAAAAAGTGCATTACGAATTTTAATTTTTGAAAAGGGGGCCTTAAATCAATTTTTCAAAACGAATTGTGAAAAAAGTACAAAAGATATTATTTATAAATATCACAGAATCAATTTTTATTTTTTATTTTCTCTTCGTAGAAAGGTACAGATGTAGTTAAAAAGTCACTTAAAAAAAATATAATCGGCGGGCAACATGAAGTCCATTTTTGATCGATCTTAAAAAAAAAGCCATTGAGTAGTTTTTCCGCAATCCTACTCACCAATTTCAAAGATAGTGTATGTCTCGAGATAAATGCGTTTAAAGTTATAAGTATTAAGTCAATTTAATCTTAAAATTATAATCTGAACAATTAAGTATATATAATATATTATGTATTATTAATAAAATGCGAACAAATATTATTTTGAATTTACTTAAAATAAGTTGTAAATGCCTGCATGAGAGTTATGATCTTTTTCAATTTTTGCTAAAAATAGCGTATTTTTAACCACGTTTGACATATGAGTTTATACAGGGGTTCCGTAAATTCTGTTCCAAATAAGATTGCACTTCGCTAGTATATATAATATATACTCAAAGGCTACCTATTTGCAGAATTCCTGTATATTATATTATAAATATGTATATTATTATGAATACATATGTTTTAGTATATTTTATGCATCAAATATTTAATTACCCATGTAAAACTCTTGTTCAGGATCGTATACAAATTGTGTAACTGCCCCATAAAGGGGGTTAACATAAAATGAAATAAAAGCCTAATATTCGTAGTTTAAAGAGCCTACCCGCCTATTTCGATCTTCCATACAAGGGATCCTGAGAGCCCTTTGTACTTCAGATACTTAAACTATCCCAGCAGGGATCAGATGAAATCTCGATGATCTCGAAGAGACACCTTAATACATACAAATAAGTATATATAAAGGCTGACCTTAGGACGTAGGTGATATTTTAAATATAAAATAACTTTTTTAAGATTATATCTATATTTATTGAATATCCTTGCAAATATACACAGAGGTATACTATTCGCAAGAGCGCCCTTGGTCAAGTGTGTCGTGCCGCTGAAATGATCTCCCTTATATATCATTTCCCAGGCACGCACACTCGCACAAAGTTTTACTTGCAAAAAGTATTCTCGAACTTTCTAGATGCTTTCAAGTTATCTTAACGGCTTGAAAGTATCTTTTACATTTTTTATATATTTAAAATTACAAATATTTATTTATTCTTTTTAATTAATTTTTATAATATTTAATACTTTATTTTACATATAATTTTATTTAATTAAAGAATACCTTTTATCCCTTAATTAAGGTTTATATTATATCATCTTATCTATTTTATTATAAGTTTAATTATTAAGTATTTTGATAATGATTTATAAGAAATAATTATATTTAATTATTTCTTAAATTTCTAAATTTGGTAAAAAAGTCCCTATATCATTAATTAAGGTATAAAAAGGGCTTTTTCATATTTTAACTATATATATCGATAATCTTTAAATTAATCCTAATTTTTATTTACAACTATATACATATTATTCTAAAAACTATTTACAAATTATTTACAACCCTTTAGTGAATACAACTAACCCTTTATAAAAGTTATTTCATTTTTTAATATCATTATTTGAATTTAAGCAGTTACTTGTATCCCCGTAAGGTACAGCCCTCTGGATTATCATATATTAAATATTGATGAATCCATGATGGCTACTATATACATATATACAAATATTGATACACGCGTTATACCGTCATGTTATATCATACCGTTTTGATACAGTTTTGACTGTTCCTTTGTTCTCTTATAAGATTTTACATATACATGTTTATTCTATGATTGTATTTAAATATTTTATTTATTTCTTATGACACCTACACCTGGTATGTTACAATTGTATACAACATTGTATACAAAAATGATTCTATACAATTTGAACTGTTATATACTACCTAGTGAGATTTGCCAAAATAAAAAGTGAGGACTCAGAAAAACAGAAAAAGAAAATAAAAATCGACTATTTTCCGCTCCTGATCCAGGTTTGTTGCCTTACGACTCCAGGAGTCTTAAAAAACTAAAAATAAAAAAACACATCCATATTTTCGAATTTTTCCAGACATTTTATTCAAAATTCATACACTTCTCCGGATTAGTTTTTTTTTTCTTAGAACATTATACATTTTCATTAGAATACAAATTCAAATTCATTATACATCACAAACATCATGTTTTCTATCTTCTAGATTTAGGAAACAATTTCAATCACTCGTAAAAAAATATATAATTCGCAAAGATCAATCGCGGATCACACTTCAAAAAAATCTAATAAAAAAATAAAACTTGCAAAAATTAGATTAAAAAATTTTAATTACTGGTGCGCGACCAATTAGTTGGACTTCGCGCGATAAACTAATTTATTTTTGACAATTGTTTTTTAATTTCACCAAGCAAAGTTTAATAATTAATAAAAAAAAAAAAGACATAAATTTATTGCGTCAGTGAAGTAAGTAAGTAATTAAGTAAAAATTAATTTATCAAACCGTGTTTAAGTTTGTTTTTTGATTGATTATATGCCTTAAATACCATATCTATCAAAAAGCTTTTAATTATCCTGACTAATTTTTTTAGATGTTCGTTCTCCGTATCGGGATCTGTCTAATCTTGTCCGGACGATCCAGGTTCCAGAGCATTAAAATTACACTATTATTTCATATACTTATTATAGAGCATTCATAATTAATTTATTTATAATAAATACAAAAAATTAGTAACAATCACGCTTTTATTTCATTCGTATCAATTTTTTCTATTTTGGATGGTTTGCGAAAGTTTTCCAAATACTCGGGATCATTCCATGGCTGTACTTCACCACTACCATAAATAACAAAAATTATATTTGTTACTAAAAAAACTCCAAACACTATCCAAAACACTAAACGCCATTGTAAAAGAGTCGAATCAGTTGCTATAACACCAACTAAGTAAGGTGTAAATACTCCTGTAACAGCTCCGATTCCATTGATTATTGCCATAAGTGTACCAGAATAATTTGGACTTAAATCTAAGGCATTTACTTTTGTACCAGGGTAAAAAGGACCCATTAGAGCCATTCCAATTGTAAACATTACAACAACAAGCATTTGATTACATCCAGCATAAGATGCTGCAATAATAAATAAACCAGGTCCTATGGAAGCAATGGTTGTAAATAATTTACGCAAATTAGTTACAGAAATATATTTTTTAGAAATCATCCAATCAGCAATCCAAGAAAACACGTAACTACTAATCCACATGCTGATATAAGGTAAGGAAGAGTAAAAGCCGTTTTCTTTGATTGGAAAATGAAGAACGCTATTCATATACTTTGGTAAATCTGTGACCATGGTATAATATCCCCAGTCATTGCCAATTTGAGCAAAAATTAAAGCATACAATGGTACAGAGCTCAAAATATGACTCCACGGTACTGAAGGAGTTTTCCTATGGATAAATGATTGCATACGATCTTGAAGAAATTTAGCCTCTTTATTGGATATATAGGGATGTTCCCGTGGATTGTTGTAACAAAGTAGCACCCAAAACATAAACCAAACTACTCCCAAAGCACCAAATACGTAAAAAACAACAGGCCAACCAACGTCAGAATGAAGAATTAAACCAGAACCAGTTGAGGATACGACTGTGCCTATTAAACATTAAAAAAATCAAAAACAAATTAATTAGATACAAGTTGAGTTTTAATTTATATAAAAAATATTACCAAATGTAGCTCCTGAAAAAACCAAAGTGCCTATTTTAGATCGTTCTTCTAATGGTGCCCATTGAGCAACCATAGCATTTATTGCTGGATAAGTTGTACCTTCACATAAACCTGTTAGAATTCGAAGAGCAATCAGGGCATTTTTTCCTCCTTCTTCAACTGCTATTGGAGTTAGTAAAGTAAATATTGCTGTTGATAAAATACCCAAGCCAAGCGAATATTTTCCTCCAAATTTTTCAGCAATCATGCCACCAGGAATATGAGTTATCACATAACCCAAATAAAAAGAAGATAATATTATACCCTATAAAGAATTTCGTATTTTTATAACAATGTTATTTTTTTAAAATAAGTGTATTTGATTAAGCTACATTGCTACTTGGCGCGCCCGCGGCGTCAAGCAAAATCCGCAAATTAGTTTACAGGAAAACGGGAAAAGATAATGGAAAGATTTTTTGGGATATAATAAATGAACTAATAAAGTATGTAAAAATTTTTTTTTATTAATTTTTATAATTTTTTATGCGTTTAAATTTTATTTGAAGTTCAAGAATTTTCGCCGGAAAGAGCTGCTGGTACCCAAAAGAAGATTTAAAGTATATAAAAAATATTTTGATCGATATAAATATTTTTTTACATATTCTTGAATAGTTTTTCAACAGAAAAAAAAAATAAAAAAATTTTGACCCGAGAAGTTTTTTACTTTGAAGTAGCAATGTACCTTAAACGAAAAATTAACAATTCCAGGGCGAATATGTTTATTGTAATATATTGTTGCCTTCGAGTCTTTATAAGACTCCTTTTCAAGGAATTATATTAATTTAAAAAAAAATTATATAAAAAATCGATTTTTCATTTATTCAACTATTAAATCTGTACCAGACGTAAAAAAATTCCATTGAATTCACAATACGGTTTTGAAGTTAATTTTTTTCTTGAATTTTTTCTACTAAATATTTTTTTATTGATCATATAGTATTTATCGTTATGAATGATTATAAGAAGCGTTTATATACTGAAGACAAAGGAGGAACGAAGACGACGCGTTAGGTTATAAATACGTCATTTTGAGTCCGACATTTCAGTTTTTATAAATCTGTCTTCAAAATCGTGATCAGCGACCCCGAAAACCTTATTGGGGTACCAAAAATAGGCTCAATTAGCAATTGTTTTCAAGATATTACTAACTTGCTAACGATTACTAATCTTGCTAATTTTTCGCTGATTTTTTATTATATAGCGTCCATTATACTCAAAACTGGCCATCCGAAAATGGATGAAACCTTCAAAATTGGTGCATCAAAATAGGTGCATCTATTCTAGTGCTGATAAAATTTTTGGATGCATTTAACATTGCTGGCGCCTTGATTAATACTGATAAGCTTAAATAAATAACACTGGTAAAAATAAAAAGTGTGTACAAGTGTGTCAGAAGTGATTAAAACTGTGCCAAACTGTGCAAAACTATATAAATTTAATACAAATAGTTCAGATAAGTTTAAAAGTATTCCAAACTGTCCCAAACGAAGCTTATAAAAAGTGCCAAGTTGTAGCAATTCGCCGGAATACGGAACACTTTTGCATACTTTAGCACACTTTAGCACACTTTAGCACACTTTTGCTACAAATTAGATTAAATAATTTTTTTGTTTTCTCTTTTTATTACTATGCATCCTTTTTTTTATGACAATAATTTTAAGAATATTTAAAATAAAAAAATTAAATTTTTTTGTATTATATTATATTTTTCTTTATTAAAATTAAAAAAACCGAAAGGAAATCAGTGGTGGGTGCAGAAAATATTTTCAGGGGATCCTGTAAAATTTTACACTTTTTTAATTTATTTTTTATACAATAACCATGCTAACAAATTATTGAATACATGAATAGTATATTTATGGCTCGTATCCAGAAAAGTAAAGAATGGCCTAAATTGTACGGAAATTATCTTCTGAGGAGTAGCCGAGGATGGTAAACTGCGATGTGGGACATTATTTATTTATGTACAAGGGCCGTATAAAATTTTTCTGCGATAGTAGCGAGAAATTTCGATTTTCTCGGCCGCGCAGCGGCCAGGAAATCACACTTTCGT
Organism: Anagrus nilaparvatae; assembly: GCA_022575985.1. NCBI lineage: Eukaryota > Metazoa > Arthropoda > Insecta > Hymenoptera > Mymaridae > Anagrus > Anagrus nilaparvatae. The sequence continues at coordinate 24,809,340 of JAKSXM010000247.1, read as the reverse complement.
GGCTACTGTCCAAAAAATATTTTTGAGTTTTTTCTTGTCAGCGGCCAGAAAGCAAGCATTTCCTGGCCGTCGCGCGATTTAAAAATACGTGTTTTCTTTCCACTGATGGAGAAAAATTATGTTTTGGACTCGGTCGTAAAAAAAGAATTTCCCAGATCGCAGTTTGCCATCCTCGGGTACGCCTCGGATTGCAATTTGCGTGCGGTCTGGGCAATTCTTCATTTTTAAGGCCTAGGATAAAAATATACTAATTTTTTAGCATAAGATAATCCACTGCTCCGAAAATGACATCTTTTGATGAACCTGAAAAATTCCAAAAATTTTATTCACAAGAAAACATTGATTTTGGCATATAAACTATAGACATAAAATTTACCTTGTGTGTATATTTTTTTTATTAATGCGAAGGAATTTCGAGGTGATCGTTTCTTCTCTTTTATATATAATATAAAAAGCAGCTGCTATGATTCCTGTATTGTTATAATAAAAATCTAGGAATTAATAAAAAATTTTTTTTTTCAATTCAGTTTTATAATTATTTGCTATAATATTTAATTAGTAAAAATTTGTATCGTACGTACACTGAATCAAATGAATTTAATTTTTCATATAAATAATTGCATCTGCTTTTAAATCTACAGTAAAACAGTGAAATATAAATAATTATTAAAAATCTCGAAAGAATAATATTTTTTAAACAAAAAATAATTTTAATACAAACCTTATAATCGGAAAAGCGCTCCAAAATTTTTAACTTGAAAGAAATAAAATAAAAAAATCAGTTTGCAAGCCTAAATCTTATCAATTAAAAAAATTATACACGTATACCTCTTTTGGGGAATAGCAAAAGTTATACTAAAAAATAAATATGCATGTAAAAATTTTGAAAAAATATAATAATAATCATTTAAAAAGCTAGAATATTCAAAAAAAGTCTTACATCGAACGTAGTCCCAAGCAGGTACCAAGACGAGTCCCACACAAGACAAAATAAATATTATTGAAACTGATGGTTTGCCAGGTGTGAACGCCCCACTTATTTGCGCAAAATACTTGTTTGTCTTGTTTCATCTCTCTTGTACGCACTTTAAACCGTGCTTGAAACATGAAATTTTTAAATAGCCCAGTATTAAATAGGTAGTTGTCCTGCGAAGACTTTTTTAATATTATATTTTTTATGGGACTACGTTCGATGTAAGCCTTTTTTTGAATATTCTAGCTTTTTAAATGATTATTATTCAAAATTTTTACATGCATATTTATTTTTTAGTATAACTTTTGCTATTCCCCAAAAGAGGTATACGTGTATAATTTTTTTAATTGATAAGATTTAGGCTTGCAAACTGATTTTTTTATTTTATTTCTTTCAAGTTAAAAATTTTGGAGCGCTTTTCCGATTATAAGGTTTGTATTAAAATTATTTTTTGTTTAAAAAATATTATTCTTTCGAGATTTTTAATAATTATTTATATTTCACTGTTTTACTGTAGATTTAAAAGCAGATGCAATTATTTATATGAAAAATTAAATTCATTTGATTCAGTGTACGTACGATACAAATTTTTACTAATTAAATATTATAGCAAATAATTATAAAACTGAATTGAAAAAAAAAATTTTTTATTAATTCCTAGATTTTTATTATAACAATACAGGAATCATAGCAGCTGCTTTTTATATTATATATAAAAGAGAAGAAACGATCACCTCGAAATTCCTTCGCATTAATAAAAAAAATATACACACAAGGTAAATTTTATGTCTATAGTTTATATGCCAAAATCAATGTTTTCTTGTGAATAAAATTTTTGGAATTTTTCAGGTTCATCAAAAGATGTCATTTTCGGAGCAGTGGATTATCTTATGCTAAAAAATTAGTATATTTTTATCCTAGGCCTTAAAAATGAAGAATTGCCCAGACCGCACGCAAATTGCAATCCGAGGCGTACCCGAGGATGGCAAACTGCGATCTGGGAAATTCTTTTTTTACGACCGAGTCCGAAACATAATTTTTCTCCATCAGTGGAAAGAAAACACGTATTTTTAAATCGCGCGACGGCTAGGAAATGCTTGCTTTCTGGCCGCTGACAAGAAAAAACTCAAAAATATTTTTTGGACAGTAGCCACGAAAGTATGATTTCCTGACCGCTGCGCGGCCGAGAAAATCGAAATTTCTCGCTACTATCGCAGAAAAATTTTATACGGCCCTTGTACATAAATAAATAATGTCCCACATCGCAGTTTACCATCCTCGGCTACTCCTCAGAAGATAATTTCCGTACAATTTGGGCCATTCTTTACTTTTCTGGATACGAGCCATAAATATACTATTCATGTATTCAATAATTTGTTAGCATGGTTATTGTATAAAAAATAAATTAAAAAAGTGTAAAATTTTACAGGATCCCCTGAAAATATTTTCTGCACCCACCACTGATTTCCTTTCGGTTTTTTTAATTTTAATAAAGAAAAATATAATATAATACAAAAAAATTTAATTTTTTTATTTTAAATATTCTTAAAATTATTGTCATATAAAAAAAGGATGCATAGTAATAAAAAGAGAAAACAAAAAAATTATTTAATCTAATTTGTAGCAAAAGTGTGCTAAAGTGTGCTAAAGTGTGCTAAAGTATGCAAAAGTGTTCCGTATTCCGGCGAATTGCTACAACTTGGCACTTTTTATAAGCTTCGTTTGGGACAGTTTGGAATACTTTTAAACTTATCTGAACTATTTGTATTAAATTTACATAGTTTTGCACAGTTTGGCACAGTTTTAATCACTTCTGACACACTTGTACACACTTTTTATTTTTACCAGTGAAATAAAATACTTTTATCTGATGCAAAATTATTTTACACAACCTCACCATTGATTTATTTGACCCATTCTTATTTTCTTGCAAGAAAACATTTTTAATTGTATGGAAAATTCGGAATTTTCTAGAAAATAATTATACCTTGTCTTACCTGGTTTCATCTGATTTTATCCGGAATTACCTGGTTACACCGAGTGATAATCAAAACACGAGTTTCAGTTGTTATAAAAAGGAAACGTTCTGGAAAATTCAATGCTGATAAATTTCAGAATATTCTTTCATCTGATGCAAAATTATTTTAATTAGCTTAACCGCAGATTTATTTTACCCGTGCTTGTTTTCTCGGAAAAAAACATTTTTTAATGGGTGGAAAACTCGTAAAATCCAGAAATCATAAACAAAGTGATAAATTTAAATTATTTATTATACATTTATCTGGTTTCTGTTTTTTGTGTCTGCTTCTGAATGGAACATAATTTCTTTAACATTACACAACTCGGAAAAATCCGGAAAATAAAAGAAAATTAATAATGTAATATTTTTCTTTCTTTAAACATCTCTGCATGGACCATTTGATAGGAACAGAATTTTCTGGAAGAAAGGAAACAATTAAATACTCGAAAAGTTTCGAAAATTTTCGGAAAATCATAAAAATTTTATGTATCGGAAAAAGTATTTGCTCAAATGTCAATTGCTTTAGGTTTTTAGTTTAGTACATTTCTTTTATCTATTATTTTCTAATTTTGAACAGAAAAACATTTTTTAATGTTTAATAACTAGAAAAATTTGAGGAAGCTGATATAAAAAATTATTCTTGTTATAACAACTGACTTATGTTTTGGTAATAACTCGAAAAAAACCAAGTGGTTTCCGGATAAAGCCAGGTGGAACCAGGTAACACTAGGTAAATGATTTTCCTAGTTTTCCACACAATTAAAAATGTTTTCTTGCAAGAAAATAATGATGGATCAAATAAATCAACGATTAAACTGTTTAATTTTGCATCGCAGATAAAAGGATATAATATGTTAATTAAGCTTATCAGCATTGAATTGTCCTCAATATCATAAAATAAATATTACCTAAACCAAAACAAACACTGTATAATAAACAGTGTACAAAGAGGGAGAATAAGCGATCTTTTAATTGTTATTTTTTGCAAAAAGTTTAGATAATCTAAATTTAACCTTGTAAAATGCTATAGATTAAACATAATTATCTTATTTATTTATAATTATTACAATTAAAAAAAAAATTATTATAAAAGAATGTATCTGTATAAATAAGAATATTCTTTAAATTATGAGCAAGAAACAAATACTACTACTTATATCTATTATAAATATGTAAAAGTAAAAAAAATACCTGTTCTTTCTCATTCCAGGGAAATGTTCCCTTTGAGCTTAATTTTACAGAAGAATTCCTAGCTGTCAAGGGACAAGTTGTTTCATCAATATTCTCTGAACCATTAATTGGGGCAACCATTTCTATAATTGTGAGTGATAAGCAGGCTCGCATTGAATATGCATTCATTAAAGCCAAAAATCCCATTATAGCAAATACCCATCTCTGTGATACATAAGTACCTTTAAAAAATATTTTTAGTTGCATTTATTTTTAGTGGCAGTCACATTTATTCAGCGTTAGTTTGAATTTATATTTTTTTTTGTTTAACTAATAGCTATTGTATAAAACATGTATAAAACCAGCAAAATGTACACGGTTAGGTAAGTTAGGTTGTTTTGCATGAATTACTTGAAATTTCAAGTAAAGCAGCCTAGCTGATTTCTTTCTCACAATTTTTTTTGGTTTTTTGAAGGTTCAAACTACATTGGAACCTCGTTCATCCAGATTAGGTAATGCGGACCCCGATACGGATTTCCTAAAAATCCGATTAATACAGAGAAATGAATAAGTTACTCATATAAAGTTGAAAAAATTGGTCAGGATGATTAAAAGCTTTTTGATACCGCATTTAAGACATAAGGTCAATTGAAAAACGAACTTAAACACGGTTCAATAAAATAATTTTTTATTTAATTGTTATAAGAATAATTTAGAAAAAAAAATTAAATATGTCTCTTTTTTCGGACTAAACTGCTTGTCCGGTTGATCCAGAAACCGAATAATTGAGATCCGAATAATCGAGATTTAATTGTACTTGCAAACATGGGTTGGATCTGTGTACCTTAAAATTTTTTCTTTTTTCGATTACAGGACCGATTACATTAGATACAGAAAGATAGACCGAGTTAAGTATATTACGAATTTTTTGCGCTTAAAAAATTTTACTAACCCCAGAACTTATATGACATGATAAATTTGCAACAACATTTTGTCTAATTTTTGTTTATTTACCGAAAAATGTGATTTCACAAAAACTTTATTAATTCAGAGTTTTCATTTTCGAGTTTTTACTAAATTCACTGATATCAGCAAATTTACGATTTTTATCGAATTTACAAACGGAATATACTATATAATTACTATTTCTTCTGTATATTTATAAGATTTAATTTTGACAGCTGTGTATAAATTAGTACAGAAAAATAATAGTTATTACTTACAGCATGATCCAAGCAGCATTCTTTATAAAAAAAATTTAATACGCTAATGATTAAAATACTAAAAAATATAAAATGATCCAAAAAAAGTAGATTCTTCTATTATACCCTAGCTGTTATCAGAGTGATTACGTATAAAAAATTGGAGTTTCACAACAATAATGTTTGTAATTCATAAAACGGTATAATTATGTTTATTAATGTAAGTCAAGTTTAGGGACTTGTAAAAATATTCGCGCCGTATAACGTGAGATTAAAACTATATTTGATACGCATCGTGAAAATAATAAAAAATGGTTTTTTTTAATCTGAAAATAAATATTTAAAGATATAAAAGTATATATGGATTGATATTTCTAAATTGTAAACGAGTTGTATCTTCAAAGCAAAAACAACATTTTTTTATGAATTCCAACTTTAAAACTTCGTTATTTTCACACAAATCCATTAAAAAGCTCCACCATTTTCATTTATTTGTTCAGCAATACCATGCTTGTAATTTTACCGATAAAAAAATATGAAATAGGTAGTCGTCGAACAGAAAACTTTGGTCCAAAAATTGTATTCAATAGTCTAGCTCGTAATTGGTTATTATTTGGCCCTGAAATAAAATTAAAAAAAAAACAATAGGGAATGAAAATATGGGGTACAAGTAATATATTTGATTAACATGGAGTTAAAGCTGTGAAAAAAGCCCGTATTAGGTTAAATTACCCAATATGAGGAGAAATTAATAACATGAGGCAAAATAGCTGAAAACCGATTTTTAACTCAAAAATGTAGTCACCGAGGTTAAAAAGGGTTCCCGGGTTCAAAAATAAGTCTGTTCGGTACAACTGGACTCTCCAGGGTCTAATTGCCTTACAAGGGATCAAATGGACAATCATAGCTCAAGACTGATTTTGAACGCAAAAATAGATCTCTCGTGGTAAAAAAGGGTTTCCGGGTTAAAAATGATGTCGGTTTGATACAAGAGGACTCTCCAGAGTCAAATTGTCGTCCAAGGAGTCAAAAGAGTCACACAATAGGCAAAAATGAATATTTAACATAAAAACCAAGGTTCGAATTCTGAGTTTCAGAGTAAAAAAAAACTATATTTAATTTTCGTCATATTAAATTGTATTTCTTTGTTGACACCATTTAGGTTCTAAACTTGGAAGAATTAACAAAGTCTGGAGCATGGTTTTATTTGCGATTTTTTTTGAAAGCATGTCCATGGAATTTTTCGAAGGTAATTTTAGTTTTTGGGGTCGCTGATTCCAAATCCGAAATCCATTTTGACCTAACGTGGTCCAATTTAGGTCATTTTTAACGTTTTTGTTGCCATTTTTTGTTAAAATTTTTAATATATTACCATTTTTCTCACATTACACTAATGTTTTTTGGGTTTCTATACCTAATTATCATATAATATAGTATATCTACTCATACAAAAAAAAATGGTAGCCCATAATAGGGATTCTTAGGCTATTTTTCACGCTTTTTGGGCTAATTTTAGAGATTTTTATGAAATAATACCAATTTTTATCTACAGTTTATCTACTGTATATATACAGTATTCTAAGTCCGTTTCACTTCCCCCCTCCCTCCTAAAAAAGTCACTTTTTCACCCCCTCCCCCCCCCCCCCTTATCCAAGCCATACTTTTTCAAATACCCCAACCAATGAACATATTCCATGTTAAAAATTATTTAATTCTAACATATAATAATTATGTAAAACAGTCATTTATCAATCATGTGATTATTAATTATATATCTGATTTTTAGCTTGAAAAGGTCAACACACTGGTTGACGAAACGTCGCAAATTAATAAAGTTTTATTAAATAATTATTACTTGATCTATGTTTTATAAATTATTTTATATTTCTATATATACTATTTGTAATAATTAATTAATGTTGTGGCATACCCAAGTCACTTAATTAGAAAATTTTTAATTTTGGGACTTATCAATATTGGGAATAATCTTGGTTATGGACTTGGAATAATTTTGATTTAGATACCTATAGAATAATACGCGTTTTGAGAACCAGAATAGTTTGCGTTTAGAATCTTAACATCTACACACCAGTCTTGAAGGAAAATTTATCCGATCCAAAATGGTGACAAGAACGGATTGTTTCTACTCATTAAAGACAATTTGTACATGACAAAAACACCCGGGAAAAAACTGGAACTGCTGCGCTTTTCAAAAAATTCAAAAAAAACGTATTTTATATGCATAACAGTACAAAACCTACGCAATTTTAGAATTTTCAAGCATAATTATAGAATTTTTTTTTGAATCAATACTATTCTGTTTTATTTATGATTCCAGGAAAAATATAGTAGTAAAACATTAAAATTTTTGAAAAATAATTAAATAAAGATTATTTTAAGGGCGGCACTTTAATTTTATCTTGTATCTCTTACATGTGAATTTGGGTTATTATCATGGTACAATCATCCCTGAGCACTAAAAATTTTTCTTGACATTTATATTCCATAAAAATATATTCTATTATCAAACAACAATCGATTTCATGACTAGAGAAGTTTATAAAGTGCTTAATTTATCAATTTCACTGATAAGAGGCAACAGTCTCAATTTTTTCATTCAAGGATCCAGGAAGTATTCCCAAACTCCTTATATCTTGATTGTAACCTTTTTCTCAGACTTAAAACTCTTTCAGATATTATTTTCCGAAATTATATGAAGTTCTTGCACACAAAAAAACAGAATCAAATATTTATTTAGTCTTCGAATAATTATTTTCAACTCATTTAATTATTAGAATTCAAATTTTTATCTACATGAAATTTCAGTTCTGAAAGACTACATGCTTTAAATTTCTTCGAATTCAATATATTATGATATTATGTTAAAAAATGATACTGTATTATTACATAATAGCTGAAAAAAAATTTAGGCTCAGAAAGAAGTTGTAAGTGTGTAATAACTCAAAACTGAAATGTCATTTAGATAAAAAATTGGGATTATAATAATTAAATGAGTTGAAAATAATTATTCTAAGACTAAATAAATATTTGATTCTGTTTTTTTGTGTACAAGAATTTCATATAATTTCAGAAAATAATGTCTGAAAAAGTTTTAAGTCTGAGAAAAATTTTACAATTACAATATATTTGAAATACTCCCTGGACCCTTGAATGAAAAAATTAAGACTGTCGCCTGTTATCAGTGAAATTGAAAAATTAAGCATTTTATAAACTTCTCTAATCATGAAATTGATTGTTATTTGATAATAGAATATATTTTTCTGGAATATAAACGTCAAGAAAAATTTTTAGTGCTCAGGGATGATTGATACCATGATAATAACCCAAATTCACATGTAAGAGATACAAGATAAAATTAAAGTGCCGCCCTTAAAATAATCTTTATTTAATTATTTTTCAAAAATTTTAATGTTTTACTACTTACTATATTTTTCCTGGAATCATAAATAAAACAGAATAGTATTGATTCAAAAAAAAATTCTATAATTATGCTTGAAAACCCTAAAATTGCGTAGGTTTTGTACTGTTATACATATAAAATACGTTTTTTTTGAATTTTTTGAAAAGCGCAGCAGTTCCAGTTTTTTCCCGGGTGTTTTTGTCATGTACAAAGTGTCTTTAATGAGTAGAAACAATCCGTTCTTGTCACCATTTTGGATCGGATAAATTTTCCTTCAAGACTGGTGTGTCTAGTAAAGGTGATAATTACATTTATAAAAATAAAAAATTGTATTGTAATAATATTCTATCAGTGAGTTTTTGGGTGCTACTACCGATTTGGTTCCAGGGGCCAAATCACTATATTTATCCGGAAGTAGCCTTTATATATTTTTCATTATTGGGTACTTTGAGCTTAAGGGGCTTAAAAAATTATAATTTTTCGTTGATAAATGAATAAACAGAGAAAAATGTTTCAAGAAGAAGCAAAAAATTTTTGTTTCTTAATGAAAAATAAGTGGTTCTTCATAACAATCACAATTTGGCTGCCCTATTCATTGATTTATTAATCTGATAACTATCTTATTCTATTAATTTGGTGACATAAGACTATTTTAAACAATTTAGTGTTTAAAATATTTTAGAAAAATATCTAAAACGTTTTTCGGAATTTTCATTGATTTTTATTTGCAAATTACAGGGGGGTGGAGGGGGCGATCGCGCCTTCCAAAGGTCTGGGGCGCCAAATACACTGTAAAAATTTTTTATTGTGAAATCACAAAAAATGTAATGGAAATAAATTTCATGAGCAAAAGTTTTGTAAAAGTTACAAAACAATAGATTTGTAAAATCACAAACATCATTTTGTATTTTCACAAAAGTAATTGTGTGATTTTAATATACAAAATTTTTGTAAAATCACATTTTAAAAAAAAATATTTAAAAAATTTTTTTTTATTTATTATCTAAATTATTTTTATACTCATAGAATTTCTATAATTTTTAATCACATATATTTTTTTATTATTTTAATTTAAAGTAAACATCCTGGATATTAAGATTAAATTTTATTCTATAAAGTTTTTTTTAATTTATTTTTTTTTTTATTTTATTTGCCTTGACTCAGGATCGAACTCTCGAAGTTCAGGTTACCAGCTTCACGATTTACCATTATGCTAAAGAAGGTTTGACAATATATTTTTAAATTGCGGGTGTCATGCTTCGTTTGATTTATCATATATTTTTTTTTTCGTAAATTTTAATATTATTTTTAAGCATTTGATTTTTATAAACTAAAAATAATCTAATTATTATTTAAAAATAAAAAAAATTAAATTATTACCTCTCGCGAATTAAAATCCATTGATCATGAAAAATAAATGCGATTTTTCCTCGGTAGGTAATTTAAGTGCAATTTGAGCCATTTTTGATTTTTCTGGCCAAGATTCATATTATACTTAAGAATTTTATTGCATTGATAGCTCATTTTTCATAGTAAAATTATGGAAAAAAAATTATATTTATATATCGACCATTACTGGGCACAAAATTTTTTTGTCTTTAAAATTTTGGTTTTGAAAGAACTAAGTGCGGGAATTTGATTTCTCATCTCTTTTTTAATTTGAGTATAAGGCTTGTAAGTTTACAAAATCTTTAGGGAATCACAAAGAAATTTTATTTTTCAATAACATTTGTGATTTCACAAGCGCTTTGTATTTAAACAAAACAAATTTTTTTAAAATCACAAAAAATTTTGTAATTTTACAAAATCTATAGGAAATCACAAAAAAATTGTATTTTTCAATAACGTTTGTGATATTACAAGCGCTTAGTATTTTTACAAAACTTATACTATGTAAATTTTTTTAAAATCACAAAAAATTTTTACAGTGTATATCTAAGGGATCAAAATTCTTATTGCGATACTTGTATTTAGTTTTTTATGCAAAATATTTTAAATATAATAAAACTTTGATATTTTTTTAAAATCAGGGTCCAAGATTTAGGCAAATTACCTATAAAATACCCTGCCAACTAGCTGGCACTAAGGTTCCTCAAACAATGAGCTTAATACTTCAATATGCCACAGATCTCACCGATTACAAGCATGCAATTATACATTCATTTCTATTGACTTTTAAAAGTTTTTTTTATTGATAAAAAATTGTGGAATAAATTTTCAAAAAATTAATCAGATTCGAGATATCGAGTAAAAATCGTACTTTCTAATATAAGTACTTTAATGGAATTAAATGAGGTATTGCACTAAAAAAAAAAAAAAATATTGCAGTTTTTTTAATTTTTTTGTTTTTTTAATTTTGAGAAAAAAATTTTGAAAAAATTCCGTATCAGATGCAAAAAAATTAATATAAACCAACTTTCTAAAACTAGTACTCTCATAGAAATAAATTAGTTACTACGTCCAAAGAGAAAAAAAATTTGGTGTTTTTTGTATTTTTTTGTGGCGAAAATTTTCAAAAGATTAATTGTCAGATTCAATATCGAGTAAAAATCGTACTTTCAAATATATAAAGTACTTTCATGGAAATAAATGAGGTATTACATCCAAATTAAAAAAAAAAAGTAGTTTGAGATTTTTTGATGAAAAAATTTTTGAAAAAAAAATTAGGTTTTAATTCCATAATGGTTGTGAAATATCACCGGTTACATACGCACACACACACACACACACACATACTTTTTTTAAAAATCGGTTTTTTAGCTTCCTGAGGTCTCAAAATGTGCATAAATGCCAAAAAATTAAAAATCAAAATTTGACCCATCACAAAGATTCCTCATATAGGAACCAAAAAAAAATATTATTTTACAGGGAACTTATATTATGATCTCACAAAAAAAATTTAATGTTTAATAATACTCCAGTCAAATCACGGGGGGGGGGGGGGTGGTATTGTTTGTGGCCGCCACCAGATTTGGTCTATTATAGGTTTTTTGGGTCGATGAACACGAAAATCGGGGTCTTTTCTATGCGTAATTGGGGCTTGACCCTTAAATCGGGTAAAACTGCCCCTAAAAAGGGCATTTTTGCTGTATTCATTGTAAGCTTTTGAAATTTGGTCTACGGGGGTTTTTTGGGTCGCTGATAACGAATATTGAAGTTATAACTATGAAAAATTACCCCTTGACCCTTAAATCGGGCAAAACTACCCCTAAAAGGGGTGTTTTCACTACTTTCACTCTATCCATCCAAGATTCGACCTATTAGGGTATTTTGGCTCGCTGATCACAAAAATCGATGTATTTTCAATTAAAACTTTACTCTTAAATTAGCCAAAACTACCCCAAAAAGGGGTATTTTTGCAACTTTCACTCTAGCCCTCCAAGATTTGGTCTTATAAAGGTTTTTGGGGTCGCTGATCACGAATATTGAAGTTATAACTATGAAAAATAACCCCTTCACCCTTAAATTGGGCAAAAGTACCCCTAAAAGGGGTGTTTTTTCTACTTTCGCTCTAGCCCTCCAAGATTTGGTCCTAAAGGGTTTTTTAGGTCGCTGATCACGAAAATCGCGTTTTTTTCAATTAAAAATTAGGTCTTCAGCCTCGAATTTGCTAAAACTACTCCTTAAATGTTTGAAAGGTATAAATAAATGAATCATACATTTTACAAGTTATCTTATTTATAAAATAAAGGTAAACAAATGTTTTATCATTAGAAAAATTTTTCTTGCATTAAACAAAACTTTTATTATGCCTCAAAATAACCCTTCAAGGGCTGTTTATTGTGATCAGCGACCTAAAAACCCCTATTAGACTAAATCTTAGAATGCTAGAACGAATATAGCGAAAGCGCCCGTTTTAGGAGTAGTTTCGACTAATATAAGGTTGCAGAGTTACGTTTTAATTGAAAAGACATCGATTTTTGTGATCAGTGCCCCAAAAAACCCTATTACACCAAATCTTTAAGGGCTAGATTGAAAGTAGCGAAAACACCCCTTTTAGGGGCAGTTTTGCCCAATTTAAGGGAGAAGGGGTAATTTTTCATAGTTATAACTGCAATATTCGTTATCAGCGACCCAAAAAACCCCCGTAAACCAAATTTCAAAGGCTTAAAGTGAATACAGCAAAAATGCCCTATTTAAGGGCAGTTTTGCCCGATTTAAGGGTGAAGGGGTAATTTTTCATAGTTATAACTGCAATATTCGTTATCAGGGACCCAAAAAACCCCCGTAAACCAAATTTCAAAGGCTTAAAGTGAATACAGCAAAAATGCCCTAGTTAAGGGCAGTTTTGCTCGATTTAAGGGTGAAGGGGTAATTTTTCATAGTTATAACTGCAATATTCGTTATCAGCGACCCAAAAAACCCCCATATACCAAATTTCAAAGGCTTACAGTGAATACAACAAAAATGCCCTAGTTAAGGGCAGTTTTGCCCGATTTAAGGGTGAAGGGGTAATTTTTCATAGTTATAACTGCAATATTCGTTATCAGCGACCCAAAAAACTCCCATATACCAATTTTCAAAGGCTTACAGTGAATACAACAAAAATGCCCTAGTTAAGGGCAGTTTTGCCCGATTTAAGGGTGAAGGGGTAATTTTTCATAGTTATAACTGCAATATTCTTTATCAGCGACCCAAAAAACCCCCGTATACTAAATTTCAAAGGCTTATGTGATTTTGAAGTTAGATTTTTTTTTCGTGATCTTGAAAGTATCGTTTGGATTTATTTTAAAAAAATCAATAATTGTTTCTATTTCATTGTCTTTTTGAATAAAATTAAATGCTGGGTTAATTAAATTATTAATTAAACATATTATAATAAAAATATTATTATTTAATCATTTATATTGCACTATAGTGTGATATTTTCCGCAGATGTTTTTAATAATTTTCAAGAACTAAACCATGGCCCATGCATGGGCGCACACACACAGAAATCTCTGAATTTATGAGCGTATTCCGCCCATGGAGGTTTATAGGATACCTTTATCAAAATTTTGAAAATTTGCATTGATTACGACATAATAAGACACATTTTGATACAAGTACGCACAAGCAGATATTCACGTAAATACGCAAAAAATAGTAAATTTTTAACCAGGGGAGCAAAAAAAAAAGGATCTTAAACTGCGATCTGGGGCATTATTTTTTTGCTCCCATCCCCATGAATAAAACACAATTTTTTTTCTCAGTGGGGAGAAAACGCGTTTTTTTTGCGGGGCGAGTCGAGTAAGAAAAATTACAAAAATTTTAGGGCACCTGACAAAAAATTTTAAATCGCCCCCTCCAAAACCAGTTTCTGGATACAGGCACACTGCATTAAAACTAAATGTGAAAATCTGCTTTCAGAAATAGTATATTACGACTCGTGGCCAGAAAAATAAAGAATGGCCCAAATCGCATGTAAATTACATTACATCGCATGTAAACTGCGATTTGGGGCATTCTTTTTTTATGGCCCACGGTCGTATACGATTTTTCTGCATCAGTGGCGAGAAAACACGTCTTTGCTGGACGCGCAGCGGCCGGGAAATACGTGCTTTCTGGCCGCTGACCAGAAAATTTTTTTATTATACCTGAAATATCTTCCAACCCAGTACTTTACTCTGCAGTCAAAAACAATTTTTTATTTTTTTAACTTTTTTTAACACTTTACAATGTTAAAAATTAAAAAAGAGGAAAAAATACTTTAAATTTAATTTAATTTAATTTTATGGAAATAAAATAATTCTTTTTTAGATTACATAACTTTATTCAAGATATATTAATACAATGAATCACTATTCATGTTGCGCTATGATTTTTTTTTTTTTTGAGATTCATGAATACATACAATTAAAACACTACAGTTTAAATTAAATTATCTTAAAAAAAACTGAAGAATTCTAAATGAAAAATATTTAACAGAACGCTACACAACATTGCTTTAATAATAACTTATAACTTTTGTTATTTATTTAAATTAAAAAAATTAATTGTAAAAAAGTTGTCTCCTAGTCGTACATTTAAAAAAAAGTAAAAAAAAAAGTTATTGGCAAAATACATTGAGAATTCATCTCAATTTCTTTTTGTTTTATTTTTATTACTTATAATTATTAACTATTCTCTAGGACAGTAAAACTGTCATAAATACTAATTTATCACAATATTGTGAATGTAATAAATTATTTTTCATTTCACTGACTTACATTTATTATTATTTTTCATTTACTATATGAATAAGTCTTTACATATTAAAACATTGAATACAAAATTCATTTTTTAAGCATGAGTTTCGATGATTAATTGGATCACAGCTCTGAAGATTTGAGGCGGAATATTAATTTCTACATTTTAAAAATTATAATTAATTATACTAGAATAATATTCCATTTTTATAAAAACTTAGTAAGCCTTATTCATAACTGTGAAAACTATGAAATTAATAAAAATCTTTTTGAAGTTAAAGAAATTAACATTTTAATTAATTTAACACGTTGGCTGCATTTTCATATTTTCGTAGTTGATATCCTAGTGCGTCATGGTTGTAATACGTCCATGATTTTTTCTGAACTAAAATTTTTAACGTCCTTAAAATAAAATTAATTATTGATATCAAAGGTATTTTCGAGCTGATAATGAGTGGAGTACATCTATTCTCCTTTTCAGCCAAAAATGTAACTAGATAACTGATCTAATTCATAGAAAAATTTTTTTTCTGAAAACGCACGCAGGCCCCGAAAAACATGGGCATATTACGCCCATGACGCAGCCAACGTGTTAACATATTATTTTATTTGAAATATTATCTGGAAACTTTATTCTAATACATCAGTCTAATGTAGAATATTCTTAGTACTTACATTTTATTATAAAAATTATAAAATTTTATCAAAAATCTTTCTCAGAGCTGATCCTATACTTTTATAAATTTACATAGATTTATTTTTTTATTTTTTTAAACAAATTTATTCTCATAAAAAGCTTAAAAAATATTAATAATAAAAAAAGACAAAGTTTAATATAAATTAATCTTTGACTTTTCTGTACATTAATTAATACTCACATATATATATATGAATTAACATGTATGAGATTCTTAATATATATCAATTCTATCTTTTAGAATATACGGGAATATATAAAATTAAATTTTTAATTTATTAATAATGTAAGGAAATTAAATTACTTCAAAAGTTTTACAAAATTTTAAAATACATATTTCTTAATTTATATAAGAATGGTTAACAAATTATTTGCATGATTTATAAAAAAAAAAAATATATTTAATCACTAAATTTGACTTTTTAAATATATCTTAAATTCATATAAAATTTATTTACTTTTTTTTGTCCTTTTTTTCATTTTTTTTATCTAAGTTTTTAGTCCTTCTCACGATATAATACAATAGGATTCACATTTACACTCACACAAACTTTATAATTATTATGCCTCACAAAACTGCTTAAATCTAAAATTATTTGAAAAAAATCTGTACAGTCAAAATCAATAATATTTTTTATACTTTTCTTTTTTTACTTTTTTTTGTAAATTAAAATTTACATATTTATAGCCCCGTTTTTATTGGAAAAAAATTTGAAAAATTTG
Organism: Anagrus nilaparvatae; assembly: GCA_022575985.1. Classification (NCBI taxonomy): domain Eukaryota; kingdom Metazoa; phylum Arthropoda; class Insecta; order Hymenoptera; family Mymaridae; genus Anagrus; species Anagrus nilaparvatae. The sequence continues at coordinate 24,792,967 of JAKSXM010000247.1, read as the reverse complement.
CTCTGTTCTAAAGTAAGGACATTAATAGCTACGTTATGAACAGAATAAGAAATGTAAAAAATTTAACTTTATGTAATCATGTTGGTAAATAATTTTAGTTTTAAATTTCAAATTTTTTAAAAATATTCCAAAACTGGAGACCTTGGCAATTTTTTTAATACTTTAAATTGAATATTGAAAAAATTACCAAAAATTGAATTACATAAATAAATTTTTTAACAGCAATTTTTTTAACCAATTAAGCAAATTACTTAAAACGACCAATATTATTGATGTATACAAAAATTTTAAATATCTTTAATAAAAAAAAGAAATTTTTTTTCAATGAAAACGTTTAGATACAATTTGTAACTTAGTATTTTTTTTTTTTCATTTATTTTCTCTCACTTGTTGTCAGTAGTATACCAGAGAAAAGTTGTATTAATAATACAAAACAAAGAAAACTTTGTTTCAGCAAAAATTTTGTTCCTTGAAGGGTAATTAATTAATTTTTTTAATCTACTCTACCATATTTAGGTACAATAGCATGATTTTGAATCCAAAGGTTACAGTTGTCATAATCAGTTTCTGCTTTAGGATCTTCATGCACAATAAGAACTTTCTTTGATTGTTCAATTTCTTTAACTTCTCCATGATGAACAAAATATTTAAAGAGATTTTGCATGGCTTGAAGATGCCTTCTTTGTTGAGGAGTTTCATTAGGGAAAATGCCTAAAATGGCTTTAGCGTCATTATCTACGCCAGCTAAAGAAGATTCTGGGAAAGTGGATACATAAAATGGAATTTCTTTCTTTTCATTTCGATTTGCAAGTACTAGTAATGGACATACAACTCTGATATCTGAAATCATTGTAGCTAAGCCTTCTGCAGTAGAGTTATACCTTTTCAGAGCTTCCTCAGTTAAATTAAGATGTCCTATGAGCGACCCTTTAATAATTTTCTGTACTTCTACTTCAGTCAAATTTTGTGAAAGTATTGAACTAGGTACTCCAGATTGAGCTGATGTGCCCATAACAACTTTTACTGGAAGAGGGTTCTTAATAACTTCACCAATATCGTCTTTAAGATATTTTCCATCTTTGACTAACCATTCATGTTTATTGTTAATTGCTTCTTCCTCTTTTACTTCTGGAAGTCCAAGCTCTTTTGAATGCCAAGAATCTGGTACTGCTTTCATAAGATCATCTGCTGTCTTGTTATTTAAACACGTAAGATCTGAGCATTTGATATTATCCATAAATTGTTCGTTTATTTTTTGAGAAGCTTCAAGTTCTCTACTTGGGAATAAAGAACTTCCACTTGAAATCCAAGCTCTGGCAAATTTACCTTTTGCTTCATTTGAAAGCATTAGTGCAGTTACCAAAGTTCCACCTGCACGATGTCCCCATAAAGTAACCTTATTTTTGTCTCCTCCAAAGTGCTCAATATTTAATTGTACCCAATCAAGAACATTGATAATATCTGAAAGTGCATAATTGCCTGAGACCTGAGGGCGACTTGCTCTGGTTATTGCTTCAACAGCTAAGAATCCAAATATATCCATTCTGAAATTGGGTCTTACATATACAATATCATTAATTCTAGAAAGTTCTGCTGTTGGTTCCATTACACCAGGTGATCCTCCACTAAGAGTTTCGGCACCAATCAGAACTACTACAGCAAGTGGAGAGTCTGTAACAATCTTTGGCGTGAATATATCCAAATAAAGACAGTCTTCTTGACCAGTAACTTTGAAAGGTCCATCTTTGACAAGTTCTCTTTGCCAACATTTTACTGTATAATTATGAGCTATATAGGTACCATTCCAGCATTCTTCAATTGTATTCCGTGGCTTAGATGGTTTCCAACGATTTTCACCAACTGGAGGTACAGCATAAGGTATTCCACGAAAAACGAAAGCACGGCCATTTTCTAAATCATATTCACCTTGAACTAAACCACAAGAAGTTTGGGCTTCTGCATATTTTCCATCTATCAGGCGAAATTCAACCTGACGACGTGGGCCCAATAATGCAATTCCAAGTAAAACCAATGTTATTAATATTACAAATGCTACAACACCTAAAAAGAAAATAAGAAGTTTGTTAAAAAAATTTTATTTAATTTAAATCAATAAATTATAAAATTAAAAGTGCTAATTTTGCAAATAATTATTCCTATAAAATACAGTTCTTTAAATTTTGTTTTAAAATGCATTTAAAAACATATAGAATAAACATAAAAGAAAAAGAATGCCTTTGCTCTAGTTTAAATGATTATTATAATATAGATAAAAAAAAAAAATTATTTATTAATTATCAATACATTCTTTCTCAACACTTGTTGTAAAAAAAAAAATAAATTTGCCTTTCTATAATTTTTACAAGTAATATATAATATGAGGACAAGTGTGTACTATATTCATCTTATTTTATCATATAATAAGTTCTCTGTACCATATAAATAAAATTTAATAACTTAATTAAAAATTCCTTGCAAAATTACACTTCCAATCAAAGTATTAAAATACCGGTAATGAGTCACTACATTCAATTCTCATATTACTTTTTTTATTATTATAAATATAAAAAAAAAACTCATCAGACATTCAAAATCTTTTATTCTCAACCATTCAATTTTTTTGGCCTTGAAAAAATTTCTTCCCCTCAAAAAAATCTCATACACCACATAAAAAATAATTTGTTTTTTTTTCCCTGTAGTATTATTAAAAAGTGTATCATCTTACCGCTAATCAATGGATTTCTTTTTGCTTGGTTTAAGGCAACGAAAAATGGATGTTGCTTTGGTGGATCACCATCGTTAGCATCAATGTCTAATCTTACGGTTTCCATACCGTCTTCAACGTTTTTTTCTTTATCCTCTTCTAAAGTTTCAATGCTTGCGAGTCCTACCCCGCCGGTTCCTCCTAATTCTGCATCAGTTTCCTATAAAAAATTCAAATTTTGTTTTATAAATAACTAATTTTTTATACTTGAAAAGGTATTCAGTTTTAATTTATTTTTGAACAATAAAATTAAAAAATATTTAAATTAACGTACAAAAAAATATATTTAAAAACATAAAAAGCTATGGTTTAATATAAAGGAAGAAACTAAACTGCGAGAATCGCGGTATAACTGGTATGTGCAAAAATTCTCCACAGGTGTAATTTTACTTGTGCGCATGCGTGCGCGCGCGACTTCTTCCGATAACGAAAAGAAAGAAGTAAAAAAATAAGTAAAAGAATAAAATAAGAAAAAGAAATAAAATACAAAAAAAAAAACGAAAGATTTTGTGTCATGTTGTATGGGGCTTCGAAAACGCATGCAGGAAACTCAATACATTCAAAGGGTTTTATTTAATTTTTTTAATCTTTTTTTTTTCTAAGATTTTCTCTGTATATTATAATTGTGTTTAAAAAAAAATTTTTTTTACACGGAGATAACATAGGATTTTTTTTTGCAAATACAAAAAAAAAAATTTTTTTGCAAATACAAAAAAAAAAATTTTTTTGATTGTGTTAGTAAAAAAGTTGACTTTTAAAAAATAACGGTTTCTTTCTCCGGTAGCAATGTATATTTTTTCGCCATACGCACGTTTGTGTGTGTGGCAACAACTCGCGGCGCTATGGTATTATCAAGGAATGTGAAATAACGCGCGATCAAGGGAATCGGGTATATTAAACTACTTGTTTTTTACTTTTTTTTTAGGGAAAATTGATAGATGGATAATTTTTTATTTTTTTGCTACGTGAATTATTGTATTTTAAAATTATTTTAACATGGATATTCTATAATCTGAATGTACATCAGTCAGAATATGAATTTTGAATACATAATATTTTTTTAAAACGATTGCTTAATTTCAAGCGGGTTGTATGCCCTGTTAATCCGGTTTTTTTTCCAGACTTTTCTAACTCTGTAAAATTATGTTGTTTCACCTTTGTCAAAGGAATAGTAACCTGGACTAAAATTGGCACGAAATCAGCTCAAAATTTTGGACGAAAATTTAAAAAAAATACAATTTTTTCGGCAAAAATTACAATTCACAGCACGACTTTTTTTAAAATTTAACCATTTTAATAGCAATCTAAAAAGTATTAATTACAAATAGATAAAAAATAAAAATTCGGCGATATTTTTACAGGCTCTATACAAAAGATCTAAAAATTCATATTTTCACTCATATAGAAAATGATTTTAAAAATTCATTTAAAAAATTACCAATGAATATACACTTTGTGCATGTAATATGGATATAATCTTGATAATATATAATATTTTCGGATGCACACAAAGAGAGTAAGAGAGAGATAAGTGAATAATAAATTTATTTAAATTGAACGTTTATGATAATTATTTTAACTTTGATTTTTTTTTTTACGGTTTATTATTTATTTGTATAATTTATTTGAAGTCAACGTTTAAAAAAGAAATTATATTTTACAAGATTAGCTTCAGGTGAAAAATTGAAAGTTGAATTATTATAATGTATATTTATGTTTAAATAATTTAATTTAAAAAAAGTAATGGTATAATTAAATAATTAATTATTTTGTCGTTTTAATTAATTTATTTTTTTTATTATTTATAAAAGTAATTTTGTCATTTTTATAGTTGAAGAAGAAGTTCTAACTAAAGTTTCATTTCAGAAATGGAATTGTTTCTTACGGAACCGAAAATTCGCACTATATAATAATTCATTTTGGCCCAATTATTTTTTGGTACTACTTAGAAGTGATTTAAAAAGCTGTACAATTTTGGAAATATTTTTTTTCTTGACAAATGGTTAGTAATTTCGTTCAGGAATCGAATTTTGATTATTATGAAGAAAAAAAAACTGCCACTGAAAGTGATCAGAAACAATAAAAAAAATTCCTACTGGGGCAAAAATTGTATTCACTCCACTCTTAGATTAAGATTACTTTGGTTGAATTACCCATTCAGTTGGTGTTTCAAATAAAGCATTTACGAACTAAAATTTTAAAAAAATGTTAAGGTATTTTAGTCTTGGAAGTCCTTAACTTTCGAAAAAAAATAAGAGACCCTAGTAAACACATTACACATGGCCTAAATAAGGCCCATTATAGAAGTTGAAAGCTCATTTTAGGGCCATGCATCAAGTTCTCTAATGGATTTTTAGGGCATAAATTGAATTTAAAAAGCGCTAATTATCTAATTATCTCATTATCTTATACTCTGATTTACCTCCTTATACAACCTTTAGAAATTATTTCAATTGCGAGAAAAATTTGATTTCGAATTAATGATGAAAAGACTCCGTTTTGGCACAGTTTCTATTTTAATCTCGATTTTAACAGTAAAAAATAAATAGTTTTTTTTTACACAATGCGATTTTAAGACAATTTAATAGGTAAAATTTTTCTCGCAAATGAAATGATTCCTGCATGCTATATAAAGATGCGATACTATAAAATATAAATTATGGGAAAAACTAGAATAGGCCATGAACTGTTCTGGGCAATCCAATGAGTTTTCTTTTATATAAGGAGTAAAAAAATTATGACGAAATAGGATTAATTAACTCTTTCCTGAGGAATCTCCCTAAATCGTTCTCTGTGTGACTTACATTAGTGTGCGTGTATGGAGTAGAACTACAGCTATGTAGTAACGTTGAAAATTATTTTTATTCATTAAATATAAAAATATTAGTTATTTACAAATGATTTAGCAAGTACTTTATTTTAAATAAATTAATATATTAAATAAATAAAGTTAAATAAACTGCGTAAAGCGTGTATCACCTGACTTGTGGTGGGGGCAATTCCTCAGGAAAGAGTTAAATAGGCATCTAAAAAATTATATATAGGGTAACTGTACTAGAAGTCGATCACTTAAGCACACGATGAACTTTGAATTAACTTTAATTAATATACTAAATAAACTTTTTTTGTCGAATTAATGCAATTAGTTCATTGTTTATACTTAATAATTATTAATTCTAATGTGCAAAATTAAATTTTAAATACAATTTAGCAAACAAAAATAAATAAATAATAAAACAGCATATCCACTAAGATTATCGTTTCAAAGTCTCATACATAAATCCTTAGTGTAAACTTAAAATATAAAAATATTGACTGAAATAATAAAAATATTGTTTACCTTCGTTCTTTTACGATTGAATACAGTCGATAAGGGTAATCTGATAGCTTCCAAAAATCCCTTTTTATTTTCTTTAGTCGGAGTTCCTTTATTTTCACCAGCAGCACTCTCTGCGTCTTTAGCTGCTGCTGCCGATGTATCAATTTCTGCAGCTTTTGTATCATCTTCCTATTTTAAAATAAATTAAAAATTTAATATTTTTTTTTTCTTATAATAAATTATGACATATTTAGGTACCTATTTTTGGTCATGTTATTTATTACTTTTAAAAAAGTATCATAAAAACTCCTCCCATTATTTTGCATTTTTTCACACTTTTATGCTTTATTTTATAGATTCCAATAAAACAAATCCCGGAAGTTTATAATACGTAGCCCTAAAATTTCTTGTGAATTTTAACTTTTTTTTTTTGACCATAATTAATAATGTATTTTTTACGATGAAAAGAAATATCATATTATTTAAATTATGAACGCCCCTTTATTATTATAGAAAAAATTTTTTTTTTTATAAAATTTTGTCACGTACAATTTTTTTCGTTTATTTAGCTACAGCAGGGAGTTAGGATTAAAATAAAGAATTTAAGAAATTTTTTTTATTATTATTTTGATTAATGATTTTTTTTTCCAATTAATAAGTAGGCTTGATAAAAGAAAGTCAAAAAATAATAATTCTGGCAGTTTGTACTACTTAAAATAAAAAGCTTTTTATTTTTTGTTTATATTTCATGCTGTATGTTCTCTTTTATAATAAATTTCTTTTGCAAGTACAATCGTAAAATTGAAATCAAAAACTTTTGTCGAATGTTGCAGGGAGTTTTCAAGAGAATTCTCATCGAGAGAAGTGGTTATTTTTTTGTTTTTTTTTTATTTCATCTTTTTGCGATTTATAAAAAAAAATTTAAGTTTTACATAAAATGACATGATGCAGGAGTTTGGCGCCATTAAAAAAAGGGCCACGTGTATTTTGAATGAATAAATTATATTTTTAAAATAAGGAGTGTAGTTTGTTCTATATTTGTAACATTTTTTATTTTAAACTTTTGTGGTATCTTAAAATTTTTTTCATGAGGTCAAAGATCTCTTTTTTTAAATTTTTTATAAATTTTTTCTGAAAATTTGGCTCGCAGAAGCTGATTTTTTTTCCTGCAAAATTAAATATTTACAGTGGAGAGATTAAATTAAAACAAGTATTAAAAGTCAGTGATCCCCAGAAAAAAGGTTTTTTGGAATCACGATTTTTGAAGGCGAAATTTTTTCGATGAACGTTGGAAATATTTTTTCTAAACGTAAAAGAGTAGAACGAGGAGTAAAATTAGTCCTCATAGAATAAAAATAAATCCTAAAGATCTATTTACTCAGGTACACAAATGTAATCATATTTTAGTTGAGGGGTTCATTTTCATTCCCAATAGTACCATTTCAATTCTTTAACAAAAAAAGCCATTAAAGCTAATTCCAACTTAAATAATAAAATAAAAAGAGCCTTTAACCTTTTAAAGGACCCTCGAGGTTTCATTTCATCCTTTGAGCAAAAAATTTTACCTCCCCACATTACGTAATTTTCAATACATTTTTAATCAATAAAAATTCAAGTTTATGTATACAAAAAAAATAATTATTTTCAAAAAATAAAGTTAAGTCATGTTTTAACAATTAACCCTTCAACGATTTTTTGATACACAGAAAAAAAATTACAAAGTCACTAAAAGGTTATTCAAATGAAAAAAGAAATAAATAATTTATGTGTGTGTCTTAAAGAATTTAAAAATCGATCGACAGGTGTCAAGAATTATTTAACATAATTTCATACATCATGCGTAAGTTTTTTTTCTTCAACTTCATTCATTAAAAAAAAAAAAATGGTGTTAATAATTGCATGTAAGGTATGAAATTTTATTTCTTTTTAGAGACAAAGAATCGTGTGCAGGAAATGGAGGGTTCGAGCTTTAAGGAAAAGTTTAATTTTCTGGTCTACCGGGGGATAAATTAATGATTGTTTTGTTAAGACAAGTGTTTTATTTAATTGCAGTTTAATTTTAATTATTTTTTATTGGTATGTAAAAGATATTAGATTAATTAGTAAACAGTTCGTATGATTGATAACTGTTTGAAATTTCTATTAATTGATAAACATAAATATTTAATTCTAATTTATCATTCTTTATAATGATTCACTATTCAATTTAAAAAAAGAATTTCAAACAAAAATTGTTTACAATAATTCAAATAAATGCTTAATGTCTGATTAAGAATTATTGAATTTTTTATTTATTATTTTTACTAAACCCTGATAATAATATAAATAAAGTTTAATTTAATCAATTAACGCCAATGAGAATAAATTATATGGAATAGTCACGAGAATTTATAAAATTGGATATTTCTGTTGCTTTCTCTGTTAGAAAAATTGGTCAGATAAAGGCTGGATTTGGAAGGAAAGTTATGAAATTTTGAAAGAAAAAAAGAATTGGAATATCCACAGATTCAGCTATTGTTGTTACCAAGTTTCACTTATTAATTTTGAAATTTTTTTTTTATAATTTTTTAATTTTTGCAAGTTTCTTATATGGAAAATTTTCAGCAAAATAATTTATTAACCGTAAAAAAGAGATTCCTGAGTTTAAAAATTTATCTTTTCAGGAGAATTGAAGTCCATTCACCCCATAAACAAAAAAAAGGCAACGTTTTATTTTTTAAATCCAAAAACATTAATCTACATCAGCCAACATAAAGTATAAATATTATATCACATTTCATAACTTACAACAACATTTTCCATTTCAATAAATTTTAATATATCTGAGCTACTATTATAATACAAGACCACTATATTAAATAAATTTATTCAAACATAACACACTATCACTTTTTCTAAGTATTTTGACTAGAGGTGGGTAAAAATTTATACGAAATAAATAAATTATTTCTTTACTTAACTTTTTACTTTTTGATTACAACTGAACTGGAATTCTCTTATTTGTCGCCGTCTAAGTCTATAGTTTACAATATCGTGTCATGCAAATGTAGAGTAGTAGGGATTATTTACCCCTATTGTTTTGGCTTTCTACATTAAATAAAAAATAATACTTTATAGTAATGAAACGGATACGTCCTATACGCTACATGGTTACGCTAAACTTCCGGTTTATGAATGTATAACAGAAAAATTTTTACGCTATAAATCCATTTTTTTTATTTTTATAATCTACCGTTTTTTAAAGACTTATTATGGGTACTACATAGTTTTTTTTTCAAAGGATGTCCGCTTTAATTTAAGAATAGTACTATTAGTATGCTTTTTTTACATTTTAATATTCCTTTTTTTTTTAAATGAATGAATGCATTTAATAAACATTAGAGAGTTTTTTTACTAGACGTCAATTTTTGGTTATGATCGAATGATTTTGCTTTCAATTTTTTTTTAGTTTACTTCAAAAAATTTAGTCAAATTTCAGTACCCAGGTGGAAAATTTTTTAGTCTAAGTACCGTCAGTTATCAGGCATGATCATTTTATCTGGTCATGATTTTAAATCTTAACTGTTACTTATACTCTTGAAAATTTGAAAATTCAAAATATATTTCTGATCACGTATTATGATTATGGTTTGATCTTTCATCGACTGATCAAAAATTCAATTCCCTTGGTATCAGATAAAATATTTAATTATTTATGAAGAAAGTTTAAGGAAAGAAAACTTAATTAAATTTTAAAATAGTAAAACAAAGTACGTAAAAATACACGTGGGTATTCAATAAACTAATTAATTAATGAGCTAAACTAATTAAAAAATGACAATAAAAATATTAATTTATTCTTTTTTTAGAAAATACTTAGTAAAAAACTTAGAATTTATTTTAACAATTAATTGATTTTTAATGACTAAACATAAAATAAGTAATAATTAAAACGATAATTAGAAATTTTTGTAATTTGAAATTAGAAGTAATAAAAATACAAATTTTAAGGTTATGAGAATGACAAAAAAAAGCAATAATTAACTTTTTTTTTCAAGCTTGATGAATTTATTATTCTATTTATTTATGATTTGATTACATTGTGTATTAATAAAGATTTGTATATTTAAAGAATTAAATTAATAAATATCTTTTCTATTATTTGACATTACGTGCTCCCCTTTAAAAAAACAAAAGTAATCTCGTATATTATTTGATTTTAAAAGATAAATTTAAAAAATTTCTTTTATTTTTGATATCTCATTGTTCGAAACATCTTTTTTAATGGAAATTTCAGCATTCCTCAATATTTATAGAAATAAAATAAATCAATTATTTAATCTGAATTAGATTTATTCTGTACTGATAGGACGTTAACCTTTCTTCTTACTTTATTATTCAAAAGTTATTTCTATAGAGAGATTTTAAATTAAATTTTTGAGCATGTCATCTTATTTCTATTGTAAAATAATTTTTAGTATCTGACTGGTGTTTAAATAGTTGGTTTCCAAAGAAGGGTGAAAAAGTGAGTATTTGCAATAAGGGGTTATCTTATTAAAAATTGGAAAAATTAAAATTGTGGTTTTAGAAGGACGCATTTTTAAAATTAAATTACTGCAATTAACTGTAAGTTTTTTTTTTGCTTAAAATTTGTTTTTTAGATTCTTGAAATGTTTTAACATATAAAATAATGAAATAAAAAACAAATGAAAAACAAAATCCCAAAAAAGAGACAGTGGCCTTAAAAATTTATTATTTTGAAGTTAAAAATATGTCCAAAAATTTTAATCAATAGATTCCTAAGATTGTTAAGAAGCCATCCATAAATTAATACATCATAAACAATGCATTCTACTGGGATGAAACATTTTTTTCCAGCCTGTTTTCCAGCGATTAAAATTTCTGGTATGGACAACATCATTTCTTTAACAATTGAATAATTTCTCGAGTAATTTCTTTTATCCAGTTTTTACTCGCCTTACCCTTTTCTGTAAAACTCCCTTAAAAGGTCTTAACTTACCTAAAAAAATTCCTGAACACTAAAACCACAATTCTCTTTGAAATTCCTCAAGATATTAAAAGTACACTTTTGTTCTGTAATAATGCAAAGTAATAGAGTTTAAAAAAGATAATAACAATAGAAGCTATAATAACTGAATGGTAATTTAAAACAAGAGGCAATAAATTAATTGGTAATAAAATAAAAATTGCATTTTTAAAGAGTAGGTGCATAAATTTTTATCTAAAAGGAAATAGTTATAAATAATCTATTGAAAGTTTGAATGTTTATAGTACGTGCATTATGTTGTTTTTTTCTGCTTGAGTACAAAATAATGACATTTCCGGTCTAAAGAATCACTGCTGCAATGTTTAAAATATATCTCGTTTATATGTTAAATACAATGCGATCGTATGACAAGTCGAACGAGAGATCCCCAGACGCGACGATCCTTTTTTTATCATTTCATTTATGCAGCGCGCTTTCGCTTCAGAAATGACTGACCTTCTAAATACATTAAATGAGATGGAATTTTTATAGCTATTAATATTTTTTCTTCTTCTTTTCATCAGTATTTGTTGTTGTTTAGTTTATATAGGTATGAGATGTTAGCTTTGGAATTTATATTCATAATAATTTTAAATACAGCTGAAGAATGTCAAAATTATTTATTCTCAATAAAATTGTTATTATCTCATTAAACGGGTTAACAATACAAATTTCATTTCTTTTTTTTATAAATTTATAAATATTTAAACGTTTATTTTTAGTTTTGAATTTTTTTCTACAAACATTTAAGACCATTCTCTTGGAATCTCAATGCTTTTATCTTCCATTTATCTATTTTAAAATGATTGATGAGCCTACAGCTAGTTCGTTATATTGACAAAACAAATAAATACTGCTAAACCAGAAAGATTTGGTCGTATTGGTATACGAATAAATAAAAAGTCAAAATCCCACCCCATATTTTATGATTAGTCATCAAAATAAAAATTTCTATTTTGATCTTGTTAAATGAAAATTGCAAGCATTGCTATTTTTTTGCTGTATTTTATTTTTTTTTTTTTTTAATAATTTGCTTTTTAAAAGACTGACGATGTGATTTATTAATAAAGAATTCGTTGGGTTTGGAATGGACTTGATTTCTGTATAATAAATAAGGCAAAAGTAATGGTTTTTTACAAAATTTCAACACTAATTTTTGGTTTTGGTCATTCTCTATTTATTTAGACAGGCTAATTACTTCAAACTGGAAAATGGATGAAATTTCTAAACTCTTTTTTAATGACAAAAAAAACTAGGGTCAATTAGGGTTATTGATTTCTGAATATTTAACATTGCTGGTGCCTTGACTACCAGAGAAATATAATACAAAAAACAAAAATTGTGGTTAATAACAATAATCTGTTTGACATTTCTACATAATCTAATAATTTATATAATCCAAAAAATGAGAGTATCAGATATAAAAACAAACATATTTGACACTCAAACTGAATACTAATAATTTATGTCAATACAGCATAAAAGAGAGATCGACATCTTTTCGTCACATAATATTTTCTACACCCTTCGATAGAAACTCCCCTCTATAAACATTTAAAACACTCACGAGATTAAAAGAATACACCATAAACCGTGAATAAAATGAATGAAAGAAAGAAAAAAAAAATTTCACACGATTTATAATAATAATAATAAAAGTCAACGAGAGTATAGTAAAAATTTTAAACAATATAAATAAAAGCTGTATTAGTGTATATCGAGTGAATAATATAAATTTTACTATACCATTTGTCAGTTTTTGCAAAAAAATATTTTACAACAACAAATCCCTATTATAATAATTTATATAAGCATTAAACAGCTGTCGTATTTAGGAGAGACTTAATAATAAATAAGTGCAACATAATTCCTACTTGTATTTTTTTTGTCCCCTAGTTTTTGTTATTGATAATATTTTTGTGCAATATTTCGGTAACTTTCTGCAGGCTGGGTCTGATTCATTTTTTTATTGATTTTTATTAGGCTCGAGTATGGAAAATTTATAAATTTTATGAGAAAAAATGAAATAATAAGATTAATGATCATAAAACAAAGCGTGTAGTAAATAAATAACCACACCCTAGCTTTCTTATAAGAAACTCGTTTTTTTCTATTTTTAAAAGAGAAAAATCGATTTTTTTTGCAGAATCTTGTAAAAAACTGACGTTAGATAAATTTTTTTTTACCACCACATGTTTCATTCTATTTTGAATTATATTTTAAAAAAATAAATAAATAACTCAAAAAAAATGTCCATAATTTTTCTTAAATACAGCAAAACAAGTGAAATAAATAAAATTAGACATAAAAAACCAAATAGAAATAGAAATACTAAAAATAAGAAAATTTTAATTAATCAAAAAAAAAAAAAGTATTTTACAAGAGCGAGTACAAGAGCTTAGAGTATAAAAAAATCTGATTATGTGTGAGAGTAAAAAATAAGATATTCTTTGCTGATGCTGCTTGAGAAAAAAAATACAACGAGCACACAAAGGCTTAATTCCTCCCACTTTTATTTCTGCATGCATAATTTAACTAACACTCTAAAAAAGTAATCAATATCTTTAAAAAAAAGAGTCTGCAAAATGCGTAGTAAATACAAAATTCAGCCCCTTGTAAGACACAAATCAAGGTCACAACACATACAGTCGATCCCTAAAAAAAATTTTATAATCACAGCATCAATCGCACAAAAAAATCTAAAGAGCTTATAATAATTCATTGTTAAATTCTTTGATAGAGGCACGCGCCCATTTCGCACACACACAAAAGATTTAATAAAAGAATAAAGGGTTAAAAATTGCATCGATAAAAATTAAGTATTTAAGGGACTCTGGATCTTGAGACTTAAAATACGATAATAGCAGATAATTAAAAAAATATTTTTCCATTCTTGTGTTTTAAGTTTCATGCTTTATATCAAATATTTTTTACAGTTGTTTCAAAACAAATTTTATGATTCATAAATAAGTGTAATGTGATCCTGCAATAATATGATAATTTTTAATCAGAAACAAATACAGGTATCATATTTCTTGATTATTTAATGTTTAAAAAATTTTTAACTTATATTATCATACTGTTATTATTTAATATTTTGGAGGAAAAAATTCTCATTTGAAAAAAGTAATTAAAAAGTTATTTAATGTGTTAAGGAAACATGATATTTTTAATTGCTATTTTTAAAAACAAAAAAAGGTAGGTAGTTACTAAATGAAACATAAACAGGATATGATTATTTCAATCAAAATTTATAATCATGACCGTTCTTAATACTTTTTTGTAATAAAAAAGAGACCAATTATTTGTTATTACACACACAGACTTAATTTTTTGATTAACGCTCTTTTAAGACTCTTGGGCCCACTGTAATTCAAAAGACTATTTTTTTAGCACTACTTGAATGAACCCAAAAAAAGTGGTTATGAAGACTAATTTATTTATTATTAACTTTGATTATAATAAATCCTCGTTATTATTATTATAATTGCACACAATACAAAAAAGATGAGCATATAAAAATTTTATGTATAATAATTATTGAATAAAAAAAAGGTCAAAAATTTTTTATTTCGTAATTATTGTTGTTATTGTGATTAATGAGATTTTTGATCATTTTATTTAATTATTGTGAATGGGGTGGATATTGTGAAATTTATTTTTTGGATTAACTATTTTTTGTTTAACTATACTAAGGAGTGGCAGGTACTGTCTAAATCGTAAAGTGTAAATTCACCTATAAAATAAACCATTACACCTTATAAGTAGTAAATTTTTACTAAGACTTTACTCTTTACGATTTAGAGAGTAAGCCAATTTGTGCTTTGTTCATTGGAATCAATTTATTATGCTTTCAAAAAATATTTCCGGTACCCTAAGTTTGGCTGAATAGGCCTTCTGGGCTTAGAAGAACAGGGCTTATAATATAGTATTTTCCTGGTTTGTTGGTAATCTCTTATATCAACCTAACACTCGTAGATGATTTTTCAGACCTAAAAAAACCACATTTTCGTTAAAAATTACAATTTTTGCAGCAATTTAAACAAATTTAAAAATTGGTCATTTTTGAACTAAAAATGACTATTAAATATCGAACACCCCGCTAAAGTTAGAATAATCTGAAGTTTAGATCAAAACCATTAAAAACTTTAGGAAAAATTTTGATTAAAAAAAATTTTCTAAAAATAAATTTCATACGATTGACCCCAAATATAAAAATTCTTTGCATGAACCTTTTTTTTTGTTCCTCAAATAAAAAAGAGTTCAATATATAGAAAAAAATAAAAATATAAACGAAAATAAACAATCTGAAATTTATAATATACAAGCTGTCTGTCTGCCTGTCTGGCTTTTATCTATAATATGTTTAAATTTATATAACTTTGAATTATAATGCTTTTACTATCATTATCATTA
The DNA here is from genome assembly GCA_022575985.1 of Anagrus nilaparvatae. NCBI lineage: Eukaryota > Metazoa > Arthropoda > Insecta > Hymenoptera > Mymaridae > Anagrus > Anagrus nilaparvatae. The sequence continues at coordinate 24,777,442 of JAKSXM010000247.1, read as the reverse complement.
CAAAAAAATTTTTTAAATATAAACAATAATGGAATACATTATAATTATTTTGTATTAGAACTTTATTTTTATCTCCAGCACTTTTTTACTTGTCAATATTAAAGTAATTAGTAGCATTTTATGCATGCTTTTTTTAGCCAATTTCAAAAGTAGACAAAGCAGATAATATGAATTATTAAAAAAATTATTTTTAACATGACGAGTTTTTTTTTTAAATCTTGTTTTTTTTAGATTGCAAAACTTGTTTAATAAATTATTTGCAATAATAGGAATGATAAAATCTGTCACAATTTATCATTTTTTTTTCTGTGAGTAATATGTTTAGAAAAATAAAGAATTACAACCCCATAGCTGGAATGGTATAATGAGTGACTTAGGCAGCAATTTTAGCAAGAGTTTAAAAATCTGGAGTTTTGGTTTGCAGTGGTGGATTAAGGATTAAGAGGGTGGTTAAAAGGATCAATGAGTCAATTGAGGGAGTCACCTCTTACCGGTCAATTTTACCTTTTTGTAATTTGATTCCAGATGACCCCAAAAAAATTTTGTCAAGCTCCCTCCTTATAGGTGACTTAAGAAACACCAAGAAACATGAAGTTTCTAAGAAAGGTGCTACTTTAAGATGCTAAATTACAAGCTTAAGTCATAAGAGCCTCAAAGAACCACCTATTGGGAAGCTACCAATACTTTGAATGCTTTCTTAAAATGTGATCATTTTTTACTATATTAAAATAAGAGCCATTTTCAAAGATTTTTTTCATCCTTGTTCCACCCTAACATGTAAAGATAAAATCACATAAAATTATTGACTGTGTATTTATGAAAAAATTGAACAAAATAATAGTAAAATATAATAGAGCACCAAAAAATGCATGTAGTATACGGGGGTGCACGTGGGGTACACAAAAACAGCTGAAAACGAGGTAAAACAACACCTCGAGAAACACCTTTCCTCTACAGCGAACAATATAAATAGCAATTTAGTTTTTGAATTTTCCGTAATTAAAATAAAAATTCCAAAAGAAAAGAACTGGAAGTATCATAAAACAATAACTTAATATCCCTGTTATCCAATATCCCATTGTCCAATTAATAATGTCATCTGAGAATAAATGAGATAACAGTAAAGCGATAAAAATTATAATTATGTCCGAGATTATGTTCACATTAATTTATTGATAAGATCAAAAAATCACAGAATCTAAAAATAAATATTTACGCACCAGCGCACAATCATAAATCTGCTAAAATTCGACAGCTAAAAAATTCTATAAATAATAATTCACGACTTTAAACAACAACAAAAAAAATTTATCAAGTCATGCGCTCATGCTGCTGCAAAATTTTATTCGAAGAAATAATAATGCATGTACACGGGTGTGTCGACCCGAAAGACCACGTGGCTTAACAAAGAGGGTTCCGGTTATTCCGGTTTAAAACCCCCTTAAAAAAATAAAGGAAAAGAACGAACGGATCTGCCATCGTGTTATATAAAAAAAAAGCGTGAAAATTGACGGAAACGTGTATTCTATGGAAAAAAAAGTAGCGATAACTCGTGCAATGTACACTGTAAATAGTAATCCTGGATAAACTATTATTAAAAATAATTAACTGGTACTGCTAAAATCTTGAAGGAAAATCCAAGAAAATATCGATAATTTTATTTCTGAAATAATAAAAAAAGAGTGAAAACTATCTTCAAGGTTAAATAAAAGAGAAACGAAGATTTTTTTATTCGCTGTAGTTTATAAAAAGAATCGAATCACGAAGGGCTCTTTTTTTATAAAGTAAAAGACCTTCAGGAAAAAAATAACTCAACGAAAATAAGTAACAAAAGGAAGACGTAATAAAAAAAAGAAAGAAAAAAAAGGATAGAAAAGCAGAGAGCAAAGAAAGAAAGATTGCCGTTACAGATTGCATATATTTTTTGACTTTTGTGTGTCCATTTTGAAAAAAAAAATCTGTTTTTCTTTCTTTCTCTTCGTCATTTCCTTTTCTCTTTTTTACTATGATGCACATTATTCCTTTTTTAATAATATGGGGTTAGGTTACTATTATTGTTATTACAGAATGACGAATAAGAAAAAAAAATTTATTTTTCAAGCATGACATCAAGTTTACTATGCATTTATGAAAAAATGAGAATTTATTGAATAAAAAGAGAAAACCGTTTAAAAATTGAATAAATTAAATCAGTTTATAAGCTTAAAAAATTGATTCAAAACGACTATCGGCAATAAATCTTAGGAAATGCTTCCTATTTAACCCACACAGCTCTTACTTTTCCTATAAAAACAGCAATAAAACCCTATCACCCCTTTTTTCGATCAAACCTAGCGATTATCAAGTACTTTAACGTTTCCTTCCGGATATTGTTTTTTTTCAGAATTATTAATGCACCAGGTGATAGTAACCGAGTTAAAAATTGCACTCTTGTAAATAAACAATTTTATTATTTAAAGAATTTGAAAAATTTTTATTAATTTTAATTTGTCTCAATTACTCGATTAATTACTATTGTGTAATAATAGGCACGTAGTGTGTTGAAAATTTTTTATTATTACGTTAAGTAACCGAGGGAAATGACCTCTACACTCTGAAAAGTCATTTATTTTTTTAAAAAATGATTTTTATCAAAAAACTTGTAGTTAATTGTTAAAACTAATATTTACTTTGGTAATTTAACCAATTCTTACATTATTTAAAAAAAAAATATTAGTCCTACAAATTTCTAAAACAGGAAGATAAGATCTAAAGCGGAAATTGAGTAGAATAAAAAAGGTGTTTTGTTCTTAAACATTCCTTTTTTTGTATTTGTTTGCACCTGCATTTTTAGGTATTTGAATAAATAAAATAGGTTAAATAAATTCAAATTTTAAAACAAAGTCATAAAAAAAGGCTGTAATAAAGGATAACTAGTTTTTGTAAGAAATCTTTTGTTTGAAATCACAAAAAAAAATTTTTTTTGAGATAATTTTGATTTAAGGTAGGCTATTGTCGATTAAAATTCTTCTAGGAAAACTATTTCTAATCAATTGTGAGAAAAAGTAAAAGTAATGAATAATAAAATTATACTTTTTGTATATTAAAAATACTTGTTTTTAACTCGTTCTTATAGGTGCCCAATCAGATTTTAAGGGCAAGAAATAAAATTTAGAAAAAAATATTAATTTCAGTTTCGTGCACGATACTGTGCTACTACCCTATTTTTTCAAGTATTTTTCGAATATATTTAAATTTATTTGCAATATTTAAACAATAAAAAAGTAAGCGGTTTACCAGCAATTTACCAGTACCTGATTTTAATTATTTTAGCGATATTTTAGTTACCAAAAAATTAATTAATTATTAATTGAAAAACTTATTTATCTACGATAGTTTTATTCAAATATTTGCCACAAATTGTTCAAATAATTAGTTGTAAAATTCAATTATTTTTACCCGGTGCTTCGCGGTGCTTTTAATCTTGAGTACAGCTTGAATTCTTCGAACTATTAAACGAGCTATTAAATTAACCCCCTAGAGACCCTATATTTAGTATAGATAAAATCAGCGAAGCACATGTTATTGACATATGTTTAGCAAAAATTTCTGATTGGTGGTAGATCAATCACAAAACACTGTTAAATAACTGAATTACATTTGTAAAAGTCAATCTATTAATTTGATCATATTTTCTGGTTATCTAGCAATCTATAATAGCATTATCAAATTATTAAACATTTTTTTTAAATTTTCTCGTAAATTTTCTATACGCGTAATATACGATTCTGGCAAAAAAATCGAAAATTTTTTTTCAGTTTAAATTTCAGTTTACATTCGGCTGCCTGTTAGGCTAACAGTTATTAGATTTTCGGTTAGTTGAAAAAAGTTTCCAATTACCAGAAAATTTTTGTCTTCATAAAAGCGTATAAAAAAATAAATTTCAAAATAAAAATATTCATGGAATCGCATAATGACAGGTAAATTTTCTATTCAAAACTGTACTTGTAGACCTCTGAAGGGTGTACCCAAAAACCGACTCGACCCGATTTCATCAGAAAATAGATTAATTTCGGTAACTACAAACCCTTAGTTCGAACATTAATTTAGAAACATCAATTATTTTCTGCCATTTTTACTGCATTTTTATTAAATTATTTCAATGAAAAATTTTCCAAATTCAAAATTTCCTATCCAATTATCATGGACTCACCAATATATATAAAAATAAGTATATTTGACAGTTGGCAAATTATTGCACAAGTGTTATCCAGATGGTAAATAAATTTTTTTTTATTTTTTAATTTTGACCTAATGTTTAAAAACCGGAAGTGCTGCAATTCCGTCTACTAAATTACTTAAAATAAGTCTCTTTTTTTCCATAAAAAATTGAAAAATTTAATAAAAGCTAGATAAAAATGAATAATACTTAAATTTTTCCTAATTAACTAATCGTGAGACCGCAATCATGAAAATTATCTATTAAATTTTTTATTAAAACAGACTAAAAATAACAATAAATAAATTAAGTTGTCAGCCAGTAGACAGTGAGTACGAGTAGCACACAAAAAAAATTGATCAGACAATAGAGTAGCACTTTCTCGAGCAATTTCTTTGAGGGTAAAAAAATGTTATTATTAATATTGATTATATAAAAAAATGACTGTGTTCCTATAACCGAGTGACCCATAATTTTAAATAATAAATTATTGTTTTGCTACATGCGTGGATAATCTTAAATGTAACATTTTATAGACATGATAATAAAGAATAATTTTTTTTTTTCTTTTATCAATATTATTTAATCTATAAAATCAAACTTTCTTTATGATAAAAAATAGAGAGAAAGTTTGAGATTTTATTTCAATTTTTTAATTTTTTTTTAATGCTTCATTTTATTAATACTTTTTTCTCAAATATTTTATGGTTCATTAGAGTTTAAGAGTAGAATCACAGGGTTAAAAAACTCTGAATTTTTTATGTAAAAATTGATTGACTAATTAAAATTTATCTGCTTGATTTATTTTATGTTAATTCAATTTGAATTTTTATAAAAATTTAAACCATTTTTAGAGTCCACGAGGTAACTAACTAACTGAAAAAAAAACTGTTTTTTCATTTCCATATGTCAAAACATTGATTTAATATTAATAGTACTTTCTTCTTCATATTAATCTTCTTTCATTATTGTTATTATAAAATTTACAGTTATAATGTTTTATTAAATGCCAAGTAAAAATAAAATCTCTTTATTATATGAATTTTTTTCTTTTTTTTACTATGGGTGTACGCACACATGAAGAATTTTATTTTTTTATGCTGAATTTCAGATGAATTTGTATTGTAATTACGAAATGAATGCGTGTATATGGGGAAGTCCAGATAATTTTTGAAAATATTTTTTTTTAAGAACTTTTTCTGCTTCAGGTCTCGCTTCAGGTAGTGTAATAATTGTTTTATTGTTTTTGTAGTTTTTTTTTTGTTTTTACAATTATGAGTAACTTCTAACTGTGACCCCAACTGTAAATTCTTATTATCATTCCTTAAAGACTTACTTAAATTTCTTCCTGAGAGCAATTCTCTAGATCTCTTCTAATTAGACTCGTTATAATTTGGAATTCTTAAAACTCTTTATAATTTCTATGTTAATAAAAAATAAAATAAATTATCTTTATGAAATTTCTGAGAACTGCTCATATATACCCAAGAACCAGAAATTCAATTTACAAATTTATTTTATTCAAAAAGATTAAAATTATTATTATTATTTTGCATTAATAAAATATCTTTTAAAAAAGCATATTCCAAAAATAAAAAATCTTTTACCTGCCAAACAACAAAAAATCCTCTTTCTCTCTTTCTATCCATTCATTCTCAGTCTCATTCTTTTTTTTAGGAGGCAGGTGTTCTTAAAAAAAAATTGATAAGCTACCCTCGTTATTTTGAGTATATTACCGAATCTCAAATTTAACCCTCCGTCGGCTATGTATGATTTTTACTACGCGCCCGGCAACCATGGTCGTTTTCGGACGTGGCTAAATTTAACCTCCCTAGAGTAGTCGGATTTGAGTGAAACCGACGGCAAAATTTCAGGAAACTCTTCAGGTAAACCGCCTTGAAGGTTTTTTTGGAAAAAATTAATTTGTTTAGCCGTGAAAATTTTTTGAACCGCTCTAAACGAGCAATTTGGGTCAATTTACTAAAAAATTCATATCTTGGGCCCTAATTGATGTTAAGAAAAAATATTGCAGGGTTTTGAAGTTCATATATAGGTAATTAAAAAAAACCTACCCAGATTTGGCTACGCTAAAAAAACCATATTTATTTCGCAACCTGAAAATTGGCTATTTTTCGAAGAAAATAAAAAATTTTTAATCACATCTTTTTTGGATAAAAGTTGTTTTATTTGTAAAAAGTGTTTATAACACATTGTTTTTAAATAAAAAAATTATTGTAAATAAAAATAAATGAAAAAAACACTATCTGCATTTAAAAAAAGATGCATTCTGTGCTCATCGCAAACTGCTGCATGACATTCTGACATACCGATGATTATTAACATTTCCGCAGCCATTCTTACTTCTTATCACTAAATTTTAATTTTTTATCAAAAATAAATAATAAGTTATCAAAAATTTTCACTTTATAGCATAAATATGAAAAAAAATCTCCCTATCTGGAAACCAAAAAAACTTACACCGCCGGCTACCATGGTCGAAAACGGACGGAGGCCAACTTTGACCTGAATTTATACTAAAACGGCTAGACACATACTAACGTGCGTTGGCAAGCCTTCCTGGATCCTCTCTACAATTTTTTACGAAGGGGTACCAAGATCCCTTTACTTCTAGTTTCCAAGATACAGGGTTGGGGCAAAATTCGTGAGGACGATATCGTCCATGGTTGCCGGCGGAGGGTTAATAACTCGTTTATTTATTTAAGACCTGATAAACATTTTTACTATGGATTTGTGTATTTTGATTTCTACTGTTTTAAAACAAATACAAAGCATAATTTTTAGATAAAATTTTATGATAATATCCTTGAAATTAAAAAAACTCAACCTCGCCTGTGCATTTATGTAAGAGTATAATTACCAAACGCCCTTTTTTCCTTATGCTAACTAAATTTCCATAACAAAAGAAACTAACTTTATCTAATATTTACTCAAAGAAAATTTTTCTTACTTTTATTTGAATTTATACCTTTTCTCATAATTATAAAAAAGAAAAAAAAAATTCTGGTCAAGTATAAAAATTATTGAATGAACTTAAAAACACACACACAGGAATTGTAATAAATATACATATTTTAAAAATAATACCAGGTGTTCAGAAAACTGTGACGTCATTTTTTTTCAACATTTTATGCACGAAGTATTAACAAAGTTTTTTTTTAAACGTTACGCTATGGAGAACACAAACGATTTATACCCCCCCTATGTGGTCACACAACTGCACGCATCTCGGCACGCATGTTCGTGCAAGTAATTTTTTTTTTTTATGATAAAAAAAAATGTTTTTAAATTTCATTTATTATTAAGGGCGTTGTTAAAATGTTGTCTCATGTCAAGAAATTATATTTATTTAATTTTATTCAGTTCTTTTTGGTTGTATTTGTAAATTTTTGTTTTTTTAATTATATTTGCTGAATTATAATTAAATTTAAATTAAATTGTCGATGAAAATGTAACAATTTTTTTTCGACAACCATTCATTAAATTTTTTTCTTTGTTTTTTAATAATAGGATTCTGGTTAATTACATGATTTGAAAAATTTTTAGTTTTTTTAATTAAAATGATTATGAGTGGTTAAATCAATATTCAAATTTTTTTAATTGATGATACCGAATTAGGGACAAAAAAGTAATTATTGTAAATAATTTGTCTTTCCAAATGCATATTGTCGAGCCTTCATATTTATAAAATTAAAAACCGAATAAGAACTGAACTTTGGCATGTGAGACAACTTAATAATAAAAAACAGCATATCGAGTAAACTGGATATTTTTTTTCAATTTTGAAAAATTCTTTTGAGCAAAGACTCTAAAATAATTTGTATAATTAACACACTAACCTTGACCAGCAGCTTACATGAAACACCCATGCGAACTTAATTTAGGCTTCACCAGCCACTCGCATACCCATGACCAATTTTTCATAGACATACATTGAACAATCGCAAAGAATAAAAGTGTGAATTTTTAATACTCAGATTATTTTCATAGATAAAATACATAATTTTACTCAGACTGATGAGAAAAAATATGTATTTTGTATGCTACTTATGTATGAGAAGATTTTTTATGGTGCAAAGTTTAATATGTAATTATATATTTTTGTATGAAAGTTAATAATATATATTTTTTTGCCTCCACTTCCATTAAATAAAGAAAGTTCTATATTTAGTACATTTTAAGAAAAACTATTAAAAATTATTTTATTATGACACATAATATCAGAGAAATGATTTCTATCATTGCGTTGAATGATACATCCAGCCTGGAAGACAGATGCTTAATTTAAAAATTATTATATTAACCTTGATTTTCTCTCTCATTTATATTATAAAAAGGGTTGCAAGAGATTACAGTTCTTGTTATAAATATTTATAAAAAAAATGTAAGCTTTATGTAATAATTTTTTGACCTGCTTTCATAATTTTTGACATTTTTCTAAATTTATTTACATGATTTATTGGATATTAGAAGGAACGCCTATTAGAGACTGCAAAAGACTCTAGAGAGATAAGAAACTTACTATAAATTCAATAGTTTGTACAGGCAAAAAAATAAATACATTTTAACAACCTTAAATTACAAAATTACTTCAAAACGTTTTTTTTTCAAACTTAACTGTTTTTTATAATTCTTAGAACAGCATTTATAAAAAAAAGTCAATAAAAATGAAGCATTCTTACATACACACAATACTTGCTCTTCAACAGAGAGAAATTTATTCTCTCATTAAATATAATATATTTTTTTTTTGTTAAATAATTGCAAATTTCCTTTAAAAAAAAGATAATATAATAACATGACCATAAAAATAATAATAAATTTTAAAATTTTTTACCTTTGGTGTTTCTTTATTTTTTGAACTACAAAAACCAGGGATTTTAATAGCATTGATTGGTAATTTTCTTTTAGGTTTTGTTCTTGGTGCTTCATCGGTGTTGTTATCATGTTCGGTTGATTCTTTTTTATCAGAATTTTTGGTATTATTTTCAGCGTTCAACATTTTTTCTCGCTCTTCATCAGCTATTTCTTTTTTGTCATCGGTATTCTTTTCTAATTCTGGTTGCTGTTCTTGTTCTGGTGTGGGTTGTTGTTGATCTGATTCTGTTTGACTCATTTTGTATTATTTAAAAATCTGTAAAATAAAAAAATTTTATTATCAATAATTTGCATTTTATGAGAATTGAAAAGGAAAAAAAAAACTTTTTTTAACATGACTCATTTTATCTTTAAATTCACATCCATTAAATTACCATTTTGTGGTCTTATTTTAACCTTCGAAAACTCATTATTATCAAAGGCATCCATAATAAATTCCATTTCGTCTTAGTTTTTTTTGCCCAAGATTGTAAATTATTGTACATCATTTTTTTATTAACTCATTTAAAACACAATGGTTAATTTCAATTATGCTATTAAATTTTTTTTTATTAAGGAACTGGCTCAACTATTAAAAATCAGTAAAGAGAAATTTTTCAACAACAAAAAGGAAGGTAATAAATTGAGTTTAATTATATTTGTAAATTACTCTGGATGATTAGTAAAAAATTAATTACTTTTTTATCAAATGTGAGTAAAAGTGGATCAAAATATAGAATTTTTCATTATAATGCAAAATCATTTTGCACAGGCACACCCATGCACCATTAATTATTATTAATGATTTTTATAAAAAGTAAATATTGAGAAAATTATTTATGTGAAAAAAGAAATGAAGAAAAAAAGTAGAACAAAAAAAAAGTTAAAAAAAATTTTTTTCCCACAAATCAAATGAAAAAAAAAAAGAATTCATAACGCGTGTCACCAAAAAAGATAAAAATGGTCCATGCACGCGCCATGTAGCGATAATACACAAAAATTAGCTGTCGGTAAAGATTAAAAAGAAAAGATAAAAAGTTATTTCCCTGAGTTTAAAAAAATTCTTTCAATTGAATTAAAAATGTGTGTATTTTTTTTCTGCACGCTTGAATTATTAAGGAGTAAATTCGATTAAGGTCACACACACTCACACACAATATTTATTAATAAGGAAAGTTTTTTTTATAACCTTATTTATTAATTTAATTTTTATCAATGTTTTAATGAAAGTTTTATTTATAAATTAAAATTTTCTAGAATAATAAAACAGGACTATTTTACTATCAACTATTTAACTAATAACAAAAAAAAAATGAATAAATGACTTTCTATAATACTAAAAATTGCAATAAAAAAAATATATTTTTTTTATTTCTTAAAATTTCAATTGAATAAAAGAATAGTTACACTACGTATATCAAAAATTATGAGAAGAAATTTTTTGTTATTGTTCTTTTATTATAACGGCATTAGTATATTTTTACTATTTATACACCATAAACTTGACACTTTACACGCATATTAAAACCGCACACTGATATAAATTTACATGGAAAAAAAAATTTCTTTTTTTAAACATAAATTTATCATATAAAATACAAGTCAATTTTTTATTTTTATGATAAATTTTAAAAACATTATTCATTTATTGATTTATAAAAAGTTGAACTGAATGCATAAATAATAGCTTCTTTAAAGTATAAATCAAAAAAATAAAATAAAAATTTTGACATCTTAATAATTCATTGCTATCAATCATTTTAATTAAATAAAAATTTATAAACAGTTATATGTATTTAAGAAATCATATTTGAGAGAGAACAATAAAAAAAAATATTTTTCTTAAACATATTTATACTAAAAATATTTTTATAAAATTTACATAGTTTTCCAATAGATTGCTTTTGTAATAAATACCATAATAAACGCTTCACTGATTTCACGTTCCAATCATCAAGATAATTTTATAAAAACTAATATGTTCAAGCTTTTTTTCTCTCAACTATTATATACCTTGCTATTTTATCACACATCTTATTATTATAAAAGTTAAGTACTTTAAGTAATCCAGTAAGCGTAAAAAAAAAAGAAAACCCTTCCTATATAATTTTTCAAGAATCCATATAATGCACACAGTGTCGAGATAGAAAACCGTCAACTTCGTTTATTTTTTAAATTTTCCTATGTTTGTTGAAAGATTTATTTTCATTAAACCTTATATAAATCTATAGTAGAACAAAAAAATTTAACTAGGAAGTAAGCTCGTTTTTAATCAGAATATTAGAATTTAATATCATACGTCTTGTTAACCACAGTCTCCGTATAGACTTATTTTATTATTCCTGTTTCATTTTTTTTATTATTATTCTTTTACATTCAAGAATATCGATTTTATACTTATAGTAAAGGAGTCGAAATACACCACAAAATAAATAACCTCTCAAGAGAGAAAATATTAACCAAAAAAAAGGAGTCAATATAAATTACATGCATTTATAACAAGAACATTCATGCAATCAATAATAATTTGACTTTGAAACGACTTGTATCCATAATAACTGTCAAGTCTATTTTAATGGATTGAATTAAAAAAAAAAGGATATATTTTTCAGCATGCAAATAATATTACCTAAAAAATACAAGAAGACGCGCGATTTGCACAATAAAATACTATTAAAGTAGGTATATGGAGAAAAAAACAGAGCCACAGGACGCGCGCACGCTATACAATACAAGCGCGTCGATTCCTTCTCTCGTACTTCGCTAAAAATACGTTACAAGTATAATCTGCAAAGGGCTTCTTTTCAACCCCTCGTCGAAATCATTAACATATATACACAGATGCACACATACACAAGTTTTTTATGCATAAATATATACTGAATTTGTCAATGTGTGTTTTTTTAAGTTACTTGAAATTTTTAATTAAAAATATTCTTTTCAAGAAAAAATGTGCAATTTAAATTTATGAGTTATGGTTTAAAATAAATTTCTTTTTTCCTTTTTATATTTAGACGCTTAAAAATAATCTTTCAATCCATTGTGATCAAATTTGCGTGATTTATTTCTTACCTATAACCAAAAACGTTTAGAAAATACCCGCTGGCGTCCCTTTTTCGAAGTAGATTTCGAAAAAAAAAGAAAAATATATGAAAAACTACCACTTCTCACGCACTTATCACACAACAATTAAAAACTCACTTTTGGGAATTAATTGTTCTTTTTTTTATAGCACTTTTTTGTATTCAATTTTCTCGTTATTTAAAGCTATAAAGTATTTTTATAAAATAACAAGAATATCCTTAAACTTTACTATAAAAAAATACCCATCGATACGAACTCTAAAAATGCTAAAGCTCGACTGACCGGTCACCGCGTCGATTTTCGAATCTTTCTCTTTCTTTCACATCTTCCTCTCTCCCACTCTCTTCTTTTCTGTAAGAAACCATAACATGCCGGTTTGATGCAGCGCCATCTTTTTCACCATAAATCCCGCGCCTGTTGTATATTTGACGACATCTTTTGTTATTTTAAAAATTATTTTGTATATTTTTTATACAAACATTTTAATTTATTTTTAATAAAAGTAATTTACTTTGTTTACTTTGAAATATTTTTGTAAAATATATAATAATAATTTTTGCACACAGACATTTTTTTAATTTTCGTATAATAGTAAAATATTGACTCAAAATAAAATAATAATCTATATACATGCTAGGTTTTAAAATTTGTTGATATTTTTTGTCATTATTAGATTTATATTAATTTAATTACTAAATTATTCAGAAGATGCTTTAGTTTTAAACAAATTTATATTATGGTCACCTATACATTATTATTTTAAAGATTATAGCACCGAATCTCATGCAATGATCGTCAAAGAATTTCAAGGTCAATTTCACGCAATAAAAATGTGTGTAAAGATACTATTTTTACACGCTTTTTTTATAGAATTTGATTTCTGTAAAAAAATATTCTACATATAGGAATTTTTAAACTTTATTTAAAAAAAATGGAAATATCCCCTTTTTTTCCTTGCAGAAATCATGATTGTATAATTGCCCAGTGGGTGACTTAAATTTTGCAAGTTGAGCATGTTTAAAGTTGTCTTTTCCCCCCTCCGTCCTCAAATTTATGAAAGAAAAATATTTTTTACTTTTATATGATGCTAAATTATATATCTACAAATTCGTGCGTGTGTATTATACTATAATAATAAAAATTAAAAAAAATATAATAAAACCATAGTATAAAACCATGTTAAAGAATTAGGATTTACAATTTACACACACGCACCCATACTTTTCATTATTATATTGATAAACAATGATGCGCGCGCTTTTCATTCCACCTTAAATAATAATTTTTAAAAATAAAAAGGAAGAGAGAGAGAAAGAGTAAAAGGCATCTTAGAGGGCTTTAGCCATACAGCCGTTCAGCGTTCTCTTTGGTTCTCTTATGATATCCAAACTTTCTCTCTCTATTTTGTGTTGTGATGAAGCAGCTTCGAGGACAATTTTTACGTTGTTTATATTTTATTGATATTGTTTAAGATTATTGAATAGTGTGTGACCAAAAACTTTAAATAATAACAAAAAATGCAGGTTATGTAAAAAGTAAATTATTTTCACCAAATATTTTGTTTAAAGTATACGTTTTTGGCGTCTTATTACAATGGGCCAGGGTACGGAATCATCAGAAACCTGCGCAGATAGGCCCACCGAGGTTAGCGTTATTAGATTTGTATCCAGAAATCATAAAATCGAAGAAATTGCACCTAAAAAAGTAAGAACAAACTAATTTCTTTTTTATAAAAAAGCGAATCATTTTCACTTGTGTATTTTACCTTGGCCAATGCTGCACACGCTAATTGCTCAGTTCAATGACACGGACATTGACCTCAAACCCAAAAGAAACTGACCTTACTTTTAATTGTTTTAGTCTTGCAAACAAAAATTTAATGTGACAAGTGTATTTTTTTTTTGCAAAATTGTATATGATAATATTTTGAAAATAATTACTTATAACATTGTAAAATTTAAACATTACTTTAAAAATAATTAATTAACTTTGCATTGCAGGAAGCTTATATTTGTAAACAATCAGGATGTGGAAAAATTTTTTCAAATCAAGAAGAATACAAAAATCACGAGGCCATGGAAGCTCTAAAAATCAGATTTGTGTAAGATTTTGTTTTTGATTTTAATACTTTCTTAAACATATTATCATACAAAAGTTAAAATTATTTTAGCTGCAGAGAACCAGGATGTGGCGAAGAATTGTCTGATCCAGGTAGTATGTGGCGTCATTACCAAGAATGGCATAATAATGAAATAAATTCATTTATTTGTCCATATTCAAGCTGCAATTCTGCTCATTCCTCTAGTGAAAATCTAGAAGAACATATTCAGTCATGTCATAGGCATCTTTCAGTGCCCCAAACGGAACCTGAAGTTATTTGTTTTGAAGGAGCAGAAAGTAATGCAGATAAAGAAGCATTAAATAATTGCAAGGAGGGAAATGATTTCAAACATGAAAACGATTCAGAAGATTACATAATAGAGCAGTCTTCCCAAAAGACACAAAAAAATATGGATGAATTAAATAAAGTTAGCACTGTGATTCCTAAAAACAAAGACTTGTTAATTACAAAAGAAAGTTTTCTTGTAAAATATGAAGACAGGTCTAAAATAAGCAGCAGTGAAATTGCGCAAGCACAAAGTACACAAGAGACAAATCAAGTCATTATATTAAATGGTGATCTAACTATAACAAAAAATTTTAATCAAGATCACAGAATAGATTTAGGTAATTTAGAAAAAGTTTTTAGAAGTGGATTTGAAAATGAAGCATCCCCAAAAATAGAAATAAGTGAAGCTTCCGATGACGAAGAATACACTCCAAAAAAACAGAGAATGTCAAGGTATAAAATTGAACCATACAAGTGTGAAATGAATGGCTGCGGAAAAACTTACAAATACATATCTCATTTTCGACATCATCGAGATGGTCATAAATTACTAAATAATGTAACGAATTCTGAAAAGTCCACAAAGCCAAAACCAAAACCAACAACTATAAGCTTCTTTTTGTAAGTAATACATGCTTAACTAATAAAAATAAAACTTAAATGTTAATGTATATTAAAATTTATAGGTGCAAAGTTCAAGGTTGCGAGGCACAATTTCCTACTTCATTAATGTTATACAAGCATTTCAACGAAGTCCATAAAAATATACTTCACATACATAAAAGCTTACTTAGTAATAATCACAACGACTTAAATATCAAGACTGGAAATCAGGGTAGTATTTTAAATGATCAAGTATTTCATGCCGATACAACTACCCAACTTTTAAACTACAATAATAAGACTGATTTAAAAGCCAATCACAGTAATATTAAAAATGATAATTCTAGATCTTCGATAATAAAAGAAGAAATAGATTGCGGAGAATGATTTTTGATAAAAGTTAATAATAACTCTTAATTTATGACTATAGTATTCAACAGAAACTATTAAAATTTAAGTTAAAGCCTGTATTATTTTTTTATAATTTTAATTTTACTTAAACAAAAGCATTTAAAATGATATTTAAATTACAATACTTTGATTGTAATTTATAGTAATATTTTTAAGCAACTAAATTTTTATACTTGTAAATTATTATAAGAATCGAATTTTTAAAAACAATTTTTTATAAAACTTGATAAGTGTTAAAATTTTTAGCCAAAAAACTTTTATACATTCTAACTGTTTGTAAACTAAATGTCATTTTTTAAAAATTTACATTTACTATAGATAACTGCATAATATATTGAACAATACTCAATGTTTTAACATAAAAAGTCTGAAAAACTAGCATAAAAGATTTTTTTAAATAAATTTTTGTTTGTATACATTTAAATATTTAATCAAATTAATGTATAAAAATATTGTAACTCTTAGCCACTAGCTCTTTTTAAAAATATACATACATTTTTATTATAAATGTATAAAATCTTAAAATTCTCTCTGTAAAGACTTAAAATATAAAATTTTTTTACTGTAATTTATACCTATTTGCACAAACTCATATAACTTTTAATTTTTTACATGTAGTTAAATAAGTTTTAGAACAAAATTAACGCTGTTATTAAAAACATCAGTTCAGTCTGGAGTCTAAAACTGCGTTAACTTCCATTTACGTCCAGAACTTAGCTTTACTTGAGCTTAAATAGTTTTATCTCCAGCTGAATCTGAAAATTTTTAGCAGCTGCAAAATATGTCATTGAAAGCTTAATTATTTAAGTCTTGTGACAAAATAAATGTATTATTTAATTAAATGATTTTATTTCATTTAATGTTATTAATATTTGACTTTAAAAAGTATTATTATGTTTGATTATGTATTTATTAAATATTTAATAATTTACAAAAATATACAATTCTTTATACATGAAGTAAATTTGTCGATAAAAATTCTTTTATAAAACCAAACCTTTATCTAATTTTAATTTAAAGTTTAATTTTTCGCGGTTTATCTTTAGCTATAGCAGACACTTAGAATACGTAATAAATAGAAAACTACCGCAGTACGGAAAAAGAAATGATATAAAAATCATCATCAGTCGGAAAGCTAAGCTCGTCCACGATGGTGAATCAAAGAGGTACAAAGCTGTGATTTTCCTTAAAAAAAAAAAATGTGTCGCGATTCTTGTTGCCAGTTCTCATAAAATTTATTTTATTAAGAGATGGTGGGGAGAATCCTCTTTTCCAAAACTGTGCTGAGTTTGATATTTCAACGAAAAGATAGAAAACACGCATCAAAGATTCGCCGGAAAAGTATTCAAGTGTTTTGGCTGAGATAAAAAACAACGAAATATTTTAAATTTGTTGTAATTTTTATTTTCTTGTTCAACCCGTTTAAATTATCAGATTGAATACATTGTGAGGGTTCATTCAACTTTTTTTTTTTAATTTTTGGCTTTGATAATAATTAATAACAAAATTAATAAAATAAATAACATAAATTGCTCTTAAATAGCTCTTTTAATTGCCTCGACTAAAAAAAAGTGAATTTAATTTAGCAAGTGCTTATATATAATTTTGCATTGTACTAAGAGTGTATCCCTTCAGCGCGAAGAAGAGTATATAAAAAATTATGAGTGTACAGGGTAAAAAAAAACCGATTGTCTATTTTAATCTTTTCTTTATCAAATTAAAAAAAAGATATAGTTACTTCGCAAAAATTATTTTTTTTTTTTAACTACTATTAGAATCTTAAAACATAAACGAAAAAATAATTATGTATTGAATTTATTGAGTCAGAAGAAATGAGCAACTTGATTATTTAGTGCGATAGTTATAGACTTATAGTGCGAACATTTCCAAATAAGGCGCTTCCTGAAAGGGTTACCGGTTTTTCCCCGCGACGACGAAAGCGACGCGTCGCGATGCTCTGGGAAATCAAGAAAGTAACAAATTAAAAAACAGCGCTTATTTCTTCGCGAATTAATTCAAACTTCGCGCCAATTAATATACTTTTTGAAGTTTTGCATGCAAATTTTAGAAAACTGCAAAAAATTTAGGTACTTTATTTGCACATTTGAAATCCAATTGAAATTCATAATATAATGCAAAATGAATCGAAAATCATTTTTTTAAATTATTTAATTTTGGTCACAATAATTGAAAATTTTGAACAAGTCAATGCTCTGTTTTTCTAATGTACTTTAAAAAAATTTTACAGAGTTTATCAAAATAGTTCCAAAAAAAAAAAAAAAATAAATAAACGAGTGAATGAGACCAAAAAAAGAAATTCCCGCTAATCGAACCGTATCATAAAAATTAAAAGGTTCATCAAACAACCGTTAAAGCCGCAAGTTTTTCCGCCACAAGTGCACTTTTTATAACAAGAAAAAACTAACTGTGTGACATTAAAAAAATAAGTTAATCGGAAAATGCATTGAAGAGAAAAGACCGCAATAACAACTTTCCCTTAACAATGTAATATTAATTCCCGCGAAGTTCGCGTAAAAAAGAGAGCAAAACCTGTAAAACCGACAAGACTTTTCATAATAATAATGTTTTCTTTTCGTATATTATTTCCTCCTTTTTACTCCCACTTTTTTTTGTGAAGTTCAAGTGATAGTGTGCTGTATATTTTAAAAATATCGGTTTTAGTACATCGGTGATATCGCTAAGAAAGAATCGCGAAAAAGTATATTCGTGTGTATCTTTTCCCCGGCTTTATAACATGTTTTGCTGAATCGCTGATGTGCCCTACCAAGGTCCTTTCACTCCACGAGGTAAAATCCTAAACTGACGATTGTTTTCGTGTTGTGTGCATAAAAAATTTTTTAATGCATCTTATAAGAGCGTTCTTTAGTTTTTAGAAATTTGCTAAATTTAATTGTATACGTGACATTTTTTTAGTGCTACTTTTGACTTGTTTGTTTTTAAAAAATATACAAATAATTTAGAGAGATTTTCAGTATAAAAAGTACTTAAAAAAAAAATAATAAATGTAAAGAGAGAATGCATTTTTTATTATAAAAAATATGTTGTGTGTTGTATATTCACGGTCGACGTTGACGTGACACACGCCGTCGGAATTTTAAAATATGTATACTGTGGAATTCTATTTTAATTTTTTCAAATAATGTACAAGAAAGATGATGAGTGCAATAAGAAGATTCTTGTGAATCGGAAGTTTAGTGCAAATTAACATCAATAATTTTGTGTGTTTATTATTATTATTTTTGGGGTTTTAAAAAAGCAGCATTTATTGATTTTTTTTATTATCAAAAAGTGAGTGTACTACCATCGATATACCTACTTTTCATTTTTTATCTTTTAAACTTTTGAGAAAAAATATTTTTAAGTAGGTAATTATTTGTTGAGTGAGGTGTCAAATGCTATTAATCAGAAAATATAATACTGTAGTGATAAAAGTATCGATATTTAAAAGTGGTTACTGATAATAAATAATTTCACGTTGGGAATAAAGGATTAATGAACTTTCTTGGTTTTTATTATTCAATTAGTTTTTATTGAAAAATTTATCGTCAAAAATTTTAATTTTTCACTTTTTTTCTTTACTGAATAATTGTTGGTATTTAATCAAGTATCATACAATTATATTAATTACTCATACCAATGATTAAAAATTTTTTTAAAATTAAGTGATTACAGTTTACTTTGATTCATAGATAAAAGTGAATTTGAAATTAACAAAAAAAAAAATTATTTTTTTTATAAATTGAATTAACGTGTCTTTTAAAAAACAAATAAAAAGCCATATCATATTTTAAAAAATGATCTCACACACTTCCTAAAATTTCAAGTGCAACAATATTTTATTATCTTTTCATTGATAATAAACTTTTGTAAAACAGATACATATAATATATTTATTTTTTTTAATTAAAAAAATTCTCTATAAATTTAATGAAATATTTATTAGATCATTTGGTAAAATAATAATAAATTTTGAAAATATTATTTTTGCTAAATTTTTGGCGAGATAATTTATTATTATTATTATTGTTATTAAAGTTTTTCGTGACCGTATATGTTTGGATTTTCGGCGCTCTCTCTTAAAACACATATCTAAAAATATTTTATTTTCTTATGTATATGTGCAATATTAGAGACTTACGCAGATTAACTCGCACGTTTTGCTACGCGTTTTGCAACGTGTTTTCGGAAGTATATAGATAGATTAGTTATTTTTTTTATAAAAATACAAAAAAAAAAAACAAATAAATTAACAAACTTTCATTAAACTCGCATTAGCTTCGGTAGTATTTTGTAAATCATATTATTTTAAAAAATAGCGCGCTTCCGGTATTCTTGGAAAAAGTCCTGTAATGTCACTTCCGGGGAACCTTGAAAATTTTTAATAAAATACGCCTACTCCCTCTCGTGTGTTTTGTTTACAAATGATTTTGGGGGTACCAAAAATTTTAATGAATTATAATGAGCCAATTAAAAAGTAATCAAACCCGTTTATATAAAAAAGGCTATAAAATCTATGCGAATTATCATTCGAAAATACATAATTCTCCCTCGAAAAAGATATTTATAAGTAGTTTTCTTTTTCTTTTGGGGTTTTAGTGGGGAATTTCTATTTATAAAAAGGTATATTAAACTATATACACGAGGGATGTTCTAAACTCGACGCCCACGTCGGCCCCTCCGTTCACCAATCTAAAAAAAAAGTAATACATAAGTAAAAAAAAATTTTTTTTTAAATAATTTGCAAAATTTAATAGTAATATGCTAATATAAACTCTTATTATATTCGTCTTTTCTTTTTGTCTCTTATTCCCGGTTAGTACACTTGTACAATATAACGGCTTTGGTTGCGCTTTCTCACATATATACATTATACTTACACATAAATACAAAAAATTGTAGGTTATAGCATTCTCACACCCGCTGTTATTACTGTCTGTTTATTATCATAATAACTGAAAAAAAAAATTCAAGCTTTTATAATTGTGTGTATGAGTGTGTAAGTTTTTATCTATTTAAAAAAAAAAAGAAACAAAATTTCAAAATATTTTTTAATTAAGTGAAAAAGTTTTAAGTATAAGTGGTTATATTATATTAAGAATAGCATTGATGACATACAGGTCCAGGTGCAGAGATGTCGTTTCGCGTGGTCCGAAGCAGCAAATTCCGGCACGTCTATGGGACAGCGCTGAAACGAGAACAATGTTACGATAATATTAGGGTATCAAAGTCTTCCTGGGATTCAACGTTTTGCGCGGTTAATCCAAAGTTCCTGGCTATTATTGTTGAATCAGCTGGTGGTGGTGCTTTTATTGTTTTACCTCACAATAAGGTAATAATACAGTTATTTTATTATAAAACTAGATAGTTAAAAGAAAATTTACCATTTTAGGTTGGCAGGATAAATGCCGATCATCCACTAGTTGGTGGACACAAAGGCCCAGTGTTAGATATAGCATGGTGTCCGCACAATGATAATGTGATTGCATCGGGCTCTGAAGATTGCGTGGTTAAGGTTTGGCAAATTCCAGATGGTGGTATTTCTAGGACGTTAACAGAACCAGTTGTAGATTTACAATTACATCAACGTAGAGTTGGTTTAGTTTTATGGCATCCAACAGCTTTAAATGTACTACTTACAGCAGGTTCAGATAATCTAGTAATTATATGGAATGTTGGAACAGGTGAAGCATTAATAAAAATGGACTGTCATCCTGATGTTGTTTATTCTGCATGTTGGAATTGGGATGGCTCAAGATTAGTTACTACTTGTAAAGACAAAAAAATCAGAATTATTGAGCCAAGGACAGGAAACGTTCTTGAAGAGGCTGTTGCTCATGACGGTAGCAAAGCTACTAGGGCTATATTTTTAAGGTAATTATTAAATTTATAAACTTATAACTATTTTCTATTAACCAGCTTTCTAATGATAACTCTCTCTTCATTCTATTTGCTAGACTAACCAAGGATAACAATTTTTAACTGTAAGACTCTGCTTAATAAATTATTTAAATTTTATGTTTTAGTTCTTTTATTTCAATTACATAAAAAGAAATTCGGTTCTTTTCATGTAAATATTTTTTTCCAAAAAATGGTATTCATTCACTTATTAAATTAATTTCTTTGATTTTCAGGGGTGGTTTAATTTTCACCACAGGTTTCAGCAAAATGTCAGAAAGGCAGTACTCTTTAAGAGCGCCAGACATGTTGGATGAGCCAATCGTTATGGTAGAACTTGATACTAGTAATGGAGTCATGTTTCCTTTATATGACCCTGATACAAATTTAGTATTTTTATGTGGCAAAGGAGATTCAGTCATTCGGTATTTTGAAATCACACCTGAGCCACCATTTGTTCATTATATCAACACCTTTCAAACACCCGATCCTCAAAGAGGAATCGGAATGATGCCTAAACGAGGTTGTGATGTAAACAGTTGTGAAATTAGCAGATTTTATCGATTAAATAACTCAGGTTTTTGTCAGGTTGTTTCAATGACTGTTCCTAGAAAGGTATAATTTTGAATTTTTTAGTTTATACTGAAAAAGTTCATTGTATTTTATTTAAATACATTTTTAGTCTGAGCTATTTCAAGAAGACTTGTATCCTGATACTGCAGGAGATACAGCTGCAATTACAGCAGAAGAATGGGAGGCAGGTACAGATGCAGAACCCTTACTGATATCATTAAGGGATGGTTATCAACCAACAGCATCTAAAAATGAACTTAAAGTTAACAAAAAGGCTAATATTTTAACAAAAGGGGCTAAAGTTGGTTCGAATTCCACTCAAAGTGGTCAAACAAATTCTGGCGTTTCAGTAAGCAATTAAAATTTTTTTATTCATTGAAATTACGAATTTCATTTAATTCATATTATTTTAACTTTGCAGGAAGATATTCTTAAAGAATTTTCAGAAGAAATTAGAAAATTAAAATCTATGATAGTGAAACACGAAGGCAGAATTCGTGTTTTAGAAGCTGCAGTAGCACTTCAAATGAAAGAAGATGCAAGGGATTCCCTTGCATCGGATGAAGTTTGATTTTTGTATGAGATTATATTTTTATATCTGCAGAGTAAAAAAACAAAAATCATTTTATAATGAAATAATGAAAAATTAAAAAAACGAGCGTATTATATTTTGATACGAAGGCCGTGTATATATTAGAATAACTTAGCATAGAACTAGAGTGCTATTAAAATCATCAACAGAGTCTTATGATTATTTATTTTACATTTAGCATCTGAACTTTTTTCATCGTTTGTCTTGTAAGATTTTACTAAATGTCTCTTTGTTCTCTTAATCTTTTAATTTTCATTTGCTTTTAAAACGTATCCATGATTTAAATCACAAAAAATCTTTTTATTATAAGAGTAATATAATATTTAAAAAAAAATGATAATTATAATTTAATTAAGAATTATAATAATATATCAAATAAAATCATCGTTACCTGTTAATAGGATTTACGTTAATGTTACGTCTTAGTGTTATGTTATTTTTTTGAGATTTTTATGTACATGTCCGCGCTCTAAAATAGAGAAAAAAAAATAACAAAATCCTTTAATTTTGTGCCTTAAAAATTTGTACAGAAAAAATCTATTGTAAAATAACAAATGTAATAAGAAAATAATTAATCTTTACACATGATTGTAGCGAGTTTTCTTTTCGTATATCGTTAACTTAAATTTGTTGTTATTTGTAAATGTCAAAAAAAATTATCTATACAGACTAATGTTTTTTAAATTTATAGTTATATATAAACTTGTATTTTTCAATTTTTTTTTAAAATAGTCTTGATTTTTAGAATTGAATTTGATACATAATTAACTATATTCTGAAAGAACATTGCTTTTTCATCTCGTTAACACTGTAAGAAAAAAAAAAATAAAATATTTTAAAAGAATATATTTTGTACTATAAGTTATTTATTAGGTCTTAAATACCTTAATAATTATTTGTTTGCTTTATTTTTTATTTAGAGTTTTAAGTTATTGCTGCTTAAACAGCTAATAAAAAACGAGGTACTATTTTTATTTTTATTTCATTTATATATTCAATCATATGAAGATAATTTGTAAAATTTTATTAATCTTAAAAAAAATATGTACTCTAAAAGTCAGTGTCCAGCTTTAAGATTTTTTAATAAACGATAATTTTAAACACCATCTCACGAACACAACTAAAACAACAGGGACAAGTAAAAAAATTTTGAAAACTAGGAGCTTGTAGAAAAATTTTGAAACCTAGAAAACCAAATTTTATCCAAAAATTACAATTTCGGCAGCATTTTAAAAATTGATCGTTTTTGACAAACGTAGCCATTTGATGTACTGACTATAACGTTAAGAAAATTACTGATAAAAAAATTCGGTTTCCCGTTGGTAGGGAATTGAAAAGTGATACTTACTCAAAAAAAAATGTAACCAATTGGAAGGTACATATAGTTAAGTTACAAGGTAGCAGCGTCACACAGTGTAGTAAAATGGACAAAAATCGCTCTTGGACTGAGTTTTTGAGGTATATCGACTTGAAACCTATTTTGAATGACTTTAAAATAATATTTACTAAAAATGCATTTAATATTTTTTGACTTCAAAATGTTTTTTAATTTTTATGTGTATAAGGCAGGATTAACACAAAAAAATTTCCCGTTTGTTTTAAGGAATAGGTTAAAGTAGTGGAAATAGGCTATTTAAAAATAAAAAATTTGAAAAATTTGCAGTGATGCACGAAAGCCGGCTTATTTTAAAGCCGTTCAAAACAGGATTCAAGTCGATAGCTCAAAAACTCAGTCCAAGAGCGAAAATTTTCATTTCTTTAAGAAAAAAAATCATTTTTATTGACCAAATTTCAATTTTTAGGTCAAAAACTGTGTGAAGTAAATCTTGCTACTTATAGTTTTCAAACACTTTTGACCTAAAAATTAAAATTTGGTCAATAAAAATGATTTTTTTCTTAAAGGAATGAATTGCCAGGAAAAAATTAATCGATTTTAAAAAAAAAATTATTATTTTGCGATGAAAATCAAGCGAGTAATGCATGTTTAAAGTTCAGAAATAGGCTTTTTTCAATAAAATTTCAATCATTTTTAAGCCGAATTTGAGCAAAATCTTAAATTGACGATAACTTTCAATTAAGCTAAATTTCATCGTAAAAAGATAAGTTTTTTTTCTCCTGGAGTGGTTTTTTCCTGGCAATCCAAATTTTTCATCTATTTCTTTAAATTTAATAAAGATTTATTGTTAAAAATCAAATTTTCGGATTTTGATCTCTCAGTCACCCACAAAATTGACTAAAAATTTTTTAGACGAGCAGCTCCAACTTAGTGCAATGGAAATATGAAAATAACAAACTATTCCCGAAAACTTTGTAGTATCAAATTTTGTCGTCATTTTTTTTCTCGACTTTTCGCTCGTTTAAGCTAGGTGTGGCAGGTCGATAGTAAAATTTTCTTTTGAATGTCCCTTTTTATATTACTAATTTTTTTTGAAAAATCGGAAAATTCAAATAAAGTATAAATGTCACAACCTTTTTTATCTTCAAATAATATAGTAATGGATGACAGTTTATTCATTAAAAAATTCTTAAAAATTCCTTTTTAGGTCTTTTAGGCACGTAATAATTTCAACTTTTTAAAATAATCTTTATATTAAAATATAAAAAAAAAGTAATTAAGGCAGAAAATAATGGAATTTTTCCTTAAAAATTTGCAGTATACAAAATATATCCATCATGGCCAGGTTTCTGTGTTTAAAATTTCATTTTATCGTCGGCTTATTATAATTCTTGAAATTTTTTCACCTCAACACATTTTTGCCAATAGAAATAATAAAAATGCTAGTAAATAGATGCTACTGCAAGCTTAAAATCGATTATAAGTGCACCTTTGGATTGTAATTTCATAAATAAAAATAATATACTGAATATTTTTTGCATATACAGATAAAAGTGGAAAAATTTTTTATTCATTTATTATATACGCACACGATTATTGCATAATTATGACGCACAATTTGATAATATATATATAATATATATAATTATATGATAAAAAATATTTTAAAACAAATAATAAGCAGTATATATGCATTTATTTTAGCAATTGCAAGATAATTTCATTTGACATAAGTAACTTATATACAGCATATGCTAAAATTGTATAATTAAAAAACACATTATTATTTTATGAATTAAAATATCAAGTAAAAAAAAAATTATGTCACTTGATTTAGAAAATAATATTAAAAAACTAAATGAATTAGCTGTAAAAAATTTTAGAGAATACCTTCGTATACCAACGGTACATCCAAATATTGATTATAGTAAGTACAAAATTATCAGATATTATAACCATGTCACTAATCATTGCTAATTTCTTGTGGTTAACACTTTTTAGTTTTTTGTGTCAGTTTCAATAAATATAAGAAATGCAGTGTTCTTGAAAATGTAAATACCAACATTTCTTTTTTCCTGTGTTAATGGTCCTTTTTTCGAAAAAAGGTCATATATTTCTCAGAACAGAAAATTTTGAGTATTTTTGCGAGTTTCTTTAATTTTCAGATTCTGATAAGAATGGATATTTTGACGCTTTATGCAAAAATGCTCATGTTTTTTGTTTTAGCACAATTTTGGCAAAATTAGCACTTTTGGTTCAAAAATGAGATTTAGCGGGAAACTTAGCAAATTTTAGAAAAATAAACTAAAAAATTAGCGTTATGACAGGGCATGCAGTCTAGTAATAAAAAAAGTTGTGATCAAGAGATAACAAAAAATGGTCTTTAGCAAGAAATTAAAATTTTTTTTCGATAATAGGACCAAAAAATCTTAATCAGTTCGATGTTATGCCCATTAGGGCTGCCATAAGACCAAAGATACAAAGGACTAATTACATACATGTAGAAAACAGCCAATTAAAATTTTTTTCTGTAACTGCATTTTATTAAAACAATAGTTTGAAAATTTTTAAACAATAGAAATTAACCATAATATAAAATATGAATGATAAATGCTATAATTTATTTTTCTTAGCTGATTGTGTTGAATTTTTGAAAAGTCAAGCAAGCACTTTAGATCTACCAGTAAAAGTAATCAATGTCAGTACTGGAAAACCAGTAGTAATTATTACATGGGAAGGAATTGAGCCAAAACTCTCATCTATTTTATTAAGTAGTCACATGGACGTAGTACCAGTTTATCCAGTAAGAAAAAAACATTTTAAAATTATTTTGTTGAAACGCACTCTAATATTAATTTTTTAACTTTAACTATTTCAGGAAAAATGGACTTACCCGCCGTTTGATGCAGTAATGGATGAAGCTGGAAATATTTATGCTAGAGGAAGTCAAGATATGAAATGTGTTGGAATTCAATATTTGGAAGCTATTAGATTATTAAAGATGTATGGAATAAAATTAAAAAGAACAATTCATGTTTGTTTTGTACCAGATGAAGAGATTGGAGGCGAGTTAGGAATGAAAGCTTTTGTACAAACATCTGATTTTAAATCACTAAATATTGGATTCGCCATGGACGAAGGTGTTGCGAATCCCACAGAAGCATTTAATGTTTATAATGGAGAAAAATCAAAATGGCAAATTACAATAAATTTTACTGGAAATACTGGACATGGATCTTCAATCGTAGGTGATACAGCTGCAGAAAAATTAAGATTTTTTCTTGATAGAGTTATGGATTTTAGTGAAAAGGAAAGAAAAAAATATGAAAATGATAATTTACGAATTGAAGACGTTACAACGATTAATCTCACATTGATTAACGTAAGTTTATCATAAATTGAACCTTGAAATAAAGTTTATTTCGTTCAACAAAAAAAAAGCCCGACATTGGATACATAAAAAACTGGCTACTGGGGGGTTTCTAGGTTTTGTAGTAAGATTTTTTTCTCTAATTGTTGCAAATTATGAAAAATATAATTTTTAATTCTATAAAAATTTAACTTTATTTGTTATTACTGCAAAGCATTAATAATTGCAGGGTGGCGTACAATCAAATGTAATTCCTCAGGAAATTAAAGCCACTTTTGACGTTAGAATATCTGAAAAAACGAAACTTACCGAAGTAGAAGACTTATTTGACATTTGGTGTACACTAGCTGGAAATGGAGTAGATTATAATTTTGATATTAAATATGACAAAGTAAAAAATACTGTCCTTGATAAAACTAATGATTTCTGGCAAGGATTTAAAAATGTTTTCGAAAAATTAGATTTAAAACTTGATATAGGTATTTGTCAAGGTGCAAATGATATGAAATATATTAGAAAGGTATTTTTGAACATTTTAAAATGAATTTATTAAGAAAATTTTACATTAATTATAAACTATCATTTTTATACTTCATTTTAGCTTGGAATCCCAGCTTTAAATTTTTCACCAATGAATAAAACAAAAGTTTTAATGCACGACAATGATGAATATTTAAATAAGGATATATTCTTAAAGGGCATTAAAATATATGTTGAAATTTTGAAAGCAATAGCTAATTAATAATTTGGAATTAGAATTCCAAGTTTTTTGCATATAATATGCATATTGAGATCATTTAGGGCATATTTAACTTCAAAAAACTTGGAATTCGGATCTAAGAATTAATCTACTATTGTGAAATACGGTTAAAAAATTTTTTTGAATACATCAGAATTTGAATTTTACATTATTTATTTATTTTGTGATAAAATATAACTGCCTTTATAGATGATAATAATGGTAAAATACCAGGAACAAATCGAATAAACAAAAAAAAATTTAGTTGTGCCTCCTCTAGTTTGGCTAAATTTCATTCATTTTTTGTCTAGTAATCACAAAAACACTGATTTCTGATTTGTGATTAACTAAAACATACTAAAAAATTGCAAATATTAAAAAAAATTCAATGAATAAAAAAAAAAATTATAGAAAATTTTTTAAATTGTATCTACTATTGTGCATCCTCCAGTTTGACTAAATTTCATTACAATGTTTTCGAATAATCACAAAAATACTGGCCTTAGATAATTAAGAAAAATATTTTTATATAAGCCCAGATAAATGAAAATTTTTTCCTAATCCTTATTTATGAATACATCATAAATAATAGTTTTCAATTTAGAAGGATGTGGATCCCATCAAGGTTTTGTGAAGAGAAAATACTTAATAAACATGTGATCATGCTTTAGCTTTGTAAATTCGCAAAAAAACTTAATAATTTAGAATTTATTTTCGTGAATATACTATTTTTTTGTTATAAAGGAGTTTTTTGCAGTGTAGGTATTAATAAGATCGTAAAAAGATCTTAATAATTTCTTACGCAGGATATCATTTCATTTATTTTATTTAATATTTTATAAGAAAAACATTGCAAAATCATTAGTAACAATTTATACAATTATTTTCAGTAAAAGTAAAATAAATTTTTAAATTTAATAACAATTATTATTAATATCCTGTATTTAAATATTAAAAATTAAGTTAAATAAAATTATAAAATTTAAAATTCCCGGCTTTATATATATTTAAAATCTGGTGATCCGCCATTTTCACTGAAAAATAACTAAAATAACTATATATACCGCCATAACATCTTTTGTTTATTAGTTTTTGTCACATGGTGACTTTGCATGGTGATTGTAAAATATCATGTTATGAATAAAACAAAAATCGTAGCCAGAAAAGTGGAAGAAGAAGAAAAAGTTGATTGTAAAAATATATCGCACAATTTTCTATCTTTTTCTCAAATTGTCAACAAGTAAATATCAACTAAAAATAACCAAAACATTGTGAGTAAAATAGTAATTTTCGCAATTTCGCATTAACTTTATTGAGAAATTTGACAGTGTATTTAACTAAAAGAGCCAAAGTGATAAATATAAATAAATAAACAATTTGAAATAGCATAGTAATAACAGTAAGCAATAAAAAAAGATTATCTATTTTTATTCATTTGAAATTTAATAATAATCTTACAAATATATTGAAAATGTATAAATATATTACGAAATTTCTACAGCTTCCCGTAGGGAATTTGTTACTCGTATTGCACTTGATTTGCTAGTACACCTAGTTTTCTGATATTTATCTTATTTTGGTACATTATTAAAAAAAATAGATTAAGCACTTTAATCAACATGGATTAACTAATTCTAATTATTGAGTTTCAAATTATTTGGAAATATAGTTTCTCAGAAAATTAATTTCGTTCTCAACAATCGTAAGGAATTAATTTTCTGAAAAACTATAAATCTAAATAATTTAAAACTCAGTAATTAGAATCAGCCAATCCATTTCGATTAAAAGTGCTTAATCAATTTTTTTTAAATACTGTACCAAAATAAAATAAATATTTGACAACTAGGCGCGCGATCAATGGTCGAGTGAAGTCCGAGAAACGAATTCCTTACGGGTTCTTGGCGGGATCCAAAAGAGGGTTCATTGCATTATTTGACCCCCGTGTATGAGTAAATAATTAATCATAATAAAATCATGAAAAAAAACGATTAATTGTTACTGTAATCTTTGCGACAACAGAATTAAAATATTTATTGATAAATTTCACTTTAAAAATATTCCAGCATTTATATTAGTGCAGCACAAAAAAAAATAAAAATTTTGGGTGAAAAGTTATAATTTTTTTTTTGTCTGTCTGAGATGTGAACGGAGACTTTGTTTGACTCACACTAAAGCTTGTACTAATGTAGTACGTGGAAAATCCAAATTAATTAGACTCGTATACATTTGAGAATTATCAGCAATGAATAAAAAATCCGGTTGCGGCGAACGATTTTTTTTTATTTGCTTAAGGGACCATCATTTTATTTATAATTTTTAGTATATAATATTTTTTTTGAAGCGGTTTACAAATCGACACGTAAAAACGGTCTTCGGACTTAATGGGTTAAGAGCATTTCATGTTCTCTACACTCAGCGACTTTTGGTATGGTGGCAGCACCAATGGCGCTTGTATTCTCATAAGTCAATAGTTGGTATCGTGAGAGTGCCAACTATTACTTTTTGAGTAAAAACGTTAAAACCCGGTTGTCTCATTATCGTTACATTATAATTATTGATAAATAGTTCATTGTTTTGTAAAAAAACAATTTTAATAAAAAATACGCATAAGAAATATTATTAATTAAATTATAGTCGGTATTATAAGTTTTGAAAAAATAAACATACATTTTAAAATATTCTAGGTTAGGATCGCAGATATTATTATCGTAATATTATTATTGTAAAACATTAATATTGTATTATTTTCATATTTAAATATTTAAAAATATAAATATTTTATCATCTGAAAAGGGTTTTTTCCTTTTTATCAATCCTTATCTTCATATTTTTCAATCGAAATGCATTTTCAAAATATATGTATATTTTTAGTATATTAGTTTTGCATATCTAATATACTAAAAATATTATTTTACCTAAAATATTAAAAACAATTAATATACAAACAAAATTATAACATTAATAAAATCATTTTTTATCATAAAAAAAACATGTTATTTTAAGTATACAAAATAAACTTTGAAATCGCTACAGCTGATTTCACGTAATTCACCGAGTTGGTAGCGTCACACGACCAACTTTGTTTCTCTATAATACCGAGTATATTGTACACACCAAAACTGGTGCTGCCACTATACAAAAAGTCGCTGAGTGTACTATACGTCGATAATCTGGTAAGTTTTGGTAAAAAAATCCCCCGTTTTGCTTTTCAAGTTTTCTCAGCGGAAAAACATTGGATCAAAATTTCCTCTTCAGGAAGTTTTGTTTTTAAATAATCTTGAGCGCGCAACTATTAATTTTTTAATATCAGAAAATAAAGTTAAACTTTTAACCTTCGCGCGTTCTACAAAAATGCGTGCCAGAATACCTCTTTACTTTGTTTTTTGATGTTTGCGAAAAATTAATAATTTTCCAAAAAAATAATAGTTGCTCGCTCAAGATTATTTAAGAACAAAACTTCCTGTAAGAGGAAATTTTGATCCAACGTTTTTCCGCTGAGAAAACTTGGAAAGCAAAACGGGGGATTTTTTTACCAAAACTTACCAGATTATCGACGTATAGTAGAGCACACGGAATGCTGTCATAAAAGTTAAACTGTCATAAAAGATGAAGAAAAGTTAAACAAAAAGAATAGTTACAAAGAATAGTAAATTTACGAAAAATAGTTATGAATTCACAACTTTTTTCGTAAATTCACAAAATCGGGAATTTAGTAAATTTACGATTTTTATCGAATACTTATAAATTTGTTTGAAAATTTACTAATTTTTCGAAAAAATTCAATTTATTTTGTTAATCTAAGGAAGTTACTTTTTACAGTGTAGTTATTATTATTAAAATTTTTAGATTAAACGGTACCTTTTATGCCATTTGCAACAGTCTAATCTAAGAGATCAAAATTTATAACTGGTTTGTGTGTTCACACAACCAACGATCATGGAACATGTTCACTCATAACAGTAATCAAAAACCGAAATTACAATAAATCCCGAAATATAAATTATCCTTAAACCTTCAAAGTACTCTAAGCTCTTGTTCTTATCAGGGCCTGATCAAGGGCCTGATCAGTCACTGACTCACATTTCAAAATTTTCTTAAGTCCCTAAATCGAAAAGATTCTGAGTCCATTTCAACCCCCCCCCCCCTCATTGCAGATCCAGAATTTCTCAGATACCCCATCCAATGAACATGTTCCATGTTAAAATCCGTATGCTACAACTGGAATTTCGATTGCCGCAACCGAAATTTTTTTCGGTGAATTCAGGATGCATATAAGTATGAAATAATGCTAAGCCCAAAAAGAGCCGAAAGAGAGATAATTCCGGTTAAGAAAAAAAGTTTCTAAGTTTCAAAATTCTTCACAGGAATCACATATTTTCACTCATACCTTTTGACGGAAAATTCTATCTATATCCTGATCTGTATATGAAATTTCCCAAGGGTCTGAATTCAGTCAGTTTCTGGGGAGTCAAATTTTTATGTGGCTTAATGGCAAATTTGAAATGATGAAAAACTATTGACTTAGTTCAGCTTTTTCGAATCAAAAATAAAATTTGTTAATTTTAATTTTTTTTGTGTCAAACAGAGAATGATTTTGGGTCTGTTTTTAAGATTATTTCCTTTTGTCACAAAAAAATCGTTTTCTCAGCGTATATTACCCGTTTAATTCTAAATTTGAATAATAATTGGTTTCAAAGAAAATTTTTACTAAATTCTATTTGATTTAAATATAGTTTTGAAGAGGTTAGCATATACCTATACAATTAAAAAATCGTTTTAAAAAAGTATAGTAAAATCTGTTTGTTTTGACCCGACAAACTTTCTAAATATATGTACGTGCTTCAAGATTTTTTATAGTATTATATATTTTTATTTCAGATTTAAATAAAATTTTAAAAAATATTGAAAATGGAGAATTCTGCTGTAGAAGAAAAACAGGCAGAAGAAAATCAAGATAAAAAAGAAAATGCTGAAGTAATCTCAAAAATAAATTGTATTCGTGAAGGGTGTCAAAATCTTGCTATTGTTAACAACGAATGGGAAGATGAATTTTGCAGTAACGAATGTGCAGTTATTCATTGCAGAGATATTTTTACAGAATGGTTATCAAAAAGCCAAAATGTTCATAACAAATTTTTAGTTGCTGAAACTCCACCAACAGTAAAAACTGAGTAAAAATACGAAAAATTCTTTTATATTTTACTTAATTTCTATGATAATGCATTTATTTAATTTTGTACATAAACTCATTTTGATCTATAATTACTGAAAAAAAAGCTTTAAATCCATTGTAAAATTATCGTATGAGATATTCATAACTTGAAAATTTTAATTTTACAATGGATTGTATTTTTTTTTTAGCAATATTTAATTCATGAAAAGATTTAGTTGAATAAGACTCGAGATTTCTGTTTTACTTAAATTTAGTTGAGAATAGAATTAAATTGTTACATTAAGACATAAAATTTTTTACGTTTCATAATATTGTA
The DNA here is from genome assembly GCA_022575985.1 of Anagrus nilaparvatae. Lineage (NCBI taxonomy): Eukaryota > Metazoa > Arthropoda > Insecta > Hymenoptera > Mymaridae > Anagrus > Anagrus nilaparvatae. The sequence continues at coordinate 24,743,867 of JAKSXM010000247.1, read as the reverse complement.
CTAGTCAAGAAAAACAGACCTCAATCCTATTAACTTTAAAATAAGATAATTTTTACTGGCGAAAAATTTAAATAATTTTAATTTTTGGAAATATAAATATATTTAAGACTTTTAAAAAATTTAAACAATTTTTGTATAATAAGTCCAAAATTTATGTCATAAGAAAATGTAATGCCATGTCTAAATAATATTTTTATACGTAACTGAAAAAAATATATTTTTTTAAATATAGATACAGTATTATTTATTATCTGTTTTTTAAATAAGGGAAAAATGCTGCCAAATCATTGCCACTATGGTTCCTCAAACAACATTATAAAAATATTCATAATGCTTCAAAATTCTATTTTAAATGCACAAGGCGTGGATAAACGGCAGTAACAGAATAGTTTGATTAAGCCTGCAAAATGATAGCTATGGATAAAAATCAGTTTATTAACTATACCTTTACATTTTCGGCACAACAATAAAATTATTATGGCAGTTTTAAAAGCGCAGGTAAATGGTGGTAGAAGATTTTTGATCTGCTTTTAGTGGTGCCGAGGGTGGTGCTAAAACATGGTGCTAGAATATGGCCATAAAAAAGCAATAAAACTACTCAATTCCCCCCAGCGCCTCCATATGCTCCCCAAAGGCATGAAAAAATTTTCTATTCGAAAAATGAAAATTGAACTATAAACTCATGTTTTTTGAGACGCCGAAAACAAAGATAGATATAAAAAATGTTTCCAACTAACTTTTGTCCCTCTGGATAGCCCATGTCCCCATGCATACCCCTCAAACGGGTTAAAAATATTTTATTATGAAAAATAAAAATCAAAGTATATTCTAATATTTTTTTAAAATAAACCAAAAATGAATATAAAAAATGTTTTCTACCAACGTTTGGGCCTGTAGACCACCTTAATGCGCTCATTTATCCCCCAAAAATGGGATAAACATTTTTTTTAATATACAAAAATAAAAACTTAAGGGTCTATCTCTGGTACATTAATTTTGTTGTGTGCCTGTATTATCAAAGTAACGTCGTAAACTTTCTCTATGAGTCTGAAAATTATAGTAAACTTTAAAAAGAATAAAATTAAACAAATTTTGATTACTTGAGCGTTCTTCTAAAATAAAAATGTCATGTACGGGCAAAATTACATTTAAACATGTGCATATTTTGATTTGATTCTCTGAAGGGGCCCAAAAAAATAAAATAAAAATAAAAATGATAGGTAAAATTTTTTAAGACAAAAAAGAAATAAAAAATTGTTTTACTTATAAAATTAATCCTGAAAAAAGTCATCACAGACTTAATGTACATGAGATTGTGCACGAAAAGAAATTTGACGATAAAGGATGTTGCAGAGGCCATCAGTAAACTAAATAATTTAAGTTCAGTAACATCTGAAGTAAAAACATTTGCAGTAAAAATTCATTCATCCAGATTTATAGGAACATTAAAAAATTCGTTTATTAATAAAAATGATTTACAAAATTATTTGGATTGTTAAGACGGGGATAAAATTATCTCTAAAAAAAGAAACATAGAAATCCGAAAAAAAAGATTTTGAAACTTTAAAAGTAGGAAAATGGGTTAATGATGTTATAGACACTTATTTAGTTTTAATTGAAGAGATAAATTAAGAAGTGATGCAGTATCCAAAAATTCATGTGATTGCTCTCAATTTTATTTAGCATTATCAAAGAAAAATTCTAGATGGGATCGAAATATTTCTATATTTGAAGGGTTAATTATAGTACCCATAAATATTAATAAAAAACATCGTATTTTGATTGTCACAGTGGTCTGGAACGCGAAAAAAGTTTCACCACGATGCTCCCAAAAATCTCTGGTATTTTCTTATTCTATAGGGTCTCCTGAGGCAGGAAATGCTTGTCCTAAAATTAAAACCGTAGCTCTCGGGGAGAACCGCCCCAATTTGAGGGTTCTTGAAGGGTCAAAAAAAAAATTTTTTTTTTTTTAATTTAACATTTTTTACATGATTTTAGACCATATAAAGTGACGAACAAGTGAGGAACACAAAAAATTTTGCTCGCCCTATAGTTTTTTTTGAGTTGGAAGGCTCAAAATCATATTTTTTCAATATTTGAAAAAAACCAATTTCCGAAATTTTTTAAATAAATTAAAATTATTTTTAATGATGGATTTATTTTTTTTCAATTGTTTAGTGATTATAATTTACTAAAATAAGTTTATTTAGGACCAAAAAATACAAATTTTCAATTTTCAAGTTCTTAGAGCAACTCAAATGTTAAATATTGGATTTTTTTAAAATTTCACAGACTTGGAATTTTTCTATCAGATTCAAATGAGGTTATAAACTGGATTTAAAGACGTATTCCATAGTAATTTTTCCAGTACAATCTGAATTGGCCATTTATTTTAATATTTTACCACGATTTTTAGGAGAAAAATCCGTTTTTTTGTTTTTTGTGGTTTCAATTTTCAAGGGACCAATTTTTTAAATAGACCTGACGTGGAGCCCCGTTTCGTAGACAAATTTTATCCTTGATAGGTCGATGGAATTTTTCAACGGATATTTATGTTTTTTGGGTCGCTGAACCCGAATATGATATCAGTTTTTACCGAAAATGGTACAGTTGCCCACAATAGGCAGCTTTAGATTAATATTCGGGGATGTTTTTATTTACACGAGGGTTACTTATGTTTTTCGGGTTGCTAAACATGAATATTATATCGGTTTTTACCGAAAATGGTTCAGTTGCCCAAAATAGGAATTTTGAGGTTTTTATTTTGCGGGTTTTTTAACATTTTCATCTGTTACTTATGTTTTTCGGGTCCCTGAGCATGAATATAACATCAGTTTTTACTAAAAATAAGTGCCCACCGTAGGTAATTTTAGGCTATTTTTTTTAGATTTTCTAAACATTTTCTATTATTATTTATGTTTTTTGGCTAGTTAAACTGGAAAACAATATCTCTTTTTACCGAATGTGCGCTTAGACTTGTATTTAATAATTTAATAAGTTTTTCCTATACAACAAAGAATCAATAAAATAATTAGTAAATTGAAAATTAAAAATTAAAACATAAGTAACCCTCGCGAAAATAAGAAAATCTCCGAAAATTAACCGAAAGTTGCCTATTGCGGGCAACTGGACCATTTTCGGTAAAAACTGATACCATATTCGGGTTCAGCGACCCTAAAAACATAAATACCCGTTGGAAAATTCCATCGACCTATCAAGGATAAAATTTGTCTACGAAACGGGGCTCCACGTCAGGTCTAAAAGTTTCGCAGGTTTCAAGAAAAAATTTTTTGAATAATATTTACAAGAGTGACTTATATATTTTTTCCTCTGAAATTCAATGAAATCACTAGTTTTTTCATCCGAAATTTTCCTTAGCCAAAAAATCATTTATTTCTATTTTTACTGGATTTGTCCAATTTCATATTTGCTATTTTGCTAAAGTAGCCAATTTGAGCCTGAAGGGTTTATAATGTGTAAAATTTTTTTAAATAAATGAATATTGAGAGAAAAACTACTCTAGAAAATATAAAAACTTTTCTCTGTCTTGTGGTAAAAATTCACTGACCTAACCAATTTTTTAGTTACGTGAAATTGAGATTATAGGGGAATTATTACAAAATCTTTAATTAACTAGAAAGGAAAACTCCAGATGAAAAAACTAGTGATTTCATTGAATTTCAGAGGAAAAAATATATAAGTGACTATTGTAAATATTCAGAAAATTTTGTCTTAAACCCTGCGAAACTTTAGAAAATTGGTCCCTTGAAAATTGAAACCACAAAAAACAAAAAAAACGGATTTTTCTCCTAAAAATCGTGGTAAAATGTTAAAATAAATAGCTAATTTAGGTTGTACTGGAAAAATTACTATGTAATACGTCTTTAAATCCAGTTTAAAACCTCATTTGAATCTGATAGAAAAATCCCAAGTCTGTGAAATTTAAAAAAAATCCAATATTTAACATTTGAGTTGCTCTAAGACCTTGAAAATTGAAAAATTGTATTTTTTGGTCCTAAATAAACTTATTTTAGTAAATTATAATCACTAAACAATTGAAAAAAAATAAATCCATCATTAAAAATAATTTTAATTTATTTAAAAAATTTCGGAAATTGGTTTTTTTCAAATATTGAAAAAATATGATTTTGAGCCTTCCAACTCAAAAAAAACTATAGGGCGAGCAAAATTTTTTGTGTTCCTCACTTGTTCGTCACTTTATATGGTCTAAAATCATGTAAAGAATGTTAAATTAAAAAAAAAAAAAATTTTTTTTTTTTACCCCCAAGAACCCCCGAATTGGGGCGGTTCTCCACGAGAGCTACAGTTTTAATTTTAAGACAAGCATTTCCTGCCTCAGGAGACCCTATAGAATAAGAAAATACCAGAGATTTTTGGGAGCATCGTGGTGAAACTTTTTTCGCGTTCCAGACCACTGTGTTGTAGCAAATTGAAAAAACAAATCCATAATATGCTACAACAGTCTTGGTGAGAATGATTATAATTGTTGAAAAATAATTGCAAATTATTTAAAAAATGAGTATAAAAACAGAACAACATATAATTTGTACATAGACGACTGGAAGATTCAAAATGCTGTAGGAATACCTAGACAAAAAAACGCCTGTGACTGCTGAGTTTTCATCTTTGTTATTCGCTGAATTTATTTGTGCAAACAAAAACTTTGATTTCCGCTGCAGCAATATGAAATAATTTCAAAATAAAATGGGTTTTGTAATTATAAATGAATGCATCTTATAAAATAAATATTAGCACACAAAAGAAGGCTTCTTATATCAATAGGCTTTTTTCTGGGTCAGCAAATTATTTAACGTTTGAAGGCTATTAATTTTGTAAATTTTTGGTAATACTTCTAAAAAAAAAAAAAAAAAAACACGTAGTCAAAGTCAAAAACGGTGGCTGGACAAATTAGGTGGCCTTTCCCCATGAATTTTCAGCATTTTTGACATTTTTTCTTATCGAATATCATATAACTTGCAAGGAAATTGTCTATAAATTTCGTCTAAGTGCTTAAAAATTATAATTTTGCATGGATTTGTACGCATCGAGTTAAAATTTTATCATTTTAAGGAATAAAAGGCTATATTTTCGAGCAATCCTGTTTAAAAATCTAATATAGATGAATAAATTTAAAATGCATTCTATTTGGCTACTCCTATGAGGAAAATCCATAATAAGCGCTCGCTTATTATTAGTTATTGTAATTATAAGTTAAGCGCTCGCTGACATAACGTCCGCATTAAGTGTTTAAAAGGTCTGTAGAACGTTTTATGGTGGTAATGAGTTTATTAGAACTTAAAAACTTAAAATCTGCCAATTTTTTAAGAAAGTAATTTCTAATAGGTTATTTTTCGTACTGGGTAATGACTGGTAATGCGCAATGTTAATGAGTTTATTTCAAGGCTTTTAGAAAAATGACACAAAAAAATTAAAATGTGACAATTACTTTTTATCAAAAGGTAAACAGTACTTTATAAGTTTAAATATTTGCTTTCCTTAAGCAATATTAGCGAGTATAAAATGCGATAAAAAAAACTTTATACCTACACGATAGAGCTGCTTTGGGTAAATTTTAATATTTCTGGTCGTTGAATTTTTAACTAAAAGCTAAAATACAAAATAAAAATGATTTAATTATAATACAGGATAAAAAAATGATGTATGCATCCATTAAAAGTGAATTAATTTTATAATATATTATAACTATTGATTTTTAATATTTATTTATAATATTTGATTTTTTTCATTTGGTACAGTGGTCTGGATCACGAAAAAATTTACCGCGATCCCACTAAAAATCTCTAGTATTTTCTGATTCTAGAGGGTCTCAGAGGCAGGAAATGCTTGTCCTGAAATTAAAACCATCGCTCTTGGGCAGAACCGCCACGATTGGGGGGTTGTTGGAGGATAATATTAAAAATTTTTTTTTATTTAAATGGAGCACAAAAAATTTTGCACGCCCCATGGTATTTTTTCATTCAGAATTCTGAAGGCTCATTCAAAATCACATTTTTTCAATATTTGAAAAATCCAATTTCTGAATAAATTAAAATTATTTTTAATGATGGATTTATGTTTTTCAATTGTTTTGTAATTATAATTTACTAAAATAATTTTATTTTGGACCAAAAAAATACAAATTTTCAATGTTCAAGGTCGCAGCGCAACTCAAATGTTAAATTTTTTTTTTTTTAAAAAGATTTTTAAGAAGATTTTCTTAAAAAGATTTTTTTTTAAATTCACAGACTTGGGATTTTTCTATCAGATTGAAATGATGTTATACCCTGGATCTAAAGACGTATTCCATGGTGATTTCCCGGTACAATCTGAATTCGCTATTTATTTTAATTTTTTAAGATTCTACCGGGCTTTTTAGGAGAAAAATCCGTTTTTTGTTTTTTATGGTTTCAATTTTCAAGGGACCAACTTTTTAAAGTTTCGCAGATTTCAAGAAATAATTTTCTGAATAATATTTCAAAGACTCACTCATATATTTATTCCTCTGAAATTCAATGAAATCACTAGTTATTTCATCTGGAGTTTTACTTAGCCATAAAATCGTTGGTTTCTATTTCTACTGATTTTCTCCAATCTTATTTAATGGTTACAGTCTATTTTTGACCTAGTAAAAACGATAATTCTAGATATTAATACATTTATAGAAAAAAATTAATTACTCAACGTTCCAAAAGAAAAAAAATAATTGTTTTTTTTTTAATTTTTTTATGTAAAAAGTTTTGAAAAACAATTTTTCGAAAAATTAGTTATCAGACTGGAGATATCGAGTAAAAACGATAATTCTAGATATTAGTACTTTCATCGAAAGAAATTAAGTAATAAGTCCTAAAAAAAAATAATTGGCGTTTTTTGTATTTTTGGCGGCGAAAATTAAAAAATTTTTTTTTTAAATTACGTATCAGATCCGAAATTTGACTATAACGATATTCCTAAAACTAGTACTCTCATAGAAAAAAATTAAGTACTAGGACCAAAAAGAAAAAAAAGTTGGTATTTTTTGTATTTTTTAGTAAAAAGAATTTTGAGAAAAAAATTTTCAAAAAATAAATTTTAAAATTCAAGTATCGAGCAAAAACTATATACTTCTAGATGTTACACTGTAAAAAGTAACTGCCTTAGATTAAAAAAAAAAGCGGAGAAAGAGAACGCCGCTTCCACTCTTAGGTCCATTTTCGTTTCCGCAAACATAAAATAGTGGTTTATTGCCTTCGATTTATCCTTGGTAGGTTTATTTGCTGCTTGTCTTTTTGCGTCATTTGCATGGAACCCAGTTAATATATGGATTATGAAAGCTAGCCTATTTTTGTGGTCCAGCAAATGAGCGATTGTTTCATAAGACTGTATATAGTCTATACTGTCAAAGTTAGTTGGAAAATAAACAATGGCAAAAAAGCCACCATCCTTAGCAAAAAATTTCCTTTAGTATGTTATCGGTTTAGAAGTTGGGCCACATAAATTGCGGACTTTTTTGGTATTTATCAGTACAGCTGAATCATTCTCAGTCTTGATCGTTGCTGCTTGATGGACTTGAATAAATTCAAGAGCTGATAAATTATAGACTTTGTTTATTACATTTATTACCACTTTTGATGGAGCTTTTAAGCCGTGCTCGCACATATAAAAGTATATGAATCTAAAGTAAAAAGTTTGTCTATAAACCATAATGTTTTTAAATACATTGTCGCTGAATGCATCCCAATCATCGTGGTAAACACCGTGGCTTCTCTTTACGCCGCAAGGCTTACCGAAACACTTCGTTGTTATCGACTCCTTTGGAAGATAGTCGATTGTTTTTTGGACAACTTGTTTCATGAAAGTTGTGCAGTAGTTAATTTCTCTAGTGTCTTGATGTACATCAATTAATAATAAAACCCTTATTGTTCCACTGTCACTGGAGCAAAGTTAAAATTCAATAAATTTAAAAATCTTGCCAAGTTCATTCTTGGGTAAATTTTGACTTCTAATATATTCTTTTTCAATCTTATAAGTCATTTTTGAATTTTCACTGAAAGTTAGATATTTATCATTAAAATGAATTCTCATATTAACGTTACATTTGAATGCGTTGAGTGTTAATGCAATAAGGGCATTGGAATCTATTTCATATTGGAAATTTGCTTTCCTCAGTTCTAATTTACAAACACGAGTTTGTTCACAACTCTTATTTTCTTTCTTTGAAGTAACTGCTTCCTTTTTGTTGTTCAGAACTTTGGCCAAATTTGTACCATAACTTTTTCCGTTTATCGTAGTTGGCTTATTTCTTTTTAGCTGAAACAATTCATTTTCTTCCTTCATATCCCTAAATTTTGAAAATAATTCTTTGATGAACTTTAGTCTTCATTCTATTTATAAAAAAAAGTTACAAAAGATTAATAGACATTATTAAAGATGCTAAAAAAAAAATAATCTTGTTACTTTATTCTGCTCTTTTCTGTAACAGCCATCGGTGCAGCAGTTTTTTGAATTTCCTTTTTATCTTTGGCATCATCATTGCTTAGTCTAATGATTTCTGTCGTATTTACGTAATTACCGGAAGATGTTTTAATGGCACTGGTGATTTTATTACCGTCTCACTAGGGGTGAAATTTAATTTCGTTGTTTATTTAATGTTTCTTTATGAATTATATATAAATTTTTGCCACAAACCTGTCGGATTTTGCTAACATTATCATATACGGGGTATCGTCATATGTGCAAAAGTCAATTGATTTATGTTCAGTTAAAACTGCATCATCGCAAGTGATTTTTTCAGTGTTCTGTAGAATTCTTGTTACATAATGACCACGATGTTCTTAATTTGAAACATGGAACAATACTGCTACCACTCAGTATCTTTTTTTGTTGATTAGTATCTCGACTTCTTTATTAATGTTAGACGTAAGTTATGTTTAAACCTATCTTCCGCTTTGCGATCGTAATTTTAAGGTGCACCATTAATAGTCTTTCCGTACTGCTAACTTTTTGTACATCAGTATAATTTTCTTGCAAGCAACTCTCACAAAGTGTATCAGTTTCATTCACTTCATTATAGGCTCTTTTTAATATATCTGTCAATTCGTATGTTTTGTTGTCACAAATATTCAAAAAATCAGCCCTAAATGAAAAAAAATTTAAGTATAAAATATAAGTATAATAAAAAATTTAGACTATACCTAATGCTGAGATCGGGACCATCATCTTAGTCTTTAAAACATATTGACACTTTGGGCAAATTATTTTTTGCTTGTCTCGTGTCCAAAATAGGTTTTGGATATTAAAATATTCAATCATATGAATAAAAATATAATAAAAATTCTTGTGAATCTTGATCTTTATAAAAGCTGTACACAGGTCTGTCTAAAAACCCTTGCACAATTCATTTATTTTTAATTTTCTTGCTAACAGTTTTTCAAGGTAATTATTTAACGGTCCATCTTCGGCTGTTTTAGCATAATCTTTTACTATATTATTGTTCACAATAAACTGGAATGCAGCAATTGGATAACAGGATCATCCGGGGTTTGTTATTCCCCTCAACACATCATGGAAATTAGCAGCCATATTTTATTTATTAAAAAAGACTTAAAGGCTTATGAGTTATTTTGATATATAACGTATCCTAAAAAGAAATCGTTAATTATTTTCATATTCATATTATTTTAAAGTTTTCCAAGGGGAGTCAAACGCACAGAAATTGTGTGAAAGTGGCCCCAGTTGGAAGCTGAAAATAAAACAGGTCGGGAAAGACCCTAAGACATGCTTTACGTACCCTTGGAAGCACGAGAATACTTACTTAATACAAAATAGGCCTAGGGTTTTTGAAAAATTATGTAGCTAGTTTTCTTACCAATAGTGACTTCCAGCAATCTTTGCCAATAGAGGAACTAGCCCACACTATACTTTTTGAAATGGGAAAAGATCGTTCATTTCCGAGTTAGGCGGCACTGTATCATACTGAATCCGACTTGCCATTTTTCCGATGACAAGTTCGAGACTCTTAAGTATTCGAGTTTTTCGTGTTCCCAGGTCCGCCCACAAGTGTCACTCTGACTAGAGAGAAGCCGCAGACCTCAAACCCGAGATAGAGGAGACTAATTGATAGTTTCGAAAAAAACTATCAAGAGCCTCAACTAACTCGGCTGTATGTAGGGCAGCAAACTAACAGTCATTGTCCACCCCGAAATTTTTCCCAGAAATTCCGTAAGTCCATGGGTTCGCGACTAAGCTTAGTTAACAGTCTCCACGGACCCACCGCGGCCAACCCCGATGAACATGCTTGCACATTATTCCAGTTGCACCATGATCCGCACAAAAAGGGAGGGATTTAAATGGCAAAGAAAAAGCTAAGAAGTGGGGTATATATATATACCCACTAGAAGTGGGGTCTTACCCTGGTCATTATTGTCCCTTCGGTTTAGTTAAGCATCGCAAGGTTTCCACCGAGGGGTGATATCTTCGGTATATCAGCACCTGAAAATAAAGTCTATTACTATGTTATTTATGTTTCACTTACCTTGAAAAGGAGCAAGCCCCGGACACTCCGCCTAATACCAGAAAAAAAAAGTCCAGGGCTTACTCCAAAAAATCGGCCTCTGAAAAGCGACGGGAACACGACATGCGTGGCCCCGTCCTCGGATGGCTAGGGGAGGACACCAAAAGCGTGCCGGAAGTCCGGGTGAACTCCAGGCACGCGCTGCCCCCCCCCCTTAATGTGGCGTGTCCTGAGGCCCGGCGTCCGGTCGAGCACCCACCCTCCGACCCCTTTGGGCCCGGTGCTCGGTCCGTGCTCCCACGTTTCGAGCCTGTCCCGAGGCTCGGAGCAAGATTCTCCTTTTTCTTTAAGTTCCGCCCGCATGAAACATGTTCTCGCGACGCACGCAGATTATTTGCAGAAGATAAAACAGAAGGTAAAACAGTGTTTACCGTGGAAAATGAAAATAGTGTTATTTTTAATTAAAGTTAATTAAAATTAATAAAAGAGTATATATGTATATGGAAATGTTTGGAAATAAGGAAAATGTTTTTCCATTTTCTGAAAGCATAAAAAGTTTTTTAATTTCTATTAAAAAAAAATTTTGTTGTTGACATGTGTGTTTTAATTGAAGAATAAGTTTATAAAAATGTTTCTAATGTAGCTTGATGAGCTCGATGAGTTGTTATTGCCTAGCACGGAGTTTAGGTACTGTGTCTTACTTTCCTTGCAGCTGCTAAAATCAGCAATGATACCTGTGTGAAATGCAAAATGTTTTGAATAAATGTTAGCATTAATGAAGCAGATTCTCTTTTAGAGTGCCTAGTTAAAATGCAGCAACAGCGTTAGCAAAACATTTGAATTTTACTGTTACCCACTGTTAGCTTCTCTAAGTCTTGACACTCTTAGAATGCACATTTTGTGTTCAAGGGCTATAAATATTAAATCACACAATATAACTTACTTGTAATACCTCCTCGTCACTGTCCCCTAAAGATATACTTTTAGAGGGATCTAATATAGGCTTATTCCATTGATTGAAACCTTTGTCAATAACAGAAGATGCACCTGCGCTATGCTTATTTAGACTTTGTATGAATGCCATGTTTAAGTCCCATGCCTCTGTTTTGGGAATATCAGCATCATCGTTGTCATGTAAATATTTAGCTCGTTTCGTAGAACTAGCTGAATCTCTAAACTGAGAATCATCTTCATTAAAACTGTCTTCATCTTCTGCATCAGAATCGTTCATTTTGGACACAAGTACAGATATGCTCTGCTCCAATTCGTTGTACGTAGCTGGGTTTTTTTCCTGAATCCTTTTCTTAGCCTCATTCCAACTCTGCAATTTCATAAATAGTTACTTTTTCCAGAATCAAGTTCAAATGAAAACAAGTCAAAAAAACAAAGCAAAAATAAATGTTAGTTCGCGTTACTGAAATATAACATACCCTGCTCCACTGCTCCGGAGTTTCGTTGCACAAGGGCTTAGTGCCTTTGTTAGCATCATTCCGCAAATTAGAACCTCCCAAAAGTTTTTTTCTTCGTTAACTCTTTATCTTTCATATGATAGAATTTGGAGTTACTGTCTGCATTAAAACAGTCGACCATGGCTCTTATTTATGAACATCTTTCATGGGGATCCTGGAAAAATGTAAATGGTTTAAAATAAGGCCAAATTTTTTGAATACGAAAATATTTTGGAGTAAAAAAGTTTTACAAAAACATAACCTATGTAAATTTTTTTTTATATATTAACACTAATATATATATTATATTAATCACAGTCAGACGTAACATAAATTGATTTTATTAACTTACTCTAAACTAAAAAACTTACTCTAAAATAATTTCTTTTTTTTTTGTACTTGAACGAGCGTGGGCAACTACGAAAAAGTGAAAGATGAATTGAGAAATTGAGGGAATAAAGAGGATTTGAAGACCGCATAAATTGCCAAAATATGTTAAATATATATGACATATATATTATATAATCAGTGAAAAGAGCATTACATAACGAATTTTTAAATACCTAAGTTTTCCGGTTTTGGGACTTGATTGCTTCTTTAAAGAATAGCCTAACCTCAAAATTTTTATATTTAAAATAATGCGCTTAAATTAGAATATTTTTAAAATGTTCCTACAATTTACCCAAAAACATATTTTTTATATGAAAAACAAATGCTTACTGAAACAACTGCTTCGCTTTCATATTTTCATTGAAATCACTAAATCCGTACTCACTGTCAGCAGTAATTATCAATGAGAAACTATCAAAAATACTGTCCATTCTTTCTTCTTCCCTACTTAAAGGAGGGGGTAATTGCCTGTGACCAGTTTGTAAAGCCACAGATATGTACTGTCGGATAAATAAAAATGTGCACCTCCCACTTTTATTGAATAACTTCCACAAAAATGGTCACAAAACATCCGCATAAAATTTTTCTTGTAGAAAATTGTTTCTTCTACTCCTATACGAAAGGTCAAGTTTCAAAGTTAATTAGGATAAGAGTTATAATCGAAAAGGGGGCAAAAAAGAGGAAAAAAACTGAACACTTTTTTTGGTCATTTTCAAATCGCTATAGTTTCACTAAAAATTAATATTTTTTTACCAACATTTATCCATGGGTTCTTTGACTCTTTCACTTCCCGGAGCCGTTGGATTTTTTTAAATATATTGATAAAAAATATATTTATCAAAATTAGTTCTAATCATCCGATAGACGCGATTTTTTTTCTCCCGGTAGAATATTTGTTTTAGATCTTAATTCTCGAATTTGATGCGTGCACAAATCTTGGTTTGATAGTAGTATCAATAAAACTAAACCTTGCATATGAATAGAAAACTAATAATTACTTTCACCACACTTCGAGCTATGAAAGAAAATAAAAATTAAGGTGCCACCGCCTGTTGAGAGTTTTTGATACCCTATATGAAAAAATTTCTTTTATTCGTGTTAAAACAAAGGAAAGATATTTAAATCAGTAGAAAAAAAATAATAAAGACAGAGAATTTCTTTCAAAAATTGTTTTATTTTTTCATGGTGCATCAAAAACTCTCCATAGGCGGTCGCACCTTAAACTTTATTTTCATTCATAGCTCAAAAACAATGGGAAAAGTAATTATTAGATTTCTATACATAAAAATTATTTATTTTTATTGATACTACTATCAAACCAAGATTTGTGTACGCATAAGATTCGAGAATTAAGATCTAAAATAAATATTCTATCGAGAGAAAAAAGGTCGCGTCGATCGGATAATTAGAACCGATTTTGATAAAAAAAGTTTGAAGGGTTGTAACTCTTTTTTTTATATAAATTTTTTAAAAATTCCAACGGCCCCGGAAAGTGAAAGAGTCAAAGAACCTATGGTTAAATTTCGTTAAAAAAATATTAATTTTTAGTAAAACTATAGCGATTTGAAAATGACCAAAAAAAGTGTTCAGTTTTTTTCCACTTTTTTGCGCCCTTTTCGACTATAACTCTTCTCCTAAATAACTTTGAAACTTGACCTTTTGTATAGGAGTAGAAGAAACAATTTTCTACAAGAAAAATTTTATGCGGATGTTTCGTGACCATTTTTGTGGAAGTTATTCAATAAAATCGGGAGGTGCACATTTTTATTTATCCGACAGTAGTTTGCCTTTTTTTCTTTGACTTGCAGACACATTTTGGTCCAGATCTAAATATTATTAAATAAATTGATAAATTTATATGTAATCATTGATTGTAATAATATGATATGGCTTTTATTTCACCTTTATCCACGTTAGAGAGTCCTTTGCTTGCCCATAGCAATTTAATTTTACGGCCAAAGCTACCCAAAGCTTCTTATATTTTTGATTACCTTGTGGTTCTAAAAGCCCAATCCTTCTCTTAGCTAAATAAGAGTATCTTTCTATCGTAGACATTATCAAGTCTCTGCCTTTGTGACATTCCTTCCATAATTGAAATGTGTTTCGCTATATTCAGTTTCATAAAAAATATTAAAGTGCAACATAGACAATTATCTATACACTTATAAATTTGAATATTTAAAACTATATAAAAAAGTCTGCTGTTGGTCGCTTGGAATGGGAAGTTTGGGGTAAGGTTAGGTCCTGCAAGGACGTATCGCAATAATTTAAGGTAGCTGGGTAATATTAACAATTTTTTCGGGTTCGCACCATCAATGGTTTGCACATTCCAATAACTTATTATGAGCGTCTAAATTATTTATCTAACTATAAATTCATTTTGAAATACGCGCCTATGCACCAAACCTTACCCCAAGAGTACGAAAATACATTAGTCACCCTTAAACACCGAAAACACTCCTTTTTTTACCTAAAACTTTTTGATTTTATAGCGAAAATCGTAAATATTCGAAACATCTGGATTATAAATTACAATTGATGAGCTTAAATATGTTGAAAAAATACCAAAATCTCCTTCCGTTTATTTCAGCGCGTTTCGAATATATACGATTTTCGCTATAAAATCCAAAAATTTTTATTAAAAAAAGGAGTGTTTCGGTGTTTAAGGGTGATTAAGGTATTTTCGGAGTCTGAGGACCTCATTTTCGAGTTTAGCGACACCGAAAACATATTTGGAAGCATAGAAAACGTATTTTGAAAAAAATTTTTGTCGTTCGCACTAATTGTCGGTATTAGCCAACCACTTGAGAGCTACCCTGGGTTTGTGCGACCCCTAAATCGTTCTCAAATGAGCTGAAAATTGGTATGGGATCATTTTAACACCTAAACTTCAACATACTTCAGGAAGAATATTTTTGGCGCACTTTTTTTTTTAGTGAACAACCCTAATAAATATACTTAATTTTCGGCTCGGGTAAAAAATATATGGTTTCAATAAGGATGACAACTTTCTTACCGACTTTCTTTAACCTTATTTTGAGCTGACAGATGTGTAAATAAAAGCCCGTGCAAAGAAAGCAGGTTAGCTGACTCAAGGTTTCAATACGTTGAATCAAGTGATTATTCTCTTTACGGGATCTAAGGGACATCAACTCAATATTGACTTGGTAAAAATTTATTATTTTTTATAGTGTGTACTTAAAATTTTGTGAAACTGATTAAATTTAAGTGTTTAAAACGTAGAAAGAAAAAACGTAGACCATTTTTTAGTTTGTTTTTTACGTGGTCATAATCCAAAGAATAAAATATTCTGTTAATATAAGCAACATAGTATGAGTAGGTCGTAATAAAAAATGGTCAGTATTTTTACAAAAATTTTTTTAAAGTATGTGATACGAAGCCTTTGAAAAAAAGTATAAAATTATTAATAAATAAAATATGATATGTGTACAAAAAGAGTTAATGTACGGAGATTTTTTTTGCAAAAGGGTCAACAAAGAGTGACGCAATAAAAAATTAACTTAAAATTTTATTGTTTTTATAAATGTATGTTCACATAACATTTTATAAAGTTTACAATTATTGAAATTATTTTGTACTCATTCGAAACAATGTGTAATGTACCTACATTTGAAATGAAATAAAAAATATTTCTAAATTCTCCATTAATTATGCATTTGAAGAAATAAAAATTTGTTATCTTTTACCTACAGCACATCCAATTCCGGCAGATTCCTTAAAAAAATAAAAAATTTCACTATTATATTTCATTAACAAACTTTGCAAAGTTTTTCAAATAAAGTAAAAAATTATAGCATCATTTTTCCTTGGAAAAATTGTACGAACAAAAACATGCATGTCACCTGATCGAAAACAAAACTGATGATGTCTTACCTGAGGCATTTAGCATCTTGGCAGCAAATATTAATTGAAAGACAAATTTTTTTTAATGCTTTTGGAACTAAACCGTTTCTATTTGCAGTATACTAGCAATGTAACACATAATAAAAGTAGAGAAAAAGGTAAGTTCTGAATTCACAGGTTTCATAGTTCAAGATAAAACTTACTCAGAAATTTTAAGTGGTGCTTGTTTAAGTTAGCATCAACCTAATGCTTCCTTACTTGTAAAAGGAATTAAAACGTAAAATGTTATATTTATTTTCTATGATTATGAAAAGATTTTTACTATTTATTATATAATTCATGAATTTATATGATAGAAGGTAGGACTTGGTATTAAGCACATCGAGATAGATTATGGATAGCCTCAGCTGATAAAAAACATTCAGTAGATGAAATAAAAAAAGTTGAACATTATTGCAGTGCACTTTATACTGGCAACAATTGGGCTGGAGATATAGCTCGTGAAAAAAATTTTGACTTTGTTCTCGTACCGCCTATCGCAAGCGCTCTAATTAAACTTTTGGCCGTAACTCTTTAACGGATTAGCCAAATTATGCGCACAAGATACCAATCTCTTGGTCTTCAGAGCACCGACCCTTTGACCTATAAATTTTCACTTTTGGCCGCCCAATGGTTCAAAAGTTATGGTCTGTTAAAAAAAGCGCGGGTGAATCGTTTTTTCGAAACATCAGAAAACTGACCAAGTCAACATGGGTACTTAGGTTTTTTGGATGCTGAGCAAGAATATGGAGTCAAATATGATGAATAGACTATTATCAGCTGTGAACTAGGTGTTAAAAGCAGAAAACACCAGAAAACTGACCAAGTCAACATGGGTGCTTATTTCTCTTGGATGCTGAGCAAGAATCTGAAGTCAAATATGATGAATAGACTATTATCAGCTGCAAACCAGGTGTTAAAAGCAGAAAACACCAGAAATAAAAATAAAAATCGCAAATTTACTAAATCTTGTATATTATCGAAAAATTTAAAAATTCTAGATTTTTTCTTGTGAATTTACGAAAAAAGTTCTAAACTCACAACTATTTTTCGTAAATTTACAACCATTTTTTGTGAATTTTCGAAAAAAATTGTAACTTATCAATTTTTCTCGCGAATTCACAAAAAAAAAAATCGAAAATACTGGGATTTTTTGTTAATATACTAAATTTAGTAAATTTACGATTTAATACAATAATAGTTTTAATATTAAATAAAAATATTTGATTTCTGAGCTATCAATTTGCTTTATTTTTTCAATAAATTGCCCAAATTTCGAAGACCTTCAGTCTTCATTATCAATAAGGCTAAAAATTTACAATATTTTACAATTTTATAAAAACTTTTTTACACAATTTCAATAAGTAAAGAATATTATAATACTGAGTAACGATCTTATACTAATCTTTGAGTTTTTAATAAAATTTCTACAAGTACTAGATTTTTTTACGCGAAGGAACATAATATAAACAAAATATAGAGATTGTAACTCTAACGTAAATTTTTTATTTTGTCGGTCTCTCAACTCTTCTATATGATTTTTAACATATTATATCTAAATGTTGTTAAATATCACCGGTTATATTACACACAGAGACAGACTTTTTTTAAAAACCGGTTTTTTAGTGCCAAAAAATCAGAAATCAAAATTTGACCTGAAACAATGGTTCCTCTATGTGGAATCAATAAATTAAAAAAAAAAAAATTTCAATTTACCCTCCAACAACCCCCAAATCGTGGCGGTTCTCCCCGAGAGCAGCGGTTTTAATTTCAGGACAAGCATTTCCTGTCTCAGGAGACCCTATTGAAACAGAAAATACCAGAGATTTTTAGGGAAATCGAGGTGAAACTTTTTTCGTGTTCCAGGCCACTGTGTTGCTCATGAGTTAAGGAATGGCTAAATAAAAAGATTATTCTATATAGAAAAATATGGCCCTAAGCAAAGTAAAAATTTAATACAAGATTAAGTAAAGTTTATAGTAATCAGCTAATTATTCTTAGCTTCTTCAAATTGATTTTACAGGCTGTAATTTAAATTTAACAAACTTATATTATAATTTTTTTTATCTACAAAAAATTCTTAACTACTCAGGCTCTTGTCAAAGAAATATGTAAATCCAGAGGAAATTGATAATTAAAAAAAGTCGTTTTCTGAATGGTAAGAACTAGTTTGATGTAGTTAGTCTACGGGGGTAGAATTTGAATAAAGTATGCTAATGCATACTTCACTCAGATTTGATAATCCAAATTAATACCTAAATTCTTTCAAATTTTAATATATAAAAAAAAACAATAGTTTTTATTATTTATAAACATTAAGAACGAGAATATGCAGCGAATCCTATATTATGTATTATGTATTATGTAAAATAGATCAAATATTCATCACTATAATTTCGGTTCCACGAGTCATTTTGTTAAAAAAAGATAATAGTGAATATGCTGATAAAATTTCGAATACAACTGTATAAATTTTATAAAAATTTATAAAAATTTATACAGCCAAACTAACTCAAATTGATGTCAATATCCTATACGGGTATTTTTATTATTTTGGTTTTGCCCTTAATTCTGGAAAATCTTGTGCTGTAGAAGTTTTATATGAAAAAAAATTAGTCAATTCGATATAGATGTTCCCGCATATGTGCGATTCGTTTTATATTTGTATGCGCATAATGTATATATACATAATTTATAATATATATAGCATAATATTATTATCTCTTAAAATGATACATTTACTCGCTTCATATTATTAGTGTGTGCGGGTTTTTAGTATAACGGTAAATATTTGAAAAATAAAGCAGTCTCATCATTAGTTGTATGAAAAGTATTGTAACTGCTAGTATACATACTGTAATTCAAGATTAAAGAAATTTCAATTGAATAATTATTAAAAATATATTTAATAATTAATAAAAATGACGACTGAAAATGGAAAATTGTTTGAAGATTTGAATGATAAAGCTATAGAAAATTTTCGAGAATATTTAAGAATACCATCGGTGCAACCAAATGTTGATTATTGTAAGTATTTTGATATTTCTTTTTTTTATTAATAAAATTTTAAATTCTAAAATATGTTAGAGTAAAGATAACAAGAAATTAATTTGAAAACTTGAAAGAATTTTAATAAAAACTGTGTCAATGTTAATATTTTTAATACAAAAATTATTTTTTAATCTTTTTTGATATAATAATAATTAATTATTATTCAATTAAAATTATTTGTAAAATAAATGTTTTTAAAAAATATTTTTAATAATTATACTAATAAATATGTACAATACAACGTGTATATAATATATGTATACTAATAGTACACTCTTAACCTTAACCGGCTCGCAGAAATGTTTATTTGGCCAAATTCTGAGGGTTTTTTCTTGTAATTGCATTCTGGTAATAATAAATATTTCTAGATGAGGTTATGAATGTTTTTTTCTTTATAGAGGGCAATATTGACGGCCTCTCAAAATTAGAATATAGTCATTACCTATTGCCCGCTCGTATAAAGAAATTTATTTTATAGTTGTATTATATCTGGTATCTTGTTTAAATATTTTGTTTTACTTAAGGTGTATAATGTTTTCCGCCTGCTGACTATTACTAACAAGGGGAGTTCAATACATTTGGAACACCGAATTACACCAAATGGTTATGGATGAGTTTGTTATGTTGAAAAAACATGCCGACTACCCTCCGTTCCTTCCAATGGGCCTTCTGAGCCTAGAAATGCAGGGCTCAATGTTATAAAATAGGATTTTTTGGTAATTTTCAAAGAAACGCCAAAACCTCGCAAGTTAACCAAAACTCTTCTGGTTGGTCTTATTTTTTTGGTTTAAGTATCACCTTTCATACGCCGTAAACCGCAATTTATTATCACTAGTTCTCTTATCACTATAGCCAATTAACCAAACGGTCATTTTTAGCTAAAAATGACCAATTTTTAAAATGCTGCCAAATTTGTAATTTCTGACGAAAATGGGTTTTATAGGTCTGAAAAAATTTGTACAAGCTTCAAATTTCCAAAAATTTTTTGCTCGTCTCATTTCCTTGATTCGTTTTTAAGAAATGGCTCTTCAAAGTTATCATTAAAAATGAGATTTTTTAAAAAATCGTAAAATTGGGACTGTGACTTCAAATTATCATATCTGGTTAACAAATAATTGCAAAAGGTAAAGTCAAAAAGTTTTGGAAACTTGAAGCTTATACAAATTTTTTCAGACCTATAAAACCCATTTTCGTCAGAAATTACAAATTTGGCAGCATTTTAAAAATTGGTCATTTTTAGCTAAAAATGACCGTTTGGTTAATTGGCTATAGTGATGAGAGAATTATTGATAATAAATTGCGGTTTACGGCGTATGAAAGGTGATACTTAAACCAAAAAAATGAGACCATCCAGAAGAGTTTTGGTTAACTTGCGAGGTTTTGGCGTTTCTTTGAAAATTACCAAAAAATCCTATTTTATAACATTGAGCCCTGCTTTTCTAGGCCCACAAGGCCCATTGGAAGGAACGGAGGGTAGTCGGCATGTTTTTTCAACATAACAAACTCATCCATAACCATTTGGTGTAATTCGGTGTTCCAAATGTATTGAACTCCCCTTGTAAGTATTTTTCTAAACATAAAGTAGTGTGTATTTGAAGCTCCTTAACAGATTTTTCAAATAATAAAATTTTATTAAGAATTTGGTCTGATATATGGGTCGATATTCCTCAAGTGTATGTAAACCTAATTCTTGGGTCTTAAAATCGGTCCCAAAATATTTTTCCCTCAAAGTACTATCGAAAATAAGTAAACTTCCCAATTTTTAGCCTCCTAGGTCTTCTCCTTGATTTTTTACAGCCAAATTACTTTTTTTTGTGCTTTTTATTTTTTTAAATTTTAAGAGCGCAAAAATTACTAAAAATTGTCTCAGACTCTTATTTTATTGCAAAAAAAGTTTTCCTCTTAGGTCCGGATAGGAAATTTCCCTGGCTATCCGATTACGTGGTTCAAAATTTTATTCGAGATGCGCATGCGCAAGAAATCGAGTAAATACGTTACAACTTCTAGCATTCATAACTCCCCAGCAGACAAACCAATTTTACTTTTGAAATACCCAAAATTTTTGTTTTATGTACACTTTTTATGGTAAAATTTTTGTTTTGTTTTTTGGCTCCCTTAAAAATCTAGAGCAAAAAAACTTATTCCAAAATTTTCACTTTTTAAAAATTTCGAATTTCCCGCCAAGTCAAGACCAATCAAAAATCTGACCAAAAATTCAGATTCCGCGGGAAATTTTACATAAGGATACCAATTTTTGTGTATTTTCAAAATTTCGTATCAATTTTACGAATTTTTAAATTTTCACCCAAAATACTTAAAATTTCAAAAAATATGCATTTATCAAAAAACGATGTTTTATTGATTTTTTCACACTTCTAATAATTTAAAATTCATTAAAGTGAAAAAAAATCTTTTAATATGATTAAAATTTTGAAATTTAAGATTAATTGACTTATATTGTATCAAAAAAGTTTATATTTCTTGCTTTAGTTAAATTTTAAATGATTAAAAGTGTGAAAAAATCAATAAAACAACCTTTTTTTGAGAAATGAATTTTTTTTGAAATTTCAAGTATTTTGGGGAAAAATTTAAAAATTCGTAAAATTGATACGAAATTTTTAAAATACACAAAAATTGGTATCCTTATGTAAAATTTTCCGCGGAATCCGAATTTTTGGTCAGATTTTTGATTGGTCACGTGACTTGGCGGGAAATTCGAAATTTTTAAAAAGTGAAAATTTTGGAATAAGTTTTTTTGCTCTAGATTTTTAAGGGAGCCAAAAAACAAAACAAAAATTTTACCATAAAAAGTGTACATAAAGACAAAAATTTTGGGTATTTCAAAAGTAAAATTGGTTTGTCTGCTGGGGAGTTATGAATGCTAGAAGTTGTAACGTATTTACTCGATTTCTTGCGCATGCGCATCTCGAATAAAATTTTGAACCACGGAATCGGATAGCCAGGGAAATTTCCTATCCGGACCTAAGAGGAAAACTTTTTTTGCAATAAAATAAGAGTCTGAGACAATTTTTAGTAATTTTTGCGCTCTTAAAATTTAAAAAAATAAAAAGCACAAAAAAAAGTAATTTGGCTGTAAAAAATCAAGGAGAAGACCTAGGAGGCTAAAAATTGGGGAGGTTACTTATTTTCGATAGTACTTTGAGGGAAAAATATTTTGGGACCGATTTTAAGACCCAAGAATTAGGTTTACATACACTTGAGGAATATCGACCCATATGGTACATACAATAAAAAATCAAATATAAAATTTAACCAAATTTTCTAGATTCAACTCTGTTAAACATTTTGGCCGTTGTCTACGGGCTCACAACATAAAGCGTTTGTTTATTACGGTATTTTAACGTTCACGTATTACCTTTTACTATCATTAAGTGATTTTGTGTGAGTATGTGTATTAGGGTGTTTATTATTTCCCAAACTGCCCGTAGAGAAAAATACTGGCTCGAATATGATATTTCAGGTCATAAAACTATTATCTAAAAAAAAAATTTTTATGAACAACTTGATGTAGTGTGCCGATTTGCAAATGAAAATCGGTTAAAACCAGGAAAAAGGTTTTAAAAACGTTTTAGAAAGCTTTTAGAAACCTTGCCAAAAACTTTTTATTACTAAAATGTTCTAAAAGCTTATTAGTAACAAAATATCTAGAAAAAACTGTAAATTATAACATAAGAGGTTATTTTTAGGTATTTTGACCATTTAAAGAAGCCTCTTTTTATTGCCTCCTCGCTAAAATAAGAAATGTGCATTTTTACAAAAAATCATTCAATAAAACAGTCAAATTGCAATTGGCGTGGATATTTGCTTTTTAGACGACTGTAAATTTTAAATAAAGTTATTAGTAAAAAGTTTTTAGGAAGGTTTCTAAAAGTTTTCCAATACGTTTTTAAAGCCTTTTTCCTGGTTTTTACCGGTTTTCATTTGCAAATCGACACACTTCATCAAGTTGTTTATAAAATTTTTTTTTATATAATATTTTTATGACCTGAAGTATCATATTCGAGCCAGTATTTTTCTCTACGGGCAGTTTGGGAAATAAGAAACACCTTAATATTTATATTAGAGTAGACCTAAAATTGGAGTTTTAAGAAAAACTTTGCTCCCCGGGTTTTATCGTGAACTTTTGGTCATAAAAAGTCCCCAGGTCCAAGGATTTTACTTTTGCTTTTCAAAAACGATTGCCTGTAAACACCTCAATTTCCCCTTTTAAATAACACGGGAATTTAGATTTTCAGCTTTCTAATTTTTTACAAAGCTTGCAGAATGTTTTGAAAAGCTGCTAATCGATGGAAAGTACTATTTAAATGTTTAAAAAACAATACCCACACTGTTAAAAGTATCTTCCTTATATTAACAAAAAAATTAGAACATTTTCGAAAAATTAGTAAATTTTCGAAAAAAATCAAAAATTTACTAAATTTAGTATATTAACGAAAAATTCGATAATTCGCTCGATTTTTTTTTTGTAAATTCGCAAGAAAAATTGATAATTTACAAATTTTTTTCGAAAATTTACAAAAAATTGTTGTAAATTTACGAAAAATAATTGTGAATTTATAACTTTTTTCGTAAATTCACAAAAAAAATGAGAGAATTCTTGAATTTTTTGATAATATACTAAATTTAGTAAATTTACGATTTTTTTCGAATATTTACAAATTTTTTGTGAAAATTTACTAATTTTTCGAAAACACTCTATTTTTTTGTTAATCTAAGGAAATTACTTTTTACAGTGCAACGTCAAGTAGCTAAAAAAAATATTTTTAAAGCGAATTTACCGATAGTAAACGTAAAAAAATGCTTCATTTAAATTACATAAAGCCATATTTTTTAAATGGGGATTTTTTTTTACGTTTATTTCCGGTAAAATCACTTTAAACATATTATTTTTTACTACGTGAGGTTAGGTATCGTTTTTTATACATTTAAATAGTACTTTTCATCGATTAGCAGCTTTTCAAAACATTCTGCAAGCTTTGTAAAAAATTAGAAAGCTGGATATCAAAATACCCATGTTATTTAAGCGGGAAAATTGAGGGGTTTACAGACACGTCTTTTTGAAAAGCAAAAGCAATCCTTGAAGCTGGGGACTTTTTATGGCCAAAAGTTCACGAAAAAATCCAGCGAGCAAAGTTTTTCTTGAAACTCCAATTTTAGGTCCACTCTAGAGTATATGTAAGTGTATAGGTGTGTGTATTAGCCCATTATCGCCTGAAATCGAATTTTGCCACAGCAGAATTTTGGCTTTTTCTAATAATTATATCAATAATTAGTTTTTTTAAAACTAAAAAATACAAACTCGGCTATTTTAGACTAAATTTGAAAAAAAAATCTTTTCCATGCCGTTATCCAAAAATTGCGATTTTTTTTTTATTTCTTACAATTTTCCAGAGTAAATTTTTTTAAAAATTTTTTATAGCCAGAATCTGAAAGAGCATACTCAAAAATATTTGGGTACCCATTTTTAATATGATAGTATATAATTTAAGAATCTGACTTTTCTCCGACTAAAAGGTTTTAATTATATATTTAATAATGTATTTATTTAATTAATCTGTTTATTTGCAAAAGATTTTGTAATAAAAAAATTTTTTTAATAAAATAAATAAGATAAATAAAAAAATGATAAATTTATTATGACATTTTTTTGTAATACTGAATTTTTTTTATCATAACATTTATAAAGATTAAAATATTTATTATTAAGATAAGTTTCTGACCTACGTTACAATTTTTTTAAGCGAATCATATTAGGTATACGAAAAAATAACAAATGTAAAACTTTAGTTTGCTTTTTAACACTAAATACCGACAAAAAAGATAGTTTTTATGATTACAGTTTAAGATTAATTTAAACAAACTCTGTTTAAGTTAAAAGCTTTACTGATTTATCAATATGATAATATAAAGTAATTTTAAATGAAAGGATTTACAAAAAATATCTTAGATTTTCAAGATAAATTGCTAATAATATAAATAATAATAATCATAAAAGTAATAGAAAAGTTTCAAAAAGATACTTACTGTAAAACCAACGAATACCTATAATATATTATATTCATTGGTAAAACGCAGTATTTTGTCACCCCTGTCTAGAAAAAGATTTGCATGTATCGTGCGTAATACATCCCGAATAGAATCTGAAGTATGGGCTGATCCGGCCCAGATACGGCCCTGATCTGGACCGGATCAGCCCATACTTCAGATTCTATTTGGGATTCTTAATCAGCTCGTAGAAATATTTAGTTTGCCAAATGCGAAGATTTACAGGTCACATTTGATAAAAATAAATATTTTTAGATGAGGTCTAGAAAGTTTTTTTACTCAAAATGGGCAATAATAACTGCCTCCTTAAAATTGGAATATTGAAATTTTTGCCTGCAAGTGTGTAAATAACCATTCTATGTAAAGCTAAGGTAAATTGAAATTGTGATTTTTTCCTGACCAAGGGTGATGCAGTTACTAAAAAGTGCAACCATACTTTACTGCGCAATTATTCATCTATTAATTTTACAATATTTTTTTAGCTGATTGCCTAAAATTTTTGGAAAAACAAGCAAAATCCTTGGAATTACCAATAAAAGTATTAGAAGTACATCCGAAAAAACCCGTTGTCATTATAACCTGGCTAGGCACTGATTCAGCTTTACCATCTATTTTATTAAATAGCCATATGGATGTAGTGCCTGTGTATGAAGTATGTCTAACAAAAATTAAATTTTTTTCTTTAAAATTTCCTTGTTTTAATTATATTATTTAAATGTAGAAATTTTGGACTCACCCTCCATTTGCTGCAGAAATGGATGATGACGGTAATATTTATGCAAGAGGAAGTCAAGATATGAAATGCGTTGGAATCCAGTATTTAGAAGCCATCAGAAGGTTAAAATTAGAAGGAAAGAAACCTGAAAGAACTATTCACGTAACTTTTGTACCTGATGAGGAAATTGGTGGACAATTAGGAATGAAATTATTTGTTAAAACACCAGAATTTGAGGCATTAAATGTTGGCTTCGCACTTGACGAAGGATGTGCTTGTCCATTAGAGAACATGTATTATCTTTTTTACGGAGAAAGGTGCTCATGGAATATTTGGGTGCATTGCACTGGAAATACTGGGCATGGTTCACAATTATTGGAAAATACAGCTGGAGAAAAATTGCAAGTTATTATCAATAAATTCATGGACTTTAGGGCGAAAGAAAAAGAAAGACTAAAGGATCCAAAATTAAATTTAGGAGATATTACAACGCTAAATATGACCATGCTTGAAGTAAGCTTTAAAAAAAATTAATTAAATAAAAATTTACGTTGAAAATTATTCTCCTTTCAATAAATCATTTATTTTTAGGGTGGTGTCCAAAATAATGTCATTCCACAGGAACTAAAAGTTGCATTTGACATGAGAGTTGATATTGGTAAGGATCATAAAGAAATGGAAGATATGATTGATCAATGGTGTAAAGAAGCTGGTGAAGGAGTCTTTTATAAATTTCAGTATAAAGAGCCAAAGGTTCCATGTACAAGGATAGATGAAAAAAATATTTATTGGCAAAAAATGAAGAGTGTTTTTGAAAAATCAAATACCAAACTTTTAACGGCAGTACTTCCAGGTGGAACTGATATCCGATATATTAGAGCGGTAATAAAATTAAAAAAATTTTAAATATTCGCTATTTTCACGATTACGTAATTTTTCAGCTTGGAGTACCTGCTATAAGCTTTTCACCTATGAACAATACAAAAATTTTATTACATGATCATGATGAATATCTTAATAAAAATGTTTTCATCGAAGGTATTAAAGTTTACACGGAATTGTTGGCAGAGTTAGCTGATGTTAAAATTGCCTAAATTAAAAATTTTTAATAAATAGATATTATGTAAATATTATTTTACTCAAATACGTATATTTTTTTAATATTGATTAAAATAAAATTATTTTCGCCTTTTAAAACTCTATCTTCCTCTCAACGCTAACATCTTACTAACCCACCCTAATTCTTCAGATATTAAATGTATCACTGATCTATCACTGAATTCTTTTAAAAAAATTAATATTTATGTATAAAATATATAAAGTAATTATGTATTATCGAATCAATAATTAAATTATATAATGGAAACAAATGACTTATTACTAAATACTGTGTAATTCTACTATAGTTTATAATAACATGTATAAAAGTTAAAAAATCTTTAAATAAAAAAAAAATTATTTTTAAATGAGAAATAAATATTATTTCAATTGTTAAATTTTGATTAATTTAGGTATTTTAGTCTTTGAATTTAAAACTTCGCTGTTTTATCATAAAATATTCTTTAAAATATATACGTCAGATTTTTAATTATTCATGTGACCTTGTCGGGAAATTTGTAAATTTTAAAATAGTACTTTGCGTTTTTTATGGTCAAGGGTCGCTTTTTTTAAAAGCTGCTATTTTTAATTTATTTTCTTTTTCATTAAAAAAATAAAAGTTTTAAAAGTAATTTAAGTCCTACTAGGGAATTTTTTATCTATAATTTTTTGAAAAATATCGGTATTTGAAAAAAAAACTATATTTTTTGAAAATGGTTGCCAAAAATCGAACCTTAGAAACTAAAATTTGACATGAAGGCTTATTCTTTGTAATGCTTTCGGGAATAAAATTTTTGGAACCGATTTAAAGATTCGACCACTAGATTTGGATAGACCTTCACCGAGGCTGAGGTCATTTGGACTGATTTGTTTTTAAAATACCCATTTAGTGTTTGTAAACTGTTCGTTACTTTAACTCAAAAGCGTTTACAAAAGAAATCAAGGTTACATTTCAAAATAAAATATTCAGTTCTTGAGTAGATTTAAATTTAAATTTAAATTCATTTCACTGCAGAAAAAAACTATCAAACTTCAAAATTAATGATTTAAAAGCATCTCCACTGATGAAACCACTGATACAAAACTGTCTCATTTCATGAAATGAACAATTTCTCAGGAGGGGGGGGGGGCATAAATATATAACATAGATCTCTGCAATCCCAGGTCTAATAGACCCTTTTAGGTAAATTTTGAGTTCGAGAATATTACTGGAAACTTAGTTTATTCTGATAGTTTTAATAAGTGAAATTACATGAACGAGGCCCCTTCATGTGTATAACCCGTCTATCTTGTTCTTTTTTATACAAGTGTCAAAATGGTGACGTTTGCAATTTATAGTATGCAGTATGTTTACAAACTTGCTGTACTTTACAATGCACGATATAAAATAATGTAATATTTTACTAAAAAAATCAATGTGTTTTTAAGAAACAAATGAAAATAGGAATTAGTATAAAATTTGTTTCAGAACTTATTTTAATCAATTAACAAATAATCATCATATGTAAAAAATGGCAACATTAAAAGAAATAGAAAACCAAAAATTAAATGATCTAGCAGTAGAAAATTTCCGAAATTTTCTTAGAATACCTTCAATGCAACCAGACATAGATTACAGTAAGTGCGATTACCACAGTAGTGATTACACGTAGGAAATATTTTTTTTTTTTTTTTTTTTTTATAAAGAATTAACGAGACGAACCCTTTTTAACATTTTTAATGTAGATTTTTTTACATTTATTATAAGTTTTACAATTAATTAAATTAAATTAATTAATTGTATTTGCATGCTTGCAGTCACGACTTTCATAAAATTTAATCAATATTTTTAAATATTTATTATATTTTTTGGGGATAAGAAATTTAAATATTATTCATAAAATTAATCTTTTAAAAAAAAACTGATAATCAGATAATAGATACCGATTATCACTATTTAAACTGCACAATGATAAATATGGATAATTCCGAATAATATTATTCAAAATAAAATTTTAAAAATCATTAATAATTTATTAACTAATAATGACGTAACAAAAATTAATTTTAAAAAAATTACCCCCCCTAAAAGAGGTTATTTTGCTATATCCACACTTTGAGCGACCAAATTAGGTCCTTACGAGTTTTTTGGGTCGCTGATCAAGAATTTGCAGGATTTTTTTAAGAATGAATAATATTGCACCCTTAAATTAGCAAAAACAACCCCTAAAAGTGAGAAAATAGCAGACTTTTCTTTTAGGGGTTGTCTTTGATAGTTTAAGAGTGAAATATTAATTATTCACAAAAAATTCCCCTAAATTCTTGATTAGCAACCCAAAAAATCCGTATGGACTCAATTTGGTCGCTCAAAGTGCAAAAATTGCAAATGCACCCCTTTTAGGGGTTGTTTTTGATAATTTAAGGGTTAAATATTAATTATTCATAAAGTATTACCTCAAATTCTTGATCAGCGACCTAAGAAACCTTCTTAAACAAATTCTTGGCTAAATCTAGAAACTCAGTTTGCTAATATATAAAAAAACCCTTTTTGGGGGTAGTTTTTGCAAATTTAACACCCTAAACCGCGATTTGACTGGAGTATGGTAACAATTTTTCTAGTTGACTTAAAATTTTTTTTGAGCAGGCATGGAGGCAAAACAATTTTTTTCATTATAACTCAAAAAAACCAATAATTTAATTACAGCTGATTGTGTTAAATTTTTGGAAAAACAAGCAGAATCACTTGCGTTACCTTTTAAAGTAATAGAAGTGTATCCAAATAAACCTGTGGTCATCATTACTTGGAAAGGAACTGATCTAACGATTCCTTCAATTTTACTAAATTGTCACATGGACGTTGTAGCAGTTTACCCAGTAAATTATATTAATTGTTCATCATAAAATTTTTGAAATTATAGTTTTGCCTGTTTGCTAATTTTTTTCTCCTTAGGACAAATGGACATATCCGCCGTTTGAAGCGCATATGGATAATAAAGGAAATATATTTGCAAGAGGGGCTCAAGACATGAAATGTAATGGAATCCAGTACCTAGAAGCTATTAGAAAATTAAAATTAAACGGAATGCAACTAAAAAGAACGATTCATGTGTGTTTCGTCCCCGACGAGGAAATTGGTGGTGACCTGGGAATGAAATTATTTGTTCAAACTCCTGAATTTAAGGACTTAAATATTGGTTTTGCTTTGGATGAAGGTGGACCTAATCCCACAGAATTTTTCAGTCTTGATTATGGAGAAAAGGCGAAATGGGAAGTATGGATTAATTGCACTGGAAATACAGGCCATGGATCAGCAATGATTACTAACACTGCAGCAGAAAAATTAAGGATTATTATTGACAGATTTATGGACTTCAGAAAGAAGGAAGAAAAAAGATTAATTAGTGAAAATTTACAAATGGAAGATATTACTACCGTTAATTTAACAATAATTCAAGTACATATTTATAACGCATTTTAAGATGCTTCAAAATTTAATTATAATGATATGCAAACTTTAGGGCGGCGTTCAAGGAAATGTAATACCACGAGAAAT
This sequence comes from Anagrus nilaparvatae, assembly GCA_022575985.1. Lineage (NCBI taxonomy): Eukaryota > Metazoa > Arthropoda > Insecta > Hymenoptera > Mymaridae > Anagrus > Anagrus nilaparvatae. The sequence goes on along the minus strand of JAKSXM010000247.1, from coordinate 24,713,154 downwards.
CAATGCTTGTTTTGATCTTCGATTATCTCAAAATGTAGACCCCAAAAATCTTGAAGATATGATAAAACAGTGGTGTGAGGAAGCTGGGGAGGGAGTCAGCTACAATTTCAAACTAAAAATCGAAAAAGTTGAGTATACAGCTCTAAATGAAAGCAATGTCTATTGGACGGCTTTTAAGAAGGTTTGCGACAAATTAAATATGAAGCTTGAAATAGGAATTTGTCAAGGAATTACAGACATGCGATTTATAAGAGCTGTAAGAAGTTTTAATTTTTATTATATTAAATTGCACCACTTTTTATATCTATTTTTTTAATTTCATAAGAGAGCACAGGCGTCGGCTCTCATTACATAAGCATTTTTTTTACTGATAGGTCTAATAGACCTGGTCTATCGACAAGTTTTTTGGATCACTAAACACTCGTATAATGTCTGTTTTTATCAAAGACTTTTTAGCTGCCCACAATAAGCAAGTTAAGGTTTTTTTTGCACTTTTTCCGACATTTTAATCTTTTAATTACGTTTTTGAAGTATAACTAAAAGATGGATAAGATATCCGATTTTACCTGAAATTTCCAGTTCGCCACTATAAGAAATTTTGAAAAATTAGTTAAAAATAACGTAAACTTGCTTTTTGGGAGCCAGTGGGTTAGTTTTTGTAAACACAATTATACAATTAAAACACAATTATCATCATTCATGTTCAGCAACCTAAAAACATCCATGTTCGAAATTGTATATTCATATAAGAAAAAGCCGATGCAAAATTGGGGTTCACTTTTAAACTATAATTGAAAATTAAATATTTTTATTTTGTTATAGCTTGGAATTCCTGCCATCGGTTTCTCTCCAATGAACAATACAAAAATTTTAATCCACGACCACGATGAATACTTAAATAAGGACGTATTTTTGGAAGGCATAAATATTTATGTGGAACTTTTGAAAGCTTTAGCAGAGGTTTAAATTGAGTAAAAAATTGAAGCTCTGTAAATTTAATAATTTTTATATTTTTTTAAATATTTTTTCATATAATAATATTTCAAGTAATATTTACAAATATTGATTTATGAGATATTCAACTGAAAATAAAAAATTTTTATCATTTTTGTAAAAAACAAAGTATTTGTTTTTTTGACCTATTTATTTCTTAAACATACAAAAATAAAATATATTTTGGTTTGATTCATAAACCCAATTCTATTTTTATGAAATTTGATGAGACAAAGGGGTTATAATGCATTTAAAGGATTATCCAAAGTGTTTTGTTCTTGCATCTTTGAAAAAAATCACGCTAGATTTCATGAGCTACATTTTTTACATGGAACATGTTCATTGGATGCATGGGGTATTTGAAAAAGTCAGGGTCAGCAGGGGGGGGGGATTGACGTGTTTAGCGGGGGAGTGAAATGGGCTTAGAATAATTTGAAGTGGGAGTCAGGCCCTAATCAGGCCCTGATAAGAACAATAACTTAGAATAGTTTAGACTTAAGATAACTTATATTTCGGGATTTATTGTAATTTTTGTTTTAGGATTTATAATAATTAGGGAGTGTACGTTAAAACTGTTATAAATGAAAATGTTCCATGATCATTGGTTGTGTGAAAACACAAACCAGTTTTAAGTTTTATGAAATTTATTTTATCATAATTATTCGCCTCTTACATTACAACTAAAAAACTGCGGTTGAACCGCATTTTACCAAAAAATTAGAGTATAAACGTGAGAAACAGAACAAATTAATAAACATAAGATATTTGTTTTAGTGTATTTGATAAAATTTTCTGTTTATTATCAAAATTATATAAAATAATAAAGTTTTATCGTTGGATATTACAATTTTTTTTTTTTTTTTTAATTAATAAAGAAGTAATATAAAAAATAAACGAAATTCAGGCGTGAGATAATTTAAAAACTTCACTATATTGCTTTATTTATAGAGTTTTTTATTGTATTATAAAATGTTGTAAACCTAAAAAATTTTTTTTAATCATTAATATTTTATCTATGTAAACACAAATTACACACATATATTAAATTTTTTTTTCAAGAAATGTTTATTCTGTTTTAAAATTTTAAAAAGAAAACACTTTTTTTTTAGTCGTGCTTTTTTTTCAAAATGAGAAAATATCAATCTGTTGATAGAAAATGTCCAGAATATTTGGACAAACTGGCTATTGAAAATTTAATAAATTATTTAAAAGTGCCATCATATTTTCCTAGAGTTGAATATCGTAAGTGCTATTTGAAATCATTTAAGCTTTTTAGGGGAAAAATGTAAAAGTCAACTAATGAAAGTTGAAAATTTTTAAACTTCTTTTACGAATTTGCTTACTAAAAAGATCAACATCTAGTTAATTCATGCGTTTGATTTTTAATTTTTTTAACGTAAACTGTGTATTTCTATCAATGATTCTCTCAGTGCTATAGACAATTAACTTACTGATAATTTTTGACCCGAAATGACCAATTTTTAAATTTGTTTAAATTGATGCCAAAATTGCAATTTTTGACGAAATCGAGTTTTATAGGCCTTAAAAAAATGAGCTTTGATAATAAATAAGTTTTATTTGATTTGCAAATTATAATACTGGATTTAATTTTTAAAAAAATTATGGTCTTAAAATATTGTTTCAGTGGATTATTTGAAATTCATTGAAAAACAAGCATATTTACTTGGATTACCAATGAACATTATTGAGATTCTCCCAAAAAAACACGTTGCAATAATTACTTGGCTTGGAACTGATAAAACATTATCATCAATTTTATTAAACAGTCACGTAAACGTAGTATCAGTTAATGAAGTAAGTAATTTTTTAATTTGAAAATAATAATTAATTCAAAAAACAACCTAATTTATAAAAAAAAATATTATTAGAAATATTTAAAAAGCCCGCCATACAGTGGAGATATTGATAGCAATGGAAAAATATATGCACGTGAAAGCCACAATAGAAAATTCTTTAGCATGCAATTTATTGAATCCATAAGAAGATTAAAATACGCAGGAAAAAAATTTAAAAGAACAATACACTTATCCTTCATACCGGATGAAGAAGCTGGAGCAGAATTAGGCATGCAATTATTCCTCCAATGTCCAGAATTCAGAGATTTGAATGTCGGTTATGTCATAGATGAAAATGTTATCAACAAAGTTGAAAATTTTTATCTTTTTAATGGAAAAAAGCGAGCTTGGTTTGTCTGGGTCAATTGCAGAGGAAATAATGGCAATGGTTCTGAATTGGTTAGTAATACAGCTGCAGAAAAGTTAAAATTCATAATAAATAAGTTTATGGAATTCAGAGCTAAGGAGAAGGAAAACATGATGAAGAAAGTACCTTTTGATGACGTCACCACAGTAAATTTGACTATGGTTAAAGTAAGTTTTAAATAAAACTCGTTAATAATTTTATACTAATAAATAAAAATTAAAATTTTAGGGTGGAGAGCAATTAAACGTTGTCCCAAAGGAATTAAAAGTCTTATTCGACATCAGATTGGGTAACAGCACAAATGAAAAAGATTTCAAAGCAATGCTAAGCGAATGGTGTGAGGAAGCTGGGGATAATGTAGATTATACTTTTGAGCTGAGAATTGAAAAAATATTAGATTTCACAAATGAAAAGGCAAAAAATTATATAGATATTTTCAAAAATGCTTCTGAAAAGCAAAATGTTAATTTTGATGTTAATATCTACGATGGCTTAACGAATAAGAGATATATAAAATTGGTAAGTAATAATTTAAAAGATTATAGCAAGTTGAAAGATTTAGATATTAAAATAAAATCAGAGAATATATTTATTCAGGGTGGTTATATAATATATTAATTACTTTGCTCTTGCGAGATAATGTTAATAAGTAACGCGCCATCTAGTTGTTAAACAATGAATCTAAAAATACTATAAAAGTTAAATAGTATTATAATATGTCTGTTTTTTTTACAGTTTGGTATACCGTCATTCGATTTTTCAACATCAAATAACATAAAATCCTCAAGTAATCAAAATGAGTACATTGATAAAAATTCATATCTAATAGGAATAAAAGTGTTCATGGATATAATCATGTCATTAGCTGATATTTGAATCATATTCTTTAAAATTAGAACTTCAATATAATAGTTTTGTAAATAAAACTTGTAAAATTTTTATTACTTTATTTTATAGGCATATATTTATAACAATATAATAGTTTAAGATTAGATTATGGTATAAATAATTTTTATATTTTAGTTTAAATATAAATATTGTAAGTTGTAAAATTATTTTTTTTTTTAATTATATGATCTGTAAATAAAATAAAAAGTTTTTTCAATACTAGATATAAAATAATTTTAATTTAAAAGTATCTCTTTCGATTACCCGAAAAACCCTTTAAATTACTATCTTAAACATACCTAACGCTAAATGAAGTTTATTACATAAGGGCGATTCTTTTTCAATCAAGCTACCCCTCGCTGCCAAAAAAATGGAAGCAACTTAAAAGGATTTTGATTGTCTTAAATTTGATAATTATCAACTATCAGGAAAATGATCTTGTTTTTTTCTCATTGACTTTTTCAACTCTGTACATTTAAAAAGCCCATTATAGACACTGGGCAGTGAGAGGTCAAAATTTAAAAACCAAAAAATCGAAATAAATTAAATTTTAGTAAATTTTTCAATTTCTTTTATCTCAAAAGTTGATAGTTATCAAAATTAAGAATTTAAGATAAATACAGTTTATTTCTTGAAAAGTTTTATGGGTGTTAAAAAAAAAGTTTTATGTAGTTTTTGAGTACTGATAACTGAAAAATGGATATGAAAATTTTAAAATTCACCGAAAATGGTATCCTTATGTAAAATTTACCGCAAATCCAAATTTTATTTTAGTCAGAATTTGATTTAGTCACGTAATTTGGCGGTAAATTTTAAAATTGTGAAAACTTAAAAGCACAAAATATATGAATATTTTTATCAAAAAGATTTTATATGGACTAAAAATGAACAAAAATTTTTTGGCAAGGCCATGCTTATCACCGTGGCTTTCTATACGAAAAAAATGTGAAAACAAAAACGGCGATGCATGCCAAAAAGATTTTTCAACTTTTACGTCCAAAACCGAGTTTTACATGTCTGCATGAGCTACTCAAAATTTTAGAAATTACACTTTTTGTTGATAAAAATTAGTCCAGTCATCATCAAATTAAGATTTTGTATTAAATAAAAATTGAGCTTACAGGCCTTGAAAAACCTTAAATATATTTTCCCCCTGAAATATAATGTATAAAATATAATACTGTTCTCCGCCAAACAATTTAGTGTTAATGCGGTCGAGAAATCAAATCTGAAAAACATGTTTTTTACCTCCACGGAGGGGCAATGGGTCAAAAAAATATCTGCACCACGGGGATCCAAATTTTTGGTCAAACTGACACCACTATTCATTTTATTTGAATATCTGGTTCTTAGGGCATTTTGCCTAAATTATCCCGGGATACCTTTTTATAGGAAAAAATGATTTTTAATTATAAAAGACATTTTGATTAGAAGACATTTATGTTTAAATTAAGGAAAAGCAAGATTATTTTAGTATATTACATGTATATCATACTGATAAACCATTTCCTTTCAATTCTGTATAGAAAACATTGCCATACAATGTGGTTAAGACTATCAGTGAAAAAACCACAAAACCAACCCAGAACTGGATTTATATCAATTGGTTAATCGAGTAATAAAAATAATAATTTTTTTTTTTTAAGTAAAAAGTTAGTTTTAGTTGTGCGATGATGAAAAACAAAAAAATTTAAATGTAAAAATAAAAATATGAGAGGTGAAATATGGTAGTATTCATTAATTTTTTGTTTATAGTTAAAACTGCTTGCTAAAATAAATTACTTCTTGATAAATAAAAAAACCAGCAAAACCCTTATGGAAAAAAAATTTGTCTTAACGATGAAAATTAAGCACTTCATCGATAAAAGGAAGACGTCTCAATTTAGAGTTAGCAATAGAGGAACCTAAAGATCCTTTAAAGGTTGGATTATGCATTTCAAAACTATTAATGTCAATCGATGTTTTTGCAAATTTTTTTAATAATTGAATTATTTCATTCAGATCAATAGAAAATGTATAGCCCTTTTCCCGCAATTTAATTAGGCAAGTACAAATAAGGAAAAGCTTCTTTTTTGTTTTTCTCGGTTAAATAGGAAATGTTTTTGAAAAAACCACTTGCAATTTATTACCGATAAATATTTATACATATAGGCAAATATTTTAACGTTATTTAGCCTTATTATTTAAGTCACGTGACGTCTCTAGTAATACACGTCATCAGTCTTCTATATTATATGAATGACTCGAAAGACTTTATCTCTTATATGTTTTGATAAATATACAACTGGTTACTGTAACAGGACTCTAATTCGCAACGCACTTTTGTTTTGAACTTCGTTGTGAACTGTAGTTTAAAAATAATCAATCACAAATAAAATGTCGTCCTCTAATCAAGATTTAGACAATTTAGCTGTAGAAAATTTTCGTGAATATTTAAAAATACCATCGGTGCAACCAAATATTGACTACAGTAAGTAAATTATTTTAAATTAAGATTTATTTATTTATTTTGTAATTTTTATATTGTGTAAGAGTTTAATTATTTTATAACTTTTATAAGCCGGATTTTACTTGTTAAAAGCGTTTCTAGTCATTTTTATTACAACGTTTATCTTCATCGTGTGTTTGTATGTTCTGTATTATAATTTATTTTTGTTTTTAACTTTACCCATACATACATTAAGTTCAATGACTTTTTACGTTATAGAAAACTAAAATTACTTCGTTATTTAAATTTAATATCCTAACGCTTGATTATTAATTAATAAAAAAATTTTTTTTTTTAATTTTATTTTTATATCCCCAAATGTTATTGTTTTTAAAATTTATATTTATAACATTTTTATCAGGTGAAATATCTTGTACAGATATTTGATACATGTAGTTTTATCATTTTGTAAATATTAACAAATTTTTTTTTTTAAGATTACAAAATTTTATGTTCAAAAATAATATTTTTTAAATGAAGGTCAAAATTTTTTACCCGTATATAATATTGCTTTAGTTTTCGTCTTAAGTTCTGACTTTTGGGCATATTAAATAATTTTATTATATACAACTTTTTGACGCCAAATCCTTTTCAAATTTTGTAAATAATGATTCAAAATTTGTAAAAGATGAGCTTTTGGAAGCTGCTATTTTTTTATCTAGAGCTTTCTAAAAGCAATATCCCGTCGAAGTTGTTTTTTCGTCAAAAAATACAAAGTTCAAGGAAAAATTTAAGCCTGGTTAGAAGATTTTTAACTAATAGGCATTTGAGAAATCAACTTTTGAAAAAAAACAGCCTACCATAGCGATTTATCAAACATGCGCTACTCAAAAAAAAACTTTTGACCCCGGAATCGGATAACCAGGGAAATTTCCTAACTGAATCTAAAAGAAAAAAATTTTTCATGTTAATGAAATTTTTTTTTCAACTAATTCAAGTATTAGAAATCCAATTTTTTTATCTAAATGACAGCAATTTTGAGTTATTTCGTTCTTACAACTTATTTCTGAACCTAAAAATTTTTTTGTAAAAATTTCCAATTTATTGACGTGCCTTTTTACCATTTGCTTAACTTTGCACCAAAAATAGCTGAAATTGTTTTCAAAAATGAATCGATATAATTTTTACCTCTGTTTCAAAAAATATAGATACCAACAACGAAAGAAAGATGAACTTGTTAAAAAAAAGTTGAAAAGCAGAGATAATTCATAATTCAAGCGTGAATGAGACAATTATAGAGGGGGGTCAAGGATCATGAACTCCTTTTTTCGGGGTTGCATTATCAGCCCTTATTTTAATTGCCACTACGCAACTGGAAAAGACGTGTTTCTTGACCTCCGATGAAGAAAAATTGTCCATAAAATAGAATGTCCCAAATAGCAGTTTAATATCATAATTACGTGCGAATTAGGCCTTTTTTTACTTCCTTGGACCTGGTCACGTAACATACTAATTTTATGTTGATTTTTGAATTCAACAACTTTAAAACCTTTAGATACAAATTTTTTTTTTAAATAATAATTAATTTTCGAATAATAAAAATATTTATCAAGTTTTGTCCACGAAACCCAACAATTTTCTGAAGCGTTGCAAATTAAATATATTTATAGACTAAAAATATTGATAAGTTTTTAATAATAATTCTAAAACGATTATATTTTATGAGGATATATTTACGTGAGAATTTTACGTGAGAATCAAAATTTCATTCAAATTAAAGTTGCTTGATAATAAGTTCCGCGTTTTATCCGCTTTAATTAGATTAAAGGAATCTTAATTTCAGATAAAAAATTATTCATACCAATAATCATGTTAAAAATTTTGATATTAAATTTTATTTCAGCTGACTGCTTAAATTTTCTAAAAAAACAGGCAGATGCATTAGGTTTACCATTAAAAGTTTACGAGGTACATCCAAAAAAACCTGTTGTTCTAATAACTTGGGTTGGAACTGATCCTTCTTTACCTTCAATTTTATTAAATAGTCATATGGATGTTGTGCCTGTTTATCCTGTAAGCATACTCATAAAAGATTCTTAAGATATTAAATTCTTATTACTTCCTATTACATATTCCTACTTCCTGTGCAAAAAAAAATTACGACTAATTTATTAATAGGAACATTGGACGTATCCACCATTCAGTGCACATGTAGATAAGGATGGAAATATTTATGCAAGAGGAAGTCAAGATATGAAATGCGTGGGAATTCAGTATTTGGAAACAATAAGGCGATTAAAATTAGATGGGAAAAAGTTTAAAAGAACTATCCATGTATGTTTTGTGCCCGATGAAGAAATTGGTGGAGAACTAGGCATGAGATTATTTGTCAAAACTCCAGAATTTAAGGCATTAAATATTGGATTCGCTTTAGACGAAGGCTATGCTAATCCATCAGAAAAATTTTATCTTTTTCACGGCGAAAGGTCAATTTGGCATATTTGGATACACTGTACTGGAAATACTGGACATGGTTCACAAATAATGGAAAATACGGCTGGAGAAAAAATGCAATTTATTATTAATAAATTTATGGAATTTAGAAATAAAGAAAAAGAAAGATTAAAGGACCCAAAATTAAATTTAGGAAATGTCACATCCGTTAATCTTACAATGCTCGAAGTAAGTTATTGATGTGAATAAAATTGATGAAAATAAATATAACATATATTTTTAGGGTGGTGTTCAACATAATGTAATACCTAGAGAACTTAAAGCTGCATTCGATATCCGCATTGATAACGATAAAGACCACAAAGAATTTGAGGATATGATATCGCAATGGTGTAAACAAGCTGGTGAAGGAGTATTTTATACATTTGAACAAAAAGAAATAAAAGTTGAAAATACCGTTTTAGATAAAAATAACGTTTTCTGGCAAACATTTAAAGGTGTTTGTGATAAATTAAAAATTAATCTTGAAATAGGCATTTTTCCTGGTGGCACTGACAGCAGATACGTTAGAGAGGTAAATAATACATCCGACTAGTTTTTTCCTAAAAATGTATAAAGGCTGACAAATGAGTAAAATTTTTTGTTTCAGCTTGGTATTCCAGCCCTTGGATTTTCACCTATGAATAACACAGAAAGATTATTACATGATCATAATGAATTTTTGAACAAAAATATTTTCTTAAAAGGTATTCAAATTTATATGGAAATAATTCCTGCAGTAGCTAATGTTTAACGTTTTAAAAATTATATATTTTTCGATATTCTTTAAAGCAGTTTATTTCATAAAAGAAGTTACAAAGTTATGTAATATATTTTATATAAATGTGAAATATTTTAATTTTAAAAAAATAAAATACCTATATACAAATTGTTTATTATTATTTCTGGTATTGTATTGAATTATTGCTTAAGTTAATTAACCTTCTGTATTGGAGCTCAAAATTGGACATACAGTCATGTCACTATGTGTACTAATATTTTAATTTATTTCCCAAGAAACTTGTGCATACGCTGTTAAGTATATGATAACTTCCATGAATTTAAAAATATATAATTGTTAATTTGTGAAATAATTAATAAAGGCTAAGCCCAGATCTATACAGTGAATCGGCCCACGAAAGATATTTAAAAACTAATTATATTAGGTCAAAGTACACCTAAAAAAAATAGGATCCTGAAGTTTTCAGACCACCAGATGCCTTCAGCTCTGATTGGCAGCCTATTAATGACAAAAAAAAAAGTAAATTTTTAGCGACTTTTTAGTCGTCTTTCTGATGCTCCCGTGGTAAAACGATTCTGTCAAAATGATCTTGCGACCTCTCATTCAAAAGATTAGACGATATACTTTCAGATAAAATTACTTTTGGAAGTGATTTTAGTGCATCCTTTTCATTGGTAAACCATAAACCGTCCAAAATAATATTTTTTTCTCCTTAAATTTCCACTTTGGCAGCGATTTAAAAAAAATTAAGAGATATGCCCATTCTATTTTATTTTTTAACTAATGAAAAATAAAACAAATTTTCATTTGCGACCATCCGCGCTCAAAAATATTTGGGGCAACATGGTCAAATACTTAAAAAACTGAAATAACTTTTGTTTTTAATTTTGCGATTTTTGGAAAAATAACCCCGCACAAATGAATAGGAAATGGCCGTTCGATCAAATTAGGTGAAGTTTTTGTATGTTTTAGATTTTATTATCCTGAAAAAAAGTCTCCATGGACGCAAAGCTTCCAAGTCTCAACTTTGGCTGCTACGGAATTGGCTTGAAAGCTCCATAGCACTATTACACAGGCACACAAAAAAAATCATGTACCAGAGGGTAGACCCCCTGGTATGGGGGTTTTTGATGGTGCAAAAACCGAATATGGCCATAGAAATGCAATAAAACTAGCCAATTTTTTTCCAGCACCCCCATAAGCCTCCCAAAGGAGTAAAAATTTTTTTTTTTTGGAAAAATGAAAATTGAACTATTTACTCATGTTTTTTGAGATGCTTATACCAAAAATGTATACAAGAAATGTTTTTCACCAACATTTGGCCTTGTAGACGACCCCAGTGCCCCCATTTTTACCCCCACCCCCCAAACGGGTAAAAATATTTTTATCACAAAAATTAAACTTTATAATATCAATTCTTATATTTTTTGGGACGGTGAAACCAAAAATGAATATAAAAAACTTATGACCGGTTTGTGTAACTACACAACCAACGAGCATGGAACATGTTCACTAATAACTAACACTGATAATAAAGTATCTATTCTGTTCATAATATCAATATTTATATCCAAGTATTTCTGCACTAAAGTTCTTTAGAGACTTCTGCACCAATGGTCCCTAAGTACTTCTGCACCAAAGGTCTTTAGGGACTTCTGCACCATAGGTCCCTAGGTACTTCTGAACCAATGCTCCCTAGGTACTTCTGCACCAAAGGTCTTTAGAGACTTCTGCACCCTAGGTACTTCTGCACCAAAGCTCTTTAGGGACTTCTGCACCATAGGTCCCTAGGTACTTCTACACCAATGCTTCCTAAGTACTTCTGCACCAAAGGTTTTTAGGTACTTCTGCACCAAAGGTCTTTAGGTACTTCTGCACCAAAGGTCTTTAGGTACTTCTGCACCAAAGGTCTTTAGAGACTTCTGCACCCTAGGTACTTCTGCACCAAAGCTCTTTAGGGACTTCTGCACCATAGGTCCCTAGGTACTTCTACACCAATGCTTCCTAAGTACTTCTGCACCAAAGGTCTTTAGAGACTTCTGCACCCTAGGTACTTCTGCACCAAAGGTCTTTAGGGACTTCTGCACCAATGCTCCCTAAGTACTTCTGCACCAAAGGTCTTTAGGGACTTCTGCAGCATAGGTCCCTAGGTACTTCTACACCAATGCTTCCTAAGTACTTCTGCACCAAAGGTCTTTAGAGACTTCTGCACCCTAGGTACTTCTGCACCAAAGGTCTTTAGGGACTTCTGCACCATAGGTCCCTAGGTACTTCTACACAAATGCTTCCTAAGTACTTCTGCACCAAAGGTTTTTAGGTACTTCTGCACCAAAGGTCTTTAGAGACTTCTGCACCATAGGTCCCTAGGTACTTCTACACAAATGCTTCCTAAGTACTTCTGCACCAAAGGTCTTTAGAGACTTCTGCACCATAGGTCCCTAGGTACTTCTGCACCAAAGGTCTTTAGGGACTCCTGCACCAATGCTCCCTAAGTACTTCTGTACCAAAGGTCTTTAGGGGCTTCTGCACCATAGGTCCCTAGGTACTTCTGCACCAATGCTCCCTAAGTACTTCTGCACCAAAGGTCCCTAAATCGAAAATATTTTAAGTCCCAATTGTCCCCCCCCCCCCCCTTAAAAAGGACAAATTTACCCCCCCCCCCTTAATTTTCCAGTTTTGAAGTACCCCCTCCCTATAAACATGTTCCATGTTAAAATGTTTTCTACCAATATTTAGACCTGTAAACTGCCCCAGTGGCCCCATGCGACCCCCCCTCCCCAAAACGAGAGATAAAAGTTTTTATTACAAAAGCTAAAACTCAATGTGTATTGTTATGTTTTTTGAGGCGCTGAAACCAAAGATGAATATAGAAAATGTTTTTAACTAATGTTTGGCTCTTTACAGGACCCCAGTGCCCCCATTCACCCCCCCTCAAACGTTTCAGTGTCCAAAAAAAAAATAAGAATACACCTTGAGTTTTAATTTTTGTTATTAAAATATTCTCAACTTGTTTGGGGGGCGGGGTGAATGGGGGCACTGGGGTAGTGTAGAGGGCCAAGCAAGTGTTTTTAACCAAGTTAAAAACATTTTTTATATTCATCTTTGGTTACAGAGTCTCAAAAAACATAAGAATACACATTGAGTTTGAATTTTCCTAATAAAAATATTTTTAACCCGTTCGGGCGGGGGGGGGTTGTCTACAGGGCCAAGCATTGGTTATAAACATTTTTTATATTTATCTTTGGTTTCAGCGCCTCAAAAAATATTACAATACACATTGAGTTTTAGTTTTTGTAATAAAACTTTTTGTATCTCGTTTTGAGGGGGGGGGGGGGTGCATGGGGCCACTGGGGTGGTTTACAGGGCCAAACATTGGTAGAAAACATTTTTTATATTCATTTTTAGTTTCACCGTCTCAAAAAATATCAGAATTCATATTAATTTTTAATTTTTGTAATAAAAATATTTTTACCCGTTTGGGGGGGGGGGTATTAATGGGTGCACTGGGGGCAAATTGGATATTTTTATTGCATTTCTACGGCCATATTTGGTTTTAGCACCACCAAAAACCCCCATACCAGGGGGTCTACCCTCTGGTACATGATTTTTTTTTTGTGTGCCTATGTAATACAGCTATGGAGCTTTCAAGCTCCGTAGCAGCCAAAGTTGAGACTTTGGAGCTTTGTGTCACTGGAGACTTTTTTTCAGGATAATAAAATCTAAAATATACAAAAAATTCACCTAATATGATCGAACGGCCGTTTCCTATTCATTTGTGCGTGGTCCTTTTTCGAAAAATCGCAAAATTAAAAACAAAAGTTATTTCATATTCACAAAAAAACAGTAATAATTACTGTTTTACGTTCCAAATTAATTAAATTAATTTTGATGAAGTTTATTAAAAATAAACAACGATCTATATGGAACAAATAAACATGATAACTTTTTTCATTATCTTTGTCTGTGTGTCTGAGGACTGAGCCTCTCTTTGTCACACAGAATAATTTTTCTTGAAGAAAGTTATATGATGTTAATTTTTAGATGGAAAAAAATTTTTTTATTAAAAAATGAAAAATCTGAAAGTTCATTTCAGCTCTGCAAGAAAACAGGGCGAGCTTCATCAGTGTGAGAGAGCTCTTCCTGGCGTGTCAAAAAATGTAAGTTCTTTCTTTCTTTTAAAAAATTTTTTTTTTCATTTTTGTTTTTTTTTTTTTTTTGTAAATTATTAAGTTTTCTGTTTGTTCATATTGGTTGATAATAGGATGTGAAAAGCAGAAAACAGGGTCTCACACTGATGAAGCTCGCCCTGTTTTCTTGCAGAGCTGAAATGAACTTTCAGATTTTTCATTTTTTAATAAAAAAATTTTTTTCCATCTAAAAATTAACATCATATAACTTTCTTCAAGAAAAATTATTCTGTGTGACAAAGAGAGGCTCAGTCCTCAGACACACAGGCAAAGATAATGAAAAAAGTTATCATGTTTATTTGTTCCATATAGATCGTTGTTTATTTTTAATAAACTTCATCAAAATTAAAAGTTATTTCAGTTTTTTAAGTATTTGACCATGTTGCCCCAAATATTTTTGAGCGCGGATGGTCAGAAATAAAAATTTGTTTTATTTTTCATTAGCTAAAAAAAAAAAATAGAATGGGCATATCTCTTAATTTTTTTTAAATCGCTGCCAAAGTTAAAATTTAAGAAGAAAAAATCATCCATCTAAAAAATCATTCATCTTCGTGAATTTTCAAAAAGATTACGAGAAATTTCTATTTCTTCGCAAATTTACGAAAATTTAACGTGAGAAAAAATTTGTCCTTTACTAAAAAAAAAAAAATTCCCAATGTTATAGCATATTTAATTACTCCTAAGTGTTGCCACCAAATATATGGGCTCTCATAAGACCACAAAATTTTTCTCCATAAGTCCCCATATATTTGCGTGGGAGTGATTAATCGAGCTATAATTCTGGAAACCTTATTTTTTTGGTAATTGGTAACTTTTATCACCTGGTAATCAAAAATCCAAAAAAAAATAAATAACTGTTAGTTTAATGCCCTAATAACGTTAAACATGGGCCTTCCGTGGTCCATTAAGAGAGGTATGGGACCATGCAAGTACTTTTATGGAGGTTTCAGGGCAAGTTAAGGAGCCTTGCAAGTTTGGAACGCTTTCCCTAACATGAAAATTTGAAAAGCGGTAACCAGTAAACATCTTATTATCATATATCTAGATTTTCCTCCTTATATAATCTTTAGAAAACATTCCACTTGCGAGAAAAATTTAATCCCAAATTCCTGTTATAAAGACACCGTGCTAACACAGTTTTTATTTTTACAGTAAAACAAAGCTAGTTTTTTTTACAGAGCCATTTCAAGACAATTTAAGGTCTTACGTACGTCAGGATTTTTACCTACCGGCATCTTTGTCTTACACATGTATAAAAGTACGGATTGCAACTTCAAATAAATAAAAAAGTTTTTTCAATAATACTTAATTATTACTATTCAAAGCTTAAAAATAAATTTTATTGACTTAATTTTGGCATTAAATAAAAATAAATTATTTATTATTTAAATAATATTATTTAATTATTTATAAAGAAAATAAATAAATAAACAAATATACTAAATGACTCTACCTCAATAGCAGAATAAACGTTATTTTTTTGTACATTTTTTTAAGTAAAACCATAAAAAATGACGGTCGATTGTAAATTTTAAGGTCTCTTTTTATTTATTAGGACATTATTTATCAACTCATAAAAAAAAATATCTAAGTTTTGTATTTTAAATGCTTTTTATTCATTTTTTAAAATTCCCCATAAAAGCCTGGGTTAATTTTTTTTAAATTTATTTATTTTCTCAAAAACTGTTCAATCAATTATAAAAAAAAAAAATACGTGTAAAATTAAATTATATTTACTTTACTTTCTCCAAGTTTTAGCTTTTTTTTTGCATTTTACCTCGGACGTACGTAAGACCTTAATAGTTAATATTTACTTTTTAAATACCGTTTATATGCAGTATGAAATAATTTGGATAAAACGTTTCAGAATAATTAAAAAAAAAATAAATAAAATCAATTTTCAAAATTTGCCAAAAAATGCTTAAAAAATGAGCTAATTTTTACTCTTGGGACTGATTTAATTAGAATATTTTGAAAATAATAAAAAAATAGGATTTCGAAACTAACTTATAAAAAAGTTCTTCCAAGTCTTAATTTGTGCACACAATAATTTTGTTTACTAATTTTTCCATTTAAATTCGTATTTATTTTTCAAAACAATTTTTTTTCATAAATATAACATTTTTAGTTTTTGATCTTGAACTTCTAGGTTTTCTTATAAACACAATTAAATTAGGCTTCATTTTTTTCAGAAAAAATTTAATCACCCTTAAAAAAAATAAATCTTTTGCAAAAACTATAGGTTCAAAAGTTTTATTTAGCGGCGCGTGACCGGCTAGTTTGACTTCACGCGATCAACTAATTTTTTTTTGACAATTGTTTTTTAATGTCACCAAGCAACGCAATAAAATTTGTGTTTTTTTTTTTATTAATTAAATTGTTGCTTGGTGACAAAAACAATTGTCAAAAAAAAATTAGTTGATCGCGTGAAGTCAAACTAGCCGGTCACGCGCTGCTAAATAAAACTTTTTAGTACACGGTAGAGCTGCTTTGGTTGAATATTCAACCAATTGGTTGAATTTCGCAGTTTTTGGTTGAATATCGCAGTTTTTGGTTGAAAATCGCAGTGTTTGGTTTAATATTCAACCAATTGGTTGAAAATTGGTTGAATTTCGCAGTTTTTGGTTGAATATCGCAGTTTTTGGTTGAAAATCGCAGTGTTTGGTTTAATATTCAACCAATTGGTTGAAAATTCAACCAAAAACTGCGAAATTCAACCAATTGGTTGAATTTTCAACCAAAACTGGTTTAATTTTCAACCAAAAGCTAAAATACAAAATAAAAACGATGTTTTTACAGTACAGGGTAAGAAATGATCAGGGCATCCATTAAAAGTGAATATCGCAGTTTTTGGTTGAAAATCGCAGTGTTTGGTTTAATATTCAACCAATTGGTTGAAAATTCAACCAAAAACTGCGAAATTCAACCAATTGGTTGAATATTCAACCAAAGCAGCTCTACCGTGTAGATACTCTTTTTAACCTATAATTTTTGCAAAAGATTTATTTTTTTATAAGATTTTTATTTTTTTATCAGATTTTAATTTTTTTTAAGAGTGATTGAAATTTTTTCTGAAAAAAGTGATGCCTACTTTAATTGTGTTTATAAGAAAACCTAGAAGTTCAAGATCAAAAACTGAATGTTATATTTATGAAAAAAAAAAATGTTGAAAAAAATACGAATTTTAAATTGAAAAATTAGTAAACAAAATAATTGTGTGCACAAATTAAGACTTGGAAGAACTTTTTCATAAGTGTGTTTTGAAATCAATCTGTGAACAAAAGTCTTTGAAAATATGTTATGAATAAAAGAAATTTTTTATTAGCATTATAGAAGATAAAAAATTTAATGTTAAACTAATAAGAAGATTATACAGATTTGCAATTAAAAATATTGGAAAAATTGGAAAATATGAATGCGTTTTTTTAATTTTAGGTTTCTAGGATTCCTGGAGCCATCAAATCTAGAGCCAGATCGGAAAATTGCAGATTTTTATTTTCTATTTCTATATATTTTTCTAACTTCTCTCTTCCCATTTGGGAAAATCCCATTAGATTGTATATAATTGAAAAATTGTATAGAATCATTTTTGTATACAGTTTTTCTGTATACAATGATGTATACAATTTGTATATTATCTGTACCAACTTTTTTACATGGGTAGTTCGCGCTTTTTTAAAGAAATTTCAATTTACTTTTCGATAAAAAATTACCGTTTGAATGATGAAAATTTACTGATTCACTGATCAACTTTTAAGTTATTGCACTTTATATGTCACGTGAAATTGAGATTATAGGGGAATTTGGCCAGATCTTTAATTAACGATAACTCACTATTATTTTTCATCGAAAAACAAAAAGTATTTAAATATATACACACAATTGTGCTCAAATTGTCCACTAATGCAGAATATATAAAATTGGACAAAACCAGTAAAAATAGAGAAACTTTAAGAGTTCCTCGCTAAAAAAAGGTTGTATGAAAAAAAAAATGGTTTCATTGAATTTCTGGGAAAAAAATACATTATAACATTAATATATAATTTAGAAAAATTTATTTTGAAAACTAAAAAACTTTTAAAATTGATTGACTTGAATTTGGAAACCCTAAAAAACGACAAAAATCAATTTTCCTCCTCAAAACGTGGTCAAAAGCTAAAATGAATAGTTCCATCGGATTCCCGAGGAAAAAATACCACGGGATATGAATTTTAAAAATCCCAATTTTAAGCATAATTTTAAGGAGGGTAAAAAAAACTCAAAATCGTGCACGGCCAGGCCGCTTTGCTTGAAAATTCAAGCACCAAAAAAATTTCAAACAAAGCAGCCTGGCGGTGCGGGCTTGAAAATTGATGTTTTAATCTAAATCCAACGAGAAACTTATTTTACATATATCTAGGACAAAAAAGCCCTAGAGAAACGTTTTTTGCCCATTATA
Source organism: Anagrus nilaparvatae (assembly GCA_022575985.1). Classification (NCBI taxonomy): domain Eukaryota; kingdom Metazoa; phylum Arthropoda; class Insecta; order Hymenoptera; family Mymaridae; genus Anagrus; species Anagrus nilaparvatae. The sequence goes on along the minus strand of JAKSXM010000247.1, from coordinate 24,694,762 downwards.
TGCAATACTGTGTTGGGACAAAATATATGGGAACGGGCGTTACATGTCTGCACTCGCTTGTGTATACAATTGCATGCAATAAGTCAAAACCATTATTTTGTCCCTTGTTTAAAAAATAGCTATTTTTTCGAGTATTTTTTACTTATATATTTTCGGGCTCTTCCGGTGCGTTAAAAATCCCGGATACTTTCACGCTTTTTGTTGCATTTTTTATGCGCTTACAGATTTTAATTTCCTACAATTTTGTTATCTACGTAAAGAAGCTCTTATTCAAAACATTTGCTTTTTTGGCTTTTCTTAAAACAGAATCTTTACTTAATTTAATATGAATAATATCTATTATTATAATAGTAATATTTATTTAAATAAATTATTTAGCTGGTAAAGTAGCAATCGTGGCAAAGTAAACTCATTACATCATCGTAAAACAGGAAACTTTCATTACCGCATGTGTTGCTTATGATTCATGAATCATGGTAAATTTTACCGTGACAAAACAAAGATAAAATCATTTTGCTAAACATAAGTTAGGTATTATGGTAGTTTTAATAATGATAACTTTTTTTATTTCTTAATTTATTAATATTTCATACAAAAGTATATTTAAGAGTGAATAAAATAAAAGTATTTTCTTTGAAAAATTTAAAATGCTGGCCAATTTTATACTTTTTTCATACGTAATAAATTTTATATCATTTACATTTTCTTATCCAGATTCATATAAAGTTAAAGGTAGGTACTTACTTTTATATTTTTATCAATATTTTAAATAATACATATATGGATATGATTATGTTTGACATAATTTTTTTGCAGATGCTAAAACTAACAAGAATTTTGATCTTATGGATTTGTTGGATCCAACAATAAATGATAAAGAACACCGAAGAGAATCAGAGGATCCTTTGGAAAATTGGGATGGTCGTTGGTTTCCAGCACATCCAAATGAACCTCCGCTTCCACCAAAAATATTAGGCAACTCCAAAGTTAATCAAGATAATCATATATCAATGGGCCCAAAATCTGATTGTGATGATGGGAAGGTATATAAAAATTTATAAAAAATTATTTTTAATCTACTAACTTCTTCATCAACTTTATTAGACTAATTTAACAGTCGATTGGGATTACTCTTCTGTAAACTATACTTGCTTTGGTCAAAAAACAGTTCCAGATCCAGGAATAGATCCATTATTATATTGTCAAACTATTCCAAAACATTACAAGGTAAATTTATCTACAGATAAAATATATAAGATTGTCTCAAAATATAAATATTAATTTGTTGCAGGCCATGCATAAATGTATGTCAGAAAAAATAGAATACAGTGATGACATTCCTCTATAGTAAGTTATTATTACTTTAAAGTCATTTGGAGCTAAAATTAATATTTTTAATTTACAGCGGAACTCACCGTCCAGTGTGGCCTGTGTATGGAGAATATAAATTTTTACCAAGACAGAGGTGGCTACATAGTTTAGAAGTAATTTAACTAAATATTATTTAAATAATATTAATTTTTCTGCTGAAATCCTAATGATTTTTTACTTAATATAATTTTTTTAGCATGGAGCAGTTGTAATGTTATATCACCCATGTGCAAATAACATAGAAGTTGGTAATTTAAAAAAAATAGTCAAAAGTTGCTTGCGTAAACATGTTATAACCCCATATAATTTGTTAGATGATGATAGAGTAAGTTTTTAACAATTAACAGATAAATTTTTATTACTTTTGAAATAATTTTTTTTAATTTTATAGCCATTAGCATTGTTAACCTGGGGTTGTCGATTAACTATGTCCATGGTTGATTTTGAAGTTGCGAAAAATTTTATTCAAGAACATGCACTGCAAGCACCAGAAGGTGATCTTTCTGATGATGGTTTTTACAATGATAATTTAATAAAAAAAGCTGAAATTGTTAGCGATGAAGAAGACTCAAGTTTATGTTCAAAAAAAATAATAATGTAAGCTTCTAAAATAGCAAATCATTTTTTATATTTAAAACATTCAAAAAAAAAAAATTATATTTTTATTTAAAAACTGTGATTTATTTTAAGTTAATTTAAAATATTATTATTTTTTGTAAATATATGAAGCAATATATAATTTATGACTGTTATATATTATTTATGAATAAAAATGGATAGGATTTATAATTAGAAAACAAAAAAATGGAAGATTTTTAATAATTTTACTTCCGATTCTCAAAATTTACATATTACAGCATTCTTTTTAAAAGGAATTCAAGTAATGTATTATAATTTTATTATAATAATGCATAATAAACTTCACATTGAGACTGCGACAGGCTCCGCCAAAAAAGGTATTATTTTCCATATTGCTTATTTATACTTTTACATTTCTTTCTATAAGAACAATAATTCTATTCGTTTAAATAATTTTTTTTTTCTTTTTACTAAACTTTTTTTATTGTCTACTTAAATATATATAGCTATAAATTTTTGTTTTTTTTCTGTGCATGATCAAAAAAATTTTTATTTAATATTTACAATAGACAGAAATATATGTATATATATACATATATATATATTATAAAGCACAGATATCTTCAAATAAAATGACATGATTTGTAAAAGTAGATATTTTTGTAACGATATTTAGTATAAATATGTGCTAAAATTTACATATTTTTTATGTGCGCATAGTTATTTTTATTTAAAAGAATTAACAGGACTTTTTATCATAGTTCTTTCTAAATTATAAAAAGTACCTATAATTTTATATAATTAAATACACGTAGAATGATAGACAAATATTCTTTTTTTATACACTTTCATATAATATTTTAACTATCTACAATAAATCGAGGCCTGTATATTCTCTTCGTAAAAGCGCAATTTTTAATTATTTGACAATGAGATTTATACAATTGAAAAATTTTTTAATGATTATTTATTATAGGATATAAGAAGTATGCCTTTTTTTTAAGTGCAAAGATTTAATAGAAGCCTTTCGACAGTCGCTGAGTGAAGAGGATCTTTTTGATATTACCTTAGGTGCACTTGTTTAAGTATATTAGTAATAAGATAAGATATAGTTTTAATTAATATCTATATTTTTTTCGCATTTATTATTAATATTATTATTGCAGCTGTTTTATTGAGATTAATGGTGATTTATTAGTGATTAGTTTATTTTTTTAAAGTCTATTTCAGTCGTATTTTTTCTAAAAATGATAAATTTATATAGCTGCAAAATAAAAAAGCCAAAAAAATTTTCTAATAATTTTTTTATTTAACTTTTTGTGCATTACTGCTTAAACAGGCATAATAATTTCTATATATTTGATCACAAAATGTTTTATTTTTCATAGAAGCATTAGTAGTTGAGTAATTAATCAATTCGATTGTTAATAATCACTTACATGTTAAGTATTTTAAAATTTCAATTATTTTAATACACATTGGATATTAATTTTTATTTATAGTCTTCTTTTGAAAAATATATTTGTAAGTGCAATAAAAATACATAACACACCATTGATTATTATTGGAAAAGAAAAAATTTTTTGGCAATTTATTTTTCTTTCATTTTAAATCATATTTGTGAGGAATAAAGAGACAAATCGAAAGAAAATATCTAGATTGATTGATCAAAAAATCTTATTAGATAAAAAAACACTGTTGAGTTATTTATTTTTACATATTTATTTTAAGTCACTGTTAAATGCTTTTTTTAATCTTAAGAGTATCATTCATAAAATTTTCTATAATCTATTTAAGTCTAAAACAAAAATTGTTTAATAGTTATCGCATATATTCACTAAATATATTTTTCGACTCAATTATACTAAGTATATATATTTAAATTTTAATATTTTTTAAACTATATATATATATATTTATATAAAGATTCGCACCACTCATTTTTAACATTGAAATTTATTATAAACTAAATTGATATTTTTTTTGCTTATAAATATTTTAATAATTCTCGCATCTAAACACATTTTCACTTTTATGATTTATAGTTGAAAATGGAATTGACACTTATAAAGGTTAGTAAAGTAGCCTTATTTTAATAATTGCATATATGACTGCAGTTACTGACTCATGTGCATTTTCTGAAGTCTTTAAAAAAAAAAAAAATGCAAATGAGTTCAGTGTTGTCAGTCGATGTAACAATATTTATATGGTAATTATAATCTATTTACGTAATCAATAATGAGCACACTTGTGAGGCATATAAATTAAATTTATTTTATATATAACAGCGGTGTGTTTCAGATGTTTAAGTTTTTAGTACCTAATAACCGATAACATTAGAAGTTCATCAAACGGATACATATTTTTTAGGCCAAACTCGCATTTAATAATTCATATTTAGTCACACACGTTATATTTGATATTTAACGATTGTAATTTATTTATTTATATTTAAGGCTAAATCTATATCCTATGCACAATGATGACTTGTCACATTTTAATCATTTGCAACGTTTTTTATAATATTTTAAATTTTAAAAACCTATAATGCAATCTTTGGTGATAATTAAATATTTTTTAATATCTTGTGTTTTATTATAATATAACAATGTAACAAGAATGACTTATTTATTTTTGAATTATCTCGAGTAAGGAGAAAAAAATGAATTTTGTACTTTCAAACAACCAAATTATTTATTGGTATCATATTATTTTTATATGTGCTATTGCTATTTATTTTATTTTTCCTTTTTTGATAAATTATTTACAGAATATTTTTTTTCTTACTAATTTAATGAAGTCGTATCTCAATTTAACTAAAATTATACATATATATATATAAAATAAGCACATTCATAAATACTTTTCTTTTAAATAAGCCATTTTTTTTTTAATAATAATTTAAATAACAGGCAACTTTTATTTTTGATAATTAAATAAGTATTATAATAATATACATACATTTTTTAAAAGCGGGCTCGCATGAATATACATTTTTTTTTGTTTTTAAATAATCACATTGATATTAATACATAATTTTTTAAAATGCATTTATTATTATGTGTTTTAGATAACAAATACCACATATTATTAAAAAGATTTTGTCGAGAAAAAAATTTTTTTATAATTTATCTATGCGAGCATACATTTTTTTCAAATTTTTAATTTAATCGAAACAAGATATCATAATAATGTAGGCTATTTTTAAATATATTTATATACCTAAAAATTTTTTTCAAAACTTTTTTTAAATACTTTTTTACACATGTATACATAATCTTTCTCTTCTTTTTTTTTAAAACTATTTCTTTTTTTGAATTTTTTTTTTTTTTTTTAAATTTTTATTTTAAAAAATAAATTGAAATTAAATAAAAATAACAAATGCATTTATATTAGTATATACTAAAAATAAATAAATAATTTTTACAATGGCAATAAATTAATAATAAATATTTATACAATAAAAAAAGTCCTAATAAAAAATGAAATAAAGTTTTTAAACATCCTGATAACGATGATCCAAAAAGGTGCGAGATTAAACGAGCGTGTTAGTCTGAGTATTTATAGATGCGCGAAATGCGCCAGGGGGTGGGTGTGGTCGCTCGTGCCTTGGTCTCAAGTGATGTTTTCTTTTTTTTTCACGTTAAAAGATGTTCTTTGTTCTTTTTAAGCTTTCTTCTATACCATGCAAATATCCAATTTAATACTTAAATTAATAGAATCGATGAAAAACATTGTCTGCTTCCTTTTACTGCAAAATAAGAATAAATTAAATTTAGATTTCTATTATTCTTCTAAGAAAACATAAAAACAATAGTTTTAAATGACTAAAATTTCTACTATGTCTGACTATAGCCAAGCCTTATCTACTTAAAAGTTAAATTACTCGTTTTCTCAATAGAAAAACAATAAAAGAGTAAATTTTTATTTACCTTAATTAAAGTTGATTAAAATCCAAAGTATCCTGCAATCGTAGAAGCCACGGCAATACCAAGAATTGTTAAACATACCAAAATCATAATCTTCTTCTGCTCGGATCAATTAAAACAAAAAAAATAATATTAATTAATTAATGTTTCTTATAAAATGTAAATATTTTGTGCATAAACAACAAATAACAAATAATGTAAACTAACATAATTTTCATGTTCAAAAAAATATATTTATTTATGCATGTTGTTTTTCTGTCCATTTTTTTTATATTTACTGCTACCCAAAAAAGCACTATTTTTTAATAACTAAATTAACTTCCGTGTATGATGTGCTTTCAATGTTTATTTTAATTATTTACTTTATTTTTTTCATAAATTACGTTTTTTTTAAACTAAAAAGTAAAAAAATAATTTTTGCATATTTTTTTATGTAATTTAACACATGCAATTCCATTAAAAAGACTACAAGGATATAGAATTTTTTTTCGTAATTAAATTCTATGCATAAAATGTAAAATTTGTTATTTTTAAAATACACACATGCTATAAATTTAAAATAATTTACATTGGGATGTAATTATATAATTAATTTTATTTATGCATATATAGAGATAGAGAACATACATTTTTCTTTACAATAATTTAAGACTAAATTAATTAATTAACAATTGTAAGAATCTAAAAATAATTAATAAAATACACATTTATTTATGATAATTTTTTAACAATAATTAAACAAATATCATCGATGCCTTGAACTGGCCACTCGTGAAAAGTTTTTTACAAAATATCCGGTGGACTATAATTTAAGAATTTTTCCCAATGCCGCGAGCTTTTTATGCTTTTTTTCAAGCTGTTACAAATGACACAAGTCATACATTTTATGCTTTCAACAACACGCCGCGGTATAATGTTGAAATAAAAATCAAATCTAAAAGAAAAAAATCCGTTTGATGTAACCTGAATTCTTACAAAGCGCGCGTTTTCTGCAAACTTTCTGAATTTTCAGAATTTAAAAATAAAATAATAAAAAAATATTGTGTATTACAAACTTGCTTACAAGCATAGGTGCTTCAAGTTCCTCATGAGATTATCAAAAAAATTTCAGCAGCCCGAAGCCCGAATAAAAAAATTTTTTTGACAGATTTGAAAGTTTTCCCGAAAATTGAATGGCAAATCTAAGATTGCGAAAATTTTTAATTTAAATTCACTGGGTTATGAGAAACATCCTTAAAGAGATGTTACACGTGATATTTCTGGCCCCTCAAGGGAGTTCTGGGATTACCCAAGTTTCTGTATAGAGTTTGCAGGGCAAGGGGTCTTGCAAGTTCGTAATGCTTTTCTCAAATTCGAATTTAAAAAAGCGCGTAATTTCAAATTAAATTAAATACTGATCACTACCCTTAACTGTATCTTAAATTTGTAATGAAATAACATTGTTTCAAGCCTGATTTCAACGTAATTTTTCATTTTAGCAATAAAAAACAATTTTGTATGCTTCACGGTTTTAATATTGCATAAAAAAGAAATTTGAGTTTTTAAACTTTACCAAGAAGTTGAATAATTAAGGTGAATGAAATTCGAAATATTCGAAAAGTTAATACTTTTTTGTTTCCCGAAAAAACTTAATAAATACTGAAAATCCCAAAAATTTTCACGAGTACCAAAACTTCTCAATTGGAGCCAGTTCAAGTCTCACTTACACACATACAAACACACATATAGAAATACATGTATATAAAAAATTTAAAAAGCAAAAATACATATAAATAACAAAAAATATATAAATTGTAGCATATTACATAAGTACGTATATATTTTTTTATTCACAGTAAACAATAAGTTGGTAACTGTGCATTTTCATCTTAATTTAATAATTAAATTTATGAATTCATTTAAATACTTAAAAAAAAAAAATAGGTTGCATTCATTGAAAAAAAAAATAATAAAAAAAAATCTAGCACAGATGGAACATTAATAACATCGATATTTAAAAATGTAAAAAATACTTACAAATAATTATTATTATTATATTTTTCAATAATTTATTTGTTTTTTTGTGTGCTCTTCTTTACTTTATTAAATAAATACCCTCGTCATATTACCATTAATGATCAAAATTAAATTAATTAAAGAAATACTTTTAGAATTCATCGCTTTTAAATTCAAATAATTATAATACACACACACTCACACATCCATACATTAACATTATTTTATATTTCTACGTATTTAATATTATTTACAAATATAAATTTTCATTTAGAGCAAAAAAGTGCTTTGGTTTAAAGATATTTTTTTTTTTTTACAGATCAAATAATTTATTGTAAAAAGTGCCTCCAGTTATCTCTCGTTTTAATTAAATAAAAATCTACACATTTATTTATTTATATAGGCAGTGTTTATTCATTATCGAGGCATATATTGAAAATATTTTTAAATATCATGAAAATTTGAGATAAAAAAATTTTCTATATTTTAAATAACATTTACTATTATTATTATAAAATAAATGCATTTTATTTTTTTGAGATATAATTTTTTTCAATTTCAACTTAAAGATCCAATTAAGATAAATATTAATATAACTGCTGTTACTGTCAAACAAATACCAATCAGGATCATTTTCTGTAAAATATAAATATTTTTTATTAATATTAAATTTTGATCATTTTTAATTGATAAAAACTTTTTGTTAGTTTCTTTTTAGTATCCCAAAACAAGCATTTATTTGAAGATGATGATGAGTTAGTTGGTATTAAAGTAGTTAGAAGTTTTAGTTAGATATTTTTAAGCTATTTTTATAAATTACATTAAAGATTAAACTCACACATACGTACATATTTATTAATTACAATAAATTTTTTATTATTATTGATTGACATTATTTATTTTGAAAATTATTTATTTTAAAACTAAATTAATAGCAGAGATTTATAAAATTATTCTGCCCATAATTTAGCTTTATATAACAATGCGATTTATTTATTTTTTTCCATTCTGACAAATATTTCGTTGTGTATCAAAAAAAAAAGATTTTCATTATTTTTATTATTCATCGTATTATATTATTTTTGCCCAAAAGTTAAACCCCTTACAATATGAATCATAAGGCCTCTTGAATCAATCATTTTCGTGTTTTAAATTAAATATTCAATAAATAGTTTTTGTATATTAGACTGGATTTTACTTCAAAATAGGTTATTATGCACATAGTAAAAATATTTAGTTCACTTAATATTGCTGCAGGTTAATAATTTTAGGACACTCAAGTAAAGGGCTGATTTCATGGAACATATTCTTATTAGATTCTGGGCTCACTAGAATTGAATCAATTGAACTCTAGTAATCATCACTAAAATTTTATTAAAATTCTGCTTGGAAGCAATTTTATGGATCTTGCTCGAGTAGAATTTTAATAGATTTTGAGTTAGAATTAATTATTTCTACTCTAGTACCCCTAGAATCTAGTAAGAATACACTCCATGATATTGTGATTACAACAGTATAGTAAATTTACTAAAATTTATGTTAATATTACTACAGGGTCGATTTCATGGAGCATATAGTCTCCTGGATCCTATTCGAGCAGAATTTTAATAGATTTTGAGTCATAATTAATTATTTCTACCCTAGTGCTCCTAGAATCTGGTAAGGATCCACTCCATGAAATCGGCCCTTACGATTAAATAAAATAGTAATATTACCAAAGAATACTGTTATATTCTTTGATATTACTAACCTGTAGTAATATTGAGTGCACTATTTTTTACTCTGCATCAAAGGTACAAAAATCTAGACTGAAATAAAAAATCTGATATAACTGTGTTAATAAGAATCTTATTTTTCTGTCAACCAGTCTAATATACACATAAATATTTTGAATAAAACAACAGTGTTTTGTTGTAATTAGTGAACAAAGTTAAATTACGTCTGCTTGTGTATGTGTGTATGTGTGAGTGGGTTCGTTTATTTAGGATTAAAATTAATTGTTAAACTACTTATTTTGATATAATATTAAATATTGCGCATTGAAATTTACTGGAATTGCTTATTAATTTATTTTTTTAATTATTATTTTTTTTTTACTATAAAGGCACATTCCCAATGGAACTTAATCTCAAAGGATTAACCGATTTTATTACTATTATTATTATTATACTTTTTTTATTCGCTATAATGTAAAAAAGGCTCGTTTCTTTCAAAATACATAACCTTAAAGTAGACAAAAAAACGATTTTTTTAATAATTGGGAATGTCTCTTTTGAATTTTATTGTCCATACTACCGATTAAGTTTGTGTATGGCAGTCTATATTTCATTAGTTAATAATGCAATTTTTCATAATATAATACAATAATAATAATAATAATTTTTATTTTTTGGACAATTAAAAATAATAATTCAATTTTTATTTTGTACGATTCATATAATGTCATTATTCATAGATTCATAAAAGTTTTACATTTAATTTTTTTCAAAAAATTTAGTGTATTTTTTTTTTTTTTTTTTTTTTTTTTTTTAATAATAATTTTTGATAAAAATTTTTTTTTATTTTTTTAAAATTTTATTTATTTTATATGGAAGAAAAATTTTTATAATATAATTATTTAAAATATTGGAACAAACATTGTCATAACAGAAATTAATATGACGAGGGCTATTCCGACGCAGATCACAATAAAGATCATTTTCTGTGGACAAAAAGAAAATAAGGAAACAATAGAAATTGTCTTTTTTTTTGTTGCATTTTTCATTTTTTTTGTATTGTGTTTTCCTTTTTGTTACTGTTTTTTTGTGTTTAAAAAAAATGAAAAAAAAGCATTTATTAATCTGTAACATTAATTTCTATTTCAAAAAGTCATATTTTAGGTTAGAATTTCTACAAATAAAATTAAAACAAAAGAAGAAATGAACTAACAAAATTCTACGGTAGCTTTTACTTTCCAAACGGTAAAATTAATAATTTTTCAAATTTATTACAGTCAAGGCACCAGTAATGTTAAATGCAACCAAAAGTTTTAAATATAGTACAATAAATACTATGTTTTTTTAGTCATCAAATAGTATATTACGACCCATGGACAGAAAAATAAAGAATGGCCTAAATCGCACGTAAATTACCTTCCGAGGCGAAGCCGAGGATGGTAAGCTGTGATTCGGGGCATTCTTTATTTATGGCCTACACGGAAACAGTTATTATAGCAGTCTCAGAGTCAAGTTACCTCTCAAACTCATGTACAGATGGCCCCAAAATATTCATGTAATTTACCGCGAGTCTTCGTGTACTTTACCCTCAAAATCGATGTAATCGCCATTTTATTTTTCGAAAGATCACGTGATTATGCAACATGTGGAGCAGACGAGAATAAAATTTTATTAACATTTTGTCAATGTAAATAAAAATAATTAATGAATATTATTTACTATTTTTTACTAAATTACGAGTTTATAATTATCTTTGAAATTATTAGAATAAAAGATATCTTTTTAAAGTTACCATGTGTTTATTTCTATAGATCACATTCATCCTTATAAATAAATTTAGATTCATATAAAAATTTTTCAAAAAATCAATAATGTTATATCCCTATATAAAGTGCATGATAAATAATCATATAATTATATGTTTCTTTACCATAAAGTTATAAATTTTTTAAAAATCTTATGCCCTACAATATGTTTTGCATAATTTTTATACAATAATTCAAAAATAAAAAAGAAATGGTACGAATCCCTTAATTATAATCCTGTTTTATTACTAAATCTATCTCTTGCTCAAAATAAATTATTGGTCCTATTTTTATTGGCAACTTGTATCAAATTAAATAAGTATGTTTATATATTTATATAAATAAAATAAAATTTAGTATATCACAGAAAAAACCTCTTTATAATCTTACTGATATTTATATTATTTATTATTGGCAATATTGAAAAAAAAACATATATAAAGCACAACTGAAAACATTAATTTATTCTATTTATTTCAAAACTCATAGTTTAGCAGAAAATAGTAAATATTATTCATTAATTATTTTTATTTACATTGACAAAATGTTAATAAAATTTTATTCTCGTCTGCTCCACATGTTGCATAATCACGTGATCTTTCGAAAAATAAAATGGCGATTACATCGATTTTGAGGGTAAAGTACACGAAGACTCGCGGTAAATTACATGAATATTTTGGGGCCATCTGTACATGAGTTTGAGAGGTAACTTGACTCTGAGACTGCTATAATAACTGTTTCCGTGTAGGGTCGTATACAATTTTTCTGCATCAGTAGCGAGAAAACGTGCTTTCTGACCAGAAAAATTGTATATACAAACCTTGTCCATAAATACTATTTTCGAAGGTTTCATTCAATTTTCGATGGCCATTTTTATGTAATCAACAAAATAAAAATTACAGATCTAGAAAATCTTAAAGTTGTACCAAAATTTAACTAACTCAGAAATTTTTTTTTTTAATAATATTTATTCGTTTGATACTCAAAACCGGCCATCAAAAAATAAATATAACCTTTAAAATCGTTTTTACGATTAGTTGTAAACTAAAGTGAATTAATTTTACTTCATTATGAGTTGTTTTTTTCTAGCGTGCGTCTTTACAATATTTTCAATAATAAAAAAGCGCAAAATAGAAATTATAATTTTAATTTTGTATAAAATTTATAAAAGAGGAGTAAAATTAATTTTTGATCTTTAATTTTTTTTTGTATATTTGACTAATAGTATACTTTAAAAAAAGTACTGTCCATTTAGAGCAGTCAATTTGCGCCCTTCATGTGTCAGAAAGAGCTCAAGTAACCGATTTAGGACTGTAAAACTGGGTGTAAAGTTTAAGCCTGCATTTTTTATTGAAACAGTACCTGACAAACACTTGTACTTCACTTCAACTAAATGGTATGAAATCGTTAACTGGGCTAAAGCTTGATCTGCAGTAGTAAGCTTTTGAATTTTTAAATCCAAATCTGGGATCCAAGTAATTGGAAAATATGGGAGCACAAAACTATCCTTTTTAGGAGTTTTTTGAAATATTTTGGAAGTAAAGCTAAAAATGATCATTAAATTCCATTTTTTGAGGATAAGATAAGAAAACACGGGATATTTTTATTCTATAATGAATTTAGGGTATAAGGGCTAAATATAGGAGGTAAATAACACTCAAAATGAAAATTCTCATTTTTGATAAAAACTTATTCTGTTTGAATACTAAAAAAGTCAATTTCCGGAAACTCGTTTTAGTTTTCATTTGAATATTTAATCATTAATTATTTTATAATCTACTAGGTGTTTAAGGAAGCTCTTGACGTTGAATTTTTGAATAATGGTATATCCAGTTTTTTAGAAGAAAGTCTTAGGAATCCAATGGAGTGAGTCTTTTAGTCGACAATCGTACAAGATTTAGAGGTATTTGCTCACGAAAGATGAAAAATTTAATTTTTGTAGGTAAATTAATATTTAAAAATTTTGCACGATTACCGGCTAAAACCATTGGATTCTTGAGACTCCTCTAATAAACTGGATATATCATTTTCGCAAATTCAGTGACCAGTGCGTTGTTAAATGTTCAAGAATCAAGAATTAGTTACCCAATGGTTCTTGGTCATTTGATACTCAAATAATTTTATTAAAGTTTTCAATTGTTACTGCAAAACAACAATATTAGCTCTTGAATCATAGTTACGTAATTATTTGTATATTGTTTAAAAAATAAATTATTTTTACCACTCTTTTATGTAATCAGAAAAAAAAAATTAAGTGTATTAGTCAGAGTATAAAAATATTGCCTCTGCCAAAGCAAAGTTTTTAAAAACATCAATACATCAATTGTTACAACAGAGAACATTGAGAGATAAATAATCAATATTTTTTAATTTTATGCATGCAATATTTTTTTGTTTCGGTATTCTTCTCTATAGATTTCAATCTAAATTTTTTTTTATTCTAATATTTAATATTTTTACTAACACAAATAAAAACAAAAAAATTGAGTTTTATTTATACTTAAAAACATCAAATCTATCTAAGAAAAAAAGTTTAACTATCATGTCAAATTCAAAGTTAACTTATAAAATATAAAAAAAATGAAGAGTCAAGCAGTAAGCATAAAGATTTTTATTTTAAATTTAAATAAACCAATAACAAAACTTTTTTTTTTTAAGATGAGTTTTCAAAAGCAAAAAATAAACTCGATAAACTTTCTTATCTCTTTTATTTAATAAATACTACTAAAATATTAAACTTTAATCAGAATATGTAATATCGAAAAAGCTTGTTTTATCATAAATCAATATTTGCACAAAAAAAATGATAAATTATTTGGTTTCTATCAAGAGAGGACAAGACTTTAGGTCAATAAATGTTTTAGTTTTATACAAAATAATCGGATACTTTTTTTGGGATCAAATATTTTATGCTCGGTTTTAATGAAAATATGCAATGAATGTTTTCTAAATAGTAATTTTAAACAGTTTGTATTTATAATCCATGCGATTGCTACAATAGAAATATCTTCTTGGTCTTATTATGTCCAGGGTACTATAGAAAAAAATAGAAAAAAAATAAAATGTCCAGGAAAAAATAAAAATGTCCCAAAAATGTTCAAAAAATTTTCCAACTGCAGTTGGACAATAAACATGTTTATTATCAAGCAATTTACGTGCAATTTGGGGTATTATTTTTACAGACAAAGATATACGATTTTTTTTCGTTGGTATAAAGAAAACATAACTTGGTCTACATTTTTTCTGGTTGTTAATAATAAGTTTCTACAGGTTTCTGAAACTTTAAAATGCATTTTTATAATTTTCATGTTTATCCTTTGCGAAAGTGTAAGAGTCTTCGAAATAAAAGTCTTATCTTAATTTTTGACCCTGCAGTGTAAAAGTTTATAATTATAAAAAATTAAGTTTTAATCAATTTGATCCATCTTTCTAAAATTTGATGTATTTTCATAAATTAAAAATTAGATACCAAAATTTTAAAAAATTAATAAAATTTGAAACAAAAAAACTTATTAAAATCAGGATAAATTTAAATTTAGATTAAAGAGATTCTATTGAAAATCAAATAATTGAGAAAAAATACAATTTTTGTAAGCTGGAACATTTAAAAATAATTATGTAACTTGAGGTACTATAAATTTTTATAATATTAATAAGATAATATACTTTCATAAATATCAGTTAAAAAAAAATCGTTTTGAATATCTAAAAAAAGTTTAAACTAATATTATTTAGTCACGCAACTTGCAATTATTCAAATTTGTGCTTGAGTTTGTAAAATTATATTTTATGATGTTTTATCTTTTTTATGCCAGGAAAAATATGTAGTTTTTATATTATATATGTTACTGGCAAAATTCAATTTAAGAATCATGTCTTAAAATTTATACGAAAATTCAACAAAAAAGTTTTTTTTTTTTTATATAAAAAGTTTTTTTCAATAAAATTGGTTCTGAAGGCAGCAACAAAGATCCTGTAGATTTTATTGTCTGTAGTTTTTAAAAAATGTAGAGAAAATATGATGTTAAAATAATTTTTTTTTTCGAATTCAATTTTATCAATCAAAATTCAACGGAAGTATTCTTTTATTCTAAACACGATGGTGTTAGGGATTTTTCGTTATCACGTCACTATTTTGAGATAATTTAACCTGAAATTGAAAAAACTGACATTTTTTGGTACTTTTGCAGGAAAGTTACAAGCACGTATTTTTAAATGAATTAAGTTTTACAATAATCCTTTTTGAAAAAATTCTAAGCTTTTTTAGTATTTTGAGCAATAAATACCAATAAAGTTTGTGATTCTGCCAGTAACATATACATTAAGTATTTTTCATATGTAAATTTTTTGCTTTTTCATTCAAGATATTTAACTTGATAATTTTCATTTTTTTTTACTTAGCAATATTTTGATTTCAATCACTTTTTCAATTTAATTATTTTGACATGAAAAATTTGTTTTTAAATATTTCTATCATAAAACCGAGCATAAAGCAAAATAAATAAAATTAATAATTTCATATGAAATAAAAAAAAAAAATAAATGAAGTTTTATTTTCTATAAGGGAACTTGTGAAATTACCTATCAATATTAGGCACGTAACATAAAAAAAGAAAGAAAAAAAGTTTGAAAAAAATGTTTTTTTAATAAATTTTTGTTTTATTCAAAAGGCATACTTAAAGTTTTGTATGTATTAATTATTAATAAAATGGCTTATAGTAGTTTCTAGTTTAACCCTTTTGTATTATAATTTTAAAAATGTTGAAAAATGTATAGTAGCCAGGTAGTTATAATAAAAATTTTTCCTTTTTATTATCTAAATTTTAAAACTTTTGTATTAAGAAAATTCAAATTAACTAAAAGCTAGTAATCGCAATTTAAAGTAATTTTTTAAAACAACTGCCAGGCTAATCTACATATATAAAACTTTTTTTTTATACCTTAAATAAAACGTCTATTTCACAGGCAATAAATAACGAATACCATAAATATAAATAAACTAAAAAAATAAATAAATAAATAAATTCTCTAGAGAATCCTATAAAAAAGAGAATTTATAGGTTAAAAAAAAAGAAAAATCTGATATAAGAAAAAAGACAGTCAAGTAAAAAAGCATAAGTTTTTTGACACATCTTTTTTCTTGGATGCATTAGAATCCAATGAATTTGACGTTCAATACCCTTTAGGGATTGAAAATAGCATCCGCAATAATACATATCAATAAATAAAAGTAAAAAAGGTACGTCTTTTTGTTGTTTGCTTCAGGCATATTATGACCCTATTAAACTTGTGTCTAATTTAGGTCGCGTTCTAAGCTACTGGTATAATATTTATATACTATATGAGTAAACATAACCTCTATTAATGCTTCTGCTTAGATTATATAATAAATGTTTTCAGTTTAAAGTAAACAGTTAGTTGTAGTTAAGACACATAACACATACACATACATTTTGGGTTTTTTGTTGTTGTTTTGAAGCATTTAATTGCTTTATATACTTTGAAGAATATTTGTTTTTTATACATAAACATAACCTAGAAGTTTAAAGCTTTTTATTTATAAATACAAACTAATTGGATTGAGTGTGATTTGTATAATTAAAAAAAATATATTAAATATACTTAAATGCAAATTATCGTTCTTTTTCCTTTTTTTAAAACTGCATTTGGTGCTTTTATTCCCTCGGAAGTCAGCATAAATTTCAAATATGTGCCGGTTTTCACCCAGAAATTAATTCTTTTGTAGGGGGCATTTGGATAAATTGTTAATTAACACCACGTATAATTGTAGGAGCAGAAAGGAAAGTAAAAGATTGATGATTTTTTAAAGGATTAATGCCTGAAATTCGATCTTAAAACAAAGAACCATAAAAGTTTCATGCTTTATAGGTCGGGTAAAAAGTCTTAGAAAAACGTGACTGTGCAGCAATTTCTATATCGAGCGCCACCTAGATCTTAGCTGGATCTTAATATACCGAATAAGTGTATTTTTGTAATGTTAAATAAAATATTTGAAGAATGTGAGCACACCAGGACTAGAATTTGAGCCCACAGTATTTTGCGTTTCTCCGCTATATAATAGACCACTACTAAAAACCCCTTACAGTTTTATAAATTTATTTATTTCATCAATGCAACAAGAAATTACAAGTAAAATTAACTTTACCGAGAATTTCAAAAGAATAATAAATGTTGTACTCTTAAACAAAAACTATTAGTTCTGTACATGAGATGAATATCTGTAGTTAAGATTTTATTGTTTAACAACTGAAATTGCTAAATTATTGTACTTATAAAACAATATTCTCACATTCTTTTATTTATTAGCACAGGAAATGGCAACAAAGCTAAATAGTAATAATAGTTTTTTGAATAAAAGTTCATTTCGACTAAGTTTAATTACAAGTGTAATAAACATGATTGAATAAAATTCAAACAATAATTTCCAATATACACAAAGAGTCTTGCATGCAATATTGGTCTTATTGAATAGATAAAAGATATTTAGAATTTATATGAGAATAAAAAAATTATAAATTTTTTTAAAATAAGCAATTTAGATATTTTCTTCGGAAAGTTTCTTACTACTAACTGGGTATTTAGAAACTTTTGTAAGTCTTTAGGGATTTTGAAAAACTTTTTTAAGAGCCCTGTAATCTCTTTTAAAAAAAAACAGATAAGCAATAATACGTGTTTATAAGTCGAATAATCAAGATTTTAAATACTGAAAAAAGTGTGTTTTCAGGTAAAGTAAATAAAATAAAATTATCTCAAAAAAATTGCATAAAGTACTTAAGTAGTTTCGATCTATTTAAAGTCTTGTTGGCAATGAATGATAAAATTCTGAACATTCATTCATAATTATAAAGAACGATAATTAACCATTTAAGTGATGTATATGTTTATTAATTATATAAGAGAAGATAAAAATAAATCAATGTATTTTTAATTAAAAATAAAATGTACATATTAGTCTGGATGATTTATTAAAAAGCTGCTTTATTCATTTACCAAAAAAAATTAACTTTTGGTTAAATTTTGGACTCTGGTAATTATTTGGCTCTGTAAAATTACAGTGTACCAATGCATTATTATTTATGACCAATAGCTTTTTATTTTGAATAATCTAAACCTTTTTTGGTAATAGAGAATCAAAGCAACTTTTTAAAATGAAAAATCCAGATTATCTAAAAAAAATAATGTTCATTGTTTGTATTTTCAAATAAAAAAGTATAAATATTTATTAACAGATAGTTTTTAATTACAATTCAATGTAATTATGTACAATAAAATAGTGGTATATATGGATCAATTCAGGTGATTGAGATTATGGGATTTTAATTTTATTTTTCAATTAGTTTGTGCATTAAATTTGTAATTTTACTGAGATTATGTTGCCTCTAAGATATTCAGCTTCAAAAATTTACTTAATTCAGATATTTTTAATTGGCTATGAAAACTGTTAATATAATTTTTCGTTAATGTTTAGCTAAAAATTATCTAAGTTGACCCAATGATATATTTTAAAAATTGTTTTTTAGCTCATCAGCTAATCAGTAGTATCTACACTGTAAAAAGTAACTTTCTTATATTAACAAAAAAATTAGAACATTTTCGAAAAAATAGTAAATTTTCAAAAAAATTTGTAAATATTCGAAAAAAATCGTAAATTTACTAAATTTAGAATATTAACAAAAAATTCGAGTATTTTCGATTTTTTTTGTGAATTCGCAAAAAAATTGATAATTTTCCATTTTTATTCGAAAATTTTCAAAAAATAGTTGTAAATTTACGAAAAATAGTTGTGAATTTACAACTTTTTTCGTAAAATTACAAAAAAAAATCGAGAATTCTCGAATTTTTCGATAATATATTTAGATAATTTTCGATTTTTATCGAATATTTACAAATTTTTTTGAAAATTCACTAATTTTTCGAAAAAATTTTATTTTTTTTGTAAATCTAAGAAAGTTACTTTTTACAGTGTAAAAAATTGCAAGAAAATTAAAAAATTTACCTGAATTAACCCATTAACAAAGTAATAAAAATGTTAATATATTAACATAAGTAATGTAGCTATTAGCAATTAGTTAGTAATAGTATTATAGATATTTAGTCATATACATAATGATGAAGGATAGAGTAGCAGTGGACAGAGGCACAATAAAACATATTAAACATATCCAGAACAAAAAATTAGTATTAAATATGTATTAATTAACACAACATTGATTGATAAACATTTATTTGTTATTATAGGTTAATATTATTTGTTGTTTTTTTATATTTACACATTAAATGACAATTGTTTAGAAAGGATTAGTACAGCGTTAAAAAATATAAAATTGACATTGATTTAAAAATAAAAATAAAAGTATGTAACATTATGTACACAATTAAATGACAGATTATTGTGTGTATTTTCGTATATTTATTTTTATTTTCATATTTTTTTTTTATTTATGTCATCATTTTTTTATTATTGTTTCACAAATGAAACGTGTTCAGAATTTTATGCATTTTATTAAATAAAGATTCTTCATTTTTTCTCCTTTTTTCGGACTAAAATAGTCTTTGGTTATTAAAACATTAATTTTGAAACAAAATAATATAAGAAAATTGAAAATTCTTGGCAGGATTTAATTACTTTGAAACCAATATAATTTTCGAACCACTTTACTAATTTTCTTCCTCAAGAATAAAAATTATTATAAAATTTTCAATTGTGAACACATTTCATGTGTGTTTATTAATTTAAAAAAAAAGAAAATAAAAAAAGAAAAAAATTAATAATGAACTGTTAAATGAAAAAAAAATGGTAATGAAACCAAAAACCAAAAATTAATAATTAGTGTTAATTAATGATTTCAATTTTTAAAATGAATAAATAAAATTAAAAATAATTATTATTCTATTATTTTGTATTAATGAATAATGAAGACTTACCCGTCGAGCTTTACTTTGATACTTGAGGGCCTTTTTGGTGTCCTGCGTGGCAGTTTGAACGTAATCTACTGCATGCTCTACGTGATATTCGATACGATCTATCATTTCACCCTACAAATTTTTTTTAAATTTATTATTATTTAATTTATTCAAATAATTTTAAGTATTTTAACATTTTATTTAATAAACGGGTTACGTTTACTGAAAATTTATATCTAGGGTTTGACCTTTATCTGCCGGGGCCACCAGTTAATAGTCGATTGACTAGGAGCTAAAGCCATCTTACTGCAAATGACCTGTCTCTGCAGACTACAACTGAATGCAATTGGGGTTTCAATATTCTGACGAATCTTTTTTTTTTTGTTTTTGAATATGAACATAGCAACTTGGTTAAAAAGTTTCAAAATTTTTTGTTCCGTTAAACTAATACTGATGATAAGGTTATTTTTTGAATTTCTATTTTTACAAAATGTCCGAATATGCAAAATATATGAAAAGCGTGGTATAAATCATAAAAGGATAATAAGCTTTAGAAAATCGCGTGACCACAGGTACTCATCGCTTTTGGATCCCCTCGTGAAATTAATGATTTTAACCACATTACCGTCAAAAGTTTACTACCTCCATAAATAATATAATAATTATTTTAAAATAAATACTTTTTAATTATGTAGTAATATTTAATTTTTTGCAAAACTGTAATTTAAATGTTTAAAAAAAGAGAAGATGGTATGTAATAAGTAAATTTGTAATAAAATTGTAATATGAAATATTGTATGACAAAACTGTATTATAACAATGTATCAGCTAAATAACTTTTCTTTATATGTAAAAGTTGAAAGCTTTAATAATAAAAAAAAAAATTATGTAGTACTAGTTAAGCTTTAAAAAATTTTATTTTAAATTTCAAGTAAAATAACTTAAATTACGAAGAGGAAACTATATAGAATTTTGATTTTCGATAAAAAAGTATCCATGGATACGAATTTCGATAATGACTAGTTATTTTGATATATAAAAGATAAAGAAAAGTCAATAATCGAAAAATTTATAGGTAATCTTGAGTTTTATTCATATATATTAAATATGTAATATTAAATTATAATACCAAACATTACTGATTTTTTTGTTGTTTTAATTTAAAATTTTTTAAATATTTTTTTTTTTTAATTAGTTTTTTATCCGCTCTGATCGAATTGTATAATTGTAAAAATATAAATTTAAGTTATCGAAAAATTTCGCTTGTTAAAAATGTTTAGATCGTTAAATTAATGTCATTTTTTTCAAGATTTTTTTGTCTTGCATTTGCAAAACATCTATCAAAACGAAATAAATTATTATTGAAAAAAAAAAAAAGAAATTGAGTAGTTCCAAGCGCACATTCTAATTTGGGTGAGAACAGAGTCTATTTTGGTGAAAATTTCGCTCAAAATACTGGTTGCGATTCAAAACAAAATAGTGGGCGCGTTAGTCAACTGAATTTTTATCCGTGTACTACGATTCACAAAAAGTGATTTTTCGCCTACACTTTTCAGTGTATGTAATATGTATTAGTACGTGTATCTTTTGCATGGAATCGAAAATTGACTGTATAAAACGACGAGTTATAAAGGTTTGAAAAATTGGAGCATGCACTGAGAAAAATATGCTATTAATTTAATAAAATATGTAGTTGAAATAGAGCAAATCAATATTCTATTGAATTAATAAATTATCCTATTCATTCAATAGAATATTTCAATTTCAACTACATATTTTATTAAATTAATAACATATTTTTCTCAGTGTAGACCTCGGTGTAGACGCTACGTTGCTTGTGGTCCTTTTATCTAGTGTTCATGAATCGGAGATTCGTCAGAGGTGTGACATTCGAAATTATTTGTATACAGTGAGGGTGATGTCCTGACTTTTAATTTACATTTTTTTTGAAAAATAAAAAATACGTGTATAATAATTTTTGATCTATTTTTAAATTATGCAAAAAAAATCATTTAAATCGGACCCATGCAAGCTTCATGCAAG
Organism: Anagrus nilaparvatae; assembly: GCA_022575985.1. Classification (NCBI taxonomy): domain Eukaryota; kingdom Metazoa; phylum Arthropoda; class Insecta; order Hymenoptera; family Mymaridae; genus Anagrus; species Anagrus nilaparvatae. Next base: position 24,672,400 of record JAKSXM010000247.1, on the reverse strand, counting down.
CCTGCTATTAACCGATTAGATCCAGTGATAGCAAAACGTGCTATAATTGAATTTTTTCTCTGATTTTTTCGAGTTTAAAATGTTATAAAAAGTTAAAAGTAATGTTGCTTTCCGGATTAAAAATGTATAAAATATTTAGGTTTTTGGTCATTTTTGGTGAATAAATTTTTAGAAAAGGTCCACAACGGGTAGAATCATCTAGAACAAGCATTTTTTACCCCAATTTTTGGCAAAAACGTGTCAGTTTTTAATATTTTTAAAACTTATTTGTATTTTCGGTTAAAAATTTATCTCCGTGGCTATTGAGAAAAAAACCATAAAACTTAATTTGGGAGTAGGAGGAAATGGTGAAATCCACTTCTTTCAAATACCTGAATTTTATAATGCAGTATAGTACAATATAGCATTTGGTCTAGTCCTGGGGTTTAAAAATAAATTTAGGACATTTTGCAAAATTAAGGGTGCACTGTACCCTCCGAAAGATTTCGGAATAAAAATAATATTAAATAATGTTAATCAATACCCAAATGCCTTACACATGATAAATTTTTTCACGGAAAATAAAGAACGTATTATAAATACATTAATTAAACATTTTTTTTCTAAGTTTAGATAAAAAATAAAATAATAAATAAAATTAATGTAAAAAAGAAAGAAAATTATAAAAGAATAAAGAAAAGAAAAGAAAAAAAGTTTTTAATAAAATAGTATAAATTTATAGTTATAAAAAATAAATAACAACTTTGTACATAAAAAGTGGGAAAGTTTAAAGAAAAAAAAAAAGTTTAAGTAAAGTAGAAAAAGTTTTATTTTTTTATGCACGGGAAATATAAAATTTATAATTCTTAAAGCATATAATGTTTATTATGACAGTAATAATTTTCTTTTTAAATGTAATAAAAGAGTACTAAATGATTACCTGACTTTCAACCAACATAGCCATATCCATAAACATATCGTGTAATTCTCTTATTGAATTTTCTAATTTTATAATGTCGGCATGTCGAGCTTCAATATCTGCTAACGTTTGTTTAGCTTGTTGCGTTTCCATTATTATCTAAAAAATAGTACTCCAAATGTTTTTTATCATTGAAAAAAAAAATTGGTATTTTAAAAATAATGACGTGTTTTTATTATGGATTGCTCAGTTTACTTTATTAACCCATAATAACGTCTTTAATAACGTGAATATTTTATCGAATCAACTCACTCCTTGTGTAAAAACTGCTGAATTTCCTTGCTCTAACATTTCCTCGAGTTCTTCGTTAGTCGTCGTTCTACCCGCTAAAAATTATTTAAGTGACTCTTGTAAAAAACAGTTTTATTAAAAGTAAAAATCAAGAAAAACTAAATCCTCCCAAAGATTAGGAAGAAAAAAAAAGTGCCCTAATTTCAACTAATGCGATCTTAATGTCCGTGAGAAAAATAAAAGAAAAGTAATAAAAAAAGAAAAAACTTACTGATTTCTAACTGTCGTTGTATTCTTCCTTTACACCGTTCTCTATAATCAGTTTGTGTTCGATTATATTCCGTCATTACTTCGACAAATTTTCTTGATAACGTCGAATGTTGAGTTTTACGTATCCTTAAATCCGCTGAAGATTTATTCGTGTGTTCTTCTGTTTCGATATTTTGTTCTATTACTGTAAATTTTTAAATTGAATTAAAATTTTTTTTTTCTTTTAAACTTTCTGAATTATTTTAATTTACCCTTTAATTTAGCTCTAACTTTATTAGCAGTTTTCTTAATATCAGCCATTAAATCTTCTAACTCCATTTTGACTTCTAGAAAATATCAAATAAAGTTTTAATTAGTTATGCACAATGTTTCGCTTAAAGTTAAAATATAAAAATAAACTTCGCCTATTTTTCATTCAATAATTATGTGATACTTTTTATTATACTAACTTTGCTAATTAAAAATTAAAGAAATAAAGATAAAATGATATAAATGTCGCTGCAGACTATGCATTTTCAACAACAATTTAGGGTCCAAAATTATATCGTAATTGCTATTGTGATAAAGATATTCGTTTATAAACTGCAAGTTTCTGTCTGATTTTTGGAGAAGCTTTTAAAAATTTATTAATTCTAACGCAACTAATTTTCACCTGTTTAGTAATTTACAGTTTATAAAAGGATATTGATTGATTTATAGCCATTGATGTAGGTAAACGCAATCGTATTAGATTCTCTACGTTAATTTCTCTTATTTATCTGCTGTCAATAGAATGGAATCAGTTACAGTAATTGAGCATTAGCCATTGCTTCAAAAGCAAACTTAATTAGCATAAATCCAAGATAGCTTACTGAATTTTGAATATGTAAAACGACGTAATGTTAAATATGGTAATAAACTTTTCAAAATTTTAAATTAACTTTTAAACCTGCCAGAAGCAGTTATTTTTTATGTCAACTTGGAAAATGTCTTATAATTTTTTTTTAAAACATTAAAAATTCAAAAATATTATTAAAATTTAAAAAGTTTGTAGAAAATTCAAAAAAACTGTCAAGTTGTTAAAATTTTAAGTATTTTTTTATTATTACAATCTTTGAATTTCCATGAGAACTTAAATGATTAGAAAAATTATTATTTAAACTAAGGTTAAATATTTGAATATTTTTAACTTTTTATTTCAAGTGGTTCAATTTAGCAAAACCGTCCCTGAATGATTTATAAATTTTTGGTAATTATTGGGAATAATATAAAAAAGAAATACCTTGGGAAAATTAAAACTAAAAGAAAAGTAAAACAAAATTGTATTATAAAAGTAAATACAAATGGCAGCGTAAGAAAAGAACAATATTAGAGCCCTTAATTATGTATGTTGCTGCGAGAGTTGGTAATTATAAATTTTCTAAATATGAATAAAATTGGTGTTCTTAATCTTTTTGTTATGCCCTATTCTAATTGCTTCAATAACTTTTACAACCACATGCATTAATTATTTTTTATAAAAAGTTTATTAAATAGTAAAAAATTTTTTTGTTCTCTTAAAAAACAAGAAACAATATAATAATATTTTTTTTATGATCACTAAACAATAATTTACTTTATTTAATAGGTGCTTGAAAAAGTTTAAATTTATAATTAAATCTTTTGTTCTTATCAGTACAATGCATCAAAAGTCTGTTGCACAAAAACTTTATTATTTTATAGCCATTTTTCATAAAAAAAGCAGTCTTTTTAATTGAATTTAGTAGTTTATTACAAAATAAGTAATTCAATTACGTGTAAGGAAAAATGAGCTGTTTTGATAAAAAAAGTGTAATCTTAAAAAAAGTTTAATACAATGTTCCTAAATTTTATTTAAAGAAGTAATACAAGGTAAAATTTAAATTAAAACTTTTTTTTTTCAGAATGACAAACTTTTATTACTTGCAAAATGAGAAAAAAAACAAAAGAATCGAAAACTCCATGTATGCATGAAAGGAATTTACCTTGAAGTTTTTTATTAAAAATTTTTATTTTACAAGGATTTATTTACTTAATGCTACAATAATTATTTTATTATTTTAATTTATTCATTGAATTCTGATGACTCAATAATATCGATAATAATTATAGTTCAAGTATATATTTTTAAAAAATTCAATTTATTTTTTTTTTTAAGAATCTTCAAAAAAAAAAAAAATAAAGGAAAAGAATAGGTATTTTTAACAAAATTTTGTTTTTGTTTCAAACTATAAAATTTTTGTTCCTCAAAAATACGTCGTAAACGTGATTTGACTATGAGATATTTTTATGTTTCATTATTTTATTACTTGGATAATAAATTTGAATTTTATTTTTTTTTACATAAAAAATTTTAAATTTTATAATAAAGATCTTTTTTTTATCTTTTAAATGACGCGAATAAATAAAAATGTTCCAAGACATTTTTCTATACATAAATCCTCTTTATATTCAAAAATCGATATCTTTATTTTAAGCTTTTTTCTTGTCTATCTCTAATGTTTTTTTCCTGAAAAAAAAAAAATTCTTTATTGTTGCAATTTTCAAGCTTATATCGTACACATGCATTAAACTCCATCATCGTGTAATCAATAGAATCTACGTGTCATCGAACATCGAGATTTAGAAAAAAATAACTCGAAACTATATATTTCGAAGCCCCAAGAAGAAAGAAAAAGGTAAAAAAGTTTTAGCATATAATCGACTTAAGTATATATTTTCGCACACGTGCATAAAAAATATAACATTATGTGTCTGCCAGTATATTTTCCATTATCTATCATGCGTATCGATTCTTAAGTACTTCAAACTAAATTTTTTTAACAAAAATAACTTTTCGTCTTTATTTTTAGCTCAATATTTACGTACTTTTAATATTTGTCAATAAATAGAAATTAATTAATTTTAGAATGGGTAGTGCTTAGATTTTTCAAATTTAAGTATCACTAAAATCTTTTGTTTCTCTTGTATGCAAGAACTAAAAAGTTGAAAACAAGTGGAACTATTATACATTATTCACTTTTGCACAATGTGCGGTGAGATAAAATCTGAGATTAGAAGAGATGTCCTAATTTATGTTTTTCAATCCCATTGATTAAACTTTATCAAATTATATTTCAACTTTTTACTTTTTTAGCCCCAACATTAAATAATCATTTTTCCTCCATAAAATATTCATATTCTCCAAGTTTATCCTTAAAAAATTACCAATTCGTATTCCTAAACAATCATAGAATTATCTGAATACAAGATTAAATTCATTTTATTTATTTATTTATTTAATAAAATTTTGTGAAAATTGAGCCGATGCACTTTTGAATACAATATTTTACAAAATTTAAAATAAAGATAATTAAAAAAAATTAGGTTAAAGCACGCTTTCAATTTTTTTTTTTAATTTTCAAAAATTTTTTTATTTTTATTTTTATTTTTTGTTTAAAAATATGTTTTTTGCATGTAAAAAAATTTTTATAAAAAAATTCCATTTCATTCAAAAGATAATCCCGTTTTTGTAAGCAGTGAACGCTCTGTGGAGATTGCAATTAAAAACTATAAATACGTTTTTCTCGAAACGGGTTTTTTTTTGAATCGGTAAACATTGTATCACTAAAAGTTCTGGGCTAATTTACTTAAAACCAATTTTATTTAATTCAGAGACTAAATACGCTGTTAGTAAACGAACCAAATCATAAAAAAATTATTTTCTTAACTTCAAAATTTCGTGTACGATAATTGAACTTTTTTTTTCATTTTCCGTTCAATTTTTTATTTTTTGGAAAATTAAATTTTTTCTTGGTTTACTAACAAGACAAAAGGATTCTAAAAGAAACCTTTTAATCTTAGATTTATACCTGAGACCTTTTTGATTCAGGCAAACCATTAGAATGACAAAGACCAATATAAAACTCTTTTCAAGATAGATAACTTAACGACACATGAATATTACTTGTTTTCCGGAGGAAATAAATTGTTCGCTAAGTTAACATCTCGGTTAACATCTACATTCTTACGAATTACCCGTATCTTTATGCATGTTAAAAAAATTCACAGATATATAATAGAGATAAAGCTATTATATAAAAGTAAGATTTTGCTGTTTAAAAAAAAAAATTATTTTATGCAAATTGCAGGTTTATTAATTAAAATAAAGCAAGGTAATTAGTTTTAATAAGTGAATTTTAACAATACTTTTAAATTTCATGCTCGCTGTTTCTATCTAATGAACATGCATTTATACTAAAACTTATTTTTAAAACTATAGTAAAAAATTTTTTCTTAAAGGTAATTATGTTGGAAACAAGAAATGTTTAACTAGCAGTTCATAGCTCCTCATAGTTTAACGAACTTAAATGAACTAACTAAAAACAAATTATACTTTTGACTCAATGAAACTATGAAGTATAACATTTTTCAAATTCATAAATTTTCAGTTGTAAAATGCTTGCAGATGTAAACAATTTAATAAAAGTAAGTGAAATATCCGGTTCTTTATTGCGAGGGCCTTGCCCCTGGACCATCATTGGTCTAGCTTAACATAGAGTTTGGTGCTCGTAGACCTTAAATAGTAACTTTTTTTATAATACAGATAATACTATTTGTTTTAATAAAAATTTTAAATGAAAATTATTTAATTAAAGAAGTATTAAGTAGAAAATGGGATCTACTATGTAATAAAATTATACCCTTAACTAAAGATGAATTTTCAGAAGGAATACAGTTTTTATTAAATTCAACATATTTTAGATTTAATAATAAATTTTACAAGCAAATATTAGGTGCTCCTATAGGTTTTTGTACAAGACCTTGGTTTGGAGAATTAGTTATGGAAGCTTTAGAAACTAATTTGTTAAATAAACTTAACAGTAGTAATGCAATAAATAATTTCTTTATAGATAATTTTAATAATCCAGTTTTTCTTTACAAGAGATATGTTGATGATTGTATTTTGTTGGTAGACCAAGATAAAAAAAGTAAAATATTAAATACTTTTAATGGTTTTACTAAATAATTACAATTTACCATAGAAGAAAATATTGACAAAGAAATTAGTTTTTTGGATTTATTACTGATAAGAAATGATAAAAATAAAGTAATAACGGATTGGTTTAGAAAGAAACTTTTTTAGGAAGGTATTTATATTCTGTATCACATCATCCAATTTCTCAAAAAAGAGCAATTGTTTACTGCTTAGTAGATAAAAGAATGCTATTAGCTGATAAAAAATTCGATCAAAAAAATTTAGATTTAATCAAACAATTGCTTTTAGAAAACAATTATCCTGAATATTTCATTGACCAAAACATTAAAAAGAGAAAAAAATTAATTTTAAATAACAACAATAATAGTATTTAATTAGAAAATAATAGTAATAATGATGTACAAAAAAAGATATATTGTGTTCTTCCTTTTTACAAAAATGTTAGTAATGAACTAAATAATATGTTAAAACAATTAAAAGTGTTACCTACAAATAATGTTAATTGTAAATTTGATAATATGATTAAATTAGGATAGGACAAATATAAAAATTTTTTTCAAAAAATTACTAAAAATTACTTTACCCCTATTCTACCCCTAATTCCCCAAAATCTACCCTTAAAGTTAAAAGGCTTATAAAATTGTTTTTTTTTTTTTAAATATTACATAAAATTTATGTTTGGGAAATTTTTAGGGAATTAGGGGTGGAATAGGGGTAATTTTTTTTAAACATAATTTGATTGTTTTTTAATCAAATTTAAGCATATACCTACATAATTTTTCAAGGCCTAGAAAATTTTTTTCAGTAAATTATAATTTTGCTATAAAGTTTTTTTTAGGGGTGGGTTTTTCTGAAAAAGAGGTAAAAATCATGTGGAAAAAAATTTTCTTGTCGTTATTTTCGTAAAATACAGGTCTTCAGGAGTAAAACAAACCAACCCGTATTTAAATTAGATGGAAACTCGATCAAAGCAAACTTATTTCCGCTTTTTTTTTCCTAGTTCACTGTGCGACTGCTTCAATGTTCGAAAAAATCTAAAGAAAATATGAACGCAACGAAAGAATTTTAAATTTTAATGGCATTTAAATGTCAAAGCAATCAAATTCCGTATAAAATACAGTAATACAAATTGAGAATATAATAACAATAACAAAAGCAATAGCGAATAAATGTTTACTCTAGATTAATTACTAACTTATCCTCCATCAGGTTTTAAAGCACCCTAGAAATACAAACGTATCTGTAAACGTACTTAATTTATTAACTTTTGTGTAATTAGCGTTTTAATAACACCCTTACGATCAAACTGCATTGCAGGTTTCGAAACGCGTTTGCTTTGACGTTATGCTTTTCACAAAGTCGTCATCAACTTTTACCATGTAAACTTTTCTCAAATATTATTTTTCGAGATAATTATAAACGTATCTCATATACGTATATTTGAATTTTCTAAAATAATGTTTTACATAATTTAAAAATATTATAAAAGCGTATTAAATACGTGAAATAACGTGGAATTTATTCATTTTCTAGAATTTAACTGCAATTAGCTTAATAAATAGATCTCAAAACCTCACACAATTAGGGAAAAACATAAATCAAAATGAACATAGCAGGAAGCATAAATATTAAAATTGTTCTTCCTAATAAGTAAATCCTTTAAGCTCCTTTTTAGCTAATAAATTTATCCAATTAAAATTAAAATGAACACCCGAGTAAAAATCAATACCTCGAATTTTATTTAAACAAAAAGTATCAATACCATGATAATCTCTATACTGTGATTTGAAAAAATATCAATTGACAAGAGAAGTGATTATAACACAAAAGTATAAAGGATTTTAATTTCTGTACGGAAAATTTTATTAATAAAAAAACAAGAGACACTGCATGATCATCATCGTCACCATCGAATCAAAAAGTTTTATATAAAAAAAAAAATAAAACGTGTCGATGAACGAGCTTAAAAAATAATTCAAACTAGGTCAACGACGTGCTGCTTCTACTTTTTACTACTGTTTGATACTGTGACATGTATTAAGAGAAGCTGACTCTTCTTCTTTAACATTTTTTTTTATATCTTTTGCACTCGTAAAAATTACTACTACAACTATATTAAATACTTGAATATTGTACGATGGTTTATATAAATTACATCATCAACGAAATTAACAAAAGAACAACTGTCGATAATGAAAAAAAAGGAGGAGAAAGGATACAACAGACTAATTAATCCTGATTTTTTTTTTTTTTTTTTTTTTTTTTTAATTACTACGCTAAATCAAAGGGAGGATTTTAACTTTTTATTAAAACTAAAAGTTTAAATTAAAAGCTCTTTTTCATTTCATATTTTCTGTTTTTAATTCAGTCAAAATATTCAAACGCAATTTATGTCATTTTAAAAATTCAACGAACAATAAGGATTACAATTTCAATCTTTTTTATACAGTAAATATTCAATACATGGTATCTCAACAAAAGATTTTTATTTTTATCTATTTTGTGAATATACAAAGCGTTAATACAAAAAAAAGGAGAAGCTCGATAAAGTATCAAAATAATACAAAAATAAACACTATCTTTATTTGTGTATTTTTTTTATTTATGAAATAAAAATTTATTCACGCGTCAATTTAATTATTTTTAGCTTAAAATAGAAATAAATAAAAAAAAACGAAGTGTAATTTAATTTTTTTACAATTTCGTCTAACATTTTTTTATTTATTTTTAAAAAAATATTTTAATTCTCGTTTTAATTCGAGTTTTTTTCTTTATTTATAAAATCATGACCTATATTTTTACTATTTTTTTTTAACTTTTTCTATTTATTGACAGGTACAAATGAATTTATGTAAAATAAAAATTGTTTATTTTTAGTTTTTTCTATATTTTTTCTTTGTAAGCGAGATTAACAAATGCTAAGCTAGAGATTTACATTTTGTTTTTTGTATTTTACGTCATTTTTATTGTGAATGATATGCAAAATTGATAGATAAAATTTAAATGTACGAAAAAATCAATATATACTACAAAGCTTTCTAAAATTTGTGTCTAGAGAATAATTTTCTTTAAATTAACCAACCCTCGTCTAAAAATTAATAAGAAAAATTTAAAGATAATGTTATTTTGAGGTTTTGTGTTGAGCATTCAAATAGACAAGACGTGTTTTTGTTTATTGGTACTTAAAAGTAAATACGAGGTGTATATTATACAAATATAATATCACGCTGTATGCGTGATTGAAATTAATATAAAAAGTGGCGCAATTATGACATCTGGGGAAGAATAGGGGATTTCTGACTACGAAAGTACCCCAACAATAGAAAACAGTAAAAGAATAAATTTAATGAATTACGCAAGAGCAGTGACAAAAGATGTACTTTCAAAAAAAGAACAAGGCATATTTATTGAGTGTAAAGATGAAAGTTTATTAACAGATTACATGGTAGCTGTTGCAACAATAGTAAAACCCAAAAATGTGATTTTCGCATCTAAAACAGCAAATAAAAAAGTTGGTAATTTTTTATTATCAAAAGAAATTATCACGAAATTCCTAATGGAAAATAAAATCAACAGTAAACAAAAGCCAATTAAAAGTCGAGCCTTTAGCAACTAAGAACAAAAGAATAATATTATCAAATGTTTCTCCAATGATACCGCATAATGAAATAGAAATTTTAGACGGTTTGAACGTAAGACATACATCAAAAATAACTTTTATGAAGACCACAATAACAACAACAACTGACCAAGATAACAATTACGCACATGTATTCAGTTATAGAAAACAGGTTTTTTTTCACGCAGACGATGAAAGAGTTATACTAGAAGTATTCAAAATTAAATATGAAAGTATATCAAGTACTATTATTGATACGGATACGGCTAAATGCTTTTTGTGTCATGATGAAGGCCATCGTGCTAAAGATTGTAAAACTGTCAACGTTTATAATAATCGTATACACATGAGAATAAATCAACAAAGGAATGAAGAGAATAATAACAAAGAAGAGAACACTATCTTATCAAACGAGAACAATAAAGATGAAATCAGTAGCCTTAACACCACAGAAATTAATAAACCTGAGGAAAGTAATAAAAGAAAGAGAAACTTAGAATTTATAAGGAAGTGAATTCAAACCACCTAATAAAACTAGAACTAAAATCTAAGACACAGAATCAGAATATGAAACAGACAGCTTGCAAAAAAGTGACATTAAAAAAAGAATTAAAAACGTCGACTATTAGTTCTGTTAAAAGAAATACTTTATGCTAAAGATGCGTTCTTTCATTTTCAGCAATTTAAAGAGCTGCTTGAGAATGCAAAAGGAGCTAAAAATATGATGATTGTAGCAAGGAAGCACACAAATAATATTGATGGCCTAAATGACTTTATATTTAAAATATATCCGCTAGCTGCAGAAAGAAATTTAAAAAATAGACTCTCACGAATTCGAAATAAATTAAAAAAATAATTGAAAGAAAAAACTAACAACAGTGTAAAATTAATGGAAATTGATTTTCGCATCTAAAATTATTAAATTAAAAAAAAATATATCTAATAAAGCTTACAAAAGCAACAAAAAAATAAATAATAATATGAATACTGATAACAGAATGTTATTTTGAAAATTTTTATTGAATAATTTTCAATATGAAAGTACCAAATATAGTAAGAAGTAGTAAGTTAGATATTAAAAGTTTAGAAGAAATACCTCGGAACTACCAAAGATATTCTCATCAAATTTCTCAGAATTCGAAGCTTCTTAGCTTGAAATAGATGGCTATTGAATATTTTCTAATATCTGAGGGAGTATTTGATGTATACTAAAGATATGTGATTAACGGTAGAAAGCTTCCAATTCACAACTATAACTTTTTCGAGGAATTTCGGGTCAAACACCTAAACCTGGATAAATTTAGATAACCTCGCATCTCTAGTTATTACTAAATGGAGTGTGAGGGAGGAGTAAGGTGCCAAAGCGCGTGGGTATGCATGGTAGAGTTTTAAAAAAAGCGTATTATTTTTGAGGAGTAAACTAGAAAATTTTAAAGAAAATTTAAAGAAAACAAATTTAAGAAGGGCATAAAAAAATAAACAACAAAAGGTAACTTTCAGATGAAAATTAAATGATAAATTAAATTTAATAACGTTAACTTTTAAATGCTAAAAAAATTGCGGTTTTGAATAAGCCTTAGAAACAGCAGGAATATAATAAAATGCGTATATAAAGTGAAGAAGGAAGACTTTATAGAAGAAAATAGTTATGTCAAAATATAGTTAATTATGAAGAATATAGTATAGTTATTTGGGCAAAGTTATTGCCTCAAATAAAGTGAATATACAACAAGTATATAAACAAAGGGAGGCAAGAGAAAATTAGAAAAAGCTTTTTAAAAAAAGTGAAGGAATAACAAGATATCAATATTTTACAAAAGTTTATCTGAGAAAACGGGATCAAGAATATGCTGGGCTAATATTAAATTGAAGATATACAGGGGCTTAAAGAAAAAGCTATAAAATGAAAAATGGAAGAAAAACAAAAAGATAAAGTAAATTAAGTTTTATAAAATGAGTGGGGAAATAAAAAAAGGATAGATATTGGAATAAAAAGTTTTATAAATAATAATAAAGGGGAAATCAAGGCCTATACTAATTAAGCATAAAATTAATACGTAAATAAGGGGATTTTAAAAAATTTCAAGAGAAATACATGCTTTCAAGTAAATAGAACATATGGGAGACCACAAAGTAACATATTGGGACTGGTTTTCTTTGTAATATGCAATAAATGATCCATTATCATCTTGTCCTTACATAACATAATTTGCCGATGATATAATAGTATTTAGTGTGGATGAAAATTGTGAAGAAACTAAAAATAAAATAAATAACTAATTAAAAACAATTGGTGATTGGTTTATATCTAAAAAACTAACCATAATTATAAGTAAAGGCATATATATATCTTCTTTGGCTGAACTGGTAAAAAATTACCTGATACCATAAACATATTCAATTCATAAATAGTGAAACTATAGCCGGAATTCAAATCATGAAATATATAAAAAATTATCAAAGTTCTTAAATTATTCTATAGACGTATAAAATATATATTTTATTAAATTAATCAACAGCTGCAAAAGGAAAAGCAGCAAAAGTAAAAGGAAAGGAAGCTTCAGCTTCTACAGTGAACAAAGCTGCAGTGCCAGTGGAATCAAGAGCAAATGCAAAAACTAAAGCTGCAGCAAGAAAATCGAAAGAAACCTAACAAAGTGCTGATTATATACCCTAAATGTGGGAATAAAAGACATACTTTTATTTATGGTTTAAAATAATACAATTATCATTGAAAATGAATAAAAATCTTAATATTTTTTTAGAAAATTTCAATTTTTTTCAAATCACAGAACTTAAACCTCCATTTTACTTCAGAAACAATGCTTCAGTATTCGCGGCACTTTTTGGGAACGCATTAACCATGGATACCGGTATTAGTAAGACAGAGAAAAGGCAGCGGAAGAAGAAAAAGAAATCGGCTCCCAAGATACAGTAAGGGCCTCCGCAGGAGCAGCAAACTGACCAGCACGATTAACAGACAGGATTGCAGCAGAGCCAGCAAAAGAAACCCCAAGAGGAACAGGAAGTACTAAAGGTAAAGAAAAAGATGAGAAACCAGCCGGCTGAGAGACAGGTTCAAAAGAAGCCTTTAAATAAAACTGTCATAGTTAAATTATTGAGAAATATTTTGAAAGCACTTAAAAATGTATGAAAAGACGATTCAAAAGATTTCCTTGTTATATTCTTTATTCACTCTGTTGTTTCTGTTTGTTGGCTCGTCTGTAGTTTATTTCAATTTTCACAATTGAATATTTTATTAATGAATAATCATAAAACTTTAATTTAGCCTTTATCTATCAGCTAACAAATTCATTACTTAAAAATACCGTATGATAATTACGGTATACATAATTAATTGAAGATTATTCAAAGATTAATTATTTGCTTCAAGAGATTTCGGACGGGACGGTTGCCAAGATTCTACATCTACAGTATGTTTTATTTTGTATGAAATTGCTAGTCAGAGAAACTTTATTTTATAAACAGCGTGATTTCTAAGAGAAAGTCTTTAAATCATAGCGAATTATGTTTCTTTATCTTAAAGCTTTGAAAACAATTTTTAAAATTTAAAATCAGAACACAGCTTATAATTTATCTAATATTTTCCTTTTTTTAACATAATCAATTTATTGTAATATTAAAGTAATGAAAAAAAATTTTTTGGCTAAAAAAAGAGTCTCTCCATTAAATGATTCTTCTTAAAGACTCTAAATTATAATAGAAAAAGAAGGCCTTATCTGTAGATACGAGGAAATTGTAAACTTATTTATCCGAGTATTGAATTTAAAAGTTTACTATTAAATACTAATTCATTTTCTCTTATTTTTCCCTCTGTTTAATTATTTTGTTATCTTAAGTAATAATTAATCCTAAAACGACAATCTCTTTTCAGTTAATTGATTTACAAATGTCTTATTCTATTAATAATTTCTAAAGTTTAAGATTACAAACAGAATTTCAATATCTTTGTGGACCTCACCATACAAAACAAATAAGTCAAAAACAGTCTTAAGAGACAAGGAAGTTAAACAATAAACTCAAGTCTATTATTTCAGTCAATCAATAATAAATTCTGATTTTAGTTAAAATTGTTTAAAAAAATAAATAAACAATTTTTAAAAAGTATTAACAAAAAAAAACTTTTTTTTTCAATTTTATTTATACACAGTGAAGGTAAAGTTTAACAGTATTCTATAAACTGAAAATGTTATTACAACTCATAAAAAGCTCTGTTCAAAAAGAAAAACCTTTAAGTACTTAAGACAGGTAGTTTTCAAGTACAATCTTTTTCTTTTTCTTTTTCCTTCTTTTTTATTTTAAACAAAAAGTCTAGTTGAAAGAAAATATTTTTAACTTTTAACATAAGATCTTGGATATTAAAAGCATTAAAATTTCTCATATATTTTTAATTTAAATGAAAAAAAATTTCCTTGCATATTAAATTACAAATTTATTTTATTCTCCTGTACTGTTTAAATTTAAGTGTTCTAAATTATTAATAACTCATATAAAAAAGAACCTGCTATGAATATATTAAAACCTGTTGCTTTAAAAAATTAAAATATATATCATATTTTATTATTATTTTAAAATAAAAAACAAATTTAATTTTTCATACGTGTAGAAAAAAAAAAATTTCTGAAAACCACTCAATTTAATATTAAAAATAAAGCAAGTGTGTGTAGAAAAGACCCATTTGCATTATGTATGAATAAAATATAAAAGATGATTGCTTTTATGTATGTTTGTGCCTTGTGGTGCATCTAGTGCTTTTAGAAAAATGACAAATTATAGAACTGAAAAACAGACAAGTTATTTCTTTGAGAAGCAGAAGAACGTGAATTTATGAAAGTTAAAAAGTGTGATGTGAATAAAAGGCATTTAATATTGCAGAGTATTTTATCAAAATTAAAAGATCTAAGTTTTAAAACTGATGTACGAGTACTTAATTAGTACTGTGAATTTATATTTTCAATTTCATGTCACTTTTTAAAGTTTACGATGATTTAAAATTTTATGCATCAAAGTGCAAAAAAATTATACTGGAGCCCAAAAAAGCTAAAAATAAGCTTATAGCTAAGAAACTATTGATAATAAATGATGCATTTCCAATTACTTCCATCAACCAAGTATATCTTAATTCGTACTTTCTGTAACACCAAACTGAGTTACTTTAAACCTTGTCACGAAACAGGACGTGACTGGTGCTTTGTGCAAAATTTTAAATTGCACTTAGAAAGATATTACCATTGGAAATTCAAAGTTAAACTTAAACCACTAAAAAGGTCTTGGGTTTTAAGTTAGTATAAGTTATTTAGTTCCTAGACAGGTTGGCCCTATCGAATTCGTTCCACATAATTTTTTCGTAGCACTTTTATTAAAAATGTTATGCTAAACTTTTCTTATAAAAGCATTTCATTTACTTTTAATTATTTTTACTGGTCGTTGGCATTAAATAATTTTTTATGTAATTTTTTTTTTCTAAAATGGTTATTATTAAAAATATAATAAATCAAAAAAGAAAAT
Organism: Anagrus nilaparvatae; assembly: GCA_022575985.1. Lineage (NCBI taxonomy): Eukaryota > Metazoa > Arthropoda > Insecta > Hymenoptera > Mymaridae > Anagrus > Anagrus nilaparvatae. The sequence goes on along the minus strand of JAKSXM010000247.1, from coordinate 24,656,818 downwards.
TTTATTCAAAAAACTGGAAAAAATTAAATTCATGAAAACTTACTTAATATTCAAGATTTTATTTTCCATTTCCAAGAAGAAAAGAAAAAAGATTTTTCATTATGAAAAACTGTTAAATTTACATTTATTTTATTTTATTTTTTGTTAAAATATCAAGTCTCAGAGATTTTTAAAATAATAAAAAAAGAAAAAGACAATATGACAATTACACATTTTATATCCTAAAGCTATATACAAAATTCAATCTATCTACAGTAGGAAGTAGAGAGGAAAAAAAACAAGAAAAACTTTTTTAAATCTCTTTTATTTTACACTTATTCTTAATTCTTTTTCTTCTTCTTTTTCCTTGACCTATTTTTCATCAACGTTTAAACTCTTTAAATCGAGTTTTATATCATTTTTTTTGTATACCATTTTTATTTTTAGCTTCTGTTATTTTTATTACTATTTAATAACCCAGGTAGACACGTTTGAGATAGTAATAATTAAGTCTTACGATAGAAAACCATGATAGAAAAAAAACTACAATTTTTATCTCGATCTGAGCACCAGAATTAATTTGGAATAATTCTACAGAACCGCAAAATAGACACAAATTAACCCTGCAAACCACAAACGTAAGCTACTAAACAGTAACGCGATATTTTATATGCGATTCTGTAAAATCGATACGTACCTAAAGATAACGCAATGCATTTTTAGCGCCATATCAGACTAAAATGTTTCCCACTATACTACTGATAAGGATATTTGAATATCATTTCAAATTGATTTTAATATACCTAATTAATATCTCTGTTAGTATACACAGTAATGAAAGTTTAACCAGAAATACAGACTGTACCTGATAATTTGAGGTTGCCTGTTGCTAATAAGACTTTAATCGATAAAATAAGTCTTTAAAACTATTTTTCCTTATCTTTCTCTCAAAGCTAAAATCGATTAAATCCAAGAGTTCGAAATGTAATATTTTTCAATCACGTGACATAAATTTTTTACAACCACCTATTTTAAATATAATTACATAGTCAGGGAAAAAAAAGCAAAAAATTAGTTTGTAAAATAAGTGCAAAGACATATTATTTTAGAGTGTAAAATATTTTACGTTTACATTTTACTCACCGGAGAAAATCGATTTTTAGCCTGATTAGATCTAAATAGGCATAATTATTTGACATTAAAATTCTAAAATAGATTGAATCATATTTTAAAAGAATAAAACAAAAAGCAAAGTAAAGCTAACGATACAGATTATTTATAAATGGGTAAGTGATTTATTAGCAAAATAATGGCTTAATTTTTAAACGGACTTTGTAGGTTTGGTTAATCGTGCAGTATAATTAATCGTATATTGAAAAGATTAATTACAAAATTGGGTATCTTGCTTTCAAAATTTGATTTACCTTCAAGATTCAGTTAAAAAATAGTATAAAAAGTACACCTGAGTTTAAAAAAAAAATTATTCTTCTGCAAGTGATTTGTGATAATTTTTCCTGGAGTAATTAAAAACCAAGAATAATAAGGGATGTAGGCTCCATTTGGTTATGTAGAAAATAAGTTTCTAATACTTGTAAATGACGTGCAAGAATAGTAAGTGGATAATTCGTAATAATAGATAATATTAGTGTTCTGGTTGCACATAAATTTTATTGTTCAGATTCGTGAATGTGTTTACCACTAACAGCCGAAAAGGTATTTTAGAGAGATATTGAATACACAAAATTTAATATTCAGATAGTTTAACTTGTAAGAAACCAAGGTTAAAGCAATGATGAGATGAGATTCCGGTATGGCATAAGTTATAATGGAAGTTACTAGAGAGAATTAAGTTTGTTGAGTTCGGTTTAGCAGATAGTTTTGAAGTTTACGAAGAAACGGTAATGAAAATTAAAGAAAAGAAAAAAAGTTTTTTAAATACGTGATATCATCTAGTTTCTTGAACAAAAAAATATATAATTTTCTAATTTATAAAAATTCATAATGTGAAATTAGGGCACATATTTCTAAAGATTAAATAATAAACTGATGATTATTTTAAATAGAAACGAATAGAAAGAAGAGCTGAAAATGCTGTTTTCTAAAGTGGAAATAAAATAGAGTACTCTTATGAATAGTAATTCCAAAGCTTTTTAAGAAGATCAATAATAATACAATTTTTTATCTCACTCACTCTCATTGCTATTCATGCTATTTGATATAGAGAAAATTAAGGTTAATAACATAATGAATAATCGTTGACAAATAAAATTTATTTTTAAAGTATATACACTCACATTTTTATACTGAATTCGTTTTCCTCGCGTTTTCCTATTTTAAGCGTATCAAAATGCAGTTTGAAAATTTATTAGCCTGAGAGTTTTTTTTTTTTTTTTCTTAAAAATACTGGGCTAATTTTTATTTAAAATTAGAAGCTATTCATAAAAATATAAGATTTTTGTATTTTTATTTTATTTCATCTTTTTTAAAAACTTACGTCAATTACATGGGTTTTTATTCAGCAGTTTTTTCAGTAAATAAGAGCAAATTTTCATAGGTCTTTAGGCTCTTAGAACTAGTTGATTACTAAAAAAAAATCTCGAAAAAAATCTAAAATACACTACGTTAGAATTCTGCAACCATCATATAGTAAATAAAAGTTTTTTTTGCCCTCCCGAGCGTAAAACTCGTGCGTAAAGAATTTTTTGCACTCGTGTTACGCCTAGGTAGGCAAAAAGTAAGCACCATGGGCGAAATACTTTATACACTAGAGTGAACACATATACCTCACTCGTGCTAGTGCTCACGCAAGTGTCAAAACTTTTACGCCCTTAATATACTATTAACTTTTTCCAGTGATTGAGCAGTTTTTTAAAACTAATATTAATTTTTGCTTGAAATAATTTTTAAAATTATCTAAACTTTTTTATTAACTCCAAAATTATAATAATTCGGATTAAACGCAAGAAACTTTTTCTCACCATTTTTCGCAGATTTTTACCGACAAGCCCCAACTTCCCTTAGCTATATTTTTTTTTCATTTATTTCTGTAAAAATTATATGGGAAGAAATATTAAAATTCAAAATTAAAAGTAAATATATTTAAAAATAATTTTTTTCTTTATTAAAAAAAGTGAAAAAATCTAACTTTTTTTCTTTCCTCTAAAATTAAATTAACGTCTTCTTATATATACACATTTTTTTTTATTAATTTCAAGTACAACTGCAAGATTTTAATTAGCAACGAAGAGAGAAGAGATATTAAAAAAAACGTAGGAGATAGAGAGAAATACATGACGCAGAGTGCATATATATTTGTATAATTAACCTAAATTTTAATTGATAATGGTATATAACTTAATTATTGTTATTATTTAAAATAATTAATAGAAAATATTTTTTATTATGAAAAAAAAATACACGAAATATAAATCAATAAGAAAAATTTTATAAAACTTTTTACTCAAAAAAATTCAAAAGATTTTTTGTTTTTTTGTTTCAAAAATAAAAGTTTTATATGCTTTTTTAGAAACTATAATGTAAACTAAAATTTTTTTTATAAAAGCTTTGGTTATGATACGAAAACGGGAAAAAGTTTATCCATATTTGAATCCTCGTTAGTGAAAAGGACTAAGTTTGGTAAAGTATTTTTTCTTGCTAACAAAAAAGGAGGTTTTTACTGCTTTTCTTTGCATTTTCTAAAAATTATTTTGTGGAATATTTTCATATAAGGACTAGTAATTAAAAAGGTAGTAAAAAAACTAAGTGACAGTTCAGTAAGATAATTTCCTGAGTTTATAAAATATCCGAAGCACCGAAATAATAAACTTTAAAAAGTAGTGTCGTTTTGGCACGGACAAACGCATAGTTTGTTTAAAAATTTTATGTAAATTAGAGCTGTAAATTAAATTTAATACGAAAAGAGTAATTGAAAATTTATGAAAAAAAAAAAAAAAAAAATAGAAAAAAAATGTTGAACCAGAGTTTATATTCAGTGGATGTTCAGTAGTATAACTAAATATAAAGTCAGACATATCGAAAAATTAGTTATATGTGTACATAGAAAGTTTCTAAAAGTTTGAAGATATAATACGAGTGTAATATTAAAATTGTTCATAAAATTTAAATATTTATTAAATTTAACTGCCGTCTTACTTAAGATTTATTCTTATAATTTTCATTTTATATTTATTGATATTTCTAACGAGATATAATAACTTTTTTTTATATTATAATATTATCTGTGTGTGGGTAAATCTAAAGCTCACGCGAATATTGTATTTTCTTATTTTCTATTCTTCCAAGAAGCCTTCGAGCTAGGATCGATAAACTTTTCTTCCTTTTTTTATGCTTCTGGAATCTTAAGAGTCCATTTTTATACTCTTCTTAAAAAACTACTGCTTTTTCAATTCCAATACTTTCCTTCTTCTCTAACCAAGTTCGATTCATTTTTTAAGCTTTAATATACTCTAAGAATTAATATACCTTTAATTAAAATTTTCAATATGCAATTTTCTCAATTGTGAACGACCATTTAAAAATTAATAGAACATGAGCTTTAATTAGCTTTTGTTCTAAGCTTTCTAAATAAAACTTGAAAAATTAACAAGTTTTTATTTAGTTAAACTGTCTTTTGTTAATAAAACGAGTGTTAAATTATGCTCTTGTACTTGAATTTAAAAATTTAAGGTTTTATTTACCGTGGTAATAGAATTATTAAAATTTTCCTGCATAAAATAATTTGATTTTCTAGAGTAAGTAATTAAATTTAATTTAAGCTTTATAAAATGTATTTTAATCTTGTTATAACTAAAAGTTTTTTAGTTTACATAATTTTATATTAATTTTGGGATATAAACGTTTTTGAATTATTTATTTCTAAATTAAGCATTGCGATGATTAAATTTTATAAGGTAATTCGAATGATAATCTTGTTCAATAAATTTAAACTGATTTCTGAGTATTTTTTAAAATATTGACTAATTTTTAGTGCATTCTTTTGAATCTTAAAATATAATATCCAATTTAGATTTTTTTGAGCTCATAAAACAGGTATTGGAACTTTAACTTTTAAAGTAAATTAATTTTTAAATTTTTTATTGATTTTTCATTCTTTTAAGTCTGAAGCTTATCTCCTTTTTCTTGATTTTTCTTGAATATGGTTTTCACTGCAGACACCAATTATAATATTCTAACTTGACAATTACTTTTGATTTTATTATTTTAGTACATTTAAAAAATAGTCTTTTTTTACATTTTTATATTTTAAAAATGCTATTTATAGCTGCAAAAACTCTGCATAGTAAAAATTAAAATAATCTGATCGACTTTAACATTAACTGACGTGGATGGATTTTATCAAGATTTTATGATCAATCATTTTTTTCATCAATTACAGCTGAATTTTAAATTGCATTTTTATTATAAATTCGATGCAAAAAAAATTGCACTTTTCCTAAAACGTGTTAGAAAATCAAAAAAGTTACAAGCTTGCATAAATATTTAATAAATAATCTTTGCTAAGGTCAACCTATAAGTATTGCGCATGTTGTTATACATGCGACATAATTTTCATTCATGTAGACATGACTTGACGAAGCTAATTGAAATTAATGTTTCGTATCTAGTAAATGAGGTTTAATTACAATAAGCATAATTCATTGAGCAGTCAAAATTATTTTTATTCATCTATTCTCTACATTTCAGTTAAGTAAGAAATATGTAGGAATTAAATAATATTTTTAAAGGAATATACTCGAAATTACAAATTTTCCATTTCTAGCAATGAACCAAATACATAAATTCCTGCATAAATTAAATATCTCTTAAATTTCTCAATGTTAAAATTTAGCAGTGAAAATTTTTTTAATGACAATATTTTTTTAAAAGGTTTTAAGAAATGTGATATGGCACAATCAAATGAAAAATTTTATTCAACTCATGTAGTGCTTAAGGCAAAAAGATTTCATATTTATATTTTTCAATGAATTTCTACTCAAATTTCTATGCTTAAAAAGAAAAAAAAGCAGACAAAAATTAATGAAGTTCGTGTTACCTATTCTGTACTTTTACCCTAAACACATTAAATAACGTGTTCATAATGAGCAAATTGATTTGCAAAAAATAATAATTTTGCCAAAAATTGATATAATTGAATTTACCTTGCAGTTATTCGTAGTACTCTGGTATTGATATCTTTCAAGATGTCGAGAAGATGTATATTTTAATAAGAGAATCGCAAATAGGAGAAAAGAAAGTAAAAAATCCATTTTTGGGTCGGTTTTCGAATGGGTAAGATTAGGCATATTCTACAAACATCCGATAAACCCTTCGTAATAGATAGGCAAGTAAGTGGTGCCAACTGTACATAAAATAAATGCACTCTGTTAATTTTTCAATTAAACTTTTGTTTTCAGTTGGCACCATGGCTGGCACACTATCCTACGAAGACCAGACTTACTTAAAAGAACGCTACGGAAAACGTCGGATGATTCTGATGATTGTAAAATGCAGGAGAAAATGAGCCTTATCGTAGGCCTTATAGAAATTAATCGTTTTTAAATTGCCCGTGGGCAGCTGAAACGAAAAGTGCATGGAACATTGATCATTTTTGCCTACATGCGCCATTGCAATCATATTATTTTAATTATTGTGAAAGTTCAAAATTAAGTAAAATATTTACAAAAACTAGGTTTTAACTAAGATAAAAATGTAAATCGAAATATCGATCGCCCAAGTTAATATTTAATAAAAATGAATTAAATTGAATATCATATAACTAAAATATTTGATAAAAAGATTAACTACAAAAAAAAGGTTATAAATCATTTTTATTTATTATATTTTTGGGCGAAAAAATTACACGCAAATTTAATGTTACCACAACAATAAAAAGTCATTAATCCTCAATATTATATTTTTGTAAATATTTGCCAAGTTTCCGGCTGCAACTACCCATAAACAATTTAATGAACTATCTAACAAGAATAACAATAAAAAAAAGCATTAAAAAATGTACAATGTATTTTTTATGCAAGCACATTATGAGTTCTGTTAAAAATTTAAATTTCATATACAATTTTATCATATATGGGCTGTTCCAAGACAAGCGTTTCAGTGTTTTAACATTAACGAATACTTTGAAAGGTTTTGATTCTATATAGCAAATGTGTTTGTTTTATGAGAAAATTCTTAAAGTAAAGCAGTATACGAATCTTCAACAACTAAAAAATACTTTAGTGTAGTTGCGAGTTTAGTTGATATATTTTGAAATTCGAGTATGAAAATCAGTAATTTAAGTATCTTGTACAAGAGAATTTTTTAATAAACTTTTTAAATATGGGCAAACTTTTTTGAAATTGAACACCCTACCTTGCCGTTAACTAGACACGACGTATAGATGCATATAGATGAAGATAATCTCAAATAAAGAAAAAAGGAATTACATTTTTATGTTTAGTGACCCACTGCTGAATGTTTTTTAACATGATAGCTGTTCATAGTAGTATTTAAATTTAAGACTAATAAATAAAAAAAAAATGTCTAATTTTTGATTTTGAGTTTACAGCACAAAAAATTAGACTCTTTTTATTTGAGACAATCTACGTCCTTCTACATATTGTATATATTTGGGCAAGGTAGAGTGTCAGATTTCAAAAAGAAATGCTCATATTTATATTTTAGTTGTTTTTGCAAATACTTTGACCCTTCACATAAAGTAGAATTTCGTAAACTTGCTGTAACCCTAAGCTCATAAAATTCAAATTACAAAATATAGTCGTTAAAAATGTTGGAATATGCCTGGAAAAAGTGTCAGTATAATAAAAAAACTACTTAAAAAACAAATAATATTGATCGTGTTTCCCTAAATTTAAATTGACCTGTATTTGATAAAGTTTGTAAAATTTTTCCATTACCAAAAAAATTGAAACATAAAATCGAAAAAAAAAGTAAAAAAATAAAATTTTGTATTAGTATAAACTTGGGTATAAAATTTAAAATAAACGGCCATTTATATATCAAAATACACAACAATGTAAATACAAAGTTGAAATGTGCAAATGCGCGTAACTATAATGTATTCTCTGAATACATAAATTATATCCCAAGAGTATGAATGTGACAGAATGAAATTTCATCGTGATTGCTAAACGTAAAATACAAATTAATGTTTTATATAAATATTTATTGTTAAATAACATTTTTTTCATTTTTTTTTATTCTCTGTAATTGAATTTTTAATTATTTTAATAACAAGCACATACTTTTTTTTTTTAATAATAAATTGTAAAAAATAACAATAAACAAATACATTTTTACATTATAACCTATATTTTTATTATATACAAAAGTTCGTGCTTGGAATATTGAAAAAAATCTTCATAAATGCAAAATAATCAATTTTTTATTTTATTTTTTAATTAGATGAGGGTAGTTCAATATTTATTGAACTAAATTACAATAGTTATATTATTTTATTTACTTTGTTCTTAGAAGATTAATTTATTTATAATAATTTCTCATTTAGCTGCGGTACTGTTGTTGACAAAGGTTTCAAACTAATATAACCAACTTGTTTTTGTTAATTTATACAAAGTTATGACAAATATTAAGTTATTTTCAACAAAATAACTTTTTGACGAATAAATTAAGAAAATAATTACAATTTATTAAGGAAAATTTTTTAATTTTCTACTCCTTTTTTGTAATTAATTTAAGTACCTTTTCCGGGTTTTTAAATAAACACGGCTTCCAGAAACTTTTTTTTTTTATCTAACAAAGTTTGTGGTTACAACAAATTAAACTAAATGACTCACGTAGTAACCAAAACTTATTTCTTTATCTGATTTATAAAGATTTCTCTTTTATCCGTCATTGTTTGCTTCAAAAATGTACTTTACTATCTAAACAAGTTGGTTTTATACTTTATTTGATTCAACACTATAATCTTTGTAAGATGACATTAAAAATCCGCATTTTTTGAAATAATCTAGATTGATTTAGTCGGATTTAGTAGAATAAAAAATTTCTAGAAATAGTAAATTGTGTGGATAATGAAGGTTTATGCTTGGTTATTGCGATGAGGCAGAGTTATTTTATTAAAATCACTTCTACTGATTAACTTATACTGTCTCGTTACTGTCAGATTACTGAAACCTGAAAATGTCCTTAATTCGTTGTTCTTATGAAACTCATACGGAAACTCACATACCGATCTGTCAATTTAAAAGGATTTGAAAAGTTTTCGGGAAAATGATCGTATTTAATCGACTCTCTTTATCAAACTGCTCTATGTCTTACTTCAGATGTAACAAGCAGGCTAGCAAATCGCTGTAAGTTAACATACAATAGAAAATATAATGAAGTCTCAAAGTACACCACACTGCAATTATATTTAAATGGAGTATAACAAGTAACTCTACCACTCTAGATTAACGATTTGATCAATAAATGTTACATCATTGGTAAATGTAAATGATAGATAAACGCATAGATACGCATTTTATTGGAGACGCGTAAATTAATGGACTGAAAATCTTTGAAAAATATCAAGTTTATGTATAGAAAGCATTAAAAAGTCATTTGAGTACAAATGTAATTAAAAAATACTATAAGGCGCTTAAAAAATGTGATTTTAACGTTAAAATTTGATTTAAAAAAGCCATTATTATGCTTCTGACGCTTTTTAAAGGGCATATAACCACCCAGCGACATTTACCACATCAAAGTATATAGTATTTAGACCAATTTTATCCATAAAAGTTGTTGAATTTGGCCTGGAATTTGGACAGTTCAAAATCTCCCGCTCTAAGACGAAAAAAGCAGTTGGAGCCGCCCAGGGGCAAAATTTCAAAAAACTGACCTCAAATTCGGATTCAGCGGGAAATTTTACAACTTTTTATGTCTGGGTACTATTTTTTTTAATCATCTAGTCGATTTTAAAAATTAAAAAAAAAAAAAAAAAAAATTTTTTTTTGAAAAAAACCGAAGAAATCTAAAAAGCTTCTTTTGAGTATAACTTGGGTTCCTGAGCGCCTAGAAAGCTGAAAATTTCTTCACAAGAAACATATTTTGTATACATAAAAAAGTGGTAAAAATCAGCCCGTTCGGGAGACCTGACTTGGCAAGGTCATGACACGGTATTCAGAATGACTCATATACTGTAGTTTCTTTTGAAATTAGGACTAGTTCTACAGCAAACTGATTTTTAAAGCATTAAAAATATAATCTAACTGAGTTTAAATGTTTTTTCTAATTTAAAATACGTTATTACAGAAGCCGATCTAGAAAAAGGGGGGGGGGGTAAAACTGGTGCTTCACGTTAATTATGTTACGTAAAATTAGCTTAAGAAAAGTAAAACTGAGCGCTGAAGGGGGGTCAATTGACCTCTTTAACCTTCCCTTGTACCCACCACTGAATTATGTAAGTTTAACTTATCAACAAGTTAAAACTTTTAGTCTAATTTTGTTTTGCGGAGAAAATTTAGTTTATGAGTTCTATCTTTTTTTTGGTCACATGTAACTTTTTTTAATTTAAAGGTTATAGGTGTTATTGAGTCATATGAGCAATACATGCAGAAATTTTTCGGTAAAATCTGTTTTCAAAATTAACGACCATATATTGGATAAATGTGTGCATATAAAATATGACCTAAAAACTAAATATTTTCAAATAATTATAGTCAGTTACATTCGCAATGTTGATAATTTTTGGATAAATATACATTGTCAACATTAATATTTAATTTTATAAAATGTTTGTTATTTATTTTAGTAATATTTAAAATATAGGTCACTGAAAAAAAAATGTTTATTAATTTATTTTCGTAAAATGAAATAATAATACCAAAATGAAAATGTAAATTTTTAATAAAAAGTATCACTTTATTATTGATAAATGAAAAATTTGATTCTGCAAATATTTGTCGATGAAATTATATAAAAAAATAGTGTATATATATATGGCTAGTGTAATTTTATATCATCATATCGTTTGCTAAAGTACTTTGAATATGTTTAAAAGCATGAAAAAAAAAAGTATTCCAATAAATAGAAAATTGAGCTTAAGTAAACTTACTCTCGTCGGTCTGAGGTGCAGATAGGATTGCACTGTGCTTTTTCTTGACTTCTTCGACATTTGTTTGTATCTTGTCTATCATCTCTCTTATCTCTTCGACCTGTAAACAAATTGATTATTTAAATAAAAGCAGTAAATTAAAATTATCATTTTTTTTCTATTCTATCTTTCGCTTGCAGAATAAAAAAATTTAATTTATATAAAATAAATAAATATTATAATAAAAAAAATAATACAAGAGAGTTGTTCCAAGATATTCCAAGTCCATCACGTACAATCTGCACGTGGAAATAGTTTGAGATTTAGAAAATTAAAAATCTTTGGAGAGTATTGTTGGAGTATTGTTTACGTGACCAGTAAACAACGATGCAAAAAAGCTTAGGTATTATTATTTTTGTATTTAATTTTAATTAATAAAAATTATTATTTAGTAATTAGTTTTTCGATTAAGGATTAGCTTTTTTATGTTATTATTGATTTTACAATTTACTAACTTAGTAAACTTTCATTACTGTTTTTAAAATTTTACTTTAGATGTAAAAAGCAAAAATTATCATTTATTTTTTAGATATTGTGACGTTTTAAATTAAAAAAAAAGAAAACCTTTTTTTTTAATGAAACAAGTTTTACACTCATTTTTACAAGGATAAAAGCAAATCTAATAATAAAGTAAAACAGCTTTTAAGGATATAACTTTTTAATTAAAATGACTGAGGGTGATATATATTTTTTTGTAAACCTTGTGTAAACTTTAAAAATAAAACGTCAATTTATTTACGAGTTGAATAAATTCAAAATTAGTTTTAAAAAGATTTAAAAATAAAAACTTATTTTAACAGCTTTTTATTAAAAAGGGCCAAAATCTTTTTGCTTTATTGAAATGCAAGAGGAAATGCTATAATTAATTGAAATTCTAACGGCTAAGCTAAACTACTGGCCAACCTTTTCTATTTCATATACAGTTGTCTAACGAATTAAACTCCGAGTTAAACTCTTAAACATTATTTACTCGAAGTTTATTTACAAAAGACGATCGCAAAAAATCTTTAATTTTATACCATCCTTCCCCTAAATTCAAAAGTGTCATAAACAGTTATTATCCCCCTTAAATGGACGTGTAAGTTCAGGTTAATTTTGGTTTTCAAGTTCCCTCCCATTTTAGGGTGGGCTGTACATCCTTCGACGCTCACGTTTTATCTTTACCCGACGAATTTTCGAAATATCTATTATGATCTCCGCTGATCTTTTTAGATCTCCGGAGATCACTTTTGATTTCTGGAGATCTCCCGAGATCTCCGAAGATCTGAAGTGATCGCAAATTTCAGGTGATTTCTTTAGTTCTCTGGAGATCTCCGGAAATCACTTTCGATCTCTGGAGATTACTGGAGATTAAAATAGATCTAAAGTGATCTCCAGAGATCATTGAGGTAAAAAAAAAAGTTAGAAAAATTTAGAATATTTAGAATCATTAAGCAATGTTGTAAAACGATAAACTTGATTGTTTTACCTTATTTTTTGACTTTATTTATCTACTATTAGTTATTTTACTAAAACCTGATGCAAAAGTCAAAAAGTATAGCAATAAATTTATTAATTCTCTTGTAATAAAAATAATTATTGGAATCGTCTCAATAAGAAATACAATTAGGTAAATGAATAAAAAAAATTAGTTATTTGATCATTAATAATTTTAATAAATATGCCTCAAAATTTTTTTACCAGCCCTAAGTTTCCAAAAAATTTTTACTCGTCTTTTTATAGTTTTTGTTTAGCAGATATGATAATTTAAAGTCAGAGTCCCATTTTTAGGGTTTTTTAAAAAAAGTCAATTTTAATCTTTATCTTTAAAATGGGATATCATAGAAACTATTTAATGAAAAAAGACGAAAATTGGTATCCTTATGTAAAATTTTTCGCTAAATCCGAATTTTCAGTCAGATTTTTATTTGGTCACAAAAATAAGGTAAAACAATCAAGTTTATCGTTTCACAACTTTGCTTAATGATTCTAAATATTCTTTCTAAATTTTTCTAACTTTTTTTTTACCTCAGTGATCTCTGGAGATCACTTTAGATCTATTTTAATCTCCAGTAATCTCCAGAGATCGAAAGTGATTTCCGGAGATCTCCAGAGAACTAAAGAAATCACCTGAAATTTGCGATCACTTCAGATCTCCGGAGATCTCTGGAGATCTCCAGAAATGAAAAGTGATCTCCGGAGATCTAAAAAGATCAGCGGAGATCATAAGAGATATTTCGAAAATTCGTCGGGTAAGTACATTCATATTTATGTCTTATTGTTACAGGTTGTTCCTAATTCTTTGTAGGTGAAGTCAATTTTTCCAGATTTACCTTTATTTGATTTACTGCAAGTATTTTTTTCAAATTTAATATACAATTATTTAATATATTATTTTATAATTATAATTCTATTCATTTATTTATGGGGGAGGGGGTTGTTGCAACTGGTAAGAAGGCAATTTCCTTGCAAGGTAATACTTTTTAGAGATTGGGACCGAAGTTATAAAATTATCTCTCTACAAACATACTGAAAAACTGAAAAACAAATCCGAATACCAAACATCCCGGGTTTCGGTACCAATAAGTATCATAATTTGCTCTAATTTTAGAGATGAATTGGAAAAGAGTAAATTTTACTATTAATTAAACCGAGAATTAAACTAACATGAATTATTTATTAATTTAAATTACTTTTAATCATCTCTGTGTGAGGTTATTTTACGATTTTCCTATCTAACACAATGCTCGATTTTTTACGTCAAACACTCTTAAATCTACATGAAACAATAACCAGTATTGATCATGTGCAGTAATAAAGTATAATTATTATAGAAAATAATTATATTGGTATTGGTATTTATTTAACCTCTATCTTAAACTCCATACGGATTTTGTACTGCCCATGCTATCACGCCCTGCACTATTTAAATTTTTTTATTTATCTATTTTAATTAATTGAGAATGTAAAAGCGATTTTTGCCAATTGTTAGTGAAGTGTTATTGTAAAATTATTTGAGTACCAATGTAGTTGGTATAAGCGTTGAACCTATGGTCCAGGAAGTAGGCGACCTCTCCCAAACCTTACGTCGGCTTATAACGCCCTAGAAGCACTTCGGACCACGTTATCCACATAATGTTTTTTTTTTTTTTTTAAACTTTAAGTGGATGCCACAAAACTAGAACCCACGGTAAAAGAACATCAAGCATTTTTTGCAAAGAAAAAAACTTGATGCTGATATAGCCGGGAATCGAACCGCGAACCTTCAGGTCTGAAGTCCAACCAGAGCTACCAAAGCTCTTAGAAAATAATTATATTATTGAGACTGAATAAAATTACACAGTTATATGCATAACCGGCATTCATTTATTCATATAATGGCTTTACATGAAGTAGGCTCTAAAAAAGCAGACGAACGTCTGAATTTGTAGCGAAAACTGCTCCGGTATTTATAGCCAAGAGACAAATTTGCTAGTTATGACGTAGTTGCTTCCAGAAGATTCTCGTTTAATTTTAACAATTCTTTCATAATTCGCATTTTAACAGTTAATTTTATTTTACCGTACATTTTAATAACTCCGTTACATTTATTCATTCCATTAAATTTATTCTCGCATTTATTTTAATGCAATACATTTTTATATAATGTTTTTAAATATTTAAATATTTTTAAAAAATTGATAATTGCATTTTTTATTAATAATCATTTAATCTACAATGTTTTTAAAATATTAATTTCCTTAATTCTAATATGAATTTTCCTATTTACAATATTTACATTAAAATGGAATCTTATCATTACTGAATGGTTTCATTTGGCATCAATGCATATTTCGGATTATGCAACGTTGCATTTTTATTTTATGTTTAACGTTTTTCTTATTATTTTAATTATAAGTGCGGAAGGTGACAACCTCCGAATTACTTGTACAAGATTTTAATCAACCGGTAAATATGTAAGATTTATTTAGCGAGTTCGATTTTATCGATTAATATTTGATTTTCTCATTTCACCCTTTATGCATGTATGTGCCCCGTTTCTATACACTACATCTGTAAATAAAAATTGACTATAAAAAACGAATTACTGCTTAAATTTTAATGAAATTCTATTTTTGACATGGTATTGTATTATTTCTTCAAAAATTAGTATACATTTTTCTTTCAGTTTTTTTAATTCAAATTTTAAAAAGTGTTTTAGTACACGTGTTTTTCAGAATTTGATGAATATATTATATGGATTATAATAAAAATAATTTGAAACAAAATTAAAAAAGATAATTTTTTTTTTGTAAATATAAAACAATTGCAATAAATAAAAGATTTTTAAAATGAATTTCAATTATAATTTCTTAAGAAAGTATTTGAAAGCATTCCAAACGTTTAGGAATTTAAAAGACTGTTGCATCAGTTCAATTCTCTCGAGAATTCTCCAGAGAAATCTTTCTTTTAGAAAAAAAAGATAGAATAGTGTAGAGTCACTATTACTATTATACGAACTGTAATAAAAAGAACAAAAAAAATTTTTTTTTTTCAAAGACAGCTCCCAACATTAGTTTCGATCAATTTCAGATTAAACTTTTTCTTATTTAGAGCAACGATTTCTTTCAAGTTTTTTTGATTTCCAATTTATCAGCTTTCAAGCAAATATCATTATTATTATTTTTTAATAAATAATGTCAAAGTAAATACAGAATAGATAAGAGAAATGCAATATAACTATTATCGCTACCAATTATTAGAACATGCACAAATGTTATTATACCAGTAATAGTAGTATTTTACGATCGCATGTGGTTATTGGCTTATATTTTCTATAGATCGAACTATCGGATAGTATTTAATAACAATTTTTTTTTTTAATAGAATAAAAAAGCATAACAGGTGTATCATAAAATTATAATAGAGAAATATGATTCTGACAGGTTTTTTCATTTTTATTTTATGTTCCTGGATATAATGGATCAAGAAGTACTTAAAAATATATTGAACTGTTTATATTTATTTTTTTAAAATCTTTCTCATATATCAAAATAAAAATTGAGCAAACTAAAATCCTATTTGTCTTTAACGTTATTTCCAAGAATGAAAACTAATAGATTTTGTTAATAAAAAGTTCTAAAGAGTGTTGACCTCCACCACGTTGACCGATAGCTTCTCGACTTTTTGCTGCAAAATTTATATATATTTTTTTTTAGTTTTTTTTCCTAATATAGTAAATTACGATGAAAGTTTCTAAAAAGTAATTTTTCAAAGCATATTTATTTTTTTTTCTCATTTCGTCTCGTTGAAACTTTTTTGCTTTTACACGTGAGCTCTAGTCAACTGAAAATAAGGACAGAAATTTTTAAATTCAATAGTATTTTGTAGAAAATTTTAAACCATCGTGCGTTTTGCACTGTCAACTTTCCATGTTCCTTTATTAGTTTTATGCCAAATATATAAATTTGTATTAATAGAAAATAACTAAATCTAAATCAATCTAAATTTAGACATAATTACTATTATATACGGAGTTGGGCAGAAATTACAATCCATATATGGATTTCATGTATGAAAAAATACGAAATATGGTTATGAAAAAATTATTCATATCTGTTATTTGTGTCTTTTTGGTCAGCTTTGATTTTTTCAGTTTTATGTTCTATTTTTGATACAAGAAAACCTTCGTATTCGCGGTTAATGCGTTCTGAAAAAGTACCGCGAATACAGGAGGGCTGATGACGAAATTCAACTATTCTGAATGGCACATTAAGTATTCAAAATTTTTTTTCTTGAGCTGTGGTTTCTTGATGAGTCTATATACAATTTAACTATTATAACCATTGGCAATGGTAATTTGTTTGATCATGTTTAATACTTTTTGTAAATCTTCTGGTTCTACAGGAACAGTTAGTAATCTATGTATAAATGAATTATATGCAGCCATTTTTTGTGAATATGGATGATGAGATGTTGCATGAATGGTTATATCAGTGGTTGTTGGTTTTCTGTATATCTTGTATTTAAATTCATTATCTGATTTTTATATAGTTAAATCTAAAAAATTTATTGAATTAGTTTCTTCAATTTCTAAAGTGAACTGTATATTTTTGTTTATGCTGTTTAAATAATTCTTTGAGTTTTCTATTTGTCTATTTGAGCCTTGCAAAAAGTGTTTACAACACATCTATTATAAAATTTAATGATGTTAAATTTATTTGTGTTTGAAAAAATATGGTTTTGTTCAAAATGATTTAAATGTATTTCTGCTAAAAGTCCTGATAAGGGAGATCCAATGGCTAGTCCATTCGGCTAATATCGTTAAATGCGAAATAACTTTGGATGAGTAATATTTTTAAAAATCAATTAATTAATTAATATATTCTGTGCTCAGATTATTATTGTTTTTATTATCCATTAAATTATTTTCTAAAACGAGCAGTGTTTCTTGTATTGGAATGTTTGTGTATAAATTTACTATATCTAAAGAAATAATTTTGAGAGATATAGAATTTTTTGTTGAGATTTGTTTTTAATAAATTCGTTGTTTTTTATACTGAAATTTTGTTTAAAAGAAATATTTTCTATTATGATGTTATATAATTTTTTGGATAACTTAAATCCAGGATGAGTTGTATTGTTTGTTAAGGTTCTTATTGGTATTTCTTTCTTTTGAGTTTTAGATAATCCTGTTAAATTTGGTGCTTCTGGTCTTATAGTTTTCAAATATATTTTATTAGTTTTGTTTAATATATATTTACTATTATTTATCAATATATCTTGAGTTTAGATTTTCTTAGTTTATTGATATTAGTCTTGGTTGATATAGTGTTGTTTAATTGTCTTCAATGCTGTAGGTAGTTTATTAAATTGTGTAAGAGCTGTATAAAAACAGCTTTTTTTATATAACTCTTTTTTAATTTCTGGTATGCGTAAACTTTTGTTTCTTGTACGACTGGTTAAAGCTGTGAAATCTTGAGAGTTTATCATAGTGAAGTAATCAAGCATGAAGATAGTACGTAGTTTTGACACCAATAATCTTAGTTTTTAGCTCAGGTATTTTTTGAATGGATCCTATTTAATAGATTTTGTAATAAGTTTATTACTTTGTTATAAGCTTAGCCCCAGGCTGTTCTACCATAGCTCCAGATGCTATGGCATAATGCATAATACATGACACTTTTAATTTTTGTGTCTATATGATTTATTTTATACAGTATGATATGAATAGAAAATAACGTAATTTCTTCAGAAGATTCTTAATATGTAAGTCGCATTTCAGTCGAAATCAATTGTAGATGCAAGATATTTAACAGGGTTAACTTGCTTGATTTTTATTTCATCTACTCTTATATTTAGTGTATTCATTTTAGAGACACTATCGCAATGGCATCCAATGTTCATATTTTCTGTTTTTTCTAAATAGTTAATTTGTTATTATTAAACCATTTTGCTACTAATTTCAGGTTTTTATTTATAATAGAATATTCATTCATTTTTTTCTAAAATAATCCATCAATACACTTTTTTGTTTTAATCGACGTGCTATATCAAAATACAATTCCTCATAACATCTAATTGCAGTTTTTCAGTTGTACTTAAATTTTAAACTTCTTGTCATGATAGTGTCGTGTTTGCTGGCGAATAAACACAGATAAATGAGGATATTCTTATTCGGGTTTAGCCTGTTGGCTAAACTCATTTACTGGTGACAGGAATTCAAATAACTAAATCCTTTTATTATTAAAATGCTAGTTTATTGACTTATAATATGGCTGGCCGTGCTTAGATCTCTTAATTAGCGATAGAGAGAATCCTGAGTATAAGTTAGCCAGTTCAGTTAGTTCAGTTAGTTCAGTTCGATCTGCCCGTCAGGAGCTTTTGTGAGAGCTTTTAAAGGGTTTACGCTTGGGGAATTGAGGAGAGAACAAATGCGCGTAATTGGCTTAACGCGGAAAATTTAGTATCCTTAGTAACAGTGTCTCCAATCATTGGTAATTAGTCTGTCAGGGCGTATGATGGGGGTGGCTTTAATCCCACCTCGAGTACTTCATGTGAGGTCTTATTATGCACTTTCTTGCACGTGCAGTTTCTCGGAATGATGGTGCAGATGAAGCATTTTTAATTATATTTCATAATTTTTCCAAAATTAAGTTAAAATTTGAATTTAAAATTTTTTTTATCGGATATGTTACAAAAAATCTAATAATTTTAGCCACCAAACGGAAATTTTTTGTGAAATAATGTAAATGCAAAATACCTAACAATATTATAATATTAGTTTTTTGTTTTTTTTTAATTTTGAAAGAAAAAAAATCACGAATGAGCGAGACATATAAAAACAATAATTTCAAAATCCGCGAATAGGCGAGCGAATAGGTGAAACCGCGAATACGGAGGTTCTCCTGTACTTTTTTTGTTATAAAAATATTCTATACATGATTTAGAATCATTTTACATTTATTATATTAAAAATAAAATAATATCCAGGACACTATATATTAGGGTGTTTCTTATTTCCCAAACTGACCATAGAAAAAAATACCGGCCCGAGTATAATACTTTAGGTCATAAAACTTTTTCTAAAAAAAATTTTTACATACAGGTTAATGTCGTGTTCCGATTTGCAAATGAAAATCCGTTAAAATCATGAAAAAGGTTTTGAAAACGTTTTAGAAATCTTTTGAAAACCTTTCTGAAAATTTTTTACTACTAAAATGTTCTAAAAGCTTGTTTGGTAACTAAATATTTAAAAAAGTGTAAGTTATAATATAACAGGCATTTTTTAGGTATTTTGACCAGTTATAAAAGCTGATTTTTGATTGACTCTTTATACTAAAATTAGAAATATTTACTTTTTCAATAAATCAACCAATATTTCCAATGGATATTTGCTTTTTAAGCTACTGTAAAATTTCAGTTAAGTTCAAATATTATATAAAATATATTATAATTTACAGTATTTTTTAGATATTTTTCTCGATATTTTCTTACTAACAAGATTTTAGAACATTTTAGTTGTAAAAAGTTTTTGGAAAGGTTTCTAAAAGCTTTCTAAAACGTTTTTAAAACAATTTTCCTGATTTTTACTGATTTTGATTTGCAAATCAGCACACTAAATTAACTTAAATGTAAAAATTGCTTGTTTAGAAAATAGTTTTATGACCTGAAGTATCATATTCGAACCGTTATTTTAGGTCAACTTGAAAAATGAGAAACACCCTACTGTACATATAAGAAATGAATAATGAATAATAGCAAGAGTTAAAAGTTAATATTCTATTTTCAGATAATCATTGCAACTTATTAACTTATAGACTATTGTCCTGATAAAGAATATTTCCAACTATATAATCAAATAATTAAAAATAATATATTGGCTATATGTCAATCAATTTTAGAAAATCTATATCTTCAAAGAAAAGATAATATATATTTTGAAGTATAACAAAGTATTTTAATTAAATTATTAAAACGTATATAATTTTTTTAAGCAATTAATTTACTGTGCATCAATCAGAAATATTTTATTTTTCATTAATTATAGTATTAACGAGAGGATTAAGTACGATTCAGTTTTATATATGTATTTGCTATAAATTATTCATTTTTAATTTATTTTCATAGTATTAGTAGAATTTTCATCATATTAATTTATAATTTAAAAAATTAATCATTTAATAATTTCAAAATAAATTATTTTTTTCATTCGTTATTATTATATGTAAAATACAAAAGAAAAACTATGCAAAATATGTTCATTAAATCAAGTTTTACATTCTATGTAATAATTGCGTGTGTAAACTTACGTAATTATATATAGGCTTTGAATAAAATATTATGGTCTCAATTTTGAGTTAGGAAAATGTTTGTTCTCTAAACATTGTTAATCTCTCTTTTATTTTGTAACAAAAGTATGAAATCTAAAACGCCGTAAATTTTAATTTGTTTAACCTATATAAATAAATATGTAATTACATAGTTTTATTAAAAAAGCTTTTCCTTCATTGATTATTAATGTTGATCAATTTTAGTTTTAATTAATTAATTTTTTAAATATATTTTTGCTATACGATTTTCCAAATCAGCTCTTTTGTATTGGATTAATTATATTTTTTTTAATCTTGAAAAAAATGGCAAAAGAAGAGATAATGAAGATATTTTTAATATTTACTTTCTTTTCTATTTACTTAACCCTTTTTTATCGAGGTTTTAGATTTAAAATAATTCTAGAATTTAAGTAAAAGAAATGAAAGTTTCTCTAGCTGTGTACATAGTTTTATTTTATATATATTTTTTTATATATTTAAATACAGAAAATTCTTTTTATTTAGAAAATGTAGAACATTTTTTGTTTAAATCAAAGTAGAAACAAAATTTAACCGTATTAAAAATAATACTGGTTCACCATTGGATTAATCTGTCTAAGTACCGTATTATGTTATTTAAAAATTAAGTGAGAAATTAAGCATTAAGATTTTTATTGAGAAAATATGATGAGAAACGAGTAATTTTTAAGCAAGTTTTTTCAGTGTATGAGCTTTATCTTCAAATAATTAAATTTTTTTCAAATAATAATTATTTAATTTATTTTTATTTTAAAATATTTATATGGGCCTGATATGGGCTAACATCATCTGCCAAAATCCTGTTGATAATTAGATTTAGAAAATAAGTACACGATTGTTAAGTACACTGAAAAAAATATTCACAAAAATTTTTATAAGTGAAAATCCGCTTGCGACAAATTGGACAATTTTTCAGTGTGCATTGGTGTGCATAGACAAAATTAAAAATTTTAAAATAAATACAGGTTAAATTGTTTATTCGGTCATAACGGGTAAATTCGTATTATTTATAGATACAAATTTAGGAGATTCATAAACTGATTTTCGTTTTTAAACTACTTTTAAAAGTTAACGTCAAGTAATAGTATAAAAAAGAAAAATTAAATGAAGTGTAAAATTTAATATATATTAAAATAAAAGTTAATAAATTGAAAAGGTACTCGAGGGTACATCATTTATTTTCTTAGCTTAAGGAGGAAGTTTGAAAAATTATAGGAGTTTTTTAAGAGTAAGTAAAAAGAAAATGAGATTTAAAGATATCAACGAAGGAGGTTTATAAGGTATTTTTTAGAGTATTTTTAAGAAATATTAAGGGAAGGTTATTCTATTTTCTCATAGCAGGAATATAAAATGATTCTGTGAAAGATATTGCACGAAAACAAGTTTGAAGAGCTTGTTGAAGAGTAAAAGTAATGAAGAGTTAATCATCGCGAGTATTGGCTGAGATCTCCTTAGAGCTACATAGGGTAATTTTAAGTTAAATTTGTTGTTTTTTTTTAAGTACTTAAAATTCAACGTACTTGGGTATCAAGTTACATCGATTACCGCTAGAATAAGTTGAAGTTTTGGGTTTATAATACTCTCAATACTGTTTAAAACGTGTTTAAAATTGAAGTAAGTTAGCAAGTTCCTTGGCAGTTGCGGTATAGCATACAATCTCGTGCATAATTAAGATTTTGGAATAATTAACATTAACATTTTTAGTAAAAACTACAATTAATAACTTACTTCTGCGAAAAATTCATTCATAAAGTCGTTGTCACCCATGTTGACAGAACATTCGTCGGCAACATCGTCGTCGTCCGACTGAGCCTAGAAATAAAAAAAGTTTATCAGTTCCAAAAATTTAATTAATAATAAAACAATATTGTAAAATGTTGTGGAATAATTTGATACGAATGACAATTTTGCATCATTTTAACTGATTCAGATTCACAATTGTTTTATTTCATTAATTCTGCTTTTTAGTTAGCATTTAGCAAATTTAATTGCCATCTATTATGCAAACTTTTTTCATTAATTTTTGTTTTGTTATATTAATTAAACTAAGGAGCTAGATCGGAGCTAGAGATATCGAGATCAACGCACGTTTTTTTAGCTCTTGGAAATGGGCTCGGAAATGGCTAATAAATTCAAAATGACGCAGAAAAAAATTATAGTTATCTTCAACCCTGTCTTCAATAGTTTCACCAACAAAAAAAACTTATAGCTTGATAGAAATAACTTGCATGGAATATGATGGAACATGTTTACTATCTACTTCTATTACAAACATTCTAGCTTCCTAAAAATTCTTATGAAAACGCCTTAATCTCTAAACTCAAATTATTCTGAGTCTGTGTCCCTATATCTATGCTAATAGTCCCTGAGCCCGGATTAATCAGAGCCCCTATGGATCCGTTCACCTCCCTCAATTGTAACCGTTCGACCCATAAGCTTCACGAGTAAAAAGTTTTAGAAACTAGTGTTAACACATATCACACGAGTCTAGCTCCGCCAGGCTGTTATGTTACTAAATGATCACACTAATTTCAAACTTTTAGGCCCTGATACAGCCCTGATAATATACTTGAATTGAAATACAAGTACATATTTATTTGTCTTATATATATATATACATATGTCCTATGAAAGGTTGGCTCCGGTTGGCTCAGTTGACCTCGAGGTTGACCTCCAAACAAATTTAGATCTCTAATCATAATTTCAATAAAAGAGATAAAAGGGATAATTTCTTATTTTTAACCAACAATTATTCACTGCTTAATTATTAAATTGTCATTTTAATCAGAACAACAGCGCATGCAGCAGCGTTATATACAAAGATAATTAAACAACTTATTGATCATATCTCTCAGAAAGTTCACTTCGAGATTCACTTCAAAGCTTTCATGTACTTTTGTGGATAGTAATTTTGTTTCTCATAAGTTATAAAGTTGAAACTCTTCACTGTAAAAGCTGGAAATATTTTACTAAAGGACTTTGCAATCTGATAAGTCAACAAATTATATCATTAACGAACAAGCTCATGCTCATGCTCTACATACGCTTAGGACTCGACTTAGGATATCATATTACCATTTTTAAATTCTTCAAACTTAACCTACAGCCGGTCTATAGGTCTACATCTAACTCTAACTATAGCGATCATGAAATAATTCAAAATGAAAATCTTAGCCACCTAAAGGTTAAAAGTCCATAATAAGATCAATAGGCGTGCTAATTGACATGGTATATAGTAAATTTATAAGATGAATACTTAAAAAAAATTGTATTTAATTTCCCTCTAAAAAGTCCTTAAATTGAAATTATCCTAAGTCCCTAAATCGAAAATATTCCGGGAGGATAAAAAATTTATTTTATTCATTTTTTACTTATTCTAGAAAAACAAACAAACATTCTAAACAAGTAATATTTTGCAGGCTATTTTATTGAGATAGGGAAATATCAGTTACATAAAAATGGTACTTGGAACTAACTTTCAATATTTTGCTGCGTCATTTTTCAAAATTAGTTGCAGCTGAATAATCAAAAACGTTATTATTTATACGGTTTATTATATTTTCGATGTATTTTCCATTGTGTCCAAAACTATCAAGGATAAGCTTATACTCTTACATCAAATTCAATTTACATTTAAGGCATTATTAAATTAAGCGCTTGTTATTAATTTAAACTCCCTTGGTACTTGTTAAATTCATTGCACATCTAAAATTAATATTAAATTAATTTATAAATTAGATCATTGTACAGATTTATCATACCTTAAAGATAAACCTTAGTTCGCATAACTATTTTTTTTGACTAAGAAGAATCTAGAGATTGAAGGATGCATATAAAAGATAAAAAAAAATTTTTTTTAAACTATGACTGCAATTTGATCTTCTAAATTTTTATTAATAACAAAATCTGTCATTAAATCAATGTTTAAGTAATGAAAATTTAAAAAAATTTACAACACATAACCAATTTAACGATTATTCCATTAAAATCAGGATCGACAATTTTATTTTATCAAATGAATTGAAATAAATTTATATTCTAAGTAACTCATTATATTTAATCTGATTTTCATAGACACATTCAATAAAACACAATACTTTTAAATGAAAATATACTTTAAACGGTGATTTGATCCGGTCAATGATAGAGTTCCGCAGACCTATATATCTTATAAACCGCAATACAATTTGAAGCTTATTTGTAATGACAAACGTTCAAACCGTAATAATAATTTTTAAATTAATAGTTCCGTGTAATTTATCAGTTACATACGTGTCAAAATCAGTTTATTTATCAATCGTGTTTGATAAAAGAGTTATTTATTTCTTTGATTTTGCTATGTTAACTATTTTTTTGCTTTTAATACTGATTTTGAAATCACGTTTTTATTACATTATTCTGGTGATAATAATCTCTGGTAAATTTAGCTCTTCTATATTTTATCTACCTATAAAATACCTTGAAAATACCTTAATATATATTTAAAATATTTTTGGCTAGGATTTTGGAGTTAGAAAATATATTTTATTGGTTTTAAAATGCCAATAATAAATTGTATATATTTAAAGATTTTATTTATGTACATTCGATAGCAGCTATGTCTCAAAGGCAATCTTACACAAATTTGCTTTAAAATTCTAAATTTTATCTTTTTAGTTTAATTGAGTTTAATTTGCAGATGGTTCGCATTGAATATATGTCAAAGTCATTTTATTGATACACTGTAAAAAGTAACTTTCTTAGATTAACAAAAAAAATAGGGTACTCTCGAAAATTCTCGATTTTTTTTTTTGTAAATTCGCACAAAAAATTGATAATTTACAATTATTTTTTGATAATTTACAAAATATTGTTTTAAATTTACAAAAAATAGTTGTGAACTTACTTGGAACTTGCAACTTTTTGACTTTTTTCGTAAATGCACAAAAACAAAATTGAGAATTTTCGAATTTTTCGTTAATATTATTGTATCTTTATTTGTCATCACAAAAATTTTACAGTTTCAAGATACATTCAACTTAGAATACAAGATAAAAATTTTTCAAAATATAGTAAATATTATGATTATTAAAAATTTAACAAATATATAGTAAGTAAGATTCAATAAGTCAAGAAAAGTCAATAAGTTTAAATAAATCAGTCAATATAATAATTTAATTAATTTATTTAATTGGTAAAGTCAAGTCAAATGACTCGTTCAGCTGTTAAACAGCTACCTAAAGTCATTTTTGAGTAAATATTGCTGAATGCTCTTCTTGAAGCGTGAGTACGTGGGTAAATCACGGATTTTCGGCGGGATGAAATTCCAAAACTGAGCATATTGTATTTGAAAAGAGTTAAATCCCCAATCAGTTAAAGACAATGAAATATTTAAGTCCTTTTTAAGGCCACGAGTTGGTCTGTCTGTGGTAAATAGATTAAACAACGATGAGAGAAGCTTTTTCATCCGAATAATTCTATACATGATTGGGGACGCAAAGTAATCCATACGGGTTACATTGCGCATCCAATTTAATTTTCTTCTAAATGGAGTTATGTGAGAGAGCAATGAATACCATACATGTATCTTAGAGTGGACCTAATTTTGGACTTTGTAGAAAAACTTTGCTCTTCGTGATTTTTTGTGAACTTTTGGTCATAAAAAGTCCTCAATTCCAAGGATTTTGCTTTTGCTTTGCAAAAACGTGTGCCTGTAAGCAACACAATTTTCCCATTTAAATAACATGGGAATTTGACTTTAGATATAAAGCTCTGTTAACTTTTTTGGTGACTTCATTCACTTGGGAACGCCAGAATAATGTTTTGTCCAGTACTACTCCAAGATTGACCACATTATTAACAGTAATATTAGGTATATCCAAATCCTTTAATGATTTAAGTATAGTGCGAGATCCAAATATTATGGCCTGAGTTTTTTTTGTTTTCAACGATAAACAATTGTTCTCTGTCCTTGTTGCTACTTTTTTTGCTGACTCTGGAAGGCAAGAAATGCCATATTCGATTTTATCGGCCGGTATTAAACATAAATTTGCAAGTCATTTGCATATAATAATCTAAAAATATTGTTCTCATCAAGATGATTTTTAATGTCATTCATATAGATGCAAAATAGGAGGGGCCCTAGGTCAGATCCTTAAGGCACATCTATATTTATGTTACAATAAGCGAAAAAGGGTGTTTTAGATGAGACACGCAGGAATATATTACAAAGATATGACCAGACACTATACTAGAATATACTAAATTTAGTAAATTTACGACTTTTATCGAGTATTAACAAACTTTTTCGAAAATTTAATAATTTTTCAAGAAAATTGTATTTTTTTTGTTGATAATCTAAAGAAGTTACTTTTTACAGTGCAAGTATTACTGTATCATTAATATTTTATAATAAAATCTTTTATTAAGTACAAATTGCAATGATTATAGAATTTTAAACGTATTCATTGTCACCTTGTACTTGTTAAACTAGATTTCTATTTTGGATATCTTTTATAGTTTCTGTCTTTTCAATAACAGAAAACAGATAAAATGTAATAAGAAAATTTCAAATAATTTTTAACTTCCTTATTGTCATGTACAATAATAAAAATTTTATGAAATATTGATTTTAGAAAAGGTGAGAGTATTGTGAATTTGCCAAATAATTTTTTAGTAGTAGATGTCTGTATTATAAAACAAACAAAATGTTAAATTGACCTAATTTTTTAAATTCAAAGCTTAACTGGATTAACTAAATCTTATTTATTTTTAAATTTAAAAAATTTTGTATCGACGTTAAGAAGATTAATTATTTGAAGGGATTGTTTTATTAATTAACAAGACCAATAATTTTTCTCTTGTCCATTAGAAAACAGCAAAATGACCCATCCAAAGCTAAAAAAACCTATAATAAACACGCGATACGTAACTAAAACAGTAGCTATAGCCTGAAATATATCTTCTTATAAACAATATGCACATTTTAGCACATAAAAAAGGGAAAATATTTTAAGCATGCGCTTTGTTACTGCAATGCATTGCGCGCGAAAAGTGAAAAAATTTTATACTAGAGGGGGAAAAATAGCAGAAATTTTACTCTAAATAAAATAAGTGGTTGGTGTTGCGGGTCACGCTCATTAAAGCTCTACTTTTTTTCAAGTAAAATATATTGGTACTTTTATTTCTTTCTAAGTTGATCGTTTTCAACGACGACCTTTATTTTTTTCTTAATTAAGATCCCTTTAACGTTCATGTTCTGTCATGGATGCTTTTCGCTTTAATTCATTATCATAAAAATTAACTTGTCTTACTCTCATAAAATTTCAGGTAGTTCCATGTTCAAAGACATTAAGTGGCTTATTTTTTTCTAAGTGCATAATATTTTTTCTTTTTTTTTTCGTGTAAAATTTGTGTAAAATATAAATTTTTTAATAAATTTATTATAAAAGTGATAAGATAATTTTCTACTTATTTTTAGAAATAATTTATATGTAATATTTTATTTTTTTATAATGCCAGCAAGAGAATTGACGGGGAAAATTAAATGATGAAAAATAATAAAAAGTAAAGAAAATTTATGAAGCATTAGGTTGTAATATATTTTTTATGAGCTTATAAAATATAGTTAATTGGAATTTATTGGAAAAAAATTGAAAAATATTTTATTTTTTTAAAATTGCTTATTTTTATAAATAATTTCAGCAATAATTTTATTTTTAGTGAACCATAAATTTAAATTTTAAGATTTATCATTCGTTAAATTTTACTTTTATTAACTTAGAGTATATAAGAAAATAAATATTTTAATACTTTCATTCATATGGCCAACACTTTTATGAATATTTATTATTAAATTTTTTTTCATAAAAAATTAATTTCAAGAGAGAAAGAGAGAGAGAGAGAGAGAGATTATTATACATAAAGTGGATGGCTTGAAAACCAATTCAATTATTATTAAACCAAAAATTAATTCAAAAGTATTATAATACTCAAGTATAATACTTGAAATTGAATTTCTAGGTTACAATAAATATTCGATAAATATCATTCATTCTATCTTCTTCCATGTTAAAATTATAGTTTTATTATTATTGTTTTGATTTTTATTATCCAAAGTATAAAAAAGTATTATTTTTTTGCTATATCATCCATAAACTTTTTTTTATTATTATAGTTTTTTATTTTTTAATAATTCTGATAGAAAGATACTTCTTGATGCAGATGACCTCTTGGATGACCTACAAATATACATCTAAATCAGGATCTAAATACCTGCATATTGTAGATAAATCCTGGTATAAATCTATCAAAATCAGCTCGCAAAGCAACACCATAGCTAGATCAAAACTTGATCTAAAAGGACTAACCCGCCTGAGACATTGAAACAGTTTATAACACCAGATATAACACAGTTATGCACTGTTATATGATGTGTAAATTATACATAAACAGTGTTTGCGCAATTGACACATATTTTAACACTGTTATCCTATAAATCACGTACTATTTTCTTGACCAAGCTCAAAGTATTTGCTATTATTGAGAAATATTATTTTAATTCAATTTTTTAGTGAAAATTATATTTCAGATAAATGAGTGTTTAACAACACTGTAAAAAGTAGATTAACAAAAAAAAAAATAGAATTTTTTCGAATTAGTAAATTTTCAGAAAAATGTATAAATATTCGATAAAAATCGTAAATTTACTAAAATTAGTATATTATCGAAAAGTTTGAGAATTCTCGATTTTTTTTTTTGTTAGTTTACGAAAAAAGTTATGAATTCACAATTATTTTTCGTACACTTACAACTATTTTATGAAAATTTTCGTAGTCTTTTGATATAAAAATGCACAATTCGCATGGTGTCTCTACAATATAGTATTTAGAAGTATTACATTTCTTGTATTCAGACCATGTTAACGCCTGATAATAAGCATCTGATGGTTTTTCAATTTCTATCTCAAAACAATCAACTAAGCATTGGACTTTGCTAAAGTTTAATCAAAAAGCCATAAGTATATTCAGAAAAATTTGCTTCTTAGTTAGCCAAAAGATACATTTTTCATAATTTGGACAAGGCTATGAAGGATTTCCCTGAAGATTCTACCAACTTGAGATTCACTTACTTCAAATTCATAAGTCAATGCTGCGTTCGGTAAATCAAACTTTAATTTTTTTAAGTTAAGAAAATGTTCTTCTAAATATCTAAATAATATTTGTAAATTTAACAGTAAAGTCTACAACATTTAATATTTCTTGTGGTATTACAAAGATTTGGATTGTTAAGGTCTTACGTACGTCCGAATCAAAATGCAAAAAAAAAGCTAAAACTTGGAGAAAGTGAAGTAAATATAATTTAATTTTACACGTATTTTTTTTTTTTATAATTAACCGCACAGTTTTTGAGTAAATAAATAAAGAAACAAAAAATTAACACAGGCTCTTATGGGGAATTTAAAAAAATGAAAAAAAAGCATTTAAAATACAAAACTTAGATATTTTTTTTTATGAGTTGATAAATAATGTCCTAATAAATAAAAAGAGACCTTAAAATTTACAATCGACCGGCATTTTTTATGGTTTTACTTAAAAAAATGTTAAAAAATGAATGTTTATTCTGCTATTGAGGTAGAGTCATTTATTATATTTTTTATATTTTTTTATTTATTTGTAAATAATTAAATAATATTGTTTAAATAATAAATAATTTATTTAATGCCAAAATTAAGTTAATAAAATTCATTTTTAAGCTTTGAATAGTAATAATTAAGTAATATTGAAAAAACTTTTTTATTTATTTGAAGTTGCAATCCTTACTTTTATACGTGGGTAAGACAAAGATGCCGATAGGTAAAATTCCTGACGTACGTAAGACCTTAAGAATTAAAATAAGGTGTAATTTTCATAAATAATATCATTCATTGCTTCTTTTTTTAGTTTTTTTCTTCAGTACTCGTTGATTTTGATGTTATATTGTCAGGGGTAAAGCTGCTGTTTAATATATTGCTAGAAACACTCGAGAAACACTATAAGTTATTGTATTCAAATTATCTTCACATTGATTACTTTGAATAGACAATTTCGTTAGGGTATGAAATTGCATGAGACAGAAGAATCTACACTCGGGACCTTAGAAACCTGGGAAAAATTTTTGGTTTTATTTGGTAAAAGGTAAGTTTGAACAAATTGATGGACTTGCGAGGTTTTATAAAAACTTTGGAATTATTTTAAGCATAATTATTTTCTTTATTTTTAGAAACTTCAATTAATGTTCTCTGTAAACATGAATTTTTTATGGAAGTATCGTGGCGAATTTTACCCTGTTTAATTGATTGATACTCTATAAAATTATTTCCAGCTATGTTAAGCGAGTGAATAGGACTAATTTCATCATTGTTTCATCATCAATGTTTTTATTTATGTCAATATTATTTAGCACATTTGTAGCAGATTTAAAAAAAAAAAGAGCTACAGCATCATCTTTTAAGCTTTTTTTTTTACATAACCCATCAGAAAAATATCTAAATAATTATCTAAATCATTTTTTAAGTCAAATTGATCTTGACAAGAGTAACTTGTTTTTCTTAATTTTTTTTCTGTTATTCCTGCAGCTGTTAACCAAAATTTTCTTTTTTATTCGTTTGTAGGAACATGGATAACTTCTTTTTCAGAATTAATTTTACTAGGAAGTATATACGCGGAGTGAAACAGTGATATTTCTTTTCTGGCCTCTTTCTTGCTCTGGTGTGTTATGTACTAGAAATTCCAAAATATTTTTGTTTATATTTTGTAAATTTTTTACAAATCATGTTTACTTTTACATTACTTACGTATTCACCGTAAGAGATTTTAAAAGCTTAAAAAAAAAAATTCACAAAACAGATTTTGAAAACATCTTGCAATCAATTGCCATATGCAAAAAACTACTGTATTGATTACATCTGTAGCATATCAATCGATTTTCAAACTGATACACTTCATTATTACATATAATTCTATACAGTTTACATTGTGTATTAATCTTATTTGCAAATTTTCGGTGTAGAACAAAACTGTATAATTAATTTTAAGCAAGCATTTGTTCTTAATTCTATTTTAATACACTATGATAAATTAAAGTCAGATTACATAAACAGCACAAGCATTACAAGAAACAAGAATTTACACTTTAAAGCACAAAAATCCATAGGTTTTAAAAACCACAAAATAGTAGCGACAAAATACTTTAATGTGCTTCTTAGTCATCTTAAAATCTTAGCAAGAAAACAATCAAAAATAACATTAGGTAATATATAATTTCTACAAAAATTCAATAATGCTACTCTAAATCTTTAATATCTGTAATAAGAATTTATACAGCTAAATTCTTTAAATTGTATATCAATTTTTTTATTCTTAAATTATATAATATATTTATTTCTTTTCTTATTTTTAAATAATTTCTAAGTAATTGACATTTTATTTTATTTATACATTTATATTAAACTAGAACCAGCACATGCACACGGATTGATTTGACAATCCCTGCATGGTACATTATGTTCAATTTGTATTTACATTATATTGTATGTTTGTATTCCTGATATCAATAAATAATAATAATAATGATAATAATAATATAACTTGATATAGCTTTAATAGCATTTTTATTTTTAGATAATTTTGGGTATCTTTAGTCCTGCTTTAGTCACCTTTAAAAAAATTTTATTATGGAGGGGCTCTTATCGAAATTAATTATTTTGAATGTTTATATAAATCAAAAAACTTTTTAGAAAATTTTCTTTTTGGTATGTTCGTTACTCGGTTCGTTACCAATTAACAATTTGGTCCTCTTAAAAAAATGATATTGTCGAAAAAGAATGATTAGGTTCAAAAGACTCCATAGAAAAATTAGGACTAATTTCCGATAATTTGTGTGCTTCCATAATTCCTGTAGTAATCTTGGTTTTACAATAAAATCCTTAACTACAGAACATTTAATTACAGATTAGGACACTGCAACTTAAATGAATCGTTACTTTTTATTAAAGTAGTTCCTGATCCTGTATGTTGGAATGGTTACCCAGCTGAAAACCTGAACCATTTTATTTGGCAATACTAAAAACATGCTTCGACGACCAGGAAAAGATGTGTCTATTATATAAGCTAAGTCAACCAGGAAGTTAAATAATCTGTTACTCGTTCTACATTGAATTTTGTCAGTTAATTTAAGTATGGCTATATCAGTGCTACTTTATTCAAAACCTTATTGCTGAAATCCAGTCTGCAGAGAATCATACTGTACTAAATTTTTTGTTTCATCGATTTGTTCCTGATATTTTTATTATAATATTGGGTAGGGGGAGGCAAGTACCCCGTGGCCCCACTCCAGAATCCCGCCTATATAATCATCTATCGCACTTTATTCACCTTTTTTGTTGCTTTTTGTACTTGGAATTTTCATGATAGTGTCTTATCTAATACAACACCAAGGCTGACTACTTCGACAACAAAAGGAATCCTATCACCTTTGTTATTACACATCAATATATGAGAAGATGATAAGGTCTTTGAAAGATTTTATCGTGCTAGATGAACCAAAAACAATTGCTTGCATCTTTTTAATGTTTAATGCTAAGCAGTTTGTTTCTGCCCATGTTGAAACCTTTTTTGCAGTTTCTGGTATAGGCCTTATAACAAAGCCTTGTAGGACTCCTATATTTATATCATGAGACGATGATGTTAGCACCAAATCCAGTTTAACAATGATTTAGAAAAGCCAATGTTCTTAGCTTTTTGATCAATTTTAAAGCAGTTACATTGTCAAAAGCCTTTGAAAAGTGCTAATATAATCATCTCCATTTTATTTATTGTATAAGTATACAAAGGCAGAGAATCATACAATTTATATCATTTATATATACAGAACGTTAAAAAAATTAAAAGCAAAACAAAATTACATAATTAGATGATGCGTAAGTGAATTTATGTATGGAGAATGAAATAGGGTATGTAGATTGAGGATTTGAAAGTGGAGATTTATTGTTAGATTGATTTGAGTTTGGTATTGGTGAGTTTAGAGATTGGAGACTATTTTAAGAGTCTGATGGGGAGAACTATTGATATGTTTGGAAAGGCTATTCTTAAAGGTGTTAAAAGAGGAAGATAGTCTAATACCTGGTGAAAGAGTGTTCCAATATAGCCCGGTACTGACTAAGAAAGAAGATGAGTAGGGACCTCAAGCTCTTTGAATTCGGGCCTGAGTTCTCTAGGGGGTATCCTGTATTTTAATTTTGAAAACAAAAAGTCTGGATACTGGAAGAACAGAATTTTGAACAAGAAGACAATAAGTATTATTGAATTTAAATCTGTCTCCGATTTCTAGCCAATTGAGACTCTTTCTAAAGTTGGAAACTTGGTCATGATAACCCAAGTTAAAGATATATTTGATTGTTGAATTTTGTAGTACATTTAAGGTCTTAATGTGCTCGTTTTTGAGATTCCCTAGTATGTATGACCCGAGGTATGACTAGTAATCAAAGTGGGGCATGATTAGGGACATTACAAGTTGCTTCCTAGTTTCCAAGTCGACGTAGTTTTTGAAATATCTTAATTTGTAAAGCGTGCTACGTATTTTATTAGAAATCTTGATAATATGATCATCCCATTTTAGTTTGTGATCGAAAATGATACCTAGATTTTTGACAGTCTATACAAATGGAATGCTGATGTTATGGTTAAGTAGTTGAATGGAGATGCCAGATTCGAAAAAATTTTCGAAATGTTTTTGAGAACCGAATGCAGTAGCTTTAGTTTTGGCTAAGTTAATACCTAGTTGATTATCGTGAGCCCAATTTTTGATACTTATTATATCGTCTATGAGCTTATTATCCTTGATATTATCAATAAAAGTCTATTACTTAAACGATACTTAAATATTATTGTTCCTTTTATTTATAAACTTCACTTCTATCGCACTGCTACGAACAGCTGCTGATTTGTCTATTACTCTCTTACCAATTATTATTATTTCATTCGATTCAGTATTTCTGCTTTCAGAGAGTGGAATAATCTTCCTTTTGATGTTAGGAATGTTGATAGTGATACGACTTTCAGATCTCAGCTAAGAGATCATCAATTACAAATCGAGGTTGGTTAAGATATGGAGACGATTGAAATTAATTTTTTCCCACGAGAGAAGAAACACCAGTAGTAAAAATAAAGAAAAACCAAAATAACTTATAAGCGTGCAAATTTATTCTTCCTGAAAAGATTTTATAAAACTAAAAAATGTAAATTATTAATCTGCTTTTGCAAGTAAAAATAAATTGCATTCAACACTTTCTTAAAGAATGTACTATCAATACTCAATAATACTATTAATATACTATCTCGTATGCAGACTTGTATGCTATTATTATCATTAATGAATCACATTACTGTTTTTTACGTAATAAAAAAAATTATATGGAATGTAATAAATTCACTTTTACTCTCACGATAAATAATTAATAAGAAAAAAAAACAATAAACGTAAAAGTTTGCTGTGTTATGAAGTTCGAGACATGTTATTATTGTAGAATTATAACCATATTATACACATATAAACAATATTTTAATGACCGGCAAAATGTGACTCATGTTAGTACATATTATTATGTTGTATCGTCTATAGTATTTGCATTTAGGCGTTTCCCGCCATCATCCTGTTAACTTTTAAAAATTTATTTCGCTAGCAATATTTTTGCAATTAAATGCGTACGTACGTGTTTTATTAATAAATAAAAAATAAATTAAAAATGATTTTATTTTTTCGCCTTTAAAAATAACATCTTGTCGAGTTGTATATAATATAATTCTTATAATGTAAACATAAAAAATGACAAGTTTTATATTCTTTTTGTTTTTACTGCTACTGTATATATGACACTTTTCCAGGCACTTTTGTGACATTTTTCTTTACGTACTTCATATATTTATTTAACAAATATAAAGAGTTGAAATTGCATAACTTTTTTAAAGCAGTTTTTCCTATAAAAAAAATAATACAATCTTATAAAATATTGTTGTTTTTTACACTTTTTTAGCAAACTTTTATGGAAATAAGATTTCTTTTTTTAACATTTCCCATCAAACAATATTTCTGGATTAACTCAAGGATTAACACTAATTAAATTATATGTATTTAATTTAAAGTTAAAATCCTATCATTAATAATTATGAGGTTAATTAAAGATACTAAAACTTTTGATTGGAGCAACTTATTCAATAAAAATTTAATTTTTTCGAGTCAATAAGTTCGAGTGGAAGTTAAGAAGGGTAGAAGAAAATAAGGAAATGAAGATAAAATATGAGGATAAAAATAAGATATAAATTAAATGATCTTTATGAGTTATTTTTGTAACCGTGTGGTATTATAATGGTCAATTAACAGATTAAATCTACTAGTATTTCAATAAGATTTAAAATATCACTTAATTTGGTAGTTTTTACTGGAAACCCAGAGAAACCTTTAGTTGGTTGTTTTCTCTGAAGTATCATGTGCAATGCAAATTGTATTAATCCAATATTAATCTATTCAGATTGCATTAACGTTATAAAATTGTAAAGTATTTAAGTTATCATAAAAATAACTGATACAAAAAATTAAAATGCAGTAAAGATAAAAAAAAATTATTTACATCAAATAAAAAAGTAAATGAAAAAATTATTATCACTTTGTAAAATTTATACTACAACATTAAAGAAAAAAAGAAAAACACTATACTTTATTTCTTGCTTTATTTCTCATTATTTTTCTTTAAAATTTTTTATTTTATAAAACGTAAGTACTGCAGTTTTGTCCACAAAAAAATAATAGTACTAAAATGTAAAAAAAAGAAAAAGAAAATAAAAGTTTCCTTTTTATTACCTTAGATACTTATCTTTATTACCTTAAGGATTTTTTTACTTTTTTTTTCTTATTAGTATATTATTATTTTAAATAATACAAAAAAATAAAGCCTTTGAATACAATTATCTTTGTTTTTTTGTTTAATTTTTTAATTGTTTTTTTAATTATTAATTAACAGAAGCATGCTTGGACGATGCTTGGAAGAACGTTAAAAAAAAGGAAAATTTTTGGATTCGTTGAATATTGAAGTTTTCGTGCTTAAGAGATACTTAGAGGAAACTTAAAACCAAAAAAATACCTGAGCAGATATGAATTTTCAGGCAGGACCTGGTCCAGCTACAAATATTTTAGGCTATTATCTGTCCCTGAATTTTTTATAAATCCATTTCTGCTCAGGTATTTTAGGTCTCAATCCTGATCTCAATGAAAAATTTTAGATACTGATTTAGTACGTTTTTTTGGCCCTTGAAATTTCGTGTCAATCTCACTTTTAATGCGAATTAGCAGTTTCTAAGTTCCGCAACTTTTTAAAATTTAATCCGTTGGTGATTAGTCTAGTTCCGCAATTTTTTAAGTTCAAATTCCGTAAGAGCTTAAAAAGATTATCTTATGGATTTTTAGACTAGTTTTTAATACTATTCGTATACTCCGAGTCGTACTCGTATTCGTATTAGCCTGGTAATCTCATGCAGAACTCGACAACTTTTAAGGCGATTATGCGGAATTCAGTATCAGCCCGCGAATTATTGTAATTTTACGAAATTTAAAATTTGTTTCAACTCGCGCTTCAATCACAATTATTCAACTGTCATTTTTTCTTGAGCCTTTTCCGAGGCTTTTTCTTAAGAATTCTTTTTGGGTTCAATTTTTTTTTTTATTTCCTTGTTATCCGATTGGGCTGAGGTGGGACCAAGGTGGGACTAAGGTGGTAACACTGAAGTGACTGAGCCCAAGTTGATTGAAAAATTTAATGACATTTTTATAGATCCGAAAACAGTTTCTAAAATCATCAAAAATCATCCTAATCAAATCGAAATCTTCGTCGAAATGAAACATATTTATATACTATAACAATAAAATTCTTAAAATAAATATGGTTGGATAAAAATCTTAATTAGCCTGTAATGATTTTCCAGAAACGAGGGATAAAACACACGTTGTGTAAAAAGTATAAAAATAAATAGCTATAAATAGACTTTTAATCGGATGTATTATTCTGGATAATAGGAAAAATTTATTTAACCCTCCGCCTGTCCTCTATATTTTTACCTCCTCGGCCTGTCCTCAGGGTCGATATCGTCCGCGTCATTTTTTAACACCTTTAAAAACAATTTTTGGCCAAAATTTTTTTTGGAGGTTTTAGATAAACAT
This sequence comes from Anagrus nilaparvatae, assembly GCA_022575985.1. NCBI lineage: Eukaryota > Metazoa > Arthropoda > Insecta > Hymenoptera > Mymaridae > Anagrus > Anagrus nilaparvatae. Next base: position 24,618,691 of record JAKSXM010000247.1, on the reverse strand, counting down.
CCCAACTAAAGATTAAAAAAGGTTTTTGGCCAAAATGTCCACTCAGTTTTGCGGAAAAAATTCCGGAGCAGCGGAAAACGAGCATTTTTTCGATTTTTGGTTAAAAATTCATAACTCCGGCCCTAATGGGTATTAAGGAAAAATATTCTAGGGTTTTAAGCTTCAGATATATACCTTCAAAAAAAACCTACCCAGATTTGGCTCCGCTGAAAAAACCATAATTATTTCGCAACCTGAAAATGGGCCTTTTTTCGAGTAAAAAAATTTTAAAAAATTGAAGGTTTTTTGGGATAAAAACCCACTTAGGGACATTAAATGTTCAAAAAAGTTATTTAAAAATATACTTCACCCTTTGTATAAGTAAAGAAAAAAAAATTTTCAAAAATTATACATGAATATTGATTGTTTATATTATGTATACAGATTGTTTAACTGTAAATTTTGGAAAAGTAAAAAAATGGATTTTTTTAGTGAAAGCGGGTCAAAAACACGTATTTTTTTATGTTACATTCATTTGTACATGAAAAAAGTATAATATATGAAGAAATTACTTCATTTGGAGCAAAAATAACAAAAATTTTTGACAACAAGAAATAGCAAAAAAACTCCCTCCGCCTGTCCTCAGGGTCGATATCGTCCACGGTCCAACTTTGCACACACGGTACGGCTAAGCGGCTAAACCAAAACTAACGCGGCTTGGCGTGTGTTCATAATATGTGCCTAAGTTTTTTTAGGTGAGGTAACCAAACATCACCCATTGCTCATGTCTGCGTTACAGCTATATCGTAAAAAGTCGGTGGACGATATCGACCCTGAGGACAGGCGAAGGGTTAATAATTTCAATAGAAATTTAAAAATAGCTACAATAAATTTTTCGTGGAATTTCAGTTTTTATTTTAATTTAAAAAAAAAATTTAGCAAAAAACTATTTAAATATTTTCACTTGATGCATGAATCAATTGATAAAGTCAATGAGCTAGATTTTTTTCTTTTTTTTAAATGTTTTCAATACATAATATAAACTCATTCATATTCACTATCAATTAAATATGAAAGATAATATAAAAACTTAACCTTATCAATAAAAAAAAAAAAAAAAAACTTTCACAACTAATCAATTATTGCACTACTATATTCTATTTTAATATCAATTAAAATAAAAAAGAGTGTGTGCTTATGTGTGTGGGATAAAGTTTAAAAATAAAACTTATGATTAATAAACAAAATCATTGAACTTGTTAATTTTCAATATCAAGAAATAAATTTTTTCAAAAATATTTTTTTGCTCCATATTTAAAAACAGCTGATTTAAATTTTAAGAATTTTAATGCAGAAGATAATTTAAAATTTTTTTTATCAAACAATTAATTTGATTGATTGAAAAACAAAGAAACATTATGCATTTCATTACTTACTATTTGAAGAAAACCTCGACGCAGCATAACACGCGTAAATTACCAATTACTAATCATCGTTTATATAAGCATGAATCATTCAATAAAAATATGGAGAAAAAAATAATTTATTATCATTATTATTATAATATGAGAATCTTTTAAAATAGCTATCTCATGTATTACTAATTCTCGACTTTATTTTTTAGTTATCAGAAATCATAAATTGTGTAAATTTTTGAAAATTATCTAATAATTTTTTTATTTCTTAATCAACCGGCAGACCGGCTTGTTGTTATCATGAAAATACATGTATTTAATAATTTAAGTGTATAAAAATTAAAAAAAATAAAATAATAATAATAATCGAAAAAAAAGAAATTGGTGGTGTCAGCCTGTTGAGAGAGCATCATATCATAAAAGAGTTGACCCACAAAAATTCGCGTAAAACTGTACTACACTAATACTATAATGTGCTATTGTAACTGTATAGTACAGATTTCTATGTATGTACACAAGCAGCCGACGTCGATATCACTTTTTTTTTTCTTCAACTTGCTGCTTTCGTTAAAATGACACAGAAAAATAGAGAAATCATAATTTTTTATTTGACTTTTTTGTTTTTAACTTAATAATTATAAGTTGTAAAAAGGAGGTCATCCTTTTTTCAATAATACAAAAATTTTACTCACCGCGACAAGGGCTGCAAGTCTGTCCTTCGTCATGGTTCTGTGCTTTTTTTATCACTCTTTTATAACTTAAATATCAAGTTTTTTAATATTGTTATCTAAAATTCTAAGATTATGGGTGGTTTTAGGGAACCTCCCGATTTTTATGTGCGCTACTTTTGGCTCTTTTTGGCTTGCCCCGCGTCCCATTCAAGAGGTGCCCTGGAAAACCAACAGCACTAGGAGTATAGCTTACTAATATGTATGAAGGTTGCACTCACAGCTTGATTAATTATTTTTATTTATTCGTTTTTGCTTAACACTCACGGATTAACACACACAATATAACACACAATTATTTCTTCTTGATTAAACTTTTTATTTTATTATTATTTTATCTTTTTTATTTGACGAAAATATTTAGGGCCGCGCGCGTACGTCGACGACGACGACGACGACGTGAGGAGACACAACGATACGGACGCGCACACACACTATCGTAAAATCGATACCGCTCACGAACTTCTCGTATATTTCTTCCTCGCTCTTTATCTCTCTCGTATACTTTAATATGTACTTACTATTATTCTGCAGTATAGCTCGCAGTGATGTAAAAGCGCAAGCGCCCGATGACGCTAAAAACCGCGAGATCCAACCACCCCAAATTCCACCTCAACACACCCCTCGCTATGGCAAAATGGCGATAGCAAGTGTAATGATAATGGTACCGTAAGATGTCGTATTTAATCAAGAAACAAAGTTATAGCTCATTTTAAAAATATTAAATTTATATAAGTTTTACCCCAAACATTCAGCGCGGAATAAAATAATAATTTTGCTAGTCATTATAATTATCACACATTTAATTATTTTATAAATTTAATTAAGTCATTTATAACTCCATTCAGAACTCTATGGTTGGCGTAATTAAGCATAAAAATACAGAAGTATACGGTTTTTAATGTTTTATTTTAATTCAATTGTAAATACTGAAAATTTTTAATAACTTCGAAACATTTTTCTTATAATTTGTTTATAAAAGTAAACATTTTGGATTGCGAAATTTGTTCCAAGTATACCATCAATATATTATTTTAAATTTCCCTCTTTAGACCCTCACCTAGAGCAAGCTCTAGAGTACCATCAGAAGAGAAATTAAGAACACAATGGGGGGGGTATACCTGCAGACTTGTCTTCCTTAAAACAAGTTTTTTTAAAATTTTATGCATAGTATACGTCACACGTACTATACTAAATTTCTGTTTTAAGGGAGACAAGTCTGCAGGGCGGCAGGGCCCTTTTTTGGGGTACCCATTTTTTGTGAGGAAGATTTTAGCAATAATTTTTTATAGTAAACCCCGGTAGTAAACAAAAAATTTTAATTAATTTTCATTATCTTTTTGTACATGGAAAAATTGTTTTACAATTTCTAAAACTTTTTTTTTAATTTATTAAAAAAAGAAATCACATTAGTCTGTGACCAGTAAAACAGAGTTCCAACGAAGCTAGACGAGCGGTATACACGTAACATTTGTCATCCTGACATTTATATTACGCGCGCCAACGGAATACATTTTATTGCAAGAAATAAGAAGCTTCAAGCTGCATTTACAAGAAATCATTTAATTTAATAGGCAAGTTAATAAAAAACTAAATTATTTATTTATAAAATATTCAAAAAAAAATTAATTTTCAATATAAAACAAATTAAAGAAATTGACACCTAACATATAAATTGGCGGGTTATACATTTTTTGCCGGTCGGTGTCATCGGCGCCATTTTTTATCCCTCTCTCCATTTGCTAGTGTTTTATATATTTTTATACGAAAATCTGTTCAGGTATTAGTGACTTTAACTGGTGTTCGTTTCCCTCACGCGCGCCCTTTTTCTTCTTGAGGTTTTTTAACGTCATTCTACTTTTTTTATTGCAACAAAGATTTATATTTTTAGGTATTTAATATTATTATTATTATTTTTTAATATATTTTTTATTTAATTTATTATAAATAAATTCTAAAATTTTATCAAAGTATTATATTTATAAAGTTCACAGTTTAATTTACCGGCGCTAAGTTGCACCTCGTGTGTATGTTGAAATTGTCGTTAAATTTTGGAGTTTAATATTTGTTTTTTTCAATTTTAAGTAATTTTTATATGAATACTTATTTTTTATTTTACAAATATCGTCTTTTTAGTTGCATTTTACATGCTTTTAAATTATTTTTTTCCAAAGATACGTTTCTTTTATTTCGTTAATTAACATAACCTTGAACTATTGAATTATTTTACAGATTCTAGAAAAAACGATTTATCAGTATGACATCAGAAGAAGTTCCCACATTCAAATGCGTTTTAGTTGGGGATGGTGGTACTGGAAAAACAACATTTGTAAAACGTCACTTAACTGGTGAATTTGAAAAGAAGTATGTTGCAACTCTTGGTGTCGAAGTACATCCACTTATTTTCCATACTAATCGAGGACCAATAAGGTTTAATGTTTGGGACACTGCAGGACAAGAAAAATTTGGAGGTCTTAGAGATGGTTATTACATTCAAGGTCAATGTGCCATTATTATGTTTGATGTTACATCTCGAGTAACATACAAAAATGTTCCAAATTGGCATAGAGATTTGGTGCGAGTTTGCGAGAGTATACCTATTGTACTTTGTGGTAACAAAGTTGACATAAAGGATAGAAAAGTTAAAGCAAAAAGCATCGTATTTCATAGAAAGAAGAATCTTCAGGTCAGTAATTTTTAATCTTTTTATTTTAAGAAATAGATTATATCATATGATGAATCAGAGGTCTTATTATTTGTGCAGACATTTATCTGTCCCTCTAATCTGAAAAATATCTTAATTACTTATTAAATAAATTTTTGTTACTAAGGAAACTAATTTGAAAATTTTCTCTATTTCAGTATTATGACATCAGTGCAAAAAGTAACTACAATTTTGAAAAACCATTCCTTTGGCTAGCCCGCAAGCTTATTGGAGATCCAAATCTTGAATTTGTAGCTATGCCAGCTCTTTTGCCACCAGAAGTTACAATGGATCCACAATGGCAACAACAAATTGAAAAGGACCTTAAAGAAGCACAAGAAACAGCTTTACCTGAAGACGACGAAGATCTATAGTTTAATTTTTTTACTTTAAAGAAAAACAGAGGCAAAAAAATAATCTGTTATACATGTGCGCGTTATAAGTTTACTATTTTTGTAAGCACCGGTGAATCTTTTTCATAATTTTTTGTCTCTTATATACTATTTTTATTAAATTATAAATTAAATAATAAATGCTTTTTGTACAATGTAGCTCTGTTTCTTGCATAAAAAAATCCAATATAATTAATAGATAAATTATTAATTTAAAAAAAAAAGAAGCGCAAGAATTGTTAATACTAAAACTTTCAGCAGAATTCTTTTATAGGTAATTTAAGGGCTAAATTTTTACTCCCAACAAAAGCTGAATGTTAGTTTTGAGCAAGTGATTGAGACAATTGTAAAATGAATTTTTTTCTTTTTTTATTCGACGTGAATGATTGTTTGTTTGATAGAAATACCTTTGGTAATTATTGTAATGTTTGAATTTAATAAAGAAACATTGCTAATTTAATAAATCTTATTTTAAAAAAAAAATTTTTTTTGATTTTAAAATACAATTTGTAAATTATTAATAAGCAAATAATAAATTGCTTTTGATTATATAAATTTATTTTATCAATTTTATTTTTTTATTTAAGGTATTTATATACCAAAAAATGAATGACACTGTAATTTTAAATAATATAAGTTCTGAAAAAACAAAAAATGGTAAGTTTTAAAGCTTCATTATCACTGATTAATTAAAAAAATTAAGGGATCTCTTGAAATTACTATACAATAAAAAATTTTTGGCGGTTTAGGCATTAGTACATTACAATATTAGAAATTCATCTTCCAGGTACTGGTAACTCAAGTAGGTTGTGCAAATTAATTAAAATAATTAATAATAAAAGCTGATTTGATCCTAAGATTCATCTATTAGAAATTTATAAAACTCATTATTTAAAACAAAATTACATGCAAATAAAGATTTTTAAAGGTACAGCTACTGAAGCAAATACCTTAAGCATAAGAAATTTGTATCCTAGATTATATTTTCATATTTTTATTTTTAAAAATGGTATATATTTTAAAATATAAAATAAAAAAATCTAATTTATTGGATAATACAAAAAAATACCTTTATAAATATCTGCAAAACTTAATATAGAATAATTAACGTCTCTTATTTGTTTTTAAAAAATTTTATTTGTTATATTAATTATTACTAATGGCTTATAAAATAATTAAAAACATATTTTTCTATTTAAAATATCGCATATGTTTACTTAATTGATACTGAGACAAATGCAATTAATTTACTTCCTTTTATAAATATATAAAGAATGTTACAACATTAATTTTTACAGAAAAAAATTTTGTGTCTTTTTAAACTTACAACAAAATTAAGTTGAAATTAAAATTATACAAAATTATAGAGTTAATAATACATAATAGATATACTTTAAGTTGTTTTATACACTGTATTTAAGCTTTCTGCTTTCTTTTTAATTTTTCAAGACCTTTTTTACCTTCGATAAGCAAATTCTTTTCTTCTTCTGTTAATTGTGGAAGTAACGATGTAATAACACCTGTACCTACAGTAACTGATCCATCTCTTATAGTAAATCTTTGTCCTTTTTCACAGCACATAGTTTTGTAAAGCTTTAAATCCAAGCTGTAATAAAAAAAATAAAATTATTGTTAATTTATGTATATAAAATGATTACTAAAAATTATAATTACGTTGCATCTTCTCCTGGCATTGCAATTTGTTTTTCTGGTATTGTTACTTGTGCAGGACAATCCCAAGTTTTACTGAAAATTTGAAGTTGTACATAATCTGTTAAAGGTTTTTTTCGTCCACCTTCTTCTTGAGTTAAAATGTAAGCTTGGGCTTGAATATGATTGTATGCTTTTACTGTTCCTGGTTTAGCCATAACCATTCCTCTTCTAACGTCATCCCTTTTGACTCCTTTTACCAGAGCACCTAATTGATCCCCAGCTTGTGATTCTTCAAGAGTTTTGTGATACATTTCAATACCAGATATTACTGTTTTGAAAGTTTTGTTGTATCCAACAAATTCTGCTTCCATGCCCTTTTTTAATTTTCCTCTTTCTAACCTACCAGAGACAACTGTACCTCTACCAGCTATAGAATATGTGCTCTCTACTGGCATTAAAAATGGCTTATCTAAATCTCGAACTGGAATCGGAACATGACTGTCTACAGCATCAAGAAGTTTTTTTATTGATTCTTTACCAATTTCTGGATTTTGACCTTCAAGAGCTTTTAAGGCGCTTCCTTTGATTATAGGTATTTTATCACCATCATATCCCATTTCTGTCATAATTTCTCTTATTTCCATTTCTACAAGATCAACCATTTCCTCATCAGCAGCGTCAACCTATATTATAAAACATTTGAAAAAACAATACCAAATATTTTATAAATATACTTTTTTTGATGCTTACTTTATTAATGAATACTACTATGTGTTCAATTCCAATTTGTTTAGCAAGAATTAAATGTTCTCTTGTTTGAGGCATAGCTCCATCAGTAGCAGCAACAACTAAAATAGCACCATCCATTTGTGCTGTACCAGTTATCATATTTTTTATGTAATCTGCATGTCCTGGACAATCTGTATGACTGTAATGTCTATTTGCAGTCTGATACTCAACATGAGCAACATTTATCGTAATACCTCTTGCTTTTTCTTCTGGAGCATTATCTATTTCGCTATATTTTTTTGCTTTGGCTAATTCTTCTTCTGCTAAAACTGAATAAATAAAAAATACAAAAAGTTAGTATATTTTCATAATGAACTTTCAATTTTGACTTTATAATATTTACCACTAGTAATAGCTGCTGTCAATGTAGTTTTTCCATGATCTACGTGACCAATGGTCCCGACATTAACATGGGGCTTATCTCGTTGAAAAATTTGTTTTTCGGAATAATGTCTTTGTGTTGTAATTGATGGTAAAAATAATCGATTGCTTAAATGCTGTTGCCGACGTTGCTAAAATTAGAAATGAAAATTTACTAACTAAAAATGATAAAATGATTTAATGAGATACAAAATTTACTTACATATTTAGCAATTTGTCTTGCAAAACTAATATGCCTAGCAGTTTGCCTAAAAACTAAACAAAAATAAGTTAGCATGGTAATTCAAATTTTTTTAATATTTTTAAAATAAAAATAACAAATGATTCCAGAACCACGCGGTTTTGACATAAGCCACAAGGGAAGAATTAAATTTTTTGATGGTTATTAATTGACTTGAAATTAGGCCTACTTGAAATCATTATGTAACTTACCTGGGTAAAGAACTGTTCTTGCAGAAACCAGAGCCATAATCTTTAACAAATTTTATCAAATAATTGAAAAATAAATACGATTCTCTCACAAATTAAATATAATAATAACAGTAATATAATTATATGGCTGTTCACACCGCAATATCACCGGGGACTGGGAGTTCAAGCACGGTAAAAAGCAGAACAATTATTACCGTGAACAAAAATTGACCTCTGTAGACTGTAGAGTGTAGAGTGCACCTATATAGACTGTAATGTTTATCAACATATGGGTTTTTTTATCTATTAAGATTGTAAATTATTAAAAACTATTTTGTAATTTTTAAAAATGTTTTTATTTCACGTGCAAATATCATGATATTTAAGTAATAAAATTTTTTCCGACAGTAGTGATAACTTGGACTCCGTAAAATTTAAAATACAATCGAATGCACAGTAGTGAGTATATGAAATATTATGAATGTTTACTTTAAATAAATTATAAGTAAAATATTTAAGTTATGCTTTTTCTAGATCTAATAATTTTTTTTTAATTCCAAGTGCTTTTACTATACCAAAGAGTATAGTCAAAGCACACAAGAATTATAAGCATTAATTGAATTTACATATTCTGCGATTAATATATAATGTAGAAAAAAAGTTTTATTTTTTTTGTAATTAAAATTACCTATATGTACTTTATAAAAATTAGGCTTCAATCTAGCTTAAACACTCAATTTATTTAATTTGAATTATTTTTGTAAATTAAATTGTTATAAACATTTTAATGGCTATATTATTATAATACATGGATCTGCACAAAAATTATTGGAAAAATACTTTTACATTCAAAAATAAATGAGTTTTTACAAAAATCAGTAAATTAAAAATAATTTAATAATTTAGCAGTTCACATCAGCATAGATGATTTAAGGTTAGTTTTATTTAAATATGCAAGATTTTATCTGAAAATTATAATTATAATATAATTTTTAATTAACCATTTAAATTTCATTTATTTTATCACCGATATTAATTTTAGGCATACCAATTTTAAAAATGTCTTCTGATTCAACAACACTAAAAAAAAGAAAAAAAGATGAATCTGAAGTAAATGATCAAAATGAGAGAAATCACAGTAAAAGAGGAAAATTATTTAATTATGATTCTGAATCTATGATTGATGCAATGAGCGCTGTTGAAAGAGGAATGACTTGCCGCAAAGCAAGTAGAATTTTTGGCGTCCCTTATTCAACACTTAATCAAAAAACCAAATTTATTGCTTCCAATAATAAAAAGTCAGGATATCAAACTGTTTTTAGCATATCTCAAGAACAAGAATTTGTGATTTGGATTCTTCATATGAAAAAAATGGGTTTTTTAGTTACAAAAAAACATTTTTTAGACAGTATTGAAATGATAGTAAAGAAAGATAACAAAGTGACCCCGTTTGTAAATAATCGACCATCAATTTCCTGGCTTAATCATTTTTGTAAAAGACATCCAGAGGTTTCATTAAGACAAAATGAGGTGCCCAGAATAAAAACAGCTGCAATTACTGAACTAGAATTAAAGGAATGGTTTAAAAGTAAATGTGAATATTTTATATCAAAAAAGTTATTAAATATAGATTCAAGTCGCATTTTTAACTGTGAGGAATCAGGTTTTTTAATGAATCCAGAGAGGCAACGAATTCTTGTTCATCATAAAAAAAAAGAATTATTTAATTTAACAACTATTGATACCAAGGTTTGCTTAACAACTTTTTTTATCATAAATGCAAATGGCCAACTTGCACCCCCAATGGTTATGTATCCAAATGAGAAAGTTCCAAGTGATACAAAAGATAAAACTCTAAAAAATTGGACTACCGGCACATCTGAATCTGGTTGGATGACAGCTGAAAACTGTTTTGATTATATTTCTAATGTTTTTTTCAAATGGTGTAAGGAAAATAATATAAAATTTCCAATAATCTTATACATGGATGGATATTCACCTTATTTATCATATCCGCTCAGCAAATTTTGTTCTGAAAATGAAATAGAATTGATACCATTACATCCTAAAGCTATTCATATATTACAGCCTATGGACAAAACAGTTTTCAAATCATTACAGGCAGCTTGGATGGCAGAAGTTAGCGATTATCATTCAAATGGTAGAAACGTTAATAAAGAAAACTTTGCTCTTATTTTGGAAAAGTCAATTGGAAAATTGGATTTAAAACAAATTGCCAGTAAAGGTTTTGCAGAGTGTGGTCTGTTTCCATTCACTGCAACTGCTATAAAATACTTTGAAACTCAAGGTCAAAATAATGTTTCAGAATCAGAAACTGTTTGCAAAGAAACTTCTTTTACAAATAGCAATGAGGATTCAGCATTGGAATTAGAAAAAGATAGCAATATAAATAAAAATAATAAAGAATCCATAAAAACAAAAACCAATAAAAAATATGTTAACAATGAAAGTAAAAATGAGATATCAAATGATGCTAATAAACAAGGCTATCTTAGAGTAAAAAATTTAGTTAAAGAAAATATTGATAAAGGAATGCTTAATTATGACAAAGGTTGTAATAAAAATGTAGAACCAAATAATATTTATAAACAAGACTCTCTTATAGCAAAAAAATTGATTGAAAGAAGTATTGATTATAAAACTTTAAATAATTTTAAAAAATCTTGTGAAAAAAATTGTTATTATGGTGATATTAAAAACAAAGGCCTATATGATTTTTGGTTGAAATGTAAAAATTGTATTGAATCAACAGAAGATAATCCAAAAAATGATGAAATATCTATTTTACCAAGTTCACCTGCGAATGAAATTCAGTTCATTGATCTTTCTTAACTATCGCACAATATTAAATTTATCATATAGTATGATAATAAAAATACGTAAAGAATGTAAATATAATTAAATATAAATTTGTTAAATTTAATAACATAATTTTAGATAGAACTGTTTTATAGAAAATTAATTTTTTTTTTATTTTTATAGTTTTTAAGTAGATAATAGTCATTTACAAAGAAAAATAAAACTTTTTTTTTACAATTTCATTCTTAATTTATATCAAATGATAAATTTTCCTTCTTTAACTATATATTATAAAAATTTCTATTCTATAATTAGTCGCTTTTTTTTTAATTCTTATAAGAATTATATATAAGCAGATACTTTGTATTATATTCTCTTGATAGTTTGTAAAAAAAAAATAATATAGTCAAAGGAGCTAATCTAAATCTAATTATATATATTGAAAGATTTCTGAAATCATTTAAAATGATTGTAAAAATTATAAAATCAAGAATTAGATTTGTTTAAATAAGTTTTGGTTACCTTAAATCTTAAAATATAAAATTTTATAGGGTAAAAATAATTTGCAAGTACTGAATGAAATTCAAATCTGATAATTTTTTTTAGAATTTTTCATTCATTCAGCCTTGATTCAGAAGAATTTATATTTAAAAGACGAGCTAAAAGATTTAGATATTGATCAATCATGATTTTGAAAAAATGTTTGCTTCTCATTTCAACTATTTTTTAAAATAAAGTCCACAATTAGGATACTTGAGGTGTTAACTATAGTGTAATAATTCAAAAAAATTTCAAGTGTTAATTTTTTTAAATTTTCCGATAAACCACGTCACGTAAAATGAAAATCTGACTTCAAATTTGGATTGTGCGTATACTTACAATAAAGTTGATAAAAAATCTTGTTTCGAGTTTTTTGTGCAAATATTTTTAGACTAAACTCTTTAGCATGGCTGATATATTTATACTATAATTTTATACTAAAATAATAATAAGTTCAATTAAATAGGGGGCTTGCATGGGTCGGAATTTTAATGATTTTTTTGCATAATTTGAAGATAGGTCAAAAAATATTAGACACGTATTTTTTTGTTTTTCAAAAAAATAATAATTAAAAAAGTGATGACGTCACGCCTACCGTATACAAATACATTGTGACGTCAAACCTCTGACGAAAATCTGGTTTTTGAACCCTCTATACCTAACTCCGTTAATTTTTGAAATTTAAAAAAATCAAAAAATACGTGTCTAATATATTTTTATGCAATTTCAGATTATGCACAAAAATTATAAAAATTTTGACCCACGCAAGTCCCCTATTCAGTTAAAATAACAAACATTATCTTTTAAAAATTATTAATTTTAGATTTGATTAAAAAAAGTTTATTTTTAAGAAGATGGTTTTAGTAGAATATAACATCTACAGATGGTTGAAATAACAAAAATTGATATCATTCATTTACCATTTGGTTTTTAAAAATTTGTTCAAAATTTTATCACCTTTTCTCAAAAACGCATATTTTGCTGGACAAAAAAAATATTTCTTGTTAGGTTTTTATAAAAGTTTTCCCTTAAAATTTTCCGATTTTAAAATCTTCAAAATATGTTTTATAGTTAAAACTAAATTAAAAAAACAATTAAAAATCATGTTAACTTTTGAGATATTTATAATTAAAAATTTTTGAAATATAGTTGGAAATTGATCGCGGATTTGAGTATTTCATAAAATTTTATAAAAGCTTGTAAGTATTGCGACTCCTCTAAAAGGTAAAAGTTTGTTTATAATTTTAAAGCAAAAGCTTTTCATTATTAATTGCATAGTTTTAATTAACTATTTTTTCAGCCACAATTTTTGTAAATCCTTATTTCTTTAAAAAATTTTAAACATTTTAATTTAAATTTTCGTCAGTTTCTCATAAAATTTCGTAAGAACTTCAAAATTAACCCATTGAATTTTCCAAGGGGTATATAATTATTCCATTTGCTTCTTCTTATTATAATTCACAGACATAATTACGTCAGCTACACTAAGAAATGTCTAGCAGACATGATTATGTGATTGTATTGAGAGGGCCTTAGTCCAAAATCTAAGCAACTTTTAAAAATAACTGCTCAGCTATAGATAAAGCTCATGCGTGAGAAATCTCAAAAACATTTGATGATTAAAATTTAAATATACTTCTAAAATCAATATTTTTTTCTTTCTAATCTTCAAAAAAATTTTCAATAGATGTGAAACACGGCCAGGCTGCTTTGCTTGAAATTTTTTTGAATTTTCAAGCAAATTGCTTTAATATTCAAGCAATTTGGTTGAATTGCTTGAAATTTCAAGCAACTGCTTGAATTTTCAAGCAAAGCAGCCTGGCCGTGAAGTTTATTAATTAAAAAATAGTTTTTTTTAAACAAAGCTTTTCCGAGCTGCTTAATTTTTCTGCATAATAAGAAGCAAATGGAATAATAATTATATACCCTTTGGAAATTTAAGATGGGTTAATTTTGCAGTTCTTACGAAATTTTATGAGAAACTGACGAAAATTTAAATTAAAATGTTTAAAATTTTTTAAAGAAATAAGGATTTAAAAAATTCTGGCTGAAAAAATAGTTAATTAAAACTATGCAATTAATAATGAAAAGCTTTTGTTTTAAAATTATAAACAAACTTTTACCTTCTGTAAATAAACCCTTTTACAAGCTTTTGTAAAATTTTACAAAATACTCAAATCCGCGATCAATTTTCAACTATTTCAAAAAATTTTTAATTATCAATATTATATTAAATATCTCAAATGTTAATATGATATGTTTTTTTATTTTATAATTATGTGTTGAAATAGAGAGAGCCTAACGGGTGAAATTAGGCATGAAAAAATCAACTTTTTTCACTGCCAGACTGCACTGAAAAATGATTCTACCTTCGGTAATTGGATTTAATCAAAAGAGACCTTTTTTTTAATTAAAATAGATAAAAAAGTCTTTTAAAAAAATGAAAAAAATATGTTAATTCTTATAAAATTTCATGATTTGCGAAGAAATAATTAAAAATATTTATTATGAAAAATTTTTCGTTTTTCACTTTTTTACAAATGAAAAATTTTCACGAACCAACATATTTTTTTTATATTTTTTTTTTAATCCAACAATGAATGCTTTTTTAATTTAAATGGCTTTCTTAAATCCATTCTAATTAAAATCAAATTTATCATAAATTATGGGAAAAATTTCTAACCAAATCTGGGTATTGGACAGAATAATTTTTTTTTTTAGCAAAATACCCATTTACTGAAAAAAGCAAAAAGAAATTTAGAAAATTTAAAGTCATTATCAGGAAAACAAAAAATGGCTGTAAAAAATAAAAAATCAGGAAATTAAAAGTTTGGGAAAAACTTGTTTTAGTTGACAAAACATTTAAAATTGACAATCAACGTTAGGGTTTACTGATGACGTGAAACTCCTTATGTAATTTTTGCAATTTATTTTGCGTAAATAAATAAATAAATAAATCCTTTTAGTTATTAGAAAATTAGAAAAAAAATTGTATTTTTCGTTACTCTATTATAAAACAAAAGTTGAAATATTTTTTGTACTAATTATACTTTTTAATTTATTCAAAAACAATTATCATAAATATTTTTTTTTTAATGATAAAATTAGAATATTTCAAGCATATAAAAACAAAAATATTACAACAATTTATCATAAATTAAAAATTATTTTGACATCTAACAAGTGGTTTATATTTAGATCTATACCTGTTGTAAAAACATCAATGTTTTTTGAAATTTTTACAATGCAAGGTATTATAATATTAATCCTTACAGACATATCTCCGGTTTCTATGAATTAATTCTACTCGAAAATGAATAGGAAGTATAGGATTTTGTCTACTAAAAATCTCCGCCCTTCTGTTCTTGCGAGTTAATAGTAAAGCATCTTAAGTCATTAGCATTGTTTTTTGATGAAAAGAAAATCTATTATAAGTAGTTTACTTTATTCTAATTTAAATTTTTCTTCATAATATTATAATCCCATTCTTCTATAATACTTCTCCCAAAAATCTTTTACTAAAAAAACTTTTCTAATTCTATACTACTTTCAGTCTTACTTCATTTCTTTTACCCTAAAGTCAAAAACTAAATTCATAAAAATAAAAAAAATTCTTAATTTTAATTGGGTATTTTTGTATTTTAAAAAAATTTTGTTATTACACTATTTTTTTTCTTTATTTTTAAATTAAATATGATTAAATATATATTTTTATTTTTCAGTGTTTAAAGCTTGGCAATAAGAGTGTTCGCAATAATAATTTAGCTAATTGAATATTGTGGTTTCAAAATGTACAGATCAAATAAGATACAATTTATTTGTGACTTGCCAAATAAAGTATTCGAAAATTTATGTCAGTTAGTTGCTGAAAATGCCTTTCAGGAACTTGCAGGTATTTATTTTTGTATTATCTGTAGAATTTTATTATACATTATTTATATTAAATTACAAATATTTTAGAGAAGATGGGTTTTTCATCTTACCAAATTGGAGTACTTCAAAAATCAGTAAATCCTATGTATGAATTAATAAATTCATGGAGCAGTGACAATCATACAATACTTGAACTTTATGCTATTTTATTAAATATGAAGCAATTTGAAGCCATGGATGTTTTAAAAGATTACGTTGATGTAAAACTTCATAGTAAAATTAAAAAATTAAGCGATGAAAATTTAAATAATAAAGAAAATCAGCCAGTATGTCAGTTAATTAATGTTAATACTTCACAAAATAATTTGACAAATTCAATGAATTTATTACAATTGGCAAGCAGAAATTTACCAGATATTTCATATAAAGAATTAGAAATTGCTACTAATAGTTGGAATCCTGAAAATATCTTAGGAAAAGGTGGTTTTGGTGTTGTTTATAAAGGTAAAAAATTTTTGTTTAAAATCAAATGTATGTGATTACAATATTTCATAATTAAATTTTTAGGAGTTTGGAAAAATACAGAGGTTGCTGTTAAAAGATTGCAAAATTCAAGTTCAAGTAAAGAAAAATCTTACAAAATAGAATTAGAGCAGTCGCTAAATGAAATTAGAATTTTGCATTCAACTCCACACAGAAATATTTTACTTCTTTATGCATACAGCATAGACAATACTTCCCCTTGTCTAGTTTATGAATATATGGAAAAAGGATCATTATATAGTCAGCTATCTAGTAATGAACCAGCTGCTTCTTTAGACTGGCAAAAAAGATTTGAAATAGCTAAAGGAACAGCACTTGGTTTACAATATTTACATACTGTTGGGGATAAACCTTTAATTCATGGAGATATAAAAAGTGCAAATATTTTATTAGATCATAATTTTGAGCCAAAAATTGGTGATTTTGGATTGGCGAAGGAAGGATCCGATAGCGAATTTTTTATTGTAAGTAATTTTCATTTTAAGAATAAAATAAGAATATATTGATGATGAGCATTTTTCACTAATTTTAATATTTTGTTCAGGTTAATAGAATACAAGGCACTAAAGCATATTTACCTGAGGATTATCTAATAGAAAGAAAAATGTCAGTTAAAGTTGATACTTATAGCTATGGTATTGTGTTATTCGAATTAGCTACAGGTTTTCCACCATCTAAAAAATTTGAGGGTACATATTTAAAAACTCATATTCAACAGTTAGATGATAAAGATATTCCTTCATTGATAGATACAAGACCTAGAGAGGGTTGTCTTAAAATTTTTAAATATTTTATACAACTTGGTAATTGGTGTTCTAATAATCAAGCAATTGATAGACCTGATATGGTAGCCGCTTATAAAAATATTTTAGCAACTGAAAAAAGCTTGTTTGCATCCTTGGGATGAATGATAATTTTATTTTTAATTGATAAATAAATAAATAAATAAATACATTAAATTGGCAATACTCGATACTGTGATAAGTAGTTAATAATTGTTTTTTATGTAAGTAAATAATTTTAAAATAATAGTTATGCAATTAAATATTTGAAAAAGTTTTTATTGTTTGTTTTTGATTTAAATGTAAAGAGAGAAATGTTTATAAAAGATTGATATATAATAACAATTTTTTTATTTTAAAAGTACCTCAGTATTTAAAAAAAAATTTTTAATCAGTTTATTAAGGTCTTAAGAGTCTTACTATTTCAAGTCATAGCGAAGTTTTTATAGAAAGAAAAAAATTCCACTTGTATTTTTTTGCATTAAATGATTGCAAACGATTGCAAACAACTTGAAAAGTAAAGAAAATTTTAAAAAAATTTAAACTGTATAAACTTATTTTAAATAATTTTTCGCTGGTCTCGCTATTCGTTGAAATTTTTACTAAAATACCCCGAGGTTGGTTATTTCCCGCGGAAATTCATTAAATTTTTTCTGATATCCGGTATTTCCGTTTAAAAAGTTCCATTTTAATCCCATTTTAAAGCTAAATATTGCAAAAAATAATTAATTAATAATCATTAAAAATTTAAATTGCAGATTTGCTTAATTCTTTAAATTTTACATTTCATATAAAAAAAATCAAAATATTACTTATTTATTTCAAAAATTATTCTATTTTAATTAAAAACTTATAAAAATTGTTATAACTTAAAAAATTTTTGTACATTTGTCATCTTTTGATTTTCCAGTTCAAAGATAAGCATTTAAAATCCCCCTCCAATACTCTCTTTTTTTATTGAAACTGTTTAGTTCCAAAATAATAAATTTTCATTGGGTGTCTACAATAAATTCTTCTCAAATACAAAGATTTTAAATAAAAGGATTTATGTTCTGTAGTCGTAAGCTGATCACGCTGATCAGTATAAAACTCAGTAATTACTGTCCGTTTTGTTCAGAAGTACTTTATTCTTTGAGTTGTTAAGAGTAAACCTTTTTCATCAGATTGAAAATTTAAAAATAAAATATTTTAGTAACTTTAACGCACGAGTTCAAATTTGTAAGTATAAAATTTATATCAAATATTATTTCCTTCGTAAAAATCATCATTTATCATTGAGTATTTTAAAATTATTTTAAAAGTATCGTTTAATTATTTAAATAAAACGTTTTCACCTTACAGTTTTAAGATTAGATTTCGTAATCTGTTCAATTTTTTTAATTTTTAAATTTTACATAATTTTTTAATTTACTTAAATTCAAATAAAAAGTTATTTTAGTAACGTGACATTTGAAATAAAAATTTTATTAAAGCATATCTAGTTAAAATTTGAAAAATATTTCAAAAAAATTTTCTTTAACGTTTAATGGTTCAGCTTAAAATTAACGTTTTCTTAAATTTCCTTGAATATTGAAAAATTAAAACCTTTGATAAAAAATTTTAATCTTTAAAATTATTTTGTTGCATGAAAATTATTAATAAATAAGTATAATAAAAAAAAAAAATAATTATTTAATAATATTTTAATAATTCAACAGAAAAATTAAAAATGAATTCTCATTGCTACGAATCTCAGCCATGTAAATTAAAAAAACTTTCTGAAAAACGCGTATTCGCAACAAATTTAGATTGTTTGGATACAATAAATTTATGGGATTTCAATAGTTGGGAATCTGAAGAATTTACTTTAAGTTCACACAAGAACATAAAATGTTTGTTAAAAGCATTTATAAAATATCCCAACCCTGGTGAAGCTAATATTTCAGTACAATTGATTTTAAAAAACCATTTTTTATTTAAATCATTAAATGTTGGTATTGGGATCGGTAGTCCTTCAGGAAATATTTTGACTGCGGAATATCAACTCGATAATTGTGAAAAATATCCAATGATTTATAGTTCTAAAAAAGAAGTTTTAATAAAAAGATTGACTGGAAAGTGTTGCAAGCATAAAAAGTTCTTCAAAAATTATTGTTTTCGTTTTTGCTCAAACTTTTTGGCTATCAAAAAAATTTTGATAACTTATGAAATCGACAATGACTTGCTAGACAATTGGCTTGATACATTACCAAAATTGTTAAATACCGGAGATTATAGTGACTTAACAATTCTTGGTCCAAATGATAAAAAATACAAAGTGCATAAAAATGTTATTTCAAATTTAAAAAGTGAACCATTAGAAGCAATGATAAATAGTGATTTTAAAGAAAAATTTACAAATGTCTTAAATTTGAGCCATGTAAGCTCAGAAGTGATTGATGAATTTTTGAAGTACGCTTATTGCGGAAAATGTGATTTATCAAAATGTGTTTTTGAGATGTACCGTTTTGCTCATTTGAATAATTTGGTGATGTTAGAAAATGAATGTGAAAATTATATGATTGATAATTTGTGTATTGAAAATCTTTTTGATTCAATTATTTTAATTCATGAATCTGATGATTACAAATTAAATAATTTAAAATTCAATATGGATAAATTTTTAAAAAATAATGAATGCGAAATTAATAATTTAGAAGTTTATATTAAAAATTGTATCAGTGATTTAAATGCAAATAACGTGCATTTAATTTATAATTTTGCTATGAAATATAATTTAGATGTTTTAAGTGATATTAAAGAATTTATTAGAATAAATAAAGTTGATGTTTTTAAAAATAAAATAATGAGACAATTGTTTTTGGATAATCCTACGTGGTTAATGGACTTTATTGATTATTGCAATTCTAATGAAACAGAAACAGCAAAGTAATTTTAAAATGTAATAAAATTTTGTAAATATTAATTATTGTAAAATTTTTTAAATTACATGTGAAAAACATAATTTGTAAATATACAATTATAAGTACGTTTTTTAAAATAAGCGCATTAATTTTTATCTTTTTTTAAGATTATTTTAAGTTTTTGTTCTTTTTTTTTAATTTTGTTAATAAAACGTTTGAAAAATACTTCTAAGCTGCAATAAGATTATTCTTAAAACAATATACCTTATACCTTAAAATTCTTTTGAAAAAAAAATATTCAAATAAGTTTAGATATGCCATCAAAACAATTTCTTTTCAAAAAAATCCCTATATTGTTAAAAAATGATACGCCCTCCCCAATATTTATAGAGAATTTTTAAATATTTATGCCGCCAACACTATGCGTATAGTGTTATTTAAAAATGTCTGCTTCTTTGTTTCACACGTGAATGTCTTGTCTCGAAATAATCATATTTTTATCTGATTAGAGAGATAAAATTATAAGATATTTTAGTAAATAAGTGCATCAAAGAATTTTCATTTTTTAAAGAATGTTATTTTATTTCAAACCGCATTGACAGTTGCATCAAAATTTTAAAAATATAGTAAAGTGTGACTTAAAAAAACAATTTATAAATTTATTCATTTAATTAGAGCTCATTGATATTGACATTCAATATTTTGTTTAAATAATTTTTTATTTAAAAAAAATGCGTTTTAATTGCTTAGTTAAAGGATGCCCTCATAAGAGGAGTGATCTAAACGTACACGGATATTTATTACCTCAAAATCAAGAACTCCGAAAAAAATGGCTACAATTTTGTTGTTATTCTGCCAATGATGAAATTGACATTCAAGATGGTTAGTATTAATAAACTTTATTTTAATACATCGATTTGAGTAAAAAAAGGGTTAAATTCTTTTCTTATAAATTTTTATACCTAATATAATTTTTTTACATAATATATGGATTACTTTATTGATTATAGTACCTAAATCGTTTTTTTAAATGTTGATCAAGAGATTTTCAAATTTTTATAAAATAATAAAAAAAGTATGATTTTATTGAAATGCCTCAAAAATTATTAAATAAAGATTTTGCTTGCATATTTAAAAATATTGTACAGTAATTATAATATCATGCAATATTCAACAATATTTTTTTCTATTACCTAGCATCTACATTATCATCAGAGTAACTTTTTTTGTTTTTTTATTCTAAACTTATCATTATAATTTTATTATTTCATAATTTATTTCAAAACAAAGGATACACATTTTTCCGGATAAACAAAAATGATAAATTATATAAAAATTAAAAAATTTTTATTATAGATTTTGGATCGATAAATAAATTTATAAAAATATTTTTTGGTCTTTTTATCATGCGCGAACTTGTCATTTTGTCCTTCTTCGCGCGGGAGAAATTGGCGGGTGAATTGCGGGAGAGGTTAAAACATAAAAAATACATAAATTAAAAAATAATACAAGCAAAAAAAATGAATAAAACCAAAATAAAACGTATCTATAGTAGCATTATAATAATTAAATTAACGGGCTATCTAGACATTAGGTAGGACAGATTGAAAGATATAATAAATCTGTTATTTTCATAGACAGACTCAATGTATAAGTCTATAATTAAGGTTATTTTGCATAAGAAATCATATTTTATTTTAATTAATCTATTGAATAAATTTTTTTTATACAAATAAAATTTTTTTCATTCAAATTTTTATTACAGGAAATATAAAATAATAAATTAGGTGGGACAAAGTGTCATTAAAAAAAAATTTAACATTTCTTAGAACTAAAGTACAATTCATGAATCGTGAATTCGTATCATATATAAATAAAATAGATTGCAATATAAATATAAAACTTATTAATTTTTAAACTGTAATATTAATAAGCAAAAAAGAAAGCTTATCAGTATAATACTGACTTTTTTCTCAAATTCTCAGAAGCATTTTGATCGTCAAAAAGTTTTTTGATATTCAATGCGTTTAAACGAAAACTATTCTTAAAATGTAAATTTCTTTAAGTTACGAAAAAAATTTTTCCACCTAAATATACTTACTCTTTTTATGATTTGTGTTTTTGTGAAAAATAATTTTATATTTTTAAAATTTTAAATTTTCTGACCGTTTATATCGTCCAGCCTGATATCGTCGAATAAAAACTACCATTTGGATTTCAATTACTCAGACAATTTTACTTTTTGGAGGCTTTTGTTACTAAGTAAGTTATTTTAGTAAATTTTAGAGATTTCTGTTACGCGTCAATCAAAACAAAAATCCATACGCTTGCAAACTTGCCAGAACTCATTTTGAGCATATTTAATTTATATAAATGAAATTAGAACCCACTCAGCTTTCTAGCCCTTTGGGTGCAAATCTGCTCAATTTAGACCCTAATTACGTCTTTTGGCCATTTCAGTTTTCAATGAAATATTTTAGTAATATGAAACCTTTTTAGAAGATTTAACAGTAAATTGTTTCTGGACATAGTCTTTATAGTAAAATTTATCGCTGAATTCAGCATTAGTTTTTACAGGTTTATCGCGGGTCTGCGCGGGTCGAATTATATCGAAATATTGTGGTCGAATTATATCGAAACGAGATACGGTTTTGCCAGAATTTTGCCACCTTCGATCGTCTGTACCTCGGACGGACTATCTCGCGTGACCCTCTTTTACGACAGGGTCTAAGGGCCACTATTTTGCGGGAGAACTGAGAATGAATTTTTTGCTATCAATCAGGTTGAAGGGGGGAATTCTGTTAAAACTACCCCTAAATGTTAAAATATTGGAAAAAACGTAATAAATTTTTTTTTTTAACATTTTGATTTGTAACCGAAAAAGTAGCAAAATTTATCGAGACATTTATATTAGAAAAAAAATGTTTCAAGCCCCCCCCCTTTCCAGTTGAAATTTTTTTTGTAATATAAGCAGAATATAAGCTACTTTTTCAGTTAAAAATCAAAAAGTTTTAACGTTTTATCAGTATTTCGACATTTAGGGTTAGTTTTAACACATTTTCACCCTCCTGAGGAGGGATGAATAAGCTTGATAAGAGTTAAAATTTAATACAACATTTAAAAATACTTGATTCACAAAAAAGTGTTTATTCAATTTCTTATTTTTGTGGTAGTTTTTACACGTTAAAATTTTTTCCAATAACCCAAATTTGAAAAGTAAACCTTATAATTTGTTAAATAATCTTGAAAAATTGGCATTTAGCTGAACATTTTTGCTATTGTTATAGAATATTATAGTTCTCGGGATAGTTTATGCTTATTTAAGAACGTTCCCTTATTTTTCAGCCACTTTGGATCAGCGACCAGATTCAGAAACTCAAAAAACCTATAGTAGTCCTTTCTCAAGTCGGAACGCGATTTCACCCCTGACCCCCTCCTCCTTTGCATTATTAGAGAATACCAGTGCATTTATTTTCTCATATCTTAGCTACTAGCTACAAATTTTAATACAACTTTAAAAAAACCCCTGTAAATCATAGATAAGTTTCAAATCATTCTTAAATTATTTAAGTAAACTGTATCACGAAAATAAATATCAGCAATAAAAAATTAATAATTAGATCTTTTTTCCGTTATTTTGGTTATTGATATCTATTAAACATACGTGTTTTAGTCCATTGCATAATTTTTTCAAACTAATTTTAGAATTAAGAAACAATTGATTTTTCAATTAATAAGCTTTTTAAGGTTGACTCAGATGGATAAAAATAGCATTTTTCAATTTAAGGTTTCTGAAAATCGAAGCTTCTGGAATCTTTGATTTTTATAGTTATTGATCAAGTTTTATGACCCTTAGAATATGAAAAAAAAATTTCTTTTATTTTTACACTCACTTAATAGCTTTAAGACCCTTAATTTTCAAGTATAATATAATAATATTTAGGTCATTATTTAACATCAATTCACTAAAGAAAATTTTTTATTTTCTAAAATTTTCCCCGAATAAATCGGTATTTTGAAAATTATAGATTAGGTAAAAAATCAAAAATCTTGAAAAATATTTTATTTTATTGTTAGAAATTGAAAATTTTTTTATTGAATTATTTTTATGTTACAGTAAATAAAATTTTTGCCAAATATTATCAAATTCTTTTCGTAAAATAGTTCATTTAAGAAAGACCTTAGCTCATTAGTGCCGGGGTGGAAGTTTACGGAAACTCAAAGAAAACACTAAAATTTTCATTAAATAGAAGGCTAAAATTCTTACCCTTTAGGTAAAATGTCGTTAAAATGTCATTCTTTTTCCAAATCCGACGTTAGTTTTGACCTACCACCCTTATACATGTCTGAAAAATAGTAGTGAAAGGGAGTAAAACGAGAATTTTGTGAAAACAACAGATAAGAGACTGTTAATGATAAAAAATATAAATAAAAAGATCAAGAATACTCCAGTCAAAATACGGGTTTGGTTATATTTTTACTGGCGAACATGAGATTTGCTTTTCTATATGTTTTTTGGGTCACTGAACACGAAAATCGGGGTCATTTCGTAAAGAAATTAGGGGCTTCACCCCTAAATTTGCAAAAAACTTCCCCAAAATGGGGTGTTTTTTACATAGTTGCACTTTGAGCGCTCAGATTCGCACCATACAAGTTTTTTGGGTCGCTGATCAAGAATTTCGACTTCTTTTTCTTAAATAATTAAAATTTCACCCCTAAATTAGCTAAAATTACCCCCGACAAGGAGGTGTTTTTGCTATTTTTGCGCTTTGCTATTTGGGCACTTTGAGCACCCAGGATATGTCCATATAGGTTTGTCGGGTCGCTAATTAAGAAGTTCGAGTTATTTTTCATAAATATTCAATATTTCACCCTTAAAGTAGCTAAAACTATCCCTAAAAGGGGTGTTTTTGCTATTTGGGCACTTTGAGCAACCAGGATATGTCCATATAGGTTTGTCGGGTCGCTAATTAAGAATTTCGACTTATTTTTCATAAGTATTCAATATTTCTTGAGCATGCATTATAAAAAACAAAAATATTAAGTTTCATTTATTCATTTTTACCTTCACTATAATAATTTATTTTTCAGGTAAGTATTAATTATTTATAAAAAAATAACAAATTTTTATTGATCAGCGGCCAAGCGACCTGAATGGACATAATCGGGATGCTTTAAATGTGAAAATAGTAAAAACACACTTTTTAGGAGTGTTTTAGCTGTTTTATGGGTGAAATATTGAATATTTATGAAATAGGAGTCGAAATTCTTGATTAAAGACCCACAAAACCTATACATACATTTCCTGGATGCACAAAGTGCGAAATAGCAAAAACATCCTTTTAAGGGGTATTTTTAGCTAATTTAAGGGTGAAATATTGAATATTTATGAAAAATAAGTCGAAATTCTTGATTAGCGACCAAAAAAACCTATATGGAGATATCCTGGTTGCTCAAAGTGCCCAAATAGCAAAAACACCCCTTTTAGGGATAATTTTAGCTAATTTAAGGGTGAAATATTGAATATTTATGAAAAATAAGTCGAAATTCTTGATTAGCGACCAAAAAAACCTATATGGAGATATCCTGGTTGCTCAAAGTGCCCAAATAGCAAAAACACCCCTTTTAGGGGTAGTTTTAGCTAATTTAAGGGTAAAATATTGAATATTTATGAAAAGTAAGTTAAAATTCTTGATTATCGACCCAAAAAACCTATATGGACATATCCTGGTTGCTCAAAGTGCGAAAATAGCAAAAACACCACCTTGTCGGGGGTAATTTTAGCCAATTTAGGGGTGAAATTTTAATTATTTATGAAAAATAAGTCGTAATTCTTAATAAGCGACCCAAAAAACCTATATGGACATATCCTGGTTGCTCAAAGTGCGAAAATAGCAAAAACACCCCCTTGTCGGGGGTAATTTTAGCCAATTTAGGGGTGAAATTTTAATTATTTAAGATAAAGAAGTCGACATTATTGATTAGCGACCCGAAAAACCCGTATGGTGCGGAGCTGAGCGCTCAAAGTGCAACTATGTAAAAAACACACCCACCCATTTTGGGGTAGTTTATTGCAAATTTAGGGGTGAAACCCCCATTTCTTTACGAAATGACCCCAATTTTCGTGTTCAGCGACCCAAAAAACATATAGTAAAGAAAATCTCATGTTCGCCAGTAAAAATACAACCCCCCCCCCCCCATATTTTGACTGGAGTAGAAATATCATTTTCAAATGTAAGATTTATATTTTGTAAGGAAAAAATGTGACTATTTATCTTATAGGATAAGATCTCCACCCTTATCTTGTGAATAGGAGAATCCCAGTTTTTAGTAGAATCCCATTAGTTAAATTCGCTACTGATCCGAATTTAATGTTGGCATTGAGATACAACCGTAAAGTTTTAAAAATAGCTAAATGTTTATAAATCTGATTGTTCTACTGAATCGATAAGAAATGTTATTTGTAAGGTAAATTTCTTTGGGCATTTGAAATAAGGGCAATTGGGGTAACCGAGGACAAAAAATCGTATATGTCCCTTGGTTATTTAAAAAAAATGCTCCAAATCACAGTTTACCATCCGAAATGAAGCCGATATTTACGTGTAATTTGGGCCATTCTTTATTTTTCTGACCATTGGTGGTAATATAATATAAATTTCAGCATAAATTTGAAAGTTTATTCAAAATTTATGAAATTTAGCAAATAGAGAGTTGTACATTTTATGATTTTTGGTTTCATAATGTTAAATAAAAATATATATTTTAAGTAATATGGACAGTTTAAAATAAAAAATTAATAATGAATATAAAAATTTTTCAGCTCATATATGCTCTAGGCATTTCGAAAGGAGCGCCTACACATTTCAGTCGAAGCACTTTCGTAATTTTGGTGCAAGGACTCGACGGTTGAAACGTTTGGCAGTTCCTACATTACGTGTTTCAGAGGAAACAGAAAAACTTTGTCCTACACCTTCGAAAATTGTAGAAGCAGATTTCAGTGATGATGAAGAATTCTTAAACAGTATTAGATTAAGTGAGGAAGATGAATCACCACCAAAAAAGAAAAGAAAATTGTTACACAATCCACAAAAAGATGAAATTGAAAAGCAATTACAGAATCTAACGAGAAAATTAAATAAAGCTAAAGAAGAAAGAAACAAACTTATAAGTCAACGAAAAAAATTTGTTGATCACGTACTTGGGATGTTGCAAGGAATCCCTATTTCTACATCACTTTTGGAAGCTCTTAATTAAGTTTTTAAATTTAATTCTATATAAAATTTTTAATTTATTTTTTTTTATAGTTATAAGATTTTAATATTTGTTAATATTGAACAATATTAAGATTAATATTTTTATTTTTATAGTTCTAATTTTCAGTTTAGAAGTTTTTTGTATATATTAATTATATAGGCATTTTTTTAAAGAATTTTCTTTAGTTACAGTTAAATCTCTTATTATTTTGTTTAGTTACGTTTTATTTTATTAATTTAAAGAGTTAATAGCATGTTCTCATTAAAAAAACTATTTAAAAAAAAAAAAAAAAACAAATAGTTACAAACTTGAATTAAAGTTTTAATTGATCTAAAGCCAATATTTTTAGTCAAATATTTTTACTTATTATTTTTTTTTAAGTATACTTTAAGAGTTTTGCGTAAGTGTCATTTTGTTTTTAAAAAATTGATTTTTTTTATTTTTTAAGCTTTTTTTTTTATCTTTTTTGGATCAGGGGAAAGTTTTTCCACTATCGAAAATTTTTTCAAAAAAAAACGCAGTCAAGTTTTTAATTAAATTTAAAAACTTTTCTTGCCAAATTATTTTAAGTTTAACAAAGAAAGTGGAAAAACTTTACTTGGATTAAAAAAAAAAAATTTCTAAAAAATAAAAAATACATTTTAAAAAACAATTGGTGGATACTCAGTACTTTTGCTCAGTACTCTGTCAAGTTACTGGTTAAAGTAGTTTTTAATATGAACAGATGTTAAGTTGTTAAGTTATTAAGTTTTGGTTATTATTACAAGGGTGCCAAATATAAAATAAAATCATAAGATTTCATAATCTTTAATTAAATAACTATAAGTTTATAGTATAAATCAACTTAATAATTAGGTAACTAAGTTACTAATGTTACAAATAGTTTTATAAGTGTAACATAAAACGAAATTAAATATTTTATTTTTTGACTCTTTTTTCTACTTTAATGTATTAAATATTTCTTTAATTATTGAACTTTAAGTTTATTTCTTTATTTATTCACTACTTTTTAAAAATACTATGCAAAGTAAGCTTCAAGATATTTAAATACTAATATTAGTATATTAAAATAAATAGTACGTTAAGATTATTCAATATTCAATACTACATCATAGATTATAAATTTGTGAGTAATAACTTAAAATTTGGAAGTAAATACACGAATTATTATTCGTGGTTCCAATTTTCTTGAATCATCCTTAATCGCAGTTTATCAAATGCGACAGACTCGTTATTCATTCAAATTTCCCTACATATTCGCAGGTGTATTCCACTCACAAGCTAAGTATATTTGCAAGATTAAATAAATCACATTTTCCATTTATACATAATATAATATACTATGACTATTCAAAATTTTTTAGTTTTTAGCTTATTGTTTTTTGGGTTTACATATTATTTTAATTTTTCTTATCAGACGTTTTTTCTTGCTACTGACGGAGAAAAATAATATACGACCCGTGTCCATAAATAAAGAATGCCCCAAATCGCAGTTTACCATCCTCAGTTTCGCCTCGGAGGGTAATTTACGAGCGATTTGGACCATTCTTTATTTTTCTCGCCATGTGTCGTAATATACTATTATTCTACCTTGAGTAAGTATCAGTAGTTTAATCCATTGCTTGTTTAATTTTGATTTCCATGGTCTATATATTTGTTTCTAATAAAATCTTATAATTTTTAAAGAATTTGTTCATAACTTTTCAACAATTTTATCCAAATAGAGTCTTATTAAAGAATTAAAAAAAAAAAATAAAACCAACATAAAAAAAGAAAACAATAAAAATAATAAAGAATGAAAAAAAAGAAGAAAAGCAAAGTCTGTATATCAAAGATTTTCCCTGTGAATTTTAACGGTTATTCTATATTTTAACACAATACAAAACAGTATAAAATACAGCATAGATGCAAATGACATAGAAGATTTTAAAATCTTGAACGCGTTTTACACAATACCGTTTTTATAATTCAAACTTATATTATTATATAAAATATACGACATTTTTAGATGATTTTACTTGAACATTTTATTTTTTTCTTTAGAAATATTCAAACGGACAGCAATATTAAGATTAATTTAAGTTTTGAGAACGCAAACGGACTATTAAATAATAATACAACTATTAAAATAAAATATAATGAAAGAAAATAAAGAAAAAAAATAATGTAATTCATACTATCTAGGTGACTTGTGCATATAATTTTTTTATTTTTTTTTATTTTCTTATAAATAAAGAAATGAATTGAATATTTTAAATTGCATACTGCATTTGCAGAAGAAAAAAATAATAAAATATTTAATTTCGTTTTATGAGAATACTATATTATGAGAAAGTTTACGTACTAAATAAATATTTAATATTAGATTTGATTTAATTTTATTTATAAATGGCATTTGGTAATTATAAAATAAAAATCACATAGTGTAGAAATAAAAATGATTTTTAGAATATTTTAATTTACATTTAAATTAAATAGTTTAACGTATATCCTTCGTAATGATAAAATGAAGATGATAATAAAAATATTCTCCACATCCTTTTATTTTAATAATATTTTCACGCTGTACATGTGTGTTTATTTTTAATACGTTACACGGATCTTTAATAAACGAGTACAAATTATTTATTATAATACTACTATTATTATACTCTAATAATTGTAATCTCTTTATAATCTCTTTTATTATAAAAAATTGCTACTGCTGTATTTTTTTTTTTTTTTTAATAAAATTATGTATTATTACACGAAATTAATTTGCAATGAACTAGAAAAATATAAATATTATGTATGTATAAGTGATACAAATGTGAGAAATTTTAAATAATGCCTGCTCATTGTTTAGTATGTAATTTTTAAATTTATAATTTGCAATTAAATAATATAGTAATTTTGTGTATTTTTTAAATAAAAATATGTGATTGTTACATTGATACTATTATGTCAAAAATTAGGTTAAGAGAAACTTCATTAAAGATGTTATTTAATTATAATATTTTAGTTAGAAATTATTTATTTATTCATTTATTTAGTTCAATCCTTCCTACATATTCTCAAATGTTGTTATATTATTATTAATTTATGATGATAATAAGGCCTTGTTTCCTTGTCATATTTTCTTTGTAATACCTTTGAATATTTATTGTGCCAGCTAGTTTCTTATAAAATTTTACAGGTGAGCCAATTAATTTTTTAAAAATATTTTTAGGCTTAAATAAAAATTAAATTTACGTTGATCCTTTATCGATTTTTTATTAGAAATAATCAATAATTAAAAAATAACATACTAAATTTAAGTTTTTACTATCGAAACTCTAGGTTATTCAAAGAGTGTTCATCAAAGTGCAAGAATTTTGCAAAAAAATTTAAAAACTAATACTTTATTAATATTTTATATTGAATTTTATTTTTCATTGCTTCTTCATGAGCGTATATTTAAATGTAATAAATTAAAAACATTCTCGAAATCATATGTGCATTTCTACGAGAAAGTGCGTTTTATGAGCACCAAAAATGAAAAAAAAAATGGCGAGGCCGCGACTACCACCATGATTTTCTGGTATTTTGGACCCTATGAAAGGCAAAAAAAAAACGAAATCGACGATGGATGCCAAAAAAATTTTGCTACTTTTATGTCAGAATCCGTGTTTTTCGTATCTGAGCTACCCCAAATTTTCAAAATAACTTTTTAGGTAAATAAAATTTAAAAAAATTGATATAAAAATCTGATTGACACGAAAAAACCACTCCAGAAGAAAAAATAAATTTTTCTTTTTACGATGAAATTTAGCCAAGTTATCGTCAATTTAAGATTTTACTCAAATTCGTCTTAAAAAGGATATTGAAAAATGTCTGTTTCTGAAATTAAAATACGAATTATTTGCTTGATTATTATGGTAAAGTACTAAAATTTTTTTTTAAATCGTTTACTTTTTCTCTGGGTATTCATTTCTTCAAGAAAAAAAATCATTTTTTTTACCACATTTCAACTTTTAGGTCAAAAGCGAATGAAAATCTGTGTTAAATAAATTTTGCTAATTACAGTTTCCAAAGATTTCTAACCTAAAAATTAAAATTTTGACAATAAAAATGATTTCTTTCTTGAAAAAATGAATACTCCGGGAAAAATTAATCGATATTTAAAAAAAAAATTATTATTTTACGATGAAAATCAAGTTAGTAATGCATATTTTAAGTTCAGAAACAGACTTATTTCAATAGAATTTCAATCATTTTTAAGTCAAATTTGAGTAACATATTAAATTGACGATATCTTGGCTAAATTTCATCGTAAAAAGAAAAGTTTTTTTTTCTTCTGGAGTGGTTTTTCCCTGGAAATTAGATTTTTTCATCTAATTTTTTAAATTTTATTTACCAAAATGTTATTTTAAAAATTTGACCTGTTACGAAAAATACGGTTTTTGACATAAAAGTGCCAAAATCTTTTTGACATCCATAGTCGATTTCGTGTTCAAGTTTTTTTTGCATTTTTGGTGCTCATAAAACGTATTTTCTCGTAGAAATGCACATATATAGACATTGGCAAAGTGTTTTTCTTTTTTCTATTAAACAAAAATTAATTGTATTTTGTAGGAAAAATTAAATATTATATATAGGAGGTAAAATTCATGAAACGGTCATCTCTGGTCAGGTTGACCTCTCAAAACTTATCCGCGGGTTTACGGGGGGCTTCATGCATCTAAAATATGAATTTTCGGCGAATTTCAGCTCATTAGGTCTCAACCTGCTCGAGTACGCCCGATCAAACTTTTTTGGTGTTACTCAATTTTTTTAGTCGTTTTTTGAAAAAATCTCTAGGAAACACACATATAAGCTTTAAAAACATTTTTTCAGTGAAGATCCTGAGTAAAATTTAACGCTGAAGATTTTTGGGAAAATCTCGAGAAACCCTGGAGCAATCGGAACCGCAATGTTTGCCGCGCTCTAACTAGAACTGAAGTATCTTCAAAAAAATATACTTTTGGATAAAAATTTTAGTAATTTAGTAATTTTTAAGCCCTTTTTGATAAAAAATAAATTTGTCCATTTCTATTGGCTACAGAAAAAAGGATTGGGGGTAATAAATAAATAAATTTTACAGTAATTTCATAAACTTAAAAAATTTTGTGAAATTCATGTTGCAAATTTTTATATATACTCTTATTTAGTAATAGCTCATATGTTTAAAATTGTCTAAATAAGAATAAAAAAAAAATGTTTTTTAATGATATATACTTAATCTCATGCATATATAATTATAAGAAAGAATAAAGAAAAAATAAAATAAAAATTAAATTATCGAGTTACATTGCAACGCATTGCAAAAAGTTTAGTATTTTACATTAAACGGTAATTGTAATACGCTTTCAACGTTTGTTGTCTGACATAAGATTTAAGTTGTATGTATAAAATAAAAGGGAATACTTTATTATGTAAAGAAAAAGAATAGCCATCCAGTAAATGCATATATAGAATGATAATACTGGAGTAAAGGAAACTCGCGAACGGGACATCCTTATAGTTTATATTTATAGCATGCATGTCGAACCGTTAAATGTCACTAGTTGTATTTATACGTGTATTTTCACGTTTCTGCGTATCTGAGTAATCACGCTTATATCAAGAAAATGTGAATTTTTCTACTTATTTATTTTTTTGTTTTTATTTTTATCTTACAGTAAACGACTATATCGTAAGGATCAAGATTGAGATAATCGCCTGTGGAGTTAATTTTATGCATCATACTATTTCTCGTGAATTGATGCGCATATAATTCAGATTTAATTATGATAATTATTTAATCTTGTGGTTACATGTATGAGATAGAGTTTTTACATGTTTGTTTACGGTTGAACTAAACTTTAACTTCTGGATACCTAGAATAATTTTTCTTATTATTTTTTTTTAATTTTGAGTCAAGATAAAAATTTGATAGCTGTATGCACATTTCTTCTGTCAAATAAACGATCATAATGCAATGAAGTACTTACATTAAATAGCACAAATTACCTTCTGGTAATCTGTATTAAGTAGTAAGTACGTATCTGGTACGTACCAAAAGTATATATAACTGAAGTATGTAATTTTACTCAAATTCGGTACGTAAAATAAATGCTTCTTGAAAGAAAAAAATGCTTTTGATTGCTTAATTCTAGTTTAACATTGAAGGTTTCATGGTCTTCTCTTTGAAAAAAAAGCATTTAGTAGAATCAATAGTAAATGTTTTATATAAATTAAAAAAAAAAAAAAAATTACAAATAACTGTTAAAAATACACGGCCAGGCTGCTTTGCTTGAATATTCAAGCAATCAATTAAAACAGATAAAAAAGACTGTAGGAAAGCTTAAATTTTGCTCCCCTCCCTTTTTTTTAAGAGTTATTTGTTTTTATTAAATTTTATAATTTAGTGATAAATTTAAAAAAAAAAATTAATATTATTTATTATGTGTCTAGCAAGGGGAGTTCAATATATTTGGAACACCAAATTTTATTATATTGAAAAAAAATGTCGGCCACCCTTCGTTCATTCCAATGGGCCTTCTGGACCTAGAAGTGCAGGGCTCAATGTTACAAAATAGGGTTTTTGGTAATTTTCAAAGAAACGCTAAAACCTCACAAGTTAACCAAAACTCTTCTAGTTGGTCTCATTTTTTTGGTGTAAAGTCAACTTTCAAACGCCGTAAACCGCAATTTTTATCACTAATTTTCTCACCAATGAAGCCAATTAACCAAATGGCCATTTTTCGCTAAAAATGACCAATTTTTAAATTGGTACCAAATTCGTAATTTCTGACAAAAAGGGTTTTATATGTCTCGAAAAATTTCTACAAGCTTCTAGTTTTCAAAAATTCTTTACTCGTCTCATTTCCTTGAGTCGTTTTTAAGAATTAAAAAAATGAGACCAATTAGAGTTTTGGTTAACTTGCGAAGTTTTAGCGTTTTATTGAAAATTACCAAAAA
Source organism: Anagrus nilaparvatae (assembly GCA_022575985.1). Classification (NCBI taxonomy): domain Eukaryota; kingdom Metazoa; phylum Arthropoda; class Insecta; order Hymenoptera; family Mymaridae; genus Anagrus; species Anagrus nilaparvatae. The sequence continues at coordinate 24,584,585 of JAKSXM010000247.1, read as the reverse complement.
ACCCTATTTTGTAACATTGAGCCCTGCACTTCTAGGTCCAGAAGGCCCATTGGAATGAACGAAGGGTGGTCGACATGTTTTTTCAACATAATAAAATTTGGTGTTCCAAATGTATTGAACTCCCCTTGCTAGACACATAATACATAATATTATTTTTTTTTTTTAAATTTATCACTAAATTATAAAATTTAATAAAAACAAATAACTCTTAAAAAAAGGGAGGGGAACAAAATTTAAGCTTTCCTACAATCCTTTTTATCTGTTTTAATTGATTTCTTGAATTTTCAAGCAGCTATACTTTTTGCTTGAATTGCTTGAAATTTCAAGCAATTCAAGCAAATGCTTGAATATTCAAGCAAAGCAGCCTGGCCGTGTATAGAAATAGAAACAAGGAATGAAAAGAATCACATTTGTGGTTAAAGTTAATGTTTATTATGCAAAAAAATTTTAAGTTTTGGAGATTGAAGATCTTTTAAGAAGGGGCCCATAGGACATTTCCAAATTCATGATTAGGGCAACAAAACTTCTAGAGTAGAAAATGTAGTAGAGTAATAAGTAGAAAAATTTTTTGGGTGCTTTGAGTGAAAAAACGAATTTTTTTTTAATGAAAATATACAATGAAAAACTACAAATGCATATAGCTGTGTGTAGCTATTTAATCTTAAAAATGTAACATTGTATCGTGAAAGTAAACTCAAATTATTTGATATTCAATCGCATTTAATGTTTCATTTAATCAATTTAATCTAATAACATATATTTATTTAAAGCTCTTCACGATCTCATATATTATTTATGTAAAATGTTTATATGAGCAATTATACTCCAGTCAAATCACGGGGAAGGGGGGGGGGGGTGGTATTGTTTGTGGCCGCCACCAGATTTGGTCTACTATAGGTTTTTTGGGTCGCTGAACACGAAAATCGGGGTCTTTTCTATGCGCAATTGGGGCTTGACCCTTAAATCGGGCAAAACTGCCCTTAAAAAGGGCATTTTTGCTGTATTCATTGTAAGCCATTGAAATTTGGTATACGGGGGTTTTTTAGGTCGCTGATAACGAATATTGCAGTTACAACTGTGGAAAATTACCCCTTCACCCTTAAATTGGGCAAAACTGCCCCTAAAAAGGGAATTTTTGCTGTATTCACTGTAAGCCTTTGAAATTTGGTATACGGAGGTTTTTTGGGTCGCTGAACACGAAAACCGGGGTCTTTTCTATGCGCAATTGGGGCTTGACCCTTAAATCGGGCAAAACTGCCCTTAAAAAGGGCATTTTTGCTGTATTCACTGTAAGCCTATGAAATTTGGTATACGGGGGTTTTTTGGGTCACTGATAATGAATATTGCAGTTAAAACTATGAAAAATTACCCCTTCACCCTTAAATTGGGCAAAACTGCCCCTAAAAAGGGAATTTTTGCTGTATTCACTGTAAGCCTTTGAAATTTGGTATATGGAGGTTTTTTAGGTTGCTGATAACGAATATTGCAGTTATAACTATGAAAAATTACCCCTTCACCCTTAAATTGGACAAAACTACCACTAAAAGGGGTGTTTTCACTACTTTCACTCTATCCCTCCAAAATTCGACCTATTAGGGTTTTTTGGGTCGCTGATCACAAAAATCGTTGTCTTTTCAATTAAAACTTAATTCTTCACCCTTAAATTAGCCAAAACTACCCCTAAAAGGGGTAATTTTGCAACTTTCACTCTAGCCCTCCAAGATTTGGTCTAATAAAGGTTTTTGGGGTCGCTGATCACAAATATTGAAGTTATAACTATGAAAAATAACCCCTTCACCCTTAAATTGGCCAAAAGTACCCCTAAAAGGGGTGTTTTTTCTACTTTCGCTCTAGCCCTCCAAGATTTAGTCCTAAAGGGTTTTTTAGGTCGCTGATCACGAAAATCGCGTTTTTTTCAATTAAAAATTAGGTCTTCAGCCTCAAATTTGCTAAAACTACTCCTAAAAGGTTTGAAAGGTATAAACAAATGAATCATACATTTTACAAGTTATCTTATTTATAAAATAAAGGTAAGCAAATGTTTTATCAAATGAAAAATTTTTCAAAAATTAAAAAAAAATTTTTTTGCATTAAACAAAACTTTTATTATGCCTCAAAATAACCCTTCAAGGGGTGTTTATTGTGAAAAGCGACCTAAAAAAGCCTATTAGACTAAGTCTTAGAAGGCTAGAACGAATATAGCGAAAGTGCCCCTTTTAGGAGTAGTTTCGGCTAATATAAGGTTGAAGAGTTACGTTTTAATTGAAAAGACATCGATTTTTGTGATCAGCCCTTTTTAGGGGCAGTTTTGCCCGAATTAAGGGTCAAGCCCCAATTGCGCATAGAAAAACCCCGATTTTCGTGTTCAGCGACCCAAAAAACCTATAGTAGACCAAATCTGGTAGCGGCCACAAACAATACCACCAAAACCGTGATTTTACTGGAGTATTATTTTAAAAGTGGTACTTAATTTGAGCCTGGAATCGTAATTTTTTTTTTTGAGGGCACATCGTATGACCCGTGTTTTCAGGTAGTTTGAACCTTCAGAAAACCGAAAAAAATCGTGAACAAGAAATCGGCGATAGGTGCCAAAAAGATTTTTTCACTTTTATGTCAAAAACCGTGTTTTTCGTATCTGAGCTGACCCAAATTTTTAAAATAACATTTTAGGTAAATAAAATTTTAAAAAAATATATAAAAAATAGAAAAAAAATCTGATTGCCAGGGAAAAACCACCCCAGAAGAAAATAAAACTTTTCTTTTTACGATGAAATTTAGCCAAGTTATCGTCAATTTAAGATTTTGTTCAAATTCGTCTTAAAAAAGATTGAAATTTTATTGAAAAAAGCCTGTTTCTGAACTTTAAACATGCATTACTCGCTTGATTTTCATCGTAAAATAATAAATTTTTTTTTAAAATCGATTGATTTTTCCCTGGCAATTCATTTCTTAAAAAAAATATATGTAACTTAGTGTCGCACTCAGTTTTGATCCAAAAAAGTAATTATTAACTTTTACAAATTGTTTAAACAATTTAAAATTGTTTAAATAATTAATCTAAAATGTTAAACATTAAAAATTTATATACTGTAAGTTAAATTATATCAGAAAGTTTTGCTTAACTCACAAGCTTTGAACATTTACAACTCGATTTTGCTTAATTTTGGGCTGATTTTGCAATAGTTTTCGCTACTTTCGCTCTATCCCTCCAAGATTCGATCTAATAGTGCTTTTTCGGTCGTTGATCACAAAAATCGATGTATTTTCAATTAAAACTTAACTCTTCACCCTTAAATTAGCCAAAACTACCCCTAAAAGGGGTGTAAGAAAGTTATCTTATTTATAAAATAAAGGTAAGCAAATATTCAATCTTTCATTTATTTATAAAACTCACCCCTTTGCTTATTAATGACACCCCCAGGGAGGGTTGCATTGGCTAGTCAATGCTTATTTAACTTTAAATCTTTTTTTGAAAATTCTAGTAATAATTTTATATGCTAAATAAAAACTTTTTTGCATTTGGGAAGAACTTATAAGAATTATTTGAAAATTTACCCCACTTTAGGGGTTGATATCTCGTTTCATAGGGGTTGTATCAAAAAACGGGATCGGGAAATGAAAAGAGCGACCCGAATGAGTAACTAGATGAATAACAATTATTATTTGAATAACAATAAAGTGCTACTTAATTTGAGCCTGGAATCGTAATTTTTTTTTTGAGGGTATATCGATATGACCCGTGTTATCAGATAGTTTGAACCTTCAGAAAACCGAAAAAAATCGTGAACAAGAAATCGGCGATAGGTGCCAAAAAGATTTTTTCACTTTTATGTCAAAAACCGTGTTTTTCGTATCTGAGCTACCCACACCGTGCTTGAACGTACCGGAAAGTTGACCTAAAATGACGACAAAATCGGCTTGGGCAGAATTTTAATATATATTTTTTTACGTCGATTCCTTCCTACTAGAAAATCCGAGCTGCTCGTCTGCCCGACTTTCATGGGACCTATAATTGCATATTTTAAGTTTTTTTAAATTAATGACTTAAATTGCCGCCAAAATTTTATTTCTTCATAAAAATAACTTCTATAGGTCTCAAAAATTTTTTACAAGCCTCACGCTTCCAACAATTTCTTACTCGTCTCTTTTCATTGATCTGTTTTCAAAATATGATAATTTAAAGTCAGAGTCCCAATTTAAGAATTTTTAAAAAAAGTCATTTTTATCATTATCTTTGAAAAACTATATCTCGGAAACAATTCAATAATTCAATGAAAAGAGACGAGTAAAAATTTTTTAAAAAATTTAAGCTTATAGAAAATTTTTGAGACCTATAAAACAAATTTTTATGAATAATTATAATTTTAGCAATAATTTAAAAATTGGTCATTTTAGGCTAAAAATGGGCCTTTAGTTTATTTACTATAACGATGAAAGAATTAGTGTTATAAAATTGCGGTTTACGGGGCTTGAAAAGTTACACTTACACCAAAAAAATAAAACTAACCAGAAGTTTTTTTTGCCGTTGAACCAATTAAAGCCCCAGTGTAATAATGGTCTACTTGCAATGACTTCAAATATTAGAATAGGTTTTCCTTAAATAAAATATTAATTTATTATAATATATAATTTCATTTAGAAAAATTTATTATTATTAATATAGTAAAAATTTTATTTGCCTTTGATTATATATAAAATAATTTCGTCTTTACAAATAATGGTAATTTTTAATTTTATTAACAAAAAAATATTACATTTTATTTTATCTTTTATTAATTTTATTATTCACTAAACTTGTAAGATTTTTGTGCAGTTTATAATGGTTTATAACTATACATATGTTTTTTAAAAGTTTTTTTATTTTTTTAAATATATATTTAATATAGAAAAAGTATTAGTCGCTTCAATTATTTTACATAATATTTTTCAAAGGGTACTAAAATACTTTAAATGATTACTATTTTTTATAAAGACAAATTTATTTTATATATAATCAAAAACGCAAATAAAATTTTTATTGTATTAATAATAATAAATTTTTCTAAATGAAATTATATATTATAATAAATTAATATTTTATTTAAGGAAAACCTCTTCTAATATTTGAAGTCATTGCAAGTAGACCATTATTACACTGGGGCTTTAATTGGTTCAACGGCAAAAAAAACTTCTGGTTAGTTTTATTTTTTTGGTGTAAGTGTAACTTTTCAAGCCCTGTAAACCGCAATTTTATAACACTAATTCTTTCATCGTTATAGTAAATAAACTAAAGGCCCATTTTTAGCCTAAAATGACCAATTTTTAAATTATTGCTAAAATTATAATTATTCATAAAAATTTGTTTTATAGGTCTCAAAAATTTTCTATAAGCTTAAATTTTTTAAAAAATTTTTACTCGTCTCTTTTCATTGAATTATTGAATTGTTTCCGAGATATAGTTTTTCAAAGATAATGATAAAAATGACTTTTTTTAAAAATTCTTAAATTGGGACTCTGACTTTAAATTATCATATTTTGAAAACAGATCAATGAAAAGAGACGAGTAAGGAATTGTTGGAAGCGTGAGGCTTGTAAAAAATTTTTGAGACCTATAGAAGTTATTTTTATGAAGAAATAAAATTTTGGCGGCAATTTAAGTCATTAATTTAAAAAAACTTAAAATATGCAATTATAGGTCCCATGAAAGTCGGGCAGACGAGCAGCTCGTATTTTCTAGTAGGAAGGAATCGACGTAAAAAAATATATATTAAAATTCTGCCCAAGCCGATTTTGTCGTCATTTTAGGTCAACTTTCCGGTACGTTCAAGCACGGTGTGTACCCTAAATTTTTAAAATTAATTTTTAGGTAAATAAAATTTTAAAAAAATAGATTAAAAAATCGGATTGTCAGGAAAAAACCACTCCAGAAGAAAAAAAAACTTATCTTTTTACGATGAAATTTAGCCAAGTTATCGTTAATTTAAGATTTTGCCCAAATTCGTCTTAAAAAAGATTGAAATTTTATTGAAAAAAGCCTGTTTCTGAATTTTATACATGCATTACTCGCTTGATTTTCATCGTAAAATAATAATTTTTTTTTTTAAATCGATTAATTTTTCTTTGGAAATTCATTTTTTTAAGAAAAAAATCATTTTTATTGACCAAATTTCAATTTTTAGGTCAAAAACTGTGTTGAGTAAATTTTGCTACTTACAGTTTTCAAAGTCTTTTGACCTAAAAATTGAATTTTGGTCAATAAAAATGATTTTTTTTTAAAGAAATGAATTGCCAGGAAAAAATTAATTGATTTAAAAAAAAAATTATCATTTTACGATGAAAATCAAGCGAGTAATGCATTTTTAAAGTTCAGAAACAGGCTTTTTTCAATAAAATTTCAATATTTTTTAAGACGAATTTGAGCAAAATCTTAAATTGACGATAACTTGGCTAAAGGCTATGCCCGAATCTATATAGTGAATCGGCCCATGAAAGATATTTAAAAACTAATTGTATTAGGTCAAAGTATACCTAAAAAAAATAGGATCCTGAAGTTTTCAGACCTCCAGATGCCTTCAGCGCCTATTAATGACAAAAAAAAAAGGAAATTTTTAGCGACTTTTTAGTCGACTTTCTGATACTCCCGTGGTAAAACGATTCTGTCAAAATGATCTTGCAACCTCTCATTCAAAAGGTTAGACGATATACTTTGAGATAAAATTACTTTTGGAAGTGATTTTAGTGCACCCTTTTGATTGGTATACCATAAACCGTCCAAAATATATTTTTTTTCTTTTTAAATTTCAACTTTGGCAGCGGTTTCAAAAAAATTGAGAGATGTACTCATTCTATTTTTTATATTAACTAAAAATAAAACAAATTTTCATTTGCGACCATCCGTGCTCAAAAATATTTGGGGCAACATGGTCAAATACTTAAAAAACTAAAATAACTTTTGTTTTTAATTTTGCGATTTTTCGAAAAACGACCCCGCACAAATGAATAGGAAATGGCCGTTCGATCAAATTAGGTGAATTTTTTGTATGTTTTAGATTTTATTATCCTGAAAAAAAGTCTCCATTAAAACAAAGCTCCAAATTCTCAACTTTGGCTGCTACGGAGCTTGAAAGCTCCATAGCTCTATTACACAGGCACACAAAAAAAAATCATGCACCAGAGGGTAGACCCCCTGGTATGGGGGTTTTTGGTGGGGCTAAAACCGAATATGGCCATAGAAATGCAATAAAACTAGCCAATTAGCCCCCAGTGCCCCCATTCATACCCTCCCCCCAAACGGGTAAAAATATTTTTATATTACAAAAATTAAAACTTAATATGAATTCTTATATTTTTTGGGACGGTGAAACCAAAAATAAGTATAAAAAATGTTTTCTACCAATGTTTGGCCCTGTAAACCACCCCAGTGGCCCCATGAACCCCCCCCCCCCCTCAAATCGAGATACAAAAATTTTTATTACTCAATGTGTATTGTTATGTTTTTTGAGGCGCTGAAACCAAAGATGAATATAAAAAATGTGCTTAACCAATGCTTGGTCCTCTAGGCCACCCCATTCACCCCCCCCCCCCTCAAACGTTTCAGTGTCCAAGAAAAAGAAGAATACACTTTGAGTTTTAATTTGGGGGCACTGGGGTAGTGTAGAGGGCCAAGCAAGTGTTTTTAACCAAGTTAAAAACATTTTTTATATTTATCTTTTGTTACAGAGTCTCAAAAAACATAAGAATACACATTGAGTTTGAATTTTCCTAATAAAAATATTTTTAACCCTTTCGGGGGGGGGGGGTTGGTCTACAGGGCCAAGCATTGGTTAAAAACAATTTTTATATTCATCTTTGGTTACAGCGTCTCGAAAAACATAACAATACACATTGAGTTTTAGGTTTTGTAATAAAAATTTTTGTATCTCGATTTGGGGGGGGGGGTGCATGGGACCACTGGGGTGGTTTACAGGGCCAAACATTGGTAGAAAACATTTTTTACATTAATACGCATTGTGTTTTAATGTTCCTAATAAAAATATTTTTACCTGTTTGGGGGGGGGGGGGTATGAATGCGGGCACTGGGATCGTCTACAGGGCCAAACGTTGGTGAAAAACATTTTTTATATACATTTTTGTTATAAACATCCCAAAAAACATGAGTATATGGTTCAATTTTCATTTTTCGAAAGAAAAAAAATTTTTCTTCTTTTGGGGGCTTATGGGGGCGCTGGTGGCAAATTGGCTAGTTTTACTCCATTTCTATGGCCATATTCGGTTTTAGCACCACCAAAAACCCCCATACTAGGGGGTCTACCCTCTGGTACATTATTTTTTGGTTCCTCATAGAGGAACCTTTGTGATAGGTGAAATTTTGATTTTCGATATTTTGGCATATAAGCACGTTTTGAGACCTCAGGAAGCTAAAAAACCGGTTTTTAAAAAAAGTCTGTGTGTGTGTGTGTGTATGTATGTATGTATGTATGTATGTATGTAGCACTGTAACCGGTGATATTCACAGCCAACACGTCATTAAGACCTAATTTTTTTTTCAAAATTTTTTTCACCAAAAAAGCTCGAGGTACTTTTTTTTTTTTAATTTGGATGTAATACCTCATTTATTTCCACAAAAGTACTTATATTTGAAAGTATGGTTTTTACTCGATATCTTGAATCTGATACTTAATTTTTTGAAAATTTTTTTCCCAAAATTTTTTTCATAAAAAAATACAAAAAATACCAATTTTTTTTTTTTTTTTAACGTAGTACATAATTTGCTTCCATGGAAGTACTAGTTTTAAGAACCTCTATAAAAGTAATTTTTTGGACCTGATACGTAATTTTTCGAAATTTTTTTTTTTTTTAATTTTTTTAATAAAAAAATTATAAAAATACAATAATTTTTTTTCTTTTTGGACGTAATACCTAATTTATTTCTAGGGAAGTTCTAATATCCAGAATCATCGTTTTTAAAAGATTTCTCCATTTGATATGTAATTTTTCAAAATTTTTTTTTTCAAAATTTTTTGTATAAAAAAATTAAAAAAACACAATCATTTTTTTTCTTTTTGGACTTAGTACTTAATTTATTTATATGAAAGTACTAATATCCAGAATTATGGTTTTAAAGGATTTCTCTATCTGATATGTAATTTTTTTAAAATTTTTTTTTTCAAAATTTTTTGTATAAAAAAATTAAAAAAACATAATAATTTTTTTTCTTTTTGGACTTAGTACTTAATTTATTTCTATGAAAGTACTAATATCTAGAATTATCGTTTGTAAAGGAATTCTCCATCTGATACGTAATTTTTGTAAATTTTTTTTTTTCAAAATTTTTTGTATAAAGAAATTAAAAAAACACAATAATTTTTTTTCTTTTTGGATGTAGTACTTAATTTATTTCTATGAAAGTACTAATATCTAGAATTATTGTTTTTAAAGGTTTTTTTCTAATTCAAATAAAAACACGTTGTTCATAACCTATTTTAAATTGTTTATAAATAAATTAATTTCTAAACGATTTTCTTTCAATTTTATTTCCAACTTAATTAACCTTTTGAAATTTATTTTTTTAAAAGAAATTAATCTTTTATGAGGTTTTGTTGTCAAAATAAATTCCGAATAGAATTAAATTTAAAAAGAAAATCATTTGTTTCAAAAGAATTAAACTCAAAATAATTTCTTTAAAAAAGATTCTTTTAGGTTTGGTTCGTAACTAGTAAAAGAGTGATTTTTAATTAGATTACATGATTTGTGCTGTAACTTTATCAAATAAGGATTAATTTGAATAACCATATGACATTGATAAAATTATTAATAAATGTTTTTTGTATTAAACATCATTCATCATCTAGAATATTGTCACTGTAGTGATGATTTAAGTATTTTAATCGTGTTTCATTTTTCATATTATATAAAACTACTTTTCATGGAGAAAAATCACTTTTTTCAAACACCAGAATGTTATATTTAAACAGCCACTTTTAGTAAAATTAAAAAATATAAAAATATGAAACCGAAAAATAATGTTACATAATATTCTCAACCACAAAAAGTCTATTTGTCCCAGATCATCAATTTATATTTTAAAATTATATCCCCTTACATAAGAAATAAGCTTTTATGTAATACACATTAAATCCGTATATTTTTACCTTATAAGGAATAAATTCAAAACCGCAAGATTTATTTTCCTTATTTTCCCCCTTTTTAAAATCTTTCATTCATGAACACAATTCTCCACGGATCTTAAGTCTTCCTTAATTTATTACTTACATATGGATCTTTATATTATAAAGTGGGAACTTATGGCTCATTAGCTTAAGTTACTAAAGTTTGTGTTATTATTAAAGCATATATTTATTTTAGGAAAATTTTTATCCTATATTTAGAAATATAGAGAATTATATACATATATTATAAAGAAAAATTAAATTGCAAGTAAGTCGACTCTTCCGACAAATTTTTAAAGGGATCTTTTACATAGCGGTGTGTATTACAGAGCCTAACGAGACTTCCGTTCTTTTCCTGTTATATTTATATGCATTTTCCTGCTTTAGGGTAAAAATCTCGGATAGATCAAACGGCTTTTATATATTTTTTCTTAAATAACTACTGATCTCATCCATAAGATTTTTCCTTAAATGACGATTATAATCACTGTGTGGCATAAGCCGATTTTTCGTTAGTTGAAAAACACATATATTAGCTGGGAAGTTACTTTCAAGTTTAGCCGATTTCTTAAAATTTTTAGATATAAATTTTACCAAAAAAGTAAGACTATGAAAAAGTCAGGTTTTAGGGTAAAAGGAGTTAAAAGGCACCTAAAAATTTTTCAGAAAATATGTTGTATAATTGAATAAATTGGCGAATTTTCGAAATATCTTTAGAAATCTAAAAAGATTAGTGGAGACCTAAAGAGATATTTAGAAAATTCGTTAAGTAATCAGTTGAAAGCGATCTTTGAAGCCAAAGTTTTAAGAGTATTTTTTGGTCAAATTTAGTACTTAGATGTATCTGAAATAACTATAATTTTTAAAATGACGACCAGGCTAACATATTTATTTTAAAATATGTATATGTATTGAAGAATCCATCAGGTTAGTTTTCCCTCTCGTACAAGAAGTCGACAGGTTCTTTTATACCGGCTCTTCAATTAGCATTCCATCAGAGGCGCGCATATACATATTGCTCGTTATATTATGTATACTCTGCAAATGCATCCATAGAGTATAGTTTCTTTCTTATTGTATGTATACATGCAGTAGTTTTCTTTATTATTATTACTATTTCGTCGTAACATATAATAGTACACACGCGGATTATGCTCGCGGAACGTTCCTTTACAGGATCGCGAAGAGACGAGATGTATGGAGATTATGTGAGTTTATGGCTTCCCTATAGCAAATATATATAAAAATGTTTATGTACATTTGTATAGTGCTTATGTTCTGTTATATATACGTAAGCGTAAAGGATGTATTGATGAAATATAATTTTTTTTATCTATTCTTTATAGGATTTTCAAGAAGTGATCTCTTGCAAATTCTGAAGATTATTTTTTATTATGAAATTCAAAGAACTCTACTATATAAGCATAAATATACGTGACTTGAGCTTTAAGATTCATTTTTTTTCTGTTGACGAGAATGAAGTGGCAGTTGTATTATATGAGAAGTCCTTTTTTGAGGGGACTGGCGAGACTAAAATATTGCATATTCTTATGCCTCACAATGTAAAATGTGTATACGACTCGTTGAATTCTTTCCCTATTTATACAGCTTTTAAGTAATCGTAATATAATACTATGAAAATTTTATGTGCTTGATTTGCTTAGGGGAACTCTATTTCAAAGATCTTGCTTACATTAAAATTACTTATGTTGTTTTATAATAAAATAGAAAGGAATTTTTTAAGTAAGGGGTGCAAGGTATATAGTTCCAGGGAATTAAACAATTTCAATTCATTTTATTTAGGATTTCATAAATATATATGGGTTATTTGCAATTTTACTTTACTTCCTTGTCGTGACGCATAAAAAATTGAAGTAGCTTATTTGAACGGATTTTTCTGAAAATCAGGATTTTAGAAGGTTTTCATGGTCTAAAAACAACCGCTATTTATTTTCCTAAATTCCACGTTATTGGTGAAGCACAGCCTGTATGCCCTATTTAAATAATATTTAAAGAATCTTTTTTTCAATACTACTTCGAAAAATGGGCTGGTGACTTATTTTTGGTAGTACTTTTAGAAAAAAACATTTTGGGGCAGTTTTGAAGACCCGACTATACAAGTCGCCCTCACTTCATTTAAATCTACCCATGAACACTGTAAAAAAAATGTTTAACTTTTCTACAGTTTGCTTAAATTTGAAGACAGTGAATTCTAGTTTTTGAAAATACAATCTTCGGACTTTTTAATATCTAAAATTTTAATATATGTATACAATATTTTTTTTTACAAAAATTTCAAAAAAATAGTATATTTCTTTCATAATTTTTTTCACGGTATTAAAATTTTAAATACTTTATGAAGATAAATAAATTAACTCTTTCTAACCCAATGCTCATTAAGGGTTCTACTTAATAATCTTCAAATAAAAAAAATGAAAATATTTTTTTTAATTTTTATGCTTGAAATTGTATGTTTTTGCGAAGAAAAACATTTTTAGACATTTTTTGGATCATTTTGGGCTAATAAAAAAATTTAGTCATGTGTCTTTCTTTGCCAAAACAGAAATGGTTGACATGTGGGGTCGTCGGATTGGCCTCGAATTTTTCCCTTGTTTTTATAAGACTAAGGCAGGAAAATCCTAAAATTTTTAGCACCCTAGGTCTTATACAGCAGTTTACCATTGTTTTTAATCAACTAAATATCTAAGAAACTCAGGAGATTGTTGTTTTCTATTTCATAAGTAAATTGTAGACGAGGGTGGAAAAAAATAAATATATTTAGCATTGAATCTAATTTTGAAGCTGGTATGCGAGTCACAATACCATCAACATAACGATAGAAAAATGTGGGTTTGAAATCTAAGCGTTGAAGGCAACTTGACTCTAAATTTTCTAAGACGATGTCATCAAAAATAGAGGATACAGAAGAACTTATGGGTGAACCATGAATCTATTTATAAAACTTATTACTGAAACGAAGATATGTATGGTCATCTTAGAAATCTATTGATTTCAGTAATTTGTTAAGAAGAATAACAGTAAATTTTATAATTTGAGAATATCGGTTTTCAATACCAGCTTTTAATATGTCAAGAGGCACATTTGTAAATAGAGAAGTTGCGTCAAAGCTAACTAAAATATGGTTTTTGGGTATGGTTATTTCTGTAATATTGTTTATGAGTTTTTGGCTATTTTTTATATGGGAAACAGCTTTATTGATGCTTCTGGATAATAATTAACTTATAAATTTTGAAAGAAAATATGTGGGAGAGTTTTTGCTGGAAAGTACTGGTCTTGACGTATAATGAAAATTGCCGGTTTGGTCGAAAGTAATTTTGTGAGTTTTAGGAAGGCCTTTCTAAATTAGAGGGATGGAACATCCTTATTTTTACCTTGATTTCACCCTTTGAACCCTTAAAATTTAATTTTTCATAAAAATTGAATTTTTTTTCATTCTTCTGGTATCTATTGGGTATATTGGGCTGCTGAATCCAAAACCTACGTCAAAAATTAACACAGGGGTGTAACGCTCTTATTTTCACTTTTTCAACCTTTAAAATTTAATTTTTCTTTACAAACTATTTTTTCTAATTTTCATGGGATTTAGTAGGTATTTTTGGCTGCTAAATCCGAAACTTAGGTCAAAAACTAAGTTAGAGGGGTGTATCACTCTTATATGCAATGTACACGGATTTTAACCTGGAACATGTTTATAGAGAGAACCTCAGAACCTCAGATACCTCAGAACTTGAAAATTAAGGAAGGGGGTCAAATTTCTCCGGTTTAAGGGGGGGGGGGGTCAAACGAGGACTTTGAAGCATCTGGAGTTAGGAACTTAGAATAATACAGGTTTATGGACTTAGAATAATATCAATTTAGGGATTTAGAATAATTCTTCATAAGGTTTAGGGACTTAGAATAATTTTGATTTAAGGACCTAGAACAATACGAGTTTAGGGAATCAAAATAGTTTAGGTTTAGAATCTTAACAGCTAGTGAGGTGATAATTACAAATTATAAAATTAGAAAATTGCATATTATAATGTTGAGTAACATTTGTATTATACCTAGTCCTCATCTGGAAGTAAACATGTTCCATGCACTTAGGTTGTGTTTACACAAACCGGTTATAAGTTTTTAATAAAATTTTGTATTATTTTAAAAATTTTTATACAAAGTCGCAAATTTTTACTGAGTTTTCCCGAGAAAATTTATGGATCCTCCGCTGTACCATAATCCTTAAACATATAGCCTAATGCAGTGGTATCTATCAAAACAAAAATTATGCCTTATAAGCTTTACAGATATGTAGCCTAAAAATATACTTTCGTGGAAATTAAACTAATTTGTTTTTGTTCTGGATTTTCCATCAAAAATCAAAACTTATTTTAAGAATAATTTTAGTAAAGTTTAATTTTTTTGTAGAATGACCAAGACTGGGTTAATGTTGTTTAAATAATGATTTAAGGCAGTTTTTTAATGTTTCTTTGGCTTTTTGCCAACCTCATCAAAAAATCTTTATTAAAAAATATAAATATTGTTATGAAAAATTACATGAATAAGTTTCATAGTTTTTAATTAACAGTAAATCTAAAAAAAGGATTTTTCTATCTTTTTTTATCTCAATTGTAAACTGGAGTTTTGGATGGTAACTGTTGAACACTTTTAATACATGCCCAGCATTATCTATTTTAATAAAATTATTTTTCATATTAAAAATTGTGTCAACTCAAATATTACATCAGACAAACGTGCACGTACACGTACACGCACACGTATACGCATACACACTTACACATATGCTTGATGATCTTTGTGCAAAAATTCTCATAAAAAAATTATAAAAAAAATTACCAACAATAAAGGTTTTTCTTTACCGAACCAAAAAAGGATTAATTTCTAATTATTTTTGTTTGAGTAAAGTAGTATTTTAACAAAGCTTAATTAGATGAAGAGAGAAATTATTGGACCATACAGTGAAAAACAATTTTAGAGTCGCATTACAGAATTGTAAATAAACTTGAAGGTCTTAATAATAAAATCAAAGGTTCGATTCAAAATTAAAGAGAAATGTTACGCCACTCATTTAAAGACGGAAAAATAGTGACGAGCGGTGTGTTTAAAATTTTTTAAATGACTTGTAATTGTCGGTTTCGTAAATAGGATTTTATCGCATGGTACTTCCGTAAAATGAGTTTGATAAAAAAGTAATATTGTTAGAGACTGTTTCAGTAAAATTAAATATATTCAGATTTGCCTTAAGATAAGCCTTATCTTGTAAATATCAGTACAGTAACTGTTGAATACTGTACATTTAAATGCCAATGTTATGTTATGCCAATTTTTAAGAAACCCTTAAGGCCAGTGTTAAATGCTGCCAGTTCTTACATTTTCTGAAGCATAATTATTAAATGTCCATACTATAGGTCTTTGATTTTCTATGGCAAACTTTGCAAAGACACCCCTTTTTTTGGTCAAGGTATATATTTATATTTATATTATAAGCTTACATAATTATATACCCCTGATAAAATTACATATTACTGATTGCGTAGGTGTTACTTAATAATTTTTTATTATGTCTATAAATTATTAATATAAAATTTATGAACACCTTGTAATAAATTACAAATTTCTTTGATAAAAAAAAAAAGAAAATTGAAAAAGTATAAGTGGATAAATAATGTAATATACTCTTTGCCATATAAAAGATAATAAATTAATTCACCTGATCCAATCATTAGTGCTTAAAAAAAATAAAAAGAAGAAGATAATTTCAATGAAAGTAAAAGGTTGATAATAGCGCATCAAAGATCATTTTTCTGTATATGTTATTAAAACCTCTTAAAAAAAAAAAGAAGAAAAAATAAATACAACCAAGTCCCCACCTTCATAAACCCAACGACACGCGCTGAACCGGCGCAAAAGAATATCCGCCCTCCTGATACATGCAGTATACTATTTTTTTTATATAATAACAGTAAGAAGACGTGTTTGCCTAGGAATGATCCTTCTAGCGTTATTCTTATATTTTCAGTCTTTCTAGCGTACGCGTTTATAGCGCACGCGGTAATTTAAAAAATTGAGGTAGAAAATTTTTTTTTGAATATTCTCGAGTTTTTTTGTAAATGTTAAAAGAAAGTGATATGTGTATTAATAACAATAAATGTTTTTTTTATTTTTCAATAAGTGACAATTAAATGTATAGAAATATTTTTTTGGGACGTTTTTTACTTGTAATTTTGACCATTGTAATATGTAAATTTTAATTATTTTTTGCACTAGTATATTTTTTTTGTTTTTAATATGGTAATCTGAGAAAAAGCTAGTAAAGCTAGTTCATTTTTTTTAATTAAAAGTGATAAATTAAAAAAAAAATCAAGTGGACAAAAAAAAATCAAAAACTATAATTTAAAATGACTTGGTTAAGGAGTAAATACTCCTATTCAGGTGTCTTGTTTTTAGTTTTGGTAAGTGTTTACTAATAAACTCATAAGTTAAAATAAATAAAAAAATTGTTGACATTGGCATTCAATTCAAATAAGAGTAAACCTTGTAAATTAATATAATAATTTATTTTCTTGACGTAATATTAAAAAAAATTCTCACGTATACTTTAACGTTTAGACATTGCCCGGTCATTGGTCTTATATGCATTTTTTTATGTGACTTGTAAAATAAAACAAAAAATAAAATAAAAGGATATTTTTTTTTCTTTTGCTTTTGTTTACGTTTTTAAATTGTTACTTTTGCAGAGAGAAAAAAAGGTATACGTAAGTACTTTTGTCATAAAAAATATCAAGTCTGAGAATTTAAAAAAAAAAATATTTATGTAGACGTTTTCTCTAACATTTACTTTAAACAGGTGCTTTAAGAATTTTTTATTGTTATAGCTATAACGTCATTTTTTTTTAAATAAATATTTAATAGGCTAAATTATAAGTAAATTGTGTGTCATATTTTCTAAAATTAGTAATTTTTGAAAATTTGCACAGAAGATTTCAGGGTTGCAGAAAATATTGTTTTTTTTTTTACACCCAGACTAAAGAATAAATTTTTCTGTATTTACTAAGATCTCACTGAAAAGGATTAAATTTTATGCAATTATAACAATTATTCACGTATTTAAAATTATTGTAAAAAATTGTAAGAAAAATGTATACGAACGGTATTTTAATTTAAACGTTTAAAATATTCAGCTAATTAGTGCAAACAAAATATTTATAAAAGTGAAAACAAGAATTTTAATGTGCAAATAATTGTGCCATTAAAAAAGATACTTAATTAAACACTGCAATAAACTATAATAATTAATAAATAAATTCAATTCAATTTTAAATTTATGGGATTAATTGATTCACGATCGCATTTTCTAATTAGATCCTCTCATTAGTACTGCAAAGATTATTTCATTCTCTTTGATAATAAAATAAACTTGAATTGAAAATTTTATAAATAATTGCACGGTTAATCTCTTGTGCTTGGAATTTTAAACTAGTTGCCTTAATGATTAAAATTTCGAACTAATGCTTAAAGTTGATTTTTTAATTTCAAGCAAGTTTTTTTAAAATTTTGAATCTCATAATTATGAAATTGTAAAGAATTTAAGTGAATCAGTTAAATTTTCAAACACACACTGTAAAAAGTGACTTTCTTGTATTAACAAAAATATTAGAACATTTTCAAAAAATTAGTAAATTTTCGAAAAAAATCGTATATTTACTAATATATTAACAAAAAATTGGAGTATTCTCGATTTTTTTTTGTGAATTCGCAAGAAAAATTGATAATTTACTATTTTTTTTCGAAAATTTACAAAAAATAGTTGTAAATTTCCGAAAAATAGTTGTGAATTTACAACTTTATTCGTAAAATCACAAAAAAAAATCGACAATTCTCGAATTTTTCGATAATATGCTAAATTTAGTAAATTTACGATTTTTATCGAATATTTACAAAATTTTTTGAAAATTCACTAATTTTTCGAAAGAATTCTATTTTTTTTGTAAATCTAAGAAAGTTACTTTTTACTGACGTTTTTGCCTGTAGTTGACATTTTTGATTATCAATTATATATGATTCAAATACTTGCTATTTTATTTCAGTGTACATTTTTTACTTGTTAGATTTTCTGAAAAACTAATAGTACATCCTTAATTGGCTCGATGAGGTAAAGAATGCATTTTTATTACGGGTCATATTTTAAGGGCAATAATGAAGGCCTTTCAAAGCTGATATATAATGGTTATTGCCCGCTAGTATATAAAAACACTTTATATTTGAAATAATTTTGCTTGCTTAAAATTAATATTTTTTTAAATTTATAAAAACATCATATAAGGATCAAATAATATTATTCTGTCTATAAGAAACTGCCCCATTTTTATGCTTATGGGTTAGGGCAATTTTAAAAATAATGTTTCTTCAATTATTAGTTTTTTTAATTTATTTATAAATTAAGACTGTGAACGATAGAAGGGCGTAGAAAAATGTATACAATAAAAAGGGTAGAAAAATTGTTAAGATCTATGACAATCAGAGATAATTTTTGGTCTCTAATCGGTAGAGTAAAAATAATACTTAATCATTATAAAGGATTCTAAAAAATTAAAAAGCATTAGCAATTTTGAGTCACTTAATACCTTTGAGCTTCATTTTTCAAAGTTAAAATTTAAAAAATATTTACTTTTTACATTTTCTTAATATTTTCTCGTAAGTTGCAAAAAATTTTGTATGACAATGCCCGAAAATTACGTACAATTAAGACTTGTGTATGCTGCAGAATCAGGCCAGGGGACGTATTTTTTTGTTTTTCTAAAAAACCAAAATTAAAAAATTGATAACGTCTCATTGTTACATTGAAAAGATAGAACATTGATTTTGTCCCTTTTGGTGCAACTGGTCGCTTTGCTCTCTTATAACTACCTAGATTAGCGAAATTTAAAAAAACAAAAAAACAAGTATTTAATATTTTTTTCTCTATACTTGACAATAATGACTATATTCCAGTTTTGAGAGACCGTAATTATTGCCCTAAATAGATAAAAAATATTCTGAAACTCGTGTTAGAAATGTTTATTGTACTAAATGCGACTGCAGTCCGACTATAATCTGTCTCATTTACCAAAATAAACTTTTCTAAAACCCGTTTAAGAATGTAGTATTATTTAGTATCAGGATATACAAAAAAATTATAAAAATTCCGAACCATACAAGCTCTCTAGAATTATTTATTTCTTATTTATTTCATAATATAGTATATATTTATTTCTTTACTAGGGGGCAATAATGACTATATTCCAATTTTTAGTTTAAAAATGAAATTCACGAGAATAAAATTCCGTTTTAGTTTCTAACATAGTACAGATTGGTAATCTACTCCGATATATTGGGCAAGATCATCAGTAAGAAACCCAATGTATCTGTCTTATATATACCAAAATTAGTTTTATTGAACATTTCTGCCTTATATGTATACCCTCGCGATTTCGTTTCCTTTGCGAGAAAAAATAATGTAAATGTAAATTAATGTAATAGAACAAAACCATTCACCACTGTGTGGTTAAATTGTAATTTTTAGAGGTCTTCAATATTGCCCTTCCTAAAGAAAAAACCTCCCTTAACTTAACTTATTCCTACATTCTTTTTGAACTGTTTTCTAGATCCTTATTATACCCAAATTTTATTACATTGTAAATTGTTATATTATATTAAATTTTAATTAACGTGGAGCAACAAAAATATTTATTTCATTAATTTGCTACAATATTTTGCTACGCTGAGCTACGCCGTACCTTTAAGCCTCCGCATTTGGCAAAATAAACATATCTACGAGCCGGTTAAGAATGTACTTTTTTTTTCATTTTTTGATCTCTATTCATTTTGAAATGTCATTCGTTCTTAGATTCTTTAAAAAACTCATTTTGTAGATCTATCATTTATTTCAGCATAGATTTTTAATTACTCAATCACGCTTAAAAATCATGCCTTTCCAAAAAGTATACCTTTGGAAAAAAAAGTAATCAAGTAGGTAAATGATGAGTACACATGCATAAAAATTATTTAGCAAGAAATAGAGATGAGGTAACTATATGCATAAAAGCAGTCCTATATTTATAGCGGTAAATTTAAATTTAATAATAATTTTCAATATATTATTAGTATGATCCTACATATTATCCTACTATTACAAAAAAAAAAAATCAGTTATTGCCCTGAATATGTAAAAAAAAGAAGAATTTTTTTCATGAATTATAACCTAATCATTAAATAATATTTAAATTCAGTTTTAATTTTTTTTTTATACTATACGCATTGTTGAATTTCTTGATTATAAAAAAAATATTATAAAAAAAAAAAATTTTTATATTACATATTTAAAAAAAAACTGAAGAAACAGAAGAAGAAGCTAGAGCATATCATAATTCCGTTACATTAATATTATTAGCATCAAGTGTATTATAAAAAAAGAAAAAAAAAAATAGCAATTGACACGAATAATGCATGCACATGCTTAATAATTATATAAAAAAAAATAATTTTTTTTTTATTATAAATAAAATTATATTGTTAGATCAATTATTCTAACACCTGGTTAATCTTTGCATGTGTGTATGTACAGGATAAAATATGCGCCTCAAAGCATAAATTTTGCATGTGAAAACATCGTTAAAGTTCGATAACGATCAATTGAGATTTGATTATAAGGCTACATCCGAATCATGTATAAAGCGACTTGACACTTATTACTGATTTCCTTTGAATTATAAAATATAAACATTCAAATTTTTCTGCATATTATATTTTAATGTCAATCAGTAGCCATAATTATGTAATATCGAAGCAGAGATTGAAAATAAAATGGCAATTAAATTAAAAATCGAGACTCTTTAGAATAATACCCAGTGCATGAAATCTTATTATCTTCCGCAGAAGCAATATACGTAGTTATAAGAATAAGTAGTTATAAATTTCTTCCGTATTTGTGTTTGTGAGTATGCAATGTTCTCACGTATATATGCGTTTGGTGATAGGGCAAATGAACATGCTTTATAACAACAACGGGATGAAGTATTATAAAGCACGTGGTCTATATCTAACTTGCTTGCTGGGCAATTACGCAAGTATAAGGTTGTTTGAGGTCGACTATGTAACTATCTAACGCGCTTCCGCGATACGCGTGTATCCTGCATTTTTTAAATATATAATTAAGGAATGTTTAATTGGACCAAACCATTGTGCGCTTTTTTAATTCTTCTCGATCAAATTTAATCAAAATATATTCACTTCGTTTCAATTAAATAGACCAACTACTTTTATAATTATTATTCACGTTTCTGCAAAATTATCTTAACGTTTCCCTTCCTTATTTATTTTTATATTTAAGCATCACGAGCTTTCTTGTACTATTATTTATTTTCAATGATTCATTCTTTTACTTCCACGCTTGTTATAAAATTTTAATAATTCAATTTTTTATAAAAATTGCAGAAATAAAACCTTAGCGATTTTGATATAATTAAAAAAAAAAAAATTATTTGATTGCTCCTCCGATCAATGTAATTGTTTATTAGTAAAACTATCAAAAAATGCCCAATAATTAAATTTTATGTTGATCAGGAGCAAAAAGTACAGCGAAGAAAAAATCTAGGTTCCTGGCACTGGAATGGAATTGCAATTACCTGGAATTTCAATTCCAATTACTAACACTGGATTTCCGGTTGTGACAGCCAGATTTTTTTTTTTTTTAATGATATAAAACCTAAAGAAAAGTGTAAGCAAATTTTTTTATCAAATCCCACCTTGCCATGGTACTCCCATTTTAAATAAGTAAAACACATTTTCTTTTTAGAAAAATTTTTTTTACGTTTCAAATTTTTTTTTTCCTTTCGCCTACGCAACAACGCTTGCAATCATTAAAAAAAAAAAAATCTGCTTGCCACAAGCAGATTTTTTTTCGGTGCATGTTTAGAATAGAAAAGCAATTATTGATTTCAATACATGTATTTATGATTGAATAATTAGGTGTTTAGAAAAATTTAACTTTTCGAATTTTCAAGTCGTGCATTATACTTGTATTATAAATAGAGCATTTGAATTAAACATTTATTTAAGTACAATTATGCCACCATACAGTCATAATTATTTTCCCTGATACAGCCAAAAATAGAAGACTATATAGTTTTGTAGTAAAAATTATTTACATAAATGCATATAAAAAATGATAAAGTAAAAGTACAAATACAAAAAAAATTAATCGATATCTTCGCTTATTATACCATGCAGTTTTCTTCCTAACTATTTTATTAGTTTATCAAACACTCCTTTTCCTTCCATGAATCAGCAATTCGATAGCATTAAGATACACAAGAATTTTTATTTTTTCTGAAGCTTCCGTCTATACTATCGGAAGTTATGTTTTGGTTAATTGCTTTCAAATAAAGAATGCAATTTGTACTTTGATTTATATAATTCTTAAAAACTATCGACAAAATTTTTACTGTTTTATTTATTCAAAAATTTTGTCAACCAATAAACCAAATAATTATAAATATTTCTGCTAAATTAAAAAAAATTTTCTGAGAATTTTCTCATAATTATTTTCTGGTTACTGAGCTAATTAAATTTGTACTTTACCGTCAAGCAAAGTAAGCAAATTAAATAACTAGTTGTCATATGGAAAATGATTTTTTAAATCACGCAAAGAAATATTTTATCTGCACTAAAAAATTTATTGTAAAAAAATTTTTCGTTCAACTGTTTCAAACTATTAATGCACTGTAAAAAGTAACTTTCTTATATTAAGGTATTAGGATAGTGAAAATTTTTGATAACAGAATTGCATGAAACTTATAAAATATAAAGATAAAGTCTTTAAAAAATGAAATAAACTTTCTTTTACAACTTTGGTTGCCTAATTATTATTTAATCAAGAAAAAAGTGTAGGTAGTTTAACATTGCTCTTATGGAAAATCATCTTTGGAGCTTGGGAAAAGTATGATTGCGATAACACAGATTAATGAAACTTAAATATATGGTAAATAAAAGCTCAAAGATTATATTTCCAATTTGTTTTACTTGTTTCATTGCATAATTATTAAATAATTAAATAAAAAGTATGTAAATAACCTAGTATTATACTAATACATATACGATTTTACATATGTATGTAGCGCCGATAATTCAGAAATCGAACAAAAATACCAACAAAATGGCGTATCACTATCCTAATACCTTAACAAAAAAATTAGAAAATTTTCGAAAAATTAGTAAATTTTCGAAAAAATTTGTAAATATTCGAAAAAAATCGTATATTTAGTAAATTTAGTATATTAACAAAAAATTCCAGTATTCTCGATTTTTTTTTGTGAATTCGCAAGAAAAATTGGTAATTTACAATTTTTTTCTCGAAAATTTACAAAAAAGAGTTTTCCGAAAAATATTTGTGAATTTGCAACTTTTTTCGTAAAAACACTAAAAAAAATCGAGAATTCTCAAATTTTTCGATAATATACTAAATTTCGTAAAATTAAGTTTTTATCGAATATTTACAAAATTTTTTGAAAATTTACTAATTTTTCGAAAAAATTCTATTTTTTTGTAAATCTAAGAAAGTTGCTTTTTACAGTGTAGTTTATTTTAACAGAAACAAACAATAGCAAAATTCGTGCCATGAAGTCAAAATTACGGATGCCTGGGTTTAGGGTATAAATAAACGTTTGATCATTTTAAATTCTTTTTTTTTAAATTTAAATTCGTTTGTTAAATTGAATTTTTACGTTGCAAAATGGGCATATCTTATAAAACAAAATTTTGACACTGTGTATTATAATCAATCATATTTTAAGTGATAGCATGTTAAAATATTTTTACATAAACACAACTGTACTTTAGCTTTATACATTTATACATATACATAAATTTTAAAATTAATTCATAAAGTCATATCTCATGATGCATAAAAAAGAGAAGATAACAAACTATGTGTATATTGGTGCAAATACGCTAAGTGCGCAATATTTAAAGATATATTATATATTTTATTTATAACTATAGATTATTTTCAGCTACTGTTTAAAAATCAATAAAAAATTATGATACATAAATTTTGATACTTATTATTAGCAACAATTAAAAATTTTTTATAAACTATTGCACCTAAATGGAATTAAATATTTTACTTCTGTTAAATCTTGTTAGTGTAGTATAAAATTTACCAATGAGTGTTTGTGTTTTTGAATTCGAATATGAAATCCATCTTTACCGAAAATGGTCCAGTTGCTCATAGTAGAAATTCGGAGGTTATTTTTTGTGGTTATTTTATGATTTTTGTCGGTTATATACGTAATTTGGCTTGCTGAACAATTTCAGTTGCCCTTAAAAGGAAATTTCAAAATAATTGATGACCTAAAGTTGCTTATAGCGGGCAACAAGAGCATTTTAGGTATAAAAACTGATATCACATTCGTATTCAGCGATCCAAAAAACATAAATACTCGTTGAAAAATTGCGTGGACCTATTAGCAAAAAAAGTGTCTACAAAATAGGGCTCTACGACTGCATTATGTGGAAGGCTATAAATCAATATAAAATTATTTAAAAGCCTATGGGATGGTTTGAAAAATACGTAATAGTACGTGCGCGTGCCAAAATTTAAAAAAAATACAGCGGCTCTATTTAAACAATATTAACTCTAATTAGGGTTAATTTTTAAGTTTTCGGTTATTAATATACAAATCAAAAAATAAATACCGTAAAAAAAATTTATTTGATTGATAAATAATATTATTTATTATTTATTCTTAAAATAGCGTTATCTTACCATGCATGGGTGGATTTTTTTATAAAATTTTTAGAAAATATTGTTGAATTATTAAAAAAATTTAATGTTGAGGAACAATATTAATATTTATTAAATAAAAATATTCAAAATTACTCATGAAACAAATTGTTATAAAAATGTCTTACTTGAAAATAAAAGGAATTTTGTGGTCTTCAACAAAAAATTTCCCTTTGATTTTAAAATTAAAAGTTTAATTTTTTCTTGAAAATATGCAAAAGTCAGCTCAAATATATATAAAAATAATTTTTTAGTTAAGAATTTGAAAATAATGTAAATAATGAATTCTGACGCTGTCTTGATAAGGAAGCCCTTTTTAAATTTTTACACGTAATAAAATACGGCTTAAATTTTAAGGCAACCGTTTGAATAATTTTAAACATTTTTTTATTTCATCAAAACTTTTAACTTAACAAGAATTTTTGTTTATTTTTATAATATACCAACAAGATACATTTATTATTTTACTTCTTGGCGGGTATTGTTAAGAGTAAAATAAATTTTTAATTAATTAATTAAAATTAATTTTTAAAATCTTTACGTACACATCAATTTAGCGAAAAAAAAATTATACTCGAATATTGAAAAAAATATTCAGATTAAAAATTTTGCAAAAGTATATTAAGTTTCATAGTAATAATTATAATCTTTATGAGCCACCTATTATATTTTCTCCCATATAAACTAAAAATGTGTGTATTAAAAAAAAATTATCTTTATTATTAAAGTTTTAAAATGGAGTTATGTCATAGATATCTAAAACTTGAATAATAATAACACAAGGAATATAAATCATTTAAAGTGTCTATCTCGTAATATATAGGTATATATAATATTACATAGTATAATAAAATGGATACGTATCTATAATAATAATAACGTGCGGTTTATATTTCTGATAAGTTCGTGAAAGCCTTGAGGACATTGACAATGGTAAAGACCCTTGTTGATATGACAATGGAACTTTTTTAATATTATAAATTGATAATAGAAAAAACGGTTATGATACGTTACATATCTATAAAATGTTCATCCAAGTGTTAATTCCTTTATTTTTTAGACTTTCTATTATGTACGTCGATTGATGTTTATTATGATAGAAAAATTTATTGAATTTGTATGTGATATGATAATATTTAAAAAAAATTTCTTTTACTCTTCAATTTTATTATTGCGTGCGTCTGCTTTATGGTTAAATAGAGAGGTACATATTTTATAATGTACCAAGGGATTATTCTCACACTACTTAACGGGAAAATTCGTAATGTACTTGTAATACACGGCGTATATATAGATAAATATAAAATGTTACAGTTGCATTTTAATTAGAATATATTAAAATGTATTTAATTATTTTACCATTTTATTTTATTTTTTTTTTCAAGTTCAAGTTTATCTATGTTTTCTGTTAATTTCATATTTATTATGTGTACTTTTACACTGGTGTATATATATGGGTTAAAATCTTATATTTTTGTATTTTTTGCTTTTTTTGAAATTGACCTCTATTGAACCTCTATTTCAAATAAGCTTTTCATACGATACGATGTAATAATATCCGGGTTTTCCAAAAATGGTCCTGTTGTTCACAAGAAGCAAGTTCAGTTTGCTTCCTGGAGTTTTTTTGGTAATTTCATCTGTTTTTTCTATTTACTGAGCTATTACCACCAGTTCGTGAAAATAAAAAATGCCAAAAATCACAAAAAATAACCTCAGACTATTTTCGGTTATCATGGCATGATAAAGCTCACAAAGGCAGACACTATTTTCGGAAACAAATTACAATCTATATGGGCATAATATCTGATTAAAAATATCTCCGATAACCTCCATTTATTCTAATAGACAATCTGAGTTTAGAAACACAAGGCTTAATATTATTAAATAGGGATTTTTAGGTAATCTTCCATATAACGCTGCAACATCTCAAATTAACCAAAAGATTTTACTTTAGTCTCATTTTCTGATGTCTTATCGTTAACCACTGTTTTACATCACTAAACTCTCAAAGTGATATTCAATAAATTAAATGGTCATTTTGGCCCAAAATGATCAATTTTTAAATTGCTGCTAAAATAATATTTATTGAGATAAATACGTTTTATTAGTCTTCAAAATTTTCTGCAAGCTTCAAGTTTCCAAAAATTTCTTACTCAGCCCTATGTTTTTATGAGCAGGAAACCCATTGGAAAAATCAAAAGGTATCGAGAATGCTATTTTAACATGATAAAGTCATTCATAACTAGAGTTTGTAATTTGATTTAGATTTACACCATAGATTAGTATCTAGAAATAACTTAAAAATTAATTAAGGTGGTAAACTGAGCTTTATTATATTTTATTCATTTGGATATCGTCCTTGTATTCAGAAAAACAAACAATACAAATGATTGTTAGGAATGCCATCCAATAATGAAGGATACAAAATATTAAGTTATGAACTAGGATTTAAGGGCTAACGCTAGGTCTGAGTAAAATAACCAAGTTTTTTAAAGAATGAAAAATAATTTAATTTTTTTTCTAATTTTTCCACAATTTTTCCGCAATAAATCTTGAAGTCTTTTATTATAATAAAAATTAGATGTTAATCATGGGAAGGAACTTAAATTATAATAACTTGAATTAAAATTTTTACCATAGACTGTTTAATTTTCGAATACAATGAAATAATAGTTTTCACGCATAATTATTATAAGTATAAATAAATGTATAATCTCTGAAACATTTGCAGATGTATTAGAAGTTTTGGTGTGTATATGTTGATTCCTTGTATAGTTAGATACAAAACTTGATCCAAATGTTGGGTCCACTACACAAAATTTAGGGTTTTTGGCTTCGAGTTGGGTCAGGTTCCTTATAACCAAAGAAGCTTCCTATTCAGAACTGTTACTGCATAACTTTGAAGAAATAAATAAGAAATCTCCATAACTTTTTTATTTTTTAGACAGTATTAATTTAAATAGGCTAGAGTTAGATGATACGTACCTTATTAGTATTTTAAAACTTTAAAAGTAAATCATTATATACTCTTTAATAAAAATCAAATAATTTACTTAAATGCAAATCCTCCAAAAAATTGAGAATTATCCCCATATAAGTATGCGTGTAATGTAAATTAGTGCATATTTATATTATTAAAAAGTAATTGAAATCGATGACTTGACTCCATATTATGTATACCTGTTTCTATATTACGAGCATATATGAACTTTAATGACTTTATTTACTAAGGAAGTTATTTTAAAAATATAACGAGATTTTTATTACGATTATGGATATAATATTTTATGACGCTTGTAATAATAAAAAAATTTTTTTATTTTAATCATAATTTATTATTAATTATTATTATAAAAAAATATTAATGCAAATTTGGAAATGTTTAAGTAAAAATAATAATTAATTATTTTTATAAACTTTTTGTAACTAGGGCGTACAACAATATTTCATGCATGCGAACGTTTAATTGGCTGCGATCGTGATTAAAATTTTTTTTTGTTACAAGAATGTACATTTTGCAATAATTAAGTTGTATTTTCATAGTTGAATGAAAACGTTAATATAATTAGTACTGAGTACCTGAAAGACATATGTCATAATTATTATTATTATTATTAAAATTTCTAGTGAATTAAGTTATTAGTCAATGATGATGCATTTTTTTATTGAATTTATTTTTTTTATGAAATATACAGTTAGAAATTTATAGACGTAGCTGAAATTACTAACTAATTATCGTAATAGATATCATTGATCCTAAAATTGTACATATGCCTCTTACTTTGGTCAAGCTAAGTGATTCGATCAAATATTAAAGATATTTAATATTTTGCACAATTCTATTCCAATATATATGCTGATCAATATTAGGTTTGTAAAGACAGTAAATATAGAAAATGAAAAATTAAGCATGAATGAATTTGTTAATTTTTCTAACAATTTTTCTAACAAAGAAGTTTAAAAGTAGAGTAAATTGAAAAAAATCTCAAAAATACGGGTTTTCACCTAAAAAAAAACGGCTGTGGGAATTTTAAAAAAATTTTACGACAATTAAATTAAAAAAATATTTCAAATCGATCCCATTTTCATCGTTTTCAGCTGTAATTCACACTTTCATTTAAAATCATTTCAAGTCAGCAGTGCCTACAGGGGTTGAATTCTAACAATTTATTTTTCACAATTCGCTAATATTTGGCTATATTTTTAATGAAATAATATGAATGAATGATGACAGCCCACATTATTATATAATTAATAATTTTTATATAATTAAGATTTAATTAACCAAATATTTTTAATTTTATTATATAACTTTGATTATTTGAATATTTATATTATTTGTTCAAAAAAATAAAAAATAATGATTTATTGCTATTTTTAAACTTTTTTTAAGGTTACACGTCATCATTCATGATTCGCGATTCATTCATTTCTCTCGCAAAATGTAACCAAGTATTAGCGAATCGTGAAAAATGAATATTTAGAATTCGATCCCAGTATTCAATTGAATCAATTTCATTCATTTAATATTTTAGTAATAATGTTAGTAATAAAAAAGTAGTTTCTGTATTTAGAATTTAAATTTGAAAATTTTTCTTTTGACATTAGATCAAATCTGAACAAACTGAGGTGTGAAAATGACATTTTTAAGTTACGTGTTTTGAAATATACACATGCAACCGTTGGTTATCTGATTTCTTCGAGGATTTCTTGTCTTCTCATTTCTACCACCCTGCTCATGCTTCCGGTGCAAGAAAGATACCTCGCATTTTTTTCAAATATTTTTAATTAAAAATTTTCTAACAAAGCTACAAAATAACTATGAAAATAGCTACTATTAGGATAAATTAGGTATATTTAAATTTATAATTAAAAATCATTTTATATGGTTTGGATTTTTGAAAAATATCCAAAAGCAAATAAATTTGCTAAAAAAATGATTTTTTATTTTATAATATTAATTAAGCATAATTATGATTTAATTAAAAACTTTAAAAAATAAAAAATAATTCATAAATTATGAAGGGGATAAACGAGAAACTATTTTCATGCATGGTTTTTTTATAATTGCGTGTGCATGTGTGTATAAGAATGCAATTTGTATAAGAATAATGCCGATACTTCACTGGAATGCGTTAAGAGAAGCAGGTGAATTTAAATATGATTTTAAATAAAAAAATTTGTGTACGAGCATGCATAAATAATTATGAAAATAATTATCGTGCGATTGTGGCTTGCTCTTCATTTGGTATTTACAATTTAATAGCTTAAAAAATTTTATTTATCAATAAAACTTGAGGTTCGTAAATTTTAATGCCATAATTATAACGTAATTGCTAAAAGTGTATAAAAAACAATATTTACTTTCGACGAAAACATAAATTGTTCACTAGCAGGTCTGATTTTTTTTAGGGACACGTTATTTAACTTAAGCTGTATTATTATTACAGATATTTAAAACTAAAAAAAATACTTAATTAATTATTATGAGACGATATTTCGATCAAATAAATGCTTTTAACAGATATACACATATATTGACACTTTCGTGTCCAGAATGTAAATCTAAGCATTTTCAAATAATTTTTAAAAATATTTGCATATTTTTAAAAAATTCAGAACCAATGAATTTTAACTTTTTAGATCTTAAAAAAGCTAAAGAAAATTTTATCTCAAATAAAAAAATTCCTCCACCACGGGGACTCGAACCCACGATCTAAGGATTTGTACTCCTACTTAGATTTACATTCTGGACACGAAAGTGTCAATATATGTGTATATCTGTTAAAAGCATTTATTTGATCGAAATATCGTCTCATAATAATTAATTAATTATAAATTAACGTCGATCGTAAAAATAATTTCCTAATTTAAAAAAAATACTATTGCGAAATAATATTTACTTTTGTACAAATATTTAAAAAAATAATAAATTGAAATTTAAAATACCAAATTTTTTTTATTACTTCTCTGTAAGATCGGAAATTGTTGAGTAATATTTAAATTGATGTGTACTTTCAATTCACCCACAGATATCATATGTATATTTAAATTAAATATTTGTTTGAAAAAATGAAAGGTCAAGTTATTTTATAATAACCAAAACATCTCTAAAAATTATATATAAAACATGACACAAAGTTTACGGTACTTAATTACCCTTTTATTTGTAGAACGTGTATATTAGTCTGGACATTATACTAAAAATGGGAGACCAGAACATTTGGATCAAGAAATTACAATCTATGTTTAAAAAAACACTCAAGATACCCTATGTTTATTCCAAAGCGCCTTTTGGACCTAGATACGCAGTGCTCAATGCTACGGCAATGTTATAAAATAGGGAATTCAGGCAATTTTCCAAATAACGCTGCACCGTTATATTGCTTTTCAACCAAAATACTTCCGGTGAATGAGTGCTACTTTTCATTCCCTGTGAAATGCAATTTTTCGTCACAGACTCTCTTATTGCTATAATCAATAAACCAAATGCCCATTTTAAGCTCAAAAAGCCCAATTTTTAACTTGCTGCCAAAATTGCAATTTTTAATAAAAATAGATATTATAGGTCTCAAAAATTTTTTATGAGCTTCAAAAATTCTCTACTCTCTCCTTTTCGATTGTTTGTTTAGCAGTTATGATAATTTAAAGATAGAGTCTCAATTAAAGGTTTATTTTTAAAATCATATTTTATCTCGGAAAATGGACGAGTAAAGAATCGTTGGAAACTTAGAACTTGCATAAAATGTTTTAGACTTATAAAATTCGTTTTAATCAAAAATTACAATTTTAGCAGAAATTTATAAATTGTTCATTTTGGGTCATAAATGGAAATTTTGTTTATTGTCTATAGCGATGAGAGAGTTGGAAATAAATAATTGTGGTTTACGTAAAATGAACAGGTACACTCATAAAAAAATGAGAGAAACAGTATTTTGATTGAATTTCAAGATGACAGCGTTATATGGAAGATTTCGAAAAAACCCTATTTTAAAATATTGCTGTAACATTGTATCCAGAAGGCACATTGGAATAAATGGAGGGTATCTTGGGTGTTCTTTAATATGTTAAATTCATCCGTACTTATATGCATTATAATTTGGAGACCCAAATGTTCCGGTCTTCCCTTGTAAGCCCATTAAATGTTAAAAGGTTATGTAACATTAAAAAATAATTAAGCCTTATTTTAATAAGGCTTTGATTATGTAACCACAAAATGCTAGCTGCCGTTATATATAAACGAGCAGAGCGAAGCAAAAAATTTAATTTAAATTGAACAAAACCAAGATATAAAAGAGCAGAAAATATTTTTATCTATTATAATGACCTATTATCAACTAGATTATAAATGAGTATTCAGATAAAAAAGCTTAAGTCCAAAAATTGAATGTGGCCGGATTTATATACTGTTCTCAAAAATGAGCATACCAAAACTAAAATTTTCTTTGTACAATGATCTAAATTTTATAAAGTCATGACGAATTTTTCAAAATAGCTCAATTTATAAGGGCATAGAAGTGTAAGGATTTTTTATATTCAGGATTTTATCTTTAGTTAATAAAAACTAGATTCAACTGCGCTTCGCGCACAGATTGATGAATTGAGTTAGGATACGTTCGTAATTTATGAAAAAAAAATAGATTTCTGGTTATATTCAGTTGGGATTTAGTGTAGACTACTTAGATGCTTAGATGAGTAAAAAATATTTAGTTTTAGAATAGGAGGACAGATCGTCCATACTATGAGAAAAGTTAAAATTTAAAAAAATATTTAAAAATTATCTATGGAGAGGGAAACCGCACTCTTTAAAGTTTATTTATTTGCGTATTAATAATTAATTATAATTTATAATTTATTAATTATTCACGTATTTATTAGTTAATTAAGCAATTTATAATAAATATTTCATTTATTATCTTAATTTTATTTGATTATTTAAGAATTAACAGTTTTTCCCACCATGAACTTCTTGAATTTTTTTTTTTTATAGATTCAACTTCACCTTACACAGAGGCCAAATTATGTTGTTTTTATTTAATTTTTATAATGAAAAAAATGTTTAAAATGAAAATAGAAATTATCTGATTTTTAAGCTATTAGCGATTTATCTATCTTAGTAGTTTATACTCCCTATCTAAAACAAACAGCGACACGCGGCCAACCAGCAGTCCTAATGTGGGCCTCCATCGGGCCGCGTGACTTCTGGTAACAATCTGCCCATTTGCTTTAGTAGGGATATACAATTAGAAATTTGTATAGATTTTTTCTGAGAGGTTGCTCTGCTTAAATTTTGCATGAAAATTTAAATCAATGCTTGAAAATTCAAGGAAATGAAAAACAGAACACCTAGGTGTTCTCAGTGTAACTAATATAAAAGGCAGGTCAAAGTCTAGAATCTTAAAAAAACTGATTGGGCTGGGTTCAGTATGTGAAAATCTGACACTATGCAAATTTTTAAGGTGCTAAGTTCAATATTTTCGAAATGGCAGCTGTTTTTCGATTTTTTTTTTTGCTTCAAATTTGCTGCCAAAATCTGAAAAAATTAGTCATTTTAATTTTTCACCACTCTGCATACAGTTAAAAAATAATTTTCAACTCAAAGAGTATGTCAAATTTTTCGCAGAATACGAAACTACCATTAGTTTTTCGGAAAAACCTCAAGAAAACCCGAAAAATCGGATAAAATAAAAGGAACTTTCAAATATGAATTTTTCAAAAAGCGGAATTTTTTTTCTCCTAATTGGCCTGCGATTGGCCTAAGTTTTCCTATGTACTTTTTGTTGATAAAAAGATTTTGAGGGATGTCGGTCTTTAAAAAAATTAACTTTAATAATCTTTCATTTTTCAAAATTTTCCATTTTTCGGGTTTCCCTCTCATCGGATGAAAATTCTGACTCAATTTTTGGATTCCTCGGAAAATTTCATTATAGACCCTCTTTTTTGAGATATTTTGAACCTTACAGTAATGCTGTATAAATAAAAAACAATAATAATTCGTAAAATTGACAATAAATAAAAAATTCAAAAAATGAGCAAAATTTTATTTTTTTTTATTTTTATGCAAACTATTTCTTCTTTATTTTATTCAGTATTACAAAAATGTTAAAAATTTCTCAAAAAAGTGGGCTATGGTAAAATTTCCCGAGGGATCTAAAAATTGAGTCAGAATTTTTATTCGATTACAGGAAAATCCGGAAAATTACGGATAATGGAAGGTTATGAAAATTCGTGTTTTGAATTTTTAATTACTTTAAAGGTTGATATCCTGAAAAACTATTTACCAACAGAAAGTACATGTGAAAAGACAAATTTTAAGGCCAATTATATGAAAAAAAAACACGGTTTTTGAGAAATTCAAATTTGAAGATTCCTTTTAGTTTTTCCGACTTTCCGACTTTTCTTGAGATTTTTCCGAAAAACTAATGGTAGTTTCGGATTCTGCGAAAAATTTTACATACCTCCCGTAGTTGAACATTATTTTTTAGCTGTATGTAGAGTGGTGAAAAATTAAAATCGAAATATTTTTTCAGATTTTTGCAGCAAATTGGAACAAAAAAAAAAATCGAAAAGCAGCTGCCATTTCGAAACCATTGAATCTAGCACCTTAAAAATTAGCATGGTATCATATTTTCACATAGTAAATCCAGTCCAATGGGTTTTTTTAAGATCCCAGATTTTGACCTGCTTTTT
Organism: Anagrus nilaparvatae; assembly: GCA_022575985.1. Taxonomy (NCBI): domain Eukaryota; kingdom Metazoa; phylum Arthropoda; class Insecta; order Hymenoptera; family Mymaridae; genus Anagrus; species Anagrus nilaparvatae. The sequence continues at coordinate 24,549,908 of JAKSXM010000247.1, read as the reverse complement.
ATGTTAGTTACACTAAGAATAACTCATATATATTATGCGGAATAGCAACATGGGCGAGTTCTATGTATCATCAGTGCCTCGATCAGTGCCAAAACACCTTTACATAACCTAGTTAAAAAGTAATATTTTCTGAATTGTACGACCCACCTTTTTGCCTTTTTTGCCCTTTTGTTGTAAAATGTTGATCTAAACTTGTTATAAAAACGTAAGATCGGTTTATGACTATACAACCTAAATGCATGGCACATGTTTGCTTGCTAAGTGCTGGGTATAGTACAAAAATATTACGTAATAACACTATTATTATGAATCCCTAAATCAAAATAGGTAATTTTCCAATTCCTGAAGTACCTCTCTCTATAGACATGTTCCATATCCAAAGTGCATTATGTCGAATGAATTATACTGACCCTTAGAACTATACGCTTCGATAAACCTTCGCATTTAACAAAAATAAACTTTTTTACAATTCTTTAGAAATTTTAATCCCCTCCTTTATATACTTGTTTAATTGAATTTTCCATATATTGTTAATAAATATTCAGGAATAAAACTTTTTGGGTCCACTGACGCACACTGAACCCAAAAAGTATAGAGAATTACGCTCATGGCGTATTGTCCAAATCCAAAATTTTTAGAATTTTACAGATTTGATTTTCTCTTTTTTACAGCACTTAAAAATTTGTTTCATCTTTGGTTTTTTAAAATATAATCTTTGGACTTTTAAAAAAGTCAAAAGGCGTAATTTCTTATCGTAAATTTTCGTAGAATTCGATTCCGGAAATCAAATGTTTTGTTATAAATGCACGTGAAAATAAAAATTTATTAATTCAAATCTATATGACCATCAGTGATTTTCACACGTATCTTTTTAATATCAATTTGACACGAAAAATTTAACGAATACCACGAAAAATTTAACCACCCTATAAAATTTGACACAAAAAAATTGACCTCAAAAAAAAAAAGAAATTATCCTTATGTGGTCCATTTTTTTTCCTTGTTAGTTTTTAAAATTTTTGAATGGTTAAATTAAACATAGAGTTTAATTTTTACAAAAAATTTTGCAGCAAAGATTAAAATGTTCTTTTCGTCAACTTTTTGGTGTAAATCTTGTAGGTGATTAGATTTTTTATATCAAAAATCAAAATTATAAATATCCGTGTAAAAATCACTGGTGGTAAAATAGAATCGTATCTAAAAAAATGATTTTATATCTTACTCTGTATGCAATTTTTATGCATCAACATTTTTTGGTAGTTAACTTTTGTGGCGAACTGTCTGTGGCAAAATCTCCGGTGACGTAGTTTTTCGGTGGCTTAAGTCATACATATCTTCCATTTTTTTTCTTGTCAGCGGCCAGAAAGCACATATTTCCCGGCCACGGCGCGATTCAAAAATACGTGTTTTTTTGCCACTGACAAAGAAAAATTATGTTTTGCCCTCGGCCGCAAAAAAAAGAATGTCCCAGATCGCAGTTTGTCAACCTCGGCTTCGCCTCGGATTGCAATTTGCGTGTGATCTGGACCATTCTTTATTTTTGCGGCCCAGAATAAAAGTATACTGTCCATCGTATAAATTTAAAAATTATTTTTTTAGCATAGAAATCGATAGTTGATTATTTCATCTCTTGGAATTTTTTTTAACAGAACTCTTCATCGAAAATAATGGCTTTTATTTTATTCAATTATTTTATTCAATTTTGTAATTATCTGCCCAGCCACTCAATACCTGATCAAAAAAATTCTGACTTTATTTACTTGCATTTTATGCGAAATTTTGCGTATGCTTGTAAATTTTATTATAACTTGAGAAAAAAAGACAATAATTGAAAATACGCAAAAATACAAATTTTCAAAAAAATAGGGTATTTTTTATTAATTTAATCACAAAGGAGCTATTCAATAATTAAAGAAAGTTCATCAATTTTATCTTTAACAAATATATTTTTCTGTCGCAGAAAAATTTTATACGACCCTTGGCCATTAAAGCTGAGGACATAAAGTGTTGGCTACGAGGTCCAGTCAACTTCCGCATGCGCATTGAGGTAAAAATTTAGGGTGGTGGAAAAGTTTAACAAAAGAAACTTCCCCACCACCCTAATGTTTAACACAATGCGCATGCGGAACTTGACTGGACCTCTTAGCCGCAACACTTTATGTCCTCAGCTTAACAAAGAATGACCCAAATCGCACTAAACTGCGGTCATCCTTTATTTTTCGGGCCTAGGATCGTAATATACTATTTACGTTTTACTAAAGAAAATCATCTTTTTTCCTTCCTTTTTACATTTAATAATTAAAAAAATTTTAAATTTTAAATACTCTCTTTGTTATCTAGCGATACAATAAATTTTGAATATTAATTGATATTCATTATTAGTTATTTAAAAAAATTTTTTTTTTGGTAAAGAATTACCAATAAGTAACTGCAATGTTTTTGTTTCTATAAAAATAAATCAATTTGGCAAAATAACATTCATAGTCATAATAACTTTCAAAGAACGAACTTATATACCTGCAAAATAAATTAATTTAAATAATTCACTTTACTTTACCCATTATAAAAACATAAACAATAAACATATTCAATATTGAGGTTAGAAAATTTTTATTACTTATTCCAAACATTATTAAATTAATTTATTATATACAAATAGATATAATAATCATTAAATTAACAAAGTTTATTAAATTCATTAAATTCGCCCATAACCTCTCGATTTAAATTAATAATGTTTATGTTATTTTGAATTTAAAATTTTGTATATGTTTGTTTGTGTACATTATTGTGAGAACCAATCAGAATGACTTTATTCCGATTACACCTAGCAACCGTTGCGATGAGCCATCTATTTTTTAGGATAGGATAACAAGTTAAAAAAAAATTTACAAGCTAATATATATTTATACTTATTGCCTTAGAGTACTTCATTTGTTTAACTTTTTTTTTTATTTTTTCTTGTAAAAAAGGTAACTACATTTAAAAATTATATCTTCGTGTTCTTTTTTAATGAAAATAAATGTGGTATATGAAAACAATCGTGTGTAAACTTTTTTTATGTTTTTTTTTCTTTACTTTATTTACTTTATTTCTCTGAGATTTAAATTTTTCAAAGTTCATTCACAAAATTAGAAATATGAAAATTTTTTTGTAACAATTTTTGATTTTCAATAATTATTTATGATTTTTCTGATTATGCCAAAATTTAATTAACTTATTAGAGCATAAATTGTCTCAGCTCATAATTATTATGAAATCTCTGATTATGAAGGATCCCAAGTCAGCTGGATATAAGTTAGACTGAGGCGTAACCGTTTAGTTCAAAATATTTATTTTCAAAAGTGTAGCTAAAAATAAGTGACATTTCATGAATTTTATGCTTCTTTCATTTATTTTTGTTTCATTAGCAGATATGTTCACTTAAAAAAAAATTTTTATGCTAATTTTTTTTAATTTACTTGAAGTACTTAAGGAGTTAGGAGGGTAAATAAAAATGATGACAGAACTGAATGAAACTGGAAAATTATTAAATTTAAACATTTTTAAAGTTAAATAGAACTTGGTTTTAGCTTTGTTACCACATTAATTTTCATTTTACTGCAAATTAAAAATAGGCAGTTTAACATTGCTCTTATGGAAATTCATATTTGGAGCTTACAAAAAGTATGATAGTGATGACACAGATTAATGAAACTTAAATAATATGCTAAATAAAAGCTCAAAGATTATATTTCCAATTTATTTTATCTAGGTTATTACCACATTCAATCATTAATTATTCGGTAAAAACCAAGTTTTAGTAAGTAACATAACCTAAAATAATAATGTTTTTTCATAATTTATAAAATTAAAATAACTTTTTTTGCAATAATATTACATAATAAACTCATTTTTTAATATTTTTACGACTAATTTTATTTTAAACTGCAAATTATTAAAAAAAAATAGCGTCGGTAATGTGGATATTGACTCAAATTTTCTATTTACCCTCCTAACTCCTTAAAATTTTAAAAATAAATTTATAAATCGTTTTTTTCATTAAAATCTAGGATGAGAGATTTTTAGATGAAAATCAAAAATTTTTCGTAACCCAGAATTCCAAAATAGGCTAAATTGGCATGGAAATCATGGCGTGGATTAAAAAAATTAAAACTATATCGTTTGCAAAAAGAAAATTTAATATACCGATAAAAAAAATTATCCGGAAATATAAGCTTACATAATAATAAAACTCAAGCAAAATCGCCAATCATTATCAAGCACGTTTAATCTAAGAAAAGCTATAAGATGACACTTAATTTTTATTTTAAAATTCCAATCTTCTTATTTTATCTATTTAATATTCATTTTCCTATAAATAAACTTTAAATTGATACCATAATTAAAAAAAAAATCTAAGATTTTAATATCGTTGGTGTAAAGGCTGCATATAAAAATTTTTATTAAAAAAAAAAGAAAAACTTCTCATAAAATATATTACATGCAGTATGGAATATCAGTCTTTGAAAAAGTCCGTTATCTCAAAAGGTAAATCAGGAACGTCCCCAAGGTCACGACGTTCCTTAAGGTATTATAGTTAAAGTTTATTTATAAGTAGAGTGTACGCGTGTATATTTATTTATACATCCATGAATCGGAAGTAACTCGAGCATTTTTCCGCATTTGCTTCGTTCGTGAGAAACTTTAAGGTAATTAAGAATATATGGATGTATTTTTCTTACCTCGTTAAAAATATAAGCTTTTTATCTTTTCGAGATATTTGAGAAAAATATATATAAAAAGGTCCTTTTATTATTATAGACTTTTTCCAACTTTGTTAATTTTTTTAATTTTTTTTTCCTCTTTTTAAATAAGGAAAATAAAACGACGCTTCCGTATATAAAACTTAATATATGTTATTATTCTTTGGACATATTATTCTTACTACGGAAAATAGCCATTGTTTTCTACACTGGCCGTGGGAAACGCCATTTGTTTACTCTCGTTATAGAAAAATAGTCCAAATTAGAGCAGAATTTTACGACTTTGTAAAATTACTTCTGAAAATCCTATTTTATTTTACGAACCTACTACCCTATAGTCTTATTTCTGAATTCCATTCTATTCATTTTTACTTTGAATATCCATTTTATTTTTTATCTGATAAGAAATTAAGAATGCAGTATGTAAATTTTCTATAAATGCGCATTTTCCCCATATTTTGTTAAGTAGAAATAAATTTTTCGAAATTCATTGAATAATTAACATTTTAAAGTATATATGGAAGTAAATTTTCAATTAATATCGATACCATAAAGTTTGTGACAGAATTAGTAATTTATGAACTCATGACAAGCATGTTTGAAAATTTTTGGCAAAATTTTTTTGTGTACGTTCTTCGAACATGTTTTATTCAAAAAGGAAGTTTAGATTTTGTTTTTAACATTGCAGACTTAATGAGCCTTAAACAAAGTTTTCCTCGAAATTCCCTTACAAAAAATTAAAAATTACGAATAGATTTATTCAGGTCCAGATTTGAGTTAAAGAAAAAAAATGTCAATAAAGGAAAAGTCGTCATTATCTTGTAAAAAATTTTATTGTTATTCCTAAATCCTTAATTCATAATCCCAAAATTAATTAAAATTAATAATGGACGTCCAAATAGTAAATATAAGTAAAGTTAATTTAAATATGAAAAAAATTTTTTATAAAATTGTAAAATATTGTGAATTTTTAGCCTTGGTAATGAAGAAACCAAGAATGAAGAAACTTGGTCTTCGAAACGTGGGCAATTTATTGAAAAAATAAAGGAAATAATTGTTAGCTCAGAAATCAAATATTTTTATTTAATAAAATATAACGAAGTTTTGAAATGGTTAATTATTTTTGTTCTTTTTCAATAATTTTTTTGAAGCTATTATCGTATGCAAAAAGGAAACAAGCTGTAATTTGAAAAGTCATAAAAATTTTACGCTCAGATGGTGCTAGGAATTTGTATTTATTTATTTTTTTATTCTAATAGAGGAAAATATATCTTGCAAATAAAAAGGGTGTAGCGGATCATATCCATCGTAATATATGCATCTAAAATAGCAAACTCTGTTTTTTCAAATAATGATTTAAAAAAAAAAATATTTTTTATTTTCATAAATCTATATGCACCATAGGAATCAGTTTATCTGTTTTCTACGACGGTTAGAACATAAAATCTTGGGTGGTATTCAAAAGACACAAATTTTTATAACTATCTACAATTTTTTATAGAATTCGAATCTTTGGCCAAAAATTGAAAACTTATTGCGAACCGATTTTTAAAGGAGATTGGCAGTACTCGAAATTAGAGCCACTATAATGCGCATAACTTTGTAGACGTTAATATTAATAAACTTCTTTGAGCTAAATTTCTTAGTCCACTTGGGCCAAAATAGTAAATTCAGCCATCCAGAGATGGAAATTTTAAAAACTAATGTTAAATTAAAATTCAGTAATCAACTTCTTAGGCAGCTATTTTCTACACTCTTCTAACTGGTTTTGTTAATAAATTAGTAAAACATTTCAAAAAAATTAAAAATGGCCAAAAATAAAATTTTGCTCTAATTTGGAAAGGTTTACTCCCAGAAGACCAACAAATTAAAAGGTTTATATTTCATGTACTTAAAAAAGAAATCGGGGAACCTGCTATAGCAAATTCATGCATTTTCTTATATGAAATTTACATCTGAAGTAACAATTTAAAAAAAAAAATTTGCTCTAAAAATATGAATATCTTATCAAGTGGAAAAAAATTAAACAAATATTTACTTGGTATTAAAATAAAAAAAATTTCATAGCTAACGGATTAAAAAATTTTATAATAACAGAAAAAAAGGATGTTAGTGTTAGTTACGGATGATTTAAAAATTATGAATTTTTCTTTTTTACCATTTAAAATAAAAATAATTTTCCTTTTCCTTTAAAAGAGATGATTTAATATTTTATATATTTATAAAATTAGGTCAATAATATAAACATTGTTTTTTTTACAGCTAGAAAGTAATAAATAAATAAATTTTTTTTTATGATTTACCTAAAAAAAAAATAAAATTATTTATTTTATGATTTTTTTGCTGTTATTAAACAAAAAAAAGGATACGTTTTGTACAGTGAAATTATTTTGTTTTAAAATATGATTTATTCACATATATTTTTATAATTTATTAACTATAATTGGATTTTAGAAATGTTCATATTTTTTTTTATTATGGTTTAATGATTAGCATGTATAAAAAAATTCATATCTACCATAAATTTTCAATAATAATTAGGAAAAAGAAATTTTTTTTTTTCACTTAAATTACAAAAATAAATTTATATTTTTTTTGTGAACTAAATATTTTTTTTTCTTTTAATTACAGTACTTTTTACAAACTTCTTCATCGTCGACATTAAAAGGACGTGTGTACGGAGATGAATGTAACAATGATCAAGATTGTAATGATATTTCAAATAGTCAATGTGAATTAGGCTACTGTAGATGTAAGGCATTTTATGCTCAATACAATTCAACACAATGTGTTCAATGTAAGTTTTAAAATTAAAAAAAAGAAATTTTTTTATTTTTTTTTATATTTGCGGTTTTTACTATTTTACTTTTCTTTTATATACTATACCTACTTCTTTTTACTTTTCCTCTTGTCACGCTTATGGTCGTAAATAGATGACTGTAATTGCATTCCTACTTTCAATTAACGAGGGATTATCGAATAGCTTTATTACAACTTTTTATAATTGTCGGGGTAAACAATTCTTTTTGATCTTTTTTACAATTTTTATTAATACTTTTTTTTTACAAAGATTCGTACTTGAAAAATAAAAAAAGTAATTATCAATTTTTTAATTTTTTAAATAGTTTTAAGTTTGGTTTGAAAAAGATCGGTAAAGATTTAAATGAATCATTCGATTACTCATATCGTAATTAAATCTTTAAGTTATAAAATGTGAATTGGTCCCTTTGGTCACTGTGTCTATAGTTGATTTTACATTTTTAGTTGTTGAATATAAAAAAAACGTTGGTATTATTCTCTCATTTAAAGTCGTTAAGTTAAAATTTAGTGTTATAGGTAAATTGCAGAATATTGTAATGAATTTCACAAAGTGGCCCTGTTTTTGATAATTTAAATTCAAGAATGTAAAAAATAATTTAAAATGCTTTTTTTTCACTTTGCGATTATTTGGTAAAATATTATGGGGTGATTAAAATATTGAAAACTTTTTAAAATAGATTGTTAAACGAAATTTTTTTTTAGAGTAAATATGATTCGATTTGATTTTGTTGTGAAAAAATTGCAAATTATAATTAAATTTGTTAGAAAATTTCTAACTGTAATAGATTAATAATTAATAGATTATTGGCTTCTATTACTAATAACCATAATCAATGAGACATTGTGGTTTGAAGGTAAAATAAAGATATTTATATGCTAAACCGACGTCAAACAGAATACCTGTACAAACAATCTATTTGTAGGCGTAGTTTTAAAATAAAAATACTATCTTTCAATTTGTGGCTTAGGATTTAAACTTGAATTAATAACGTTTTTACCGAAAAGTTGATTGCAGTATTCAATAACAAGTTATTAAACTTAGAAATTTTCATTTAAATAAAATAAAATATTTTCTAAAAGACAAAAATATTAAAAATTAAATGTATATCTTTTATTAAATTCCAGCAAAACTTCTAGGATTTCCATGTGAAGTAGATGAGCAATGTTCTCTTAGAGTAGCAAATAGTACATGTAAAAATGGACTTTGCGCGTGCCAGGATAGATATCTCCAATATCATACACATACTTGTCTTGGTCGTAAGTATTGAATAACTTTTGCAACTGAATGAAAAAAAAAATTGTTCATTTTATTTGCAATATTTTATTACTTTGCGGTGTACCTATAAATCCCTTTCGTTTATTTTATTTATTTAAAGGATAACTTGTGGTATGATTTTATGACTTTTCTAGTATCAAGAATATAATAATTCATATTATTTTTAATTTTTAAATCGTTGAATTTTTATTATCCTGGAATGGTTATAAGTGTAACCAAAACTGATAATTTATAAATGTCATTTAAAAAAAAAAATTTTTTATGTACTTAAGCTAAGCAATAAACTACAGTATTAACAATAAAAAGAAAAGAAACGTTATAAATTATAGCAAAAAGTATTATTCTCATAATATTTACATTTTTATGCTTTTCAGCTGCCAGGTTAGGACAAGTTTGTTATAGTGATGCTCATTGTCGCCTTTGGGATAGTGATACGCATTGCGATTTTTTGATAAGAGATCTTTTTGGTTGGTGCCAATGCACAGCGCCCATGCAAAGGGAAGGAGAAATTTGTAGAAGAGATAATTTAGTACAACAACAAAATCCAGTTAGACCAATAATAACGGAACAACAAAATGAATTAAGCCAACAAAGGAAACCACCAAAAGAGGAAGAAGATTCAAGTAAATATTTATTATACTTGCAATTTTTAAATTTTATAGAGAAAAGCGCTCATATTTTAAAAGTTATAATCATTTTTATGTTCAGGTGCACAAATATCCTGGTTGAAAAATGCGACGATTTTATTATCAACCGTTAGAACGCCGGCTCTTTTACCAGGAAATCTCGTAACAAGACCAGCTTTAAGATCGGAAATACCTGGAGCTAATGAACTTCCAGGTGATGACACTGTTGTAATTGATGCTGAAAGTGCAGAATTAGCTCAAATAGCTTCAACAGAACAAACATCAACCGCGGCAGCTTTGATTTCAACGACAACTCAAGGAAAATCTGATAGGAGAGAAGTCGAAAAAGTACCACCATCTCCCGTGACTCTTGGATGGTCTTGTCTTAAGGACGCAGAATGCCAAGCTGCTGATTCTAATTCTAGGTGTTTAGGAGGTGTTTGTGAATGTATTAGGAGAATAAATGGAACTGGAGGTTGGTGTTCAGCTAAGAAAACTGGATGTGCACCTGGAACTTTCCAGTGTAGAGCCTCTGGAGCGTGTGTCAGTTGGTTCTTTGTCTGTGATGGAAGAAAGGATTGTTCAGATGCTTCAGATGAGGAATGTGGAGCAAAATGCCCTGTTGAAGCGTTTAAATGTGGAAACAGCGAAAAATGTGTTTCAAGAGCTGCCTTGTGTGATGGAAATAAAGATTGTCCAAATGGAGAAGATGAAGTTGGCTGTGGAGACAGAAGGCGTAAGTTTCGAAATATTATATTTTTATTTTAAAATATGTGTAAATTTCCTAAAAAATTTATTTTGCATTAAAATTATAGGTTGCCCGGAAGGCGCATTCCGGTGTAATAATGGTCAATGTTTACCTGCTTATGAATTTTGTAATGCTGTAGTTTCATGTAGAGATGGTAGTGACGAGCCACGCGCTGCTTGTCGAACAAGAAATCGTGGTAGAATTTCACCACGGCATTGTCCTTTCAAATGCAATAATGGACGATGTAGATCAGATGCTATTATTTGTAGTGGAAAGGATGGATGTGGCGATAATTCCGATGAAATTAATTGCAAAATTTGCAGTAAGTTAATATAGATACATCTTTTCCTTTTTTAGTAAAATAAATAACTTTAAACTTTTTTTTCAGAATGTCCAACATTTTAATTGAAGAAGAAAATTATAGGAACCATACCTTATTATGAACCAGTAAAAGAAAATATAGGGCTATATTTAGAAGGATTGAATAAACCTGATTGATAACCAAAGTTCAAATAAAAATTGAATGTAATAATTCAATTACCTTACGCGAATTATTATATCATTGGGAAATAACTCATACTAGAAGTTTTAACATATATGTTTTTTAATACGCATAGTACACAAAAAATTACATAAAAAATGTGTTAAGTATATTAAAAATATATTCATCAAAATCCAAAATTTTGATACTAATTTGTTTGCAAATATGAATACCTCTCATTACAAAAAGATTTTTTACTACAGTGTCTTATTTTTATAAGAGCGTAGTACTGTTGGCTTATTTGCCTCTCCAGGTGAATAATCTATGCAAAAAATTTCGAAAAATTTCAAAAAAATATTTATGCGTGGATTTTCGCGTCTTAATATACCAATAGTATATAACGTATTAAGATACTTTTTGCCTATGTCTGGATGGATAACAAATGCGGAAAATTCTAAACGAATTTTTACGTCAGGGTGGAAATTATTTATAAGCATATTCATAGAATTTTTTTTAAATAATCTTGTAATTTACCATATTTATACTTACTTTTGTAAATTGTTTTAAAATTATATTAGAAATAATTTTTTAATTTATTTATTTACTTATAAATGTTAAAAAATTACGTAATAATTTATTTATTTATTTTTTTAATTATTTATTTTATTGTAGACGTAAGTTTTTTAAAAAATAATGTATTTTTATATAATTGATAATAATTAAGTACTGCAAAAGAATATATTTAATAATGTGTATTTGTTAGTTAAATGAAAAAAGTATTATCTAGTTTTTAAGTGATAAAATTAATAAAACAAAAAAAAAATGCTGACTTTATAAAAATATTAGAAAATGAGTATTTATGTATAAACTATATTATATGATATATTTTTTAATAAATTTCTACCTTCGATAATATTTCACGCATTTTTTTAAGATAGTTCTATTTTTAGAATAAGAAAAAATAAAATATTACAAAATTCAGATAATTGAATTACATATTTTAAGAACCGAAATAGGGTAAAATAATAGTTATCACCATACACAGTGCCAATATATAATTATACCCTCTATACACTGGCGTCATTTAGCGACACTTATTCAGCATCTGCATTCCTAATAAGATTCTATTTTGTCATAGGTCATTGGTTTTTTTTTACATTGACTTAATATATTAACACTCGTTGCTGTATCTGGTCTGGTGTTTGCAACAATTCACAGAAGAGCCCCTATAGGTAGTTGTTATTTCTCAGGATTTTTCATTTCTGAACCTTTTCAGTCGTCTTTAGTGTTATTTATTTATTATAATGGAGTATCTGAAAACTTTTAGTTCTAGTTAAAATTATTTCAAAATCTTTTCGATATAAGGTAGACGCGCTAGATTTTCGGACATGAGCCAAATATCGGACAAGCATTAATTATTTAATACTGTTATTTACTATTTGTCAGATATTAAAAATAATGTGGTAAATTACAATCTTTAACTTCTAAAGATTAATTATTTATGCATTAATTATTTATATTTTTAAATTATAATTAATAAAAATTAATTTTTTTCATAAAACGTAAATGTACTATATTTTAGTACCCGTTTTAAGCGTATAGGGGGCCAGCGTTACGTTTTCAACCATCTTTGTATTTTTTCATAATTTATTTTTAAATATTAAAATTTTTAGTATTTGTGAATAGCCCACGGATTGCATATTTACCTAATAACTGAATTTTTAAAAATAATTAATAAATAACAATTTTATTAGCTGTCCGGTAATACACACAGTTAATCACGTTTTATCCCCGAATATCTGGACAACGTTTACTGTGTCCGAGTAACATACTCACACTGCTCCAGTTTTTTGGACATATTTTTATTGCGCCCAAACAAATAATTCTGAGTTATTATATTTTTTGATTCGTTTATTTTCTCATAAATATTTATTAGATAAGACTTTAAAATTAATTTTATAGTGTATTTATTCCATCTTTTGTAAGTATATTTAAAATCATACTTATTTTATTATTTTGTTTTAAAAATTAAATTTTATAACCTCAAAAAATCAGTATGTTTGCTTATTTTGTAGGACTCTATTTCTATCAGCTTTTTTTTCATAATATGGCTCTACCTGTTACTAAAAATAAAAAAAAATCATGCAAGAACTTTGGAAAAAATAAAAAAAAATTTAAAAAAACTGTGAAAATTAAGCCAAGAAAGATTATAAAATTAAATAAAAATAAATATAAAAGCAAAAAAAGAAGGCCTAGAAGAAACGCAAAGTATTCTCCTGAAGCTATCCAAACAGGCTTACAATTAATTAAAGAAGGAACATCTTTACGAGCTGCTGCAACTATGTGTAATGTGCCTAAAAGTACTTTAAGCGATAAATTTCGGAGTCCACATAATAAAGAAAAAGGGAAACCTGGTCCTACTTGTATTTTGTCTGATGATTTAGAGAAAGAAATAGTAGAGTGGATAAAATATAGAAAAGATACTGGTTCACCAGTGACAAAAGATGAATTACTGGATTCAGTGCAACATTATGTCACATCTTTAAATTTACATTCACCATTTACTCATAATAGACCAGGACGTTCTTGGTATGATGGTTTTATGAAAAGGCACCCTGATCTGACTATCAGAAAAGCTCAAAATTTAAGTTTAGATAGAGCTGAAGTTACGGAAGAAGAACTAAGAAATTGGTTTAGTGAAATTGAAGCATATTTAGTAGAGAAAAATTTGAAAGATATTGATCCTTCAAGAGTATTTAACTGTGATGAAACACATATAGAAGTGTGCCCACAACCTGGAAATGTTCTTGCACCCAAAGGAACTCGTAGAGTCTATAAGAAAAATGCTAATAAAGATAAAGAAGGTTATACGGTTCTTTTTATGTACAGTGCTGATGGTACAAGAGCACCACCGATGATTCTTTTTAAATATGCAAAGCAACCTCCAGAAAATATACTAAAAGCTATGCCTCCTGGAGAAGGATGGGGTATAGGTTCATCAGATACAGGATGGATGACCACTGAAACATTTTATGAATATTTCACAAATGTTTTTTATAAATGGATCATAAAACAAAAAATTCAGTTACCTGTAGTTGTATATTTTGATGGACACTCTTCACATTTAAATTTACCTTTAATAAAATTTTGCAGACAACATCAAATTGAAATCATATGTTTGTATCCAAATTCTACGCACATTTTACAACCTTTAGATACGAATGTATTTCATCCTTTCAAAAGTATATGGGCAAAAGAAGTAAGGAAATGGAAATATAATAATAATACTCTTAAACTAAAAATTGAAGATTTTCCAAAAGTATTAAAGTCTGCATTGGATATGTTTACTACTGAAAAAGAGTGCGTTAAGCAAGGTTTTCAATCAAATGGATTATTACCATTTAATCCAGATGCAGTTTGCTTCAATGTTTTAGCTAAGCCTAATAAAAGCAAAAAATCCAAAGTACCAACAATAAATAATAGTTCACTATTTTTAAAAGATTTTGAAGAAAAATTACCTGAACAGCTTCTTTTAGAATTTAAAGATTGTCAGACTAAACAAATTTGGACGGGAGAAGAAAAAAATAGAGGCCTTTTTGAATTTTGGATGAAATTACTAAAAGACAGTGGTATAATTTATAATAATTCATTTTAAAAAATAACCACCGTGGAATTTATGTTTTGATTTGATAATAAACAAATGATTTTATTTATATAAATTAATAAATTTTGAAACTTTATGAAAAAAATAATATTATATAATATATTATTGATTACTTTAATTATTTATTAATTTAGCAGATAAAATTGATGTACATAAAATGAGCTCTCTGAGAAATAGTAATCTAAACTATCAGGATGCAAAAACTTCTGATCAAACTGAATCAAGTAATAAAATTAATGCCAGTTTTGATGATTCGAACGTTGATGCCAGTTTAAATGATGATGATCTTTTAGCAGCAATGGTTGAAGAAGATGCAAACTTTTATAAAAACTCGATAAATGATGATTTATTATATGATGAAAAAGTACCATTTCTAATAGTTGTGGAACAGCCTGATGATACTGCATTAACTCATAATTCTATTAATCAGTCAGATAATGTTCTAGATAGTGCAGGTTTGCATATTGTTAACACAAAATTCAATTTATTTATTTAAATATATTTTTTTAATTAATAAATACTTTTTTCAATTCATAGAAACACATGATAATAACTATCAAAATTCAAACGCTATAATAACAACAAATGAATTATTGGAGTCTCCTTTAATGCATCAGGAATCCGATTCAAATAAAAAATTGGCCATTGATAATTCAGTAACTTTGAATACAGAGCAAGATTCCCAGTCTTTGATGACCTTGAATGATAAAACGTTTTCAGAAAATCCAGTTCACCAAGAAAATACTCCAGCAACAGATTCAGCAATCATAAAATCTGACATAATTCTGAATTCCAATAACATACCTAATGTAGTTAATTTAAACGAAAGCCAGAACAATAATCAAAAAGGTAATCTAAATTTAATAACATACTAATAAAACTATATTTCCTAAATTTAATAATTAATGTATATAACTTTTTTAGACCAAAAAAATAAAAAAAAAGCTTTTGAAGATTCGTTTCTAATACCCAAAGATTATTTACCTAGACAAAAAAAAATTAGGCTCCAAAAATCCAAAAAACCTCGGCTTCCTTCTACTGCTTGTTCAGATGAATTTTTACAGAAACTGGAAGAAGATAAAGAAGAAGCAAATAAAAAAGCATTAGAGCAGAAAAGAAAAAAACACCTGCAAGAGAAAAAGAAAATTTTAGCTGAAAAGAAAAAAGAAATAGAAAAGGAAATGAAAGAATTGCAAGACCAGATTAAACCAAGGAAAAAAAAAGAAAAATTAGAAGAAAATTTCAAATAAGCATGCATTTAGAATTTCAATAAAAATAAATATAAAAATTTTGCATGCACTCAAGTTCCTTATTATGTTTAAGTAACCTTAGCTTAGTTTGGTTTTATAATTTTTCACTTTAAATATTCGTTTTATTTAAAGACTAAAGACTGAAAATAACTGCATTACTTATATCATTGTTTTATTAGCTGTTTTATATTTAATTTTATCATTAAAACTTAATTTAAGATGAATATGTAAAATTTGTACATGTATTAAATTTATCTTAAAATATATAAAGTATATTATTAATTTTATAAATTTAATAATTTAGTCAAATTACTTATACCTCTTAAGTTTATTTTTCAAATAATACATTTGATATCTTTAATTACTTGAGCCTGATTTGGATAAAAAACATAGTTAGTTCTGTCCGAAAACTGACACAGCTTTTCCGGACAAAACGGCTCAACCACTTCTATATGTCCGAATAATAGGTGCATTTCTTTATTTTTTTTATTTTAATAATAAATTTTTCAAATAAATAATTGAAAAAATTTTAAACGTGCATCTTATTTTCAAATGCTTGCCCCAAAATTTAGTAAAAGTTTTTTTGACTATAAAATTATTTTTCATTAAAAAACTCATATTAAAAAAAGTACTATGTACAAGGTTGTCCGAAATCCGGCACGTCTACCTTAACTAGATTGATGTTTTTCATAAATCCCATTGGTATTTATTACTACTTCAATACCAAGGTAACACTGTAGATTTTCCAAATCTACTAGCTTGAAATACGTATTCAATAAATCTTCTTTATCAGCTATTAAAATATCATCGAAATAAATTAGTATATATTTTAACTATTTACTTTTTTTGCTTACTTATATACGCATGTCATTTTTGCTTTGGCAAAAACCATTTTTTATCAATATATTATGCAGTTGATTATTCTATACCTTAGCAACTTGCTTTATTTATTTATTTAAGAAAAAATTTTAGCGCAGGCAAGGCTAATTCGCAATTGAATACATTAATTTACAAATAGAAAGTTGATACAAAATTATAATATCTAATAATAAAGAAATAATAATAATTAAATTATAATAATAACTTGTAAATAAAATAGTGAAGTATATATATTCACTAATATACATATTAAAGAAAAGAACAAAAAAAAAAATTATTCTTGAAATCATCGTGAATGATTTATGGATTTTTATTTAAATAATTAAATTTAAAATGAAAGAAAATTGAGTTTAAATGAGCTTAGATTTATAAAAATAAAAAATTAAATAGTAGTGAGATGAGTAGTAAATAAATTATCAAGATCAGTAGTTGGGCTGATCGGTATAATAGATTGATCCTTAAGTTTTACGAAAATTACATCTTCATAAACGTATAGACATCTTTATTATTCTTGAAATGTTTTTGATGCGCTGATATTTGGTATTTAAATCATTACTTAGATCATTTGCATATAGTTATTTTTTTGCTTAATTCTGAGTTATAAAAGCTGAATCCAAAATATCTTGAAATATTATTTTACCATGAAGATGCTTGAGATCCATAACAAACTTATGAACTTGTACTGATGAAAATTTAATGACTAAATTAATAGAGTTATGATTATCTGATTTCTGATGATTAATTGTTCATTTTAAATTGACGAATATTTAATCCATATAAACTTTTATGTAACTGGTAACCTAACTTTCTTTACTTTTAACTAGTATACACCCATTTAGTTGTTTTATGTAAATTACTTATTTTAAACTTCCAACAATAAAGACCGATTTAACATCAAAATACTTGTCATTAAATTTCTTTTTTTTTCGACCTAAAAATGCTAGAAGAGTTCTAAAAATGCTAAAAGTAGACTGGAATGAAAGTTTTATCATTGCTAACACCGTATTTTTGCGAAAAACTTCTTGCTACTAGACGCGCCTTGTATTTAATTATTTTTCCTTCAGTATCATGTTTATTCTTGAACTCCCGCTTGCATCTTATTTTTTGTCTGTCTTGTGATACTCTTTCAAGATTCCAAGTTCCATTTCTCGTTAGTAATTAAATTTCTTCGTCCATTTCTTGTTTTCAAAATTCTTTTTTTCTGGCTGAAAATACAAATAAACATAATTATTTACATTCTTTTACTTTATAGTTAATTTTGGAATATCATATAGGTACGATCATTAATAAATTTTACATAAAAAAATTTAAATATATAATTACAATTGACATATATTCATATTGTATTTATGTTACACTATGATATAATCAGGTCTTCTTAAAATAGATGATCAATTATTTTAAGCAAATTAACACTGCCAGGTTGTTATAACATGTTGCACTTGAATTTTACTTGAATCAATTTGCTTGAATAATTAAGCCAATTCTCAGTCCAAATTCAAGCGCAGAAAACTGACGGTGAAAATTTTTTTGTTAATAAGAAAGTCTTTTTTTCAAAATTAAAATGTGAAATTCTATATAATAATTTTTTTTTTAAATAAGAATTTAAACTATTTTAAAATCTGTTTAAAAAATAGTTACAAAAATTTGTATTTTCATTCATACTCTGTGGTTCATACTATTTTAATCACATTTAATTTTAAATCCCATCTTAAATTGTAAAAATATATTGCTTGAGTTTTTAAGCGAAAGCTTGAAAGCAGCTTCACAAAACTTAGCACAGCTTTTACGTGGCCAAAAATTAATTAAAATTAAAAAGTATGCAAACCATCATAAAACTTCATGATTTAATTATCCACAGAAATATATACATATATATATAATATATATATATATATAGATTAATTTAAACCAAACCGGACTAACCCTAATTACTTTTTCAACCTTTACGGTCCAATGGAGCAATAATACAAGACATACAAAATCGAACAAAATTGGTTAAACGAAGTAAATTTGTAATGGGAGCCTTGTAAATTGCATTCTTGCCTTTTGTTATAAATTTGAGGGTTGAAGCCCAGTCCCTTTAGATATGCTATGAGTGAGTACACCAGAGTCTGCATGCTGCTTTTTACAGGGGTTTTGAACTTGAAGGTTAAGGTAAAAATGCAGGTATGATTGCTTTATTTTCTTTTTTAAGTTTATTTTTTTATTATTTTTCTTTTCTATAAATAATAATGTAAATACAGTAAAAATCATATTCTTAAATCAGAATTTAAAGTTTAAAAAAAGCAGTTACAAAGAAGTGATTGGATCACCAAAGGTCTGATCAAATTATGTCTTTCAAAAGTAATATTATATATTATATAAATTAGTGCAAAGATAAAAAAAATAAAATTAAAGAAACAGCTTACAAAAACCTTAAAAAATTACTACAAGTTCTAATTGAAAAAGTATAAAATTCATCCTTAAACCTTAAAGCTAAACTAGTTAGTGCAAACAATAAAGATTTTTAGGAATTTGCTAACAAAAAATTATTTGGTAACAATCAATGTAAAAAAATCAAGACAATTAATGAATTAATAGTTATTAATAAAAAAAATAATGGCTTATATAAATATTGCTAATGAAATCAATAATTTCTTTTCTAATATTAACCTCCCAAACAAAAAAATTGATTTCATAATATTATGTAAGATTTATTTAAAAATATAAGAAATGGTTTGAATTTTCAAGCAATATATTTTTACACTGTAACTATTATTTGAGAAACAATGTGACACCAAATGTTTTGAAACTAGAACTTCCTGTAAATAGTTACACGGTAGAGCTGCTTTGGGTGAATATTCAACCAATTGGTTTAATATTAATCCGTTTGGTTGAATTTTCAACCAAAACTGGTTTAATTTTCAGCCAAAAAGTTAAAATACAAAAAACAAAACGATGTTATTATAATACAGGGTAAAAAATGATCAGGGCATCCATTAAAAGTGAATTAATTGTATATTATATTATACTTAGTGATTTTTTATCCACTACTTCATTTAGCTATGTAGCTGAAGAATGACTGATTAAAAATGTTATTCTACATAGAATAATCAAGCAAAGAATTCTTAATATAGTATGCTTTTTAACTTCTTTCTTTATAAAACCTATATTTATTACTTTTTAATTATTTACATAATATTTTAGATATATAAGTTACAATAACGCTTACTCATAATCTAAAATTCATTATAAATTTTCATAAATATTTATGCCTATTCTTAAAAAAAAAATATCTCGACTTTATATGAAAAAGTTTTTTAAATTTAATCAGCTTTTTTCATAGCTTTATGTCATTAAATTAAATAATAATTTTTCTTTTTATTTTTGAAAAAGTCAAAGAATTTTTAAAAATAAATATAATTAATTACAAACTAAAGTTACTAAAACTTTGTACATACACTGAAAAACTGACACCTTCGCTTTATTATTCTATGTAATATAACCTTTTTAATCAGTCCTTCCCTCCTTCCTCAGCTTCAGAGCCAAATAAAGTAGTGCATAAAAAATCACTAAGTATTTATAATATATTATAAAATTAATTCACTTTTAATGGATGCCCTGATCATTTTTTACCCTGTATTATACTAACATCGTTTTTTTTGTATTTAAACTTTTGGTTGAAAATTAAACCAGTTTTGGTTGAAAATTCAATCAATTGGTTGAATATTAAACCAATTGGTTGAATTTTGCAGTTTTTGGTTGAATATTCATCCAAAGCAGCTCTACCGAGTAGGCATTATGTAATAAGAAAAAAATAATGACATTTTTTATTTTTCGATGGACAAATATTTAAAATAAAAATTTTTACAAATTTTGATTTTAAATCAGAGAAATAGAGATTTTGAGAAGTAATGAATTTCTTTAAGCTTTAGTGTAAAAAAATTAGAAGAAAGAAATTGGACCCCGCACAAAACTTATGGGATTCGGGTTTCGGCGGAATTGGCTGAATTTTTGGTATGTTGTACATTTCGTCATCCTGAGCAAAAGTCTCAATGGGCACGAAGCTCCAAAATGCTTTCTTCGGCTCCCACAAAGCTCCAAAGCTCCACAGATCCAACATTATTTACTACTGGAAAAGGTCATATTTTTTTAATGCATCTTTTGATAAATAAAAGTATATAGTCTTACGTTTTTGAGATCGCTAAATTCAAATCTAATGTCAGAAAAATGAAATTGACAGTTGACAGCTGTCAACTAGCTGTCAAACGGTAATTTATAATCGGGATTTATGAAAATAGCACATATATATGGGGAATTCTTTGTCAGAAAAGCCACCCCCCCTACACACGTTAATTTTTGGGATACATTAATGATTTAGGGCTCAATTTTTTTCTTAACCAATCTAGTTTTTTATCCCGTTTGGCAAATTTTTGTATTTTTGTGATTTATAAGCGTTTTGGTCACTTTTTTGGACAAAGATGAGTACCAAAAAACTGAAAAGGCTAAAAAAATTATTTGGGTTTGTTTTTTTGTTTTTTTTTTTACAACGGCATCTTATTCCTTATCAAAAAATAAAAATATTTTAACTTTTAGAACTTTTAAAAAGTTAACCCTTTTTGGCAAAAGCGGGTCAAAAAAAGAATATTAAATTTAATACTTTAGCAATTATTTTATCCATAATAAGGTACCCTAGGAAAAAATTTCATAGAACAAAACTTTCTTAGAATTAGCCAAAAAATACGAATAACTAAAAAAAATTTTTAATTTTTGGTTTTGCATTTGGCCAAATTTTTGCAAAATTCAAAATTGTTCAAAAAAATCTGAAAATTTGCATCCATATTTTGTAGCATAATTTAAGCATTTTTTATTAATTTATATTTTTTTCTAAATTTAACCTTTCATATATATATTTTTGTTGTCGCTGAATTCAAATTTGATGTCAGAAAAATGACATTGACAGCTGTCAACTTTAAATATCAATTTTTGTCAGCAGATTTTAATTCAGTGACGACAAAAGCATATAAATATGTGCTGATTTTTTAAATCCCGATTACTTTCTACCATTTGACAGCTAGTTGACAGCTGTCAACTGTCAATATCATTTTTCTGACATCAGATTTGAATTTAGCGACCTCAAAAACGTAAGACTATATACTTTTATTTATCAAAAGATGCATTAAAAAAATAAAATATGACCTTTTCCAGTAGTAAATAATGTTGGATCTGTGGAGCTTTGGAGCTTTGTGGGAGCCGAAGAAAGCATTTTGGAGCTTCGTGCCCATTGAGACTTTTGCTCAGGATGACGAAATGTACAACATACCAAAAATTCAGCCAATTCCGCCGAAACCCGAATCCCATAAGGTTTGTGCGGGGTCCTTTATGCTTTTTTCATTTTTTCAAGCAAAAATTTGAAAACAAACATTTTCCAAAATTTTAGGTAAGAGAACCAAAAAATCCTGTTATGTCGAATTTTATAAAACAAGCCGCCTTTCGTGAAAAAAATGAGGTATTACGTCCTAATTAATGGTTGTGTTTTTATTTTTCGGTACGAAAATTTTGAGACAATGTTCACAAATTTAGGTATCGAATCCGAGATATCGAGTAATAACGATTTTTCTATTTTCCTAAAAACTACTTCCTTCCATTACTTCCATTGAAAAAAATTAATTATTAAATCCAAATAAAAAAAAAGTTCCTCGCAATTTTTCGGTGACGAAAATTAAAAAAAAAAATTAGGTCTTAAAATCATAATGCTTCAGAATAAAACTAGGCTAAAACAAGAAGTTCTTAAATATTTTAAAAGCAGCTAAATGTTTAACCCGGGATACCAGTTACTCGAAAGCATTTATTTATCTTTTAGCATCTTGATATTAGGGTAATAAATCAGGTTATCGCAGTTTAATTTGAAAATACTCACTGGTCAATTTTTTAGAAAAGTTTTAAGGCGCAATTTCAGTTTTCGGAAAAAAAATTTTGATTTTTTTTAAATTATTTTATTTTATTTAAAAACTATTTAAGAATGTGTAAAAAAAAATTTGAAATAAAATTCCAACGCGTTTAGGAGATATTAAAGTTTTTGTAAAGATATTCATATAATTTTTTTTTTATTTTGTTAAATAATTAAATACACAGGGTGTAAACCGAGAAAATAAAAAAAAAAAATTTTTTTGTCCTTTTATTTAGTTTACAAGGTCCAATTTTGTGCCAAAAAAGAGGTTTTTTTTTTCATTTCACTGTCATTTTTTAAAAAAAAAAATTTTTTTTGTCGGTTTACACCCTTGGTAAACCAATTCTAAAAACAGCCTTTTTTGGTTTTTTTTTAGGCAACCTGGAGTCGAGATCTCATGCAAGCCGCAAGAAACTACATCGACTTTGACGCGCTATTATCCAGACTGATAAATGCAAAAAAAAAAAAAAAATAAAATATGTTAATTTAACTCTTGTATAATCGTGTAAAAAAAAAAATTTTTTTAATTTAATAAAGTAAAAAAAATATAAGCATTTTAAAAAGCCACTTTTTTTTCCGAAAACTGAAATCGCGCCTTAAGAGAAGTATTTTTTTTTTCCGAGGAAGTGAAAAATGCATCTTACGCATATACTTTGGCATCGGGCCAAAGGATTATGTGGCGACTCTACCTTGCATTATCGACAATGAAATCATCGATCATAGTGAACTACAATCCACGATTGCACGGTCAATGATGCAAGGTTCTACCCACTTAACTACCCTCCCTATTACCTTTGACACATATGGTCCCGGACCAGGACTCCCTGTTGAGGTAACTTCAGCCCAGGACGTGCCTTCCGCAAATCTTCATCCGCCCATCAAAATAATGAGTAAGATTTTTTATAACATCAAAAAAATTCAGTGTATTGTAAAGTTTGTTTTTACTATTATAGGAGATAGAATGGATACCCAAATATATCCAATTATTTTAAGAAAACTAGGGGCTGCATTATGCCCATGGCATCCATTGGATCATTCCGCAAGATTGATGTTAAAATCATGGACAGAAATATTTGCTAAATTCACCCAAGCTTCAAATAGTTATTTCAAAATTAATAACAAATCCTCATCAGCAACATTTGGATCAGTGGAATTGAGTTGAGATCTTATTTCATCCTCTACAATGGCTTCACTGTTGAATAAATTCTTTTTTCCAAAATGGTTGCAAGTATTGGAGCTTGGGCTTAATCACATCACAAATTTTGAGCAAATTATAAACTGGTATTCATGCTGAAAAAGTATGCTGATTGTAAAAGTTCTTGGAGCCTTTGGTTAAACGTATTTTTTGATGAAATAATAATTACCTTTAAGGGTACTTTGTGGTAAATGTGTTTTTGAGAATTACAAATTTTTTTTTTTGCATAAATAACTTCATATATGTCTCAAAAATATGTGAAAAAAATTTTTATTTAAAATTCCCTCTCTAAGTATTCTTTTTGGCCTGTTTTGCGCGCGTTGTCAAACTTACATTTTTAAGAAATTAAACAAATAGCTTTATTATTCTAAGAAAATAGATTTATTTTTCTCTCATTATACTTCTGACTATTCTTGAATAGTTAGAAATTTTGTTAGAGTTACTTTTGGATGTAAATTATGCAGCAAATTTTGCAAACTTTTGTGGTTGCTTACAAAGCCAAACTTTGCATTACCAAAATGGCCAAAAATGGGGAATGGGACCAGAAACAGGAAAATAATCATCTTCAAATCAAAGATAAGGAGGTAAAAGGGTTACTTTATTGGCCTGGAGTCAATAATGACTGAAAAAAATTAATTTAAAAAAAAATTAACCTTCTGAAAAAATTATTTTTTTTTTTAAAACCACGTTTTTACACCTTTTAATTAACTTCTCTGTAAAAATACGGAACCGATTTAAATGCTAATGGTCTAGATTTTTTCGTTTTGAGTTGTTCTAAAAAAAAAAAAAAGAAAAAAGAAAATTATTTAATTTAAAGTATCGAAAAACTTGTTTTGAAACTTCAAACGCGTTTATCTCAAATCACGTTTTTCGCGAACTGCGTACACGATTACGCAATAACTATTCAAGCGATTTACTTCATATTTGCTGAGTAGTTAAAAAAATATATTTTTCAGGGGCTGACTTCGAGTTTTTTTTAAAAAAAGTTCTCAAAAAGTTTTTACAGCTACTTTAGTCCTAAAAATTTAGGCCTTTTTTTGCATTTTAACTTTAAACAGCC
Organism: Anagrus nilaparvatae; assembly: GCA_022575985.1. Taxonomy (NCBI): domain Eukaryota; kingdom Metazoa; phylum Arthropoda; class Insecta; order Hymenoptera; family Mymaridae; genus Anagrus; species Anagrus nilaparvatae. The sequence goes on along the minus strand of JAKSXM010000247.1, from coordinate 24,525,232 downwards.
GCCATTTTGTTTGTAATTAATTTTTTTGAAAAAACTCGAAGTCAGCCCCTGACATTTGGTTTAAACTATTACCCATTTTTTTTTTTTTCGATAAGCCAAACTGGAGATATCCTGTATGCAGTTTTGACATAGTGTCTGGTTTACGCACGTGTAACGCGGAAGTGACGTCATAAAAATTAAAAAAAAAATTTTTTTTGTTAAATATAATACTTGTATAAAATAATAAACAAAAATTTACTCAAAAATCTCTAACCGTCTCTTCACAATCCTTACCTAAAAAATCGTCATATTTACCACAAAGTACCCTTAAGACATTGATTAATATATAGTGTTTATTTCGTTAAAACTCTTGGAAAGCTCTTGAAATGATGAATAGAGCAATATCTATTTCTCAAGGGCAGACCAGATTCAGTAGAGTAACTCACTTATCTGACATCATTTGAAAAATATAAGTATTTAATTTCTTACAATATATATTAATAAGAATATACCAAATTTATTTATAACTGTGTATTTAGGTAATCATAATTTCTTTTTTTTTTTTATAATTTGCAACAATTGCGCTAAATGACTACTTAATCAATCAGCTGATGCAGCAGACAACAATATATGTATACTAGTTCAAGAAAAAAAAAATTAAAATCTTTCATTGGATTTTATTTGCATTTATACTTAATATTTATTTTCGTATTATTTTTCAAAAAAAATATATTTTGAATCAAAGTTTATGTTACTAAAAAATAAAGCAGCAAATGATGCTTAAAAGCAAACATAGCAAGTTCCATGTCAAGTTTCTTCTACAATTAAAGACGGAGAGCAAGAATTCAAAGCTGAAACTTGGCCACCTAAATTATTAACTGCTAATAAAATAGAAGTTTTGAAAAATTATCGATAAAATTATTTGTTTTTTTAATTTTATTGATATTAATTTAATTAAACTATAAATAAAAAATAATGTGTTTCTTTTATCATTCACTTACATGTATAGTGCAGAATCTAAACCTTGCGTTGACAATCATGAGTATGGAGCGATTTAAATTAAATTAAATTATCTAAATCAAAAGAGTTCAAATTAATTAAACTATATTTTTTATGCTCAATGAATCTATTACTAAAAGTTTTATATAAAAGTTGTATTCCGCCATAAAGAGCAGGAGGCTTTGGTGTAGCAAATAACATAAAGTGCGGATGTGATTTATCTATTTGTATTTGTGGTATAAATAACACAGCTGCACAAAAAAAAAAGTTCTGATCCTGTAACTAGACCTAACTACAGGTAAGTTTTTCGATGTCCTAAAACCAAATCTGAAGTCAGAATTTAGCCTACACCCTCAGATTTTGCCTCAGCTACCCCCAGCCACCCTCTAAAGCACCCAAAAAAGCAAATAATTTACTATGTCCAAAAGTTAAAAATAAAAGTACTTTATTTACTGAATTTTAATGTCCTAAAACCGAATCTGAATTTAGAATTTAGCCTACACCCTCAGATTTTGCCCCAGCTACCCCCAGCCACCCTCTAAACCGTCCCAAAAAGCAAATAATTTACTATGTCTAAAAGTTAAAAATAAAAGTACTTTAGTCACGTATTTTGATATTCTATCTCTTACGTATATTTGTGCAGTTCATAATATCTCAAATAATTGCATATCGAAAATATAATATGGAACATAAATGTTGTGAAGTGAGACTACGTGAAACTAAAAATTATTTTAGTTTCCATCATACTCGCAAAACTAAACTCATTTTAGTGTATTCGGAAATTGTAGATAACATTATAACACCAAACCTAAACAATTTACAAATTATGTATGGATATTTAATGAAAACTAAATTCACTTATGAATTAAGACCAATGGTTACAGACTTTGTGAAAAAATATGTTAAACAATACCCATACAAATTTTTAAATTTAACAAAATATAATGATGAATGGGTAAAGGTCGTTAATGTAAAAGATATCCAAATTTCGGAATACGTTAACGTCTCTTCAAGAATAACACAAATACTGTTCCTTAAACAGGCCTGATAGCTTAGACAATTGAATATTAACCAGCAAAAAGCTAAGGAATAGAAGATACAGGAATTAGCAGCGGCTATAATAGAATGGGAACACCGACGTTTTGTCCAATATAATGATACCAATCAAGTGCAACTAGTAATAACAACTACCGATGTATCAACTTTTGTTGATACAAAAATGATTCAAGAGCAACCGGTAATAACAACTATCGATGTATCAACTTTCGTTGATGAAAAAATGATCCAACTAAGTTTAGTAAATGAGAAATTAGCCATTTCTAACCTTAAGGAAAATGACTTATATGAAAAAATTACTAAAGAAGAGAGAGATCTTATAAAGGAGAAAATACCGCAAAACTGTATATAGTAGTGTTAGGTTAGTGTGTTTTGAAGAAAAAATGAGAAAATATAAAAAAAAATTTTTTTTAAAAAGTTACAAAAAAATGTATGAATGTTTAAACGATTGAATGAGTCATTAGCGTGAATGAGGATGGATGAATGATGGTTCGACAAGTCCAGGCCCGGGCGTCCACTTCGCACGAACCGGGAAACACTTGCTTTTTGCAAGTAGGCTAACGCGGGTCTGTCAATTGGTAGTTTACATTGAATTTCTTATCAATTATTTAAATGCATAAATTATAAAGAATAATAATAATATAAAAAACTTATAACCGGTTTGTGTAAGCACAACCTAAATGCATGGAACATGTTTACTTCCAAATGAGGACTAGTGTTGCGGCCAATAGCTATAAAATCATATTTTTATTTATATTTTTCAAATATTCGCGCATTTACTCTAACTTCTTTGATATCGTAATTATTTGATTTATCGGCCCCCCGTTTTAGGGCCCCTTCTCTCACGTTAAACTTTCACCGGTTCTATAAAACTGATTCATGCGCATCAATCGTTCTCATTCTGTGGTCCGCGGTCGCGCTCGTAAGTCAATTCAAATCATACACTGCCCGGTGTGTCAAATTAAAAGAAACTTAAATTCAGTTACTTTTCTCAAACGCCAGTTTATTAATTAACATTCTTTTTTATACAGTCCGCTACTCTAAAAGTTATTTATTTATATGTAATTTATTCAAACCAGTGATCTTAATAATTAACTATATTTTAATTAAACAAGTGATTCAATTATTAATTTTCACCAAACCCAATCTCCCTATAATTTTCCTCAATATTTCCTTCAAAATATTACAACTAGATATAATACAAATGTTACTCAACATTACAATACAATTTTCTATTGTTGTAATTTGTAATTATCACCTTACTAGTTGTTAAGATTCTAAACCCAAACTATTTTGATTCCCTAAACCTGAATTATTATAAGTCCCTGAACCTGAATTATTCCAAGTCCCTAAATCGATATTATTCTAAGTCCATAAACCTGTATTATCCTAAGTCCTTAACCCCAGATTTTTCAAAGTCTTTTAAAAGTAATTTATTTATTTATATATACTTCCCTAATTATTCTAAGTCTTATTTGACCCCCCCCCCCTTAAATAGGACAAATTTGACCCCCCCCTTAATTTTCAAGTTCTGATGTACCCCCTCCCTATAAACATGTTCCATGTTAAAATATTATCCTACCCCCTGACTCTATGAGAACTAGCCGTCCTTGCCAATAGTCCTTGCCAACAGACTATAGAAAGAATAGAGCTAGCACGCCCCAACGTAAGAACAAAGTTAAGATATTAAATATCCTAACTTTGCTGCGTCTAAGGTATTCAATCATCGGGACTTTTTCCCTCAATCCTACCTGCTGGTCGAACAAAGTTAACGCGAGCAACGAGGATAACAAATCCCCTTGCACGTATACGTACATCGGTACCGCCAGGTCGATGATAAGTGGTCGTATACGTACTGAATCCGACTTATCATTTTTCCCATAAAAAGTTCGGGGCTCTTAAGTATTCGAGGTTTTCGCGTTCCCAGGTCCAACCACAAGTGGAAGTATATCACTCTGACTACAGAGAAGCCGCAGACCTCTAACCCGAGATAGAGGAGACTAATTGATGAAGTTAACAATCTCCAGGGACCCACCGCGAACAACCCCGAGGAACATGCATGCACATTATTCCACATAATTGCACCACGCTCTGCACAAAAAGGGAGGGATTTAAATGGCAAAGATTCTACTCAGGAGGATCATCAAATGGTAAAGAAAAAGCTAAGTAGTGGGGTCTTACCCTGGTCACTGTTGTCCCCTTCGGTTTAATTAATTAAGCACCGCAAGGTTTCCACCGAGGGATGATGTCTTCGGTATATTAGCACCTGAAAATAAAGTCTATTAGTATGTAATTTATGTTGCACTTATTTGGAAAAGGAGCAACCCCCGGACACTCCACCTGATTCCAGAAAAAAAAAGGAAAGTCCGGGGCTTGCTCCAAAAAATGGGCCTTCGAAAAGTGACGGGAACACGACATGCGTGATTCCGTCCTCGGGCGGCTAGAGGAGGATAATATAAAAAACCATCCTAATCATATATGACTAGACAAAAAAAATTTTTGTTATAATACAAAGATTTTAATATCACGAACTTCTCTTTTTTAATAATGAAACAAAAAAAACATACGTAATCAATATGTATAAATACTAGCTACCTCCGGCTCGCTTTGCTCATCCCAGCAGCCACTAAGAGGGCTGCGCCCTCCTGGACCCCTGCGACTTGATTTTTCCAAAAATATGTTGTTTTAGATTACTCAATATTTTGTAACATAACCTTTTTTTATCCGAAGTATTATCTTAAATTTACTTAATCATAAAAATTACGGGCATATGAACCCAGACGGATAATTAGTGATCAGCAATACAAAGCCTTGTTACCCTTCCATAGAATCCACAAGCAAATGTTGTTTCCCTCGACTACCCAAAATATATATATTTTGTTACTCGAGTGTGATTACTTCCGGTTCTGCAACTGGTCTAGGTGGAGGTACTTCTGCAATAGGAGGAACATGCACCTCTTCTGCCTTCTTTATTTTTTCAATTTCTTTATCTGCAATTTAAAAAAAAAAAAATAAATTAATTTTAGCTGTAATTATGAGAATTAAATTATTAGAGTTATTAAGCTTACTATTTCTGTCCAAGATTATGTTATTGCAGTTCAATATTTTTGATTGAATATTTTTCTCTCTTTTTTCTTCCATACAAACTGTTGTAGACTTTAAGAAATTATTCTTTACCAGTAACTTTTTTTCTCCATCACACGTTTCATTTGTATTTGGTAAGCTTCAAATTATTTTATAACAATTATATTTAATAATTTACGACTCGGACATAATCTCCGTTTTTTTTTCTGAGAAGATTAAATTCTGAAATTATTTCTATTATTGCTAAAGGACTGAGGCATCCGCATAATGTTAAAAAAAAAGCATTATGTGGATAACGCAATCCGGAGTGCGACCATGTGCACTATAAGCAGGCATGGAAGGAGAAATTGTACGATTCTCTGAGGCCATAGGTTAACAACGCATATAACACATTCACATAACACAAACATTTAAAACTAGCACACACTAAGGATAAAAGACCTATAAAAAAAGCAACTTAATAAACCTATCTTAATAAAAATCTTACAACAAGCATAACAAACAAGAGATAAAAGCATTTAAAAAGTCTTAGAAAATTGAAAATTCTTTAAAAAGTCATGGAAATCCTGCCTCTTTTCTACTTGCCCGGAGTAACTTGCCCGTTGCTATGTTTATTATATGTATACAGCCTAATGAAAATATACACAATAACAAACAGCCTAAAATATTAAATGGTTATGTTCGCATGATAATAATTTTGTAATGTTTACAAAATGATTAAAGACAAACATTTTTATAATCGAAGGAGATCAAATTAATAAGATACAAAGAAAAAAAAATCGTTTCAAATATTTCCATTAAATCGTTTTAATTTTAATTATTAATTTAAAAAATTTGTTTAAATGTGGGAATAATTAAATAAAGAAAATTTATTTGCATAGCATAATGATATATTTAAAAAAAACTGAGAGCCTCGGTAGCTCTGTGGTTAGGGCGTTGGACTTCGGACCTGAAGGTTCGCAGTTCGATTCCCGGCTATATCAACGACAAGTTTTTTTGTTTGCGAAAAATTCTTGATGTTCTTCTACCGTGGGTTCTAGGATTGAGACATCCACCTAATGTTAAAAAAAAAAAAAAAAAAAAAAAAAAAAAAATTAACATTATGTAGAAAACGCGGTCCGAAGTGCTTCCAGGGCACTATAAGCCGGCGTGGGGTTCGGGAGAGGTCGCGTAACTCCTGGACCATAGGTTCAACGCTCATATCAGCTAAACTGACACTCAAAAAATTATACAATAACCCTTCACTAACAATTGTCAAAAGGCGCTTTCACATCCTCAACCCATTAAAATAGAGAAATAGAAAAATTAAAATAGTGCAGGGTGTGATAGCATGGTCAGTTGTTGGTGACCTCTGTCACAACATCCGTATGGAAGTTTAAGATGGAGGTTAAACAAATACCAATATTTAAAATAAAACTGAAAATAAATTTAAAAAAAGTTTGGTTATATTATAAAAAAATATCGGAAAAATAGGAAAAATGCGCGTGCCCATCACATTTAGCGCAAATTAAAAAAAAAAGTAATGCATTCAACATCATTTTTAGCCTTTGAATACGAATTAGCGTGGGAGTAAAATGCAACTTATTATATGTCACAACAAATTAATAATAATAGTTTTTTGTAAAGAAGAAACTAAAATTATAGAATAATATATGGTTATTATATGGCGGCTCAAGCGCTAGCAACTTGCAGGCGGCTTTACCGTTTGCATCTTGCAGGCGCCTCAAGCGCTTGCATCTTGCAGGCGGCTCAAACGCTTGCAACTTGCAGGCGGCCTTACCGCTTGCATCTTGCAGGCGGCTAAAGCGCTTGCATCTTTCTCTAACAAACCTTTGATGTTTTTTCCATTAAAAATTAATCTGCCTCTCTTTTAAGCTATCAGCTGTTTACTAATACATACGTGACTTCGGGAGGAAAAAAATGGACGTTTTTAACATGGGTTCTTATGGAGATCGCTTTTTAATTATTGATTTAAAAAAAATTGTTTTTCTGAAATTGAAGAAATGTATTATAATTTAAGTATAGAATACAAGAATCTTTAAGTACCATCTATTTTCTTCCCAATTTTTTGTCAGATAATTGTAAAAAACTCTAAAATATAATTGTTATTTTTGGTTAGTGAGGTGTTAAAAAAACCTTTGGAAATTTAATATTTTTGTGATCTTTAACTAATTATCAATAAAAAAAATAATTATTTATCAACAGCAAAAGTTAATTTGTTGAAAAATAATTTTTATTTTTAATTTTGACCAAGTTTAAATTAAAATCATCCTGTAAAAACTAATGTTAAGATTTGTTGACAATATTATATTTTCTAAATTAATAAATACTTTTATTTCTTAGCAAATTAACTTTTCGGGAGCAGAACCAGTTAAACAGCATTCTAGGAGATGTTCTCCGGCAATCATCGAAGAACTTCACCGCCAAATTCAGGAAATGTTGGATAATGATTTAGTCAAACCATGCTCCAGTCCATGGGCGAGTCAACCCGTAATGGTCAGACGAACCAATGGTAAATGGCGCGTATGTATTGACTATCTTCCGGTCAATGGTTTGACCATAAAAGACGCATACCCTATTCCAAATTTGGAGGGTATGCTAGATCAAATGCGAAAAGCGTGCTATATTAGCGTTTTAAATTTGAAATTAGCGTAAAACCAGGTTCCGCTGCACCCAAATTCACGGGACAACAGTGGCGATTCCAGGACTTGGCCTGTTTTGGTTCAAGAGGCTTACCTTCGGTTTCACCAATGCGCCTGCAACTTGGTGTAGGCTAATGAGAAAGATATTAGGTCTGGAATTCAAATCATACGCTGGAGCCTATTTTGATGACAATTATATTGCCACGGAAACCTTTGAGGAAAACCTATACTTCGTCAAGTTATCTTGGCGTTAAAAAATGCTGGGTTATCTATTAACCAAGAAAAGTTTGATTTCTGTGTATCTAGTGTCGTTTAACTAGGTTAACGAGTCCATGAAAAAGGTCTGAGTTCAGATAAAGAAAGAATACAGCCCATACTTGAATACCCGGCCCCAACAAATATTAAACAATTGCGTCGATTGGTAGGCATGGTTGGATGGAATATAATCAATTTATAGATGGAATCATTGACCATAAGCTTCCACTTGTGAAATTACTGCATATGGATGTATAATGGAAGTGGGGAAGTGAACAGGAAGATGCATTCTGAGGACTGAAAAATGCATTAATTAAGGCTGCAGAATTTGCTAGACCCGACTACGCTAAAATTTTCACGCTACAAACGGACGCATCGAAATACGCAATCGGCGGAGTTCTCACGCAAGAACACGATGATGGCGAATACCCCGTAGCATATGTCACCAGAGTTTTGGCTACTACTGAACGTTCCTATACGGTGACCGAAAAAGAATGCCTTGCGATACTTTGGAGTATGAGAAAATTACGTCATTAACTGGAAGGTTATGAATTTAACGTCATCACAGCAGCCTGAAATGGCTCTTTCAAAGTAACAAGAAGACTAAATAGCGTCACTAACAGAGACTCGCGATGATTGGTATTTACGGCGACTTTCGGCTGTGCAAGAGAGTTCATGGGAATATCCGGAATGGAAGTTGAGTTTGGCGTGCTATATCACAAGAGGCATGACGAGCTATTAGACCCGGTTCCAAATAACGAATATTGTTGGCTATTAGTTGTTCCTCAAGAAATGCAAACCAAATTTCTAGAAGAATGCCATTGTGAGCCTTCAAGCGGACATTTTGTCGTGGACAGGACTTATGATCGCGTAGTACGAGATTACTAATGGCTTGGTATCTACCAAAATATGCGCAAGTTTGTCACCACCTGTCACGAATTTCAGCGCTACAAGGCCAGCGAAACACTATTACAAGGACTCATGGGTAGGAGGGTAGTTAACAACTCCGTGGACTGTAGTTTCGGCCGATTGTATGGCAAAGCTATCGCAAAGGTGTTTGAAGACTGGTGCTGTTTCGGTTTGGATGCCCAAATTATTTATTAACAGAAAATGGGAAAGAGTTCGATAATTGCGACATCAAAAGTTTGTGTGATAATTATGGTATCAAGTTGGTAACCGACCCTCCCCCCCTTATCATCCGCAATCCAATCCCATCGAGAGATCCAATCGGACCATCAAAGGGATAATTCGGATATTTATAGAATTGACCATAGGGACTGGGACAAGTATTTACCAGAATTTCGAAATGCCATAAATTCAGCGACCTAAACCACAACTAAAAGTTCACCGGCGTTCTTAAATTTCGGTAGGCATCCCCAGCCTGTCAAAAGTCTAAGACGGTCTATAGAAAAGGCGGATAAACTCACAGTAGTAAGTTTGGACCCTAAATTTCGGCATGATAGGATTAAAATGCTAGACGATCTTTGTGAACTCGTAATCAAGTTCATCGACCAAGCGCATGCGAAGGAAAAAGAAACCTATGATGTCGGACGGAAAGATTTTAAATTTAAAGTCGGTGATAAGATATTACGAAATATCAATTAAATATTATTACTTATCAATATATTTCATACATGACAGAGAAATAACGTTATTGCGATATTAGAAGCACATGTCCCATTTGCAGAGATGAGTATTCAATTCTTGATTAAACAAATCTTGCTCTTTTAAAGCAGTTTATTAATTTCTCCTTTTAATGGAGAATTATTAAGTAATCAATAAGAATGGTTTTTTTACAGTTATTTAACTACGACAATTAATTATAAATATTTTGTTCGTAGAGAAACTAATGTATGTGACAAGCAACGTAGAAATCTTTTAGTTGCAATCCATATGGCAAAAGATTATGATACTTTAAGCTATGAAGTTCCCTTCTGACAGTACGATTAAAGTTATTGGTATCAACCTAGACAATCGTCTGAAAATAGACATAAAAGTGTACATAAGAAGCAATTAGTTTAAAATTAAATAAATTTTTTTTTGAATTTATAATATCGTTTAAAATGTTAGAAGCTTCTATTGTAATTGTCTCTCATCTTCCTTCTTCTTGGTGATTATAAGCTGCATCACATATGTTAAAAAAGTCTTCTATCATTTAGGGATTTCTTTCCGGTTCCTCAAAGAGGTCGAAAGGATAATAGGTCAAATTTCGATTTTTTGGCATATAAGCACGTTTTGAGACCCCAGGAAGCTAAAAAACCGGTTTTTAAAAAAAGTCTGTATGTGTGTGTGTGTGTGTGTGTGTGTGTGTGTGTGTGTGTGTGTGTGTGTACGTATGTATGTAATCGGTGATATTTCACAAACATTATGGAGTTAATACCTAATTTTTTTTTCAAAAATTTCTTTATCAAAAAAGCTCTAGTACTTTTTTTTTTTAATTTGGATGTAATACCTCATTTATTTCCACGAAAGTACTTATATTTGAAAGTATGATTTTTACTCGGTATCTCAAATCTGATACTTAATTTTTTGAAAGTTTTTTTCCCAACATTTTTTTCACGAAAAAATACAAAAACCACCAATTGTTTTTTTCTTTTTGGACGTAGTACCTAATTTATTTCTATGAAAGTACTAGTTTTAGAAAGTTTGTTTAGAGTCATTTTTTGGATCTGATACCGAATTTTTTCAAAAATTTTTTGTTAAAATTAAAAAAGTTTTATTAAACTGCAATATTTTTTTTTTGGGTGTAATACTTCATTTAATTTCATGAAAGTACTATCTTGACTAATTATTATCTAATGAATTACGTTAGATTTTATTTGAAAAAAATAGATTTAGTTAAATTCAATACATAAATTTTCTTTTAACTTTTAAACGTTAATAGAAATGAGTGTATGATTGATGGTTGTAATCGGTAATATCTGTGGCATATTGAAGTATTTAGTTCATTTTTTGAGGAATCTTAGTACAAACTAGTTGGCAGGGTATTTTTAAATTTGACGAAATAAAATTCAGCGTATTATCTTTAATAAAAAAGGAAAAATTGCTGGCTATAAATCAAGTAGATGCACGGAGCCAGCTTGGCACTGAGTTGCTGTAAATTTTCTTTTTCTACAATAAGTCTGCTTAATTCCTCGCTTAATTAGAGATCATCCAATTTTACAGTCAGGTATAAAGTCTCATTATTAAGTTTATCCAAAAAATAAATGATTTTAGTTCTGCTTTATATAATACCTTTAACCAGACTCACTTGTATTATTCTCAAAACATAAAAATAAAATTCAGTGTCATCAGAATTCAAAATAAAATAATCCTTGCGTCAAATTTGTTTAATGAAAATTTTCTTTTCCTACAATTCTTCTGCTTAAGTAGAGCGAATAAGTAATAAAATAATTTTATTTTAAATTCTGATGACACTGAATTTTATTTTTATGTTTTGCAAATAAAAAAAGTAAGTCTGATTAAAGATATTATAAAAAGCAGAACTAAAATTATTTATTTTCTGCAATTAAATATTATTACTTATAATTATATTTCATACATTACAGAGAAATAATGTTATTGCCATACTGGTAGCTCATGCCCCATTTGCAGAGATGAGTATTGAATTATTGATTAGCCAAATCTGAGAGAAAAACATTGTCATCGTCATTCCAATTTTTATTAGATCGTTTGAATGCTAAATATTTGATATTTATCTATGATATTTATCTATGCTAAATATTTATCTATGCCTGGAATTTGATGAGAGCTTTACTTTATCAGCTCTTGGAGATGTAAAAAATATTTAAGATCCAGTTTTACATGGTCAAGTTATGGATTATCTTGTACAACTTACATATACTTTAATTAAAGCTAGTTGTTTAATATGTAAAACAAAAAGCTTGAAAAATAAAGCATTTTACTAATTTATATTCATTTTAGATCATACAAAATCAAGGAGTATCAGGCGATAATTAAGTAACTCCACCAGGTCCATTTTTTATACCACCGTTAGCTACTATTGCTCCATGGTGCTTTAAGGCGATACAATTACCAGAACAATTTAAAGCTGGGAAATTATCAGTCAATATCAGAATTGTTAAGAAGATGTCCATTTCCAAAACCTTGAAATCTTATTTTGGAAAATGTAATGATGCATTTGAGGATGTTTTATTCAAAGAAGACTTCGGTGTTTTATTTAAGCTTTAGTTAAAATATCTCCTGCTCTTTGTAACGTGGTTATTTAAGGAAAGTTAGATGATTATAGTAAATAAAATTATGAGTAAATGGGGCTGAACCTCTTGGCAAACTCATTTCTATTTTTAAATTATTTTTGTATGTTGATAATAAATTTTTCCAAAAATCATGTACGTATTTACCTACAAAATCAAATACAATAATCCTTTATAAGTACAAATAAAAAAGGAAGAACAATGTTTATACACAGAATTTTTCTGATAAATGTTAACTAATTATTTTCCATAATAATTCCGTTCTAGAAAATAATTAAGAGAACTTGAAATAGATTCAAATTCTTTAAGTAGTGGTAAAAGGTAAGTTTAATAATAATTGTTCTTACTGTAGCTATATCAAGTCGTAGCTGCTTTTTAATATCTGCAGCTAAAATAAGTAAAAAAAAATTTATTGCTACAAAATCTATTTATTAAAAAATTTATTATTTTTATTAATACATTGTGAAAAAGATAAAAAACAAGTTTATACTTGAGTAATCTATGTCATCATCTTCGCTGTTAATAAAAAAATGCAAGGTTTCATAACTATAATGCCGAATACTGTTATTTTGAAAATTAGGATCTTCAGTATTAAACAGAACATCTAAATTATTTTTATAGAACACTTTTTTTATTTTGAGAGATAAATCTGGCGAAGGCGTTCTTCTTTCTTGTATATTGGTACGCGGTGTTCCAGGAGGTGTCGATCCATTACGTAGCCTCTGGCTGCAAATATTATTTTGTCTTTATCTTTCAGTCTTCTTCTTGATTCTTCTTCTATCTGTTGCAGGTACGTGATGGCTAACGTTAACGTACTCGACAAGATGCCATTGAAAAAGATAAAACTGGGGTAAACATGCCGCCCTTATTATACCCGTCACCCTAGAAATTTTTTGTCTTTCAGCTTCGTTCTAGCACAAAGACATTCCGCAATAATTCTCAAAATCAACTAGTCTATCTTGGTGACACAGATATATTAAGTGGTCTCTTATTTTCTCTGGACGCTCCTTAAATCTTTGAAACATGGGGGTCAAAGCAAGTTCTTTATATAAATCAATTTTAGGAGGTTGTAATTTTTTACATGTATTCCCCACATGGCTGCTATTACGAGATTTTGGTTCATCGCATCATTTAAGGCGTATCTTATCCTTGGCTCGGGTACTTCTGGTCTAAGACGCCTTGTAAGATTAATTCTTTGGTCTTGCTCTGCGGCCGTTGCGAAATTCAACATTGCCCTTTTGATTCTTTCGTCAGCTTTATAAATGTTTGTCTCCTCTACCATGTTATTGAACAACTGATTGTTGATATTTTGTTGCTCTTCCGTTAACTCCGGTCGATAAATGACTATCTCTTGCGTAATGTCTTGGCCCATTAAAGCCTCTTCGTTTCTTTCATCATAATTTGCATAATCATCATCATTATCATCCTTTACATTATCATCAGCTGGAGGAGTTTGGCGACCCCCACGAGGTGGGTTCCTTTCCATCGGTCCACTTGGAGTCTCATTACTGGTCGTTGAATGAGCTCTTTGCTGATTGTTTTTTTGAGGTTCATAGCGATCGTTTGTTTGAGGTTGATTGCGAATTGAAGCCATGGGATTTATTTGCAATTTTTGCTGGTTCTTAACATCGTTGGTATTTATTGCTTGCAATGACTGACTTCTTTGTAAGTGCTTTGTACGAATGTTTGAGTTTTCCGAATGGTTTTCGAAAGTATTTTAGGTGCGTCGCGAACGTTCTTAAAATTAGCCTTTTTTGTAAGCATTTGTTGTTTACTTGAAATTTCCTCATTATCAACGATTAATGTTCCATCAGAATCCACCGATTCGTTATCGCCATCATTCCTAGGTTCTGATGGTAAATTTGGAATGACTTTTGTCTCTTGTTGCTCACAGTTAATGGCTTCTTGTTTTCTGGAACAGAATGAAAAAGATATTATTGGCATATTTATAAACATCGTACTCTTTTTGCTCTCTTAAAAGGTTCTTTTATTTAAAAAATTTTTCAATATCTTGTATTTCGGAAAAGCGTATGTAAACTAAAAAAGCTTCATAATTGAACCGATATTTAGCAAAATGTCTTTCAGCTAACATGTATTAATAAAAAAAAACGTAAAAAATAAAATTAAAAAGAAAACGTGCACAAAATATCGTAAACTCAAAGACAAAAAAACTCAAAACAATTTCAAAAGCCCCATAGGAAAATGAAAAATTATTCAATTATTCAGCTTACAACAATGAATAGCAAAATTTTTGTTAAATTACTGTATAGGTTTTTTGGGTTGCGAAAACTTACTGCAGTAAGCTGACTAGTAAGGTTTTCCTTCATCATAATGGTCAGACTTTTTTTAGGACTAAAAGTAATGCAATTTTTTTACGGTTTTTAGTTTGCCAAGTTTTCCGACACTAAAAAAACGATGCTTATAGGGTGCCGAAGGCCCCGTGTGTTCGAATATAAATTCTTACGATAACATAAACGTTAAGACGAATTTTCAATTTTTGATTTGTTTGCCGATGTACACGGAGCGAAGAAGGCAGCAGTTGATACTGGTTTTCAGATGCAGCTGCTGCTTTGCGATTAGCAACTGCAAACACTGCTATTCGCGACAACAGCGGTCTCGAAATCAACATTTTGTTTTTTTCTCAATGTTTAGTTTTCAAACCTTTATTTTAAATATAATCACATAAAAGTAAATATGTTTTAGTTTTAATTGAATTACTTATGCTTAAAAATAAATTTAAATATGTAAGCATTAAAATTTTTTATATGAAATCCAAATATTAACGAGTAAATGCTTATTAAAATAAATAATTTACTAATCTCAAGAATTCAATTGTCTTGGCAAAAGCAGTAGCTCCTACTGTGACCGCAATAGCGGATACCGCTGCTATGTTCGCTCCCTGTAGAATACAACGTAGAATTATAAATAGGAGAAATTGTTAAATTTCACTTAAGTATACACAAAAAATGAATTGAAAATTTGATGCAAATTGTTTAAGAATTAAAATAAAATATTACAGGTGGCGAAAAATATTCTCTTAATTAATATTTAACAATTTTTTTTTTATTTAAATTGATTTTAACAACGCCACGATACTAATTTCAAAAATCGAACGCAAGAAATTTCTACTTAGGTTAGGCTGATTCTGTAATAGCCGTAAATGGGGCTCGCAACCGCTAGTACGGCCACATTAATTGCTCTTGCGGTTGCGACTCTCCTATTTTGACGTTTGCTGAAGCAGCCTAAGGGTGCATCTGCATAAAGTTACCCATTTTATGGAACCGCTTATCTATTTAATAAATAAAAAATTAAAGAAAATTCACTTTTGCCAACTTATCTTTTTATACTAACAATGTTGAATAGGTAATTTGTTACGAATCGAGTAAGAAAGAATAAGTGCTTGCGGTGAATAGGAGAGGGTATAAAAATAGGGGTAAAATAGCTGATTGCAAACTTACAAGTCGATGAACGGCATTGAAAACGAACTGAAATTTAAATCTTCCGGAAAAAAATCTACTATAATGCAATCGTCATCGAACTCCTCATCTGAAAATTGTCTTTCTTTCTTTATAAATGCTGCTTCTCTTGCATTCGATATGGAAGGTTTCGCTTCTTTAAGATTAGTTTTGGAGCCTCCAGCAGCGTTTTTTTCATTATTCTCATTTGGTGCTTTTGGGACGTTACATACATCCAGCAGAGAAGAAACAGTTTCCTGGCTTAGGGTAGAATTTGAAGATTCCGAGCTCGAAACCTGGCTATTGCTACTCGCGCTGTCATTTTTCTTTCTTAACCTGCATTTGAATATAAAAAATCAATGTACAATATTCATCAGATATTTTTCGTAAAAAAGCTTTTTAATTAAATCCTAAAAGCTTTCTTTTTTCTTTTGGTCATTAAATATTCATAACTTACATTAATCTTTTTGGTTTGCTAATGGAACATTAGTTTCCCGAGATTCATCCTCGTTCTTCTGATTACGCATTTTACCAATTGTTGACATTTGATCACTTCGCAAAGTAAATTGTAATTTCAATTCTTCCAATTTGCTTCCTACAGAATCCTTGGTATTCTTCATTTCCATGATTTCAATGATATTTTTCGCGCTAATTAAAAACGTGAACTTAAAAATGTATTTTTCTGCGACCTTAATAATTTGACAATTTTTTTGGATTGCAATAATCTTATACTTCAAACACAAAACTAAAACACAACACTAAAAAATACTTAATTATAAATAACTACATAAATACATAAAAATTAATTAATTATAAGTTTTTTAATCGAACGGTAGTTAATAATATAATACGAAAAGTAAACTGCGCAATGCGTGTCAGCAGGTAACAAAGTCAAGAATTCAGTTCTATATTTGCAATTTTCTGCGACTACGAAATCGCGTAAGCGCGCAAATTAAAGCTGCAACCTGTTGAATATATATTTATGCTAACTTAAAAATTTCACAATTTCTTAACAATAATAATATTTTACTTCAGACACAAGACGAGGCACTAATAAAACTTGATTAAAACAAACTGCATAAATAAAACTAAAAAAAAAAAAACGAATTATTAATTTTTGATGACAATGATAATGAATATTATTTAACGAAAACCCAGCTAAGCAAAATTCGTGTAACCCGATGAGCTTATTAATAAAGTCAAGTGCTGAGATTAAAATTCAGGTCAATGTTTGTCATTTTTCTGTGACCATGTATGTCCCCACTTTTGGAAAATTTGCTAATTTTGCGTTATTTCTTACATAGATTAATGTACACGGTTAAAAAAAATTTTTTTTTTTTAATTTTTAAGCCAAGCCTTAAGTAATTTGTAATTATAAAATTAATTAACTCTTGTTTGTTTATTTATATTTATAGTAATTAATTTTTGGCCACATAATAGCAAAGAAAATTTTTCAGTGCATAGCTTACATTTAAAATATTTGCTTAAAACCTTAAAAAGATAAATGATTGAAAATTAAGGAGACATATTTTTAACAGTTTGGCTAAAAATTTTTAATTAGTCAAGAGCAATAGTACATTATTAACCAATAGAACAAAAAAAAATAATGGCAAAGATCGTGCTTACAATATTTGTTGCCTACCTAGAAGTTGAACAAGTGCATAAAATAATTTGCAAAGTTTTACGGCTGTATCAAGGTCGTAAATTTTTGCACGAGGGTTCACACTAGTGTCTAAAGTGTTTTGCCAATGGTCATTACGACATTAATTTCCTTCGTAGGCAAGTTTTACTACATCCGGGAGGGCAAAAATGGTTTACAATTATATTTTATAAAGGGAAAATATATTTAGGGTTATCGTGCATAAAAATATATATAATATATATAAATATATATAATATATATAAATATATAAAATATATAACCAAAAATATATATATCTATTGGACTATTTACGTTGACTGAGTAAGGACTACTAAAGATGTGTACGTATACACGTCTGAGTTCCTGACTGCCTGCTCATAGCATTTGTAACGACTTATATAGTCGTTGTGGGTGGTAACCCCCCCTGGGAGGAAGTAACTATCCTTGTTTACCCCACGACTCCCTGTAGACCATTTTACATTAGTCCTGTAGACCATCGAGGTAGGGGTCTGTATTGATTTTAGTTTACCCTCTTAACTTATCTGAACGATTAACCCTACTTAGGTTTGCTTTTCCCTTATAGTGAAAGGCTGGAGGGAGCTTCCCCTTTAGTCAGGCGAAAAAGGGTGGCCGTAAACTATAAAAGAGGGTGTTTATCTCCCTTCAAATATTATTAATCAATAGTCAAGATATTCCTGTAGCCCCTTTGCAATAAAATTTTATGGGCTATTCTGAAGAGGTGGAGGGTGGAATTTATTTTATATATTAGGGTGGTGTCTATATTAGGGTGTTTAGTAAATCCCTAACAATTTCTTAAGCTAAAAAAGCACCTTGTATTAAAATTATTAAAATTTTTTGTAACGAATGTTGAAACGAATTTTAAGGAATATTTAAAAATGATATAAATTACCTACTCGAGTAGAAGTCGAGTTATGGTAAACTAAGATTTTAATAATTTAATATCAGAATAGAAGGGAAATATTTTTGCCAAGAAGAGGGTGTCCAAAGTACCCGTGAGTTCGTACGCAAAAATTTATGAATATAAATTACAGAAAAAAAAAAACATTTAAAAAGCATATTCATTACCGACTGTACCAACTTGAGGTTTACAATAATAATAGTTAGAAAAGAAAACGCTAGGCGCGCTAGCGCCAGGCGCAACCACGCGGTATTCAGTATACAAGTACCTATCGGCTTGTAAACACATTGTATAGTCGCTTCTTTTAACAACGTCGTATTCAGTTTCCTGTTTAATCAACATCGGTTTACTACAATACCTGCTTATGTTGTTCTCTGTGATTATTATTGCTCGTATTGAAACAAAACAGTTTAAGTAAATTATTTAAAGATTACTTGTTAGTGCGCTTTTTGTTTGGTTTGTTAAGCGCAGTTTTTGGTTAAGAATCGTGCTTGTGTGAAGGTGCTTTTTCTTGTTTAATTTTGCTACGCAATAAGAATAAAAATAGCCACAATGAAAACTAAGTTTTTATGTGACGTAGTTAGATGCTCAAGTGCAGACCCTTTAACAGGAGGCTTCAAAAACAAGAAGCACCTTACTGACCACAAAAATAACATAGCTGCACAAAAAAAAAAGTTCTGATCCTGTAACTAGACCTACCTACAGGTAAGTTTTTCGATGTCCTAAAACCGAATCTGAAGTCAGAATTTAGCCTACACCCTCAGATTTTGCCCCAGACACCCCATGCTAACCCCAGCCACCCTCTAAACAACCTCAAAAATCAAATAATTTACTATGTCCAAAAGTTAAAAATAATAGGACCTTATTTACGTATTTTGATGTTCTAAAAACGAATTTCAAGTCAGAATTTACCTATCACCCTTAGTTTTTGCCCCAGCTACCCCAATCACCCCCTAAACTGCCCCAGAAGGTGAATATTTTACTTTGTGCAAAAGTTATAAATTAAAGTACCTTGGTTAGGTATTTTGATGTTCTAAAAACGAATTTCAAGTTAGAATTTACCTATAACCTTTAGTTTTTGTCCCAGCTACCCTAGTTACCCTCTAAAACCCACCAGAGAAAGGTTAAGTAACGAAACATACGTAATCATATATGCTCGTAGGTGCTTACTGTTTCCAACAAAAGTTCTTAGCAACATCCTGATATCGCTGTAATATTCTAAAGCAATTAATTAACCTTCCTCTGGTAGACTTTAGAGGGTAACTAGCTGTGACAAAAACTATGAATGACGGATAAAGTCTGACTTAAAATTCTTTTTATAATTCATATAATTTATATATAATTCAACATCAAAAAACGGAACTAAAGTTCTTTTATTTTTAACTTTTGGACATAGTAAAATATTTGATTTTTGGGGCGGTTTAGAGGGTGGTTGGGGGTAGCTGGAGCAAAATCTGAGGGTGTAGGCTAAATTCTGAGTTCAGATTCGGTTTTAGGACACCAAAATACGTAACTAAAGTACTTTTATTTTAAATGAGGGTGTAGGCTAAATTCTGACTTCAGATTCGGTTTTAGGACATCGAAAAACTTACCTGTAGGTAGGTCTAGTTACAGGATCAGAACTTTTTTTTTTGTGCAGCTGTGTAATCATATCGCAACCGAAGAAGAACGCATATGTGTACTTTGTGATAAATTATTCTCCAGCGCGAGATACTTGCTATTACAGCACACGTGTAAAAATGCACTCACACACATAAAATAAAGACGAGTTAAATATAACGCTGGTGCATCTAAGAGGCGTAAAAATAAAGCTTCCCTTTGCGCTAATAAGGCGGACTAAGCTAACAGAAATCTGCAAGAAACAAAAGATGCACGTGCACAAGAGTCATCGTTGCAAATGGACACTCGCAATATGATTATTAATGATAGGGAAAAAAGTGTTGATTATCAAAAAGAAGTTAATGAGCGAAGTTTAATAGAGAAATTGGAAAAAAATTATTTTAATCAAAAGGATAACACCTATGAAGAGGTAATTGATTTACCAGTTTCAAGCTTGTCGTCGAGTAATGCTATCGTCGACAAAATACTAAACGATTGGGAATTTCCACCAGAGTACACGGAAGAAATTGAAATATCTAGTTATTAATGTGCATCTAAGTGTTCAATAGTTTATTCTGATATTGATATTTTAAGTGAGAGTGATACGTGTTGATTGTATTTAAAAAAAATCATACAACAGCTTGTACAGACTTTATATTTATATTTCATAGACTTTATTCTTTTAGAAATTTTAATTATTTTTTTATTCCTTACTAATAAACAAAATTTTATAAAAATTATCTTTGTTCCTACTATTTTTATAAAATTCATTTAATAAAATAAACATGTTTTAAAAAATTGTAGAATTTATTTAATCCATAAGAATACAGAAAAAAAAAGTTAATCATACGATGTCTAAATATCCTGCAATACCTAAAATTTTAAGCCAATAAATAATTTGCGAATTGAGCAAATACTATTTCTCAGTAGTTTACTGTAAACGGAATTTGCTATAAATTTCAAGTATGCACTTTTTTAAAAATATCATAAAATATAATATAACAGTTGAATATTCAAATAAAATAAAAAAATGGCTTTGAAATTTCAAGGAAACATTCCTTTAAAATATACTAAAACACTCGTTTAAAATATTGTCAGCACCATTTGGCAAATACTTTAGACACTAGCGTGAACGCATATCACTTGTGCAGGAGTGCTCGTAGAAAGATTAGCTTTGCGCACGGGAAAAAAAGCTTGGATATTATCGGACAGTTTTTCCTGCGAAGCGAATCTGTTTGTGTGCATAATATGAAATATAAGACTTTTAACTTGTTTAGCTTACTAATATTTTTTCAAAAAATGAAGCCAAAAAATTGTTTACACTTAATAAGCTTCTTGATGAAATTTGAATTTTTTGTCCGTAAAAAATGAATTCAATGAGGAAAAAAACTTCGATATTAACATAATATCAAACACATCAGTAAGAGCCTTATTTTTTGCCATTTCTATTTAATTAGTAAGAGAGAGACAAACTTTGTACAATTAAAAGTAAATAATAATAATGTTTCAAGCTTACTAAGGTTTTTTCAAAAAAATTCAAAAACAAAAAAAGTTTATTAACAAGCTTTTTGAAAATAAATTTTGATTAATAGGTATTTTTTTGAATTACAAATGTTTTGAAGAAGGGTGGAGGGGGGGGGGGCGATAGGCCCCGTGCGTGTAGAGAATATATTTTTAAGGTCTCTCGATTAAGTCAAATAATATGACGAAATACCCTAATGAAATAGGAAAATTCTAAAAATTAAGAGATTCTGAAAATTAAATAAGTTTTACACTTTAGTCCAAAAGTTGCCGAAAATTGTTAATAATTTATGAAAGATTTCTTTTAATGAATTTTGCATCTCACCTTGCAGGCTTGAATAATTATCTGAAATTATGCACGTTTAGAATGCCTTGCTTGAAATTTGAAGCTATTAAAACAGTTTGCTAGAATTTATAAGCGATTCGCTTTAAATTCAAAGCATTAATATTTTTTTCTTGAATTCTCAAGCATTTGCTTTACATTTCAAGCTGTTATATTTTTTCGTGAATTTAAAACCACTTGCTTGAAATTTTAAGCAAATTGCTTGAAAATTTAAGGAAATTGCTTGAATCGCTTGAAATTTGAAGCAAAGCAATCTGACCAGAAACTTTTGATACACACACATATATGATTTTATATAACTATTTACGTAGCGTCGCAAAAAAAAGGAAATTATTTATGAGTAATAGAGTTGAAGCGAGTTTAGATTAAAAGTGTAAATTATATTATTATTAGAAGTTATCCCGAAAAGATAAATATTTTATTGAATGTTTGAAATTGTAAGGTAAAAAATGAAATAAAAAATTCAGTTAATGATTATAACTTTCGTTTACATTATTAGATAACAAGCAGAATAGCAGAATTGCCCACAATTACTTTAACCTTTTTAGTAAACATCTAAATATTCTTTAAAAAAATTTCCGTACAAACAGGGGGGGGGGGCTGCTGTTTGTAAAAATTAACAATACTTGTTAAGCTTTATATTTATAATATATGTATATATATATATATATATTTATAGAATTTTTAGGCTCGTCTCTATTTCGAAACTAGATGTACATTCATTGAGACAAGATAGTCACGATATCGAATAATATTGAAAATTTTAAAAAAATTTATGGTCAATAATACGTATATAAAATATAAAATGTTTATTGTTTTTTACTTTTTATAATATTTACAAAATTTAGTCATAATTTACGTAACTGAACCTAGGTTAGGTTAGAAACTTGATTTCAGAATTATTTTTCGTCTTAGGTTAGAAATTTGCTTTTTAGACTTATTTTTTGCCTTAGGTTCAGATAGATCGTTTTCGCCTTATTTCTAAGATACTATAATTGAAATATCAAGATGAATTGCATGGGTAAAAGAAGTTATACAGAAAATAAGAAAAATTTGAAAAAGTTGATATTTTGTAATATATCGATTACAGAAAAATATTAAATGAAAATAGCTTTTTTTTAAACAAGGTACAAAATATTGGTTTCGACTTTGCATGTGCTGAAGTTTAACCCATGTACTTTTTTCCGTGATTTAATGCATAATTTTGCTTACAGTGGGCAAAAAAGCTATCCCCGTAGGTCATAAAATTGGCTTTTTTGCCGTATATATTTTAAAAAAATTTATTTATTTTGTAAATTATTTCTTATTAATTTATTGGTTTTCAGGAGGCAGGATAATTTTAATTAAGGACACAAAATGACTACGTATTGAAAAAAAAAAAATTAATTGACTATCATTTTTTTGTAAAATTTGGACCTTTTTGAGATGAAAGTTCTAATAGGCTTGTATGCTTACTCTTTGCTGATATTTGCAGGCTTTAGAGAACTAAATACAGCAATAATATACATATGTTTATTATTGAGTATTTTATGGTAGGAAGATAATAATAAAACGTAGTTAGGTTAATTGTTTTTAAATAAAAATAAAGTGCGAAATTAATTTTAATGCGCATTTTTATCGTTAAGAACCTCTTCTTTATTTGCTTAGTTTATTGACTGTATATCACAGTGTACATCAATTTTTTGCCAACATTGCTATTTTTTGAAAATATTATTTATTGTAAATAATAAAAAATTTAGTTGAAAAAGCGAGAAGTTAGTCAAAACTGTTTACTCAAACCTTATCGAATTTTTTTTTTTGCCACAGTACAGCAACTGAAAAGTACATGCATATAAGCTAAGCTTATACAGCTTGCGTTATAAGGCAGGCTAAGTAAGGCCTAGTCTACATAACCGCACCGCACGACGCAGTTTAATGCTATTGGTACAAGAGTCACTTGACACTGCCGCAAGCACAAGCCTATAGCAATAGCATTGGGTTGCGCCGCGTGGTGCGGTTATGTAGACTAGGGTTAAGCGAAAATATAAAAAAAAAAAGAAATGGAATCGAAAAGAAAACAAATAAAACGGCATGAGAATAAAAGTTGCAAGAAGGCAAAGGTGGTTAGGGGAAATCCCCTGTGCGCCAACGCATTCCACTTAAGGATACTTCAATTTTCTAAAAAAAGTTTTAATACGGAATTTCAAAGAAATTATTTACGTTTGACTGTAGGACCCCTTGTCCATAATAAAAAAATAAAATAAAAAAATAAAATATGTTCATAAAACGCTTTTATTTTCCTAGAGGATTAGGTTACTTAGCCGCATTAGCCACTTTCGCAAACGGCGGTAATGTTTCGAGTCCATCTCACGTGGAGGGAGCGGCTCTATGGACCTTCATTCACACACACACACACACACTCATACACATACATTTACTCATTCATTAGATTTTTCTTTTTTTACGACAAGGAGAGAACGAGGATGATGAGAAAGTTGAATTTAGAGAGGTCTGAGAAAGAGAAGAAACGTCTGAGGATAAGCTTGGGTTACTATTTGAAGGATATGAAGCATGATTGTTAAGTAAAGGAGAATGGACGTCAGAAAAAGGAGATGTGGATCTTGAATGAAAGGGAGATAAGTTTCTAGGCGAAGGTGATCTGTCACCGTTCGAAATTGCTACTGTTTCGTCGCTGTCATAATCTAACTCAGGTGGATGACGCATTTCTGGATTATCGTTTCGAAAAGTAGTTAAAAAAATAAGAATGATGAATTTAATTATAATATTAATTTAACATGACTAATTAGCTTTTTGTAACTAAAATAAATTTTTTTTATGTAATATTTTTATGATTATTAAAAATAATTATAATAATTCATTAGATACTTTTTCTTTTATATACTTATCGCAAAGTCTTAATATTGTCTGTACAGCAGAAACTTGTTTTAATGTAGGTATAAAAAGAATAGAGTTTGTCAAAGCATGGGCATTATCGTTTAAATTTTTATAATCATTTGTTGGTTGTACAGAATTTTGTAGATCTGATAAAATGTTTACGACTTTTGGATTTAGCAAGATTACAAAATTTATCTTGTATAGTATTACTGGTTTGAGTAACTGATGCTGCTATGTCTTGAAAATTTATTTGACTGTTATCGCTCAAATCATTTAATGTTGATATTGTTGTAGGATCTACGTTTCTAACGATGTTATTAATAAGTGCAACATTATTATTTTGATTTGGAGTCATTAAATAAGAATTTCTAGATGTACAATTAGCTATCGGTTTAGGATGATTTTGTAATGAATTTAAATTTTGTGAGTCCAAAGCTGATGTACTGGCTGTTGAATCTAAATTGTTATGTGAAAAAGACCTATTTATTGAACTATTTGGAATTTCTGATACTTTTTGTTGTATAATCATTATTTCATTATCATCAATATCCATACAACATGCATAACGTTATTATTCAGTTCTAATTTACAATTCACTGATTGTCATTTTGAAGATTATTATTAACATTTGTTGATTTTTCTAAATAATTAGTAAGCGTAGAATAATTTTCAAAATCATGATCCTTCGAACTTGATTTATTAACTTCGTTTACTGATCTGTGTTTGATATAGTTGGCTAGAAAATTTAAATTTGTATTCAGTGATTGATTGTATAAATTAAAATTATCATAATCTTTTCCACTTAGCAACTGTTTATGTAATCTTGTATAACTAAAGTTTTTAAATCTTTTTTGCAAAGAATCACTTGTGCAGATGTCGACTTTTTTTTCATAAAAAAAATATAAAGTTATACAGACCTGCCGCAGTCTAAAATAAAAAATAAACATGAAAAAAAATTAATAAATTTTCCATGGAGGGGAAAACCGCGCTTTTTAAAATTTATTTATTTACGTATTAATAATTAATTAAAATTAATAAATTATTGATCATTCACGTATTTGTTAGTTAATTAAGAAATTTATGATAAATATTATAATAATCATCTCTTCTTTTTAAGTTTCCCCCACCACGAATTATTAAAATTTTTTTTTAATTCAAATTTTTCTTGTGGCCGGTCTGTATATAAAGTGTAAGACCAAAATTTTTGGGCTATGTTTGGAAAATCAATATGGCAAATTGCAATTCTTATATATCATTAGTTTAATAATTTCTAAATTTTTTATATTTTTATATAAAATATGGATAACGAATATTTTGACGTATTAGATATTTTCTTTCATTTTTAAATTTGCTCGAATATTTGTATGAAAAAGAAAAAGAAATTTGTTCAAGACGTTGGTTTGCAAAACCTCATATAAGACCTCAGGAAAGATTAACTTATGTTGCATATGCAACAGTCTTCAGCTATTTTGAAATTTATGACCATGAAGAGTTTTAATAGTACGTGGGTATGAACGTTACCCAGTTTTTTTTTACATGAACTGGTTCGTCATCACTTGTTAAAAAGAAGCAAACGAGAACCTCTACCACCAGAATTTAGGCTTGTAATATTACTAAAGTATGTTTTATTATTTAACTTAAAAAAGGTTTCTATGACTTTTCTATTTATTTTTTTGTTTTATGTTTTCAAATATATTTACTTAAGACATGGAGGTACAGTCAAAGTTCAATCAACTAATTTCAGAGTTGGAGCATCAACTATGTACACAATTGTTCCTGAAGTAACTGCAGTTTTAACTAATGTTTTAAAAGACACGTATGGAAGAATGCCCCAAAATGATGACTGGAGAGTTATTGTCCAAGAATTTTTACAATCTTGGAATTTAGCAAACTGCATTGGAGCGTTAGATTCACGTCATTTTAAAATTGACCATCCACCTCATTCTGGGTCACTTTGCTATAATTTCAAAAAGTTTTTTAGTGTTATTCTGACAGCATTATGTTATGCCGATAGGAGAATTATATGGTCAAACATAGGCAATTACGGTGAGAATACAAAAAAAGCTAGATACTGAAATTTTTATGATTAAAATTAATAAACATTTTTTATTACACTTCAATTGGTTTTCATGATGCTAATATTTTTAATCGAAGTGATTTGAAGAGATTAATAGAAACAAATAGTTTGAGGCTTTCTGAACCAGGTTATTTACCTGCGACAGAAACACCATTTCCATATTACATTATTGCAGATAGTGCCTATCCATTAATGCCATATTTGATGAAGCCATATGTTTAAGCAAAAAATACGCAATTAAGTTAAAAAAGTTTTAATTATCGTTTGTGCAGAGGAAGAAGGATCGTTGAGGCAGCCTTTGGTACGTTATACAATAAATGGGCAGTATTCCAGTCAAGCATGAGTTTTAAATGGTTAACTATAAAAGAAATTATACAATGTTGCATTTATTTACATAACTTTCTTATTACTAATCAATTAAATTTTCCTCAAAATGAAAGAAGATATTTTGTTGAAAACGTTGATGAGCTTGGAGATGGACTTTATGAGAACATAAATAATCATTTAGTAGCTGAAAGACTGAGATCGACATTAAGACGTTATTTTGTATCTCCCCTTGGATCTTTGAGGAATGATGAATTTTTTGCTTTACAAAGATATAATCGATAAATTTATGTTTATAAGCAAAATATTATTGAATTTTTTAGTAGTATAAGATTTTTTTTTTCTTGAGCCTTGACATTAATCTGTCATTCCAATCATAAAAATGGTAATGTTCAAAATGTTTTATTTTATCTT
Source organism: Anagrus nilaparvatae (assembly GCA_022575985.1). Lineage (NCBI taxonomy): Eukaryota > Metazoa > Arthropoda > Insecta > Hymenoptera > Mymaridae > Anagrus > Anagrus nilaparvatae. The sequence goes on along the minus strand of JAKSXM010000247.1, from coordinate 24,497,835 downwards.
TGAAAATGGACATCTTATAATTAAAAATAAAAAAGAAAATTTTAAATAATTTTATTTTGAACTCAATACGAGCTAGTATTTTTCCTAATTTATTCATTGAACTGTTTATAATGCATTAGTGTTTAAAAATTTTAATGCTAATTTTTAAGAATGGATGATTAACATTATTTGGAGTCATTCCAAAAATAAAATGAAAATACGTAATTAAATAAAAGGATGATGAGTTTGTAAATAATTTCTTACTTTCCCAAAATTTTTTTAACAATAAATACATTTGTGTCTTAACAATTAAAATATCTTGGTTTATCATTGCATTTTCTTTCTTTAACACAGTTTATCATTTGTCCAGATTTTTTGGACTTTTTTTTTAGTAGTAAATGTTTAAAAAGTTTTTAATTTTTTTTAATTTTAATTTTTAATTCTTAAAAAATTTTTTTTCCAAGTTATAAGTACACACGGTAACCTGGAAGCGTGTTATTATTCGATCAAAATGACAAAAAAAACCGTATGGCGGGGTGTTTTCTACACTAAAAAATGCCTACGAATTTCCTATCCGGACCTTCTATCCAGCTGCTTTAAGCGTTTGCTGTCAATATTTTCATATTTTCAATATTGTCTTTATTTTTATAATGGATTTCCTTAAAATTATGACCTTGAAAAACGACAAAATTCGATTTTTGACGTGGTCGAATTTCCGGGAAAAAAATACACAAGATCCTCTTGTAAATAATATTCAGAAAAACATATTTTGAAAACTGATAACCTTTTATAATGGATTTTCTCAAAATTGGGACCTTGAAACACGACAAAAATCGATTTTTCTCATATAAGAGATGATCAAAAGCCAAAATAAATGGTTTCATCGGATTCCTGGGGAAAAAATACATAAGTATCTTTAGTAAATAATATTTAGGAAATTTTATTTTTTTATCTAATAAACTTTTTTGATTGTTTTCCTTAAAATTGGGACCTTAAAACACGAAAAAAAAATCGATTTTTCTCATATAAGAGGTAGTCAAAAGCTAAAATAAATGATTTAATCGGATTTCTGGGGGAAAAATACATAAGTATCTTTAGCAAATAATATTCAGAAAAATTTATTTTGTAAACTATTATACTTTTATGATTGATTTCCTTAAAATTGGGACCCCAAAACACGACAAAAGTCGATTTTTCTCATATAAGAAGTGGTCAAAAGCTTAAATAAATGGTTTCATCGGATTCCTGGGGAAAAAGTATACAAGGCCTTCTTTTAAATAATAATCAGAAAAACTTATTTTGAAAACTGCTAACTTTTTATAATAGATTTACTTAAAATTGGGACCCTAAAAACCAATAAAATCGATTTTACTCCTATAAAACGTGGTCAAAAGCTAAAATAAATGGTTTCATCGGATTTCTGGGGGAAAAATACATAAGTATCTTTAGCAAATAATATTCAGAAAAATTTATTTTGTAAACTATTATACTTTTATGATTGATTTCCTTAAAATTGAGACCCCAAAACACGACAAAAGTCGATTTTTCTCATATAAGAAGTGGTCAAAAGCTTAAATAAATGGTTTCATCGGATTCCTGGGGAAAAAGTATACAAGACCTTCTTTTAAATAATAATCAGAAAAACTTATTTTGAAAACTGCTAACTTTTTATAATAGATTTACTTAAAATTGGGACCCTAAAAACCAATAAAATCGATTTTACTCCTATAAAACGTGGTCAAAAGCTAAAATAAATGGTTTCATCGAAATTTTAGGGAAAAAATAGACAAGTCCCTCTTGTTAATAATATACAGAAAAATTTATTCAGAAAACTACAAAACTTTTAAAATTGGTCCCCTTGAAATTTGGACCCTACAAGGCAACGAAAATCGATTTTTCTCCTATAAAACGTGGTCAAAAACTAAAATAAATGGTTTCATCGGATTCCTGGGGAAAAAATACTACAGTATATCAATTGGAACATAATTTTAAACATAATTTTAATCCACTGAAAAAACTTAAAGTTTTAAGAAAATCCCAATTTTAAGGAGGCCAAAAAAAAACTTTCGAGAGCTATCGTGGGCTCAAAAATCGATGTTTTGGTCTAAATCTAACGAGAAACTTATTTTTTTTACTTATATTTTTGAGTTCTGCAGGTGCGTTAAGAATCCCGGATACTTCGAAAAAAAAAAGCCAGCCTTATAAAAAAATTCAATTCATCATTATTCAAATTATGAAAATATTGACAGCAAACGCTTAAAGTAGCTGGATAGAAGGTCCGGATAGAAAATTCGTAGACATTTTTTAGTGTAGAAAAGACCCTAGTATACAGTTTTTTTTGTCATTTTGATCGCATAATAAAACGCTTCCAGGTCACCGTGTACAATTTTCATTTTTTAAGGCCACTGTCTCTTTATTGGGATTTTTTTTTTCATTTTTTTTTTATTTCATTATCTTATGTTAAAACATTTCAAGAATCTAAAAAACAAATTTCAAGCAAAAAAAAAAATATGTTTTTTAGATATTTCGATTTTTATGGGTCGTAGTCATATGAAAACATACTCATTTAAAAACTTTAAACGCGTTTTTCTCAAAACTACTTTTTTGAAATCGGTTCCCACGCTAGCTCAAAAACTAATTGAGCTATCGACATGAATCTTGTTTCATTTTTTTCGTTATTGCAGTACCTAGTATGTGAACCAACAATATCAGCTTTTTATGCATCAGAAAATTTTTTATTGTCCGTTTTAGGCGCATTTTTTAACGTCAAAAACTGCATTTTTCGTTTTTGGTTCACCAAATGGTCAATTTTTTGTATTTTTTGCTAAATGTTGGTTCACATACAAGAGGAAACCATAAAGATTAATATGCCTTTTTATTTTTTTGTTTTGATGCCTACAATAGGCGCTATGATGGGAACCGTTTTTCAATTTTTTTTCGAGCCTCTACTTTCACGCCATCTACAAACTGTAAAAAAAACGCATATGAAACAAAAATTTTTTTATGTCATCTAGAATAGTTTTGTAATTATTTAAAAATAAATTTGTAAACTTTTATAATAAAACAGCTGAGAAAAAAAATGTTGAAAATCCTTTGAAAATCGTCACAAAAAAGAGACAGTGGCCTTAATATAAATTATTATCGATATATTTAAAATTTGCCGCAGTACTAAAGTTGTTTCCATAAACTCAATAATTTTGAAGTTATGAAGGTACTTATTTTAGAAAACAGTATACATTTTATTACAACTTAGCAGTTCCTAATTTAAAATAAATATTATAAGATAAACAATTTATTATGGAAATACCAAAAGACCTACACGTAGAATTAATTATCGAGGCTGTTAGACAAAGAAAACATCTATACTCTAAACAACATCCTCAATCTGAAGAAAAAAAGAATAATCTCAAAGAATTTGAATTTATTTCAAGTTCTCTTAATTATCTTCTAGAACGGAATTATAATGGTAAATAATTAGTTAACATTCATCAATAAAATTCTGTGTATAAACATTGTTATTCCTTTTTTATTTGTACTTATAAAGGATTATTGTATTTGATTTTGTAGGTAAATACGTACATAATGTTTGGAAAAATTTATTATCAACATACAGAAATATTTTAAAAATAGAAATGAGTTTGCCAAGAGGTACAGCCCCGTTTACTCATAATTTTTTTAAATTTAAATGTGGTGACAATGCTGATTTCAATAAACGAGCGCAGCCGCCTTTTTTACAATTAAAATATACACAAGTGTACACTCAGTGAAGCCAGCGGTGCAGGTATATTACTCAAGCCTCGAAGAAGATGGAATTGGTAACCCAGCAGCCGACGCATCGTATCAAGAGATCCAGAAAAGTAAACTTAAATATGTTCTCGGTGCGGTTTGTGTGTTCGCGAATCGAGTGTTAATTTTATTATTATGTATAAAAACTTTGCATACAAAATTATAATGCCCTTAAGGCTAATTATTTAATTAAATAAATTCAATTATTTAGAGTGAAAATCCAAGTGTTTTTATTCATAAAATTTATATATATATATACATATTTTATGTTCACCTCCCCCATCATTACTATTATCTAGTGAACCCCCTCTACAAGGTAAGGAGATTAGCCTCATGCCAGCTAGCCGAAATAAGTAACAGGTAATTTCCCCCCTTTCTTTATCACGATTATTAGGCTAGTTCCACAAACCTCCGTAATCGCATAAACGTAGCCGCAACGCAATGCGCACAACACAACACGCATGTGCACAAACGAAAATCGTGTTGTGCGCATTGCGTTGCGGCTGCGTTTATGCGATTACGGAGGTTTGTGGAACTAGTCTTATAAAAAAAATTTATTTGCGCGCGCGTAAATTTATTAATAGGCGCTCTAAATTTAAATATATTAATAAATACACGCGTATTAATATTATTTAATTGAATTACTTAACCACCAAATTACCGCGTTATAAAGTGGCGCCCCACGTTGGGCACCATTTGTAACGGGGATAATTTGTTTAAATAAATTTTTTATATATTATGCATACATATATATATTTATTAATATATTTATTTTTTAAGAGCGCCTTTTAATAAATTTATGTATGTATAATTATTTAGCGATAATAATAATAATAATAAAAAGGGGGGAATTACCTCTGTTATTTGGCTAGCTCGGCACGAGAAGCGGTCTCACTCGACAAGTGGGGGAGTTCTAAGAAATAGGTATTTATTTGGGGGAATTATAATTATATGTGAACATGCATTTACACTAAATGAATTAAACACTTATTTATTTATTACAGATTATTATTGTGAAATTTTATTAATAATTTTATATAGCCTCGTGGGCCTTTTAACAAATTAGAAAATATAATATGAAATAAATAAACCCGCATGTCTTTACATAATATATTCGCGATCCGCGTGCATATACACATATACATACTTTTACGATGCCACGCTGATGTAATATCTGCTGCTGGAGTCGTCTACTTGCGGACGATGTCGTCTCCGCGTCTGCCAGGGTGCTTGTATTATTATGTATGCTCGTGGAAGCTGATGCAGGATCTCACTTTACACGATCGTGTTTTTATTTAAATATTATCACTTTATTATATTTAATGGTGACCGCGATCGGCTAATATATATAATTCATTAATCAATATAAGAATTATTGAACTTTGATTGCACTATGTTAATATTAATCACTTTATGATTAATCATTTAATTAAACTAAAAATGGCTCCAAGGCATTACGCGTATCTTTACCAGTATTATTAGCATTTAGAGGTGCGAAACCGTGAACTGCTCCATTGACTGAAGATACTATAAATCAATGTCAATCGATATGGAAATCTGTAATCATTATGCTAATTGAAATAATATATTTACCACTTACTTTTGAGAAGGAACATTTTTAAAAGCCTATTAGTTTATAGGCAATAAGATTTCAAAAAATTATTAGTTTAAAAGATTCTAATTTCAACAGGTTTTACTTTACTTGATTCAAAACAGTTTTAAACAGAATTTCAGACGAGCAAATAGATTTCATATAATTATGTCTGAGGCTACTCTAATTTCCTTGACCACTCGGGGAAACAAACAGTTTTTTAAACTTATAAATGTCAAAATACTGTTACAAACCGATCCTGAAGCTTTGTTCACATTAGTTTTGATCCTTTTGAACTTGTCTAAAACAAAAACTCCGAGAAACACCGTCAGCAAATCCAAAAATAAAAATTTCCTCGGTTGCGAAAAAAGGCAGTTTTGGATAGAAAGTGGAAAAAACTTTTTGGTGCCTATCACCGATTTCTTGTTTACAATTTTTTTCGGTTTTCTGAAGGTTCAAACTACTCGAAAACTCTGGTAAAAACGATGTGCCTAAAAATTTTTTTTCGATTCCAGAGTCAAGTTAAAAAATAATAAAAAAAATAATGCGTCATATATAAGTAATGTAATAATTTTATTCAAATTCAAAATATTTTAAAATTATCTAAATAATTATGGTATTCTTTATTTATTTCTATATTTAAACAGGAGAGACATTTTTTTTCTTAATTATAAAATTCACTTGTTGATTAATCGTATCTTGACAATTCTGAATTTTTTTTTTCAATTCGACATCATAAAAATTTTGTATTTTTCTTTTTAATGTTTCAAAGAAATTGTTGAAGTATTCTATTTTATTTTCCCAATAATTAATTTTCTTATCATAAAATCTTAATCTGTTGATTTCATTCGAATCTTTTTTACAATTTTTATAATAGACTTTAAATTCTTCAAGTGCTATTTTAACATCCTGCAATTTAAATTTTATTAGTAAAGACTAAATAAAAAATGATCTTGTTTAAATTTATATAATCACATACACTGTAAAAAATAATGAACACAATATTTCTACCGTTTAGTAATTTTACTAAAGTTTAGTAATATTACTACAAAAATGGTAATTTTACTAAAATTTGTAGTAATTTAACTATTTCTTAGAAATATTACTACAAGTCTAGTAATATTACTACAAAAGTAGTAAAATTACTACAATTTGTAGTAAAAAAATTTTTTTTTTTCCAGCCAGACACGACTAAATATAGCTTTAGGAGTTCATTTACGTTTGTAATACACAATATTAACCTTTATTTTCCGTTTTTAATATTATAAGAATACTATTGAGTCTGAACCTTCCCCACTCCTTGTTTAAATTTAGGTCTGGCACCAATGACAGAAGTTAAAAATTGACGCTGTTAACGGAAATTTCTGTAAATTTAGGTCCGGAATTTAAATCTGCCAATTAGAGAATGATAAAAATTTCTTTAGAGTGGGGAAGGGTTGGACTCAATACCTGCGTCTACATTCAGCAATTATAATGAAATAATAACTAAAAAGGGGAGACCGGAACATTTGGGTCGCCAAATTAAAATTTATGGTTATAGATGACTTTAATATGTTGAAAAAAAACCAAAGATACCCTCCATTTATTCCAATGTGTCCTCTTGTTTTAGGAACGCAGGGCTTAATATTTGAAAATAAAGTTTTTTTCGAAAACTTCCATATAACACTGTAACCTTGCCAATTAACCAAAATACTTATAGTTGGTCTAGTTTTTTCCATATAAGTACCATCTTTTAACTGCCGTCAGCCGCAATGTTCCATCACCTATTCTCTCAACGCTATAATCAATAAACCAAATGCCCATTTTTGGACCCAAATGACCAATTTTTAAATTGTTGCCAAAATTGTAATTTTAAATAAAAATAGGTATTTTAGGTCTCAAAAATTTTTTACTAAGTAGTCATGAGGATAAATAGAAAATTTGAGTCAATATCCACATTGCGGACGCTATTTTTTTTTAATAATTTGCAGTTTAAAATAAAATTAGTCGTAAAAATATTAAAAAATGTGTATATTACGTAATATTATTGCAAAAAAAATTATTTTAATTATTTATGAAAAAATTATTCATTAAAATATATTATTATTTTAGGTTATGGTACTTGCTAAAACTTGGTTTTTACCGAATAATTAATGATTGAATGTGGTAACTAAAATAAAATAAATTGGAAATATAATCTTCGGCAATTTATTTATGATATTTAATTAGTTTCATTTCCCTGTGTCATCATTATCATACTTTTTGTAAGCTCCAAATATGAATTTCCATAAGAGCATAATGTTAAGCTGCCTATTTTTAATTTGCAATAAAATGAAAATTTATGTGGTACTAAAAGTAAAAACAAGTTCTATTCAACTTTAAAAATGTTTAAATGAAATAATAGAACTACACAAAAGCAACACAATTAGTCTAAATGTTGCAGTTCTTTTTTTGTCTCTGAAACATTTTTTCTTGTAATTTTAATTATTATCAATAACCGAACAAAGGTATATTACTTTTAGTTTAAGTTTCTGTATCAAACTGGGAACTTGAAATGCTGAAGTCTTGAAGTTTGTTAGTTGAAGTTTGTTAGTTGAAGTTCATGGTTAAATAATCTGTAAAGTGAATGATTTATTGAAAAATTAAATAATTTTAAGATTAGCTGAAGTAATTTAGTCTTGTGAGCGGTGTATATAATATACAAAAAGAATATAAACAATAGTAAAAAAAAGTAATAACAATGCACCCACAAATGTATATAAAGTATACTTCCCGACACGGGAGCTATATAAGCATCTTTTAAAGCACTATATGGAAAGAGAATATGACATGAACCTATACCTAAAGCTCCTGATTGCGCCAACTTCGTGATATCGATGAAAGACTTTTGATTATCTGCATATATACTATTTTTTCTGCTAATCTAAGAGACTTACTTTGAAAATTATAAATGTAACTTAGAATTTTTTACTTATAAACCTCAAATTTAAGTTAAATAAATATATATTCTAGTATCACACAGAAACTCTGACTAATCATTTCCTTCAACATTTTCTACGTTAAGTGGTACTTGAATGCGATTCAAAAATTTCATTAAATCATTACACTTTCTAGAAGCAATTGTGCTTTTTTTAGTAGACTGAAGTTTATAAATACAAATGTGCATAAAGCTCCAAACACAAGCACAACAATAGGAATATTTAATTTTTTGGAACACATGGAAGCTTTTTAAGCAGGTGTCAACAGCTTGAAAAACTGACTGACCACAGTCAATTTTTATTTTATGAATAATAACATATTTTTTTAAATTTACAATTTACAGTTGTTCAAATTTTAAAAATGCTTCTCTGAATTTAGTTTTTTTTTGTAGCTCAAGGGAAATATGTGAATCTTACATCAGCCATGGAGTGTTTGCGGGCCTTAAAGACCCGCAAATTTCCATGACCGCCCAGTTGTACAAAGTGTACAACTGGGAGACCACCGGCGAACGCGGTCGCCGGCTACGCCCCAGATTCTTACTGGATAAACACACTTTAAACCCCCCGCGCTTGTTTGTCATAAACCGGAACTCCCTTTTCGGGTATAACTTCAGTTTGGGACGCGCAGCCTAGGCAGCTGGCCGCTGCCTTCCCCCCTGCCTAGGGGCAGGAGAGCTCTCTACGATAGAAAGCCCTCCTCCTTCTTCTGCAACAAGGTGGTCCTTACATAATCTGCTACTTTGTTCCAGTTTTCGGAACTCCGTAGCATTTCCGGGACCACCGTCTCCGGCCTCCAAATCGGGAAGGGCGGGCGCCCACTGTATCATCCACGCCCGGACAGTGCAAGCACTCCTTTGTTGCCACCTTATGCCAGTGTTTTAACATGACACGGAAATACCCGTGTCCGGTCAAGAATTGGGTAAGGTAGAAATCCCGATATTCCTATACAGGAAGCATCAGGGACTATGACTAGAAAAGGAAAGAAGAGGGCTCGGACTGCGTCCCGAAGCCCACCCGGAAAGGAGAATACAAAAAAGAGACCGGCGCAGAAAACGCCCCTGAAACTCCCTCTAAGAAAGACCTTCGCTAATGCAGTGATGTCTCCTCCGAAAGATATGGTTCAGGAGGTGAATCAGTTAGCTTCTGGCCAGCAAACGCAGCCAAAGGATGTAGCTACAGATACCTCCACTCCAGACGAGGATGATTTATTCGCTGTTAAAAGCAAAGGAAAAAAGCAAAAGAAAAAAGAGTTTAAAAGAAAGGAGGCAGAGGCTCGTGAAAACCAAGAGCAGGAACAGAAGAAGCAGCAGGAGAAGCAGCAGCCAAAAATAACTGCAGCGGCAGCAAACCTGCGGCAGGGGGCAGAGAATAAAAGAAGAAAAAAGAAAAAGCCGCAGAAGAAGGAAGGAGATGGCGTATCTCCTCCTTCCGAGGCGACAGAAAAAGGCAGGAGAAAGAAGCGCCAGAACCGGCGCATAAGGATCTCTAAGCGTAAGGAGGCTCTAATAATAAAGCCTCCTGAAGGGAAGTCTTATGCAACAGCCCTGCTGGAGAACAAAAAAGGTGTCCAACTAAAGGATTCGGGGACTGAGGTTCACCGAATCCAGAAAACCCAGGATGGCAGCGTCCTAATAGAGCTGAGCTCGTCGAAAGACCGGCAAAAACTATTAGACGCTGTCAAGACGGTCGCAGGCCCAGAAAGTACAGTCAAGGAACTGATTCCCCACCTAACCTTGGAGATCAGAAGCCTAGATGGTACTACTGGTAGCGACGAAGTGAGTCAGGTGATAAAGGAGGCAACCAAGCTGCAGAACGATGACGACATAAAAGTCACCATCTTCAAGGCTAAGGGCGATATGGCGATCGTAGACCTACCAGAAGCCGCCGCACTAAAATTGACCAAAAAAGGCCGGCTAAATAATGGCTGGTCTAATTGGCAAGTGCGCTTAAGAGCCGAGGTTACACGGTGCTTTAAGTGTCTTGGTTTCGGCCACAACCAGTGGTCATGTAAGGGCGTGGACCGAAAATTTGCGTTTTTTAAATGTGGCGTTCAAGGCCACAAGTCAGAAAAATCTCCTGTGGAAAAAGCAGAATGCTTCCTCTGCAGGGAAAGAGCTGACAAGGCCAAGACCGACCACCTTCCAGGATGCGGAGCATGTAAGTGTTATCGGGAGGCACTTACGGCAAGGAAGATAAAGTGTCATCGGTAATGTTCGGAGTCCTGCAAGGGAATATGAACAAAACCATTCTTGCTGACCTTTTGCTCGATCAGCTCGCGGGCGAGACAGACTTTAGCGTCGTCTTGCTATCCGAGCCGCTTCGCAATAGGAACCAGCAATTCTGGTTAACCGACGACACAGGCCGGTGCGCTATATGGCTACGAGATCGTGCTCAGACGTCTATGTCCCGTTCTATAAAAGGCAACTACCACGTCTGGGCAAAGTGCGGTGATACAACTTTCATTAATTGTTATTTGTCACCGAATGACACTATTGGGGTGTTCACCGCAAAGCTGGCCTCATTGGAGGAAACGATAAGGGAAGTCTCTGGCAATATCATATTTGCTGGGGACTTAAATGCCAGGGCCGTGGAATGGGGAATGCCAACCACGAACCGTAGGGGAACGTTGATCCTAGAGATGGCTGCTAGAACTGATCTGGTGGTCATGAACTCTGGGAACAATCCAACCTACGTAAGGCAAGGCTTTGGCGAATCGATCCCTGATGTCACTTTTGCCTCGGCCGGGCTGGCAGGAAGAGTGGGCGGTTGGAGGGTGATGGATGGAGCCAATGGCAGCGACCATAATCACATCACCTTCAAAGTGCGTGATAGGGTCGTTAATCGGCCCCCGTACAAAAAGCGCCCACTAGGCTGGAATGTGTCAAAGATGGACGAGGAAAGATTTGTGGATTATCTTCGCGAAGAGTTCTCGTCTATCCAAGTTGAACTACAATAGACAATTCCATCAGGCCTGTGAAAAGGCTGGCCGGGTGACAAAGTCCCTCTCGTGGCTGATGACATCGGCGGTCCCAGATCAGAGAAGAGGAGGCTGTTGATGACGACAGTCAACTCTATCTTGCTCTACGGTGCAGAGGTGTGGGCGGACAATGTCCGCATAAAAAAGTACTGCAAGAAACTAAAGGCAGTACAGAGGCAGGGGGCACTTCAAATCGCTTGCTCGTACAAGACAGTATCAGAGCCAGCGATCCAGGTGGTGGCTCGGGTGATTCCCATCGACCTGCTTGCCTTGGAAAGGCAGGCGATCTATAACCGTGAGGAAGAAGAGCGCGACGTAGCTTCCGTTCGCGCTCGCTCCCACACAATGGAATGCTGGCAGTATAGGTGGAATGGTGACCCGAGGGGACGTTGGACGCACCGCCTTATCATCGATTTGGAAAGCTGGATGAACCGTGATCATGGGGAGGTAGACTTCTACCTCACACAGTTCCTAACTGGTCACGGTTATTTCCGCGATATGCTTTTTAAGTGGCGCAAGGTGATATCTCCGGAATGCTTGCATTGCCCGGGCGAGCTGGATACCGCTGAGCACACCTTTTTTGGGTGTCCTCGCTTGCCCTTCGATGAATGGAGGCCGGAAGGAGTCGTCCCGGAAATGCTGCGCAGTACCGCTAACTGTTACAGTGAGGCAGAGTACGTACGGGCGACACTGATTAAAAAAAAGGAGGAAGGTTTCCTCTTGTAGGAAAATCTCCTCCTTTATTGACAGGGTATGGCGAAGAAATGCCTTGGCTGCATTGTTTCTGGACCAAAGTAATACTTAAACAGGGAGTCACGGTCGGGATTCTATGATATTGTCATAAATGCAGGTGGGTGGGGAGTTTAGTGGGTATTGTAATTCCTCCTCAATTGTGTATATCTGGGCAACCCCAGATACAAATTTAAGGTTGAGTCCCACATAATCATACAGTACGCGGTGTATGGTATGCGTAAATGCATTCTCCTCGTCCTACGAAAAAGGCCCCTTCTTGAAGGGGCCAAAAAAAAAAAAAAAAATTCTTTAAGGCATTCTATCGGTAACAATATTGGTGATTTTGGTTTTACTCATAACTGACGAATATTTTGTTGTTTTGATAAGAATATTGAGAGATTATGTTGATTATTTTTATACCTGACATCGGAACCATTTTAACAAAAATCTATATCCCGTTTTTCTGGGTTTATTGTATAATTAAAAATTTCAATTGTTTTTACATTATTTAATTTAATTTTACGAATATTCTTGTATTTTGCAAGAAATGATGATACATCTAAACTGCAATCTTGACGTAATTTTTTTATGGTATAATAATCAAAATTTATTTCTACCTCTTCAAGAAAATCTGATGGCAAATTTTTCAAACATTCTTGACTTATAAATACATTCGTTAATTTGATTTTAGCAATTTTACATTGCTTAGAAAAGAAAACTGATAAGTTATCTATTACGGGGTTTTTGATATCATGACGAATTTCTAAATCAACTAAATTTTCATAATCTGCCAATATAAGGGATTTTATATTTGCATTGAACTCCCTTGAAAAATTTTTAATTTTTCAAATTGCTTATAAAGACGAATATTAAGTACTCATTTGACTTGAATCGGCAATTTTGAAGCTCAAGCTCTTCTATGCGGTTTTTATCTAACTTTATTAAACAATCGCCGTTGATATCCAAAGAAGATAAACGAATAATCCTAATATTTGGATTTTGGCTAAACAATGTATCAAGACATTGGTCTGTAATCTGATTATTCTCATATGTATCTTTTAAAGTTATCTCTCTTATAAATTAGTAAAGTATTGAAACAAGTTCTTAAACGCATCAGGAAATAATTCTAGTAAACAAACGTCAATTTTAACATTGTTTAAAACATAACCGCTACTTTTTAAAAATTTTATTAAAAAAATTTCATTTTTTTTTTAAATTCATCATAAATGTTTTATAGTCATGATTATAATATCATTATAACGTCTCCATAATCAAATAAATTACAAATTTTAATAAAAATAAGTTTTATAAGTTACAAAGAAAGATTTTGTATAAGATCTAAGTTCCTGAAAAAATTTTAACTTGACAATTGCAATTTTCAAAATTCGGTCTGGGATTTCAAGCTATATGATTAATAAATTCATAATTTATTAGACAAATTTTTTTTTAATACTCTATTTTTAAGAACTAACAAATTTATTTTTGATATATTTTCAGTCAATAAAAAATAAATTATTTAATTAAGAACCTAGTTTTTAAAATAATCTGTACTAAAATCACAAGTTTATTATTTGATTAGTAACTAAGTTAAATATTATTTAAAAAAATTAAAAATTAAAATTTCATTTCTTTGGATCCGTTTTCTAAATGTATATATATACGAAACTCTAGACACCTCTACCCCTATGGCGGTAATATTCCTTGACCTACAAAAAGCATTCGATATGGTTGAACATAACATACTATATAGTAAATTAGAAAATATTGGTATACGTGGAAAGACAAAAAATATAATTAAAAGTTACCTAGTAAATCGGAAGCAAATTGTAAAAATAGATGACTGTTATAGTAAAGAATGTAATGTCGAGATAGGAGTACCACAGGGGTCAGTCCTAAGTCCAATACTATTCCTTATATACATAAATGAATTGTTGTATCTATTTGAAAATGATATCATATCGTTTGCAGATGATACAACAGTGATATGTAGAGGAAAGAATTTGATAGAGGTTAAACGGGACGCTAATCACAAAATGGGGAGAATATATGATTGGCTAAATACGAACAAACTATTACTAAACATAGAAAAGACAGAATATACCACTTTTTCCATATATAAATCTACGCAACCCAAAGAGTTTAAGGTTGAAATTGAAATGAACACGAATAAAAGGGTTGTTGAAAGCAAGTTCCTGGGTATCATAATAGATTCAAATCTAAGGTGGGAAACTCAAATAAAAAAAACAGTAAAGAATTTAGCTTTTTATACCTATATTATACGGAAACTGAGTAGAGTACTAAACTACAAACAAACGTTACAAATATACTATGCACTTATACAATCCACTGTGATGTATGGCATGGTGGCATGGGGCAGTGCATATAACAACAATATAGACCTTTTAAACTCAGTACTACAAAAAATACAAAAAATCATATACAAAAAGTACAAACATTTACCAGAATTCGAAGAAGAGTACAGAAAATTGTTATCAGTAAAAAATCTATATTATATTACAGTCATTAAAAGTAAAATTCAGTATTTAATAGAGAAGTACAAGCTAAAGCAAAATAGAACTAGAAAAATAACCCCTATAGGTAAAAAAAGAAAAATGGGACAAAAAAGTAGCCTTTATAATGCAATAACAATATTCAATAGGCTGCCTATTGATATGAAAGAAAAAATAAAAGTAAATAATAGTAAAAAAATAAGCAATATCCAAAACATTAAATTATGGTTAAGCAAAAATAATTAGAATTATATAAAATCAAGTAGATTAAGTAATATAAAGAGGCTAAATATGTTAAACAGAGGAGGCTATTAAATAGTTACCATTAAATTAATAAAAACTTTACGGAACAAAATATTTTATATTATATTAAGATGTAATATTTGTTAATTCTTGCAGCTATAGCAGCTAGTTCCACGCTCGGACTACGAGTCCATGTGGACATATTGTATAACGTAGTATATATTTCATATGTATATGTAACCAATATGTGTAAACTTATGTACAGCTAGTTAATAATAATAATAATAATAATAATAATAATAATAATAATAATAATATTATCTAAGGATACAGCATTATTGATTACTTCATCCTCATCCTCTTCAGAATTTTCTTCTATATCTAAGCGAAATTTCTGAATAGTGCCGGGTATTCTATTTTACTACAGTCAATTAAACAACTAATCGCGTTTTCTGTATTGATTTTAGGAACAATAATGTCTTTACATTCTTTAGATAACTTTTTGATTCCGTATTTTTCGGCAAGAGCATGTAATTGAGCGTATTGTGTAAACGAAAGATTTCTTGACAATCCCTGAGTATACAAAAATAGGCCATTATCTGTAGAATAATGGAACCGCAACTGGTTTCTTTGATTGATTCTTTCTTGTCGACCTTCACCAATTTTTATATAAATTTACTTTGTAACGTTATTATGTCACAGTGAACTATTACTTCCAAGTCATCGTTCCCTATAAAAGTAAATCCCTCCAAAAAAGGACCTTTTTCAAATTCTTGAAATTCTTTGTATTTCTCGTCTATCATTCTTTGGGCTATAGCTAAATTTGAAAAAAACAATTTATAGATTATGCTTATATTTTTTACTAAGGAAGTAAAAAAGTATTTTTTACTAAGGAATTAAAAAAGTATTAAGAAAAAGCTAAGTGCATTGACAAGGAAAATTAGCTTGAATAATTTATAATTTTCTCTTTTTTTTATTTTAAAAATGCAACATTATTTTTGTTGCTTTTTGTTCTTTTTCGATTTGTATGTTTTTATTCGTTGTCTTTTTACGGGAACATTATTTTTGTTTATTTCGAATACCAAGTTAAAAGATTCTAAGAAGTCTTTTTTTGATTTTTCATCTTGATGCAAATAATAGTCTATTTTAAAAAGCAAAGTGTCTTTGACGTAAGCGTAAAGAGCTCTTGAGGTTCGATTCACCAAATACTAAAAATATTTTAATAAAATTAATTTTTTTTTCGGATTTCGGAATCCGGACTGAATTTTTTCTCTTTCATCAATTTTATGATCATTTTCTTTTCAGTATAGGAATAAGGACCACTAAAATAAAAATTTTTGCAATTATACTAAGTATATTTTCTTGCTTTTTTTCTAAATTTAGTATAATAAAATAATAGTACTTTTTTACTTCTGGATGCTTCGAGTGTTTATTTCTGCTAAGCACGCAACTTTTGTCTCGACATAAAGATATTATTTTTCTTTTATTATCCTATTAAATAATTTTATTAAGATTCAAATTAACATTTTAAATTCGGTCGATTTGAACTGGAGATATTTCGATTCCAGTGTTGGCTATTTAAAAAAATGCGTTTTTTTGTCATTATTCGCAACCATTTTTTTCTAGGTGCTTTAAAGTGCCTTTGTTACTTTTATTTTTGTTACTTTTTGTTTTTGTATTTTTTTATTCTTTCTCTTTTTACTGGAACATTATTTTTATTCATCTTAAATACCTTGTTATAAGCTTTCAAAAATTCTTTCTTTGTTTTTTTATCGTGATGCAAATAATAGTCAATTTTAAAAAACAAAGTGTCTTTAACGTAAAGGTAAAGAGCTCTTGAGGTTCGTTTCACCAAATACTAAAAATATTTTAACAAAATTAATTTTTTTTTTATTTTAAAGACAAAATTAATTATAATACTCACTCCATCCTCGTGATTTGAATGCCAGAAATCTAAATCAAAACATTTTGGACTGAAATTGTTTTTTTTCATCAATTTTATTATCATCATGTTTTCAGCATAGGAATAAGGACCTCTAAAATAAAAATTTTTGCAATTATACTAAGTATATTTTCTTGATTTTTTTCTAAATTTAGTATAAAAAAATAATAGTACCTTTTATTGGCATCATTGGCTACTTCATGTATTGAATGTGTTTTACGGCAAGGCCGCAATTTTTGACTCGGCATAAAGATTTTTTTTTCCTTGTATTATTCTTATTTATGAAATTTTTATAAATTATTAATTAAACTCGATCTAAGCATTAAAAAAAAAAAAAATGAACTTGAATTTACTTGGGTGATTTTGATGAATTTTTATTTGTTTCATGTTCAGCATCTGAAAAAAAAATTTATTTATCAGTTTTTGAGGCTATAGACAATTTTCAATTTTTTAATAGTAAAATGAAATCTTTAAAATAATTTTGCTTTCATAGTAATTTTACAAGTCTCAAACAAGAATTTTTACAGTAAATCCAGTTGATAGTATAGCAAAGTTTACAATAAATACGAGCTTCCATGATATACAAGTAATATAAAAACAAAAAATTTCAATGACCCAATAAAATATATAATTTAATCTAACCAATTTTGAACAGTTTTTATTTTTTATTCTTCAAACAACACAATGACTGACTTAAGCAAAGCAAAATAGTTTTTGCTTTCGATTAAATAATACATTTAGAAATTAAAATTAATCGATTTAATTACCTGTTGATTCTCCTGCCTCTGGACTATTAAAATTTATTATAGGATATGAATTTTTGATTCGTTGCCTTCTTTTAGCTTTTGCCGAATGCGTTAAATCAGGCGGACTGTTAATTTGTTCTTCAGCTGCTGTGCAAAAAAATAAAAAGTTAGTAAAGCTAAAAAAATTTTTTATTCATACTTTGTAAGCTAAAATAGACATTAAGAATGATTTGTTATTGCCAATGAATAACCATACTGCCAATAACTCGTTAGCGTACTCTTTCTATTTTTATATTATTTTGCAATTAATTTTTAATTTTATTAAATAACCTAATTTATCATAATTAATATAAAATTGTTATTAATAAACGTATGGCTGATTTCAGTAAAGCAAAATAGTTTTTGATTTTGATTAATTAATATTATTAAATTAAAATTTATAAATTTAATTACGTCCAATAGGTGGCGATGTTAGCTGAGCCTCTTGCTCTTAAGGGAAAGGTGCCTGTTGCTCCTCAGGGGTTGGTCATTTATTCCTGTTTTATTTGAAATATTTGATATGGATATTCTTTCAACTGAAATACAAATTAATATATTTTAATAATCTTAGTAATTTTTGTGCATTATTATGTAACTTACAAAATTAAAAGTAAATATTAAATTTTGTAAAACTCTAATTTAATTTTAAAAATATACTTAAATGAAAAAAAAAATCGCTTAAAAAAAAATTGTAAGTAATAGTAAAAGCTTATTCCTAAGTGTATATTTTAATGATAGCTAATGATATAATACTATATATAAATAAATAGTATTGTAAATAAACGTAATGTGAAACCCTTAATTTTTATCAAATTACAATCTATTTCTCTATAAGTTCGCGTAATTCTTAATTTAGTTTCTAAGGAGTGTGTTTTAACATCAAAACTTGTTATATTTTGGTAAGTTAAATTAATCACTGTTCATATTTGAATTTTCCAGAGGCGTTGTAATAGTAGACGAAGCTAATGGATTATTTTTTAAATCTTCTAATAATTTTTCTTGCTCTTTGATTTTTTCATCTTTATTTTTTATTGCATTCTTGAAATCTTTAATACTTTTTTGTAACTTTTTTATTTCTTCGTCTTTTTTTTTTAATTTATCATCAGTTATTGCGGCTACAGGATCTATTTGAATCATTTAGGTGAAAAATACTAAATTATACATATATATGTATTTCGTTAAAAAGATGATTTTATGATTTAAAATTTCTTCAATGGAAACAGCACTTAAAAAGACATTTTATTCTTATGTGGCTAGTGATACCGACGTCTTTTAAGTCGAATAAAGTAGCCACTGATCTTAATTCGTCTCTGAGCAGTAGTTAAATTCTAGATTGTTGGAATCGCAAAATGACTTCATGTGCTGGTTAAATCTTCTAATAGCCTTAGAAGAGTTTTAGTTAGACTTAGCTAATATAGCTATTTTTACAAATAAAAAAAAATTATATTTAATTTATATTTAAAAATGTATATAAATTAAAATAATATATTTATGTATACTATAGCGAGAGCATCGTTTTACTGCAGACGCTTTTATTTTTCTAAAACAATACATTCTAAAAACTCTTTAAATAAATCTGGTTGAAATTCCTGCAATAGCAAATATGTATTGTTATCCTAAATTTCTTTAAATTTCGATTTGATGTACATCATTAGAAAACATTTTTCTAATTTTAAATCAAATTTATTGGTTAGCAATAAAGCTTCTACGGCATTACCTTCACTAATGCGTTCTCGCCAATTCCTTAACAAGATTTTTTGGTAATCTTTTTTTAAATATTTTTTTTAAAAAGACACTAATTCTGATAATGCGTCCATGTTAGTTATTGGATCCCAAATTCCTTTGTAAAGGAAATACTTCACCGATCTTAAATTTTCACTAGTAAATTATAACATAAATTATCGCGTACTATATATTTATTATTATTTACTAAACCTTCAAACACATCACTGACTCTTGCCAAAATCATGGGGTGAGTTTTAACGATTTGATTATCAGCTACGAAAAATTTAAATGTTGTACCTAAATTTTGCTCATTTTAATTTGTACATTTCATAAATTTTCACTTGTAATTCTACATTCAATATTCTAGATATTTCATTAAATGTTCGTTTCTTTAACAATTGTATTTCAAAATTTTCTGCTACAATATATAGCTTGACATATGAATTGAATTCTAAGACCGATGGGATTTTATTTTTATAAAATAATTTGGCCAATGTATCAAGCAAGATCTTTTTGATTACAGCAAGAAATTCTACCCGTCTACATGGTCTTTTTTTATAAGCTGTTTCATATAATCACTCATATCTGAAATTACAAGTGAATGAACTTTGACATTCGTGCCATCCCTTCCATCGATATAAAAATCCCCATTCTTAACTTTGTAGGCTTCATAAAGCTGTTGTAATACATTTTTCCCCCTTTCTAAATTAAAAAAAAAAATATTTTATTATTATGAGTGATTCACTCATGATTGCATTTATCATGATGAGCCTTATTTCTGATTCCTCTAAATCATAAAGTTTTAGAAGGCATGACACCGCATTTTCTAAATTCACTGTTCTCGAAATTTCATTTCTACTTAACACAAATAATTTATATATTCCATATTGTTTAGCAAAAATATATAACTTGGGATACGTAAGGAATTTAAGGTTTTTTTCAATTTTATATTTATAATAAAAAATTGCTGATGTATTAAGGTTTCCTAGGTTAAAATAATTTTCAGTGATCGATGATACGCTTTTATTTTCCAATTGCTCTTTTAATACCTCGCTCAATTTTAATATAATTGATTGAATTTTTATAAAAGCGCCATCCCCACCTTTAATTATAAAATCTCCTTTATTTAAATTATATTCTTGAATCAAATTTTCTAAAAGAGTTGCTGCCAATTCTAAATTAAATTCCAAAACTTTAATCTTGAATCAGTACAAGAGTTCCATTTTCTACGATTTGTCTCATATTTTTTTTTATGAAATCCAATAAGAATAGTTTTATGTCTTCTAATTTGTAGACATCCGCGTATTTCAGGCAGCTTATTGCGTTATTATTATTTATTAATGCTAATAAATTTTCTTCTGGCTTCTTATAATACCCTGTATTAAGCTACTTCTTTGAAAAGTAAATTACTTGACAAAGAGCGTCTACATTTTTAATTACTGTCCACTTATTTTTATAAATTAATTCACTTTAAAAATAATTTACTTTAAAAATAATGGCGCATAATGAGCTCCCGAAACAATTCATGATCTAGTGTTTTTAGCTGAACATATGCTCTGTTGTCTACAATTGCCCGTATATTGTCTTTAATAAAATCAAATAAAAATAGTTTTATTTCCTGAAGTTTGAATATATTAGCAAATTTGAGGATTCTAATACAGTTATTTTCATTAATTAATTATATTAAAACGGGCTCTCAAAGTTTTATTATCAGCCACTTCTATTACAATGTCTGTGGCTACTTTTTCTTTATAATATACCAAAAAATCTTCTAGGACTTTCGGACCCAATACTAAATTTGAAGAAAAAAAATTAATTTTTTTGTGAATATTAGTAAGGCATTAACTTACGAGCGCATGAATTTCTTGTAGTATTTGTGTCTTCAACATCTGAGAGTCTTTCTTCTGCATGAAAAAGTGCTATTTGTTTTATGTAGGTGAGCTTTTTGGGTGGGTATCGTGCTTTGAGGATCGTCTATTTTCTTCTTTGCTTCTGTCGTACATTGATTTGAAGCCGCTGAAGTTGGGATGTTAAAACTGGGCCTTGTCAACTTTGAGGATGGTTCTACGGCTATCCTTTTAGCTATTTTTGATTGTCCTGAATTAAGTTTTGTAGCTTGTGATTTGGAATTGATATTATTATATACGTAATTGGACTGCGATATTTTCTATAAATGATTACTACCGTCACGACTTTAACCATGTTCTATGATTGGAGCTCAGCAAATCACCATCAATCCTAGCAGAAGCTTTGTAAATATAAAATCTAGAAAATCCTTTGTTATCGGATTTGTACAAAGATCCATAAAATTCGGCGATCTAGAAATTTTCGGATAATTTCTTACAATGTATTTCATGAGTAAAGATATTAAGTGGCCTTTTATTCTATATTCTTTTATATCATATAAACTAATAAGACAGCTAAATGCATTATATACATTCAATATTCTAAACATTTCATTAAATGTTCGTTTCTTTAACAATTGTATTTCAAAATTTTCTGCTACAATATGTAGCTTGACATATGAATTGAATTATAGTCAGCTGGGATTTTATTTTTATAAAAAAATTTGGTCAATGTATCAAGCAAGATCCTTTTGATTACAGCAAGAAGCTTCTACCCGTCTACATGGTCTTTTTTTATAAGCTGTTTCATATAATCACTCACATCTGAAATTACAAGTGAATGAACATTGACATTTGTGCCATCCCTTCCATCGATATAAAAATCCCCATTCTTAACTTTGTAGGCTTCATAAAGCTGTTATAATACATTTTCCCCCCTTTCTAAATTAAAAAAAAAAAATATTTGATTATTATGAGTGATTCACTCATGATTGCATTTATCATGATGAGCCTTATTTCTGATTCCTCTAAATCATAAACTTTTAGAAGGCATGACACCGCATTTTCCAAATTCACTGTTCTCGAAATTTCGTTTCTACTTAACACAAGTAATTTATATATTCCATATTTTTTAGCAAAAATATATAACTTGGGATACGTAAGGAATTTAAGGTTTTTTTTAATTTTATATTTATAAAAAAAAATTGCTAGTGTATTAAGGTTTCCTTGGTTAAAATAATTTTCAGTGATCGATGATACGCTTTTATTTTCCAATTGCTCTTTTTAAGACCTCGCTCAATTTTAATATAATTAATTGATTTTTATAAAAGCAGAAGCTTTGTAAATATAAAATCTAGAAAATCCTTTGTTATCGGATTTGTACAAAGATCCATAAAATTCGGCGATCTAGAAATTTTCGGATAACTTCTTACAATGTACTTCATGAGTAAAGATATTAAGTGGCCTTTTATTCTATATTCTTTTATATCATATAAACTAATAAGACAGCTAAATGCATTATCTACATTCAATCTTCTAGACATTTCATTAAATGTTCGTTTCTTTAACAATTGTATTTCAAAATTTTTTGCTACAATATATAGCTTGACATATGAATTGAATTATAGTCAGCTGGGATTTTATTTATTTATTTTTAATTTGGCCAATGTATCCAGATCCTCTTGATTACAGCAAGAAGCTTCTATCCTGTTTATATGGTCTTTTTCTATAAGCTGTGTAATATATTCACTCACATTTGAAATTACAAGTAAATGAACTTTGACTTTTGCGGCATCCCTCCCATCAATATAAAAATCCCCATTCTTACTTTTTTAGGCTTCATAAAGCTGTTGTAATATATTTATGAAAATGTTCTATAGAATTTTATTACATATATAAATGTAATGCGTTAACGACTCCAAAAAAAAAGGATCCTGAATAGATTCTTTGAAAGCTTTAGCGAAAAATTTCCCCATGATACCTCCACCTAGAATTGAATGATCTTCAATATGAGCCAAGTACAATTTTGATCCAAGTAGCCCAAATCTGGGAACTCAGGCTTTTATGACCCAAAAATTTCAAAAATTTAACTGGTTGTATTTGTTTAAACAAATAAACATTTTTAATTTTTTTTTTATATTCTTGTACTAAATACTGAAAAGCATTGATTCTTTCATTAAAAAATTATTATAAATAAATATATGGTTAAAATGTTTTAGTTACAAATATACTGCGCAAAAAACACCCAGTGGTGGACAGTGCACCCTTAAATTAAAATTTTTTTTTATTTCTAATTTTATTAAAATTTACTTTTAAAAAATATACTTACTCCAAGATTTGAACCAAAAAAACAAAGTAAAATTAACAAGAGCATTTCTTTAAACATTTTTAAAATTTTTTATTTTTAATTGATTAATTTTACATATAAGTTATTTGCTATAAATTTTTTAAAATACTTATTTCGTATCTTTCAACAAGATATTTTCGTTTAAATTATTTTTTTTTTTTTTTTTTTTGGGCCCCTTCAAGAAGGGGCCTTTTTTGTAGGACGAGGAGAATGCATTTACGCATACCATACACGCGTACTGTATGGTTATGTGGGACTCAACCTCAAATTTGTATCTGGGGTTGCCCAGATATACACAATTGAGGAATTACAATACCCACTAAACTCCCCACCCTCCTGCATTTATGACAATATCATAGAATCCGGACCGGGACTCCCTGTTTAGGTATTACTTCGGTCCGGAAACAATGCAGCCCAGGCATTTCTTCGCCTTACCCTGTCCATAAAGGAGGAGATTTTCCTACGAGAGGAAACCTTCCTCCTTTTTTCCAATCAGTGTCGCCCGTACGTACTCTGCCACACTGTACCAGTTAGCGGCACTGCGCAGCATTTCCGGGACGATTACTTCCGGCCTCCATTCATCAAAGGGCGGTCGCCCTTCAGCGAAGCGAGGACACCCAAAAAAGGTGTGCTCAGCGGTATCCAGCTCGCCCGGGCAATGCAAGCATTCCGGAGATGTCACCTTGCTCCACTTGAAAAGCATATCGCGGAAATAACCGTGACCAGTTAGGAACTGTGTGAGGTAGAAGTCTACCTCTCCATGATCACGGTTCATCCAGCTTTCCAAATCGATGATAAGGCGGTGCGTCCAACGTCCCCTCGGGTCACCATTCCACCTATACTGCCAACATTCCATTGTGCGGGAGCGGGCGCGAACGGAAGCTACGTCGCGCTCTTCTTCCCCACGGTTATAGATCGCCTGCCTTTCCAAGGCAAGCAGGTCGATGGGAATCACCCGAGCCACCACCTGGATCGCTGGCTCTGATACTATCTTGTACGAGCAAGCGATTCGAAGTGCCCCCTGCCTCTGTACTGCCTTTAGTTTCTTGCAGTACTTTTTTATGCGGACATTGTCCGCCCACACCTCTGCACCGTAGAGCAAGATGGAGTTAACTGTCGTCATCAACAGCCTCCTCTTCTCAGATCTGGGACCGCCGATGTTCGTCATTAGCCACGAGAGGGACTTTGTCACCCGGCCAGCCTTTTCACAGGCCTGCTGGAATTGTCTATTGTAGGTCAACTTGTTATCCAAGAAGACCCCCAAATATTTGACCGATGGTTTGGTCTGGATCATAAGGGGATTACCTCCGTCATCAAAGCTGATGCCGAATATGGTATCAACCCTTCTCCGGGTCAGAAGGACAATCTCCGTTTTCGGGACTGCCAGTCTTAGCCCGTGATCCGACATCCAGCTATTGATAAGGCGCATGGCCTCATCCAAGGTATTCTGCTGGTCCTCTGGCTTTCGAGCTGTTATGGTTAGAGCAACGTCATCCGCGTATCCGATCATGGAGCATCCATCCGGGAGCTCAATCTTTAGCAAGCCGTCGTAAAAGGCATTCCACAGATCAGGACCCAGAACTGAACCCTGCGCTATGCCTGCGCTTAATACTTTGCCTCTTGTGCCATCGAGCGTGTCCCAGCGCAGGTATCGGTCCCGGAGGTAATCTCTGAGTATATTTCTCAGATAATCCGGAACTCTGAATACCTGCTCGAGGGAGTGCAACATATCGTCCCACTTAGCCGAGTTGAATGCGTTTTTCACATCCAACGTGACAAGCAGGACGTCCGGTTTAATATCCGGCCGCACTTGTCTGGCCCTCATAACCACCTTCACGACCTGCTCGATGGCACCGATCGTGGAACGCCCCTCACGAAAGCCGTGTTGGTCGTCGCTAAGGTCACCCGCTTCCCTAATTGCTTGCCGCAATCTTCCTCTGACCATGCTCTCCATCACCTTGCCAATGGTATTTAACATACACAATGGTCTGTAAGATGATGGAGATCCTGGTTCACCCTTTCCCTTGCTTATCAGAACCAGACGGGCCACTTTCCAGTCCCTTGGAAAGGCGCCTGCCACGAGGCACGCGTTAAACATGCCAAGCAGGAGACAAGGGATTACCTTTGCAGCCGCCTTAAGGGCTTCCGCGGATATTCCGTCTGGTCCTGGCGCTTTCCCATTTTTCATTGACCTAATTGCCTGAAGCATCTCCGCCTCGATAAATAGCGGAACTTGCTCCCTCGGGACATCCAAAGCAGGGTGTTGTTGGTTTGGATGATCCGGGAAGAGAGCGTCCACTATTCTTTTGGTCGTTGCTTCATCCATCGTGTTGTCACATCCGGACTTAAGTTTGCCCATGACAACCTTATATCCCAGGCCCCACGGGTCGCTGTTGACATCATCTCTTAGGGACCGAAGACAGCGCGCCTTGCTGAGGCGGATAGCTTTCGCCAGCCTATGCTTGGCTCCCTTGTACTCTTCAGAGCGCGTAGCCAGCTCTGGGTGGCCATACGCTCTTTGCCGTCTTCTGCGTGCGCCGTGACAGACCCGTCTTAGCTCCGCAATTTCTTCATTCCACCAGTACACGCTTCTTTTACCCTTCCAGGGCCGTTTACGCGGCATAGAGGCATCGCAGGCTCCCCTCAGAAGAGCAGTTACCCTCTTGACAAGGGTCTCTGCCTCTCGCGGGGTGGTCGGTCCTCCATGCCAGGCTGGGATAGACGAGAACTCTTCGCGAAGATAATCCACAAATCTGTCCTCGTCCATCTTTCACACATTCCAGCCTAGTGGGCGCTTTTTGTACGGGGGCCGATTAGCAACCCTATCACGCACTTTGAAGGTGATGTAATTATGATCGCTGCCATTGGCTCCATCCATCACCCTCCAGCCACCCACTCTTCCTGCCAGCCCGGCCGAGGCAAAAGTGACATCAGGGATCGATTCGCCAAAGCCTGGCCTTACGTAGGTTGGATTGTTTCCAGAGTTCATGACCACCAGATCGGTTCTAGCAGCCATCTCTAGGATCAACGTTCCCCTACGGTTCGTGGTAGGCATTCCCCATTCCACGGCCCTGGCATTTAAGTCCCCAGCAAATATGATATTGCCAGAGACTTCCCTTATCGTTTCCTCCAATGAGGCCAGCTTTGCGGTGAACACCCCAATAGTGTCATTCGGTGACAAATAACAACTAATGAAAGTTGTATCACCGCACTTTGCCCAGACGTGGCAATTGCCTTTTCCATGTCGTGACATAGACGTCTGAGCACGACCTCGTAGCCATATAGCGCACCGGCCTGTGTCATCGGTTAACCAGAATTGCTGGTTCCTATTGCGAAGCGGCTCGGATAGCAAGACGACGCTAGAGTCTGTCTCGCCTGCGAGCTGATCGAGCAAAAGGTCAGCAAGAATGGTTTTGTTCATATTCCCTTGCAGGACTCCGAACATTACCGATGACACTTTATCTTCCTTGCCGTAAGTGCCTCCCGATAACACTTACATGCTCCGCATCCTGGAAGGTGGTCGGTCTTGGCCTTGTCAGCTCTTTCCCTGCAGAGGAAGCATTCTGCTTTTTCCACAGGAGATTTTTCTGACTTGTGGCCTTGAACGCCACATTTAAAAAACGCAAATTTTCGGTCCACGCCCTTACATGACCACTGGTTGTGGCCGAAACCAAGACACTTAAAGCACCGTGTAACCTCGGCTCTTAAGCGCACTTGCCAATTAGACCAGCCATTATTTAGCCGGCCTTTTTTGGTCAATTTTAGTGCGGCGGCTTCTGGTAGGTCTACGATCGCCATATCCGCCTTAGTACCCTTAGCCTTGAAGATGGCGACTTTTATGTCGTCATCGTTCTGCAGCTTGGTTGCCTCCTTTATCACCTGCCTCACTTCGTCGCTACCAGTAGTACCATCTAGGCTTCTGATCTACACGGTTAGGTGGGGAATCAGTTCCTTGACTGTACTTTCTGGGCCTGCGACCGTCTTGACAGCGTCTAATAGTTTTTGCCGGTCTTTCGACGAGCTCAGCTCTATTAGGACGCTCCCATCCTGGGTTTTCTGGATTCGGTGAACCGCAGTCCCTGAATCTTTTAGTTGGACACCTCTTTTGATCTCCAGCAGGGCTGTTGCATAAGACTTCCCTTCAGGAGGCTTTATTATTAGAGCCTCCTTACGCTTAGAGATCCTTATGCGCCGGTTCTGGCGCTTCCTTCTCCTGCCTTTTTCTGTCGCCTCGGAAGGAGGAGATACGCCATCTCCTTCCTTCTTCTGCGGCTTTTTCTTTTTGCTTCTTTTATTTTCTGCCCCCTGCCGCAGGTTTGCTGCCGCTGCAGTTATTTTTGGCTGTTCCTTCTCCTGCTGCTTCTTCTGTTCCTGCTCTTGGTTTTTACGAGCCTCTGCCTCCTTTCTTTCAAACTCTTTTTTCTTTTTCTTCTTTTCCTTTTTTCTTTGACCTTTGCTTTTAACAGCGACGAAATCATCCTCGTCTGGAGGGGAGGTATCTGTAGCTACATCTTTTGGCTGCGTTTGCTGGCCAGAAGCTAACTGATTTACCTCCTGAACCATATCTTTCGGAGGAGACATCACTGCATTAGCGAAGGTCTTCCTTAGAGGGAGTTCCGGGGACGTTTTCTGCGCCGGTCTCTTTTTTGTATTCTCCTTTCCGGGTGGGCTTCGGGACGCAGTCCGAGCCCTCTTCTTTCCTTTTCTAGTCATAACCCCTGATGCTTCCTTTATAGGAATATCGGGTTTTTGTTTTCCACTTAAAAGCTCCTGCTGCAGTTTAAAAATTGTCTTAAGCCTCGTTTAAATTATTTGCTTATGTGAAAAAGTAATGTACGTAGAAAGATAAAAAAAATAAACATATAAATACAATTTTTTATCACCTGAAACAATAAAATTTTTTACTTTAATTAATTTTTTTTATGTATGGCTCATTTTCATCTTTTTGACAACGACAGATTTAAACAAAATAATATATAAATCTTGTTTTAGTATTCTAATTTTTGTTTTTTAGAAAACGTAAAATAGAAGTTTTTTATTAAAGGATCAACTTGTTATTGGACATTTGGACATTTCTTCTTGTCCCTGACACTGAAATTAGGCACTTGACTGCATGAACTCCAACATTCAGAAGGCAATTGATCACCTAGCTCCTCTGAAAACCAAGGAAAAATAAGCCTCGAAAATCAAACTGTTAATAATTAAGTGTAAAGATTCAAAAATACAGTTTTACTTGATGAACTCATTTCTCTGTCGGATCAAATAGAACAATTATCAGAACTTGCCCGTAGCTCATTCTGACAAAAGCATATTGACAATGCCTTAAACAACAACCAGGATATATTGCGTAAATTAGGGCTCCTAGGTCTTTTACCTACAGCTAAAAGTGACCTTTACGGTTTCTCTTTAAATGACCTCAATGCTTATTATTTCGCAAATGTTTCTACAACTCTCACTAAAAATCTTGATAATTTGGAAAAGTTAATATCAGATATTCTAGATGATGGGTTCAAGTTCACAGAAGTATCTCTTAATGATGTGTGTCTCTTAATGGCTGTAGCACATTTCAGTACACAAGCTACTGGGGATGATGACATTCCTCAGAAAATTATTGCTAAATCACTGCCGAGTTTAAGCCCTCTATTAGTTATGTTATTCAATACTTCTCTGAGAAGTGGAGTTTTTCCTAGATCGTGGAAAAAATCTATTTTGGTTGCAATTAAAAAAACATCTACTCCTCCATCTACTTCTGACTTTAGACCAATTACGATCTTATGTTTCTTATTTAAAGTCAAGAAACTAGTTCATGACCAGATCACAACTTTACTAAAAAACAGCAACTTACTAGATCCTCTTCAAATAGGTTTTAAACATTCTAGCTGCACTGAAACCGAACTTATAAAACTCACGGATGATATTAAACGTGGTATGGAAAAGAGTCTGGTGACGTTTTTACTTCAGTTTTGCTTCAGTAAGACGTTTGACTCTATCTCGCCCTCTAAACTTTTTATAAAGCTAAGGGATATGGGATTCTCTTGAATGGCCTTACTGTGGATCAAATCCTATCTTCAAGATAGGCAGCTCCTGTTCGTTTCCAAATCATCTCGCTCTGACTTACTTGATACAAATCTTGGTGTCCCTCAAGGGGCGGTACTTGGCCGTTTGCTTTTTTGACTTTACATCAATGATCTACAAACTCATCTCCATATGGGAGTCTTTGACTTGCTTTACGCTGATGACCTTCAGGTATATATATGAGAAAATCCACCAAAAGATTGCCCTTAAGTGTTCAACCTTTTGAAAAAAAAAATTTTTCACGCACACCTTGCTAATACGTTTTTTTGTGTTCTTTAGATCATATATAGTCACGAAAAGGTGATGAACAGAAAAAATGTTGCGTGTACAATAGTTTTTTTTCATTTGGAAGGCTCAAAATCACATTTTTTCGATATTTGAAAAAAACCAATTTTTGAAAGTTTTTTTTAATCAACTAAAATCATTATAAACGATAAATTTATGTTTTTTCACTTGTATTTTACAAATAAATTACTAAAAAAAAGCATTTTTCTAAAAAAATGATCCAAATTTTTAATTATTAGCGTCTTAAGGGAGCTCAAAAGTTAAAAAAAGGGTTTTTAAAAATAAAGATTGCTTATTTAGCTTTTACAACTTTTTTAAGTGGAATTATTATTAAAAGGTAATAATAAAAAGTTAAATAAAATAAAATTTATTAATTATGAGCCTTAGAAATCACCTAAAACAGCTGAAAACAACTCCAAAGCTAAATTAACCAATTTTGGATCATTTTTAAAATAACAAAATCAGTCTTGTTTTTAATGATTTTCTTTATTTCTAATTTTTTTACAGGTTTTTTTATTATTTACTTAAATTTTACATATTTTGAAATGTTATTTTTCTGTTGAAAATAATTTTTCTTTTAATTTTCAACGTCTTAGAGCAGTTCAAATGTTAAATATTGGGTTTTTTAAAAATTCATAAAATTGAAAATTTTCTAGCAGATTAAAATGATGTTATAAACTGGACTAAAAGACGTATATTACTTAGTACTTTTTCCCGTAAAATTCGAACTCACTATTTATTTTAACATTTTACTAGGATTTACAGGAGAAAAATTCCTTTTCTTTAGTTTTTTAGGGTACCAATTATGAGGGGACCAATTTTTAAAAGTTTCGCAGTCTTCAAGAAAAAATTTTCTAAATAATATTTGCAATTTTTACTTATATATTTTTTCCTCAGGAAATCGATGAAACCACTAGTTTTTTCATTTGGGGTTTTCCTTGGCCGTAAAATCTTATGTTTCTGTATTTACTGGTTTTGTCCACTCTTATATATTTTGCATTATTAAAAAAAAGGAAAATAAAAATCTATGCACTTCTTTTGCTTAAAAAACCACAAATTTTTTATAGGAAAGGTATAAAGGCTTTTTTGTCACATTTTAGCCACAAAATTTTTTTTCACCTTTAAATTTTGTTAATTTTTATGGTGTATGGTCAACAACCTTTTTGAAGTACAAACTTTCGGACAAAAAAATTTGTAAATTCTTACATTGATCGGAGGAAACGACCACGTGAAACTATTTTTGCAAAAAAAAAATGAAAATGAGCGTTATATTTCATTGTTTGTCATAAAACAGGTAAAATCTTACTTTACAAGAAATTAATTTTGATTTAAATTTAAATTTAAAATTAAAATTAAAAATGCTTGGGGGGGGGGGTAACCATTACTTTATTAATAATCAAATAAAATTAAGCTAATAAATGAAATTTGTTTTTTTAGTTAATCTAATTATAAACACGTGAAAAATAAATTGTTAAATTTAACTGATTTTAAATAAATAAATAAATAAATTTTATAAAGCTTGGCTTCTCCTTCCACGGATTCGTTTTCAACTTAAGATAATAATACAGCCCGAAATATAGCAATAAAAAAGATTAATTTTGATAAATTAATAAAAATTATTAGTTTTTTTTTCAATTTTAATTATTTTTCTATTTTCTTGTTTTACATAACTTTGATATGATTTGTCCAAAGTTTTGGCAAAATTATATTTTGATTCATAATTAAGTTTAAAAAATAATTTATACATTATTGAGAGAAGGTCATAAAAATAAAATTTTATTATAAATTTTATAATAGAAGGTAACAAGTATTAAAATTAAAAAGAAAAGTAAGTATAATCTTTGAAAAAATCATTAAAGTAGTACCTTCGTAAAAAATTTACACAACAGATTTTTTGTTTATCAAAAGTATATATTTTATTAATAATATTTAAATATTAATTTATAAATTTCCCATAGTCTTAATCAATTCCTCGTATATTTCGATTCCTTTTAAGAAAATGTTTTTGTTCAAAAACTCATTATTTTCGTGGTACAAAAATTTTGTTTTATTCATTGGTGCAAATCCAAAAGCTGGAATACCAAGCTGCAAAGATGAAATTATTATTTTTTTCTCGGAAATTTTATACATATGTAATTGAATAATAATAAATAATTTCTTACGGGTCTAATAAATCGTCTGTCCGTGGTTCCCTGACAAGCAATTGATTCTATTTCCATGTTTAACTTATTAAAAACTGTTTTCAAACCTTGATAATATATGTTATTTTCATCTAAGGCAGTGTTTTGAACGTGAATATCTTTCAGTTTAAAAGAGTAAGTGACTTCCTCACCAGCTTCCTTGCACCATTGTTGTATCATGCTTTCAAAATATCCAGGATCAATATCATTAGCTAATCTAATATCAAAAAATATATTAATTTCACTTGGTATTACGTTATCTTGCACACCACCCTAAAATTTTTTTAAATTATACTTTTTTTACTAATTAAAAAATTTTTTAATGGCGGAAAGAAATAAAAACTACCTACTTGTATCATTGTTAAATTTACGGTAGTAATATCCGCCAAGCTTAACTTATTTTTTATTAACCTTTTTTCTTCTGTACTTCTAAAATACATAAATCTATCAATTATTATTTTTAATTTTTCAGCTGCGGTATTGTTTATCATTGCTGATCCGTGTCCAGTATTTCCGACGCAGCTAATCCTGATTCCCCATTTTCTTTTTTCACCATAAACTAGAATAAATTTTTCTTCTGGATGAGGTTCACCTTCATCCAAAGCTACGCCAATATTTAGTTCTTTAAATTCAGTAGTATTGACAAATAATTTCATTCCAAATTCACCGCCTATTTCCTCATCGGGTACAAAGCATACATGAATGGTCCTTTTTAATTTTATTTCAGTCAATTTTAATCTTCTGACAGCTTCCAAATATTGAATTCCGACGCATTTTGTGTCTTGACTTCCTCTTGCATAAATATTTTCTTCTTCATCCATGTGAGCCTCGAAAGGGGGATAAATCCATTTTTCCTATGATTCATAAGAAGAACATTCATAATAATTTCAATCAAATTAATGTCAAAAATATAATTTTTACAGGGTATACTGCTACAACATCCATATGACTATTTAATAAGATCGAAGGAAGGTTCTTGTCAGTTCCTTCCCAAGTTATAATGACAACTGGTTTTTTAGGATGAACTTCTACCACTTTGATAGGTAACTCCAGGGATTTGGCTTGTTTTTCCAGAAATTTTACGCATTCAGCTATACAAAATTTACAGTAATTGATTATTATTATTATTTTTGAATAAATTGTAATCAGTTTTTATTATTATTATTTATTATGAAACTTTATTTGTCAACTACAAAATACAAAAAATATGCAATACACTCAATTTTCAATAATGTATACAATAATATATAATACATAAATATTTGAGTCAATAAAAGTAAATATAATTTGCAATAATTATAAATAGATTTTTTTTTAAATTTACCCCTTTTAAAGCGAGAATAGAATGGTCAATCCCTTAAACAGGGAGGAATCGAATTCCAGTTTATAATTTTTAGAAAAAATCTTTTATTATTTTAATTTATATATCGCAACCGTAAGCGTTTTCGAATAAATTGATTAAGGATACAGATTTTTGAAGTAAAGTGATTTCTTTAGAGAAATATCAAGGTGAAAATTAATCTTACTCTGTTAGCTTGTTTGAGTTATTTAAAGAATGTACTTACTATAATCAACATCTGGTTGTACCGAAGGTATCCTAAGATAACTTCGAAAATTTTCTACAGCTAATTTATTTAGTTTTTCAAGTTCTGATTGTTCGGTAACTGACATTTTTCTCCAGTAAAAAATTATTTAACCTCTTGTTTATTTTAAAAGTTTTATAAAAAAAATAAAAGTTTTATGAATAAAAAAATAAACAATCGTTCAGGTAATTAATTTATAAGAAAAATAATTTATTTTTTATTTAAAATTTTATAACAAAGCCTTTTAATGTTTTAACATATAGAATGAAAAGTATGCTGGGTAGATTACAAAATTTGAAGTGAATAATAATATCATCAATCATAAAAACTTTTATTAATTTTTTATTTGTAAAGAATAAAGATACTGTTTGAATAAAGCAAAATAAAAATATTCGGTGGAATTTTTTTTATCAATATTGTCTGATATAAAGCGATTATAATTTTATAGTGTCATCAAAATCATTTTAATCTAAATCTATAAAAAAATCTTTGCATTTGGTTACATTCCTTCAAAAGAACAAAAATATAAAGTAAAGATCGGAAAACTTTTCGCCTTTTTAAAAAAACTTTATGGCATTGATTTTTAGAGCTAACAGACTTCTTATTCAATATCTAGATCTTACATGGCTAGATTTAAATTAAACGAGTTTTAAACTGATGGTCGTGTATTCAAATCTGTTGTTTTTTGCTTGTTTTTTTTTTGTTTTTGTATTGTTTTTATTCCAAAAGTACCATAAAAAATAACCCTTCATAACAATTTTTAGCTCCAAAAATTCAATTCTCAATTTTTGGCAGCTATTTTCATTTTTTAAATTTTGTTAAAAAAAGCTAATTTTTCTTATTTTCTTCGTAAGAAACTCACATTGATGTGAAATTTACCTTAAAAAATGTGATATTGTAATCTTTAAGTCAAATAAAAAGTTACTTACTGAGATGTAAAATTTCCTAGAGGATACAAATTTTTAGTCAGTTATTTATTTGGCCATGTGGCCTTGTAAAAATGATTGATTAAATGGGTCCATATATTTTTTTTGGATCTAGCGCTTTTAAATCGAAAAAAAATATCGTTTTTTTTTTTAGTCAAAATTTTGACATTAATAAAAAATTTAAGGTCAACTATATTTGCTATACAAATTTTTTATTCTTATTACTCTTGAGAAATGTGAATTTGAAAAAAATATCGTATTTTAATGTATCACTTTGTCTCGTGAATTTGGTTTGCAAAGGCAAGCTTTGACGACAGAATTAAAAAAACCTTGTTTATGAACGCTATTGCCTTTTTCCTAAGTCAAAGAGTAAAATTTTTTAAAAGGTAGCAGGTTTCCTTAAAAGTAGGATAGTATACGAAGGATTTAAAAAAATAAGTGGCTGAAAAAATTAAATTCTAAGCAGTCAGCAGATTTTTGATTGAATCGGCACACTGTGCGACGTTACTGAGTAATATTTACCGGTTGTAAATAGTTTAATATTGAAAAGTATAGTCTTTACTACACTTTCCACATGTCTATCCACCTAGAGTTATTTCCAATAAAAGGAAAAAGCGGTATATATTTATATATATAAATATATATATCGACTTCCGAGGAGATAAAAAGCAAAATATGTGGTAGATAGCTACATGTGTCAAGTGTTGGTGACTTCCGGTATAACTTAATGTTCAGAGAGGTTAATCACAAGTACATAACAAAACATATTTTAACGGTACTAGTATTTAAAAATAATATAGTTTCTGAAAAGAGCAATTATATGATTCAGTTATCTTTCTTCAATAAATTTATTTGCATGTACTTTTCTAAAGTATTATAATTTATTTTAAAATTGTTATTTTTAATCTTCTCTGCCAATATTTGCATTTTGTAAACCTAATAAAAATTTAGCGCTTTCTTAAATTGTTAATAATTTAAAAAAGGTATAAATACATAATTTTTTTACGTATACGAATTAGTGTAAATTAATTACTTTCCAGAATCATTTGCGAGTATAAATATTATTCAAAAAATATTTTGCATATATTATATGTAAAAAATTTAAAAACAACGACATGGAATCATTGAATTCTGAAGAATTAAACAAATTAGCAGTTGAAAATTTTCGAAATTATCTTCGGATACCATCTGTTCAACCAAATGCAGATTACAGTAAGTATTTAAAGATAGTGTTATTAAAATAATAAACTGCTAAAAAATACTTGCAATTTAAAAAATTAACCTAATTATACGTATGGTTTTCTCTGTAAATAAAATTAAAAATTTTTTTGAAGCAAGGGATATGTGAAGTTATTAATTTTTATTAATGTCTGATCAGTGGCCAGAAACCACTTTTTTGCCACTGACGCAGCAAAATTTTAGTCAGCCTTTGTTCAAAAGGCATATTCTAAAATCCTTCGATAAACTCTTGCGGTCATTCGTAGTGTCGCCAACCGAAACTAAATGATAAATTAAAATAAACATGTGTATTTATTTTATGTCAAGTTGGCACCACTGACTTGCAGGCTTCCAGCGGACGACCCCCAGAGTTTGCCGGCTGACTGTAGAATGTGCCTAAATAAAGAATGTCCCAAATCGCAGTTTACTTTCCTCGGCCTATCTATGGAAGGTTCATTACATGTAATTTGGGCCATTCTTTACTTTTCTAGAAACGAATCGTAAATAGACTATTTCTTTAAATTTACCCGGTAAATTTAACCTTAGTATAAGACTTTTTGTGGTGATCACGTGACGCTCTAAGTATGGAGTCCTAGTCCAGGCTTTCTCATATTTTCCTTTCTTTTTTTACTGAATAGAGTCACTCCCAGCGGCTATTGAAACTGTGGGTGCTCAGAAACTGAGCAATACGACATGTAAAGGTACATATAAACTCATGAGCACGAGCAAAAGGCACACGAGCATGAGCAAAGTGCAGGAGCTAAAGAGGAAAAATTAAAAATTTTAACCCCACTTTGTTCAATATCGCTCGTGCTCGTGCTCATGAGTTTGTGCGTAGATTTTTAAAATTTTCATTACCCAGCTTATGTGCACATTAGATAAGCTCATTGACATGAGGTAACAGTAGCAGTAACTAGTATTTTCTTTTTAAAAGAAGGTGAATTATCCAGAAACCCCGCACTCAATAAATATTCCGAATTTCTAGCCTGTTTTGAGTAAACATTTTTTTTTAAATAAATAAATTTTAACTGTTTACAGCTGAATGTGTAAAGTTCTTAAAAAAACAAGCGACTTCTCTTGAGTTACCTATTAAAGTAGTAGAGGTTTACCCTAATAAGCCAGTAGTAGTGATGACTTGGAAAGGAACTGATGAAAAACTCCCTTCATTACTTTTAAACAGCCATATGGATGTCGTAGCAGTTTACCCAGTAAATTATTTTTTGTTTCTTTAAATAGATTTAATTAAATAAATAAATTTGTTTTACTTTACAAAATTTAGGAACAATGGACGTATCCTCCTTTTGATGCGCATATGGACGATGCTGGAAATATTTATGCAAGGGGTAGTCAGGACATAAAATGTATTGGCATTCAATATTTGGAAGCTATCAGAAGGTTGAAATTAAAAGGAATGCAGCTAAAAAGAACAATTCATGTATGCTTTGTACCCGACGAGGAAATAGGCGGTGAATTTGGAATGAAATTATTTGCTAAAACTATAGAGTTTAAGCAACTAAATGTAGGTTGTGTTTTTGATGAAAACGGCCCCCAAGAAAATGGAAACTTTGGCTTGCTTTATGGTGAAAAAGTTAAATGGGAAATTTGGATTAATTGCACAGGGAATACTGGCCATGGATCAGCAATGATAACTAATACTGCTGCAGAAAAATTAAGAATTGTTATTGATAGATTCATGGATTTTAGAAAACATGAAGAAGAAAGGTTCATAGCAGAGAATTTACGATTGGAAGATATAACGACAATAAATTTAACTCTAATTAAAGTAAAAATTCATTAATTTTTAATTCATGCAAAGCTAATATAGTTACACAGCTGCACAAAAATAAAGTTCTGATCCTGTAACTAGAACTACCTACAGGTAAGTTTTTCGATGTCTTAAAACCAAATCTGAAGTCAGAATTTAGCCTACACCCTCAGATTTTGCGAGAGCTATCCCCAGCCACCCTCTAAACCGACCCAAAAAGCAAATATTTTACTATGTCCAAAAGTTAAAAATGAAAGTACTTTAGTTACGTATTTTGATGTTCTAAAAACGAATTTGAAGTCAGAATTTACTTATCACCATTAGATTTTGTCCCAGATACCCCAATCACCCTCTAAACTGCCCCAGAGGGTGAATATTTTACTTCGTGCAAAAGTTATAAATAAAAGTATCTAAGTAACGTTTTTTGATGTTCTAAAAATGAATTTTAAGTCAGAAATTATCCATCATCCTTAGTTTTTGTCCCAGCTAGCCTAGTTACCCTCTAAAACCCACCAGAGGAAGGTTAATTAATCGCTTTGAAGTATTACAGCTATATCAGGATGGTGCTAAGAACTTTGAAACACCAATGAAATGGAGAGAACCCAAACTCAATCATTCAAATTGTTATTTTTGTTTATCTAATATTACTGGAAGGGTTTTAGAGGGTAACTAGGCTAGCTGGAACAAAAACTAAGGATAATGGATAAATTCTGACTTAAAATTCGTTTTTAGAACATCAAAAAACGTAACTAAGATACTTTTATTTATAACTTTTGTACAAAGTAAAATATTCACCCTCTGGCGCAGTTTAGAGGGTGATTGGGGTTGCTGGGGCAATATCTAAGGGTGATAGATAAATTCTGATGTCAAATTCGTTTTTAGAACATCAAAATACGTAACTAAAGTACTTTTATTTTTAACTTTTAGACATAGTAAAATATTTGCTTTTTGGGTCGGTTTAGAGGGTGGCTGGGGATAGCTCTGGCAAAATCTGAGGGTGTAGGCTAAATTCTGACTTCAGATTCGGTTTTAGGACATCGAAAAACTTACCTGTAGGTAGGTCTAGTTACAGGATCAGAACTTTTTTTTGTGCAGCTGTGTTATTTGTTATTAAAAAATTAATTATAAAATCTTTCAGGGTGGCGTGCAAAGTAACGTAATTCCACGTGAAATCAACGTCTGTTTCGATATTAGACTAGCTAAAACTATGGATCCAAAAAATCTTGAAAGTGTGATTACGCAGTGGTGTAAAGAAGCTGGGGAAGGAGTCAATTACTCATTTAAGTTGAAGACCGAAAAAGTCGAGTATACCCCTTTGAATGAAAGTAATATTTATTGGACAACTTTAAAATCAGTTTTTGATCGATTAAATATAGGATTAGAAACTAATATTTGTCAAGCGATGACAGATATGCGATTTATCAGAGCTGTAAGAATTTAATTAATTTATTTTGAATATATTTAATTTTTTTCTGTTGCATTTTTTTATTATTCTAGCTTGGCATTCCAGCTTTTGGCTTTGCACCGATGAACTATACTAAATTTTTATTTCATGATCACGATGAATACTTGAATAAAAACATATTTCTAAAAGGGATAGAAATTTATGAGGAGATACTAATAGCTATGGGAAATATGCTTGAGTAGGACAAATTTTAAATAATATATTAATTTTATTCTTCTTTTATTTTCATAGCAGTGTTATAAAAATATTATCATAGTAACATGCAGAATTTGAAACTTACATAAATTATTTACAGAGTTTAAAAAATAAACAAAAATTAATTTACTATTGTTGAACAACCTTTATTTTAAATTTTAAGAATTTCTTCTTATTAAGCAGAAACAAATAAAACTGACGTCATTAAAGTTTTTGGCATTCAGTATATATTAAATGTTTTATTCATGTGTTAAAAATGCAGGTAGATTACAAAATTATAGATAAAGATATGGTTTTAAAAATAATTTAAGGACTCTTTTTATCTGCGACAAGATTTCAGTAAAATATTTTTTGTCCTTAAAACTAAAAATTTCATGTACCTAACACTTGTACCTATACTTGCTTGATAGTTATTTTAAAAAGGGTAAAAATCCAATGATTTCTGATTAGCTATTTGCTAAAAATTTAAGATTCTCAAAATCATAACTCACTTAATCACTCCTAAGCACGTGAAATTCTTCCTGTCAAGTTTTTCATCATAAATGCTTGTTTAGTAAATGCTAGTTGTTTCAGCATAAAGTTTATACTTACTCAAAATTAATTAAATTATTATTAAATTATTAAATTAGTAGGAATGATTCATTATTAATTCAGTCGGTTTTTACTTTGTAAAGGTAAATTTTATTTTGGCATTTAAATATTAGTTTAAACATGTCAGAATTTTTCGAGATTTTTGATTGATCTAAAAAATTAATTTATTATATTAAATTATTTATAAAGTATGCTTTTGTTTAAAGTGCTTAAAGTCTTACCCTTATCAGCCGAGTATAAATTCATCTTCATTATAAATCGTATTTTCAATTAAATCTGAATAATCGCGTATCCAGCTTTCCTTAATTTCTGTACAAA
The DNA here is from genome assembly GCA_022575985.1 of Anagrus nilaparvatae. Classification (NCBI taxonomy): domain Eukaryota; kingdom Metazoa; phylum Arthropoda; class Insecta; order Hymenoptera; family Mymaridae; genus Anagrus; species Anagrus nilaparvatae. The sequence continues at coordinate 24,457,816 of JAKSXM010000247.1, read as the reverse complement.
TTTTTGTTTGCCCTATTGAACTAATTTATTTCTGGCATTACCAAAAACTTGTTTTCATCTACAAAGTAAAAAATAATGAAAACAATTTTACTACCGTTTAGTAATGTGTTAAAACAGGTTAAAAAGACCATTAAGTAGTAAAGTAAAAATATAAAAACGAAAAACTTGAAGTTATACTTAGGAAAAGAATTAAGAAAAAAAGAAAAATCAAAAATTTCGGGGGGGGGGCATGACCCCCTCTATGAATACGTGGCTGCAGTAGTAATACGAGCAAGGTGTTTTTTGCGTTCCCTTTACTGTTAAAGTCCGCTTTCACGATAAAGTTAGCTTTAAAAGTTTAAAGTTAACTTTAACGCAAATCGTTATAGTTAGTTTTTAACAACAATTTAAATTTAATAACAATTTTAAATAAAATATTGGGGATAAATAAAAAACATTATTGATATTTAGAGTAGGCTAGGTCAACCCTGCTTTTACCGACAAAATGGCTCAAATCCCAGGTTACTCCTTAATCCGCAACGACAAAGAAGGTCGAAGCTCTGGATGCATAGCTTTATACATTTGCGATAACCTAAAATACAGAATTATCGAAATGAGTCACGACACGGGTGAATTGAAACTTCCTGAATACCTCATTTGCAAAATTTCTTTTGCATCCTTCCTCATTATGATTGCCGTAGGCTACAGGCCTTCTGTGTCGCCCTTTCACAGAGATACAAAATTCCTGGATATTTTAGCCAAAATCGCTACTAACTACAGCAATAAAATCATCCTTGGTGATTTCAACGCAAAAATGTGCTATTTTAATGATAAATAATATCTGATTTATGATTTTATCTTCAAAAATCAGCTTTATTTAGTATCCCATGGAGACACTCACATAGGCCCATTTAATGATTCAACCATCGACCTCTGCATAGTAGACGAAAACGATCGCAAACTCTCCTTCAACAAAATCTTTTTTATAAACAATCACTACCTCATTCAGCAAATACCTCATTTCATGATTTCCTTCTGGAACTCTTTCCCTGAAGTAATAAGATTGTCAAGTACAATCGATGCATTTAAGAGTAACTTATATCAACATCTCCTTGAGCTGGACAAATGCGACTCAAATGTTCCATAAATTTTATCCTTAAACTCATCCAAACGTTGAAACTCAAATCAAATCGAAAATCTTATAAACAAACAAACTATCTTATCTTCATTCAAATTTAATCCCAAAACGCCTACCTTCATAATCTGTGTTCCTTTTTCATAAACTCCTAACTTTAAACTCTAAATTTAAAACTTTTTCTTAAATTTGTAAATAAAATTTTGTTATTGCTACTTATTATAAATTTTTAATATAATTCGAAATAATATTTTTAATATTTCTAATAATAGTAGTTATTAATAACAATTTAAGCAGATTATAATAGGTTTTTTAGCACTCTAATCATGAATTTGAGGGTTCCAACTTTAAAGTTGATAAAACACCCCTAAATTTGCAAAACGACCCTAATTTATGCAAAATTTATATCCAAGCGTTTTGAAACGGCAAATCATGATTAATTAGGCTTTTGGGGTCGCCAATTTCGAATTTAGGGGTTTCAACTTCATAAAATTGATTAAACACCCTTAAATTTGCAAATCAACCCTTATTTTTGCAAACTTTATATCCAAGCCATTTCAAATGACAGGATCATGATTTTATAGGTTTTTGGGTTATAATAAACTTTATTTTTCTTTATGATATTTAAAAAAATATATCTTTTTATAGATTCATTTAATCATACGTAGTTAAGAGAATTTATTTTTTTACTGTTTTACTTATAAGATCATAAATTAATATATAAACTGTTTGTAATTGTTACTGCAATTAATAAATAAAATTTTTAAATTTATAATAAATGAATTTTTTTCATGCTATTATTATATTATATTTACCTTTCAATAATATTTTTTAAGTTCGAAACCCCAAATTCACAGCCATCAACTCAAAAAGACTATGACAGAAAGTTTTTTCTGCTTGTATACATAATTTTGCAAAAATAAGGGTGAATTTTCAAATTTAAGGGTGTTTAATCAACTTTATGAAGTTAATACCCCCAAATTCGTAATTAACGACCCTAAAAACCTATAAAATCATTATCCTGGCATATGAAAAGGCTTGGATACAAAGTTTGCAAAAATAAGGGTTGATTTGCAAATTAAGGGTGTTTATTCAATTTTATGATGTTGAAACCCCTAAATTCGTAAAAAGCGACCCCAAAAACCTAATAAATTATGATCCTGCCGTCGAAGAGGCTTGGATATAAATTTTGCATAAATAAGGGTTGATTTGCAAATTCAGGGATGTTTTTTTCAACTTTACACACTTGGGACCCGCAAATTCGTGATTAGCGAGCTAAAAAATCTTTTATAAGGTGCTTAAACTTTTTCACATAGACAATAAAAAAAAATTCTTATTTTATGGTGAAATGGTTATTTCTCGAGATTTTTTTTTATGAAAAGTACATGAAAATTAATTAATTTCACAATTTGCATATGCGAAATAAACTCAGTATTGTATGATAATTTTCTTAGCTAAAGAATTTTTGATTAAGCTCACCTACCCTGAATGAAAATTTACCCGAACTAAAATAATGGTGACATGAAGAGCTGATTGTTTCTACTTATTAAAGATACTTTGTACATTACAAAAATACCTGGCAAAAAACTAAACCTGCTGTCCTTTTTAGCATAATTATAGAATTTTTTTTTATAAATACTATCCTGTTTTATATATGATTTAGAAAGAAAAAATATAGCAATCAAAAATTAAAACTTTTGATAAAATAGTTAAGTAAAGATTATTTTAAGGGCAGTGGCTTAATTTTATGCTGTACCTCTTGACATGAATTTGGGTTATTATTATGGTATCAATCACCCCTAAAAACTAAAATTTTTTCTTGACATTTATATACCAGAAAAATATATTCTATTATCAAATAGCAATCGATTCCATGATTTAAAAAGTTTATACAATGCTTAATTTATCAATTTCACTGATAACAGGCGACAGTCTCAATTTTTTCATTCAAGGGTCTCGGAAGTATTTCAAATATATTGTGATTGTAAAATTTTTATATTTTAAAATTATATGCAGTTCTTGCACACAAAAAAACAGATACAAATATTTATTTAGTGAAAGAATAATTATTTCTATTAAAAATTTTAAGATTTAGAAAAAGTTTAAAATCACAATATATTTGAAATACTCCCTGGATCCTTGAATATAAAAATTAAATTGGTATATGCATCTAAAATACTTTTTTTTTTTAGAATTTCTTAAAAAGGGCAGCAGTTTCAGTTTTTTGACGGGTGTTTTTGTCATGTACAAAGTATCTTTAATGAGTAGAAACAATCCGTTCTTGTCATCATTTTGGTTTGGATAAATTTTCATTCAGGACACGTGTGTAAGCAATAGAAATAGGTATTTTAATATTTTTCTTATGAAACGCCATCTTTGGACTAGCCTTATACTCGAGGGTCCGCATATAAAAGGACATTATTCTTACGAGGAAAAGAAAGCTCGGTTCCAAAAATTTTTTATTTTGCCTAAAAAACCCAATTTTATATACGCATGAATATTAGTAATTTTATACTTGCTCATGACGCGAGTTCTCATGAAAATAATACTCTTGATTAAACTGCGTACTATAATAAAATTTTTTTTTTTCAAATATACATAGAAAAATTGAGGACTCATTGTTATACTCATTGTATACAAAACTAACATCGTACCGGATAAAAAAATTGTTTTCTTTTCAAAATCTTGTTTCTTTTTTGTTTTAGAATCATACGCAGGCAAAGACACTATAACTGCGTATATTTATAGTGCCTTTGTATGCAGGTGATTTATTTTAAACATATGGATTACTGTATTAAGACAATAACTATAATTACATTTATATATATTTCTTTTGTTTTTTTTTCAAATATAATTTGTAGTATTGGTAAAATAAAAAAGAAAGTAATATTAATGAAAATAAGAATCTATAAACAACATTTATATTCGTTGCTATAGCATAACCTACTTTGCTTTTAAATCCATCAGAATTTAAATTTGTTGAGTAAAAAGGAAATAGTAACAGTGATACTCAAGTAAAACTTATATTTGTGACTGTAATTTTGATTATTTTACGAATTTTTTTTTTGCACAGTTAATTAGACTATTTCTAATTAATTAAGCTTCTATAACTTAAACTTAAGTAGGTTATTTTATGACCAGTGTGATCAGTTGAGAGCATATTTTGAAACTGAAATATATTAAACATATTTTTTTGGACATATATCTACGTGGGGTATTCCAAGAGGAATCCTAATGGAGCTTATGCAGGGCAATAGCCGATTAGCCAACTTTAAGATACGGAGATTTAAACACTAACATCAATAGATAAAATAATAATAAAATTATTAAATTATTAAAATTAATTGATATTAATACAAAACAATAAATTTACTAGAATTTGTAGCCAGTTTACTATTTTTGTAGTAATATTACTAAATTTTAGTAAAAGTACTAAAATGCAGTAATATTGTGTATATTTAACTTTACTGTGTATGTATGGGGTTATCCATTACTTTTCATACAAAAGTGGGTGCAAACATGTCACTGATTGGGCTGAAAATATTAGATCTTGTTTGAGGTCATAAATAACTCTACTAGCTAAATTTTTAATCCTCTAAAACTATATGGGGTCGAATTACAGTTTCTAAAAGGTCCAAAATATGGCCTATTTTAGCCCATTTTCGAAATTTTACCACCTATTTCTTGATGACTCGCTATATTTCATTTTCAAAATATGTTCACGACTGATCACACTGGTCACGAAATAGCTTCGTTAACAGCTCGTTAAAGTCCATTTTAGTGCGTAATTTCATGATTCTCAACAAGATTTTTGCTAACAAATGCTAATTTCAACAAGTTTTTGTTAAAAAAAGTTTTTTTACTGTAAAAATTAAATGAATTTTAGTATCTTTTTTTATCTTATAATTATAACCAATAACCATTCATGATGTTTTTAAAGTGATAAAATTTTATTACCCATAATCTTACGAAAATAAGTTTTTTGAGATATAAAAACCAATAAAAATTATAAGGCCTATAAAATTCTTTTGTGTGAAAACTATATAAGTATAATTAATTATATATATTAATGATTATATAAGTATTATTAATTAGTATAATTAATTACATTAATTTAAATAACACATAATAAAACACTATTATCTTTTCTTGATAAGAAAATTACCAGATTAAAAAACCTAATCGTTCAAATATATAGCTTATTCCACAAAAGATTTTCTAGTTAATCAATCATTAATTAAATCAGTTTTCTCATATACGTTTAAAGTTTGTATTTTTTTTTTTTATAAAAATTTTCATGCCAGTTAAATTTTATTTCAATAAATAATACAATTATCACAGTGAAAACTTGGTGAAAACTCTAAATTTATATTTAATTAAAATTTTTTGTTACCAAATTCTTCAAAAATTTAAGAATAATCATGTTTAGATCATGCTGTAAGTATAATTTTTTTAAAAAACAACATTATTTTAGTGTAAAATTTTTAAAATATTTAGTAGTAATAAAATAAAGAGACATTTTTATTTGCATGGAATGGATATATTAGATAACCTCAGCAGTTTTTTTTTAGATTCTGTGAAAAAATGTCAAAACCAAAATATTAAAAACAAAATATTCAAACCAGAATATCAAAAATTTTAAATATGCAAAAATAAAAATCCTAAATTTTAAAAATTTTTTACAAAAATTTAATACTGTCAAGGTACCATGTCCTTGATCCCGAACAAAATTCGAAAATTTTCCTTAATTGAAAATAAAATTATTCTTCCACATGTCAAATAATAATTTTTATTGCTAAAAGAATCGTGAATAATAAAATGTTCACCGGACAAAATAGTAAACAAATAAAATTTTATCAATATAACATGAATTATTTTACGCAAAAGATACGATCCTTTTTTTTCGCTTTTATTTTATTTTATTCTATTATATTTCTTGAAATTTAAAATTAACTAGTAAGTAATTATAAATAATGAATAGTCTGAGTGAAGATATGCAGAATAAAAAAATATGCTTATTATTTATTATTCTCATATTTTTCAATTTCATAGTATTTTAAAAAACATACCTTCCTCTCTCTTCAACATTAATAAAATTTTGTCTTTCAAGTAGGTTGAATACATTCTTTGCGAACAAAAAAAGAATTTTTCAGAAAGCATTTTACCACCCGAGGAAGGATTGGCTTCACCTCAGATAGTAATTAAGGTGCAATGTACTACATATTTAATAATTTGAATTACAAATTTTTTTTTAATATGTACTGGTGTATTGGGTATATGAAAAAATAACTTCTAAAACTTAAAGCTTTTTTTTCCTGATCAGTGGCCCGAAAGCACTCCCTTCCTAGCCACTGTGCGGCCGAAAAAGGCGTTTTTTCTCACCGATGACGCAGAAAAATTGTATACAGCCCATGTCCATAAATAAAAAATGTCTCAAATCGCAGTTTACCAACCTCGGCTTCATCTAGGAAAGTAATTTATGTGTGATTTGGGTTATTATTTACTTTTATGGATACAAGCCGGAAATATAATATTCATAAAGTAGAGAAACCGATGGTTATAACATTTTAAAAAATTTTGATAAAAAAAAATTGATTTTAAAAATTCTATTTTTACCCATTTCAATTTACATAAGGATATATATCTTATCATGCTTTTGGAATATTATATTTTAAAACAGCAATAATTTAAATTAAAACATTAAAATAACATTTTTTTTTAAGGAATTATTTTTTGTGAATTTTAGTGAATTAATCGAAATTAATACACTGAAAAAAAAATCCGCTTGCCGCAAGCGGAATTCCGTTTGCCGCAAGCGGATTTTTTTTTTTTGTTTAAACCATTGCAAATGGCTTGAAACGTAAAAAAAAACCTTAAAAATATTATTTTTTTGAACTTAAAACTTCATAAAACTGAATTTTAAAGCTCAAAAGTTAAAAAAATCTTTTTAAAAATAAAGATTACTTATTTAGCTTTTAAAACTTTTTTAAGTGGAATTATTATTGAAAGGTAATAATAAAAGGTTAAATAAAATATATTTCATTAATTACTAGCTTCAGAAATTACCGAAAACAGCTGAAAACAACTCAAAACCTAAATTAACCAATTTTGGATCATTTTTAAAATAACCAAATCAGTCTTGTTTTTAATGATTTTGTTTATTACTAATTTTTTTACAGATTTTTTTATTATTTACTTTAATTGTACATATTTTAAAGTATTATTTTTCTGTTAAAAATAATTTTTCTTTTAATTTTAAGCGTCTTAGAACAGTTAAATATTGGTTTTTTTAAAAATTCATAGACTTGCGATGGTAGCGATCTTACTCGACACAAAAAAAAATTGAACACATCACTTTTAAACACCTAAATTAAAACATACAAAACTCAACACACAATATTATTTACACTAATTATTGCACACGAATTAAATTAAACACAAAATGTTCAGCTCATTTTATTTGACACAAATTCAAAACAAAAAACTAAAATTTAATTAGTTTTTACACGATTTGCATACAAAATTTTTGTGTCGAATAATACGTGTCAAAAAAATTTGTGTTGGATTTAAATGGTGTGGAAAAAATAGTGTTAAAAAATAATGCGTGTTGAGTTTTGTGTGTTTTAGTCTTGTGTTCAATTTTTTTCGTGTTGAATAAGATCGCTACCCTTAGGATTTTTCTAGCAGATTCAAATGATGTTATAGATTGGACTAAAAGACGTATTCCCTAGTAATTTTTAATTCTAGTAGAATTCGAACTCCCTATTTATTTTAATATTTTAATATGCTTTGCAGGAGAAAAATTCATTTTTTAAGTTTTTTAGGGTACCAATTATGAGGGGACCAATTTTTAAAAGTTTTGCAGTCTTCAAGAAAAAATTTTCTGAATAATATTTGCAAGAATTAATTATATATTTTTTCCTCGAGATTTCGTTGAAAGCACTATAGTTTTTTTATCTGGGGTTTTCCTTTGCCATAAAATCTTTAGTTTCTATTTTTACTGTCTTTGTCCAATCTTATATATTTGCATTAGTACCCCATTTGAGCCTAAAGAGTTTGAAATATTTAAAATTATCTTTAATAAATAAATAGATAGGAAAAAACTGCTTAAAAAAATGCGAAATCGTTTCGTCTGAAGATGAAAATTCACTGACTTATCAAATTTTTAAGTTATTGTGCTTCAAGTAACGTGTAATTGAGATTGTAGGAGAATTATTGCAAAATCTTTAATTAACGATAACTCGATTATTAAAAAACAAAAAGTTTTAGCATTTTTTCGAGTGGTTTTTCCCTGACTATTTATTTATTAAAGATAATTTTAAATATTTCAAACCCTTTAAGCTCAAATGGGCTACCAATGCAAAATATATAAGATTGGACAAAACCAGTAAAAATAGAAACAAAAGATTTTATGGCTAAGGAAAACAACAGATAAAAAAACTAGTGGTTTCATCGAATTTCCGAGGAAATATATAAGTAACTCTTCCAAATATTATTCAGAAAATTTTTCCTTGAAGACTGAGAAACTTTTAAAAATTGGTACCCTCATAATTGGTACCTTAAAAAACTAAATAAATGAATTTTTCTCCTGTAAAGCGTAGTAAAATGTTAAAATAAATAGTTAGTTTGAATTGTACGGGAAAAATTACTTGGGAATATACCTTTTAGTCCAGTTTATAACATCATTTGAATCTGCTAGAAAAATCTCAAGTCCATGAATTTTTCAAAAACCCAAATATTTAACATTTGAACTGCTCTAAGACGTTAAAATAAATTAAAAGAAAAATTATTTTCAACAAAGATATTACTTTAAAATATATAAAATTAAAGTAAATAATAAAAAATCTGTAAAAAAATTAGTAAATATCAAAATCATTAAAAACGAGACTGATTTGGTTATTTTAAAAATGATCCAAAATTGGATAATTTAGGTTTGGAGTTGTTTTCAGCTGTTTTCGGTAATTTCTGAAGCTAGTAATTAATGAAATATATTTTATTTAACCTTTTATTATTACCTTTCAATAATAATTCCACTTAAAAAAGTTTTAAAAGCTAAATAAGTAATCTTTATTTTTAAAAAGATTTTTTTAACTTTTGAGCTTTAAAATTCAGTTTTATGAAGTTTTAAGTTCAAAAAAATAATATTTTAAAGGTTTTTTTTAACGTTTCAAGCCATTTGCAATGGTTTAATCAAAAAAAAAAAATCCGCTTGCGGCAAACGGAATTCCGCTTGCGGCAAGCGGAATTTTTTTTCAGTGTACTTAAGTTATTTCAAATTTTGATTTAGGTAATTAATATACAACAGATTTTTATAATTACAAGCATTAATATGCAGAACTGTATTTTATGCGTAACATACAGTAAATAAAATATTAAACGCATTTCACTACAATCGCTATAATTTCGGTCCGACGAGACATTTTGTGAAAAAAAAAATAATACAATATCCTGATAAAATTTCGAATACAACTGTATAAATTTTATATACATTTATACAGCCAGTCACAATCTAACTCACATTATGTCATTCTCCTGCGGGGATATAACTTGAGTAAAGCATGCTAACACATACTTCACTCAGACTAATAATTTCTATTGGATATTAATAGTTTTTGATATATGTAACTAGGATATTTTAAATTTGGATTTTTAATGTTTCTGGATATTTTAAATTTGGATATTTTGCCCCCCAACCCTTCTTATTTAAATTTAATTTTTCCATATTATCTTCAACCTATAATTAGAATAAAAATTAAACGTTGAATGATCTAAATAATAGATCTAAAAAATATCTCATCCAAAACACAATCTTTCTGCATATATATATTATTTATTTCATTTCTACGAGAAAGTACGTTTTACGGGCACCAAAAATGAAAAAAAAAATTTACGAGGCCGTGACTGCCACCATGATTTTCTGGTAGTTTGAACCCTATAGAATGCAAAAAAAACGTGAACACAAAATTCGCGATGGACGTCAAAAAGATTTTGACACTTTTATGCCAAAAACCGTGTTTTTCGTATCTGAGCTACTACAAATTTTCAAAATTACTTTTTAGGTAAATAAAATTTTTTTAAAATAGGTATTCTGGTTGCCAGGGAAAAATCACTCCAGAAAAAAAAAACTTTTCTTTTCATGATGAAATTTAGCCAAGTTATCGTCAATTTAAGATTTTACTCAAATTCATCTAAAAAAGATATTGAAAAAAGTTTGTTTCTGAACTTTAAACGTGCATTATTCGCTTGATTTTCATTGTAAAATAATAATTTTTTTTTTTAATCGTTTATTTTACCTGCGTATTCATTTCTTCAAGAAAAAAATCATTTTTTTTTGCCACATTTTAACTTTTAGGTCAAAAACTAATGAAAATCTGTGTTAAATATATTTTGCTACTTACAGTTTTCAAAGGTTTCTAACCTAAAAATTAAAAATTTTGACAATAAAAATGATTTCTTTCTTGAAGAAACGAATACTCCGGGAAAAATTAATCGATATTAAAAAAAAATAATAATTATTTTACGATGAAAATCAAGCGAGTAATGCATGTTTAAAGTTCAGAAACAGGCATTTTTCAATAAAATTTCAATCTTTTTTAAGACAAATTTGAGTAAAATCTTAAATTGACGATAACTTGGCTAAATTTCATCATGAAAGAAAAGTTTTCTTTTCTTCTGGAGTGATTTTTTCCTGGCAATCAGATTTTTTACCTATTTTTTTAAAATTTTATTTACCAAAAAAGTTATTTTGAAAATTTGGGATAGCTCGGGTACGAAAAAGACGGTTTTTGATATAAAAGTAGCAAAATCTTTTTGGCATTCATCGCCGATTTCGTGTTCACGATTTTTTTTGCATTCTATAAGGTCGAAACTACCAGAAAATCATGGTGGTACTGGTGGTAGTCGCGGCCTCGTCGATTTTTTTTTTTCATTTTTGGTGCTCATAAAACGTATTTTCTCGTAGAAATGCACATATATGAGCAATTATTTTAAAATTGATACTTAATTCGAGTCTGGAATCGTAAATTTTTTTTTTGAGGGCACATCGATATGACCAGTGTTTTCAGATAGTTTGAACCTTCAGAAAACCGAAAAAAATCGTGAACAAGAAATCGGCGATAGGTGCCAAAAAGATTTTTTCACTTTTATGTCAAAAATCGTGTTTTTCGTATCTGAGCTACCCTAAATTTTTAAAATAACTTTTTAGGTAAAAAAACGTTTTTAAAATAGATAAAAAAATCTGATTGCCAGGGAAAAACCACTCCAGAAGAAAAAAAAACTTATCTTTTTACGATGAAATTTAGCCAAGTTATCGTCAATTTAAGATTTTGCCCAAATTCTTCTTAAAAAAGATTGAAATTTTATTGAAAAAAGTCTGTTTCTGAACTTTAAACATGCATTACTCGCTTGATTTTCATCGTAAAATAAGAATTTTTTTTTTAAAATCGATTAATTTTTTCCTGGCAATTCAATTCTTTAAGAAAAAAAATCATTTTTATTGACCAAATTTCAATTTTTAGGTCAAAAGCCTTTGAAAACTGAAAGTAGCAAGATTTACTTAACACAGTTTTTGATCTAAAAATTAAAATTTTGTTAATAAAAATGATTTTTTTCTTAGAGAAATGAATTGCCAGGAAAAAATTAATCGATTTAAAAAAAAAAATTATTATTTTACGATGAAAATCAAGCGAATAATGCATGTTTAAGGTTCAGAAACAGGTTTTTTTCAATAAAATTTTAATCTTTTTTAAGACGAATTTGAGCAAAATCTTAAATTGACGATAACTTGGATAAATTTCATCGGAAAAAGAAAATTTTTTTTTTCTTCTGGAGTGGTTTTTCCCTGTCAATCAGATTTTTTTATCTATTTTAAAAACGTTTTTTTACCTAAAAAGTTATTTTAAAAATTTAGGGTAGCTCAGATACGAAAAACACGATTTTTGACATAAAAGTGAAAAAATCTTTTTGGCACCTATCTCCGATTTCTTGTTCACGATTTTTTTCGGTTTTCTGAAGGTTCAAACTAACAGAAAACACGGGTCATATCGATGTGCCCTCAAAAAAAAAATTTACGATTCCAGGCTCGAATTAAGTATCACTTTTAAAATAATTGCTCATATATATACATCACTGAGTTCAGGAACTGAGAATAAGGGTTACACTTAAAACTAAAATCAGCTTAATCTGCAGCGTACAAAGTTATATGAAGCTCGCTGCACTGGTAGAACTTACTTATTTTTAAACTTCAAATACTATTCTTAAGGTCTTATAGGGGTTGGACAAACAAAAATAATTTTTTTTATCGTATTCTAAATTATCGACTACATAAATATGTGAAATCCAGGTGAAATTATACATGTATTAGTATAGTTTCAGGTTATGTACATAGTTTTTATTTATTTATTTAAAATTAAAGTCTATAAGGTGTGGAAAATAAATTGTAAATTTAATCTTTAATCATTTATTTATCAGTTCCTGCTAATTTTAATCTCCTGTGTCATCATTTTTATATTTTTTCAAAGCTTCAAAGTATTGCTCCTATAAGATCAATGTTAAAGCTTGGATTTTTATTTCTCCAGCTTAGAAATTTTAATAGATAAAATACTATACGTGTGCTTTAAGAAAGTTAATAAATTTTTGTTGTTTTTAAGATTAAAAACTTCTCCAGGTCAGTGGGTCCTTTTCGAGCGATCGAAAAACAACAATATTTTTTTTACTGCTGAAAATATAGTGGTCTGCAAAAGCAAACGTGTTGATGGTTAATTAAATATTAATAAAGAATTGATAATTTTTAAAAAGAAAGATAATCGTTAATTATTTGGAATAAAAAATTGTCGATAACAAAGACAAAAAGTAATTGCTGATCATATAATTTATATTGTACTTTTCCATATTTATATTTTAAAAAGATATAAAAACATTTACAAAATATTTCAAACATTGTATATATAATTATTTAAAGTACAATAAAAAGTTTTTTATTTACATATTTATTTAAAAATAAAAAGTATTATTATCTATTTCCCTAGTATATTTAAAAAAATAAAAAGGCCATTAAAAAACCAAATAACCTTCGCTTATCTGTATAATTAAAAAAAACTTATTTATATAGTTTTTAAGGCAAAGAAAAGGTATGGAAAGTGCTTTCAAATTTCTTATACTATACCCTAATACCATAAGCCATTGATCTCATAAGCTAACATGTTGATTCTTTAGATTTTTATGCCCATTGTAAGCAAGTCTGGTATACATATATTTTGAGAAAATTTTAATTAAAATGAAAGATAATTTTTCTCTGAAATTTAGAAACAAATATTTCGTATATTTGATTCTAGCGTATTTAACATTATTATTTTTTTTCGATATTTTTTTAGTATTATATAAGATTTAAGTCACAATAATAAATAATTGTTAAATAATATAAATTTATAGTTATACAAACATGCATTGAAGTTTTGGAGTAGCTCAGTTTTGTTCTAAACAAATAAATTTTCAAATATGTATTGTAGTTCTTAGTAAAATTTCCATACAATACAATATTTTAATACAAGAAAACATTTTTTTAAAGGTAATAACATTTCACAAAGATGGGTATTTGCAATAATGGGATTTCTGGCCTTGATGAATGCATATTCAATGCGAGCTTGTTTATCAATAACAATAGTAGAAATGGTAGCACCTATGAATCATACTCAACAGTCAACTAGTGAAGGAACATGCCCGGCAAAATTTAATAATGACTCTTCTATTTCAACTTCAAAAGGCAGATATTATTGGACTGAGAGTGAACAGGTATAATATTTTTAGGATTTTTCTTATTGCTTTCTTCTTTTAACACAAGAGAGTAGCCAATAATTAACTAAAATGTTTAAATATTACACAGGCCCTAGGGGCCCAGAAAAAATTTTTTTTTGAAAAGTGGTGAAATGTTAAGTTTTCTAACCTATCAGCAGAGTATTATTTATTTACGAGTCGGAGAAATTAAATAAAATCTAAAGAATCTTCCAAAAAAACGGTTTTTTTTTGGGGGCCTCTCGTAGCCTAGAGGTCTAAAATCACTTGTACTTATCCGGAAGTAGCCTTTTTAAATTATAATAAAATATATTAATAGATTATAAAAATGACTTTTGCATTAATGAATTTAGAATTGACAAGTAAATAATTAAAAAATTTAATTAGGGAAGTATATTTACATTCTATGGTAAGAGACGCTCATGGACGAAAATTATTTTTAAATAATGATTTTGAATACAGAGCAGAGTGTATGAGGTAATACCTATACCAATAAATCATGATAGTACTCCAGTCAAAATACGGGGGGGGGGGGGTGTATTTTCACTGGCAAACACGAGATTTGCTCTACTATAGGTTTTTTGGGTCGCTGAACACGAAAATCGGGGTCATTTGACAGAGAAATTGGGGCTTCACCCTTAAATTTGCAAAAACTACCCCCAAAAAGGGGTTTTTTTTACATATTTGCAATTTGAGCGCTCAGATTGGCACCATAGGGGGTTTTTTGGGTCGCTGATCAAGAATTTCGACTCCTTTTTCACAAATAATCAATATTTCACCCCTAAATTGGCTAAAACTACCCCCCCCCCAAGGGGGTGTTTTTGCTATTTTCGCACTTTGACCATCCAGGATATGTTCATATGGATTTTTTGGGTCGCTGATCAAGAATTTTGACTTATTTTTCATAAATAATCCATATTTCACCCCTAAATTGGCTAAAACTCCCCCCCCCCCCAAGGGGATGTTTCGCTATTTTCGCACTTTGACCATCATCACCCTATTCAATTAAAAAAAAAGTCTATATTAAGTTTAATTATAAATATTAAATTATAAACTAATTAATAAGTATATTAAATTAAAAATTTGTATATTAAATTGAACTAAATTTCTATATTTTCACTCCGTTCAATTAATAAATGATTTTATTGAGAATGCATTATATAAAAAAAAAAGAAAATTTTAAGTTTCATTTATTCATTTTTTCATTGGTTATAATAATTTATTTTTCAGGTAAGTTTATTTTTTACTTTTAGGGGTAGTTGTAGCTATTTTAAGGGTAAAATATTGATTATCTAAGAAAAAAAGTCAAAATTCTTGATTAGCGACCCAAAAACCCTGTATGGATATATCTTGGATGCTCAAAGTGCTAAAATAGCAAAATACCCCCTTGGGGGGGGGATTTAGCCAATTTAGGGGTGAAATATTGATTATTTATGAAAAATAAATCAAAATTCTTGATTAGCGACCCAAAAAACCTATATGGATATATCCTGGATGCTCAAATAGTGCGAAAATAGCGAAACACCCCCTTGGGGGGGGGAGTTTTAGCCAATTAAGGGGTGAAATATTGATTATTTATGAAAAATAAGTCAAAATTCTTGATCAGCGACCCGAAAAATCCATATAAACATATCCTGGATGGTCAAAGTGCGAAAATAGCAAATACACCCCCTTGGGGGGGTGGGGGTAGTTTTAGCCAATTTAGGGGTGAAATATTGATTATTTATGAAAAAGGAGTCGAAATTCTTGATCAGCGACCCAAAAAACCCGTATGGTGCCAATCTGAGCGCTCAAATTGCAAATATGTAAAAAAAACCCTTTTTGGGGGTAGTTTTTGCAAATTTAAGGGTGAAGCCCCAATTTCTCTGTCAAATGACCCGGATTTTCGTGTTCAGCGACCCAAAAAACCTATAGTAGAGCAAATCTCGTGTTCGCCAGTGAAAATACAACCAAACCCGTATTTTGACTGGAGTATAGAAATTGAAATGAAATTGAATAAAAAAAAATAAAATCAAATTGAAATCCGCTTGCGGCAAACGGAATTTCGCTAGCGGCTAGTGGATTTTTTTCAGTGTAATATAAATATTAATTATATATCTTTACAGGGAATAATATTATCTTCTTTTTATTGGGGCTATGTGATAACTCATATTCCTGGTGGTATGCTTGCCGAACGATTTGGAGGTAAATACTCTCTCGGCGTAGGGATTTTCTCAACAGCAATATTTACTTTACTAACTCCAATGGCAGTTGAAATCGGAGGAAAAAACGCTCTTATTGCTCTTCGAATCTTAACTGGCTTTGGTGAAGGAACAACTTATCCGGCGCTTAATGCAATGATAGCTCAATGGACACCATTAGAGGAACGTTCAAAAATTGGTACTTTGGTATTTTCTGGAGCTTTATTAGGTATTAAAAATTTATAAAGTACTTTATTCAGTATGTTAATAAGAAAATCATTGTCATATGGGAATTTAGTCAAAAAGCTATTATTTTTTTTAAGGCACTATTATATCAACAACCGGATCTGGATTAATACTTCATCATTCGGATGTTGGATGGCCTGCAGTGTTTTATGTTTTTGGTGCTTTAGGGATAATTTGGTTTATTTTTTGGACCATTCTATGTTACAACAATCCACGTGAACATCCATTTATATCTGAAAAAGAAGCAAAATATCTCAAAGAGCGTTTAGAAGGATTAACCCATAAGAAACCTGCTCCAGTACCATGGAGATATATTTTACGATCCACACCTTTACATGCCTTAATTTGGGCTCAAATTGGCCATGATTGGGGCTATTTCACAATGGTTACTGATTTGCCAAAATACATGAGCAGTGTTTTAAAGTTTTCAATTAAAGAAAACGGATACTATTCATCACTTCCTTACATCTGTATGTGGTTTAGCAGTTACATATCTTCTTGCATTGCTGACTGGGCGATTTCTAAAAAATACATATCCATAACTAATATGCGTAAATTTTTTACAACAGTGGCTTCTTTAGGGCCTGGTTTATTTATCATAGCAGCATCATATGCTGGCTGTGACCAAATACTTGTTGTAGTTATGTTTACAATTGGTATGACTCTAATGGGATTTTTCTACCCTGGAATGAAAGTGAATGCTTTAGATTTAAGTCCAAATTATTCTGGTACTCTTATGGCAATCACAAACGGGCTCGGAGCTTTATCAGGAATACTTACACCTTACATAGTTGGTGAATTAACGACAAATTCAACACTTTTAGAGTGGCGTTTGGTATTTTGGATAGTTTTAGGAGTTTTCATAGTTACGAATATTGTTTTTGTTACATATGGTAGTGGTGAAATACAACCCTGGAATGATCCTGAATTTTTAAAAAATGTTGAAGAACAAAAAAATATTAAAAATGATGGGCTGTGCCACAAAAAGGTTGAAAGAGCGTGATAATTTATTATAATTTATTATTATTTTTTAAATTATGAGAATTCTAATAAAGAAATTTCAGATATTTCATATAATTTTATATGATTTTGTATCTGCCAATCTTTAACAGTAAAAAATGGAAGAGCTTAAAAATAAAATTAAGCAGGCTACTCCAAGCGTTGCCTCCTCCTACACGTATGAATAAGTGTGATCTGTAAAATAGTTTTTTCAATAAATTATTTTATATTTTTACAAATAAATCCCAGTTAAAGCAGAACGTTGATAAATAGGTTCCATACTTACTTTATAAATTTAAAAATTTTTGAGTGATATTAAAATTATAAAATTATTTAAAATTGAATTTAATTTTTCTCTTTTTTTATAAAAGAATATTTATTGCTTACAATAAAAAGGATGCAGTTAAAATTTTTCATAATTTGAAATTTGCATAAGCTCATTGGTTTAGCGACGGAACACTGGTATATAAAGCATAAAATGTAATTTTTTATTCATAAAAAAATAAAATCAAATTAATGTAAATATATTAAAGAATAAATCAACTCCCAGTCTAATATTTATACAGACAATTAGTTGTATCTATTAAAAAAAAAAAGATTATTATCAATCAACGATGATTAGAATAGCTGAATGTATTTTTTTTTATTTATTAAAATTATTTGCAATTAATAAAAAAAAACAATATAAATTTTTTAAGATGTGTAATAACTTTTTATTTCACCAACAAAGTTTTTATCCTCATCTGGTCATAAATTTGAGATGGTTCATTGTGCGCAGGGATGAATCTAGAAAGCACCTCGTGGAGGAGGGGGGAGAATTCTCAAAAAATACGTCTGAAAACCTGCAAACCATAAAATTTTCAAAAAATTTCTAAAAAACGTACAAAATTTACACTCTGAGGGGGGAGGGGCGATCGCCCTTCGTCCTCCCCGCTAAATCCACCACTGATCGTGCATTTCATCTAAAAATTTCATCAACTGCTCCTCGCGGTATGAATATTGGTGTGCCTCAGGGATCTATTCTTACGAATAATGACCTTAAATAACATTTATATCACAAGTTTCATACATAAATTTATTTAAAAAGTGCGTTAAAGTTGTCCTACCAGTGCGTAAAAGTAAGGCTTGTAAAAAATTTATGTGATCTGTAAGACCTATATTTTTTTTTAAATTGTTGCTTTGGCAATATAGTTTAAATAGTTTAAAAATTGGTCGTTTTAGACTGAAAATGAGTGCTGGGCTTGATAATTATCATGGAGAGATAGTTAATTGCAGTTTCTGGGGCTGAAAATATGATAATCAGTGGGCCGGCCATAAGTTGTTTCATTTACTTGAAATGTGGTAGCGTTGTGTAACACAAGAATTTGTTATTATAGGGCACGAGGAATATTTGGTTTTGAAATACGTAAAACATTTATTATAAATTCTTCAATTAATATTAATAATTCCAGTAGCAACAAAATTTTATTACAGCAATAATTGTAATAAACAAATGATTGAATTATCCCATTCTCAATTATTGTTCAACCCCTATATATTTGATAGATAATACCTTAACTGTTTTGGTTCCTCAAAGAGGAACCATTGTGTTAGGTCAAAATTTGATTTTCTATTTTTTGGCATATAAGTACGTTTTGGGACCCCAGGAAGCTAAAAAACTTGTTTTTAAAAAAAGTATGTATGTGTGTGTGTGTGTGTGTGTGTGTGTGTACGTATGTATGTAATCGGTGATATTTCACAAATATTATGGAATTAAGATCTAATTTTTTTTTCAAAAATTTTTTCACCAAAAAAGCTCGAGGTACTTTTTTTTTTTTTTGATTTGGATGTAATACCTCATTTATTTCTATGAAAGTACTTATATTTGAAAGTATGGTTTTTACATGATATCTCGAATCGGATACTTAATTTTCTGAAAATTTTTTTTCTAAAATTTTTTTCACAAAAAAATACAAAAAATACTAATTTTTTTTTTTTTTTTTGGACGTAGTACCTAATTTATTTCCATGGAAGTACTAGTTTTAAGAACCTTATTTATTGTTATTTTTTGGTTCTGATACTTAATTTTTTCAAAATTTTTTTTGTCAAAATTAAAAAAAAAGAAAAATAAAAAAAACTGCAATATTTTTTTTTTTTGGGTGTAATACCTCATTTAATTCTATGAAAGTACTAATATCTGAAAATATTGTAACTAGTGATATTTCAAAACCATTATCGAATTAAGACCTAATTTTTTTTTCAAACATTTTTTTATCAAAAAATCTCAAACCCCCTTTTTTTTTTTTATTTTGGATGTAATACCTCATTTATTTCTATGAAAGTAATTTTCTGAAAATTTTTTTTCTAAAATTTTTTTCACAAAAAAATACAAAAAATACTAATTTTTTTTTTCTTTTTGGACGTAGTAACTAATTTATTTCTATGAAAGTACTAGTTTTAGAAAGTTTGATTATAGTCATTTTTTGGATCTGATAACGAATTTTTTCAAAAATTTTTTCTCAAAATTAAAAAAAAAAAAAAATTAAAAAACCTGCAATATTTTTTTTTTTTTTATGAAATACCTTATTTATTTCCATGAAAGTACTTATACTTGAAAGTATGGTTTTTACTTGATATCTCCAATTTGATACTTAATTTTTTGAAAATTTTTTTCCTAAAATTTATTTCACAAAAAAATACAAAAAATTCGAAACTTTTTTTTCTTTTTGGACGTAGTACCTAATTTATTTCCATGGAAGTACTAGTTTTAAGAACCTCGTTTACAGTAATTTTTTGGAATTGATACTTAATTTTTTCAAAATTTTTATTCTGAAAATTAAAAAAAAAGAAAAATAAAAAAAACTGCAATATTTTTTTTTTTTTTGGTGTAATACCTCATTTAATTCTATGAAAGAACTAATATCTGAAAATATTGTAACTAGTGATATTTCAAAACCATTATCGAATTAAGACCTAATTTTTTTTCCAAACATTTTTTTATTAAAAATTCTCAAAATACTATTTTTTTTTTTAATTTGAATGTAATACCTCATTTATTTCCATGAAAGTACTTATATTTGAAAGTACGATTTTTACTCGATATCTCGAATCTGACTAATTTTTTGAAAATTTTTTTCTCCAAAATCTTCGTCACAAAAAAATACATAAAACACCAAATTTATTTTTCGTTTTGGACATATCTAATTTATTTTAATGAGTGTACAAGTTTTAGAAATTTAGTTTATAGTAATTTTTTGTATCCGATCACAATTTTTTTTTTTATTTTGATATAAATTATAACACACAAGAAAGAGTGATGGAAATCTTGCCTCTTTTTGACTTCCTTGGATTATTTTGCTCCTTGCTATGTTTATTAAATTTATGTATGCAGCTTAATGAAATTATAACCCTATCGGAAGGTTGCATATGCAACGTTGCGCATTGCATATGAAACATTGCGGATTCTATATGAAACATTGCATATCATTATGCATATGCAATGTTTTTTTTTTTATTTTAGAAAACAAAGATTTTATGATTCCGTAGTCCGTACTCAATAAAATAAATTTTCGGTGAAACTTTTCCAGCATTAAACATTAAAATGAATTTTCGGTGAAAATTTTTAAATTTTTGAATTCAAAATATTTTCCGATTTTTCAAGATGGCCGACCGTAAAACTTTAAAAAATGAACTTATAACTTTACAAGGAGGTTTTTTAGGGCAATAAAATTGAATATGAGGTGGAAAATATTTGATTTTTCAATTCCACATATTTTCCGATTTTCCAAGATGGCCGACCGTAAAACTTGAAAAAATGAACTTTTAACTTTACAAGGGGGTTTTTAGGGCAATAAAATTAAATATGAGGTGGAAAATATTTGATTTTTCAATTCCATATATTTTCCGATTTTCCAAGATGGCCGACCGTAAAACTTGAAAAAATGAACTTGTAACTTTACAAGAGGGTTTTTTAGGGCAATAAAATTGAATTTGAGGTGGAAAATATTCGATTTTTCAATTCAAAATATTTTTCGATTTTCCAAGATGGTGGACCGAAAAACTTGAAAAAATGAACTATTAGTTTTACAAATGGGTTTTTTAGGGCAAGAAAAAAGAATTTAAGGTGGAAAATACTCGATTTTTCCATTACACTTATTTTTCAACAAGGTGGTTTTTTAGAGTAAGAAAATTGAATTTGAGGTGGAAAATATTCGACAAGAATTAAGCATTATAAATCGTCTAGGGGACTTAAGGCACGGTAAAAAAATAATAAACAATAAGAAAGGTTATAATATAGAAAAAAATTAAAAGAAATGTTTACATAAAAAATAACGTATAAAAGTATTAGGTATAATCTGGTATAATATTATTATAAGATAATTGGGATGAAAATAATAATTATGAAAAATAAAAAATAAATGTTGAAGATTATAAAAACAAAAAATTGGACAATTTAATATTTATTACGTCCAATTAGATAATTTTTAATTAAATTTTGTTATGACCTTGTTGGACAAATAATATATCTTTTTGATTTATAAGTGTTATATTATTGGCGCATGGCCGGGGGAAAAATATAGTTCTTATTGTGGTTTTCAATGATTTTATTTTTTTTTTCATATTTTCGTGATAATTACCCAAATGAAACTAGAAAGGTGTAAAAAGTTATTAATATTGGAGCAGGAAGAAACTATTTATAAAATATTTCAAATCCAATTTCTTTTTTGAATCGCGAATTTGAGGCAAAAAGTCTGTAACTTTCACATACCACAAATTTGTGAATTTTCATAAGGTAATAAAAAATATTTTAAAAATTTATACCCATATAAATATGCACTTGCTGAGAATTTGATATTATTTTGACTTTTTTTCTTGATTATTCTGATTAAAGGTATACCACAAATACTTAGACACACAGTGCACGTCCAAAAATGTAATTACGTATTATGTAACAATAGCTTATCATTTTTTTTACTTTTTAATTTTTATACATCATAATTTCATTATGCTAAAATGGTATTATGTTTTTGGGTTATCTGTAATATTCATGAAACGTGAAAATATTTTAATTTCTAATTTAAATTATATATTACGTACGGGCATCAAAATTTTTAATTTTCGTGCTTTTATTTCCCTTACTTTTTAATTAAAACTTTTTTAATTATATTTTTTTTAATGAAATTTTCAATTATTAGGATGCAGCAAAAAATGGCTTATATTTGAATGCATTAAAAAAACAATATATAATTGTTTAAAAAAAAAAAAATAATTTAAACTTTAATAAACAACTACCATCCGCTCAATATGAGCAATAGTAAAATTTTTTAGCTTAATTATTTAATCAGTTATCGCTGTTTTCAATTTAAGACCAATAAAAAAACAATAAGTCCCTTAATTTTTGACCAATTTTTTAATTAAAAGATATTTATTTATCCAGTAACAACAAATTGTTTATGTTCAGAAAAGAAAATGTGAAAAATATTGGAAATGGAAAGGATTTGATGGATCAACAGTATTATAGTTTTAAATAAATGACACAATAGTTTTAGTTTAAACTGTGCGACGCACTATATTGAATATAATTTTTTTTGTTATTAATTGAATACATGCGTGGTGTCCAAAACTACCACTACAATCATTATAGCAAAAAGTACAAAAGGCAAAGCGGTTTCTTCACTCCTCATATCGTTTAATTTGACTCGCTTATCAATTTTATTAACGTAATCGTAATCGAATCGCCACTTTATGTCTATATTCTCAAATCAATC
This sequence comes from Anagrus nilaparvatae, assembly GCA_022575985.1. Lineage (NCBI taxonomy): Eukaryota > Metazoa > Arthropoda > Insecta > Hymenoptera > Mymaridae > Anagrus > Anagrus nilaparvatae. Next base: position 24,434,741 of record JAKSXM010000247.1, on the reverse strand, counting down.
TTAGCAAACTTATTTTTAAACGGAGAGTAGGTATTTACAATAACACAGCTGCACAAAAAAAAAAAGTTCTGATCCTGTGACTAGACCTACCTACAGGTAAGTTTTTCGATGTCTTAAAACCGAATCTGAAGTCAGAATTTAGCCTACACCCTCAGATTTTGCCCCAGCTACCCCCAGCTACCCCCAGCTACCCCCAGCCACCCTCTAAACTGCCCCAAAAAGCAAATATTTTACTATGTCCAAAAGTTAAAAATTTAAAGTACCTTATTTACGTATTTTGATGTTCTAAAAACGAATTTCAAGTCAGGATTTACCTATCATCTTTATTTTTTGCCCCAGCTACCCCAATCACCCTCTAAACTGCCCCAGTGAATATTTTACTTTGTGCAAAAGTTAAAAATAAAAGTACTTTTGTTACGTATTTTGATGTCCTCAAATCGAATCTGAAGTCAGAATTTAGCCTACACGCATATAAAAAATTAGTAAATATAACCAAAATAACGATTTTGTTTAGTAAGTTCATTGTGGTTAAAAGTCACTTTAAATTTTTAGTAAAATTTACTAAAAAAATTTGTTTATAAAACTAAAACCTCAATTTTTTTAGTAAAATTTACTAATTTTTTGGTTACACACCAAACCTAAAAGAGTTTTTTGTTACGCAGAAAAGATTTAATAATGTTTATTTAATTATTTAGAGAGGAATTATTTTGAGGTTAATTCTTTTAAAAAAATTTATTTTTGTTTTTATTCTGTTCAAAAAGAATTAAAACAAAAGTAAATCTTTTTAAAAGAATTAACCTCAAAATAATTCCTCTCTAAAGAATTAAATAAACATTAAATCTTTTCTGCGTAACAAAAAACTCTTTTAGGTTTGGTGTGTATATTTATATTTACCAATATTCATTAACTTGTGTTTACTAAATTCTTTGAGGTTAATTTTACTATTCTTTTTTTTGCGTGTACACCCTCAGATTTTGCCCCAGCTACCCCCAGCCACCCTCTAAACCGCCCCAAAAAGCAAATATTTTACTATGTCCAAAAGTTAAAAATAAAAGTTCCTTATTTACGTATTATATAAAAGAATAAAATCACTCAATAAAATAATTTCACCAAATTTCCAAAACTTTTTATGAAAGCTTATTTCATTTTATGAATATTATTTTTCTAATTCTTTTGAAATTGTTCAGGCAATTTATTTTTGAAAAGTATAGTGAAACCAAAGTAATTCTGAAAATAATACAAGTAGAGAAAAAACTAAAAAACTAGCAAAAAGTACAAAAGGCAAAGCGCTTTCTTCACTTCTCAGATCGTTTAATTCGACTCGCTTATCAATTTTATTAACGTTATCGTAATCGAATCGCCACTTTATGTCCATATTCTCAAATTAATATTAGCAAACTTATTTTTAAGTGGAGAGTATTTACAATAATTAAACAAAATAATTTATATAAAAAATAAAAAACATTAATGACATTAAATGTATAAAATTCTAATACACAAAAAGATTACAATTTCATTATTTTACATATCTGGGGCAAAAAAATCCTATTTTCTACCCTAGAGAGACAGCTCTTTTCCTAATATATGTAAAATAGGGGTTCGTCTTTTCCATGCTCTCTGCACTCGCAAAGTCAAAACCAATATTTTGTCCCTTGTTTAAAAATAGCTATTAAACACAAAAATCCAGTATCTTCAGAAAACTAAAACTAAAATTGCATAATAAAATAATTTCATCAAACTTCAAAAACCATTTTTTTACAAGGCTGAACTTTAATTTTACGAATCTTTATTTTCCTGTGACTTTTCCAAATTTTTTTCAGTTTCTTTATCCAATCTATCTTAGACAAGTAGTAAAACCAAAGCAATTCTAAAAATAATGCAAGCAGGGAAAAAATTATTCCCACAACCATTACAGCAAAAAGAACAATAGGCAAAGCGCTCTTTCCATCATCATCAAAATCATTATTCTTGATTCGCTTGTCAATTTTATTAGCGCGTTCGTAATCAGATCGCCACTTTAAATCCAGTCCGACTTCAGATATTCTTAAATGAATTTTAGCAAACTTACTTTTAAATGGAGAATTGATTGGAAAGTTAAAAACTTCTATCATGTGGTAAAGAACTAAATCACTTGCTTTATATTTTATTCCATCAAAATGATGTTTCTTCCAATTGAAAAATAGTTCAGTATTTTTCTCAAGAATAATGAAAATATTATTGACATCAACAACTTTTTCAAAATTATAGTCTAGTTTAGCTATCTCCGCAATCCTTAAGGCTTTTCCTGTTATAAGTTGTTTTAAACCATATAACAATTCGGAACTCTCTGTAAATAAAACGTTAATATTTTTTTCCAGTATATCTTCGAATGTTTCAACCACAGCTACTTCTTTAGTTTCGTATTGTATGCTCGTTAAATCGGAAACAATTTCGGAAAGAACAAAAAAGGAGGCTATAAATAGAGTAAAAAACATCACTTTGGATTTTAAGTCACGACGAAAATTTATATCAACTCCAAATCCTAATAAGAAACTGTACAGCTTAAAAACTGACCATTCTTTGATAGAAAATTTCAAAAAGTAAAAAGACAAAAGAAAAAAAATTATTACCCCACTAAAGAAAAGTGAAAATTTTAACAAATCCTTCATGAAGCTTACATTCTCTTCGTTAATTATCGGAACCAGAAATATAAATTTTTCTGTTTTTACCATACATTGGTAAATTATATTATTTTGATTAAAATTTAATACCATACTAAGATAAGTATCTATTTTATATTTTTTTATCAAATTTGCAACAAAGTCATCAGTAGGTGCAGGAATAAATTGGACAGTTACATTAAGCGACTCAATTAAATATTCCCAAGATTTTAACATCTGTATCAATGAATAAATATCCTGAAGGTTAGAATAATTTAGAGTATAATTCCTATAGTAATCTGGCCAAGCGTCTTTTTGCACTCCAGTTCTCATGACATATCCAACCATTTTATCGAATTTATTTGGAAAATATTTAATTATTGCATTGGTTTCATATTTTGTTACCGCAGTTGTATCGTGAAAAAAATTATGATTAATAACTCTTAAACTTTTTCGAGGTGCGCATTCTAAAATAACAAAATTAATGAAATTACATTTATTTGCCATTGAAAAAATCTTTTGAATTAAATCAGGTGAGTTTTGATAACGGTTCAGTATTAGAGCAATTTTAGTTTCCGTCAAGTAAAATAAAGAATGTAATATTAAGTTTAATGCAATATCTAATTTCCTTATAAATTCATTCTTTTTGTCTTCAGATAAGACAATTATATGCAGGGGGGCACTAATATTTTTATGATACTCAACAACGCCTGGTTTCCATTTTATGAATGGCACAGGTTGATTAAGATTAACTGTTGCAGTTGGAACTTGGCTGAGTAGATTCTCGTAAATCAGTTGATAGCTGCAGTGGTTTATCGTGTTGGTTCCATTCTTGAAATCATAATATAAGGTCACTCGTTCTGGATTGAGTTCTCTTAGGATCTGGCTTGTTAAGATTTTAATGGGACTTGATTGAATAACTTCCAAAAGTTGTAAAATGCAAGTTAAACGTATTATCCTCATTATTTGAACGATCTGCACAAAAAAGAGAAAAATATTTCAAAAAACTTATACCATGTATGTGAATTTTTAGATTTCGTTGTTTATCATAAATTTACTACTAAAAATGTTCTAAATGAACCAAAATAGTATTTATTTTTATCTATGTTTTAGAGGTCTGAGCTCTCGTTTTAAGACAAAATAACTTGCTAATTTTCAATAATTCATTACTAATTTTCATGTTATAATTTTTTTTTTGTGATTAAGTTTTTATATAAAAAAATTGTACGAAATATTTTCATCAAATCGTACTTATTTTCATAAATTATTATAGATTTTGAAAACTCTGCTTATAAGGAATTGAAACGTTAATAAATTAAACAACATTTATTACTCGAAAAAACCTTATCAGGATTTTTCATTTTTTTCTAATTTTGTAAAAATTAATATTCATGAATTAAACAAATCTATTTTAAATATTTTATTTACAAGGGGAGTCTACTCAAAATAAATAAAATACATTATTATAAAATTTAATTTGTCTAGAGCCTAAAAAGCTGCTAAATAAAAACATCAGTTGTTTTATTTGTTGTAAGTTGTTTACATTATTTACATTGTTTGTAAGCGATTTTATTATTGGATAATGAAATGTCGATATTAAATTTATTATCCTGATAGTAAATACATGGACAAAACTTTTTACAGTGCAATTTTAAAAAAACAAAGGACTAAAAAGTATAATTGATCAGTTGATCTCACTAGAAGCCCTCTGTCTAATATAATAAAGAGTCTTCTGACTCCACTATGTAGCTTACACATTAAATTATTAATATTTTTAGGATATATCTCGAAGTAGGTTGCCACCTTGCAGTTGTATCAAAACACGTCTGGTTGGAGCAGATTTTTTTACAAAAATTAAAAAAAAAAAAAAATCAATTTTCAAATTATTGAACAATTAAAAATTTTTGATAAAAATAATAAACAATATGGAGCTAAAAAATTACGCACTAGACTTCTGTATTCCAAAATATTTTAATTATGTCTTTTACTAGCCAAATTTAAAATTATTCTATTTTGGAAACGGCTCATTTTGGAAAAGATTCTTACTTTAAGTAAGATTTCTAATTTAAAATATTTAAAAAAAGTCTATTTACGATCACTAACTTCCCAGAGAAGTCTTAGAAATGACCCGTAAAATAGACACAATTTAAAAGTTTTAATTTTTGCAGCAATATAAATTGGTAATTTTAGGCTTAAAATAGTCAATACATTGAATAAATGAGTGATAAAAAATTGAGCTTCACAGAGATCGAAAAATTGGAGAAATGTAAAGTAAAAATTTTCAAATGATACTTGCCTGTTGTAGACGAAAATTTTACAAATATTTAGATATTGAAAAATGAGACTTTTCTTTTCCACCAAGTATATTCACAGTACTCAAGCATTTGCTAGTACTTAATAAATCACTGAAAAACTTTCAAGCACATCTGAAGAAAACTAGTAACTAATACATTTTTTATTTAAAAAAAATATACGTGTCCTAATGAAAGTGAGTAAGAATCATCGTTGCTTTGACCACGAACTTCAGCAACACAAATTAAACGATGAATATTTATTGTAAAAAAAGAAAATTATTCTTTGACTCATGAAAACACGGAATAGTAAAAAAAAATGTAGAAAAAAAATATTTATAATTAACAATTGACCTTATGCCATTTTTCATTTAGCTGTAAAAAACAATAATTTGAAATAAAAAGGGCACGTGTATCAATGACTTTTATAGTTATTCATTTTATACTTTAAAAATAAAAATAATTTTTATAGTTAAAAGTTAATTTCATTTATTTGTAAAAATTAACAATTTTAAATAAAAAATAAAAAGAGCAATGCAGCAATACAATTTTAGCAGAAAATCGAAAATTGGTCATTTCGGGCCTAAAATGGACATTTACTTTATTAACTATAGCGATGAGAGAATTGGTGATAAAAAACTTGCGATTTACGGTGAATGAAAGGTAGAACTTATACAAAAAAAATGAGACCAATTGGTAGTATTTTGATAAAATTGCAATATGACAGCGTTATTTGGAAAGTTGCCTAAAAACCCTATCTTATATCATTGTTATAGAATTGATCCCTGCGTTTCTCGGCCCAGAAGGCACGTTGGAATAAACAGAGGGAATTTTGGATGTTTTTTCAACATATTAAAGTCATCCATAACTATAGATTGTAAGTCCCGACCCAAATGTTCCGAATATATATGATGTTCACTATTTAACCCAAAAATGTTTGCCAAAAAAGGAGTGTTTTGTGTGTTTTAAGTGTGTTTAAGGCATTTTCGGTCTCTGGGGTCCTCATTTTTGAGCTAAGCAACACCGAAAACATATCACGAAGTATAAAAAACGTATTTTTAAAAAATTTTCGTTGTGAATGTGTGTTTTTACAGAAAAAATAAGAAAATTTTTGTCTCATTTTTCTTCCTTTTTTTATAAGAGCCCAAAAGATAAAAATGGTTGCCAAAATTCGAGGGCTGTACCTTATAAGCTAAAAATTAAAATAAAAGCTTGGAATTATCTTACAATTTTGCTATGCATTCAATTCTTCTCTAAATGATAAAAAAAATTGAAGTTAATACTACTTAAATTTCAAAGAGATTTTTATCTATATTTGTTCAAGCATGTAGTTGGAAAATCCCTGCTTCCCAGAAAATTTTGAATTATTATGAAAATTGTTTTTAAAAAAAAGGAAAATTAGGTGGAAGAAAGAAAGAGAGAGAGAGAGAGAGAGAGAAGGTGAGAGAAAATTTATCAATATTAACCAGGTATTTAAGAGGGGATCGGAGTTTGGCGTAACTGACGCGTCACAAGTACAGTTTTTTGTATTAATAAAAAAATTGGATAATTATTTTTAAAAAAACGCTTCGTACCGAGCTGTAACATACGATTACCTAAAATTTGAGGCAAAAAAAAAATTTACTTAATAAAAAACTGAAGGCTCAACATGGGTTAGCAATTATAACCCATGTTGAGCTTTCAGTTTTTTATAAAATAAATTTTTTTTTTTATGTGGTTATGTGGGTGTAAGGCTTGTGGGTTAGTTTTTTCATTACAGACCATTTGATTATGTTATTTTAGTGTCAGGCTTGTCAAGTAATTTTTTTATTAAAGACTGCTTTCTTAGATTATGTTAGTTTGAGGCTTGTTAGGTGCATTTATAGCAGGCACTTCTTTTAGGGGTTGTTTCTGCTAATTTAAGGGTGAAATATTAATTATACACAAAAAATTCCCCCACATTCTTGATTAGCTACCCAAAAAACCCGTATGGACTTAACTTGGTCGCTCAAAGTGCAAAAATAGCAAAAACACCTCTTTTAGGGATAATTTTTACTCTTTTGAAATATTAATTATTCATAAAGAATTATCTCAAATTCTTGATCAGCGACCCAAAAAACCCTCTTGGACCAATTCTTGGCTAAATCTTGAAACTCAGTTTGCTAATGTATAAAAAAAACCCTTTTGGGGGTAGTTTTTGCAAATTTAAGGGTGTTCCGAAAATATCTCTCGAAAAAGACCCCGATTTTCGTGATCAGCGACCCAAAAAAATTTATAAACGGTTTGTGTAACTACACAACCAACGAGCATGGAACATGTTCACTTATAACGTTGATAATAAAGTATCTATTGTGTTCATAATATTAGGTACTTCTGCACCAAAGGTATTTAGGGACTTCTGCACCAAAGGTTCCTAGGTACTTCTGCACCAAAGGTCCCTAAATTGAAAATATTCTAAGTCCATTTCACCCCCCCCCCCTAAAAACGTCACTTTTTCACCCCCCCCCCCCTAAAAGCGTCAATTTTTCACCCCCACCCCCCCTAAGAGCGTCACTTTTTCACTCCTCCCCCCTAAAAACGTCAATAGTTGACCCCCCCCCCCCTAAAAACGTCACTTTTGACCCCCCCCCCCCCTAAAAATGTCAATTTTTGACCCCCCCCCCCTAAAACGTCAATTTTTGACCCCTCCCCCCTGTCCGAGCCAACCTTTTTCAAATACCCCATCCAATGAACATGTTCCATGTTAAAACATATAGTAGAGCAAATCTCATGTTGGACAGTGAAAATACACCCTAAACCGCGATTTGACTGGATTACTTATTCTGACCATTAGACCAAAAAAAAAAGATATCATTTTCATGCTTACTTAGAAAAAAACATACTTAAATAGCAGTAAAAATTTTTAAATAGCCTGAAATTGCCTATTGTGGGCACCTGGATCATTGTTACTAACAACAGCTTTCATATTCGTGTTCAGCGGCCCAAAAAAATAAGTTTCACTTGTGAATATAGAAAAAACCTCAAAAGTTAATCTAAAGTTGCCTATTGCGGGCAACTGAACCATATTCGGTAAAAACCGATATCAAGTTTGTGTTTAGTGACCCAAAAAACATAAATACCCGTTGTAAAATTCCATCTATAAAGGATAATTTATTTATGAATTTTTATAAAAGTTTTTGTACCAGTCCTTCTACTTTACCCTATACTTCTTTGGCGCGCGCGGTTTATAATACGCATTGTTTATTTTAATTGTGTATTGATTGATATTGTTCTAATTAAAAAAATTTTTGTTTACAAATAATCTTGAAGACTTTCTCGATTTTTCCCTCGCTTCAAGTTTTTTCCTACTCAAAATTCCTTCGATACTTTTTTGATTTGAAGTTAAAGTTTTGCTTATAGTGAAAATCGTCTTGAAAAAAGTTTGCTTAATTAATATTTGAGCCCCAAAACTTTATTAAATTAATTTTTTTTACGCCTATGCTTTAAAGTAATGTTTGAAAAAAATTATAGTAATAAAATTTTTTAAATAAGTTAAAAACTGTTTGAGATTAGTCGAAATAGAGAGAGAAATTTTTTTGAATTGGGCGGTTTTCAAAATTGGAAAACTAATTAGTAATTTGCTGATAACAATCATGGAAAATTTTTTTTTTAATTTTTAACTTTGCTATCATGACCAGAATATTTTTTTGCATCGATATCCAAAAAAAAAATAATTAAAATTCGAGAACTTTTATTTTTTTAATTTTAATTGATTTTAACTCATTAAAAAAATTATATGCTGTTCTTGGATCCGGTGCTTCATTTGTAGAAAAGAATCGCAGAAATTCAAATATACTCTATTTAAATTCTATGAATTCAACATTGTTTAGAAAGACATTAGGATTTAAAAAAATACAAAAATTTATAACTTATTTATAAAAAAAAAAAAAAAAAAAATAATTTTTAAATAGTCGATACAGGTATTCCAGAAGCCGTATATGTTAGATTTATGCACTTTTTTCTAAGTTTTGTGCAAGGCGTTTTTCGATACGTTGCGTTGATTTAAAATATCTTTAAAATGATAGGTATATGTTTACGAGGTCTCTGAATAAGAATAGTTAGGTCCTGACCCCGAAAACTTTCTCCTAATGCCATTTATGGGCATCTATCGGCTGCTTTTTTGTGTTTTTTAGGAGCAGTTAATTTTGAGAAACGAGTTTTTGTGACCCTTCGGTCAAATTTTTGAATTCGTTTATGAATTTTCCGGCTCTAAAAAATGAAGTCCCTCGTAGTATTCGATATTTTGTAGCCTGCAAATTAGCTGCGATATTCCCAATAAATAATAATTAATGGGTCTGGTTTAAAAATCAGGTTAATTTTCTTCCCTCAATAAAATAACGAAAGGTTTTTTCAACTCGTAATATCCAACAAATATAATTCATAAAATTTACACCTATGTTCAAAAAACGACAAATATTAATTTCAATAAATTAAAACAATTAAATTTAGGTACATCATAAGACATAAAATATTTAGCGTATAAAATTTATATGTTCTTGTTAAACTATTATGAATCATAGCCAATGCAGAATGAGAGAAAATTTAATAAAATATTAAAATAAAAATCAGAATGCAAGAGCTTTCGTATCTAATCGTTTACTGGTAACTCGAGAGTTCCCTTTGGAACGAAATATCGCTCTATCTTTTTTTTTCTTTTTTTTTTTGCTTTGAATGAAAGGGCAAATTTAGTTTAAAACGGTTTCAAATTTTATCTATATGTAATAATAATCATGACTAGAGTTTCATATTAGTTGTAGAGATTTTATTAAAAACTACTTGCAAATAAAAAATTTTTTTAAAATAATTATTTTTGTTCAAATTAATAATTAATGTGTCTCACGGTTTTAGGTCCGTATATTTTAGGGTGACATCAGAGGGGTGCATAACTATTTAATTAAATTTTATTATTTATTTTATAGATATGTGAGTATTTAGAAGTTACTGTTAATGGTCATGCATTTTCTTATATAATGAGTGCGGTGTAAAAAAAATTTTTAAAATACAAAAAATTTTATTGAAAGGGGCCCGCGACTAAAATTATGTGTTTATAATTTGATCGGCAACTATTGTATTTTTTTCTTGGAAAAGTTTCTATTTTTGTTAAATAACACGTGTGTTCAATTTTATCTAAAAAGATTCGTTATTGAATTAGTACGAAGTAAAACAATATCAACTCCCATAAGAACGCGTGTTAACCTTAAAAATTTTCAGTTGCTTATTTCTTTCTTAATTAATCGGGAACCTGGGTATTGTTGATATCAATAGATTTGTTTTTTAATTATCTTCATCTCCAGGAAATTTTAGTTCATATTATTCGTTTTTTATAAACTGCGTGAGCCACCTTAATTAAAAAAAACTTGCATATTATTTTTATAAAAATTACATTAAAAAAATTAATAAATGTAAGGAAAATTGATAATGCAAAAGAGTCTAGAGGTTTTATTTGATTTATGCATTAGAGAATAACTATTACATCTAGTGCTTCACGCGTGACGAGAGAGATGAGATTTGCCCTGATCTCGTCTCGGTCTCGAAAAATCTCATTTTTTGAAAGTCTCGTCTCGTCTCGTGTCGCCTTGGTATCGATTTTCTCTCGTCTCGAAAAAGTCTCGAAATCTCGCCTTACAAAAATAAAAAATGGAAATAATGAAAATACAGTAATGAAAAACAAAAACAAAAAACAAAAACCTTACAATAATGAAAAACCATGAGTTGATTATGGCAAAAAAGGGATTTCACTGTCAATACAACTGCATTTGCAATCAAATCTTATTTTTCCTTTGCTTTAATAACGAGATATAAACGCACTATTAAACTAATTAATATTTTTTTTCAATTTTTCATAGTTTTCTCAATTTTAGAATTAATTCGATAAAAATAAGGCTAAAATTTTTTTATTTTTTGTTAAAATTTTGTAATCCAAATTACAATCAAAATTTGATTGAAAACTATGTGAACTGGAAATTATTTTAAATAATAAAATTCAAATTATATTTCAATTTTTTGTGTATGTAAATAAAATTGCTAAAAAAAATTGGTTCCTCATATATAGAGGAACCATTGCGATCGATCAAAATTTGTTTTCTGATTTTTTGAGACCTCAGGAAGCTAAAAAAACGGTTTTTAAAAAAAGTCTGTATGTGTGTGTTAAAACGATAATTAAAGTTAAAACGATAATTCTAGATATTAGTACTTTCATAGAAATAAATTAAGTACTACGTCTAAAAAGAAAAAAATTATGGTATTTTTTTAATTATTTTATGTAAAAAATTTTGAAAAAAAAAATTTCGAAAAATTACGTATCAGATGGAGAAATCCTTTACAAACAATAATTCTAGATATTCATACTTTCATAGGAAAAAATTAAGTATTACGTCCTAAAATAAAAAAAATTTTGGCATTTTTTGTATTTTTTTGCAAAAAAAATTTTGAGAAAAAAATTTTGAAAAATTTTTGTGAAAGGTAAAATTGACTTTCATCTCTTCTCTTTCAAATTCTCTTTCATCAGACGTAAAAACTCAAAAAATTTTGAAAAAATTAAGTACCTATCAGGTCCAAAAAATTACTATAAACGATATTTCTAAAAATAGTACTTCCACAGAAATAAATTAAGTACTGTACTGCGTCCATAAAGAAAAAAAAAATTGGTATTTTTAGTATTTTTTGTTGAAAAAAATTTTGAGAAAAAAATTTTCAAAAAATAAATTATAAGTATCTAATGGTTGTTTATAATTGACCTGTACTGGGCAAAAGATGATAACAACAATAGTAATAATAAATTATAAGATTCGACATATCGAGTAAAAACGATACTTCTAGATATCAGTACTTTCATGGAAAAAAATGAGGTATTACATCCAAATTAAAAAAAAAAAAAAGTATATCGAGACTTTTTGGTAAAAACAATTTTGAAAACAAAATTAGATCTTAATACCATAATAAAAGTAAAAATAATATTTTATTGACCAGAATTGGAGCTGAACTTATTGGTTCCTCATAGACCATAGTGATCGGTCAAAACTTTTTTTCTGATTTTTTGGCATATAAGCACGTTTTGAGACCTCAGGAAGCTAAAAAACCGGTTTTTAAAAAAAGTCTGTATGTATGTGTGTGTATATGTATGTATGTATGTACGTATGTCTGTAACCGGAGATATTTCATTACCAGTAAGACCTAATTTTGTTTTCAAAATTTTTTTTACCAAAAAGTCTCGATATATTTTTTTTTTTTTTAATTTAGATGAATACGTCATTTTTTTCTATGGAAGTACTGATATCTAGAAGTATCGTTTTTACTCGATATCTCGAATCTTATACTTTATTTTTTGAAAATTTTTTTCTCAAAATTTTTTTTACCAAAAAATACAAAAAATACCAATTTCTTTTTTCTTTATGGACCCAGTACTTAATTTATTTCTGTGAAAGTACTAGTCTTAGAAATATCGTTTATAGTAATTTTTTGGACCTGATACGTAATTTTTTCAAAATTTTTTTCTCAAAATTTTTGACACCACAAAATACAAAAAACGCCAAAATTTTTTTTATTTTAGGACGTAATACTTAATTTTTTACTATGAAATTACGAATATCTAGAATTATCGTTTGTCAAGGATTTTTCCATCTGATACGTAATTTTTCGAAATTTTTTTTTTCAAAACTTTTTACATAAAAAAATTAAAAAAACACTATAATTTTTTTTCTTTTTGGACGTAGTACCTCATTTTTTTCCATGAAAGTACTGATATCTAGAAGCATATCGTTTTTACTCGTTATCTCCAATCTGATACCTAATTTTTCAAAATTTTTTTAAAAAATTTTTTACATAAAAAAATTAGAAAAAAATAATAATTTTTTTTATTTAGGAGTTCGTACTTAACTTCTTTCTATGAAAGTATGAATATCTAGAATTATCGTTTGTAAAGGATTTCTCTATCTGATACGCAATTTTTCGAATTTTTTTTTTTCATAATTTTTTACATAAAATAATTAAAAAAATACCATAATTTTTTTTCTTTTTAGACGTAGTACTAATATCTAGAATTATCGTTTTTACTGGTTATCTCCAATCCGATACCTAATTTTTCAAAAATTTTTTTAAAAAATTTTTTACATAAAAAAATTAGAAATAAACAATAATTTTTTTTTTTAGGACTTAGTACTTAATTTCTTTCTATGAAAGTATGAATATCTAGAATTATCTTTTGTAAAGGATTTTTCTATCTGATACGTAATTTTTCGAAATTTAAAAAAAAAAACCATAAATTTTTTTTTCAACTTGGGCGTAGTACTTAATTTATTTCTATAAAAGTACTAATATCTAGAATTAACGTTTTTTAATCATTTTTATTCCTCAATTTAAAAAGCAAAAATTTTTTCTTTATTCCTATAGCTGGTGTAATTATGTCTTCAAGATATAACTACACCAGCTACACCAATTACTGTCTAGCAGACATAATTATCATAAAAGAAGATTATTTACTATAGTGTAGAAAAATCTTCTTTTTTTTATGTAAAAAACCTAATTTTTTCCATGAGATGTTAAACAGTATCAGAGAAAAGATCATTTTTAGTTTTTCTTATGACAATATACCTTGTTAGGTAAAATAGACCATTAAGAACATTTTGTTATTGCTAATGAGGAACCATAGTGCCAATTACTCAATTACTTGGCAGTGTTTTTAAAAAGTTTTATCTTAAAATTGCTACCAAAAAATACAAAAAACATAAACTTAAAATATATTATAAAAAATAAAACACAACAATTATTTTTTAAAAAACTTATGATTTATTTTATTCTTTATGTATATATTTTATTCTTTATGTATGATTAGATTATTAATAACAATATTTTTGAAAAAACATAAAATTTTTCTTTACTTTCGTTCGTATATCTAATTTTTTTTTCTTAAACATTGTTTTTAATTTATTTTTTGGATCTGATGCTTTATATTTTGTAAATTTTATTCTTCAAAATTTTCGACAACAAAAAATATGAGAAACATTTTATTTTTTATTTTTTATTTTTATGAGTTTAAAAAATTTTTTTTGTATCAGGGAAAGGTTTTCTCAACTTATTAATTAAATTTAATATATTTGGCACTATTATTCTTAGGTTAAAATATATGTAATTTTAAAACAAATTATATAATTAATTAATGTTTATTGTTATAGGTAAAATTTTGATTTTTGATTTTTTGACATACAAGCACGTTTTGAGACCTCAGGAAGCTAAAAAACCGGTTTTAAAAAAAAGTATGTAATTTTTTTAGGACGTAGTACTTAATTTCTTTCTATGAAAGTACGAATATCTAGAATAATCGTTTGTAAAAGATTTCTCCATCTGAAACGTAATTTTTCGAAATTTTTTTTTAAAAATTTTTTACGTAAAAAAATTAAAGAAACACCATAATTTTTTTTTTTGGACGTAGTACCTAATTTTTTTCTATCAAAGTATTAATATCCAGAACTCGTTTTTACTTGATATCTTGAATCTGATAATTAATTTTTTTTTAAATCTTATCTTAAAATTTTTGTCACCAAAAAATATAAAAAACACCAATTTTTTTTTTATTTTTGGACATAGTACCCGGTCGAGAATGTTTCACGCAGTTTAGTCTTACCGTTTTTTTTAACATGTCAAATCAACCGTAGATTAAACGTACGTTCAAAATTCGTGAAACATTCTCGCCCGGGTACCTAATTTTTTTCTCCGAAAGTATGAATTTTAGAAACATCGTTTTTACTCGATTTCTTGGATCTGATACTTAATTTTTTGGAAATTTTTTCTCTTAAAATGTTTGCCTCCAAAAGATGCAAAAAACAACAACTTTTTTATTCTTGATGGACATAGTACCTAATTTTTTTATATGGAAAAATTAGTTTTAGAAATACCGTTTTAACACCAATATATTTTCCACAATTTATTCCTTAATTTAAAAATAGTAAAAATTGTTTCATTTTTGTTAAAGCGTAATAGTCTAATTATTTTTTTTAGATATAATTGAGCCAGCTACACCAAAAACTGTCTATATAGCAGACATAATTATCATAAAAGAAGATTCTGTAGTAGTGTAGAAAAAAACCTTCTTTTTTTATGCAAAAAACCTAATTTTTTCTATGAGATGTTAAACTAACAGTATCAAGGAAAAGATAATTTTCAGTTTTTCTTATGTCATTATACTTTGTTAGGTAAAATAGAACATTAAGAACATTTTGTTATTGCTAATGAGGAACCATAGTGCCAATTACTTGGCAGCGTTTTTTTCTTTACTTTAGCTGAAACTGTACATCATTTAAATTTTTTTTCTAATAGTATCCTGTTTTATTTAAAAGTTGTAATTTTAAATATTTTTATGCAATGAGAGCATTTAAATTTTTTTATTGACTTTAGAAGAAACTATATGCTATTCTAAATTTTTTTCGATTAGTGTCCTGTTTTATATAAAAGTTGTAATTTCAAATATTTTTATGCAATGACAGCATTTAAATTTTGGTTCCTCAAAGAGGAACCATTGTGTTAGGTCAAAAATTGATTTTCTATTTTTTGGCATATAAGCACGTTTTGGGACCCCAGGAAGCTAAAAAACCTGTTTTTAAAAAAAGTCTGTATGGTTGTGTGTGTGTGTGTGTGTGTGTGTGTACGTATGTATGTAATCGGTGATATTTCACAAATATTATGGAATTAAGACCTAATTTTTTTTTCAAAAATTTTTTCACCAAAAAAGCTCGAGGTACTTTTTTTTTTTTTGATTTGGATGTAATACCTCATTTATTTCCATGAAAGTACTTATATTTGAAAGTATGGTTTTTACATGATATCTCGAATCGGATACTTAATTTTCTGAAAATTTTTTTTCTAAAATTTTTTTCACAAAAAAATACAAAAAATACTAATTTTATTTTTCTTTTTGGACGTAGTACCTAATTTATTTCCATGGAAGTACTAGTTTTAAGAAACTTGTTTATTGTTATTTTTTGGATCTGATACTTAATTTTTTCAAAATTTTTTTTGTCAAAATTAAAAAAATAGAAAAATAAAAAAAAATGCAATATTTTTTTTTTTTTGGGTGTAATACCTCATTTAATTCTATGAAAGTACTAATATCTGAAAATATTATAACTAGTGATATTTCAAAACCATTATCGAATCAAGACCTAATTTTTTTTTCAAACATTTTTTTATCAAAAAATCTCAAACCCCCCCCCCCTTTTTTTTTAATTTGGATGTAATACCTCATTTATTTCCATGAAAGTACTTATATTTGAAAGTATAGTTTTCAAATGATATCTCGAATCGGATACTTAATTTTCTGAAAATTTTTTTTCTAAAATTTTTTTCACAAAAAAATACAAAAAATACCAATTTTTTTTTTCTTTTTGGACTTAGTACCTAATTCATTTTCATGGAAGTACTAGTTTTAAGAACCTTGTTAATTGTAATTTTTTGGATCTGTTACTTAATTTTTTCAAATTTTTTTTTGTCAAAATTAAAAAAAAAGAAAAATAAAAAAAACTGCAATATTTTTTTTTTTTTTGGTGTAATACCTCATTTAATTCTATGAAAGAACTAATATCTGAAAATATTGTAACTAGTGATATTTCAAAACCATTATCGAATTAAGACCTAATTTTTTTTCCAAACATTTTTTTATCAAAAAGTCTCAAACCCCCCCTTTTTTTTTTATTTTGGATGTAATACCTTATTTATTTCCATGAAAGTACTTATACTTGAAAGTATGGTTTTTACTTGATATCTCCAATCTGATACCTAATTTTTTGAAAATTTTTTTCTTAAAATTTTTTTCACAAAAAAATACAAAAAATACCAATTTTTTTTTTCTTTTTGGACTTAGTACCTAATTTATTTTCATGGAAGTACTAGTTTTAAGAACCTCGTTTACAGTAATTTTTTGGAATTGATACTTAATTTTTTCAAAATTTTTATTCTCTAAATTAAAAAAAAAGAAAAATAAAAAAAATTGCAATATTTATTTTTTTTTTTTTGGTGTAATACCTCATTTAATTCTATGAAAGTACTAGTATCTGAAAATATTGTAACTAGTGATATTTCAAAACCATTATCGAATTAAGACCTAATTTTTTTTCCAAAAATTTGTTTATTAAAAAAATCTCAAAATACTTTTTTTTTTTTAATTTGGATGTAATACCTCATTTATTTCCATGAAAGTACTTATACTTGAAAGTATGGTTTTTACTCGATATCTTGAATCTGATAATTAATTTTTTGAAAATTTTTTTCTCCAAAATCTTCGTTACAAAAAAATACATAAAACATCAAATTTATTTTTCGTATTGGACATATCTAATTTATTTTAATGAGAGTACAAATTTTATAAATTTTGTTTATAGTAATTTTTTGTATCCGATCACAATTTTTTTTTTTATTTTGATATAAATTATAACACACAAGAAAGAATGATGGAAATCTTGCCTCTTTTTGACTTCCTCGGATTATTTTGTTCGTTGCTATGTTTATTTATGTATGCAGCTTAATGAAATTATAAACAATAATAAACAGCCTAAAAATATTAAATGGTTATGTTTGCATTTTAAAATTAAGATTTAAATGTTATATTGGCATTTTTTAAAGAATCAAACAATTTATAGAATTAAATAATTTATTATTTTGTGATTAATAGAAATAATATAAATAATGTTAAAATCTTGAAGCAATTAATGTGGTTATTTTTTTATTACAAAATATTAGTATTATTATTATTATCATTGCTGCGGAAGATTGGTCAAATGCAAGAAGTACACTGAGAAAATAAATTATAAGAAATTATTATAAATTCTGGTAAAAACTCCTATCTTTTTATAATAATTGAGCGAATATTTGTAATTTTCGCATCTTTACCAACCATTTCTTTGACAAAACAAAAAAATCATGTTACCCAATATTTTAATTATTAAGGGATAAATTATATATTCTAATAAAATAAAAATTTTATAAAAAAAAATAAAATTAGCTTTTTTTATATTTGTCTCTTTTTGATTATGCAAAAATGATTTAAAATCCATTAACGCCTTGGAGGCTAGTTATGGTGGAGGATCTGAGGGTGGGAGTCACTGCTAGTACAGGATCCACGTTGACTGGACGTCCGCACTAAGCTAGACATCAATATGGCCACCCTGGAGGAGTCCGGGGTGGCCAGGTTAGCTAAGGAGGCCGGCGCGACCAATCAATGGACGCTAGAATTTTCACTTTAATAACAAAATGATCTTAATAATCTACTTTACCAGCTACTAAAAACGAAAAATGTATGTATAATTGCATGGTTGTAATCAATAATATTTGTTGTAAATTAAGATTACAGCCCATTGTTTGAGGAACCTCAGTGCCAGCTAGTTGGCAGGGTATTTTAAATTGTTGTTATGATGGCTATATCAGTTTGAAAAACATACGAATTTCCCCTCAAAATGAATTTTAGAGTTTTTAAATGAAATTTCAGACAAAAGTGGCTCGTATCTTTTTCAAATTGAATCTACATAATGAATTCAGCAGAGTATTGAGTTCAAGAACTTAGCATATTTTACTTGAAATGATAAAAGCTCAACGTTAGTTGATAAGAAAAGAAGGTTCTTTCATCCTATAATTTCTATTCTATACATCATTAAAATTGCAAAATATTGATAGCGATAATTAATAGATAACCAATTAAGATTCTTCCTCAATAATGTTATATATAATGCTAATTTTGTCTTAAACCTCCCCGCAAAACGCAAATGATCTATCAACATATACCACATAGCAAAAATTTAACTGTAACACTTTATTCTAGCAATAATAAATAAATAATAATAATAATAATTAATTTAATAATATTTCATATTACTAAAATACAATGTTACTTTTAAGAGAGAAGGGGTTTTACCTGTTTTAATATAGTGTGGTATACAAAAATACACACACATACGCCTGGCAGCATGCATTGGAAAAAGAATTAATAAATACATTTTTATAAGACAAATTATATTTAATTTAAATGATCATTATATATTTTAATTTAATAAATTTTAATTGTTCAAAATTATAAAAATATTTTACATAATTTACGGTGGCCACACTCATACTATCTTATCATGCATACATATAAATATTTATATACCGGTTTACATAAATTTATTAAGAGAAACTTCGCGACGATTAGAATTCCGCGTGGTTAACCATTTTATTTTAAATCGTACTCACAGCATCTCCTTTTCTTCTATCAAAAATATTGATACCAAACATGGTGTCCCGACGTATGGACCTTTCTGGATAGACTCCTGGTGATGGAATGGAATTTATTTTCTCATTTAATTTCATATCAATCATAAGGTCACACTACGCGGGTACATCTTAGCAAGAGCATATCTCATCTATAGTAACAAAAGGAGCGCACGCGAGATTACATAATTCGTCCGATTTCTACGAAATCCGAGGGACGAGAGAGAGAGAGAGTTATTTCTTTGAAACTCACGTGACCCCCACTTATCGATCAATAATGTCGATTTTAGCGCCGTAATTCACGCTTGAATTACATAATAAATAAGCGCGATTTTTAATTTCAAATTATTCAAAAGGTGTATAAAAACACCGCATTACATAACGAAGAATCTGAAGTGATTCAAGCAGTTTTGTAAGTAGTGTTTGAGATGTACAGGACTTGTTAAATTTCAATCCTTAGAGTGCTGTATTAACTTTTTTTGTTAGTTTAGATTTAGTTGTGATTTTCACAAGAGCGTACTGTGACAGGAACAGGGCCATCTTTACCAATAGGCGCTAAAAAGGAATTAGTCCAGAATCATTCATGCTAAAATTGATTATAAATAAAAAATTAAACAATTTTAAAAATGTCGAAATTGTTTTGAGAGTTTATTTAACAATTTTAGTAACAAATTGTAGTGGAGAAAGAGCTTTTTCCAAACTAAAATTGATCAAAGACAGACTGAGTACTTCAATGACTGAAGATACGTTAAATGAACGTACAGTCTTAAATTCTGAATTTGACATTGCTAGAGAATTAGATTTTTCTAATTTAATAGATCAGTTTGCAGAAATTAAATGTAGAAAAGTTCATTTAAATTGAGTATTATATTTTTATTTTATCAGTATTTTTACCAAATAATAATTTTAAGTCAAAATTTGTTATACTTAAATCAATAAAGAATATAAATTAAACACTTTAAAACTTCTTTTATTTTTTTTTTCTATTTTCGCTCGCCTTAAGTAGGCCTCCACCAGGTTTCCGCCTATGAGCCCTGTATCTCTTAAGACGGCCCTGGACAGGAACAATAAAAAATTAAGAAATTTTTATAGTTAAGAGCGTACTGTCCGAAACTAAATCAAGACTAAGGACTTCTTCAACAAATATGCAGCAGAATCATCATTCTCATTGATTAAGATAGTAGAGATATTTAGCTCATGAAAAATTGTGTTGACCCCTTCTTTAAAATGGTTAAATGGGTAAATGGTTAAATCTTTATATTTATTGAATGCTCTTATATTTTTTAATTCCTTAACAAGATTAGCTTTCTCCAAAAATATAAGTAAATTAGAATATAATTTATAAAAACTGTTTTTAAAATGATCAAATGACAATAATAGATAAAATTTTAATCTTTAATTTTTCCAGGATGTGATGAATTTGCAAATTATTTCAGTCAACAAGATATTAGTGATTTAATTTACGATTTAGAATATGATAAAGATGATATTGGAATTTCGAAAACCAAACACGGAAATGGAGCATATTTTAAATTTAATAACTTTGGCATTTCTATAAATGGTAATGTTTTTTTTGTGTCTTATTTTTTATTCAACTTAATATTATAATAAAATACTACAAAAAAAGAAAAACAAAGGATTTTTTACCTTTCATATAGGAAAAAATTTGAATTTTTGCATGTAATCACATTTTTAGAACCTTATAAGATACTAAAAAAACAATTTTTTAATACACGTATGATAAAGTGCTTCTGTGTACTTTTATATTGCACAATCACATGTATCACTTCTCGGCAAGTCCACCTATCACAGGAAAAAGATACTGGATTTAGATGTTATATTTAATCATTTTTTGTTACCATGAAATCCTATCCTATATATATATAAATCTTTAATTTTGTATGTTTGTTTGTTTGTTTGTTTGTTTGTTTGTTTGTTTGTTTGTCCGAAATGGATAAACTAGAAAACGATAAAAGGTAGAGACGCGGGGTTTACGGCAAAAGATGGCAAAAATTACGGGTCAAAACATAGGCTAGGTTTCGTTTCAATTGATAACGACAAAAATTTTTTATGTTGAAAAAATTGAATTTTCAAGAAAAAAATTTTTATCAAATTTTTAAAAAAAACCAAAAAAACAAAAAACCGAGGAAAAATTTTACTATCAAAAAGAATTTCATTTGATTCGGGTATATTTTTTACGTATCCACCTAAATTTTCAAGGCGATCGGTTCGATCTGTCAAAAGATACAATAATTTTTCGAAAATTATAAAAGTTTAGGACTAATATTATATATATTTCTAATTTTTATCAGTCACTGATGTAGTAATTGAATATAGTAACTAAAAGAAACTTGAACAGCTTTTATCATCAAGCAGAACCCTAGAATGGATAGTCAAGGGACACAACGACTGCTTGTGGATCCTATGGAAGGGTAGCAAAGCTTTGTATTGCTGATCACTAATTATTAGTCTGGGTTCGTATGCCCGTAATTTTTATGATCCAGTAAATTTTAGATAATACTTAGGGTAAAAAAAGGTTATTTTACAAAATATTGAGTAACATAAAACAACATATTTTTGGAAAAATAAAGTCGCAGGGGTCCAGGGGGTTGCAGCCCCAGGAAATTTTAGATATTACTTTGGGTAAAAAAAGGTTATTTTACAAAATATTGAGTAACATAAAACAACATATTTTTGGAAAAATAAAGTCGGGGTCCAGGGGGGCGCAGCCCCCATGGTAGCTGCCGGGGCGAGCGAAGCGAGCCGGAGGCAGCTAGTCCTATATATATATAAATCTTTAATTTTGTATGTTTGTCCGAAATGGATAAACTAGAAAACGATAAAAGATTGAGACACGGGGTTTACGGCAAAAGATGGCAAAAATTACGGGTCAAAACATAGGCTAGGTTTTGTTTGTCCGAAATGGATAAACTAGAAAACGATAAAAGATTGAGACACGGGGTTTACGGCAAAAGATGGCAAAAATTACGGGTCAAAACATAGGCTAGGTTTTGTTTCGATTGAAACGACAAAAATTTTTTATGTTGAAAAAACTGAATTTTCAAGAAAAAAATTTTTATAAAATTTTGAAAAAAAAACCAAAAAAACTGAAAACCGAGGAAAAATTTTACTATCAAAAAGAATTTTATTCGATTCAGGCATATTTTTTACGTATCCACCTAAATTTTCAAGCTAATCCGCTTGATCTGTCAAAAGTTACAATCATTTTTCAAAAATTATAAAATTTTAGGACTAATCCTATCCTATCCTATCCTATCCTATATATATGGGCACGTCCAGGGAAGCACGACCAGCCGAAAAATAAAAAATGAAAAAAAATTTTTTTTTGTGTCACTTTTTACCTGAGATTTGTGAAACCGCTCCTATTTTAGACTTCCTGATGCATTATTTTGATATACGGCTGCTCCAAAGTTGGATTTTTTCATTTTTTTGATTTCAGCTTCCTAGTTCAACCTAAAATAACTCTGAACCATTTAACTTTTTATATATACATATGATTGGGAAAAAGTTTTATTTTTACCTGGACTACCAAAAAAAAAAAAAAAATTTTCATTTTGACACTTTTCACTTTTTTTCCTCCTCGACGGTAGCTTTCAAACATCAAGAAAATTTGTTTCGCCATGATTTTTTTCAACTTTTTTTTTCTGAAAATTCACTTCAAAGGGTCTAATTAACATCCTGAAAGTCCTGAGATGTGATAGGCAATGATCGGTCCACAATCTTAAATTTTGGTTCTTCCGTTTTCCTAAAAATCCATAAAAATGATAAATATTAAAGCGTAAAATTATTAAAATACTAAATTTAACCTTACCAAATGATTTCTTCTGTTAAATCTTCACTATCAGGACCACATAAACATGTTGTAACATATCAATAGGATCATCTAACATTTCTGATGCTAAAACACCCAAAATCAACCTCGCATCAGCATCCAAAAATAGAAAAAAACTGAAAAAAAATGATTCAGGTTAAAAATAACTACAAAATTAATTATAAACTATTAAAAAACACTGAAAAATACTTAAATTAACTTACCAAAGATGTTTATAAGCAAATTAGAACTTTAGAACTCCATGTTGACAAAATCTGGAACCTGGAAAAAAGTTAAACAAAGAGATTAATTCTTAAATTTTTAAAAAAAGTTTCATAAAAAAATTTTATACTTATCTGATCTCTATTTTCCTGGTGCAACTTCATCTTCTTGATATAAATTAGTACCTGAAAAAAATAATTAACAATAATTAACAACAATATGTGTACATTCTACCAGTTTTTTATAAAATTGAAATTGAAATTATAGCAGAAGACAAAATATTGCAATCAAAGTCTCCTCCTCATGCGGGAATTAAAAGAAACCAAAAAGAAACTACTTTATCATTTGTTGGTTTCATATTTTTTTTATGCATTCCTGCATGAGGAGATTGCAATATTTTGTCTTCTGCTATACAATTTCAATTTTATAAACAACTGGTATAATGTACACATATTGTTGTTAATTATTGTTAATTATTTTTTTCAGGTACTAATTTATATCAAGAAGATGAAGTTGCACCAGGAAAATAGAGATCAGATAAGTATAAAATTTTTTTATGAAACTTTTTTTAAAAATTTAAGAATTAATCTCTTTGTTTAACTTTTTTTCCAGGTTCCAGATTTTGTCAGCATGGAGTTCTAAAGTTCTAATTTGCTTATAAACATCTTTGGTAAGTTAATTTAAGTATTTTTCAGTGTTTTTTAATAGTTTATAATTATTTTTGTAGTTATTTTTAACCTGAATCATTTTTTTTTCAGTTTTTTTCTATTTTTGAATGCTGATGCGAGGCTGATCTTGGGTGTTTTAGCATCAGAAATGTTAGATGATCCTATTGATATGTTACAACATGTTTATGTGGTCCTGATAGTGAAGATTTAACAGAAGAAATCATTTGGTAAGGTTAAATTTAGTATTTTAATAATTTTACGCTTTAATATTTATCATTTTTATGGATTTTTAGGAAAACGGAAGAACCAAAATTTAAGATTGTGGACCGATCATTGCCTATCACATCTCAGGACTTTCAGGATGTTAATTAGACCCTTTGAAGTGAATTTTCAGAAAAAAAAAGTTGAAAAAAATCATGGCGAAACAAATTTTCTTGATGTTTGAAAGCTACCGTCGAGGAGGAAAAAAAGTGAAAAGTGTCAAAATGGAAATTTTTTTTTTTTTTTGGTAGTCCAGGTAAAAATAAAACTTTTTCCCAATCATATGTATATATAAAAAGTTAAATGGTTCAGAGTTATTTTAGGTTGAACTAGGCAGCTGAAATCAAAAAAATGAAAAAATCCAACTTTGGAGCAGCCGTATATCAAAATAATGCATTAGGAAGTCTAAAATAGGAGCGGTTTCACAAATCTCAGGTAAAAAGTGACACAAAAAAAAATTTTTTTTCATTTTTTATTTTTCGGCTGGTCGTGCTTCCCTGGACGTGCCTATATATAAATCTTTAATTTTGTATGTTGGTCCGAAATGGGTAAACTTGAACGCGATATAAGTTAGAGACGCGGGGTTTACGGCAAAAGACGGCAAAAATTACGGGTCAAAACATAGGCTAGGTTTCTTTTCGATTGATAACGACAAAAATTTTTTATGTTGAAAAAACTGAATTTTCAAGAAAAAAATTTTTAGCAAATTTAAAAAAAAAACCAAAAAAAACAAAAAACTGAGGAAAAATTTTACTGTCAAAAAGAATTTCATTCGATTCGGGTATATTTTTTACGTATCCACCTAAATTTTCAAGGCGATCGGTTCGATGTGTCAAAAGATACAATAATTTTTCGAAAATTATAAAAGTTTAGGACTAATCCTATCCTATATCCTATCCTATCCTATCCTATATCCTATATCCTATCTTTAATTTTGTATGTTTGTCCGAAATGGATAAACTAGAAAACGATAAAAGATTGAGACACGGGGTTTACGGCAAAAGATGGCAAAAATTACGGGTCAAAACATAGGCTAGGTTTTGTTTCGATTGATAACGACAAAAATTTTTTATGTTGAAAAAACTGAATTTTCAAGAAAAAAATTTTTATAAAATTTTGAAAAAAAAAACCAAAAAAACTGAAAACCGAAGAAAAATTTTACTATCAAAAAGAATTTTATTCGATTCAGGCTTATTTTTTACGTATCCACCTAAATTTTCAAGCTAATCGGCTTGATCTGTCAAAAGTTACAATCATTTTTCAAAAATTATAAAATTTTAGGACTAATCTTATCTTTCTTACTACTATATATATTTGAAAATTTATTTGTGTGCCTGTGTGTCTGTGTGTGTGTATTATCATCAGGGTCAAACCAGTGAACGAAATTATATAAAACCGGTGTCAAATTAAAGAAAAAATGTCCGCGAGTGACATAGGCCATAGTTTTGCGATTCAGCTATCGTACTTTTGGAGATATTCAATTTTTAGTGTTTTTGAACTTGATAAAATTTTAAAAAATTTTTAACAAAAATTAAAATATCTTGAGACAATCGAAAAATTTTACTGTCACACTTTAAAGTATTCGATTCAGCACTAATTCTTACGTATTCTCCTAAATTTTTATTCAAAACGGAGGTATCTTAATTTTATAAAATATTTTTGAAGCTGGTTGAAAATTTTTTTTAATTTTTTAATTTTTTATAGTATTGTTAATCATCTATTTGTGGATCTGTGTGTGTATATCATCAGGGTCTAATCAATGAAAAGTCAAAATGAAGTGTCAAAATATAGAAAAAAAGTCTACGTATGACATAAGACAAAGTTTTGCAACTCAGCTACCGTACTTTTGGAGATATTCAATTTTTACTATTTTTGGAAAAAATAAAATTTTTTGAAATTTTGAGTAAAAAGTGAAATATCTTCTAAATATGATAAAATTTTACTGTCACAATTGGTATTACTTGATTTGGCACTAATTTATACGTACTCAGTTATATTTTTGTTCAAAACGGAGGTATCTTTAAAAATTAGCAACATTTTTTATATATATCTTAATACTATATCTTACTACTATATATATTTGAAACTTTGTCTGTCGAGATTGGGCATAGCCTCTCCAATATATTTTTAAATATGGTTCTGTAATCCATAATTATAAATTTATTGGAGACTTTGCTGGAGATAGAACTAGGCTTCTCTGAAAACTCTGAATGTGTTTGCATAATTATAGGTAAATTTGCAGTGAAAAATGATTTTTTCAAGTAACAGAAACAGAAGTAAATGCGATACAGGGGGGGCGGAGCCCCCCCCCCTCTAACTTTTGCTATACTATACACGGTCTTTGTGAAACAGAAGTAGTGAAACCACGCCCACTAAAAAAGCGCCATAAACACTAGCATAGAAATTTTTGAATTATTTTGGCGCTCTTCTACTTTCACTACTTCTGTTTCACACAGACCGTGTATATATTTGAAAATTTATTTGTCTGCCTGTCTGTCTGTACCCTAATGACTCAAGAACTGCCGAACCACTTGACATGAAACCAGTGTCATAATAAAGAATAAAAGTATTCCGGTAACATTTTGTGACTCAGCTTTCTTACTTTTGGAGATATTCAATTTTTACAATTTTTAGGATATATAAAATTTTTTGAAAATTTGCTTGAAAAGTGAAATACCTAAAAAATATGATTAAATTTTACTGTCACAATTCGTATAACTTGATTTGGCACTAATTTATACGTACTCAGTTAAATTTAATTTTAATTTTTTTATTTTCTCTATTATAACTAGAGAATCAATCAGAACCTATAATTTTTCATTAATGTTTCACCTACGCTGCTCTGAATAGTTTGAATGTGTTTGCATAATTATAAATTTGCAATGAAAAATGATTTTTTGAAACAACACAAACAGAAGTAAATGTGACACAGAGGGGGGCTCCGCCCCCCCCTCCAACTTTTGCTAGTATATATATAGAAGGTACTTAAAAAGGGAATTCACTACATTTGGAACACAAAATTACGCCATATGGTTATGGATCGATTTATCATGTTCAAAAAACATATTATAATCTGTGTTTATGCTAATAGATTTCTGGATCAATATTTTTAAAGTTTTTTTTGTAATTTTCAATATAAAGCTGCAACCTTGCAAGTTAACCCCTAAAAACTCTTTTGGTTGGTCTCATTTTTTTATGTAAGTATCAACTTTAAGGCGCGACTCTGATTTTTTAAGTAAAAAAAAATGCACTTTTAAATTTGTAATAACTTTTTTATTTAAATATTTATTTAAAAAAATTTTTTTTTTTAATGAATGTATAAGTCTTAATATACATATTTTTTTTATTAATTGATCCATAAGCATTTAGTATAATTTGGTTTTTCCAAATGTAATGAACTTTTTTATCAAAAGTTCAAGTTAATGGGGCTGAAAATTTTCCGATTTAAAACGGCGGAGAGTAAAACTGGGTGGGGAGCATTTAGGGAACATTCAGACGAGAAAAAATATTTAACGTCCACCTTCGATATTTACTCACTATCATCCTATTCTTACTAATGTTTTTACTTGTTAAATAATAATTAAAAGTGGGAGTAAATATCAAAGGTGCGAGTTTATATTTTTCTCTGGTCTGACCGAGCGTGTGTCTGCTTCCCATACTTAAGCATTGTCACCTAATCAGCTTTAAAAGCCTTAATTAATATAAGGGTGGCCGTCAAAAATATCTTGTTTTTTCACATCACCGTGTATGTAATCAAAAGTGTGGATTAAGAATTTTTTCTCTACGGTATTCTCCCTTAGGATAATTTAAGTTTAATGACTTAAAATAATGATGATAGGGATGTTAATTAAAAATTATAATTTTTCTTTGATTTTGTGACAAAACAGTTATAATTTTTTATTTACAATTTCTAAAACTTAGGAAAAATTTTTTAGGTAAGAAACAAAATATAAATTTTGGTATTCTCGCGAATGCAGTTGTCCAGGGAAAAGCTGAGTTGACGGTAAAAAATGACCTTAAATTATATCATAAAACTTTTATTTATTTATATAAATATTACAACAGGCAGTTTTTGATAAAAATTTATTATCTAATTGCAAAGTAGAAAATTTAGAAATAAAAAATATTTGGTCGAATAACACCAATGATGATAGGTAACTATATACATTTAATTAATAACTAATAGTAATCTAAAATTTATTAAACATTTTTTCAACCAATTAACATTTCCATTATTATCCAATTTTTTTTTTATCTCGTTTTCCGAAATTTATTTCGACTAATTTGTATGCAACAAATTTTTGTTTACCATATATGTTAATGGTTAGTTGCGAATCCTGCTAAACTATGACTCAAGGTTATAATTTTTTAGTTCTAATAATGTGTGAAAATAAGCTTCGGGGCCAGGTAGACTTTGGCCTTTCTAGATGGGCGTGGCAAATCCAAGGAACCCTAGCTATGTTTAAGGAAACTCTAAAATCCACTATAAATTTCCAAAGAGAATTATGTTTTTATTCGTAGAGAAATGAGACAAGCAAGGTAGTACAAGTGCATGCCGTCAGCTATATCCTTTGTGATGAAACCAGTCTGCATGTCAGTTGCCCAGAATGCGATGGGTCGAAGGAGGCCGTTGAACATGGAGCGATAAATTTTAAATAATTGAAAATTTCCGAGATAAACAAATAAAAGCGTGAATCAAAATGAGAAGAATGGTCTAGATTATCCTGCACAAGATATGGATTGTAAAATCATAGATGAAAACCAACAAAACGATATAGTTTAGATGACTTTTGCCAGTACTTCAATTGGGAAAAACGTCATGAATCTAAATCGATTTCATGCGACCATCAAAAAGTATTATAATGAGATCTTGCTTTCAACAGATGGAGGAGAAGATTAAAAAGCAGACTAACAATTAATTTGTTAATCTAAGGCGGTATTAGGCTGTTCAAGAACAATCTAAACAAGTTGAAGATAATTAAGGGCATGTAAGCCCGAGAAGTTCTCACCATGGAAACCAAAATTAAACAGTACATTAGCGTAGAATCTAAAGCTGTTTAACATACAAATAAAAGGGCCCGAGAAAATTCGGAAGTGGAAAATGAGAGAGGAAAACTCCCTCAAAGAAGTCTGCAATTGGGAAGAGCCCAAAAAAATTGGCGCTAAAAAGTCAATTCTGCTGCATACGCGGCAAAACAACTCTCAGCTGCAATAGCAACCAAGCCGCCAACGTATCTTAGGCACACTATTTCACTGGCAAATATAACAAATGAAACAGTGGCAGCAGTGGAAGGAAATGGAGACAATACTTCGGAACCCACCTAGAACCTCTCGCAGACAATGATGACTTTCAAGAGTTCACTGGTCGGAGGAACAGAAGGAAGAAAAGGAAAAAGGCAGAGAGGGAAAAAGACGAGGAAAAAATAGAGAAGAAGAAAGCGAATGCATCAGGAAGGTGCAGGGGCTTTGCGTGGATTAGAAGTAAAACCATAACTTATGTGAGTTGCAACCGCCGACAGGACGTATACAGGACTACTATACGAAATTGGCAGACATAGATGACTTTGCGAGAGAGGTGGGTAGCAACATAATTGTTGCAGTTGATTTTAACGCCAAAGCTGTTGACTCGGACATAATTCAATAGTGTAGTGGACTTTGCAGTATCCAAATATTTGATGCGGGTAATGAAGAGCTACCTAAGAGACCAAGTACTCTTGTACGAGATTCTCCAAGGAAAAAGGAGCAGGAAAGTGACAGCTGGCGCAGCTCAAGGTTCGGTACTGGGACCTGACCTATAGAACATTTTTTATGATGGTATCCTGAGGCTGGAGCTAGCGGATAGCTGCTTTATGATAGGCTATGCGGATGATATTGCCCTGATGATCATAGCAAGGAACGTGCAACAGGAACGTGCATGAGCTGCATAGTAAATACAAGCATATAGATGGAAAAGCTTGGATTAAGTTTAGCAGCTTCTAAGACAGAGATCGTGATATTTACGAGGAAGTAAATCGATACCGTCATCACAATACGAATCGACGAGGATACCGTCAACGAGACGAAAAGATTCGTTAAATATCTGGAGATAATTCTGGACACGCAGCTAAACTACTGGGAGCACATCTCTCAAAGAGACAAGAAAGTAGGTACCAAGACACTAGCCCTGAGCAGGCCTATGTCAAACATGAACGATCCAAAGTCCAGTAAGAGGAAGTTACTAATGTCCGTAACTCACTCCATCCTATTGAATGGAGCAGAAATTTGGAAGGAGGCGCTAGACAAGGACATCGATGCAAAAGGCATGATAAGAGTGCAGAGACAAGGTGCTCTGAGGGTTTCTTGCGCATACAGGATTGTCTTGGAAGCAGCAGTTCTTGTTATTGTCATAATTATCCCAATTGAGCTCCTTGCCAGAGAACGGAATCTCATACATGACAGGAGGAACGAGGGAGACCTTGATCATATTGAAGCGGATGTTAAGGGAGTTACAATGCTGGAGTGACAGAGGCTCTGGAAGGACCACGCTGACAGCGCATAGGCTAAGCGTCTCATAAAAGAGGTCGAACCTTGGATCAAGAGAGAACACGGGGAAGTAAACTTTTTCCTGACCCAGTTCTTAAATGATCATGGGCTTTTCCAGCCTTATCTCTTCAGAATGATGAAGCTTGTAAGCTCTGAATGTGTGTTCTGTCCCAAGGAACAAGACAATGCGTGTCACATGTTTTTTAACTGTGACCACTGGACGACTAAAAGGATGACGTTGGAGGTAGAAATGGGTGTTGAAATGGTTGTTGGAAAAATGCTCCAAAACGAGGAATCATGGAGCGCTGTGGCAAAGTACGTGGAAGAAATTCTACGAATTAAAAAGCTATAGACGACACACAGTGTGGCAAAATGGACAAAAATCGCTCTTGGACTGAGTTTTTGAGCTTTCGACTTGAAACCTGTTTTGAACGACTTTAAAATAAGCCTGCTTTCGTGTCTCACTGCGAATTTTTCATATTTCTTTATTTAGAATTAGCCTATTTACTAAAAATGAATTTTATGCGAGATTCTAAAATATGCAAAAATTATGATTTAATATTTTTTGACTTAAAAATGTTTTTTAATTTTTATGTATATAATGCAGGATTAACACAAAAAATTTTCCCGTTTGTTTTAGAGTGCAAAAAATGTAGGAAGTGAAAATTTCGATAAATGAATAGATTGAAGTCGTGTAAATAGGCTAATTAAAAATAAAAAAATATGAAAAATCCGCAGTGAGACACGAAAGCAGGCTTATTTTAAAGTCGTTCAAAACAGGTTTTAAGTCGATAGCTCAAAAACTCAGTCCAAGAGCGATTTTTCTCCATTTTGCCACACTGTGCGACACCCTAACTAAGAGCCGTGTGTAGGAGCGGTCAAGAAAGACGGCTCTTGCACGCGGTACAAATGAAGGGACAATGGAGGATGTACAAGGATATTTATTTATTTATTTATTTATTTATATACTTTTTATTTATATATATACACACCAAACCTAAAAGAATATTTTGTTACCCAGAGAAGAATGAATGTTTATTTAATTCTTTAGAGAGGAATTATTTTGAGGTTAATTCGTTAAAAAAAATTTATTTTCAATTTAATTCTTTTCAAACAATATTAAATCTAAAACTAAAAAATTTTAGAAAAATAAATTTTTTAAAAATAAATTTAAAACTAAAAATTTTAGATAAAGCAAAAACATGTATAGAATTGAAATTATGCAGTGAAATTGATCCCGTTAGTGAAAAACATTTGAAAGACGGTAAATTTTTTCATACAAAATATTTTTAAAAAATTTTCAAATGAAATTATAATTTTTTTAAAATGTTTTTAGATATAAAGAAAAATGGGCAGAAATGCATTGCAAGTAAAATTTGTACTGTTATGGATTTTTTAGGTGTCGCATAAAGAAGTTTATACTACTAGCTAAAAGATCTCGCTACGCTCCGTAGAATATAACAATATTTCTGGAGAATTTATTATTATGTTATATGGCAATACTTTATTAAAATATAAAAGTACATATATTAAATAAAAATACTTGATTTCTGACCTAATAATTTTTTATTTATGCAATGAATTACCCACGTTTTGAAAACTTTCAGATTTTTTCACATTATGTATTTTGAATTTTTAAATACATGGGTAGTTTTTATTTTCTGTTAGATGAAACAACTTTTAATTACATATAAAAATATTATTGTATTTAACAATTTAACTTATAGTCTAATTTTTTATCAAAATTAATAAATTTTTTTTATTGTTTTAAGGGTTAAAAAATATGTAAGGGAATATAAATAATATAAATGTTCAATTCTAATATAAAGTTGGTTTATAGGCAAGAGAAAGTAAGATTGTAGTACTTTCATACATAAATTATAATTTTCTGGTTTGTTAAACATCTGACTTTTAAAATGTCCCTATTTTAATAAAAAATTTGTATTGGAATTGTTGTTAAATATAATTTAAAGTGTATTCATATACTAAATATACATAAATATACAGAATATACCCCTAAACAAATTCAATATTATTCAAAATTGTTTTAATATTTAAATTAATGTTAAAATCTGTTAAATTGAAT
Source organism: Anagrus nilaparvatae (assembly GCA_022575985.1). Taxonomy (NCBI): domain Eukaryota; kingdom Metazoa; phylum Arthropoda; class Insecta; order Hymenoptera; family Mymaridae; genus Anagrus; species Anagrus nilaparvatae. The sequence goes on along the minus strand of JAKSXM010000247.1, from coordinate 24,401,973 downwards.
TTTCTAATTCTGGATCCACCACTTTGTCAATAAGTAGACTTTATGACACAAAACTAAATGATTATGATTAATAAAATAAATTACGACTAGATGATACAGACTCTTTAATGAACTATAACATATCACAATAAACTTTAAATTGAAATTTTTGAAGTGTGAATTGAAATACGAAACTCTTAGTTACCTTATTCACAATTTGATCCCTCCCCCTTCAAAAGGTAACATTATTACACTATTTTCTTTTAAAGATGTATGTCAGTGACGTTAAAAGTCAAGTTATTTTAGATAGCCACGCGCTTGATTCTTCAGTAATATTACTATATTCTAGTGACTTTACTTCCCCTACAATTTCCGCTTAGTATTATTTACAACCAGGCGTTTTTCTTTGTTTATCAATCTGGAATGAGCAGTCGTTTTTTATTTTCATTTTTGTGATTTATTATTTATTTTTTTGTTACCTAGGTATTTTAAATACTGGTATCGGAGACCGTCATTTTAATATTTTATTGGATTCATTAAATATACCAGAATTTTAACCGAACACCTACAAAAGACACGAACAAGAATTTGGTCCAATTTGGCACAAGAAAGCCATGTTAAAGCAGCTGAGTTTTGAGAAAGAAAATTGAAAATAAAAAACTATAAACATTTTTTTAATTCTTTAGCAGATAAAAACCATCAGTATGCCGCGGGTCAGTAAAGTAATGCAAATGAAAGTCTAAATTTTAGTATTGCGGGTAAAGTTCCTAAATCTAGAGTTTATAGCTTATCTCCTTCGGGAGATATTCCTGTTAGTTATGCAATATTGAATAAAAATGAAGGGAGTTTAAAAGATACATAAGAATATAGGCGTTCTTCACAATATTAATGGGATCAAACACACTTCAAAATTGAAAAGAATAGCTGATAATAGGTATTCAAAATCTTTGGAGCCTAAAACAAAACGTAGGCGTTTAAAATTAAAAAAATGCAAGAAGCCAATTTAAACGTAAACTGGAATAAGCAGAAGGAGTAACATACCAATCAAATTCTCAACTGCTTACAAAAGTGTGAAGTTAGGTTAAAAATTGATTCCAACTCTCAACCAATAGTAGTTTTCTTTGATCTTGAAACTAGTGGCTTCTATCGAACTGATGAAATATTGCAAATAGCTGAAAAGTATGAAAATAAAAAATTTAATGAATATATAAAACCCATAAAAGCAATTGGACAAGATGCTTCAGCTATTAATAGCTTAACTTTTGAAAAAGGAAATTTTTTATATAAAAATGATAAGGTTGAATCTAATTATTTGTGAGGCGCAAAATGCTATATGCTAATTTTTTTTAACATTAAATTAATTACTCATTGTTTCGTTGATATACTTCAAATAATTAGTCAAAAAAGAAATATAAGAGGAAAAAATAAAAATACTTTGGAAACTTTAACCAAAAATTATAAAATTTCTAATGAAAATGCACACAATACAATCCAAGATGTCGTTATTTTAGAAGAAATATTAATAGAAATTCAAATGATACATTGATAAAGTTATCTAAAATATGGGACCAGAGGAGGGCGTGCACGGAATTTTGGGCACGGAAAACTAACAGCCGTATATACGGCCAAGCAGTATAATGATCCGTGCACAGTCTGTCAATACTTTGTTTTTATAAGTATACGGAATCGTTGGTAGTATGTTAAAGTTTGAATGCATACTGCCCACGGACCTGTCAGCAGTATGAAAATGCCCAAATCTCATATGAATACGGGACCATATGCGTATATGATTTGGGTGTTTTCATACTGCCCACGGATCCGTTAGCATTATGAAAATACCCTAGTGCTATACCCATACGGGTCCATTGGTAATATGAAAATACCTACACGGAGAAAAAAAAGCGCTGCCTGGAAGATCGCTACTGCGCCCTCGTTTCCATAAAAACTCAGCGTTCTCTGACAGCGCGGCCCGATACGGCAGTAGGATCGGAAATTAACAAGCACACGGCGAGGAGGGGAAATATCTGCGTGGTGCCTCTACCAGAGCTTGACCAGCGCTCTCGGAGAGCGCGGGTCGATCTTGCAGGCAGCTCGCGAATGCAAACTTTCAGTTTGTTCTGCAACCACGCTTGCTAACGTATCAGCTGCGCTGTCAGGTGGCGCTCTTTTTTCTCCGTGTAGGTCTCATACGTATACTGACCCGTGGGCATTATAAAAATACTCTTACCTATACACAACGGGTCCATGGACATTATGAAATTACCCAGGTCCTACATGCATATGGGCCCGTATGAAAAAAATATGGGACCGTATATTCTAATGCCGTACAAATAGATGGTTTTGTATTGGTTTTTGTTGTACGGTTTAAAATGATCCATTAATACGGCATATCTTATACGGTTCCCGTATTGGATTTTGCTGTACAGATTTTCATACGGCAAAAGTCAATACGGAAGTCGTATAAAATAGTCCATTAATACGACATATTCCGTACGGCCCCCGTATTGATTTTTCCCGTATGGATTTTCATACGGCTGAAGTATATACGGGATCCGTTTGAAATTTGCCGTATTAATTGGCGAATTTATTCTGCTACCGTATGCATATATACTACTGTAACCGTTTACCGTATGCCGTATATACGGATAACAGCGTGTCACAGTATCCCAGCTCTGCATGGGACGATTATCTTCAAAATACAAAAAGCAAAAATAAACCTCAAAATAAAAAACAATAAAAAAGGTACCAAAGGAACTAAAATCCTTAAATCTAACGGGTTTCGTTGTATTTTCACTGGTGAACACGAGATTCGAAAAAACGAGATTTGAACACAAAAATCGGGGTTATTTCGTAAAGAAATGGAGGCTTCACCCTTAAATTTGCAAAAACTATCCCCTAAAAGGGTTTTTTTTTTACATATTCGCACTTAGAGCACTCAAATTTGTACCATACGGGTTTTTTTCGTTGCTGATCAAAAATTTTGACTCCTTTTTCATAAATATTCAATATTTCATCCTTAAAATAGCTAAAACTACCCTTAAAATGGGTGTTTTTGCAATTTTCGCAATTTGAGCATCCCGATTAGGTCCATTCAGGTTTCTGGGTCGAGGATCAATAAAAATTTGTTATTTTTTTATGAAAAATTAATACTTAACCCGGGGGGTATTTTACGGGATTTGAGGATTTGTGGATTTGCCAATCCCACTAGGATTTGATGGGATTTGATGGGATTTGATGGGATTTGATGGGATTTGAATGGGATTTGAATGGATTTGAATGGATTTTAATGGTTTTTAATTCATTTGAATGCATTTGGGATTTGCAAATCCACTCAAATCCAAGGAAAAACCTTAAAATTGTAAATACGCATTATATTATAGTAAGCGTCCAACGCAATGTTTTTTACACTCCATAAATGAAGATTACATTCTTTGTATGTGTTTTATGTTTTTGATCATGAGTCCGGGCATTGCAAAGCCCCAAAGTTGTGTTGTCCGACCATAATGGTCAAAAAACTGACCATGCTAGGGCTTTTGTGCGATAATTAATCTGAGCATGAATATAAAATAACAGTTCAAAATACCATTGTTGATATTTTTTTAGTAGCTGATTACGAAAATTAGAGTTACAAAATCCTCAGGTTATGTGGAATACCCATAATGGGCAGAAGCTGCCCATTTTAGGGCCTTTTTGCGAAAATCTAAGTAAAATCTTTAAATAACCTTCTATTAACCTTTCTAAATACTGACTTGTATACTTTTTGACTGCTGATTACGAAAATCAGGGTCCCGTAATCCTAAGGTTGAATTGTATGCCCATAATGGGCAAAAGCTGCCTATTTTAGAACTTTCATAATAAACTAATTATAAAAAAATTTGAATAAACGCTCAAAGTACGGTCTTACATGTTTTTTGGGTCGCTAATTTCGAAAATCGGGGTACTGAAATCCTATCGCTGTGTAATATGCTCATAATGGGCAAAAGTTCCCCCTTTTTAGGGCTTTTGCGCGATAGTCTAAGTGTAAACTTTGAATAATCGTTCAAAACGGTTTAAATTACCAACATATGTTTTTTGGGTTGCTTATGTGGGTGTCGAAGTCCTAAGTTTGTTATCTGCTCATACTGGGATAAAACCTACCCATGTTAGGGCTAGGACTTATTCGCGACAATCTAAATACAAACCTTAAATGACTCTTAAAACTTACATTATATATGTGTTTTGGGTTGCTGATTACAAAAATCAGGATCTTAAAATTCTACAGTACTGTTATCTGCCTTAACCCCTTTACGTGCAGTCCCGAGTAAAGTCGGGGCAATAACATGGAATTATTATACTTAAGGTACGTAGGGGGGGTTAAGAGGGCAATAACCAATCCCTCGAGGGGTACATAGCAGTGGACAGCGCAAGAGTTCCGCGCCAGTTCAGTGGCAGTTTTATAAAAACTGTAATGCGCGAGTTCATTAAAGTTTTAGACAGTTCCGCGGCAGTTCGGCCAGAGTTTTAAGCGACGCGCGGAAAAGTGGGGGACGCGCCGTTTTTAGGGTTTATAGGGTATGCGGTGCTAGTTTTGGACTTGGATTATTATTATTATTATTATTATTATTATTTATTAAATAATTAATTTTATTTATTTAAATAATTTATTTATTTATTTTAACTAATTTTATTTGTCAAAAATAGGAGCTCGAATAGGAGCAAACGTAGATTTCTCGATATACTTATAGAATTATAAATTTTTATTTTGCAAAAACATTTTTAATTAATTAACAATTATTCTACAACCCACGTCATAAACTAATTTGTAAATTAATTAAAAAAAAAAATTAAAAAATAGGTTCTTTCTTTTTAAAACAGGTTTTAAGATTCATGTTTTATTTAGGGTACTTTTTTGATCCAATTAATAAGTATTTATTTATTTATTTATTTAATGGAAGTTAATGCAGGCATTACCGATGCACGATTACAATATTATACAATTTTAAATAAAAATGTGAAGCCGTAAAATTTGAAAATTTATAATAATAATAAATGCTTAAGTATAATCAAATTAAATATTATAACTTAATACATCTGAGAGCTAAATTATTAGATTTTTTTAACCATTATGTTTTGAAAATCAAATCCTTGGGATCAAAAATTTGTGCACACATGAAGCAAATTTTATAATCTAATTTTTTTAGGCCTGTAAAATATTAATTATTTATCGTTGTTTTAGTCTCTAATTGACCTGTATCTACTTAATAAAGTTCTGGTTTATTTAAACAACAGTAATATTTATAAATATAATTCTTTTAATTTTTTATCAATGATAAAGGATTCCGAGGTACTCGGTGTTTCTGCTGAAAAAATCTCCGAAAAAATTAACTAAATAATCAAGGGTCTATCATCAAAAAAAGACACGTCAAGCCTTACAGTAGCGTAACCTAAGGAAGTAGGTTATAATAAAATAACGACACGTCAAGCCTTACAGTAGCGTAACTTAAGGAAGTAGGCTATAATAAGAAACGACACGTCAAGCCTTAAAGTAGCGTAACCTAAGGGAGTATAGTCTATATTAAAAAAACAACACGTCAAGCCTTACACTAGCGTAACCTAAGGAAGTAGGCTATAATAAAAAACGACACTTCAAGCCTTACAGTGGCGTGACGTAAGGAAGTAGGCTATAATAATATAACGACACGTCAAGCCTTACAGTAACGTAACCTAAGGAAGTAGGCTATAATAAGAAACGACACGTCAAGCCTTACAGTAGCGTAACCTAAGGAAGTAGGCTATAATAAAAAACACACGTCAAGCCTTACACCAACACAACGTAAATTTTGGAGACAAAACTTTTCAAATAATTAAGTATCAGGTCAGTTTTTTTCTCGGTTTTTTTCGAGTTTTTTTTATGACAAAAACGTTAAAAATAATAAAAAATTTTTCAAATCATTAATTATCAGATCCAATAAATCTATTAAAACCGAGTTTTATAAAATTATTACTTTCATTGAAAAGTATTTGGTATTACGTCCAAAAATAATAAAAATTTAGGGGTTTTTTTTTTTAATTTTTGAAAGCATTAGATTGAGACAAAAATTTCGCACACACACGCAAGAGTTACACCAACATAACCTCATGCAATGGTATAGTCAGGGTGGCCACGGAACTGAAGTTTTAAAATTCCCTGACTTTCCAGACCATTTTTCTTAAATTTTCCAGTACTTTTTTAGTGTTTCAACCAAATTTTACAAACCAATTTCCCTGAATTTCCAGAGTTTCCTACAAACAAATTTTAGTAAATTTCAGACATTTTCTTTTTCAAAATTTAATATTAAATTTAAATACCCAACTATATCTGCACTCTAGTTATTAAATTTACTATATTTTCTGTATTATATATTTTTATTATTAAATTGATTTAAAAAGGAAGGGACAAAAGTATTTTTGAAAATAAATAAAAATGATCATTTTTTAATATTATACGTCTAAACATCATTTTCTATCTGCTAGCTAGTGTTTAAAAAAATTTTAAAGCATGTTAAAAAATTAGAAAACTGAAAAGTAAAAATTCCCATGTTATTTAAATGGGAAACTTTAAGTGCTCGGTGGTACGAGTAAAATCCTTGAAGATGGGGGGTTTTATGACCAAAATATCCAAATGTGGGGAGAGCAAAAAAATCTTGAAAACAAAAAATTAAAACACGCTCTACTGAACACGAATACGACATTTGTTTTTACCTAAATTGTTCTTATTCCCTACAATAGAAGATGAATGCGTAGCAATTACCTAAAGATATTTAATGTGGGCAACTGGTGCATTTTAAGTAAAAACAAACATCATATTCGTGTTTAGTGACCCAAAAAATATAAGTAACCGATAATAATTCAAATAAACCCGAAATTACAACTAGAGCTGAAAGATTGATTTATTTTTTTATTTCATCAGACTTACACTTCACTCAAAGGTTATTTTTTATCAGAGAAAATTATATTTAAGGTGGCTTCCGGTTTTAGGTCCATAGATTTTAGGGTGTGATCAGAGGGGGGTATAACTAATTAATTAAATTATATTAATTATTTTATGGATATGCGAATATTTAGAAGTTATTATTAATAATAATGCATTTTCTTATATAATGAGTGTGGTATAAACAAAATTTTTTATTTACAAGACATTTTATTGAAAGGAGCCCACGACTAAAATTATGTGTTTATAATTTGATCGGCAACTATTGTATTTTTTTCTTGGAAAAGTTTCTACTTTTGTTAAATAACACGTGTGTACAATTTTATCTAAAAAGATTCGTTATTGAATGAGTACAAAGTAAAACAATATCAACTCCCATAAGAACGCGTGTTTAACCTTAAAAATTTTGAGTTGCTTATTTCTTTCTTAATTAACCAGGAACCTGGGTATTGTTTGGGATCAATGGATTTGTTTTTTAATTATTTTCATCTCCATTAAATTTTAGTGTAGGTTTTTTATTATAGTCTTTTTCTTTAGGTTATGTTAGTGTAAGGCTTGACGTGTCGTTATTTTATTATAGCCTATTTCCTTAGGTTACGTTACTGTAAGGCTTGACGTGTCGTTTTTTATTATAGCCTACTTCCTTAGGTTACGCTACTGTAAGGCTTGACGTGTCGTTATTTTATTATAGCCTACTTCCTTAGGTTACGCTACTGTAAGGCTTAACGTGTCGTTATTTTATTATAGCCTACTTCCTTAGGTTACGCTACTGTAAGGCTTGACGTGTCGTTTCTTATTATAGCCTATTTCCTTAGGCTACGCTAGTATAAGGCCTGACATGTGATTTTTTTTATTAAATACTATTTCTAAAGTGTCTTTTTTTGATGATAGACCCTTGATTATTTAGTTAATTTTTCTCGTACCTAGGAATCCTTTATCATTGATAAAAAATTAAAAGAATTAAATTTATAAATATTACTGTTGTTTAAATAAACCAGAACTTTATTAAGTAGATACAGGTCAATTAGAGACTAAAACAACGATAAATAATTAATATTTTACAGGCCTAAAAAAATTAGATTATAAAATTTGCTTCATGTGTGCACAAATTTTTGATCCCAAGGATTTGATTTTCAAAACATAATGGTTAAAAAAATCTAATAATTTAGCTCTCAGATGTATTAATTTATAATATTTAATTTGATTATACTTAAGCATTTATTATTATTATAAATTTTCAAATTTTACTGCTTCACATTTTTATTTAAAATTGTATAATATTGTAATCGTGCATCGGTAATGCCTGCACTAACTTCCATTAAATAAATAAATAAATAAATACTTATTAATTGGATCAAAAAAGTACCCTAAATAAAATAAGAATCTTAAAACCTGTTTTAAAAAGAAAGAACCTATTTTTTAATTTTTTTTTAAATTAATTTACAAATTAGTTTATGACGTGGGTTGTAGAATAATTGTTAATTAATTAAAAATGTTTTTGCAAAATAAAAATCTTATAATTCTATAAGTATATCGAGAAATCTACGTTTGCTCCTATTTTTGACAAATAAAATTAGTTAAAATAAATAAATATCTGTAAGAAAAAATACTATATATGTGAGACCCAGATCGCTACTGAGAACGAGGCGATGCGAGGTTTGGGTAAGATTGATCGAGCGCGAGAACAAGAGAAATTACTGTTTGTAATCATACGCCTTTTTAAATTAAATTATTTGATAAGAACATTGAGTACAAGTGTATGAACTTTTACATAAACGCCTATAAAACGGATTTTAAATCAGATTTGAAAGCATTTTTAGAAGTATGAAAGAATTTTAATGTTTTTTATAGTTTTTTATGGATTTGAGTGGATTTGAATGGATTTGAATGGATTTGAATGGATTTGAATGGATTTGAATGGATTTGAATGGATTTGATGGATTTGCAAATCCATCAAATCCATCAAATCCCGTAAAATACCCTCGACTTAACCCTAAATTTACCTGAAAAATAAATTATTATAGTGAAGGAAAAAATGAATAAATGATATTTTTTTTAATCGAAAAGGATGAAATAGTAATTATTTATGAAAAAGAAGTCGAAATGCTTTATTAGCGACCCAAAAAACCTATATGGACATATCCTGGATGCTCAAAGTACGAAAATAGTCAAAACACCCCCTGGCCAATTTAGGGGCTAAATTTTAATTATTTATGAAAAAGAAGTCGAAATTCTTGATCAGCGACCCAAAAAACCCGTATGGTGCAAATCTGAGTGCTCAAAGTGTGAATATGTAAGAAAAGAACCGATTATGGTTGTAGTTTTTGCAAATTTAAGGGTGAAGCCCCCATTTGTTTATGAAATTACGAAATGACCTCGATTTTCGTGTTCAATGACCTATAAAACCTTTAGTAGATAAAAAGTCCCTAAGTCTTTAATCCCCTAAAGTCCCTATCTTAATACATGTAAGAACCATGGTGTCGCTTCCTATTTAAACTTGTAACAACACTAACTATGAGGATATACTAAGCAGAAGTAAACTGTCAAAATCTTGAAGATCCCGCAAAGCATATTGTGAAAATGCTTATTGTGGGCAACTAAAACATTTTAAGTTAACACTGACTTCATATTCACACTCATCGAACCAAAATATTTTATAAATCGTAACTACAAAAGACATAATCATTTAACGTATGTTCAGCATTTGCTGGGTGGTACACTTAATAAAGACTAAAAAGTAGTATTTCAAAGTACGCTAAACAATAAGATTCTGTATTCAAATCGTTTTTTTCATTGATTTCCTTAAAAAAATTATTTAAATCTTTAAAATTTCTTCATAAGTAGTTTATGATGTTATTGACATATTGTGCTTTTTGAGCTACAAGAAACACAAGTTTTATTGGTCTGCGTACAAAGAAAATAATATGAATAACTCGCTTTTTGAGAATGTTTTGTCAGAAACCTAAGTTTAGTAATCAATTTTAACAATTTTCGTAGTAAATATAGAAAAAAATAATATTTTTACAGATTTTCATTTCATTAAAAGGCAAATTTTGATGGTTTAGCTATGTATAAATGCAGTTTGAATTTTTTTTCACATGTATTATGAATAATGTAGGCCTGTTGAAGCTATTTATAAGCATTTTTAGCATAATAAGCTTGAATCATTTGAAATAATTAAAAACAATTTTAGAGATCTCCCCAATTTAGAGATCTCTGGAGATCTCTAGAGATCTCAGGACACTTCGTCGGGAATATACATTATTTGCGGGTGGAGTTTTGCTAAATCACATACTTACTTTATAATAAATATGTAATCGAAAATAAAATCAGTGACAATATTTAAATAATATTTTATTTTTTTGTAGATAATGAATACATAAACAAATAATTTATTTTGAAATTATATTAATGGTTTATTTTATTATTCAAAATATCTACTTTTATTTTTATACAAAATTTGGAATGTCAATTCATAAATTTTATTTTAAATTTATACATAATTTACAGAATTTTTCGACATCTGCCATATTTACAAATAATTGATTGGCTTTATACAAACTATTTTTATTATCAATCGTCAATTTCTTTTATCACAGTTATCTATTAATTTACAAAATAGTAGGATAAATATTTTATTATTTTTATTTTATGTTTATAATATACAAGAAGTAAAGACGAAAAAAATTGCACTTAATTTTTGACTGTTTCAAATAAAGCTGAAATAGTTTATGTATTATTTTTATAAGTAAGGTTTAAATTCATAATTGTGATTCGTTCAAGTTTTATTTGAAATAGAGGATTAAATTTAATTACTTTGCTTTAGGAGGATTTTGGATCACTTCAGCAAAGGATCCTAGTTAGGGTTGTCGGATTAGGTTAAAAATTCTTTTTTCGATTTCTTACGTAAAATACGTTTTTCACCCAGTTATTTAAAAAAGGCGATTTTAAAAAGCTCTAACAATAAGTGGTCCATTTTTCTTATTTATCTGACCACTGCTAAACACGTTCAATAAATATGCGAAAAAAAGGATTTTATTTCTTCAATAATATTATCTTCGATTCAGCTTTATTTGCACTCGAAAAGAACCTCCTGCAAACTTTTTTTGATATCAATAGCTAAACTTTAATTGAAGAAAAAATTTTTTTGGAGAAATATATACAAATTTTTAAATAAAAATTTTTTCATCAGATTATTTTGTAAGGTTCAATGGTTTATATATTATGTTTTAAATAAATTAATCAACATAGAATATTTTTATAAATTAATAATTTCGCGCCAACTGGGCCTAAGTTGAACTGGAGAGTCATGAAAATCGATTCTAAATATTTATTTCAGCTTAAATATCTCGAAATTAGCAAGAGCGTTTTCCTGCAAAGTGGACATCAATTTGTTGTTTTATAATCTTTTTTCACTCCTAAAAAAATTTTCATTGTATAAAATAATCTAAATGCTCTAAAATTAACTTTAAAATTTTTCTATAATTATACAAATTCTTCAAACTATAAAAAAATTTTCATTCCTATGTAAAATTTTCTAAGGAATCGGAATCTGAATTCAAATTCTTATTTGGTAACATGACTCAGCGGGAAATTTGAAAACTTAGAAAACTGGTAAATAAAATTTTTTCATTTAGTCATAAAATAATTGTGAGTCTATACAGACATAATATAAAGTTACAATATCATATTCAAATGTTTTAAATAAATTTAGTTTAATTATAATACAGACCTGATGATGGGAATTTATTCCTGAAACTAGTCGTCTAATTATTATACAAAAACAAGTTGTAAAAAGAAGGATCAATAAATAAATTAAAATAAATATGTTTTGATTTAATTAATTAAAAATATCAAAAATAAATAAAATTTGATTTTTCCAGCTAAATAATATATTTTTTTATTTTTTTAAATTTTTCAAGGTTAATTCACCCCTTTAATTAGTTAGAAAAATCGAATATTTTTTATTTATTTATTATACTAAAAATTTCTAGCGAAAACAAGATAACTTTTTGAAAAACTGATAATTTGAGATATTATTTTTTGATTTGAAGCATGCAGATTATCTTATCTCAGAGAAACTTTTCGTTTTATAAAAATAGATTATAAATTAACAAATTTAAAATCAATTAGAAGGAAAATGCACTCAAATTTTCGAGATATTTAATCTCAAAGACAAACATGTTAAGGACTCGGTTAAGGATAATTATCTCGTGCATGCACAGTTAATATCAACTTTTGGACCTCAGAACCAAATTTTACAAGAAGTTTTTTTAAAGTATATCTAAAGGAAAAATATGATGCACAGTGGACAAACATTTAGCAGCATGAATAAAAAAATTTTGATGCTATTTTTAAAATGGCTCAAAGTACTAAAAATTCGTGCCAAAAGTCGAGAAAAGGTTCAATCATTCTAGGTTCTAGAATGCTAAAAATTTGTGGAGGACTTATTTTTAGTTGCACTTTTGTCAAAAAAATATTTTGAATCGACTTTCATGACATTTTATTCCAACTTCGGCTTAGTTAACGTAGAGTTCTTATTATATTATAGATTCACAGTTTTTTCCGGTTTCTGAATTCTTAATTTATATAATATTTTGCTTATTTTACTGCAATCTGATTATCAATCGAAACTATTTGTTTCCTTGTCCTTTGTAAATGGACACTTTAACTGACATTATTAGGAAAATTTCTAATATTGTGATTTGAATATTATTGTGGCACATAACTAAAAAATTCTTATGAAAGAGTTGTTCAATATGTACATAACTCATAGGATTTTTATCAGTGTCGTCGATTTAAGTAGAAATAAGTTAATAACTTCACTTTAATTAAATATATATATAAACATTAATCCAGACGTTTTCCTTATTGTTTAAATTCTTGACTCCAGTCTAGGCCAAAAATGATCTAAAGTTTACTTAGCTAAAAAGTACCCAGATAAGCGTTCTTACTCGGATTCTATTTAATTAAAAGTTTTTCTTAATGTCCTAAATTTAGTATACAATAGTTAAAAAAGATAATTAACATAAAATAATTATTCTAATTACAAATATTATCGAAAACTGGAAATTGTCAGAAGACTCAAGATTTTACATTGATAACAATTTTTTTTAGTTTGCATTTTTTATAAAGTTTATATATTTTATTCACTCACTGAATGTTTCGCTAATTTTATTAATAAATAACGAATGGTAAATGCTTAGTAAATAGCAAATGATACTAAATAAATAGTGAAGCAACCCGAAAGAAAATATTACAATTTAACTATAAAATTAAAATCATAGAAATATTTACATATCATAATGTTTATATCATTTAATACTTCTTTATCCACCATCCATGATTAATATTTTATTAAATCAGACTATAACTAGCGAATAAGTTTGAACTCCCTTAACTCCAGGTTCGTATAATTATTTACGTGTATAATCAATGTTATAAGTCCAAGAATAACGAAATTTCTTGTGAAAGATTTTTTAGATTTAGTACCTATCTCTATGGTGTACACTATTAATAGTGTTTCAAAACTTTTATTTAAATATATGCTAAAAATATTTTGTACAAAAAAAATTATGTGCAGGATTCTTAAAAATGCTACTATGTTTATAATAATATAATATTCAGAAAATTTGAATTTAATAATTTAATTCTGTTATTTTGAGCTAAGAGTTGTAATTCTTATTTTAGCTCGCATTAAGGAGGTTTATCCATTAGAAAAAATAATGACAGAATGTAATAAAACGTGAATAGTATTAAAATTTAAACATTTTTGAACTAAAATCGACTTAATTAAATTTTTATGAATAGAATAAAAGTGGTATTTTAACATTGCACTTATAGGGAAATTTGTTTCGGCTTTATAAAAAGTACACTGAAAAAAAAATCCGCTTGCCGCAAGCGGAATTTTTTTTTCTTTGCAAACAATTGCAAATGACTTGAAACGTAAAGAAAATTAAAAAAAAACATTTTTTCTTTTCTTTTTCCAAAATTTTCTCAAATCTCGTCATACCGAAATACGCATATCCCAAGTAAGCGGGAAAAAATTTTTTTTTTAATTTTCTTTACGTTTCAAGTCATTTGCAATCGTTTGACGAGAAAAAAAATTTCGCTTGCTACTAGCGGAATTCCGCTTGCGGTAAGCGGAAATCCGCTTGCGGCAAGCGGAATTCCGCTTGCCGCAAGCGGATTTTTTTTTCAGTGTAGGGTGCTAATGACACAGATCGATGAAACTTAATAAATCTGATAAATAATTGCTTAAAGATTATATTCCCAATTAATTTTACATACTTTATCGACTTTATTTTCGTAAATTTAAAAAAAAACACGTAACATAACCAAAAAGCTCATCATTTTAGATACGTTTTTTAAAAATGTATAATATTATGTGACTTTTTTCGTAATATTCTTGGATTATTAATGGTTTTTTATAGTTTCTTTTCAATTAATAGCTTCAAAAATAAACTTAAAAAAAAAATTTATGTCGATAATCGTAATCCCTGCAAAAATGTAGTAAACAACAGATAAACCTCCTTAAATAAATAAAAATAATATATTTACTAACATTTTTAATGTCAACATTTCAGCATTCTAACCTAAACATAAAATGTTGAAATTGTTACTTTGGTGGTTAGATCAATATTTTAAAATAAACTTCGTTTAATTTTTTTTTAATCATAAAATTATAATTTACCAAAATTTAATTCTATATTAATTTTAACTTGCTAAAAATGATTGATATGGCTATAAAATTTGTTTTTATTATTTAAAATGGCTTAATTATAAAATTGCGTCATCATTGGATCTCCAAACACGTAAGTTTGTTTTATTTGTAGGACTGCTATCCAAGTTTGGGTGTGTACTTTCATTTTGAAAGTTTAATATCTGACTATCATTTTCAATATCAACATTATTTTGATCAGATAATAGACACTCAGCAGAAGATAGACCTTGTCCAAGCTCTGCAAGGTCACACGTAGAGTAATGTCGTTTTGGCAAATTAACTAATTGCTTTCTAGGTGTTACTCTTGCACTTAACGGATAGTTTTTATTTCCAGATTGAACTTCTGGTTCTCTGTCTTGTAATTTTTCATAACTACTAAATCTTGATGTTAAGGAAAGTTTTTCTCTGAGTGTTCCAGATGCTGTTGGTAAACTGTTATGATTATTACTATTTAGCATATATTTCCCAGAATCAGCAAGTAATTTAACTATCCTGCTAGTGCATGAAGAGTTAGATTCGATATACTCCTTAGAAACCAATATAGTTTTTGAGTCTTCTGGTTCATCTTCTTCCATAGAACAAATGCATATTTCCTTGCATGAGCATCCAAGTATTTCTGGTTCAATGTCTTTTGGTTGATTTTGAACGATTTCTTCGCATCTTACGATTAATTCTGGTTTGGTGCATAATGATGCATCGCTCGAATTGTTCAACTGTGGATCAGATGTTTCAATGATATTATTGCTGATGATTGATTGGGATTGATCAACATCTGATGAATTTTGTAGATACAAACCAATAGAGTCGGTGTTATGAGATGCAGAAGAAGATTGTTGCTCAACAGATATCGATGCTGCTGACTGAAAAGAATGGGTAGTGTCAATACTATTATTTCTTTCTTGCTCTTGGAAAAGTCCTTCTGTTGATGATGATCCATTAATATTCGTTGTGGTACCTGAAATTTTTTTTATGATTATCAAAGATATTGATTTTTTTTCAGAAAATCGTAACAGTTAAAAAATTTAAAAGATCACGCATTTATTTATTTTATTTTTTTTTCCTATAAATGAAAAAAAGGTTGGCCTCAAAAGTTCTGCAAATTTGTGGGTATTATTTTTGGCAATAAAAAATTTATAGTAGATTTATAGTGTTTATGTAAAAACATATAGTTTGAGACAATCTCTAAAAAAGGGGTATAGTTTGAGACAAAACAGTGTATAGATTGAGACAATTCGCGTGTTTAGTTTGAGACAAGTAATGTGTATAGTTTGAGATCATTTTTAATTTTGTGTTTATAACTGAAAAATAAAATAAATAAAGTATATTATAATTTACATTCACATTTATTTATCATGTATCGTTACAGTAAATATTGATAATTTGAACACAATTTTTTTTAAATTATAAATATGTTCATAGTTCATTTATTTTTTTTGTCTTATTAAATTTTAAATAAAATTGTAATATTCTAATTTTCGACGCGTTTCGCGCCTCACATAATTATGCTTATTTTTTTTGAATTGCACGAAGCTGAGCGTCTGTTTCTATTTGCAAAGAAATTAACGTATCAATAACTTTGTATATGTTCGGATGTGTTGAAATAAAATTATCTTGTCTATTAATATCCGTTTTTCAGGACGTGAATGGTATAGAGCTGTAAATATTACTTTGGTGCATATTCAAATGTACCATCACCAAAAACTTCATCACTTTCACATAAAAGTCTTAAATTATTTTTAGTTGTAAATATAAATGTATGCCTTCCTCCTTCGTAACAAAACCTTTCTTTTTCTTCTGTAACAATTGATTCTTTAACTTGTTTTAATTTGAATTGAGCTTCTTCATATGATTTTGGTACTTTTGGATATTTTTTTACGCTCATTGTAAATATTTTTATTTACAAATACTTGGAATACTTATCGATCTTAAACTATACATAGTAAGTGATCTCAAAGTATACACTTTTTTTTTTTAATTTTGTCTCAAACTATACATCGCTTATTAATTTTTAATCCACTTAATTGTCTCAAACTAAATGCTACGTTTAAGTTTTATGTATGACTTTTATTATTTAATATTTAATTTTTGATTTAATATTTAGTTTTGTTTTTTTATTTAATTGTTTTCTTATTTTTTTCTGTAGCGCGGAGTCTAAGGCGATTATAAGGTTCTATTAAAAATCACTTATATTAATCATTTATAAAGTTATAGTTTTTATATTTAAAGTGTAAAACATTGTACATTATTAGCCTTGGTAATGAGGACGGAAAGTCTTCGAAACGTGGGCAATTTATCGCATGAATAAAGAAAAAATTGTTAGCTCAAAAGTCAATATTAAAATGTTCACTGTTTTCCCACTGTAGCCGAATAACAATTTTTTGGAATTTTGAATCCACTCATAATCCCCTATCTATGGGTCAAAATTCATTAAACTATTTTTCCAAAAATATTTATGGTCAAACAATACAGATCAAACCTTTTGTTTTTAATTTTATCACCTATAGTACTAGAAAATTTTAAATAAAAATTTTAACTTTAAAAAGATATTCAAGTCATAAATTAAATTACTATCATATTTAATTCTGACTTCATATTTCACTGACATACATAGAAATTCACTAATCTTATAAAATATGGAATTAGTTTAAATTTAAAATACAAAGAAATTAAAAATTTGACACCATTCTTTCATACGGAATTTTGAATAATAAATTAAATTTACTATGTATTGAATTTGCAATTGATTTGTAATTTAAATTTCATAGATAAAATTAATATATATTCTCACTTGGACCAGGAAGATTATTCGATGCACTACTATCAAAGCTCTTTAAAGATCCATTTGGCCGGGAGCTGAGATAAGGAGGCGGTGGAGTTTCTGGTGCCGAATCATCATCAGCACTTTGAAGCATTGGACTTGTTTGACTAGTTCTTAGACTTAAACTACCCTGTGACCGAGTATCGTGCTCAACACTAAAAAAATATTTTTCAAAAAAGAATGTTTGATTTAATGATGCAATAGTCAAGGTTAATATAAATGTTAATTAGACTTACGATCGTCGGGAACTTGGAGTGCTTCTGCTCCTACGCGCAGCTCTTGACCCTCGACGTTGTTGTCTTCTAGATTCATTGACATATTCTAATCCTACTTTAATACATTCATCGTACCCTGGAGGAGCTTCATAAACTGGTGGTTCATCTGTTATGGGTATATCATCTATTCTGCCATTTTCTGTAATACTTAAATAGTTTTCACCTGCAGTTAAATAATTTAAACATTTAATAAATAAAATTTGTTAGCTCAAAAAATTGAGAATTATTAATTAACAAGTGATTCAGGAAAAATGATATATAAATTTTGTATTAAATTTACCTAAAAGTTCACTAATTGTCCGAAGACGAGCTTGCAATTCTCTTTGGTTTCTAGATCTAATAGCTATTCTATATAACAAAACAATCAAAGTTGTTATTAGAACAATAAATCCAAAACTACTTATGATGAAAACAAAGGTAGTGGTTTTTAAATCAGGATATCTATCGATTTTAGGAAAATAATAATTGGGTTTATTCTGTTGCCACCTTCGATGGTGAAATAAGTCATCCCAGTCTGAAAAATACAAGAAAAATAATTACCTGAAAGGTTTTATTATTATTAATTAAATTAATGACTAATGAAATACCTTGTAAACAAGTTGCTGGTTCATCACTATTATCTCCACAGTGGTCTATACCATCACAATTTAATTGACTTGGAATACACCTATGATTGTCACAAAGAAAATCTGATCCAGCAAAACAATCTATAATATGAGATTCAAAAAAAAAATTATTCAAAAACAACAAAATTTACATTTAAGATCAATTATAATTTCAATTAATTATACCCATGTAACTAAAAGCAGTGTAAGCAAGAGCTAATCTTGAATGCGGTCCAAATGTTCCACGAAGGCTTACATGAAATCCACTACTAACAGGAACGATATGTTCCCTAATTCTTGGATGTTGCAATTGATTTACTGGATGACGAATGATTTCTAATGGCATTAATGCGGAAGTTGGACCTTGCCGTATTATCAGTTCAGTAGTTCCCGCTGTTTATGCAAAAATAATAAAAAAGAAAATGATTTAATATTTAACAATTGCACACTAAAAAAAATCCGGTAGTCGCAATCGGAGTTTTTTTTCAGTGTAGGCTATAACAATAAAAAAAAATTTTATTTATGCTGGTATAACATTTCATTTTAAGAACATTTTATGTTGAAATACATCTTAGCTACTCTTAAAATTTTTGGAAATTTAAAGCCTGTAGAAAATTTTGGAAATCTGTATAATTATAATTATATATTTATAGAATTATAATTCCTCTTTTTATCAAAATTTTTAATGTTGGCAGCAAATTAAAAATTAGTTAGTAATTTTAAATAAAAAATGGGAATTTAATTAATCGACTATTTTTTTGAGAGACATATTGTCAGTGAAAAAAAAAATAAAAGTATCTGGAACTTAAAGAAGTATAAATATTTACAGAAAAAAAAGACCAATCGAAAGTTGTTGTTATGAAAGAAGGCTGCAGCGATATTTTGAAGGTAGCCTAAGAACCACTATCTTATAACATAAATTCTTGTGTTTTTAGGGCCCAGGAACCCCATTGTAATGAACGAAGGCTAGCCGTAATGCTTTTTTAGCATTGTAAACTGATTCTTACTTTTTCGGTTTCATTTGATTTTCCAAATGTTCTGGACTCTCTTTGTTATTTCTCATATTTTATAAAAACTTTTTCCCTTTCTAAGTTCACAAAATAGCACGTCACCCATATACAGTTTTTAACGTTATTGCAAAATTTTCTTTTTATTTTCGAGATTATTGTAAAGATGCAAATAAATATTTAGAGCATTTTATTAAAAAATTAGTTTTTCAATTATTCACAAAATACCAGCTTTTTGCTGTTTTGGAAATTTTTTAAATTTCTTATTTTAACAATGACCTTTGATATGTTATATTTTTAGCTAAATACGAATCAAAACTTACCCATTTCAGCAAAAGTAATAACTTTCAAATACATATGAGTTTTTAAGTGCATAAAGTTTTTTGGTGGTTTAATAAGCCAAACACAATCGTAAATATTAACGCCTTCACGAACCATATCCATCATAGTAATAGCACCTCCCAGATTATCGACATATCCTCCACAATCAGTTATTGGATTATTTGGTTTTTCATTATTATCATTAAGAATAAATGAATAAAAAGCTTTATATCCAAGCCCAGTACCCCCATTAGCATAAAATCTTATCAATAAAGATGGTCCTGAACTAACAATTAATGGAGGTCTGAAACGAGTTCCACTGTTGACATCAAGTCGTTGACCATTCCAGTCATAAAACTAATTTTTTGTACAAGAATTAGAATAAAATGTTAATTATAACTGAATTCTGACTCATACTTACTTCTATAATTGACACGCTTGCTATTTGAAAATCACTAAACAAAATTCGGATCCGACATGTTGGAATTTCAGGTGGACAAGTTATTACATATTCCATTCCAAGATCTCGAGGGTAGCTGGCAGGAAAAAATGGTGATGTTAGTATTCCACCACGACTAACGTTAACCGGCATTGAAAGTGAATCAAAATTATTAGTCCCTTTTAATAGTACACGGTTTCCTGTAATAAATTCAATTTTATAAATTTTGCCAAAATTAATAAAATAATATAACTTTTAATTTTACTTTCAGACGTATATTCTAGACTAAATCCTTGTTGATGAAATTGACTGTATAAGAAGGCAATTGATAACATTCTTGTTTTTGATCGGTAAACGATTGGTGTATAATGGCCGCAAAATGGAATACCAGATACGTCCTCGTATGGTGGTTCGGACATCCATACGTAGTCACATCTATATTTATTTGGATAAAATTTTGATACTATTAATTAATTTTGTAAAGTCTATTTTTTCACGCTTTTGAGCAAGAAAATAATACTTTTATTTATTGTTTTATACAAAGAAATAATAATAATATTATGCAAATGGGCTTAAATTTATCTTCTACCAAAATTATGGAGAAATAGAATACGAATCATCATAATATAAGTACAGGTGTCCTTCTATGTATAATATATACTAGATACCGCCAACGACGGGTACAGCGAACCTGATGATTTTATAAAATTTTTCAGTAATTTTTTAATTTTGAAAGTTTTGATTTTTTATTTTTATTTTTCATATTTTGCAAACTTGTTATTTGTTTGTTGAATAGACCTCAACCAAAATTTACCAAATTTGACAAAAATTTTTTTGCGGAATCTATCTTATTACATGCTTTTTTCATAATTCATCGCAAAAAAATTTTTTCTTCAACTCTAATACCCTTCAGTTCACTTGATTACTAAATTAATATTAAACTCAAGTCAGAATGCGGTGTGAAGGTGTCCGAATTCGACAACTAGAATTAAAAAAGGTTTTCTGTAGGATTTTTTTGTCACCGAATCCGAATTTGGGGCCCTAATTCTAATTCTAGATTCCTAGATGTTAAGATTTTAAATCCAAAATCGATTAATTTTTTCCTGGCAATTCATTTCTTTAAGAAAAAAATTATTTTTATTGACAAAATTTTAATTTTTAGATCAAAAACTGTGTTAAGTAAATCTTGCTACTTTCAGTTTTCAAAGGCTTTTGACCTAAAAATTGAAATTTGGTCAATAAAAATGATTTTTTTTCTAAAAGAATTGAATTGCCAGGAAAAAATTAATCGATTTTAGAAAAAAAATTATTATTTTACGATGAAAATCAAGCGAGTAATGCATGTTTAAAGTTCAGAACAGGCTTTTTTCAATAAAATCTCAATATTTTTTAAGACGAATTTGAGCAAAATCTTAAATTGACGATAACTTGGCTAAATTTCATCGTAAAAAGATAAGTTTTTTTTTCTTCTGGAGTGGTTTTCCCCTAGCAATCAGATTTTCTTATCTATTTTAAAAAAGTTTTTTTACCTAAACAGTTACTTTAAAAATTTAGGGTAGCTCAGATACGAAAAACACGTTTTTTGACATAAAAGTGAAAAAATCTTTTTGGCACCTATCGCCGATTTATTGTTCACGATTTTTTTCGGTTTTCTGAAGGTTCAAACTATCTGAAAACACGGGTCATATCGATGTGCCCTCAAAAAAAAAAATTTACGATTCCGGGCTCAAATTAAGTATCACTTTTAAAATAATTGCTCATATAATACCCTTGTAATAATAAAAAGTAATTTAAAAAAAAAAACTGAGTGACTACGTAAACAAACATTCCCACGCAATCTTCACACATGAATCTCAATATTTACAAGGAGAGCTCACTACATTTGGAGCATTGAATCACACTAAACTATTATGGATTGGTTTATTATGGCCCCTTCAGGGCTTAAAAAAGAAGGGCTTTATTTTGTGAAATAAATGAGTTGCTGCGGAAATTAAAATTTTCAATAAAAATAAGTTTTATGAATCACAAAGAAAGATTTTGTACAGGCTCTAATTTTCCGAAAAATTTTAAGTTGCCTCTTTTAAACTATTTGCTTAGCAAAAATGACAATTTAATCTATTTTTATTGAAATCTTTGCAAACTCATATCTTGAAAATATCAAAAGAAAATGAGTTGAGATTAAAAATTTTTGGGAAACTTTGAACTCAAAAATTGCAAAATTTTTGAGGCATATAAGATTTATTTTCATCGATGGTTGTAATTTTGGCAGCAATTTTTATAAAACAATATAATTTTAATATTTAAAAATTCTGCTTAAAATCTTTAATGCAATCATATTATAAGCTGCAATTATACTACGGTTAACGGTAAAAGGTAAAAGAATCTCAATTTTCACAAACTGAAGTAAATATTACTGAAGTTTACCTGCAAGGGCTGTCAATTGTCATTCCAGCATCGCCACAATGATGGTTCAAATTAATAGATCTAAATGTTACAGTGATAATACAAGATGGACAAGTAACCAGCTCAAGGCTACATTGCTCATGAGAAACGTTACTTGAAAAAGATCCATCTACATCTTTAGACAAGGTAACATTTTCTGCGTAAAGTATTCCTTGTTCTCCTAATTCTAAGTATAATCTTCTGCCATTATGAGGGCCACAAATATCTTCATTTCTCACAATAAAAACACTCGAAACTGAATTAACTTTCACTAAAAACAAAAATGATATTAATAATAAAAAAAAACACCATTGGCCACCGGATGTTACGGCTACGTCGCGACGACATTGTTGACACATATTTTTTTGCGCGACTGAACAGTTGCAACATTTTCTTTTTTTTTTCTTTGCGACCTGGGAAACCTTAATATACACTTGTAAACTAATTCAGTTATGCTGATTGAAAATTACGTGCTAAGAAAAATGTATACTTTTTTTTATACAGTATGCACATTATGTATTGCCAGACATGTATAAGATTTACTTGTAAGGCATCACTATAGACGTATTTTTTTTTTTTACAATAAAAAATTTATTTCCGGTGCAATAATATTTTATACGTAAAATTTTATAATTACTGTATAGATTAGGAAATTTTTCTATTTGAGTCAAAATATAAAAGAACAAATATTTATTGATGGCGATCAACATTTAATTTAAATAATATAAATAAATTAGCCTTTTTTCGAGTGAAATTTTTTTAAAAATATTTCTATTAAATAATTGACGTTTCTATACCTAATCCGGGATCCTTTTCAAAATCTATGAAAAATTTATAAATGATAACATTCTACAAAATATGGGAAAAAAATTAATTAGCTAACAATAATTGAAACTGGTATGAAGTGGGAAAAACATTTTATATAAGAATTATTACTAATAGATCGAGGGTTTTTGATTAACTTGCGAGTTTACAGCATTCGAGTGATCATTATCAAAAAACCCTAATTAATAACATAGAGTCCTATGTTTCCAAGAAAGTCCATACTAGTATAAAAGGAGGGTGGTTGCCATTTTTTTTCAACATAATAAACTGATCCATAACCTTTTTTAGTAATTTGGTGTTCTCAATGCATTGTATTCCCCTCTTAATTGTAACAATGTTTAAGTTGTTTTGTTTTCTCACGTAAAAAGATTAAGCTTATTTTTGGGTAAGCATACTGAAGTAAGCTTACTGGAGTAAGCTTACTGGATTAAGCTTACTTAATTTTAAAAATTAAGTCTTTTTAGGTTAGTCCGTAAGCTTACTTCAATAAGGTTACCCAAAATTATGCTTAATCTTTTTACACGGGTTATTTAAACTAAGAAAAAGTAAAGTTTTTTATCTACTACTGATAAATTTTTATGTCTAATTTACGCATTAAACTTTATCCAATCAAAGCTTACAAAACCCTGAAAAATTGAAAAATTATATATGGGCGATTATTTCTCAACCCGGCCACCCCCCTCTGTCCAAAAATGGTGGCAACTTAAAAAGATTTTGGATTTCTCAAATTGACTGGAAAAGGGTCTAGTTTTTTATTCTCATTGGCCTTTTCAACTCTGTAAATCTACTGTGCCCATTTTAGGCACTGAGCGGCGGCAGGTCGACATTTTAAAAACAGAAAAATTGAAATAAAAGTAGAATAACGGTAAGTTTTTTGAAATTTTTTTCTCTTAAAAGTTGTTATTTATTAAAACAAAGAAAATGAGACCACTTGCGTGGTAATTGGTTGATTTCTTAAAAAATTTTGTGGGTGCTATGTGGTTTTTAAAAATGGGTTAAAAATGGCTACTTTGACTGATGATTTCTCTGAACCTACATATCCAAAATAAAAAAGTTTTAGTGCAAAATGGTAGTCTTTTGATACATAATAAGTGTGCCAAATATTAGGGGATTTGATAGAGTAGTTTCGGATTTAGCAATTTTCGGGTATTAATTCTCTTAAAAAAATGGGTCAAAATTTGTCTCAGAATTACCCTTAAAATTGCTAAATCCGAAACTGCTCAATCAAATCCCTTGATATTTGGCACACTTATTATGTATCAAATGACTACCATTTTGCACTAAAACTTTTTTATTTTGGATATGTAGGTTCAGAGAAATCATCAGTCAAAGTAGCCATTTTTAACCCATTTTTAAAAACCACATAGCACCCACAAAATTTTTTAAGAAATCAACCAATTACCACGCAAGTGGTCTCATTTTCTTTGTTTTAATAAATAACAACTTTTAAGAGAAAAAAATTTCAAAAAACTTACCGTTATTCTACTTTTATTTCAATTTTTCTGTTTTTAAAATGTCGACCTGCCGCCGCTCAGTGCCTAAAATGGGCACAGTAGATTTACAGAATTGAAAAGGCCAATGAGAATAAAAAACTAGACCCTTTTCCAGTCAATTTGAGAAATCCAAAATCTTTTTAAGTTGCCACCATTTTTGGACAGAGGGGGGTGGCCGGGTTGAGAAATAATCGCCCATATGTAAACTTTTTTATTATATAATCAGCTTTGCTCTGCCGTCATTGACGGTATTTAAAATATGTTATGCAGAGCTCTCGACTATTCATTTATTCATTGTAGCTATATACTAAACATGATTGTCTACGACCCTTTTTACATAATCGTGAAATTTTCTAAAAATAAGCCAATTCAAATCTAGACAATATGAAAAATTAAGTTATTCTAGATGTTTTATTGAATTTTATACCGGACTAAGATTTAGACTCCTCATTATAGATTTTTCCGTAATTATTTTATTTTATCTTTCGCCGTCTTGGGAAAACTGGGAAATATATATTCCGGTTGTGAATAATAGTATATTTTTACCCATGGCCACAAAAGTAAAGAATGGCCCAAATCACACGTAAATTGATGGTAAACTGCGAGTAGGGGCATCCTTTTTTGTGGAGAAAACATAATTTTTCTTGCTCAGTGTCGAGAAAATGCGTTTTTTCGAATAGCGCAGCGGCTAGAAAACACACTTTCTGGACACTAACAAGAAAAAAATATTATTCAGTCCGAAGTATTGTCTAATTGAACTTAAGATAAAACTTTACATTTATGTCATTGATTTCAATTATGTTGGCCGCATTCATATAATCCTAAGCCCTCTTTATAATTTTAAAGAGAGTCTCTAAGATTAAACAATAATACCATATTATTATTCAATGATAATACATATAGTTAGCGCATCGATCAATGTAAAACTGTTTTTTAGGAAAAGGATATGCCCATAATATTATGTACATTATTAATATTCAATTAGTAAAATAGAAGATGCAAATTAATCTTTATTGAATAAACATATTGCAAAAATAAACAACGATATGATTTTTTTATAAAATTATTAAAGTACATTATTAACTACATTACAGCCCTATGAAATAGTTTTTAGAAATACTAAAATCAGTCACATTTAGTTTCTTGTTTTAACATTAATATTCATTACAAATAGAATCTTTAATACAGTCCCTTATTTATTAACTTTTTTAATAAACTTTTAGTCACTAAAGCTAAATAATTATTTATTGATTTAAAAAATACATGTTCTTCCGGATGCTCGTGTGTTTAAAATTATTTTAAAATTACTTAAAGTAATTAACTAATAACATTTTTTTTTAGATTAAACAGGCAGATAAAAATAAAAATATAGAATAAAAAAAATCAATATCAATAAATACCAATAATTAAATTATTGTGACCTTTTTGCTTTGACTGTGTAATCTACTTTCAAAGATTTCACGTATTTACTTTAAAAGAGCTTTAAATTATAAAACATTTTTATGAATAAAAATATTATAAGCTCGATTTAAGGTATGTATCTATAGATTTTTCTTATATTATCTTGTATTAAGTCGTGTCTTTTCCTTTTATTAAAATTTCTATAAAATAGGCTCTATTTTTTTTTTTTATATTGACATGCAAATAAAATAGATTTAAGTTTAAGAACTTATACAGTAATAAAAAATAGAAAACAATTTTTGGAATCATAACTAAGATTATTTACAGTTTCTTCAAAGAAAAAGCTCTTTCTAGACACTAAGAAATTCATAACTCTTTTTGTATCTGAAGCAGAATAATTAGCTTAACCCATTAATGCCCAATAAACACATTGAATATTTTTTAACAGAAAAATCGCTATTTTGGGATAAAAATATCAGCCAGTAAGTAATTGCGGCTGCTCATTTTATTTTTGAAGTACGCTTTTACGTACAAGCCCTAAAAAATATCACTCCTTTAAATATGGGGTAAATTTTATTTTTTTACGACTGCAAAAAGCTTGGAGTGTATAAAGAAAATTCAAAAAAAATGATTTTTATTCATTTATAAACGAGAACTGCGACAGGCGGGACTTAAAAAAAAATTTAAACCAAAAAGAAAAAATTTTTTTTAATTCTTTTTTTTATGTTTTTGCAACCATTTGAAAGAAAAAAAAATAAGGCTGCCACAATCGGAATTCCAGTATAGCTGAAACCGGATTTTTTTTTCAGTAAGTCTATACAAAACTTTAGTTTTTTCTGCTCTTACGACTAAATTTGTAAATTGTTGCTATTCAATTATACTACCAAATAAATATTAATAGAAGAATAGAGAATTTAATTTAAAAACTAATTAACAAGAAAAATACTTAAACATAAATTTTAAAAAATACTTTAAACTTAAATTTTATTTACACTTAAAAAATTAAATATATTTTTATGGAACAATTTTGTTTTCAAATTTAAACCTATGATATATAAATATTAATTTTTCTATGACTTTAACAATCATTATCAAATACTAAAAACCAGCAAGTATTTAAAATTTTAAAAAATAGTTAACAAACTTTTAGGCAAATATTTAAAAAATGTATAATTCTTACAAAGAATTTGTGCACCAATCAAAACTCAGAACTGTTGTTTAGCAAAATTGGTACCTTTTAGATAATTTTTTTAAAAGAATAATGAATATAAAGAAAAACTGAATATAGTCATATGAATTCTAAAAATAATAATTTGTATTTTATTTAAAAACTTCTTTCTGTATTTCGGAAATCTTTCTGATCCCGATTTTGCTAAACTGCATTTCTAAGTTTTAACTTGCACCCAAGAATTCATAACAAATCTTTAAAATGGTTGTTTAAATTATAGAAAATGCAAGCCCGTAATATTTTCTTTGCAAAAATCTATTCCCGGATAACTACAGTGATTTGGCCCCTGAAACCAAAACTAAACTATGTAGTAGCATCCGAAAAGTTATTAAAAAACTCACTGTTTCCTGTCGGAATTAAATCTCTAGGCCATGACAGGCCCCCGAAAATCTAAAACAATCTTTTTTGGGGGGGTTTTTTAGATTTTATTTAATTTCTCAGACCCGTAAACAGACAATACTCTGCTGATGGACTAGAAAAATTAAAATTTAGTACTAGATTATGAATTTTCGGGTATTAGAAAGTGATCCCTTAAGGAGATTTTCTAAAAAATTAAAAAATATGATTTTACATATCTAGGGAGACGACTTTTTTGCCCATTATATGTAAAACTATGTTTTAGAACACGAGACAAAATATAGGGTTTCAAGCCAGAACCAATATTTTATCCCTTGTTTAATAGCTATTTCAACCTCCCACGTAAAAGGATTAAGCTTAATTTTGGGTAAGATTACTGAAGTAAGCTTACTGGATTAAGCTTACTGAAGTAAGCTTACGAACTAACCTAAAAAGACTTAATTTTTAACTTCATTTTCATTTTTACTTCAGTAAGCTTAATCCAGTAAGCTTACTTCAGTAAGCTTACCCAAAATTAAGCTTAATCCTTTTACGCGGCCTACCAGAACTATAAAAAAAAATTTAAGGATGGTATATTTTTTTATTCTCAAGAAACCGAGTTTCAGAAAATTCAAAATTATATTTCGGGGTCTCAAGGAGGCCCTAAACGCCCAAAAAAAAAATTTTCTTTAAAGGGGTGACATTTTAAGTTTTGCAGCCTATAAACAGAGTATTATTTGTTTACGGGTCGGAAATAGTAAATAAAATCTTTAAAAAAAACCCAAAAAACGGTTTTTATAGGTTATAGAAGGCCTGCCGTGGCTTAGAGGTCTAATTCCGATGAGAATCAGTGAGTTTTTTGATAACATTTCAGATTTTACGACTTTGGTTAGGTTCCGGGGGTCTAATCACTATACTTATCCGAAAGTAGCCTTTCTTTTATATTTCAAAAATATTCTAGTTTTAATTTCTATTGGTTCAACAAGTTTCATTTACAAAAAATTGATAATTTACTTTATAAAAGGCAAATAGAAAAATATGAATTGTAGTTTTTTATCCTGAAAAAATCTCATTCGTTTTATGTACATTCAGAAAATATAGATTAATTTTTAAAAATATTATTGAATATTGTGTAAAAAGACAATTGTTGTGCTTATAGCATTTGATTGAACGCTCTATAAAAGTTTTTTAATGATAAACTCTATGTATTGTACATTTATATTTCGTTCTAAATTATAAAAATCAATTTTTCTTTTTACGATAATAAGCAATTTTATGAAAGTAACTTTTGTTTTGTCAGACATATATCTTGCATCTGCATTTCAAATATTTAATTGATGATTAAATGAATTTACTCG
The DNA here is from genome assembly GCA_022575985.1 of Anagrus nilaparvatae. Classification (NCBI taxonomy): domain Eukaryota; kingdom Metazoa; phylum Arthropoda; class Insecta; order Hymenoptera; family Mymaridae; genus Anagrus; species Anagrus nilaparvatae. The sequence goes on along the minus strand of JAKSXM010000247.1, from coordinate 24,372,774 downwards.
ATTTTTCTAGCAAAATTCAAAGATCAAGTTGAAAGTACGTAATTTTACTTTTGTATAAAAATTTGTATAATAATTTTTATACAGTCAATATACTTTTCCACATTTTTTCAAGTTGAAAAATTTTCATTAAAAAAAAAAATTATCTAATGCAATTGCAATAAAATTTTATGCCAAAATCCAAACATTTGGCACTTTGAGCATATGTGTTTATCCTACTGACTTCTGAATTATATACAGTATAGTTTCCTGGTCCATGATATCTCACAGTTACTTCAAACTTTGCATTTCCAGGAATTGTTTGTAAAAGATATAAAAGTTCAATTGAATCGGAATCTCCAGCAGGATCTAATAATTGGTCCACTCTAAAAATTTTTTTTAATTTTAATTTAGAACATAGTCTTTTTCCCTTCTTACTTTTATAGTTTTTTATAGTATTTTCAACATGATTTAAAAAAGCATTAGCACCATCTACGATCATTTTATCACTAGTACTTAATTCCTTAAACCCGGTACAAGCACACCAATGAGAATCTATTCCGGCATCTTTGCAACCTCTTGCCCGTGGAACAGTTTTGAACAAAGAATCACAATTAGGGCAGCCACTACTTTTTTCAGCTTGACCTCCAACTCTGGTTAAAATATCTCTGAGAGTTTCATAAAGGTCATAAGGTGATGTCAATCTTCTTTGGTTAATTATCAGAGCTTGATATGCTTCGGGATCTTGCTCTCTGAACCATTCTGGTACCCAAATATAAATAAACGGTAGTCTTTCTTCATACCAACCAACAAAAGTATTTCTAATATTCCCATATCTCATTCCATGATCACTTAACACAATTATCATACTGTCATTCATAATTCCTCTCTGTTCCATTAGTTTAAATTTTTCTGATAGGAAACTATCTACGGAAGAAGGGCCATTCATATCATCATGACTTATGGTATTCGTCCAAAAGAAACCAAAATATGGACGATGTAAGAAGCTTGTTGCAAAATTTACGGCGTAATCAAATATTCTTTGAAAGCTTATTTCTGGTCCAGTACAATACGGGCGCCCTTTACGCCTTCGGATTTGAAGAAGTTTCTCTGAAGCTATCAGATAAGGCCGCATGTAGTAGTCTGTTGGAGGATCAACGAATCCAACCTGAAAATGTATTACTTTTATAAATATTTATAGAGTTGAATTTAACTTTTGTTTTAAAAATTCCTTAGCCTTTTCAGGTTTACCTTCAAATAATTAAAAGTTCCAATATCTTCATCGTCTTCTCCATACGCCGTTACATATCCACTATCTCGAAAATTGTACCAAATCATTGAACAATTATTTAGGCCATAAGGTGTATAAGGATGACATTTGGAATAAGAAAAACTTGAATTCATACCAGTTAAAAATGCCATAAGATTTGGAAAAGTGTTATCACCCATTTTATTGTATCCTTTAAGCTCTAACCAATTACGTTCTTTAAAAAATTTACTCAATAATGGCATGGATCTGTGAAAATTAAGTCGAGATACACTATCCATACCCAGCATCAAAACACTTAATTCCCTTCCTGGTGAATTCAGATAACTATTGTTTACTGATTCAGTTTCAGATATGTTATAACGACCTTTCACTTTTTCAGTATTTAAAACAGGATGAACGTTACGATACATGGAACATATTTTTGGTTTTGAATTTTTGCTTTTTAATTTACTTTTTGATAATTTTGATGCACTGCAAACGGATTCGCATGTTACCATAACAGCTTCAATATTTTTTTCTATCATAACTCGATCAATAAAATGATTGCAATGCCCAACACTGAAAATATAAAATAAAAATTTATTAATAGTTTTTTGGAAGTAAAAATATTTGTTTTCAGAATTAATTGTACATTAACTACAATAAAATTGAACTACCTATAATGTAATATTGATCGTTTTTTTTTACAAATTATTCTATGAATAAAGTTACGTTTATAGTTGACCGTTCTATATGAAATGTAATGAAAAAAATATTGATAGAAATTAAAACATAGAAGCAATAGGTTGCATATTATATTACAAATTATTTTTCATTGTTTACACGCATTTAATATAAAAAAAACTTATTTGCGCCAAATGCAAATAGTAAAAAGACATTAATCACAAGATTACAGATAATATCTTGGTAACAAATTTTTTATAACTTTACATAAAAACTAGTTGTATATCAACTAAGGTTATTTTTGCAGCAGTATGTCAAAGTTCTTTATAAATTGACCTTGTAAGTTTACAATACTTGAAAAATAAATGAAATTAAAAATCTATTCATTTTCATTCATTTTTCATTGCTATATTGCAATTTACAAAGTAAATTTTTTTACCAACGAAGGAAATTCTATGATAGACCTATTTTATGAGCAATTTCGATAAATTTTTTACCTAAATAAAATTTTAATTTTACCTAAATGAAATTTACGAGGTAAGCAGATTTTTGATAGAATCGGTATACTGTGCGCTATATGAGATATTTAGAAACAAAATTTTTTCGATCTCATGAAAATAACACTATTTCTTATGGGAACCGTTTTTTGTTTTTGAAAATTAAAATACTTTCCAGTAAAAGTTTTTCATCATATTAAAAATGTTATTTTTTTCAAAAAATTTTCATTTCGGGGGGGAGTCATGGACCCCTTGGCCCCCCACCCCTCTGGATACGTGTCTGTGTATATTAATATTTCTTAAGCCGTCTGTGCATTATTTTTTTTTTTTTACTAATTTATAATATTTTATTTGCTGAATATTAATTTAAATTTTACAGGAGACGTTCGGTCCCAATAGTTGAAGTATAAGAGAAGTATATAAGAAAATACGTTGCCACTCAACGTTTCTATTTAAAAGGGATAAATAATAATAATAAACAAACCTTATTTTTGAATCAAATTTTTTATCTGTTGATAAATTTATTGGTTTTGGTCTAATAACTGGTGCCCAGCAGCAAACTATTTCTTTGTATTTGGTTGTTAAATTTTTATTAATAATTAAATAATTAGTACCATTATTTTCTTTGATTATACGTGTTAAAAGTGGCGTGTATGTACATTTTTCAAATTTTTCTTTTTTAACAAATTTTGCTATTGACGGATCTAATGGATAAATTGAAAGCATATGACATTTTGGATTCCATACTAAGTAACCTTGAGTCTCTTCTGAAACAAATAAAATTCATTAATAAATTAAATACAAATTGCCAAATGGCTTTTAAAACCAGTTTTCCGCTCATATGCAAATTCTAAGGTACCCCCTCCCTATAAACATAATATTTTTATATTAATATTATAATTTATAATATTTTTGTTAAATATGACTTTTTCACCATTTTTCTTGCATCTAAAAATTTAAAAGACAACAACTTTTTTTTTTCAACTTTTCCCAACAGTTGTGTTGTAAAAAAAAAAATAGAAAAACTTTCTATTTTTTTTTTGTCTACAAATAATAAACTTGGATATACTTGAAAAAACGTAAAGCAGTACAGCTGGAAGCCTAAAGGATTAATTAAATTTTTGAAAATTATAAGCAATTTCTAAATATTTATGGAACATGCAACTAAAATATAGTTTATTTCTTAGAATAATTGACTGTAAGGTTATGAAACATTCCATATATACTGATGTATGATAAAATTTTCTATATTAATAAATGAACTCATAATATGAAAGGATCAAGTTTTCTGTAATGAATAATATTTTTCAATTAGCACGCATCATCTTTCGCACATTATAAATAAATAAATTTCATTAAATTATCTTATAGACAATACTGTACTTAAATATTATAAATTAATACCGTAATAGACTGTTTATCATCTTGATGTAAGTGAGACTTAGATAATAATATGAATTTTCGCAAGACGATAAAATAAATCATATAATATGACTAAAACGTATGAAGCATAAAATAAATCTATACGCAATTAATTAATAATGAAATAATTATTAATTATAAAATAGGTATATGATAAATAAACTTATTATGCGTTTATTTATTATTAATAATGCATGATTAAATAATTAAAGAATTTACAGAATATAAAAAATATTAAAGATTAAAAATTTTATACTTTTTATTTTCACTGTAAAATTGAACTTGATAATGTTGGGTAGTTATTGAATATCTTATCAACCCACTGCCAATTCTTCGAGTTACGAATTTTTTGAGCTAAGTGCGATAAGTGCTCTGCCCTAAAATAATCGTAAGTCGAGGATTGTTTTTTAGAAAGTTAGGAATGTATCCAAGGTAAATACTTGAAAAGTATGAATCTGATTAGAATCAATTTTTACTAATATTTGCATGTTGGGTATAATAATTATTTTTTTTTTAATCGAAATCTAAATTTGTAACTTGAATTTACGTATTTTGCTCCTGGTGGACTCCAAGGCTACATTTTAGAGTTTTTGACCTACTTTAATTTATTTATATAGAATTATACATACGTATAACTATTTTATTTTATGAGTTACAATAAGAAAACTGTACATTTAATTATTACATTGTTTCCTCCTAAAAGGGTAAAATTAAAAATTCATTTCCTCAAAACTTTGATAGAATAGTATTTAATTTAAAGCTCGAAGAATCATATATATATACTTTTTTAATTAAAATTAAAAAAAAACTAATTACATCTTTTCAATACTTTTCGCATCTTTTATTCTCTTTCACAAACAATTTCACCAAGATCTTAGTGTCATGAAATTTTTATCACTAGACTCATATTCACTTAACTAACCGTTTCCTCTTTGAGCTATTATTTAAATTTTTTTCTCACTATATATCCAAGATTCAGTAAGTTTGCATCAAAGAGTAAAGTCATCTCGCACTTATAATAACGTATAATTTCTTCGAAACTAACTAAACTCGACTGATCTTTATTAAACTTTAAATTTAATATCTGTTCTGAAATTACAATTTCCGTTTGTTGTAATGTATAACAATTTTTTTTTTAAAACGGATTTAGTCAGCACAATTTCAGAAAATTAAAAGTATTTGCTTATCACATGAAAAATTAAATATAAAGAAACATTTATTTCGTTTAAATAAAAAATGAGTTTAATGGGATCATAAAAACTATTTTTTAGCAAATGATTTTCCAAATTAAAATTACGTGAATGAAAAATAAACTATTTCATACACTAATTTATCGCATAGTTTTCATTGATATTTACAAAAATGGTAACTTGTATCCAACAATAAGGTGCTGGTAATTAAAAAGCAAAGATAATGTTAAAAATGTAATGTGCTCTGTACGCATAAATTAAAATAATTCTACATTTTAAAATCAGTTCTCAGTCAATTAAAAAAAAAAAAAAAACATTTCAATAAAAATTAAAAAATTACTCACCATCACTTTCATTTGTTGAAAAATAATCAAATCTCTGTATAATATCATAATTAATTTCCTTATAACTTAGAAAATAAAGGCTTAAGATAAGAGAGCATGGTAGCAAAAGTAATACAAAATTTTGGGCATTGAATGTCCTTTGTTTTGTTCTTGACATAACTGATGTCACCTGATTATTATTGTTAATTTTTTTATCTTCGCTATTTTTATCCACCAATGCATGGTACGAATATTTTGAAAAATTTTTTTTCTTTGATGATTTCATTCAGAATTAAATCATTTTTTTTTTAATTTTTAGTTAATCGTTATTTTTTAATCTAAAAATAAAAACAAAGATTATAAAATATTCCATTTTTCAATTTATTCAAATTTATATACTATTATCTTGTAAAATTTTCAACAATTTAAATCACGTAGTTTATTATAATGTGCATATGCAACTGCAGTAAATCGAAATATTAAAAAAAAAAAAAAACAGAACACCGGTCTATAGACTGTTACATTATAAAATATTAAATTGTTTTATATATACATAAAATATTTATCGACTTTTTTATAGCGTAGGCAAGCATAAATTTATGCAAAAATTAAAAAAAAATTAATTGGATAAAACAGAATTTTTAAAATTATGTAACGTCTTTTAAGATCGAAAAAAATTAAAACAGAGACTAATTTATTTTAAGATTTTTTATCACTGCATAATAAAAAAACACAACAAAAAAGTATAAAAATATCGTCACGATGATAAAAAACTCACAGCATCTTTGATTCGGTCCAAACAAGTATAATAAATAATCAATGAGGATAAAAGTAAATGCACATAATTCCTCCACTGAAAACAACCCTGCATGGGGCGCTTGTACTCTTACTACTACAACGTTCAGACTAAAAACTCATGTTATATTCCGGTTAAATTCAATGCGGATGCGCAGAAAATTCATTGACATTATTTATAATAACAACAAAGCTTTTTTTTTTACTAATTCCGCCGGAGATTGATAAGAATAGTTGTATATGTAGTAATAACAATAATATTTTAATTAAAGACCAAATATTTTTAATATAAAAAATACAGTAGTATGTAAATACGCAGTCGTAGAAAATTTATGATATTTTCTTTCAACATAATTTTCTTATGTATATATAGGTAGTATTCTTTGCAAATAACTATAAGAACTTTCGCTGCAGTTGTAGCTTAAATTATATTGTTATATCGATATAATTTACGCGAGTCATATGTATGTCAATGAAGGTTCCACTAATATTATAAAACTAGAATCTTTGAAAGAAATTGCACTGCTACTAGTACTGCCCTGATTATTTTTTTATTTTGATCAAATTTTCCTTTTTTCAGAAACCAAGTTTTTGACCTTAATTTTTGAAGTACTACGATAATTTTTAAAAATATTACCATTATTTTTTTATTTTTATTTATTTAACAATTGCCTGAACTAGGATTCTGGATATTAATCTATACATAATTTAATTATATTATAATATAAAATGTAGAAAGATAATAATCATAGTTATTAAATAAAATTTTAAGATTTGAGAATAAAAATTTCTATAAGTAAAATCTTTAATAAAACAGTTAAATCAGTTATTGTAAATAATTACAGGTCAAATAAAAACTAAATTATAATTTAATCATATTCACTAAAGTTTATGTTTTAATTACTTATAATCTACTGTCAATTTTTTTATAATAATAATAATAGTTCTGTATCTATCGTTTTCATTTATTATTCGTTTGTTAAGATAATGATTTTTAAGTTTATTTTTTCTGTTATTTTTTTTATGCTCTTTGGTATTGAAGTTATATCGTTGATGGATTTTAAGTCATGATTTAATTTATTAAATTGTTTTAAAACATGATAGCAACTGCTTTTTTTATAAATTTCCTTGTTTAAATTAATTATTCGTATAATTTTATTTTTTGCCTGACTCTGAGAATTTTTCTAACTATGAGTTTATTTAATATTGTTAAAGAGTTTAGTATTAACATGTTTTTTACATCAAGCACTTTACCATTTAATTCAGGTAATTTGGTTAATATTCTATCTGGGTTATTATTTCTTAATTGTATGTAAAGTATACGAGTGGTTCAACAAACCGACCCCAAAAAAATTTCTTTCGAAAATAATACTAAAAATGGTAAATTTCCCATATTATTAGACTATAAAAAATATACGCTGATACCAAGTCAATATGGCTTGATACACATCAATAAACACCTTAAATGCGGCGAAGTCAATGCTTTCTTCCGTCAGCCTTATTTTTGACTTGACGGGTGTTCGGTTGTCGCAGTTAAGGTTAGATTTAAGCCAGCTGATTATTGAATTGAGGTTATATGTGTTTTTATATTGACTTGTAGTAAATTTGTTTAGGTTTTTTTTATTTTAATTACTTAAATAATTAATTTTCATTTTATTCACGAATAACAGCAATTTATTCTGAGTTGTAGTTATGGAAAATTTTTAGAATTTTTTTTCTGACTTATTAATTAATTAATTTAATTTTTAATAATAGTTCTTATAATAATCGGCCCAAATTTTTAATAATAAAAACTAAAGTATACTTAATTTTCTGCTCGGGTAAAAAACATGATTTCAATAAACAAGACAACTTTCTTACCGATTTTCATCAACCTTATTTGAGCTGACGGAAGTGTAAAAAATAGCCCGTACAAAGAAAGCAGGTTAGCTGACCCAACGTTTCGATAAGTTGATTCAAGTTGGTTACCTTGAATCAAGTGATTATTATTCTCTTTACGGGATCTAAGGGACGTCAACTCAATATTGACTTGATAAAAATTTAATATTTTTTATAGTATATCCCTCTAGATCCAATCCTCCCTTTTTGACAGCTCTTTAAACTTTTTGGTCAGTTTAAACTTTTAAGAAAGCATGTTTTTCTTATTTTTTTTCGTAAACACTTATTTTATGATAAAAAAAATAAATTTACGCTTTTTATGGCTTTGATTTTGAGCTTGAATATCTCCATAGCAGCAAAATCGATTTCTACCTTACTAGTCTCAAAAAATTTCGTTTCCTTTGTACTTTCGATGCATCAAAAAATTTTTTTGGGATTTTGACTTTTCAACGCGCTATATTAAAAAAAGTGATTTTTCTAAAATTCAAAAAAGTAATCTCTCTATTTTATTATTTTAAAGTTTTAAAAATGGCCCCCTACTAAAAAGTGCACAAACACTTGTATATACAACTAGATAACGTATTATTTAATGAATACTTTCATGTTTCGCAAGCAACCAGAATTTTAGTCAATTATTTGTATTCAGTTTGTAGTAGTGATTTACACGGTTGGCTAGAAACAATTTTAAATAAAATTAGAAGGTACCTCTGAGATTCCGATGAATTTCGATTGTAGGGTACCTACAGGTCCTAAAAAAATAAAAAATAAAAAAATCCGCTCAGCGGTTTTTTTGCCAAAAATATTTATTTATTTTTAACTCATTAGCGCAGACCCTGATGTAATGGATGGTCATTGAGGCTGCACAGCTGACCTAACTGCAAAAACTACATAAAAAACTACATCCCGGGTCAAGATGTGTATTTATTAGCGAAAGTGTACTTGACCGTTGCCTCTATCACTTTTCTAGACCATGCAGGGTTTCGGAGCTGTTTTTGGACGCTTTTACTTGAGTCAAAACTTTGATATTTTTAATTTTTTCGAATTTGATGAAAAAACTTAGAATAAAATAAAAAAATTTGTAACGGGTTTGTGTAAACATAATCAATGAGCATGGAACATGTTTATGTATAATAAAAATTTTTTAAATGATTAAGTAAAGTCAAACAACATTATTTTAAGTCCCTAAAGCTGGATTATTTTAAGTCCCTATATCGAGATTATCCTAAGTCTATATAATGAAATTATTCTAAGTTCCTAAAACGAAATTATTCATTTAACCCCCGTTAGTACATTTAACCCCCTCCCTCCCCGAAACCATCCTTTTTTCACCCCCCCCCCCTGTGCCTGTGGTGGTAGTTTTTCCTAAGTACCCCCTCCCTATGAACATGTTCGATGTTAATAGTTGTAAGCCATATTAGGGGGATAATACCCCCCCTGGTAAGAAGCTTTTTTTGGGAGTATGAGTATGAAAAAGGGGGTTCGGCATTTTAAAGGGATTGTAACTTGAGGGATAAAATATCCAGAATATTAAAAATAAAAAATATTTATTGTGTAGATTTATTACGTACGCGTACAGCGTAAATTTGACTTGGTGAGATTATTACGCAAGCGTACTGCGAAAAATTGACTTGGTCAACGTTACTCGTGCGTAAATTCGAAGTTTTGCCCCAATCACAGTACTAGTATCCGAGTGATCGCAGTAGCTTAGAGCTAGAGTTCGTGCCTGTCGTCCGGATCTCGGAACACCCATTCTGTTTTTATTTTTCTTAAAAATAAATATTTAATTTAATAAATATTTATTCTTAATAAGGGTAAAGCGAAATTTGAATACTGCGTGATCTGCTGTGCCATCGGAAGTTTTGGTAGTTTTCTTTCGTACCAGAAAATGCCAGCTGATTGATATTGAGTGTATTAAGGATGTTGAATTTTGGGCTAATTTAGGAGGCTTAATAAATTATATGCACTTTACATTAAATCTAATGTTTACTGGAGATGCGAACTTGTCGGCATCTAAGTGGACTCTGCCGAACGTATATACAAGTAAAAAGAAAGAGCGCACTACATACACACACATTATATACATATTTACACAACATTTTCCACCCACCACAATTTATTACTAAATTGTAAAAAAATAAATTTTACAAAAATAAATTAAAAAAGCTTTTTGACTAAATTAAGATAAAAAAATTTGTGGTAAGTAGAATTACAAAATTTTATATTATATTGTCAAGTGGCTAAAAAATAAAGTTATCATACTTTTTTTGATTTTAACAATGTCTAGTAGCAAAAATTTGAAAAATTAATAAAAATACATTATAAATGGTTTAGGCATTATTCAAATTGAATACAATAATAAATAAATAAATAAAACATATATACAATTAGCAATTAAATAAAAAATTTTAAAACTGATAAAAGTAAATATTTATATTTACAAAATAAATTGATAATTACTTTAACAAGTTTGATTGAACTTCTAGTTCATGAGATTCTAAATTATTCCTCATTATTTAATGCTTTTAGTACTTTTACTGTTAATTTAACTAATAAATGGGCGGCATCTAACTCTAATTTGGGTATAGTTAAGATTGGTTTAATAGGTACAACTTTAGATGTAGCTTGTTATAAATGAATATAACTTTTACCATTATGCGTTATTTTTACGTATGTGCAAGCAACATAAGCAAATTCAGATGCAGCAGCAAATCCATAGAGTTCATACTTTGCTTCAGGGACGTATTTGAGCCATCTTTTTATTTTTATAGTTTTAATTTTATGCATAGTGTTGTACGAATTTTTAAACTCATATCGCAAGGAGACAGGTAATTTATTATCCCATTCGAGTTTAGGATTCTTTTCCCTAAAGAGTTTTTGCAAAAAGATTTTAGCTGTTACTACGACTGGTGCAAACCAACCAAGGGGTTCAACAAGTTTAGCAATTGAAGAAAGTACCTGTCTTCTTGTGAGATCAGTCTTCAATTAGTCTAGAGAAAAATCAAAGGTCTTTATTAATATTTAGTCTCTGCTCGAATTTGCACCTTGCAAATTTGTATCAGATACGACTGTTTTTTTAAAGCTTCAGTAAGTGAATGACCACCTGAAAGTGTATCATCCATGTATGTTTCATTATTTAAAATATTGACAGCTAGTGGAAAAGGATGACCCTCGTCTAACGTTAACTGTCTTACCACATGATTTGCAAGGTAGGGACTGCTAATCATCCCATAAGTTACGGTTATGAATGACCAAGATTGCAAATTTTCAGAGTCACTGTATCTCAAAAAAATTTGCTGGACATATGCTCAATATGCGATACAAAAACTAATTGATATTTCATCCAGTTAATAAGCAATTTAGCTAAATCTGGAAGCAAATTTTCACCGTAATATAATAAATCATTAATAGATACATTATCATAGTCTTTAGCTGAACCGTTAAAAACTGAATGAAACTTTCGATTTTGACCTAATATCCCATGATGTGGCAAGAAGTAATAGAGCAAAAATAATAAAATGGCTGAGGAAGGTTCCATGAGGAAAAAGTGGTATATATTAACAATATATATACCGACTTCCACGGAACACAGCAAAATATGCAGCACGGGGGCTACAGTGTGAAACTGTTAACGGCCTTTATAGTGCTTTCTTAAGCCAAAATGAAGGTTATCAGGCTGTACACACACACACACAGTACTAGTATCCTTTAAGTTACAATCCCCAAAAAATAGCAAACCCCCTTTTTTTTGCTCATACCCCCAATATAAACTCCTTACTCGGGGGATATTATCTCCCTAATATTGCTTATAACTATTTTTATCTGAATCTTAGTTTTTTCATCAAATTCTAAAAAATTGAAAAAATCACAGTTTTGAATCCAGTAAAAGTGTCCAAAAACAGTACCGAGACCCTACATGGTCTTGAAAAATGATAGACGCAACGGTCAAGTACACTTTCCCAAACAAAAAACACATCTCGTCCCGGGTATAAGGTTTTTTATGTAGTTTTTTCAGCTAGGTCAGCTCCCAGCCGAAAATATTCATATGATTAATCACATGATTTATTACATGAGGAATTGGCAGTATTCCTCATGTGTTAAATCATATGATAAATCACATGATTAAATTTAAAAACTTTAATATAAAAAAAAACAGTATCAGCCAGAGCTGGAAAACTATGACATGCTGTTAACCGTGCATACGGCATACGGTAAACGGTTACTAGATGTATTTAGCCGAATATATAGAAAATTGCATACAGTACCCGTATAAAATCGCCAATCAATACGGAAAATTTCAAACGGATGCCGTATATACTTCAGCCGTATTAAAATCCATACAGGAAAAATCAACACGGGAACCGTACGGAATATACCGTATTAATGGTTTATTTTATACGGGTTCCGTATTGATATTTCCTGTATGGATTTTCATACGGCTGAAGTATATACGTGAGCCGTTCGGAATATGCCGTATTAATGGACTATTTTATACGGCATATTCCATACGGCACCCGTATTTATTTATGCCGTATGAAAAATCATGCGACAAAAACCAATACAAAACCACCTGTTTGTACTGCATAAAATATACGGTCCCGTATTTTTCTCATAAGAGCTCGTATTCATATAGGATCTGGGTATTTTCATAACGCTGACGGGTCAGAGACCTAGGTACTTTCATGCTGCTGACGGGTCCGTGGGCAGTATGGATTCAAACTTTAACATACTACCAACAAATCCGTATACTTGTAAAAACAAAGTATTGACAGACTGTGCACGGATCATTATACTACTTAGCCGTATAAACGTCTAATAGTTTTCCGTGCCCAAAATGGCGTGCACGCCCATCTCTGGTATCAGTAAACCTATCGAAATTAAAAATTTAATAATATCTTTGCATTATTTTTCACAAGAAATTTAGTAATGGCTCTAGTTTCCACATTATTATAATTTATAAGGTAACTTGAATTTATTAACTCATGAAAAAAACTTTAAAAATTTTTATTATTTTAATAATAAACTTTTGAGGTTTTTAAATTTGTGATGTTTCGTCAACATTAACTTTTTGAATTCCTAAGTAATATGATTGAAAAATAGTTCAAAAAAGGAGATAATCAATTAAAAAATTAAACAATGTAATGTGTTAGTGATTATACATAAATCTAATAAAATAAAATATTCAGGTTGAAAATATTAGCTATCGAGAAAAAAATAAAAAAACTGTAGATTGTAAGGTTTAAAAAAATATTTTTATTTATTAATTTTTACAAATATATATTTTAAAAATTTTTTGTTAATAGTGTAATAAGTTTGGAGTTGGGCATATGTAACAATTTCTTTCAATTTCAGTGTAAACACAAATTTTAAGTATATCTTCAGTATTAATAGACTTTATTTCCGGTAGTTCTTTTTGTACCACAAAATGAGATTGAGATACTGGACACTTCTTAGTTGCCAAGTAATTGCACAAAGTCAGTTCTTTATTTTCATCAATAACAAATTTTATTATTTTAATAAAAGAACCGTCTTTCAGTTGTGCGTATGAATTGCAAGATCTTTTATTTTCTTTTAAAGAAGTCTTATAAAGACAATGATCTTTAGTGATCCTATCGTAACACTTTGCATTTTTTGATATTCCTTGCTTTTTATTGAAAGTCACATCTATTTTTCCCTTGCCAAGATAAGTTATATTATTTCTTTTATTAAAGTTTTTCATTTTTTTATTGCCAAAACTTTGGCAATATTTTTTGACTTGCTCTGAACAAACTGGATACACTATCTGTTCTAAAATACAAATGGAATATCTCATGTTTATTTTTCTCATTATTTGCAGTACAACACCATTTGCATTTTTAACTTTTTTTTTTATTTTACCATTTTCTGATTCAAATGCATAACATGAGTGTGTCCATAACGGCCCCCAACTCTCCACACTCCTACAAATATGAAGCAATTGGTGGACATTATATGTCATCACCTTTTTAGAATAATAAAATTGAGAATCACACACAAATTCTGTCAACATAGCATCAGCTTTTTTTAAATCCTCGTAAGTTATAGAGCTACCCAATAAAATATGTAAACTGTCAACCAGAAGAGACCAGTGTTGTACTTGCTTCTTCGTCAATACTAATGAAAATAAAGGTATACTAAAGTATAATATCCAATTCTCAAATTCTTTGGATTTCCATTTACCTATATCTTCCAAAAGTCTTGGCATACGAGAAACAATACGTGGTGGCTTTATTGAATACATGTAATTATTTATTTTTTCATAAACTGCTTTATCTAGCTCTTGCAAGAACATCATTGTAAATTGCTTAGCAACTCCTAAACAATAACAGTGCATATAATCCGGTGTTATGCCATCAAAAAGGTCAAATCTATTAAGATTTATAAAAGCTGTTGCGTATTTTATACCATGCACTGGTTCTTCTCTGTTGATTGCTTCTCCAATATTCAATAAATGCGCCTCCTTAGTACGCAGTTCAGGAAGTGGAAAAGATATTGGATATCGCGTTGCATTCGCGAAAGTTTCTCCTGTTGAGAAACACCAATCACATCCTCCATCTTTAGCATTAAATTGCATTTTTCCTGTAGTAGTAGGTCTTGCAATAGTATCCATACAACCAACTAAATTAAACAACTTTATTCGCCTCTCTTCTCCTTTGATAATGCAATTTATACCTTCAGTTGACAAATAATTCATTTTTTCAACAAACTTGTTAATCAATACTGACATTTCAGGCTTGTCACCTTTTCCGCACCATAACCCACACGTAACAAGATTATTATAACGCTTTTCAATAGGCAACTCATTAAGCATTATATAAAGAGGCCATACTGAATAAGTTGAACTTTTGTATAGTGGAAAACCATCCGTATTAAATGTGCTAGTAGCATATCGGAATCTATCTGAACAGGGTAATGATTTCCTAAATTCTTTATATGATTTACCATCATAAATATCTTCCAGTAAATCTTTTTCAACTCTTTCATTGATTATGTAATCGTAATAATCTTCGTTCGCTTCAAGTAATTTTGCGACATGTCTAGAGGGATCCATTAACACGAAATAGCTAGGATCAGATTTATTACCCACATCTACAGTCTTATTACATTTGTTACATCTAAAGTTTGGAATATCACTAATGTTTTCAAATTCTCCTAAATACATTGTACAGTACGGGCATATTGCATGGAATTCTGAGTTAGAGCTGTCATTAAATAATTCATCTATCATGTATTTAGATTCTGGTATTATCTTTCGAGTAAATAACCAATTTATAAATCCTAAAAATCTTGAAAATTTTTCATGATCTAGATCGGCATATTCACAAAAATGTTCTGCTGCTAGTAAAATTTCACTGGGACTCCTGGCTGGTGAAGCATCAATGATCTCAAAAAAATCTTTACATTTTTTCATGTCATCAAGCTTATTAAATTTCAAGTAATCATCGTCTGTCATTTCTTCATCGCTACTATTTGATATAACTGAAGAAGCATCATCATCTGAATCAGTTTCAAAACCAGAATCATTAAATGGATATTTATCCTAAAAATAATATGTTATAATAATTGACAATATATTATAAGTTATTGACAATAGAAGATTGGGATAGTAAATTTTAATCTCTGGATACTCTCAAACAAAAATAACCACGTAGTACAACTCCCCACGGTGACCTGGAAGCGTTTTATTATGCGATCAAAATGACAAAAAAAACTGTATACTAGGGCCTTTTCTACACTAATGTCTACGAATTTTCTATCCGGACCTTCTATCCATCTACTTTAAGCGTTTGCTGTCAATATTTTCATAATTTGAATAATGGTGATTTGAAATTTTTTATAAGACTGGCTTTTTTTCGAAGTATCCGGGATTCCTAACGCGCCTGCAGAACTCGAAAATATAAGTAAAAAAAATAAGTTTCTCGTAGGATTTAGACCAAAACATCGATTTTTGAGCCCACGATAGCTCTCGAAAGTTTTTTTTTGGTCTCCTTAAAATTGGGATTTTGTTAAAACTTTCAGTTTTTCCAGTGGATTAAAATTATGTTTAAAATTATGTTCCAGTTGATATACTTTAGTATTTTTTCCCCAGGAATTCGATGAAACCATTTATTTTAGTTTTTGACCACGTTTTATAGGAGAAAAATCGAAATCGTTGCCTTTTAGGGTCCAAATTTCAAGGGGACCAATTTTAAAAGTTTTGTAGTTTTCTGAATAAATTTTTCTGTATATTATTAACAAGAGAGACTTTTTTATTTTTTTCCTAAGAATTCGATGAAACCATTTATTTTAGCTTTTGACCACGTTTTATAGGAGTAAAATCGATTTTATTGGTTTTTAGAGTCCCAAGTTCAAGGAAATCTATTATAAGAAGTTAGCAGTTTACAAAATAAATTTTTCTGAATACTATTTACTAAAGATACTTACGTATTTTTTCCCCAGAAATCCGATGAAATCATTTATTTTAGCTTTTGACTACCTCTTATATGAGAAAAATTGATTTTTTTCGTGTTTTAGGGTCCCAATTTTACGGAAAACAATCAAAAAAGTTTATTAGATAAAAAAATAAAATTTCCTAAATTTTATTTACTAAAGATACTTATGTATTTTTCCCCAGGAATCCGATGAAACCATTTATTTTGACTATTGATCATCTCTTATATGAGAAAAATCGATTTTTGTCGAGTTTCAAGGTCCCAATTTTGAGAAAATCCATTATAAAAGATTATCAGTTTTCAAAATATGATTTTCTGAATATTATTTACGAGAGGATCTTGTGTATTTTTTTCCCGGAAATTCGACCACTTCAAAAATCGAATTTTGTCGTTTTTCAAGGTCATAACTTTAAGGAAATCCATTATCAAAATCAAGACAATATTGAAAATATGAAAATATTGACAGCAAACGCTTAAAGTAGCTGGATAGAAGGTCCGGATAGGAAATTCGTAGACATTTTTTAGTGTAGAAAATACCCCACCATACGGTTTTTTTTGTTATTTTGATCGAATAATAAAACGCTTCCAGGTCACCGTGTCCCTTCATATTTCTGTTATCTCCTGGAATACCTTAAAAACTATTTTTGAAAATCGAAAAATATATTAGCGTAAAAAAATGAAAATTTTCGACGATAAAAAAGTTTTTCTCAAACACAAAAACCTCCAACTAAATGTAGAAAGATCTATTTTTAGGTTTTTTATTCTGCCATCTTGAAAAATCGGAAAATTTGCTAGTAAAAAAATGAAAATTTTCATTAAAAAAAAACGTTTTTATCAGCCTCAAAATCACTCAGGTAATGTAGAAAATTCCTTTTTTCATGTTTTTTTGTCTGCATTTTAGAAAATTGGAAAATGTATTGGGGTAGAAAAAAAAATATTTTTGTTCTTAAAATCGTTTTTATCAATTTCGAAAAGCCCCAGGTAATTGTAGAAAAATCTTTTTTCATGTTTTTTTCCGCCGTCTTGGAAAATCGGAAAATATATTGGATTGCAAAAATGGAAATTTTCATTCATAAAAACTTTTTTCTCAATCTTCGAAACCCCTAGGTAATAAAGAAAGTTCATTTTTCATATTTATTTTTCTGCCATCTTGGAAAATTGGTATCTAAATTGCAGTCAAAAATGAAAATTTTCATTAACAGTTTTCTTCAATAAAAACGTTTTTCTTAACCTTAAAAACCCCAAGGTAATACTGAGAGTTCCTTTTTTCATGATTTTTGTCCGCCATCTTGGAAAATAGGAAAATATATTGGGGGAAAAAAATAAAAATTTTCATTCATTAAAGCGTTTTTATCAACTTCGAAAACCCCCAGGTAATGTGGAAAGTTCTTTTTTCATGTTTTATGTTCCAACACCTTGGAAAATCGGAAAGCATATTGAGGTTCAAAATTTTCATTTATAAGCGTTTTTATCAACCTCAAAATCTGCTCGAAAACCCTCAGGTAATGTAGAAAGTTCTTTTTTTATGTTTCTTTATTTGTTTATGTTCAGCTTTTCCTCGAACAGTTTCTCCTCGAAGGTATTTCAGGAGATAACAGTAATCTTCAGGGTAATAACTCCCAGGGGCAGGGACAGAGTTTAGAGTTGTTTACTTAGGGTTATATCTCTAATTTCAGGGAGTCTACTCTGATTTTATAGAGTTATAACTCTCTGAGTCAGTGGAGTTGTACTACGTGTTTATTTTTGTAAGAGCTATATTTCTAGTAATTTCGATTTAACATGAATCAGACAACTTACCAGAAAGTTTTTGTTTCTAATTACTCCTTCATACATTTCACAATTTTTTTCAAATAAAAATATATTTTCATGTACATCTTCAACGTGTTTCGAATTCTAAAAAAATCAAAAATAATTACAGTATATTTATAAAAAAATTGTATATAATTATGTCTGGTATTTAATTATCTTAAAAAGTTACTTGAATTTTTGATAACTGGGTAGAATCGAGTGCCATTTACCAAAAAAATGAGTTTTTAAAATCTTAACTAAGTAAAATACTTCTAAGTGCTTCCATCAAGCACTTGAAAAGAAAATTGTTGCTTATGGGACCGAAAATTTTCTCCATAACTCCCCATGTATTTGGTGGAGGTACTTAGAGAGTTTTAAGCTAATATTTTGAAGATCCCAATTTTTTGGTAATTGGCACCCAATTTCACCCGGTAATCAAAAATCTAAGCAATTTTTTAAAATAACTCCCAGTTTATAATTTATATATGGGCGATTCTTTCTCAAGCCGGTCACCCCCCTCTGTGCAAAAATGGAGGCAACTTAAAAGGATTTTAGTTTTTTCAAATTTATCAGAAAAAAGTCTAGTTTTTTATTCTCATTGGCCTTTTCAACTCTATAAATCTACTGTGTCCATTTTATGTGCTGAGCGGCGGCAGATCCAAATTTAAAACTCATAAAAATTGAAATAAAAGTAGAGTAACGATAACAAACAAAACATTTTAAGAAATCAACCAATTACCATGCAGGTGGTCTCATTTTCTTTGTTTTAATAAATAACAACTTTTAAGAAAAAAAATTTACCGTTTATCTACTTTTATTTCAATTTTTCTGATTTTTAAATTGGGACATGCCACAGTAGATTTGGACATGGGCACATTAGATTTACAAAGTTGAAAAAGCCAATGAGAAAAAAAAACTAGACCCTTTTCCAGTCAATTTGAGAAAACCAAAATCTTTTTAAGTTGCCACCGTTTTTGAACAGAGGGAGGTGGCCGGCTTGAAAAATAATCGCCCATATATAGCGAGAAAAATTATTGAAAGAATACTTGAAAAATACCTGGTTTGAAATATCATTTGCATTATCGACTTTTAGTTTTTTTTTTATTCTATATTTTGTTCTATCACTAATATCTTTATCTTTTCGAGTCGATAAATTTTTTCTGTATTGATTTTTGCTTCTCTTCATTATGAGAAATTGATACTTTTTTAATTATATTTTAGAAAATTATATATTTTGAGAATTCTAAATTTTAGACACCAAAAAATATATGCTTTTTTATAAACACCCTTTGGGACTTTGAATGATTATTTATACCTTCTACCTGTTTCAAAAATTAAAATTCTTAAAAAAATTTTTTAGGTTTTGAGTAGTTAAATAATAAATTCACAAAAAAAAAGAATATTAAACGTTTTTTTAAAAGATCTTAAATAAAACCTATATTTTGTAATCATCGGTTAAAAAAATTAACGTATTCGGAGATATTGTAGCAGGAAGTTGAAAATATATTAAATTATTTTTTTATTAATTCGCAAATGCGCAATTTAATTTTTTTCAAATCAAAATGCAATAGCTCTATTTTATATCTGAACATAAAAGAAATTTTTCAAATAAGTGTGCAAAAATTAAAATAAGCAATCAAAAATTGCCCTCCATGGGCAAATCTGCTCAATCTTTAAAAAAATGATTTTCGAGGCTTGGGCTGGATTTTTTATATGTTAAAAATGGCTCAATATGGTCAACGGCAACTCTGCGGGTAAATGCATGAACCTTACATACATGATTTTTGAGGCCTGTGTTGGATTATATATATATATATATACACACTAAAGGGCTCCGCCCCTGCGCGCTTCGCGCGCCAACCCCCGTAGAGTGATTAAGGTGTTGTGAAAATGGTTCTATGTTGGTCTTAAAGGTGTATTTTGTTCGTTTTGACCCAAATGGCTCACTTGATAGTGGTTGAAAAGTTACCACATTGGCCCAAAAAGACCATTTTGGCCCAAAAGGTCCATTTTAACCCAATAGGTTCACTTTGGCCCAAAAGGACTATTTTGGCCCAAAGGTCTCAGGCGACAGCGGTGACCTCAGCGGCAGCGTTTATAACTTTATAATATATATATATATATATATATTGGATCCTGAGGTTTATAGACCTCCAGATGCCTTCGGATCTGATTGGCAGTCTATTAATGACAAAAAAAGGTAAATTTTAACGACTTTTTAGTCAAATGCCAGATACTCCTGCGGTAAAACGAATCTGTTAAAATGGTCTTGAGACCTCTCATTCGAAGCTATATCTTTACTACCTAAAACTCATGATCCCCTCTCTATGACTTTCCTCATCGAATTATTCGTGATTTGATTGGTCGCGCTGATTTTGTCATGCGCGTTATTTATATCAGAAGTTCTGTGGCCACATCGCTCGCGCGTTATTTAATTTTTATTATATTTTAAAAATTTACAATTATAACATATTCAAAAAAAAAAATTAGCAATAAAGTAATTTTCTTATTTTATTGTACATTCTATTCAAAATTTCGTCATCGATTTTATCTAATTAATCGATTCATTTAAGCTTTGCAGTATTTGCGCTGTATATTAAATTTTACTTTTTGAATTTATTATTATAAATTGTAAAAATAATTACAAAATGAAATAAAGTATGTTTAAACTTCAATAAAACACTACATATGTAGACGCGATATACCTAAATTCATTTGAGTATTTCGTCATCTTATTGTAAAATGACAAAAGAAAAATTTATTTCGAAGGATAGTAATCAGTAATTGCATCCAGATACGATATTAAATATTTTTTTCATGAGGTAAATTTCTATTCTATCTAAAAAACTCATGTGTCATAATTTTTCGTCGAATTTATTCGTGTTGTTATTGATTGCGCTGAATTT
Source organism: Anagrus nilaparvatae (assembly GCA_022575985.1). Lineage (NCBI taxonomy): Eukaryota > Metazoa > Arthropoda > Insecta > Hymenoptera > Mymaridae > Anagrus > Anagrus nilaparvatae. The sequence continues at coordinate 24,351,619 of JAKSXM010000247.1, read as the reverse complement.
TTTATTATTTATTTCATTAGTTCTAATTTTTATTATCTTGTAGTGTAAAAAATACGGAAATAAGAAATACAATAATTATTACTATTGTTGTTATCATCGCCCATAATTTTTTAATATATATCTAATGGTTGTTTATAATTGACCTGTACTGGGCAAAGTACACTTTTGCCCAGTACAGGTCAATTATAAACAACCATTAAATACAATAATTATTTTATTATACAATAATCTCCTAAAAATTTCGTGATCTTTATCTAATTGGACATTTCATTGATGCTCTGTACTGTTTGCGGCACACTGTATACAAATTTATAGCCTGATAACTTTAAATGTTAATTTTATAATTTATAATAATATATAAACTGTAAAAATAATTATAAATTTTAATAAAAAATGTTTAAGCTAATAGAAAATTGATTATGTTTGTAGATGCAACACATAACAATATGAAAATTCATTCGAGTATTTCGTCATGCTATTAAAAAATTTCGCCGTCCAAAAAAAAGAAAAATTTATTTTGAGGGACAATATTGCAATATTTTTTTCTTGAGCTAAATTTTGAAAATAAAAATAATAATGGTTTATTAAAATTATGAAAAAAGTTCATTATTTGAAATTGACATTTACAGTACAATTGTTTTTATTTATGAATTAAACCACAGTTTTATTTCGGTTAATCATGAAATATGATCTGGGGGGGTTGACGCGCTTTAGCACGCAGGGGGCTTGCCCCCTAGTACAATAAAATTGTAGAAGAAATGACTTATAAGAAATTAATTTTAGTGCAACATTTTGATTGGCCGGACAGAAACCCACAAAAATAGAATTTTTTTTTGACAATTTAGCTATTTTATAGGTGAAATTTTAATTATTTATGAAAAAGAAGTCGAAATTCTTGATCAGTGACCCGAAAACCCCGTATGGTGCAAATCTGAGCGCTCAAAGTGCGAATATGTAAAAAAGCCCCCTTTTGGGGGTAGTTTTTGAAAATTTAATGGTGAAACACCAATTTCTCTGCCAAATGACCCCGATTTTTGTGTTCAGGGACCCAAAGAAACTATAGTAGAGCAAATCTGGTGTTCGCCAGTGATAATACAACCAAACCCGTATTTTACTGGGATATACCAGGTGGAACGCAATCACCGCAGATTTTTACATTGCTAGTATATATCAAAGCAATGTAAATAACCGCGACAATTGCGTTCCACCCGGTATATAACAAAATCGAAAAAAAAGAAAATTTTCTATTTTGGGCCAATCAAAACGATGTACTGTAATTAATTCCTTAAGTTATTTCATCCAAAAGTTTATTGTATAACGTTTTGATTGAGAGGTTGCAAGAACAGTTTGACAGATTTATTTTACCACAGGCGTGTCTGAAATTTGACTAAAATGTCGTTAAAAATGTACCGTTTTTTTGTCATTAATAGGCTGCCAATCAGAGTCGAAGGCACCTGGAAGTCTATAAACCTCAGGATCCAAGTTTTTTAGGTCTATTTTGACTTAATACAATTAATTTTTAAATATCTTTCGTGGGCCGATTCACTATATAGACTCGGGCATAGCCTTCGGCATTTTTTCATAAAAATATTAGCCGATTTCGGGTGACATTTCTACCATATAGGGCCTCTGGCAAAAAAGTGGCAATCCGCCTGCGGCCCTCCGGTGTGCCGCTCGTATCAGTTTTATTCGGGACTGTAAGTTAAGATATTTTAGAGACAGATTGCGGACACGTTTTGTTTTAAAGTCCTTTTTGTTTCGATGTGACCTTGACTTAGATAAAAAAAAACTCCAAAAATAACATGTGAAAAATAACATTGTGAAATTACTGATATTTTTTAATATTATAAATTTTGCTAATTTGATTTGGTTCTAATTGTTTATAAAATTTTATGTAACATTTTTATATAAATTATGAAGCAGTAGATGAATTTAAAAGAAGAAAACTATTTTCCAAATCCAGATAAGTATTTTAAATGTTTGTTTAAAGAATAGTTTTACTCTTTGTTAATTTGTTTTTATTTATTTATATCCATTAGGATTAAAAACAAAGTGATCCAAAAAATTCAACTTTTTTTATATCAACAAATAACAAGTTCTACAAGACTCTAAAAACTTGTGCTATAGATAAATTATTTTGTAATAATTAATTATCCAAATATTTATATGTAATTCTGACAAGTGTATACTCAAATAAATTAGTGATTCTAACAATTAAAATTACTTTTATTTTTATTATTTTTTTCTCTTTTTAATTGTAAATATACTTTTAAGTTTTTTAAATTATGTTCATGACGAATAACTGAAGGAAGCATTAAACCGTTTATTCGTTTTTTATAAGTAACTATCATAAATTTTTTGAAAATTAAATGGAAAAATAAGAAGTAGGATTATTGTTACCTAATGTTGAAGGCCCAAACTGAGAATCTGATTAAATATCAATTTTTAGCAGCCAAAAAGAGTTTGTACATCAGATACAGCTTAAAGAAACTTTTATTAGGTTGCTCCTGCAAGAAGAAGTCTATTACGATTAAGTCAATACCTGTTAATGATGATAATTAAATGATAAATTTGTAATTTTTTTAAAAAATTTTCTACGCTTTGTACCTTGTATTTATAAACAAATCAAGCAATTATTTACGATCCTTTTATTAAAATATATTTTATTTCATAAATAAGACTGAAAAAAATTATTAAACTCTATTTTAGGTTATCTATCTATTTTTTTTATGCAATGTTTACAAAAAAAAAAAAAAAAATGAAATTGTATTAGAAATATTTAACCAAAGAAATTGAATTTTGCAGTACAATTAATAAATAAAGTTTATTAGTTAAAATAAAATTTATATTTTTATATTTAAATTAAAAAAAAAAACTTAATCACTATATTTTAATAAAGCTTAAACAACCGTTAAAAATATATTAAGGTAATATTAATTTTTTAAAGTAAATAAAAACTTAATTTTCTTATAGTTTTGAAATGTCTTTAAATAAAATTTTAGAATCTTTCATCGCTTATTTAATCAAATGTAAGAAATAGCATCTAGATCAATTTATGCTTGAAGAATTATCACAACTTTATAAGCAAATAATTTTTAAAAAATTTTACAATTTCAATCTGAGTCTTCTTTAAAAGATGTCGGAATATGAACAGGACTGGTAATTATAAACATACATCCATTTAAATTTAAATAACGTTATAACTTGGGATGAAAATGAACCGTCCAAAGGAAAGCTGATATTCTTAGTGCAAATTCTACAGCTAAAACCTTTTACCTTTTAAAATATTATTAAAATCTTTCTGAAACTTAATTTAGACAATGGAATATTTGAAGTATAATTAGGTATCAAAAAGAATATTAAAATTAAATAATAAGAATAGAATTTGAATACTCAAAAAAAAGTCATTTAAAATTTGGACTAGTAAATACCGCTACAATTGGAACATTTATGTTTTTTTTATAAAAATTGAATCCTTTTTCTTATTCTAAATTTAATTTTTTTAAAGATTTTTGGAAGTAGAATCTAGAATTAGTATAAAGAATTAAGAATCCTCCCTTGAACCAAAAGCTCGGACTAGGCTATTTTGCTAAAAATCTTTTATTTTAGCTAATAAATAGGCTTTAAGTAAATTTATATGTTTTTGAATTTAAGAAAAGAATTATAATCAAGAAAAAAATTAGTAGTTAATAAAATAAAAGTAGAAAAACTTCATTAAGCTAATCAGGGACTTTAAAAATTGAATTTTGTAAAATGACGTCAAATGATATTTTGCTAAAATCAGATCTTCTGACAAAGTTTAGTAGGATATAGATATCTTAGGAATAGTAAGACAAAAAAAAAAGAAAGAAAAGTAAAATAATTCAATTAAATGATTCAAAAGACTCCAAAATATCTGTTGAGAGTCTATACTTCAACATTAGTTCTTTTAAAACTAACTTGATAAAAATTTAATAAGAACTTTAAAAAAAATATAATCAGTCCTACATTTTTATATATACATATTTGAGAATTTATCTTTTTAGAACAAAATCTTCAAGTATTTGCAAAAGTTTTCTTTGAAAAGTCTTGAAATAAAGGTACACAAAAACACACAATTTTGAAAACACTTAACACTCTACCTAAATTATAAAATTTTTTGTAGAATTTAGTATAAAGCGGCGAAAATGATTGAAAAGTTTATCAGTTAAAAACAAAAATAATTATCTATTTCAATGTCACTTAAAAATTATTCACACAAAACATTAAACCTACACAAAACATAACCTGAAAATAAAATTAAGAATAAGGCATAATAAATAAATAGAATCAAGATTATATTGTAACTTTTATTCATAAAATAATTAATTTAAGCCATTAAAAAAGGGTAAACAATTAAGGGGTGAATTTAAAAGAAAGTCAATTAGTCAACTTCTATTGTTATTGAAATAAATGGAATACTAATGAAAATTATTTTGGAGTCCACAGCGAAAACGATAAAGGAGCGTTGATGGGAGCGTTGTATATTATGTGTGTATAAGAGAAGGATCAACTGGTGCCTTTTCACGGCTTAAAAATGTCTATGTCTCCCTCTATGATACTGCGCTGTCTGCACTTATTCCTTATATTGCGCATAAGCATCACTTTAAAGTCGTCAGCTTTTATATATTATATTAAATTAAAAAAATTTAAAACAGACTTAAGTACTTAACTTTTCTTAACTTAACTTTTTGATGCTAAACTTACCTCGTTCCACCTGGTGTTATACGGAATCCACCTGGTTTTACATGGTTATACTCAAAATATAAGTTTCAGTTGTTAAAAAAAAAATTTCCGCAAAATTAGGAAAATTCAATTTTGATAAACTTTATAACATTCTTTTTCGTTTTACTAAGTTATAATCACAACGATAGAACCATGGTGATTTCCCATATGACAAAACATAAGGTTGAAGAAAACATTATTTTTTTACTCTAATTTATTTTCCGATTTTCCAAGATGACGGACTAAAAGCATGAAAAAAGTAACTTTATACATTACCAGGGGGTTTTTGAGATTAAGAAAAACGATTTATGAGAGAAAATTTTCATAGTTTCCAATTTTCCAAGATGGCGGACCAATAAACGTCTAAAAAGAAACTTTATACATTATCAGGGGGTTTTCCAGGTTGAGAAATACGTTTTTATGAGTGAAAATTTTCACATTTTCACCCTAGAATATTTCCTGATTTTCCAAGATGGAGAACCAATAAACGTCCAAAAAGAAACTTTATAGATTACCTGGGGGTTTTAAAGGTACTCCAGTCAAAACGCGGAGGGGGGGTGTATTTCCTCCTACTGACATGAGATTTGCTCTATTAAATGTTTTTTGGGTCACTGATCACGAAAATCGGGGTTATTTCCGGGAGATATTTTCGGAACACCCTTAGATATATTATTATTTTATATTAATATTTTATTATTATTATATTATTATATATTATAAATAATATATTATTATATATTATTATTATTATATTATTATTATTTATATTTGTAAAAACTACCCCCAAAAAGGGGTTTTGATATATTAGCAAAGGATTTTTTGATATATTAGCAAAGTGAGTTAATAGATTTAGCCAAGAATTGGTCTTAGGGGATTTTTTGGGTTGCTGAACAAGAATTTCAGGTATTTTTTAATGAATATTTTCACACATTGAGCGACCAGGCTATGCCAATACGGGTTTTTTGGGTCGCTGATCATGAATTTGGGGGAGTTTTTTGTGAATAATCAATATTTCACCCTTAATTTAGCAAAATCAACCCCTTATATCCGCACTTTGAGAATCAAATTAAGTTCTAACGGTTTTTTTGGGTCTCTTGATCAAGGATTTGGGGGATTTTTGTATTAAAAATTAATTTTACCTTAAAATAAGCAAAAACAATTCCTAAAAGGGGTGCATTTGCAATTTTTACACTTTGAGTGTCTAAATTTGGTCCATATGGGTTTTTGTGTTGCTTTTGATCAAGAATTTCGGTGATATTTCTATGAAAATGTATTTTATGTAATTTTTTACCAATATACAAAAACTCCTATTTTTTGTGAGAATTTTAGTAACATAAATGTGAAATATTTATTTTACCTAACAAATTCTCCCAAATTCTTGATCAGCGACCCAAAAACCCTTAAGGACCTAATCTGTTGCTCAAAGTGCGAAAATAGAAAAAACACCCTTTTTAGGGGTTGTTTTTGCTAATTTAAGGGTAAAATATTAATTATTCATTGAAAACTACCTGAAATTCTTGTTCAGCGACCCAGAAAACCCCCTAAGACCATTCCTGGCTAAATCTATAAGCTCAGATTGCTAATATATAAAAGAAAACCCTTTTTGGGGATAGTTTTTGCAAATTTAAGGGTGTTCCGAAAATATCTCCCGGAAAAGACTCCGATATTCGTGATCAGCGACCCAAAAAACATATAGTAGAGCCAATCTCATGCCATTAGGAGAAAATACACCGTAAACCGCGTTTTGACTGGAGTAAGGTTGAAATATTATACTTTTTTATTGATGAAAATTTTTATTTTTTACTTTAATATATTTTCGAATTATCCAAGATGGTGTGCTTAAAAATTGGAGGTTTTTCGGAGTTATTGAAACTTTAATACTAACTACTCTGAAAATATAATATTTTTCATTTTTTTTTTAATTTAGTGATGAACGAGGTGATGAAGAAAATAGAGAAATTGAGTTTGCACGCATGCGTTTTAAAAATATATTTAAAAATAAGTTTTTCAAAGTACCATTAACTAATATAAAGTACAAGGATGAAGTAACAAAAAAACTTATTTTCTTTGAACCGACTGGAATAAATGATTTTGAAAAAGGAAAATATTATTGGACCTTATGTCCAAATTCTAAAAAAACAATATGTACCTTAAAGCATGATCATGAAAATGATTATATACAAGCAAATATTCTATTTTTGGCATGTAAGTTTTTTGTGGTTGATAAGTATTTATTAAGGAAGGAATAAAATATAGGTTTTGACCATACATGCAAAGTTCAAAACCTACTTTTTTGTTCTGTAGCTTAAAACATTTTTTATCATTAGGGAAAACAATTACTATTTTCTTGAAAGAGAAGTGGTTTTTGTTAACTTGTATGAATAAAAATTAATTGAATATTTTACTGCAGTCCATTCGAAGTTTAGAGTGTATATTTACTAGCTGCCATTAGCTTTCATCGACTGTATATTTTTGGGTCACTGATCACGAATTTCGGGACTTTTTCAGGAAGATATTGGAGAAATACTTTGAAATTAGCCAAAACTACCTTTAATAGTGTTTTTAATATTTTAACAATTTGAGGGTTTGGATTTGGTTCATATGGGTTTTGTGAACCGCTGATCAAAAATTTCGGCGACTTTAATACTAAAAATTAGTACAACACCTTTAAATTAAGAAAATTGGCCCAGTTAAAGGAAGTTTATGCTATCGTGCATTTTTAATATCAAATTTTTTTATACTTAACTGTAACCTGAGTACGATGATATCCATTAAAGGCTTATTTGAATTGGTTATTTTTGAGAATAGTAAATAAAGTACTCATAAATTTTGTGTAAAAATAAATTTTAATATTTAGAAATAATAAAATTATAATATATTATAATTAAAATTTAGAAATAATACGTTGTGAATAATGCATGTATAATAAAAAAAGTTTGCAATAAAAGTAGAATATAAAATGTTAATTATATATGATAAAATGTAAATCAAAATCAAAATTATCGTTTAAAAAGTTTGTTCAATTCTAAAAAAAAAAAAAATAAAATAAATAGTTTTAATTGATACTTTGGTCGAAAACAGAAATAAGGCGAGAGAGAAAAATAATTTTAGTAAATATGAATGTGACACGACTGTTGCTCTTATATATTCTTATTCTCATGCATATCATATTTAGTATTTGCAAATTTACGATAAAAAAAATTTTATCATTACAAATTATCAAAACAGTGACGTATTTTTGATAATAAATTCAATTTAAATTGTAGGAAACAATGTTAATTTTTTGTAAAAAAATACCGAAATTCTTGATCAGCGACCGAAAAAAAATTTATAACTGTTTTGTGTAACTACACAACCAACGAGCATGGAACATGTTCACTTATAACATTGATAATAAAGTATCTATTGTGTTCATAATATAAATATTTATATGCAAATATTTATATTTAGATTTTTATTATAGAAATCATGCTGCTTAGACATCAAAATGAACCAAATTAATTAAATTTTCAAATTATTATAGTTTTTTAAATAATATGAATTTATTTTTTTTTAATTTTTACAATAAATTCTTTAAAATTCTGCACCAATGTATCCCTAGGTACATCTGCACCAATAATCCCTAGGTACTTCTGCACCAAAGGTCTTTAGGGACTTCTGCACCAATGCTCCCTAGGTACTTCTGCATCAAAAGTCCCTGAATCGAAAATATTCTAAGTCCATTTCACCCCCCTTCCCCTAAAAACGTCAATTTTTGACCCCCCTACTAAAAGCGTCAATTTTTCACCCCCCCTGCTGAGCCGGACTTTTTCAAATACCCCATCCAATGAACATGTTTCATGTCTCTTGTGGACCAAATATAGGTACTTAAAGTGCAAAGTACATCAAAAATATCACTTTTAAGGGTTAGTGTTTATAAATTTATAGGTATTCTCCCAATGGCTCCCGGTAAAGACCCCGAAATTTATAATCAGTGACCCAATAAATCTATAGTATACCAATAAAGCTTACGACGGCCAGTAACTATTCACTTCCCCACCCCTACACCGCGCTTTGAATATGTAATTATATAAATATTAACATTAAAAAAAAAGCTATTTTTTAAACAAGGGACAAAATATTGGTTGTGACTTTACATGCAGTTGTATATATATATATACAGACAGTATGCAAAAGTCGAACCCTATGTTTAGTCCCGTGATTTGAAACATAGTTTTACATATAACGGACAAAAACGTCGTCTCCCTAGGGTTAAAAATAGGTTTCTTTTGCCCTAGATATGTAAATAATATAATTTTATACTGATATAAATAGATGATCATGAAGATTACAAAAAAAAAACACAAAAATCAAGGTCAAGGATTCCTAATATGCAAAGATTTGCATCAGAATCTTCAAATTATATTGCCAGTAGTGATAATGAAAATGAAACATTGGTATGTATTGTATTGATAATTTTTTTTTAATCTTTTATTCTTAATATCAAAAAAAAAAAAAAAATTATGATACAATACCTTTAAAATTATTTTTCACCCGGTACAATTTATTTTTTTACAAGGATAAATTTTGACAGTGAAATTTAAACCTAACATAATTTTATTCCACCTTTGATTGAGAGTAATTATTTTATTTCTCTAAAAAAATTATTTTTTTTCATTTCTTTAAAAACAATATTATAGAAATCAAATTCAAATCGCCAATTAAATCATATTAAAGAAAAAATACTCGTTATATATGATAGAATTCCTTGATAATCATACAACTAACAATTATAAATATAATCTTAATAAGTTGTTATTTATTATCAATTTTACTTAAGGATCCAAAAAAAAGAAAAAAGATTATTGAAGAAGTAAGACAAGAAAGAAGCAAAGATAATTATGACACTGCAATGAAAAAGCTAATATTAGCAAGCAGACCATCCTTCTCTACAACTAACAAGAAAACAAAAGGTCAGGAAAAATCAAATAATGATAGTAGAGAAAAAGAAAATAGTTCAGTCGAAAAAGAAAAGGAAACCGGTAAGAAACTTTATATATTCTTACAAACTATAGTATATTTGCTGAGTATATTAATTTATTTAATTTGTAGAAGGAAGTAAAGATGCTGAGAAATCAGTGAGTAATGCATCCTCAAAATCAGAATCGGAGGAAGATTATGTTCCCCGAAAAAAAATAAAAACTGTTAAAATTGTGACCAAGAAACCTAGATCAAGTAAATAAAATTAAAAATGTTAATAGTTAAAATATTTTGAAAGTCTATTATAAAAGGTTCTCAATTTTCGGTAAAAACTTAGTATTCTATATGGAAAATGTCTATAGGGAGGAGAGTACTTAAAAATATGTCCGTTTAAGGAAGGTGGGTCAAATGGGATTTAGAAGCTTATTAATAATTTGGGTTTAGAGAGTTATAATTAGAATAATTTGATTTAGAGATTTAATATAATCTGGGTTTAAGTAAGGTATTCTTTAATACAACGTGTTCAATTTTTAATGGTTGTGCTCAAACAAAACAGTTGTTTTTTTTTATATTTTCGGGTTTTAATAAAAGTCATTGCTTTGTCTTGCAGAGTCAAAATTAAAATTTAGCTAAACAAACTAATTAAGGGTGCAAAAAATCAGTGTTATTTTGAAGCTTACCTTTTGTTTTTGTGAAGCACAAAAAAATGATTTAATTAATATGCATAAAATGATTGAGAATTTAAAAGAATATTCTTTCTTTAAAAAAATATTTTTGCCCTACCTTAAATTTATTTAAAATTATGAATATTTATGTCTAGATCTTTAAAATTAAATTAAAAAATAATTCTTTGTTAAACTGATTGAAATACTCTCCTTATTATCGAGCGATAAAAAATTATTTTGAATTACTATTATTCAATACTTATTATTCTTTGTTAAATTCTAGGTAGAAAAAGAAAGGGTTTTAATAGAAAAGACTATGTAATGAGTGCTTTAAGTGAAGAATTTGACGAGCCATATCCCAACAAGGAAAAGTTTGTGACTAAAGATGGAGAGGTTTGTGAAATTCACATCTTCATAATACTCTAACTTAAATTAAAATATATATTTAATTTATAATTTAGGCCTACCTGGGAGAGGACGTAAAAGTTGGAGCCGTAACATTTTTAGATCTTGACTCAGCTAAAACTTTTTCAAAATTCGTTAAGCAGTTATCTGTTATAATCTTTGGTAGGAAGGCTCTTATCAACGGATGCCTAAATGAAAAAAAAGTTTGCATCCAATTGGAAGGTAATGAACCAAGAAAAAAATTGGATGATGCATTGTTAAAAAAATTAATAAGTAAGTTTCTAATTTTAAAATACTTATAATTTAAACAATTTGTTAACAATTTAAATTTTTAGGGATCACTAATTCCTACTTGGAGTATAAAGATAAAAACATAAGTTCTAAGAAAAGGATGGATAAATTACAATCAATAAGAGAAATCATATCGTATCAAATACGTGATCTTATAGAATATGGTTACGAATATTAGCCTTTTCTTGTTATACATATATAATTAATTACAAAGTCTAATTATTTTTATTATTTTTTGGTAATAGTTAAATAATTTTTAAGTTTAATTACTAAGTTTGCGGAAATGCATTTAAATAATAATACATATTATTATCAAGCTTTTATGTTTATTTTATGTTATTTAAAAAATAAAAAATTATCAAAAAAAAAAAATACTTTATTGAAATAAATTGTCGTGGGTTTCGAAGAAAAATGACAAAACCTATAAGTTTAGAAGGAAAATTAATGCAAAGTTACGCTCTAACATTTTTGGCATTCTAATTATTTTAAATTTTATTTATTTATTTTTTTTTTGGTTTATTTATTTTGTTCCAATTTTTTTGGTTTCATTTTTTTGGATACTTAATGTCAAATTAGTAGGTAATTATCAAAATTTTTAAATTTCCAAATTTCAAACTATTTATATTTCTACACGGTAAAGGCTTAATATTAAGTTTATCACTAGAATCCAACATGTACATTTGTTAATGATTTTTCTGCAAAAGACGGTTTAAGTATCACATTAATAGTACATTACAAACCTCGACCAGAAAAATAAAGAATGGTTCAAATCACATGTAAATTGTGATTCGGGGCATTCTTTTTTTCTTATGGCAATGGACAGTATACAATTTTCTAGCGAGAAAATGCAGTTTAATGGATCGCGCAGAGGCTGGAACAACGCATTTTCGGGTAACTCATAGAAAAAATATATTCATTTTAAAAAAAAATTTTTTAAATCAAAATCATATGATTAATCACATGATTTAACACATGAGGAATACTGCCAATTCCTCATGTAATTAATCATATGATTTATTATGTGATAAATTATGTGATTATCATGTTATTAATCATATGATTATTTTCGGCTGGGCTGTGCAGCCTCAATGACCATCCATTACATCTGGGTCTGCACAGATGCGTTAAAAATACATAAACATGTATTAATTTAACTTTTCTTTCATATTCTAATTTATTGCAATTAAAATTGTAAGATTTATAATTCATTATTTCTTTTTCAAATGTTTTTTTTTGAATATATTCACCGAGATAACACTATTTTGGGCAAAAAAGAAAAATCGCCGAGCGGACTTTTTTCTTTTTTGTCTTTTTATGACCTGTAGGTACCCTACAATCAAAATTCATCGGAATCTCAGAGGTATACCTTTAAATTTTATTTAAAATTGTTTCTATAGCTAACCGTGTTTATTATACTTTTAAATTTAAGTTAAATAAATTTATTAATAGATAAAATTAAAGATTTTTCTGGTTAAATTACAAGATATTTTTAACTTTATTATTATGAAAAAGTTAATAATTACAGAAACATGAGTTTATTAATTTTTAAAATTTAAGGTTGTATATATTTATTACCTTGACTATCATTTTTTTTTTAATGAGGTAATCGATTAGTTTTAAGTTGATGTATATTATAATAAGTTATATGAGTAATTCTTAGTGAAACTGACATGAGCGATAGGTAAAAATCTAGAATCTTAAAAAAATTGATTGTACTGGGCTCAGTATGTAAAAATATGATAAATTTCCATTTTTTAACAGACATGCCACACTATGCGTCGATGTCAAAATCGATGACGAAAACTAAAAAGCATGGCGGCGAAATTTAAATTTTTTAATGAAATAATTTAATTTTATAATTTTATTGACTTCTTATAAATAAATAAATGAGTAAATGATAATTTATTACTTTTTCAAAGTATTTATGCTTTTTTAACAATAATTGCGGTGACAATAATTTATTTTTGCAATGAAAGTAATAAGTATATGAAATGAAGCACGCTATGTATGTTTATTGTTTATTATTTGTAGTTTGTAGTGGAGATTGTTAAAAAATACTTTTATTTATATTTTTTTTTATTTTTTGTGGCATATAAAATGAGAACTAATAATAAAAAATTATGGTTGCTGATAAAAAATTATTACATTATCCTGTTTAACAGGAAAAAAAATATAAGAACGTACCAACTTGGAATAATTAAAATAAATTTATTTAATTTTAATCCAGTATACTGATGAACCGATTAGATTTAACGATGACCTGTTGAACTTCAATTAAAAGATTTTAAAGCTTATTTTTCTAATTAGTATCATTGCTATATGATTTCTAAAATACTCAAAAATAATAAAGTTCAATATTTTTGAATATATATTTTTATTTCTGTAGGATTTAATTTCTAAAAAAAAAATTATAAGTCATAAATAAATGAGAAATAAATTGTATTAAACTTTTTTTTATTATTAAACTAATAAAACAAAAATTACAGAAAGTAATATTACAGAAACATGAATAGTATATTTAAATTATTTTGTCTATAATGTTTATTATGCGACTATTTTGCATAAAAATGATTACAATTAACAATAATTTGTACTACAAATTAACTCTAATAGTATATTTATAAAAACATTTTGTTTAAATAATTTATAATTATTTATTTATGTAAATATTTTAAATATATTTTTAACTTTTGGTTTATATTTTGGCCTCTTTCCTTTAACATTTACTTAAAACTTAAATAAAAATACATTACAAAATACATGTTCTATTATTTTATTATGATTCTCTTCTATGCTCGGATTCAAAGTCTTTCATTATTTGACTACTTGAAGTACTGCATCTAAATGCTGTTCTTCTTTTAGTTGTTCGACAAATGCTTTATATATTGCATGACAGTATGAATCTAAGTTGGTTGAATCTTTTTTTTCAATCAGATCTGCAACTACTTCCATATCAACTTGTTTACTATTATTAACCTCCAAATCAGGGTTATACATATTCACCTACAAAGTAAAAAGATTAAATTTTTTTTTTATTTATAAAAATTAAAAAAATTAAATTAAACTAACTAGCTGCTGATTGATCCATATTAGAAATTAAACCAGTTTTTATGAGTGCTGTTGCAACTTTGGTTGAGGCAAATTTAATGAGCTCTTTTCTCTAAGAAGTTAATTTCCCCTCTTTGTTGTAAATAATTGGATGTTTTCCTATTTCTTTTACCAAATTTATTTGAAAATAAGTCATGGATAGTTTGGCTTCCGAGTATCCGGTATCAACAGAATCTTCTAAATCGAAGGTACTTGAAGTACTTTCTTCCGTTGGTGTTTGTACTTCCAGCGGGTAATCAAAACTTTCTAATAAGAACTTTAACTGATCATAATAAATCCAATTAAATATTTTATTATTATGAAAAGAAACCAAGTTTTTACAGCATTGGAACCATTCGTCTAAAACCATTTGACCTATATAATATAATTAATACAAAAAATATTAATCTTGACATGAAACAATAAAAAGATAGTTAATTATAAAATAAAATATTAACCTGTCATAATTGTTTGTGTACCAGGTCTACTGTTCATTTTATTAGCTATTTGATTAAAATTTTCTTTTCTATTAGTTGATTAAAGTCTGTTTGGTTTAATTGCACCGCATCTGATGTTAAAAAACTGTTATTAAATTTACTTATGAAAGTATTGCTTTTGACTAGTGATATTAAATTACACATGATCAGATACTGTTTTGGATCCAAACTTTCACAATTTTCTTCATTATTATTTAATCCAAAATTATTACAATTATCCATTTTTAGAATATAATTGTTTGTTTTTATAAAAACACACAAATTCACAAGTACATGCACCCCGCATGAATTGTAATGTGGCTATTTCCGGCTTTGCGGAAATAGACACATTACTGTAAATATCTAATTTTTATCATTTTATGACTTCACGTGTTCGCGGGACTTACCAGTCTGTATCATATAAGCTGAAAAGAGAAAGAGAGTAATATACCTTAAAATCCGGGTCGGGGGAATATTATAGAGAAAAAGAGATAGAGATATTTATTATTTAAAAACAAGGGAAAATAAAGCACATTTTTATCAATTTCAAACACAAATCATAATTTTTATTAATTAAATTTTTACAATATAAACTAAGAAACTATCACCGTCTTTTCTTCTACAAAAATATTAATTTCACTGTCTTTATAATTCAAATATCACTGTCTTATCAAAATTCACTGTCTCTATTAAAAATTTAAATAACTTTTAACGATCGCAATACACACATATAATACACACGAGAAGTTCCGGGCTTACCTTTATCGTCGAAATCAAACTGCTGTCGATATTTTATCTTTAGCAGCCATATTCAATGATAACAGGAACAGTTCCGAAATCTTCTCAATTGACCTTTTATCCACTCATTTTTTTGCATATTTTTTCTTGATACTTGGTCGCTAAAGATACTTATCTTTCATAAGCTACGCCAATCTATTGCTCAAAATGAATTTACTAAACTTTGTATTTCACTCAATACTAGAAAACGGGAATCATTGAAATTGTGCTACATGTGCCGGTGCCTATTTTTGTGCCTGTGCCTTATGTTTGTGCCTAAGTTTATTTTGACGTTTAAAAAGGTTATGTACTTTAATTTATGAAAATTTTAACAAAATTTTAAGAATTTTAAATAATATTTTAAATATTAAAAAAAAAAAAACTTATATAGGTTACCTTAACTAAAATAGGTTATTTTTTCACATTCATTAGAAACTTATATAAAAATTAAAAAATAATTATTTTGAGTAATAGAATATAAAAAAAAATAGTACTAACAAATAATAACGAAAATATAACTGACACTATTACAAATATAATTAATAGATTTTAAAAAAGTTATTTTGTTAAAAATAATATTTTTTTAAAAATTTAATTATTATTATTTATTTAGGTACTAGATACCGTCAATGACGGGTAGAGCGAAGCTGACCATGTTAGGAAAAAATTGAAGTATTTTTTTAATTTTGGGGTATTGAAAGCTTTGATTTGATCAGGGTTGGGAAATACGGGTGATTTTGACGCGCATTAACCGTATACCGTATATACGGGAACAGAAAAATACGGTCCATATTTTTAATAGCCGTATATATACGGAAAAAAATTTTACAAACCCATATCCGTATGTACGTGTAAAATGAATACGGGTCCGTACAAATTTTTCTGAATATACGGGTAACAATATACGGAACCCATATTTTAGGCATCCATTCAAATGGCTGAAAAAAGTTGAGACCCGTATATACGGATCAATTCTATACGGATCCGTATATCATTTATCCGTATATACGGATGACTCATGAAATGCGTAACTGTATATCAGCCACCCGTATATACGGGTCTCAATTTTTTTCACCCGTTTGTACGGATGCCTAAAATACGGGATCCATATATTGTTAACCGTATATACGGATGCAATTATACTGGACCCTTAGGCCGAGTCTACATAACCGCACCGCACGGCGCAGCCCAATGCTATTGATATAGGCTTGCGCTTGCGGCGTCACGTGACTCCTATACCAATAGCATTGGGCTGCGCCGTGCGTTGCGGTTATGTAGACTCGGCCTTATACATCTGATCCGTACATACGGGTGAATAATATACGGTTCCGTTTTCATTCTTGTATACGTATACGTATTATTAATGTATAAATACTTTTCTCTATTAAATCGGGTGACTAAAGATTTGACCTGTATATACGGGTATCTAAAATACGGGAACCGTATTATAAAAACCGTATATACGAACGAGTGATGTATGGACCCGTATTTCTCTCAACCGTATATACGGTTGAAAAATTTTGAGAACCGTATATAAGGTTTAGGCCGAGTCTACATAACCGCACCGCACGGCGCAGCCCAATGCTATTGATATAGGCTTGCGCTTGCGGCGTCACGTGACTCCTATACCAATAGCATTGGGCTGCGCCGTGCGGTGCGGTTACGTAGACTCGGCCTTACAAAATACGGGTCCCGTACAAATTTATCCGTATATACGGTTTTGAAAATACTGATCCGTACATTTTTAGAACCGTATATACGGTATTTTTCATATGATTCCATATTAAATAAACCGTATATACGGCAAAAAAACAAAATTCATATTTATCAATACCATATATACGGATATGATACGCGTCCAGTATTCCCAACCCTGGATTTGATCAAGTTCAATATCAATGTGTAAATAAGACGTAAAAATCTATTAATAATAGTTATCCACATCTCAAATTCACTTTCCTTTCTCTTAGTTTAAATAATACGAATCAACTTGAAAATTTTAATTTGTTCCAAAACACATTGTTAAGATACATTATTGAAAAAATTTATAACCGATTTGTGCAACAACTCAACTAACGAAAAGTATTCCTAGGGGCTTCTGCACCAAAGGTCCACAGGGACTTTTACACCGAAGGTCCCATAACAAGAGTCCTGTAGGGACTACTGCACCAAAGCTCTCTAGGGACTTCTGCGCCAAAGGTTCCTAGGGACTTCTGCACCAAAGTTCCATAGGGACTTATACACCAAAGGTCCCATAACAAGAGTTCCGTAGGGACTTCTGCACCAAAGGCCCCTAAATTGAAAATATTCTAAATCCATTTCGCCCTCCCCCCTGCCGAGCCGGACTTTTGCAGATACCCCATCCAATGAACATGTTCCGTGTTAAAAAAAAACTGTTTTAGGCTCTTTTTCTGAGTTTCGCAGTTAACAAGGGTAGTTCAATATACTTGGAAGAGAAAGTTTTTATGGATCACTGATTGATCAGTTTTACTCTCCGTTTATGCCAATGGGTTTATGCCTGTCAGGCCTAGGAATATAGGGCTCAATGTTATGAAATAGAGTATTTTCGTAATTTTCACTAGAACGCTGCATCTAGCAAGTTAATCAAAACAATTTTAGTTAGTCTGACTTTTTTGGCGTATCTGTCACCTTTATAATTGCCCAGTACAGGTCAATTATAAATAATAACTCGATATATAGATATTAAAATTCAAATTTTTTTAAAAAACCTAAAATTAGGACTTTATCATATCTAGCAAAAAAAAAAAAATGCAATTTATTAGAAATAATTAAAAAAGAACAAGTAAAGAATTGTTGAAAACTTGGAGTTTATATAAAATTATTGAAACTTATAAAACATTATAAAACAATTGTGTATTTATGTTTCTAAGTAACTATTATTAATATAAGTAGCTATTATTGAAAAAAAAACTTTTAACCGGTTTGTTTAAACACAACCTAAATGCATGGAACATATTTACTTCCAGCAGAGGGCTAGGTATAATGCAAATGTTACGCAACGTTACAATACAATTTTCTAAATTTATAATATGTAATTATCACCTTACTAGATGTTAAGATTCTAAACTATTCTGATTCCCAAAACGCGTAAATTCTGGGACCCTAAGACAAAATTATCCCAAGACCTTAAACCCGAATTATTCCAAATCCCTAAATCAAAATTATTCCAAGTCTCTATAACTGAATTATTCTATGTCCCTAAATCGATATTATTCTAGGTCCCTAAGCCCAGATTTTTCAAAGTTCCTAAATTGAAATTATTTTAAGTCTCATTTGACCTCCCCCCCTTAATTTTCAAGTTTTGAGGTACCCCCTCCCCATAAACATTTTCCATGTTAATATTGTTTTAATTTAGCTTCTATAGTGTAAATTATACTCAAGATCATGAAGGGCGTTCTCTCCGACAATGGTGTTTTCTCGCAGCACATTTTGAAATTAAGATTTTTTAACCATATATTTGTTTATACTATGTATTTTATAATAAATGATTTTAATGCATTTCAGTATTAGGTACAAAAATAAAAAAAATGGAATTGTTTTATAAGTTTCAAAAATTTTGTATAAACTCCAAGTTTTCAACCATTTTTTACTTGTTCCTTTTCAAATATTTCTAAGAAATTGCATTTTTTTGCGAGATATGATAAATTAAAGTCCTAATTTTAGGTTTTTTAAAAAAATTTGAATTTTAATATCTACGTTTCTAGAGCCATATTTAAAAAGCAAATCAATGCAAAGTAAATCAAATGAGTAAAGATAAAAAATTTTTGAGATCTAGAACCCTTTTTTCATCAAAAATTTCAATTTTAGCAACAGTTTAAAAAATTGGTCTTTTTAAATCATTTTCAATCGAAGGCTGGAAATGTGCCTTTGATTTATGGACGATAACATTAAGAGAATTAGTGATGAATAACTGCAGTTTAATGGACTCAATAGGTGACAGATACGCCAAAAAAGTCAGACTAACTAAAATTGTTTTGATTAACTTGCCAGATGCAGCGTTCTGGTGAAAATTACGAAAATACTCTATTCCATAACATTGAGCCCTGTATTCCTAGGCCTAACAGGCCCATTGGCATAAACGGAGAGTAAAACTGATCAATAAGTGATCCATAAAAACTTTCTCTTCCAAGTATATTGAACTATCCTTGTTAACTGCGAAACTCGGAAAAAGCCTAAAACTGTTTATTTTTAACACCGAACATGTTCATTGGATGGGGTATCTGAAAAAGTCCGGCTCGGCAGGGGGGGGGCTGAAATGGATTTAGAATATTTTCAATTTAGGGGTCTTTGGTGCAGAAATCTCTAGGGACTTATTTACACATTCATATTAAACTCGATCCAATCAAAGCTTTCATACCCCAAAATTAAAAAAATACTTCAACTTTCTCCTAATATGGTCAGCTTCGCTCTACCTGCCATTAACGGTATAATACTATTAAAGTATTAATTTTCGCCATCAAAATAAGGCTTTAATTTTTAACGGTTAATACTATTTTTATTTATATTCTACTACTCAACATAATTATTTTTTAATTTTTATATAAGTTTCTAATGAATTTGAAAAAATAACCTATTTTAGTTAAGGTAACCTATATAAACTTTTTTTTTTAATATTTAAAATATTATTTAAAATTCTTAAAATTTCGTTAAAATTTTCATAAATTAAAGTACATAACCTTTTTAAACGTCAAAATAAACTTAGGCACAAACATAAGGCACAGGCACAAAAATAGGCACCGGCACATGTAGCACAATTTCAATGATTCGAAAACGGTTGTGATAATAATGATATAGAATATCAACTAGAAATCACGTGGGTATAAAATTTGATAAATTAATGTCCCTCGTTTACGTTCTCTTATAATCACAAGTTTTCACAATAATCACCAATCACTGTCATATACGAAAATTCTTAATCACGACATATAACTTCAAAACTTAATCAAAACTACTTAAATGTATGATAAAAATAAACTGTTAATTAATGGCCGGCGACATGCGTTTTCGTGAGTTATCAAAAACGTGACCTACTTTTTTCGTGACCTACTTTTTTCGCCGAATATGGTCTTCGCTGGTAACTTAAGCCCGCGTTTTCGATCAGATTCTCTCCCTTCTCCTTTTTCTATCTAGTTCTTCGCGACTTTTATTAAATATCTATGTGTGCTTGTGTCGCTATTTTCACCTATGTATTAAATCAAACTAACTTACTGTAAAAATCTCGCGGCTTTTCACAAAATTTAAATATTTTATTAAAATTAAAATTAACGTATTTTTAGCGTTTGTAACCACGTTACAGAATGAATCCACGTTGCTGAACTAACCTAACCTTTATATAATACACTCAAAGAATGCGTAATAAATGAATTGAAACATGTACTGTTTGAGTGTATGAGTGTGCGCAAAATCAAAAAGTGGGTCTTTGGCGTCTTACTCATGTGAAAAAAAGCGGGAGGAATTGCACTTTGCAGGTTTTTGCCAGTAGTAACTGGTAGTATTTACTATAAATTAAAGCGCATATAGTTCAATCATTTGTTTTGCTCCCTATACTTTGTTAATTTTTTACTTATTTTAATTAACATATTTTTTGATTGATAATTATTTGCCTTAAAATGACAGTTATTAAGTATTTAACTGAAATAGAAGAGCACAATGTTTCTGAAAGTTTAATAACTTTGGTTTCCCAGTACCCATTCCTTTATGACAAAAGTGAAGGTGCTTATAAAAATAAGAATGAAACTGCAGAAGCCTACAAAAGCTTTTTGCCAAAAATTGAAGCTAGTACACAAGTAACTGTTAAAAAAGGTAGGATTAAGTTACAGATTATGCATATTAACAATTAAAAATACACAACATCATAAACTTATACCTACGCATTAATATTTATTAAAATTATTCTTTTTCTTATTCATGTTCAGGTTCTGATTTAAAAAAATTGTGGAAATCCTTGAAAGCCAGATACCAAGCCGAACTCACAGAATCGAGAAAAATTGTGCCACCAGGCTCTGGAGCAAGGCTCAAGAATCAGTGGGTTTTTTTTAAACATTTAAGTTTCCTTCAACCACATTTAAAATTGCGAAAAGTGCAAAGCTCAATACAGCTAAAAAAAAATTAACAAATTTTCAACAAGGTTTGCAGGTACATGACATGGATGTAACGGAAAAAACACCATATTTCAAAATAAAAAGAACTGATAAGGACAAACTAGATAATGAAATATTCAGTACATCTCAATTATTACGATTACACCTAGAAGAAGAAAATAGTGAACAAAAAAAATTAAAGAAAACAAGTAAAAAAAGTATTAAAAACCTTAGTGGAAATTCAACGCCAAGCAATGCTTATGGCAATGCTGTACTGAAGAAATTCCAAGAACTGAAAGTGAATGACAATGACAAATTTGATTGCTTTAGCATGATAATTCAAGAAATACAGAATTTAAAAATGTTAATATAGATGATAAAAAAGAAATTTTCTAATAATGACATTCGTTTAAAAATTTATAGTAAAAAACTTTATTTTCATTTTTAATCATACAATTACAATATTTACACAACTATCTTTTTATGAATTATAAAATGCACAGATCAGTTTTTCATTATGTATTTAAAAAGAATTCAATAAATTAATATTCAATTAAATAAATTTAATATTTTGTATTGTTATATTTCTTTCACTTAAACAAAAATTTTTAGATCACTTTAATGGTCATTTTTTAATCCTTTTAAATTAACATTAAATGTACAATTTGAAATATTATATTCAGTTAATTACGTACGTTTTGATTAACATGATTATTTTGCTATCTAACTTTCCCTGCTGGCGAACAAAAATTGTCCATAGACAAAAAGATTTACAATTTTGGGTAAAGCTATGAGATTCAAGCTCCAAAAATGTGACTTGGTATGCACAACCTTACTATTGCTTCATAATTTTATTATTACCGAAAATTTAAAAGTAAACCCAAAGCAAAGTGTAATCAATTATTCGAATTATATCCATGATAATAGAAGAAGGAATGGAGTAGAAGATATGATTAATAGAATTTTAGGTAACAGTAATCTTCAGCGTAATCTTTTAATGGACTATTTTTGTTCGCCAGCAGGGAAAGTTATATGACAAAATAATCATGTTAATCAAAACGTACGTAATTAACTGAATATAATATTTCAAATTGTACATTTAATGTGTGATGCTAGTTAGACATGGAGCGCAGATGTATTTCCTCCTATCTGCGCGACTGATGTTGATCGCTACCCTGATACTTAGGGCGTTGATCGATAGATGACCGAAGGGTACTTTTACCCATATTCTCTTAAGAGCGCTTAGTCCAGTGTCGCCGGCTACTTTATTTTCAAAATGCAAAATCAAAAAAACATACTACTTCAGGATGATAAGTCTCTTGCTAAGCAAGAGATGAGCTCAGTTGCCAATTACGATCGAGTGAAAGCCTTGGTGGTTGATGCCGGTCCCAAGGATTCTGAGAGGGACCAAAAATTTTGCATTGAGACAGATTTAACATCTAATTACGTTCTGGGGGGTGCAGATGATTTTCCCAAAGACGATCGCAGCAATTATGTGCTTGATGCACCAAACAATGGTGTTAGCAAAAATAACAAAGCTACTGTAAATTCTGTTAAAATACCATCTGGTCATGAAACGGTAAGTTGGGCAGACGGTATTAAAAATATGCATTAGCGACGACAAGAAGAACGAGGATGCTCATTAGAGTGGACCTAAAATTGGAGTTTTAGGAAAAACTTTGTTCCCCGGGTTTTTCAAACTTCTGGTCATAAAAAGCGCCCAACTTCAAGGATTTTGCTTTTGCTTTTAAAAAAGACGTGCCTGTAAGCCCCTCAATTTTCCAGTTTAAATAAAATGTGAATTTTGACTTTTCAGCTTTCTATATTTTTACAAAGCTTGCAAAATGTTTTAAAAACCTGCTAATCGATAGAAAGTACTATTTACATGTATAAAAAACGATACCCAACCTCAAATAGCCAAAAAATTTTTTTATAGGGATTTTACCGATAATAAACGTAAAATCACATTAAAAATATTATTTTTGACTACTTGAAGTTAACTATCAATTTTTATATATTTAAATAGTACTTTTCATCGATTAGCAGCTTTTCAAAACATTCTGCAAGCTTTATAAAAAATTAAAAAGCTGAAAAGTTAATTCCCATGTTTTTTAAATGTAAAAATTGAGATGCTTACAGGCACGCTTTTTAAAATAGCAAAATCAAAATCCTTGGAGCTAGGTACTTCTTACGACCAAAACTTCACTAAAAAAACCCGGGGAGCAAAGTTTTTCTTAAAACTTCAATTTTAGGTCCACTCTAATGCTTATAAAATCAAGTGCAAATTAAATCCCTTGAAGCACTTATCGGTTATGAAGGAAGCGTTTCAGGCCATAGAGAAATATCATTGCCAGATGAAAGCTGAATGTAAAGTGATGACTGCTCATTTCACCGAGGTACAGAAGAACGTTGGGATGACAATTAAAAATGGCGTTTCAAATTTCGTAAAAGTGCTCAAGCAGTTAAGCTTAATTAAGCAAAGGCAAGTTAATGAGGCCGTAATAATCGAGACTGTTCTCTTACACGAATTCAAGGAAGTAAGACATCAAACAGCCATCAAAGAAGACACGACCCTTTACTTCATATGAGGACTCACCAGATTACTATAAAAAAAGCTGCCGAGAATAACCAAAAGGGTGTAATCACACATCAGAATCGGAACGGGAATCCGACTATGCCAAAAAAAAACTAGAGATCCGAATAGAGAAATCTAATAGCTTTTTTTTCATTTAATTTAAATTTTTATGTTTTCAAGAGAAAATATTTTTAAGTTTAGAATTCATACAAAGGTGAAACCTTTCTTATTATATAACAATAGAATAACAGTTACATTCAACTAAAAATTATTAATTTTACTTCTGAATCATGTTTCAGATAAACCCAATTGGATGTAATCAGAGAGTACCAAAAAGGCGAAAGCAAACCTTTGCACCAGGAGTGATTAAATTACTAGAGGCCTTATCAAAGTTTCACATACAACACAAAACGTTTCTAAAATGTTTTTAGAACGTTCCTAAAATGCAAACAGAAACGTTTGTAGAACGTTTTCAAAAAGTTTTAGAAACATTATTTAGGTCTGCTTTATCTTGGAAGCTAAACCTTTCAGAAACGTTTTAAAAAACGTTTCCATGTAAAATAATTTTGTTTACATTTAATTTTTTTTCTAAGTTTTTTTTCTCATTTTTTTTTATACATAATTAGTTAGCAAAATAAAAATTTAATTTTTTGAACCAAAAAATTTTTTTTTTTTGAAACGTTTTTAAAACGTTTAGCTTCCTAGAAAAAGCGGACCTAAATAACGTTTCTAAAACTTTTTGAAAACGTTCTATAAACGTTTCTGTTTGCATTTTATTTTACATTAGAAACGTTTTGTGCTGTAGGTCTTAACTGTTGCAGCAGAGACCAGTCAATTATAACTTATTTATATTATTTATAATAAACATTATTTTTATACTTAAGATAAATTTGTATCACAACAAACAATATAAATAATTCACAAAGATTAGTAAAATTACGTTTTTTGTCGAAAAATCGCAAATTTTTTCGAAAATTTACTAATTTTATCTTAAAATCACAGGAGTTATTTTTTACAGTGCAGTAAATATTACTACATTACTACAAGGAATTAGCTATTGTACATTAGATGAATTTTTTCGTTCATATTAAATAAATTTTATATTAGATTCTTATTACTGCAGAATATGGCAACCAGTTATACAGGCATATAATCTTTTAACAGTAGTTCAGGAGCTCTTTTATTTTTTCCATAAAAGTTTAAAAATGAAGAATTTTTATTCATTAAAAATTAAGTGTGAACAATTAAAAATTTTTTATTTTCATCAGAGGTTAAATTCGTAAAATTCTTCCTGGTCGATAGTTTTACGCTTATTATTATTTTATATAAGTATTTACATGTCAGAAATACTACTAAATTTTTTATCTCAACAGGTTTGATAATGTCTGTGTTACATACTCGATAATTTCTGATTTTCCTCAATTTTTATTTTTAAAATCTAGAATAATTTTAAAATATTCTTAGAATTGATAGGTACAAACTTAAAAGTAATTTTCAATGTAAAGATCTCTGGTATACAGTAAATCCATTTGTGACCAATCTTTAATTTAAATATTATAACTGGTTTGTTTGTTAATACAACCAATGAGCATGGAATATGTTCAATAATAACAGTTTTAACTTATACTCTCTAATTATTATAAGTCCTAGAACAAATAATATTTAAGATCATAAATTCAAATTATTTTAAGTCTATTTGACCCCATTCCCTTAAAAATGTCACTTTTTCCACCCCATCCCCTTAAAAACGTCACTTTTTCCAAATGTCACCCAGCAGAAAAACGCTACCTACGGAATCAGCCAAAGATTCTCAATTATTTATCTGCCATTCTCAATCGGGCACGATTTCGTTAAAAGGCCAAAATCCCAACCATTAAAGACGGTTGCCGTGAAAAACTGTTTTTTCAGATAGACACTGACTAGATCGTGTTATTAAACAAATGACGGAGAGTTATTAAAGAACTATTAATTCAAAAACTTTTGTTACTAACCAAGAATACGGGGTACGTTATACCCAAAAAATCCAAAAAAACGGGGTGTTGTAATTTATGAATCTCCTTAAATTATTTAAAATTCCAAAAAAAGTACAATGTCTCCAAAATGATATAATTATCTTTCGAGTTCTTTCTATAAATACTAGACACCGTCAAGGACGGGTAGAGTGAGGTTGATCATGTTTGAAAAATGTTTCAGTAATATTTTTTTGGGATTTTGAAGGTTTGTTTGGATTGAGTTAAATATGGTAGGTAAAACACATTTCTTCTCTTTTTTTCTTTTTTCTATCTTAGTTTACTTTTATTTTATTAACATTTTACTAACATTTATTTATTATTGAGTTTTTATTTTTAATCTTTTCTTTTTTTCAGGATAATAATTATTTAAAATTTTTCTTTTTTTTTTACTTAAATTTACGATTATTTTTATTAATAAAATTTATCTGTTTATTGTAGTATTTGAAATTTGTTAAGTCATTTTAACATGAAACATGTACATTGGATGGGGTATTTGAAAAAGTCTGGCTTGGCAGGGGTGGGGGGTGAAAAATTGACGTTTTTAGGGGGGGGAGTGAAATGGACTTGGAATATTTTCGATTTAGGGACTTAGAATAATTTGAAGTGGGAGTAAGGGCCTGATCAGGCCCTGGAACTTAGGATAATTTATATTTCGGGATTTATTGTAATGTTGGTTTTTGGATTTCTTACTGTTATGAGTGAACATGTTCCATGCTCGTTGATTTTATTTTATTCATTTAGAATCATATGCATATAAAATTAACTATTTTTGTTGCTTGATTATCGCTCAAATTATTAAGAAATCAATATTAATGTTTAAATAAGACGTAAAAATATGTTAAGAATAGTTGAAACACCAAATTGACAAAAAACACCAAAAATCCACCCCTTATTTTGCAATCTTATTTCTTTGCTGAAAAGATCTCAACCAAATTTTTTCCTGAATTTTTGTTATTGCAAAGCAGTTTTTGGGTAGTTTCTGCTGATTTCATACAGCCTCTTTTGGACTCCAGATTACGTATTCCAGAACCCTAGAATACGGCTTTTAAAGCAATAATTATTGTTAACAAAAACCAATTTTTCGAAAAAAACTAAGATCTGAAAACGCGTTCTTTGCCCATGAATTTCAATACCTACAAAAAGAGTTTGGAACACCAATTCACATCAAATCATTATGGATTGGTTTATTATGCCCCCTTCAGGGCCCAGAAATAAAGGACTTTATTTTGTGAAATAAATAACAACAAAAAAATTTTTTAAATAAAGTTATGGCTTAGTTTCTTATCCTATCAAATTTTTGCCCGTCTCTTTTTTTATTATAAGTTTTAAATTTCAAGTTTGTAAGCCGAAAATTTTTCATGATAATTCTCTTACCGTTATGAAATATAAAGCAAATAAGTTAAGCTGTTGCGAAAATCATAAATTTCATGAAAAGTAAGTTTTGAGGCGGGTGGGTCTTTTACAGACAAAATATGTGACATTTATGGATATAAATAAGGAGCAGTAAATAAATGTAGAAAAAATTCAATCAAAATATCAAACGGAATTTATTACTCATGCATATTTGGTCTTGAATAACATTGTTCTTTTACAAATTGGTCGTTTTAATTTTCTGATTTTACAAAATGATCTATAAATTTTTAGATATCACAATCCGTTAAAAATATGAAAGTTATTTATGTCTATATAAAAAATATTTATTTATTTTTTAAAACAATTATTCGCATTTCATATTATGTAAAAAAATATTATATTACAATTAGGTTTTATAAAATTAAAAACAAGTTCTATGTTATTAAAAATAATTAAAATTAGTTCAAGGCTTTATTAATTAATTTAAGCATTTTCATTATTTTTCTAAATGAATTTTTCATAATTTTAAAAAATTACAATTACTATTCATTCAAGCCTTTCACCTTCGTCAAATTAAAAAATTTGAATTATTCACTATTTTTATTTATTTTCATAATTTTTTCTTCATGTAAAGAAAAATAATATAGAAAAAATTATGCAAATTAAGTACATTTCTCTTATTAGATAATTTTTTTTTTTTTAGTATGTAAATAAATTCGATTTAAAATACTTTTTAACACACAAAAAAATACAAAAAATACAATAATGCCTTTTTACAATACAGCTAATTAAAATAAAGGCTAAAATTGATTATTATCGTTCATTTTTTTTTTAATATTTTTTTTTATACAATTTTTTTTTCTTTAATTTCTTTATTTTAATAAAATTTTTTAAAAAAATTCTTAATTTATTGCACGTGAGCCTTGATTTATGAATACCACAATCTTTACTAAAATCCTACTAATCACACTGTAAGAGGTAGCTCCGCTAAAATTTTGAAAATTCAAGCAAAATTCAAGGAGAGCAACCTGTCAGTGCATAATCAAAACTATTAATATTGTAATTACTCTAAGTTAAAAATTGTATAGAAGTAGACAAAGAAATAATATTAAAGAATATCCTTTGATAATATTATGTTGGTATAAATTAAATAATACATAAACGAAATGCGATAACAAATAAATTGAAACTATCTATTTTAAAAAAATATTAACTTTATATAAAAAAGTAATGAGAATGTAAAATAAAATATTTATCAGTCTCAATTGTTAAATTCTGTGTTCTAAAATTTTTATCTATTTAAATCATTTTTGTAATATCATCTGTATTTCCATATTCATGATGAATACTTTTTAAAAATAAAAATGCTAATGCTAAGAACATTGAACCGGTTAAGTCACCTAATGCAGTTAAGTATGGAATTGCTGAATTGTCAGGATCAATTTTGTATTTCCACATTACATGAATCATTATGTGTGCTATGTATAATAGGATCATAATCTGAAAAATAATTAAATTATCTTCATTTTTTGTTCATCATGTTTTTTGAATTTTTATCATGGAATATGTTTGTAGGAATTCATATGGAAGGAGATAAGGATGATCAAGGGTCAAAGGCGAGTAAAATATTTTACTCCAGATTAGACTATGAGTTTAAAAAGAATTCAAATATTGGTAATTATAAACATGTTCCATGTTCAGTTAGAAATTTAAAATTTTTTTTGCACTTACCTGCATGACAGAAACTGCCAAATAAGAAAGAACAAAGTATGCATGTACTGTTGATTTTTGATTTGCTACATAATCAGCAGTTAAAGAGAATACTAAATGACCAGGAATTGACATCATTATTAAAATTCTAGCTGTTTTAGCACTTGGAACTGTAAGAAAATACAATTAATTAATAATTACTTATTTAATATTTTAAATTTTTTATTGATTTAAATACGAAAACTCACCACCACGGAAAATTGCTTTCCAAGGTGAAACCCAGGTTTTTGTATTGGTTGGTAAAAGTCCGATTAAAGGTGATGTTTGATGCAACATTGTTGATATTCTAGAAGCTTGAACGGATACTAAATTTCCACCTATTCCATTAACTATTGGAGAAAAGATTGCAAAACCTTTTAAATCATTAGCCTTGTCTAAAATTAAGCCACCGAGCCTGAAAAATTCATAAAAATTTAATTATTTTATTGCATTTTCTAAGAAATCATAACCGTATAAATTGATAAACTTTATTAACTTGTAAATAATGACGAAAAATTTTATAACATGATAAAAAATACGTCAAGTTTTAGATTAGACTATTATCATAATTTACAACGTCATAATAAAACAATAAATGTTTTCACAATAAAGATTTTTAAATAAAGTGTCGAAAATGCTTACCCACTGATGAATAATGCACAAATCACAGGTGTCCATCCGGATGTTAATACTTTCTTAGTATACTTATTTTTTAATACAATAACTATCCAGACTGGCAAAATAATTAGATAACCTAATAATATCACATATAAAATCCAAATCTCATTGTTATTTATCCTAATATACAATTTTGATGCTATTGTTGATAATACACTAATTGATACTACATCTCCAATTGACGCTGCTATTGGTGTTGCTAGATTGTCAGGATTCATACGAAGTTTTTTGGCTCCCATAATCACACCAATCATAACAAAATCTAAAAATTCATAATAATAAAAAAATAATTATTACTTTGTTGGTATATTAATTTTGAGCATTATTCAAAGCCTACTAGGATAAAAAAAATCTCTTACTACTTGAGATAAGGTAAAATTATTTTTTTTAAATAAAACTGCGGGCGTGAAATCTTTCGGTAAAATTTTTTCAATATTTTATAAAGTTAAAATTTGAAAATTTTGATAGAATATTAAGAACTTGTCTATGCAAAAGTCTAAATTTTAAATACGAATGTCAATGAATATACTTGAAAGGAGAAAATTTCATTTATTTTTTATTATTCAAAAGAAAGAATAATTACCTAGAATGAAACAGGAACTTGTTGCCGTGCAAACACTCGAAGCAATCATTAAAAGTGAATGCTCCCAAGAAAATGTGCCATTTACAGCATAACCAACAATAGTAGCAAAACAAGCAACTAGAGTTGCTGCAACAATTGCTTGAATTTGGACTAAGGCAATATTACCAATTATCATTTTAACTATTTCTCTACATCCTTTCATATTTCCTAAATTTGCTTGAGTACTCATTCTCGATGCTAAACACATATCTAAATTTCCTTTTAGGCCTAATAAGGCTGGGACCAATATTAAAATTTGCCCGACTTCTTTAAAAACTGGCCATTGCTGAAAAAAGAAGTAAGCATTTTATCGGTATGAAATTTGCAATTATTTATTGTGTGCATTTATAAAAATTTTTTCTATTATTTCAACAGAATAAAAAATCGCGATTGTTTGAAGTAAGTTGTTTTATGTAAGTATGTAACTTGTCTGAATCGCCGGATCCGGAAAAAAATGTTTTTATTGTCAGTAACTTGTCAGTGAGTAAAACGAAGATTTTTCTCATTTCTGATGAAAAAAAGAAGTATTATTATACTTGAATGTAACATTTACGTATATTACATAATATTATTATACTTATATATAACATTTATGACTTCAATTTTTCACCCCCCTCTCAGAATCGGACTTTTTCAAATACTCCATCCAATGAACATGTTTCATGTTAAAATTCTCGAAAAAATCTTATGAACGGTTTGAGTAAACAAAACCTAAATGCATGGAACATGTTTACTTCAGTTAAGGGCTAGGTATAATGCATTAATTTTACGCAACATTACAATACAATTTACTATTAATTATTTATAATAATTTTAATTATCACTTTTACTAGATGTTAAGATCTTGGTTAAGATTCTAAACCCAAATTAGTATTTTGATTCCTTAACCCTGTATTATTCCAAGTCCCGAAATCGAAATTATTTCAAGTCTTGTTTGACCCCACTTTGATTTTCAGATTCCCAGGATACCCTTTCCTATAGGGAGAATATGTAATATAAACATATTCCATGTTAACAATACTTCATATTTATGTGTAATCTTGGTCATTATTCATTATTTATATTGGCTATAGACCGTAAAAAACTATTTCAAATATTAGTATCCCAAGAGAAAAATATTTACAATGATGAAAAGTGGAAAGTACTACAGTAAAATCGCAGAGGAGGGAAGAGGTGTTTAGTTACTGTCCGCCATGAGCTTTGGTCTACTATTCGTGACCAGTGACCCAAAAAAACCCATATGGATCAAATCTAGACATTCAAGTGCATCAATAATACTCCTTTGTTTAAAAATTTTTATCACGATAGGTAAATTTTAAGTACGAAAATTATTTCAGTATTCTTTAAAAAATTGTGCAATATTATGTATATGGTTTTTTTTTCTATATACACAAACTAAAAATATAATTATAAACGAATACATAAAGTTATTTCCACAATAAATGTAATGTAATATATTCTTTTAATCTTGCAGTAATAAACCTTTGATCTATATTCTTAGTAAACAAAAAAAATAAAAACAATTTATTTGAATCATCAATGTTTACATGATAACTCGTGAATATTAAGATCAAAGTTTCTAATTACAAGATGACGAATAAAATTTGATTTCTAATAAAAATATTAAATACTTACAGTGACCTGATTTAAAACAAGGCCAGCGCCAATAGTACCAATACCAGCAATGAAAAATGGTATTGAAATTTGAAAAGCTGTATCGCAGCATGTTTCATCTGTAATAAGTTTGCGTTTCTTTTTTGGTGCATTATCATTGTTATTTGGAAATCCTGGTTCAGATTCAGGTTCATCATTATTTGATATTGCTGATGTTATTGTTACTATTGAACTTCCACATGATAGTGAACTAGGTTCTAAACACTTTTCATCTGATTGTTTTTCACTTCCAATACCGCAAATTTTTAACCCAGCTGAGAAAATAATGAATAATAGCTAAAGTTTTTTTTTTGTTTTTTTTTCTAAAAAATAGTAATTTTATTTAAACACAAAAAATATTTTATACTACAAATTTATTAACTTTTTTTTTCATAAAATTTTTGTTTGCACAGAAAAAATGCTTCAATTTCAATTAACAGGTTTCTGCTATCAAGTAAACACATTCTAATTGAATCGATCAATCTGATGAAATTTATATTTTACAGGTTGTACTATATTTTTTTTTTTTCAAATTTGTTTTGCATTTGAACTAAAATATTTTTTTAATGTAAACAAATTTTAGATTTTTAAATAATAAAATGCTGCAGAATTGAGATGTTGCAATTATTAAAGAAATAATTTGAAAAAAAAAAAAATTTTGAACAAAAAGCTTAAAACGCTTAAATTATGAAAAATTTGAAGATAAGTACAAAATTTTTAAAACACAATATGTATAAATTTTTTAATCTAGAATATATGCAAATTTATTAAAATTGTTAGTTCATAAACAAATTTTTGGACCCATAAAAGTTTCGGAAGAACTATTTAAGTTTGGTGGTAATTTTTTAGAAAAGTTTAAAACATGCTCAAATGCTCAAATTTTGGAAATTCACTCTTAAAATCAGTGCAGTCTTTTTTACTGCTAAACTAAAACATGTAACTATATTTATAAACATATAGAACAGTGCAATTGGTAGATTGAAAACAGCAGTGTTTATTTATCATTAAAAATGTGATTAAGTGAAAAAAAAACGTTTTGAAAAAATTTTGCAATATTATGAAAAAAAAATAATAAATGGCAATGACATTATCATCTCATGAAAAATAAAAAATGTAAAAAGCATTTAATAGAAAACTCCCTTACCAGCAATTTTTTTAACAATATCAGGCTCAGTGGTGAAACTATCAGTTGGTAATTCCAATTTCGTAGTATCCATGGAATTTATGGAATTTTCAAGATCGCTGACACTTAATGTAAATGCCATATTGTCCTTTCCAGGTGACATTGTTAAATTATTTTCTTTAGTACCAAATTGGTTATAATAATGATGAAGATTTTTATGGCCTTGGTCTTGTGCGGTGTCTGTTGAGAATGATTGGCCTAATGATTTTTTCCTGTTTTGATGAATATCCTCGTCTTCCAATTTGTGGATCAATTCCGTTATATTCAAAAGCCTGGGTTCGCTCTCCAAGCGTGGAAACACGACCATGTCTGTTAACATAAAGAATCACAAAAATTTTAATCTTTTCTTGGCTTTAATTTGAAAAATATTTTTTTTTGTATCCTTAATTTAAATACTTTACCGTGTAAATAGGCGTCTTGAAACTTGTATTCGCGGCACTTGCGAAAAATATACGGGATCGACCTGTGGCAATTTGGATTCTGATCGTCCAATTTCTGTCAATTTTATTCTGCAAGAGCTGAAACAGTTAAAAAAAAAATTTTTTTTTGAGTCGATAAAATTTTACACTAAATATAAGCTATACAATACTTGATATAAAAATAAAAATGCTGATTTTTTAAAAAATTTTGTTTAAAGTCAATCTTTAAAGACATGCCATTAAATAATAATAAAGCATTTTTTTTTTTAAACAAGATTTAATTAATCGAATGTCCGCTATCAATTAAAAATAATTTTGTTATTTAATATTTAATTTTGTTAAATAAGTTAATTTATCAGGTCAATATTTGTTTAATATTTTAAGGAAGTGTATTTGCAAATATTTAATTTAAAACTCATTATTTAAATACCAAGGCAGAGAATTTCAGCCTGCAATTAAAAATTTAATAATAAAAATTAGCATAATATTGAAAAAGGATCAATTTATAACATTTAAAGAAATTAAAAAATGTTAATTAACATAAAATATTTTAGAATTTATTTTTAATAATCTGATATTTAAAATGATGGTTTTATCTTTTTAAATTCAAAATAGGTTATAATTAAAAAAAAATATTTCTTCTTATCTCGAAATTATAACGTCAATAAAAATCAGTTAAAATATATCTAAGCGCCAAAATACTGAAAAGAAAGCAAAGAACCCAAAATTTTAATTTTTCGATAAAATCAAAGACAAAATTTTTAGACAGTATAAAGAAATTTGAATGAAAAAAGTTTTTCCTTGATAAAAATCAAAATTTTTATTTTTTACAATCTATTTATATTTTACTATTAGCATTTTGATTAAAATCGACACGTGTTTTAAAAAGCCGCAAATTTATCTCTAATTTACGCAGGTAATCTAATACTCTGTACGATTGTAAAAATTTTTATAAATATTTATTAAAAAATAAATGAATAAATTTTTTTCATATAAATATCAATAACTCGTATTTAATCGTATTTTTTTTTTTTTTTTTTTTTTTTTGAAATATATATTCGTTATTTCAATTGATATCAGCGTTGATTGAATAAATATTGAAATCTTCTTCGTTGTTGTATTAAATAAACAAATACCTCAGTGGGAGTTTTGATAAATTTAACATTTTTGAGATAAAAAATACGTGGCAACTTATTTGGTCAATACTCGATAATAAAAGTAATTTGTAAAGAAAGATTGGAGAAAGGTTATCTAAAGAAACCTTCTTTCGTCCTTTTTCAGGGTCATCGCGTAACTTTCAACAGCTAGTTTTAGCCGTTTGAAGATTACACCTATGCTTTGTAATATAAAAATTAAAACATTTTTTAAATAAAGGTTTTTTGTTATATGCCAATATTGTATATTTTTATAATAATTTTTGAATTATCAATAACGGAACAAAATATAATAAATTCAATTTCAAAATTATTATATAATTCATTTTTGACAAGGAAAGTTAAAATCTTTTATTTTCTGCTGCAAATATAATTGAAAAAGAAATAAATAAATAAAACTAAGGTAAATTTAATATACAAAAGTTTGGATTTGATAAACTTGTCATTGTCATAGAAACTCGGGAAATTTATGGAAATTTTATTGCTATGTCTAACAGCCCAAATTTTTTGAAGTAGATAGTAAAGACATTTTATTCTTTTTGGGATAAAATGAATAATTTTTGGCCACGTTTTAACCCGCAATTAGAAGAAGCTTAACCTTTTTTCCATTAAATAGCAAATATAAAATCCACACAGATGTTCTGTCTAAGACGGTGAAATCATTCTTGATTATATGGGTAAATGTAGGATTTTTGGTCAAATTAAAAAAAAGCATTTATTATGCTATAACGGGTAATAGATTTCATGAGTGTTTATACGTTACAAATTTCAGCTAAATTTTATCAATATTTTAACTTTTAAAATTTAAAATTATATTTTATTACAAAATTCATTTTTTTAAGCACAAAAAAAAATTCAAATAAAAATAAATTAAAATTAAAAAAAAAAATGAAGAAGTAATTATTATTAAAATAATTAATATTTAACAATAAAAAAATGCTAAATTACTATTTTATGCCATTAAAAAAGATTACGGGTCATTAAAATTACAATAATAATTATTATTATTTAAAAAATAATAAAGTAATTAAATTATTTTTTTTGTTATTTTGCAAAATATACATAATTAAAAAGATAATAATTTCTTTAGAAAATTTGAATCATGCAAATAAATAATTATAAATTTATTAAGAATGGAGTTTAATTTTTATTGCGTTAGAATAATTTAAATTTAAAAAATTTTTTTGCAAGTAAAATATTACAAAGTATGACTAAATGATTATCACAATTTATACTAAGTAATTTTAAGTTAGCAACAAGATAAAAAATTAATTATATTATGATATGATCAAAAATTTTTTTATTAATTTTATTTTTCAAATATAAAAATCAATAAATACCTGTAAATAAATTCATTTGATTTTTTTAAAGTTCAAATTTGTATTAAATATTTACCACATTTATTACATTTTTATTTTTTTTTTATTTATTTATTTTATTGTAATGGACTAATGTACGCTGTGAGTTATCAAAGAGTACTGGTCAGTGGCTTATAAATTTTTTGATTTAAAGATTTTTATAAATACAATAAAATTTATTAGAAATCTTAAAATCTTTATTTTATTTGATAACTAGCGAATTAAAAATAATTGATAATTAAAAATTTCAGAAAAATTAAATATTTTCATTAATTATTTTTACTCAATAATGTTCATAAAGAAGTACCAAATAGCTATTTGTTAAACTAGGGATAAAGAGTAGATTTTTGCTTTTTATACAGGTGTATAGCGTAGCGAACGAGTGCAGACAGCATGAAAAGTAAAGTTATCTATATTTTATTCCGTGATTTAACAAAGTTTTACATATAATGGGCAAAAAACCTGAAAAACTGTCTCCCTAGGGCCGAAAATAGGCTTTTTTTTCCCATTATATGTAAAAGTATTCTTTTATGTTTTTGCATTATAAAGTTCATTATCTACACGTCATTAAGTGTATTGTGCGGAACATTTTGAAATTGAGATATTTTAACCATATATTTACTTGTAACAATTTATAAATTAAATAGTTGATTCTTATTGGAATTCAGAAGCAGAAAATGAAAAAATATTGAAAATGTTTATTTGTCTAAGAAAATATTTCCAGATCTGGATAACTTAATTAAAATTCTGCATGGCTCAAGTTGAAGATCATTCAATCTCAAGTATCCTAATCTGAAATCCAAAGCTTTTAAGACCCAAAAAATATGAAAATTAGCATGTCGTATGTACTTAAAAAAATAAAGATTTTCACTTTTTTATTCTTATTTATTACCAAATTGTTATAAATAATAAATAAATATATAGTTAAAATATCTCAATTTAAAAATATGTTGCGTGGAAACATCAAGGAGCAGATAGAGCGTAAATAAATATATATTTTATCAAAATTACTCAGCTTCATGTCAAAAAACCGTTATACTATTTTTTTTAAATCAAAGTTTCAGGGATGAAAAAAATCGTCTAATTTAGATGAAAATTGGTTAACACGTATGTGTAAATCCCAAAAAAATACAGTTAAATTAAAAAAAAAAATTACTTTTTACGGCAAAATTGGCATTTTGATGAAAATAATAAAAAATGTATAAAAATTTTTTTTTAATATGCACTTTTCTTTGAGAATTAGACTGTTTTATTCAAAGAGCTAAATCAAACTAAAAATACAATATTAATGTTAGTGAAATGGGCGGGTTTTAATAAAAACTAAGAAAAAGTCTGAAACCATAGATACAGATTATGTTTATGTTTGAAACACGTCTAGTTCTTTAAATTTTTATAGAAATTGCAACCATTTTTCAAAATTTTTGTATAACATTTGTTTTTTACTCTGTTATATTCCATTCTTCATCTTATACCTATAGCATATTTTTAGTAAGACAATACGAATTTGCCTCTTCAAAAGAAAGTGAAAAATCTAAAATATGTTTTAAAAAAAATTTACCCTATGATTCATTTATCAGAAATAAAATTGTTGAGATTTTTAATTTTTTCAAACGTTTATTAAAAATAATTTTTTTTTTAATTCTAACTTTGATTTTCCGGCAAGAAAATATGCATTATCACCATTTTCTTGGACAAATTTTTTGATGACAATTATTACATCTATCATTAATTTTCTATCAAGTTTTTTAATTTGAATTTTGCTTAAAGATCCCAGCAAATAAATTGCGTTTAGGCTAATGCAAAATTTGTGTCAACATGAAGCAAAGTAACATACTAATCATTGTTTTTATTTATGTTGTGCAATATGCAGTAAAATAATGTAATTAAAAATTTTACAGTTTCGATTTTCCTCATTTTAGACATTTAATCAAATTTCATGCAAATTTTCATTTTAATAAAGTAATTTATTTCAATTTTGTACACTCATTAAACGGATAGCAGAAATCATATCTGATTATGTTTTTTATTTACATATAAAAAAATAATTTTCTACGTTAGAAATCATTTTCATTATTGTTTCCTCATACTAAAAATCTAGCAAGAAAATTTTCCTGGAAATCTTAAAAAAATTTTTTTCATTTTTTGTACAAAAGTACAATTTATGTGAAATTGAAAATTTAACAGGATAAATTGAGTTTTTCAAATTGTAAAGCAGAAAATTTTAAGATTACAAAAAAAGAAAAGAATACTTTACCGAAAAACTGTCCACATTATCTATGACAAAAAATTAAACACTGCATAATTGCTCGAATAAGAGAAAATAATTTGTAAAACATTTAGTCTTACACACCAGACAGACACAAGAATACTGTTAAAAAAATTAGATTGTATTACACAAGGATATGAATTTCGACCTTGATTTTAAGCAACTGTAATTCAGACATAAATAATATCAAGATTGAACTTACTCGCGTAGAAATTGATTTCATGAACATGATTATTGTCCGCAAGAATCTTAAAATTTCAAAAATTTCTAATGCCAATTTTTTGGCGAAAAGTTAAAATAGCGTGCGATAAAATTGAAGTTTGCAGAAAACGTAAATGACCTAAGACAATTGAAGCATTAATAACAATACAACAATATCAGCTGTTGTAATTAAAATTGACGTATAGTATCTTACAATATAAGGTCATTAATTTATACATTATTATACAAGTCACGATACTGTAAATAATAAATAAGAAAACGTACGTTTTGTTGACAATAATAACATAACGCCTCTTGAAATTAAAATAATCCATAAATTCATTTTATTTCCTACTTTTTGTTCTTCTAATTTCACTTTTTTAAAATTTTAATCAAATTCACTAAAAAAAAATTTTTTTCTTTTATTTTACTAGAATTTGTGTTCGCGTGCCGTAATCTCTCTGTTGAAATAAAAAAATATAATATTTTATTGCATTATTATGTTACATAAAAAAATTTCTTGTATCTCTTTTTAATTTAAACAATGCAAAGAGAGAAGAGAGGAACCCCAGAACAAAACTTTGTCTATTATGACTAGACGAAATCGGAAGGACTTTACGTCATTTTTTTTCCGAGGCTCGAATGTAACGGGTTTAAGAAATTTTATTATTTATTTGCAAGAATTTTACTTTAATTCTTTCTTTGTCTTTTTTATCTTTAGAGTATAATTTTAAAAAGGCTATCGAGTTTTTTTGCAAGAAACGCTTTAGCTAAAGATTTTATGCTCTATTGATTGGAACAAAGATTTAGTATTATTATTGTTGCTGTTTGCAAAAATTTATTTATTTAGGAAACATAAATTAATTATTCTTTAATTAAAAAAAACAAAATTTTTATTACTTTTAATTACAGTAGCCTTCGATGAGTTGTTTAAAATATTGAAGAATATTCCGTAGAGGTCAATAATTTCCTTTTTTTTGTAAATCAAAAAATATAGCGGAAGGAAATTAAAATAGGAATTTGTTAGATAAAATCACATTTTATTGCATAAATTTAGGTAAACAAACGAATTATTGTCATTTTTTTTAAATTTAGCGTGCATGTGTACAGAAAAAAAAAATAAATAAATTGGAATAAAATTGCTTAGAAAAATTAAATAATTAATTATTTTAAAAAAAGAAATTAAAAAATTTCAATGCCGATCTACTTTCAAGTAATTATTAAAACAGGTATTTGATAAAAAATTGCTCGTGTATGAAAAAAGGAGAGTTTAATTAATGACAAATAGTTATTAAGAAAATCTTTTTGACTCATCGACATCCATCTTTTAAAAATATTGATAATATTAATTATTTACATTGATTTCAATGTCGTTACCTTATCAATAATAAACTAAAATTCTTTAAATATTTTTAATTTTACAAAGTGAAACAGAATTTTATTTCGTAATTTAAGTTTTTTTGATAAAATGATCTCATTTTTAGTCTTACTTTATTTTTTGATAAAATTTAACAGCTTATGAGATAATTTTTTACATGGGTAATTTTTTCTGATTTTGGTTATTTTTCAAGCCAAAATCGAGGCCAAAATAAATGAATGATATTTTTGAAAATTTAACAATGTTTATCATGACAATTTTTTATGAAATAATTTGCTTACTTTAATATATCATTTCTTTACAAATCGCCACTTATTTGAACTTTTTGGGAAAATTAGAAACTCAAAAGCAAAAATTAAATAAGTACGAAAATAATTTATTTTTCAAATAATAAAAAAGATGAATTTCATTTTAATCAATAGTAATTAAAAATATAATATTTTAATTTTTATTCATTACAATAACTAAAGGTGTGAGGTTAAACGACTTTTTGAGTATTCGGGTTTTCTGCTTCGAGGGAACCCGAAAAGTGTCCGGATTTTACGATTCTATCATTTTTTTTTTTAAACGTTTTAATTAATTACAGATACAAGTGTAATAAGAAAAAACAAAATTTCGGGACGGTTACCCGAAAATTCGGATAATCGCACACCCCTAATAATAACCTTGATAAGAGCCCAAAAAATCTGATTCCATACAAGGAAAATGGATTACCATTAGATTGCTTTGCTAGAAATTTCAAACATATTATTTAATTATTACAAATAGGATTCGCTTATGATTTTAATTAACTGACTTAAACTGCGTGATGTCATCACAAAAAATAGCTATCTTTTGAAATGCTATGAAAAAGTTTAATTTTGCCAAATTCAAAGGTTTACGGTCCCGAGGGATAGTTATCGCGTTAGACACAATAAAATTTTTTATAACATGTTTAGAATATCTATTTGTTCAAAAAGGGAAAAAATTGTTATTAAGAAAGTAGATCATTTTTGCAGCGTATAATGAAAAATTATTTAACACAAAAAGGGCAAAAAGCACATCCCGTACAATAAGATAGTGGTATTTTTCTGACCAAGTTCTGTAACTTATAACTCTCTCTTTTTTATTACGAATTCGGACTAAATAACTTAGTAATAACCAATAAGACTGTAAAAACCTTAAATTTTAAACAAATTTTCAGTTTTGCTTGAAATTTCAAGCAAAGCATCCTAAGAATACAATAAAGATCAACAAATTTTTTTTAAGCTTAAAACACCGAAAAATTTTTTTCCTTAAAAGAAATTTTTAAACCTAAATTATTTCTGCAACAGGTTGCCTAACTTGAATTCTGCTTGAAAAGTTCAAGCAAAAGAGGATGCATTTTAAAATTATTTATTGATTTTTTAAGAGTATTTTAACCATAGCAACTTCGAATGGTTGTCAAAATAATCAATGAATGTGAAGTTTAATTTAAAAAAATACCCAATGCGTAATGTGTTTTGTGGTATTTAAGTTTAACTAATTGTAAGACCTACGTCAGTAAATTGTAATATTTACTTATGCCTTTCAAAACATCTCACTCAACTATTTTTTTTAATACAAATTTCCAGCGGTTTCTATAGAATTAATTTCTTATTTTTCTCATTTTTACCAAAGTTTTAGGGATAAGAAAATAAAAAAACAATAAAGATACTTTTATACTACGGAAGAAATAAATGAAAGGGGTTTTTTTGTTTTCTTTCAGAAAAGTTAGAAAATTTTTTTAAAGATTTTCGATATATTTGCGTCACGTGATGACGCAATTTTAAAAAAAAGTAGTTCAATTTTAATTTTTTACACTTTAGATAAACCCTCTTTATTTATCTGAATTTCCCTTCTTTCTTACAAAAGCGTTATTTACGCAGAGTATTAATAGGCCATATAGTATACTGTATTTTAAAAACCACAATAGTTTACTAGAAATTTTCCCCAGATAATAAAAATTACTTGAAAATTAAATAAGTATAAATAAATATACACAGTTTTTTAATATAGGGCTCTTTTGGGATACTTAATGGATCAAACTGAACAAATAAATGAATAAATAAACAAATATTCATTTGCGTATATTTTATGACACAAAAAGGGGTTTTCTAAAAAATCAATAAATTCATGTTAATGAAAATCGTTCGACCACCCTAATTTATACACTATCGCGCATTCTTATCGATGATTAAACGTAAACGTATGTTATTAATAAAAATTACGTAGATATTATCATTCAAATTCGTAGAGTTTTTTTTACATAATTTTTTTAAATTATAATTGTCAAAGATAAGAAAGAATTTTTTCCAAATGAAGAATAATCTAGATTAAATATTCACGTATTTTATTTATTCATTTATATTAAATTTATGATGATTAGCCAGAATTCTTTTCAGAAGTGATTCATTGATTGATTTTAAGGAAAAGGGAGGTAACATAATCATTACTAGAGCTAAGAGTTTGCAAGCTCTAATTAAAATTTGCAACAAATAATTATTTAAACTTGCTTTGAACTATGCTGTATAAATAAAATGATTCATATTTTTCATGATAACATAATAATAGGGATTAATTTTAATAATTAAAAATTTTAATTAACTATCTAGAATTTAATTAAATTATAATTTATTACCAAATATTTTAGAAATATTATTGATTTTTTTTAACTTTTAAATGAAATATTTAATTAATCATTAAAATTTTATGAATGTAAGTAAATAATAATTACAAAGAAAAAAAAAATTACGTAATTTTTATATGATATTTTAAATAAACAATAATAAAAATTTATTATTTTATATTTTATTCTTTTTTTTAATTATTCTTGATTAACTTTTATTAACACGAAACAAGAGTTAAGGAGGTTTGGTTTGATGCTCTTTTAAAGAAATTTACAAAATCTAAAAGTAAATTGGGTTGATTTTTTACTATCTTAAAAAAAGCTTTTTAAAAGATCACCATGTCTACCGCCCCTT
The DNA here is from genome assembly GCA_022575985.1 of Anagrus nilaparvatae. Lineage (NCBI taxonomy): Eukaryota > Metazoa > Arthropoda > Insecta > Hymenoptera > Mymaridae > Anagrus > Anagrus nilaparvatae. Next base: position 24,308,533 of record JAKSXM010000247.1, on the reverse strand, counting down.
GAAGAAATTATTAAAATTGATTGATAAAAGTACAAAAAAAATTTATTAAAAATGATTAAAAATATTTTTTTTATTTTTTTTAAAGATATTTCGATGCGGTAAAATTTAGAATTACTCAATAATTATGATGTATGGTATTTTTTCACTAGGGAATTTTTATAGGGGAATTCATAATATTTTTCTAACACATATAACTCTTTTACATGAAATAAAAAAAAAATTTGATGCAATTTTTGTGATAAGAAAAATTTTTATATCTAAAAATAATTAATAAATGCGCGTTTATTAAAAGGAAGATTATTTTAAACTAGAAATAAATAAAATAAATTAATTAAATGCAAATTAAAGTCTTCAAAGCAGAACTGTGTGTAAATTTTTTAAAATAACTAAAATGGTGTAATCATATAAGAAAAAATAATTTTTTTAAATATTTTCTAATTTTGGAAAATTTCTCTTTTTTTTTCTTCTAAAACTTACCGCGGTGACTCATTTCGTTGAATTTGCGCCAGCGTGAAAAGTTTTAGTCGTTCAGACGTTTTCCTTTTGAAAAAATTTATAAAATACACCTTTTTCTTCTTCGATTTCTTTTTTTTATTTAACGTACAAGGCAACAGCTTTGATGTACGTTAATTTTTATTTTGCCTTTTTAAAATTTTTTTTAGTATACAAAAATTTAATTAAATAATACTATAATTATTATTTTAGTCACAATATAAAATTGATTAAAAAATATCCTTTTTTTTAAGAAAAAATATGTTCGATCTTAATAATCGTAAGTAAAATATACGAATGAAGAGAGAGTATAGGTAAAAGACGAGCACTAAGCACACGCGTTGGCAGTTGACTGATAAAGATCTTTAAGTCTTTTGAGCCCCCTTTAGCTTATTACTATAACTATATTATGAATATATTCGTTTGTCTTGGTCTCTCCCCGCCTCTTTACAAGCACACCATTGTCGTCATTATTATTATCGTCTCGCGTGAAAATACATATTCGTCTTTTACTCTCCCTGGAAATTTATTAGAGCATCGACTCGCCACGTGCTTCTTATCACTGTATCATGTTTAATGTGATTATAATGCAGCCTTTTTTTTTAATATACTGTTTCAAAGGATTCCCAACTGCGGGTGGTCTTCAAAAGAACAATGAAAAAAGACATACAGATTTTAAAGAGATGCGTTTTTATACAATAAGTCTTTAAAATAGACGAAATCGAGGTTTTTGGACCGCCTGTAATTATGTATTCTGGAATTAAAATAAATTATTTTATTTTTTAATTTTTAAAAAAAAGATAATCTTGTCTGGGGACTTCAAATTTTACTTGTTTAAATAATAATTATTCGTTGTTATTATGTTGTTTCGAAAGAAACCCAATTTTCATTTCAAGGGTTTCGATGTAAATAAAAAATAAATCAAAATTCGCATAGTAATTCTAAAAAAAAATTTATGCATTAAATTATATTTCTCAGATTCTTATCTTTTAGTTTATGGTATTTTAATCTTCTGGTTCCAAAACAAGTTTTTTTTAGAACATCAAAAAAAATCATGAGAAATATTGCAAACTTTTTTTATTTTATATAAGGTCAGGGATTTGAATATTAGTTTTTTACCTGTGTTTCGCTCTTAATGCAAAAGATAAATGAGTTTTTTGTACCTAAATTAAATCCCCTTTTTGTTTGCAGAAAAATTTGCATTTAAAAAAGGGGCTGTCCATAAATTTCGTTAAGACAGTGGTATTTTTATCTCCCTTATAATTGGAGTAAAAAAGAATTTTTTAGTATTCTATATTTTATCCCTTCTTAATTATAAGTCAAAAAACCCCCCTCTCACTTTTAAATATCTTATGTAATTTATGGACAATCCCAAAATATTTTTTGCAGATTTTTTTAATTCTCGATTCATTCAGATTTATACTGTGATTGAGATTGAAAAATGCTACTTTGTAAATTTCTTTTGGTGCTTCTTCGTTTCCCCCCCCCCCCCCCCCACCAAATCGCATTTTTTTCACTAGGAAATTATTCTAAACGACTAAATTAGTTTAAAAAAAATGTTTTTAGGTGGGAAAAACACTTTTAATTGAAAAAAAAATTGATTTTTTTATTTTTTTTTTTAATTTTTTTTACCTTTTTTTTTTTTTTTTTTTTTTGAATACTAAAATAACCTTAAACATAATAATACAATTATTTTTTATTCAATGGATAAAATGATTGTATATCCTCCAATATTTGCAAAAATAGATTTGAATTTTTATACTTTTGTCGCCAAAGAAATTCACACAAGTACGAATCAATCATGTTTCTATGTGTCCCGCACTCTTTTTTTGTTCTACCTACCTTTTGTTAAACCTACCCCCCATGCTGTACTCGCACCTACCCCTAGAGTAAGTAAAATTTTGGGGGTATGGGGGCGAAGCCCCCAATAAAGAAAAAAGCAAATTAAACCTACCCCCAATGCTGTACTCGCACCTACCCCTAGAATAAGTAAAATTCTGGGGGTCGAGGGGGCAAAGCCCCCCGTGGGGGTATGGGGGCGAAGCCCCCAATAAAGAAAAAAGCAATTTAAACCTACCCCCAATGCTGTACTCGCACCTACCCCTAGAATAAGTAAAATTCTGGGGGTCGAGGGGGCGGAGCCCCCCGTGGGGGTATGGGGGCGATGCCCCCAATTATAAAAAAAGTAACTTAAACCTTCCCCCAATGCTGTACTCGCACCTACCCCTAGAATAAGCAAAATCCTTAAAATTTTTAACAAATTTTCAAAATTATTAAAAATTTTTTTAACTAATTTTTTTTTTTTTTTGCATTTTTCCCACCCAAAACTTATTGTTAACTTCATTTTAAGTGTTTTTAAGCAATTTCCAGCAAAAATTTTAGCGATTTGGTGGGGGGGGGGGGAAAAACGAAGAAGATCCTTTCTTTTATCAAATACTGATAAAAAAACAATGTTTACGATTTTAAAATTTTTCGAGTTAATCCCAAACTTATTTTAGTGTACTATTTTTTGTCATTTCAAAAATAAAGAATTATTATTATTATTATTATATTATTACTTTATGAAATAAATTTATTACGGGAAATTCTAATTTTTTCATAAAATTTTAAATTCCATTTGAGCTTTTGCAAATGCGATTATAAAAAAAAAATTTAGAATTTTAGAGTTTATGTGAGTACAATGCAGGCAACACAATGGTTTTGAAAAACTGAAAAACATACAAACAAGCCAGACACTGATTAATAAGAAAAAAACGGAATTAATTATTTGAAAAGTTGTTTGAAACGTCCAGTAATCTTGAAAAAATTAACTTGGAACTTAATATGGAATTTGTTTATAGGGAGGGGGTACTCTGGAAATGGAAAAATCAAGGGGTAGGGAGGGGCCAAATATCTCCAATTTAAGGGGAGTCAAATAGAACTTAGAATATTTTCGATTTAGGGACTTAAAATAATACTCGTTTAGGGAAACAGAATAGTTTGGGTTTAGAATCTCGACATATAGTTAGTTAAAGATGATAATTACAAACTATAATATTGCGGAACATTTATACATTATATCTAGCCCTCAACTGTATAAGTCAACATGTTCCATGCTTTTTGCTTGTGTTAAAACGAACCGGTTGTTCATATGAAATTTAACGAAGTTTTTCGTTTGTTTATATTAAATGAACACTTATCATACGTTGTAAAATTACATTGCTTGAAAATTCAAGTAATACATTTTTACAGTGTAGTACTTGTACTATTTTTTCATCTGTTTTTTCTCATTTTTACAGTGTAGTACTAATACTATTTTTTCATCTGCTTTTTGTGCATGAAAAATTTAAGAGGATATTTCCGAATTTGAAGAAAATGATCCCGTTTGAGTTTTCTAAACGAAAGGAGTTCTCGGAGGAGTTTCAAATTACTAATTTCATTTCTTTATGTATACAATCTACATCACTACTTTCGTTTTCCTCATCTTCCACTGTTGGATATTGCACTTTACTCTTATTATAAACTGGTATTTCTTTTGATGGTATCTACACTGAAAAAAAATTACTGGCCACGCGCCTAGAATTTTATAGGCGCAGAGCGTGTTCAACGAGAACGGGCTCCGGGCCTCGAACAAACTTGCGTTTCACACGTTTAGATCACGTGACATATAAAAAATACAAAGAGAAAATGCTGGGGCCCCCTCTTCAAACGCGTGAAACGCCAGTTCGTTCGAGGCCCTCGCCGGTCTCGCTAAACAGGCACTACGCCTGTACTAGCAATCTAGGTGCGTGGCCAGTAATTTTTTTTCAGTGTATTTAGCAACACACTCGTTAAAGTTACAGATACTACCCTCCTTCTGTCAGTACGATATGAAATGATAAAAAAGTTCAACTCACTTTTCAATCACTTTTCTTCGTTAGTTGCATGGTCTATTAGTTGTAAGTTGAAAATAATTAAGCTTTATGCACTAATGTTCAAAAAAAAGATGCGCAAAAGATTTTAAAATATTTTCCAAAAAAATTGTCAATGTGATTGTTTGGAAGAAAGTAATTCTAAATCTTTCTATATATAAGATTCTTTTGATATTTTATGTTAATAATCGCGCTATTGCTTATTTTGGAAAGCCTATTTAAAAATTTTTCTCAACAATAATAAAGTATCAATTGTTTTCCAACGTTAATTATTTTTATGTCAATTTTAACGTAAATGATTTCTTAAATTCAAATCTTGGTAAGGGAATGAAATATCATTAAAACATTGAGAAATTAATATTTATTATTCTTGTAAACAATTTTTATTTATTTTTTTTTTATTATTTAAAGAAAATGTTCAGTCTAAATTGTAATCAAGTTAGATTTTATAAAAATAATTGTTCTTAATAAATGACAGTAGTTTCCCATTTAAAATTCTTCGAAGAATGTTTATACTTTATTTCTGATATCTAATATTGATCAAGAAAAGATATTCTGTAATTATTCTGTTCATTTTGAATTTTTTTGCAAAATAGCTTTTTCAAACACAAAGTTTTTTTTTGATAGAATGAAATTTCTTTAGAACTTTCATCATTCCTTGATAAGAAATGACAATTTCTAAAACAAAAATTATTCCATATTTGTAATAGAAAAAAATTTATAACCGGTTTGTGTAACTACACAACCAACGAGCGTGGAACATGTTCACTTATAAAAGTAATAAATCCAAAAACCGAAATTACAATAAATCCTGAAATATATACTATCCTAAGTCCAGAAACTTAAAGTATTCCGAGAAGTATTCTAAGTTGTTGTTGTTATATACTCCCACTTCAAATTATTCTAAGTCCCTAAATCGAAAATATTCTTAGTCCATTTCATCCCTCCCCCCTAAAAACGTCAATTTTTCACCCCCCTTAAAAACGTCGCTTTTTAACCACCCTTCTAAAAACGTCAATTTTTCACCAGCCCCCCACTCTTCTGAGCCATACTTTTTCAAATGCCCCATCCAATGAACATAAAAAAAATTTTCACTTCTAAAAACAATTATTTATTACAGGGGTGTGCGGTTATCCGAAATTTCGGGTTTTTTGCTTCGAGTTGGGTCGAATTTCGAGTATCTAAGAAAGCTTTCAATTCAAAACTGCAATTGCAGACTTTTTTCAGTAAGTTTTTGGCTTCACGCGAAATCTGACCTGCAAAAATATGACAAAAAAGACCGAAATTTCGAGTACCTGTCCTGACTTTCGGGCAACCGCACACCCTTAATTTATTATAAACAATAATTCTTCGCCAATAAATTGTACCTAACGTATTAAAACGAAATAGATGCAAAGAAAAAAAAGAAATTTGCATGACCTGAGTCTATCTTTTTTTACAAGAGCTGCCAAACTTAAAATATTGATAAAAATGGGTTATAGGTCTCAAAAATTTTGTACAAGCTCCAAGTTTTTAAAATTATTTTGCTCAACCTTTTCACTTTAGTATTTTTATGTGGCTCTACAAAGATAATTGTCAAAATTTAATTTAAAAAAAAATTTTTTTTAAATTAAAAAGTAATTGGCTAGCTGGTATACAAAATTTCAAATTTGACAAACATGGTTAGAAATAGCTGAGAAAATTTTTTTTGTTGGAAAAGCAGATTTTCTAAAGCATTTGAATCAATTCTTGTCCTAATTTCATGCAAGCCTGAATTTGTAAGCAGATCGAGTTAAATTTTAACAGTGTAATTTCATAATATAAGTTTAGGAGAAAAAACTGAACAACAAAATTTTATTTTTAAGGAGGCTCATTCGCTTTTAAAAAATCCAATAATACTAGATTACTAGCTAAGATACACCAGTGTTAAACAAAATTAAAAAATAAATGAGCCTAAAAAATTCCTAAAAATACCTATAAAAGGTATTCAGTCATAAAAATAGTTAAAATTTTAAAGTTTTATAACAGGGCCCTCAGATGCCGCTCTAAGAATTCTTCGCCACGCGCTCGAACCACCTTAAATATCTTAAATTTAAATAAAAAATTAATCAAAAAAATCTTATTGTAAATTTTGTATCAAAATAAAATTTAATATTTTTTTATAACGTAATTTTTTCCTTTAGATTACATAACACATTTAAATAAACAAAGACAAAAAAATAATAAAAACTGGCAAATTTTAAAAAAAATAGTTAAAATTAGGTATAAACAGGATAAAATTTAAAAAAAATAAATAAATTGTCATCAATATTTTATTTTTAAAAAATCAATAATTATTAGTATTCGATGTGATATTTATTTAAACAAAATTCAAGACATGAATTAAAAATTTATTGCTTTACCTTTTACTTGATATAAAATTACACAAAACCATGATTTTTCAATTTGAAATAAAATAACACATTCCGAAAGAATATTAAACATTTACTTTTTAAATAGATTTTAATTTAAAAAAAATTCTATTTTAATACATATCAATTGATAATAAAATCTTAAAGATGAAAAATAAAATTACTTAAAAAAAGTTACGTAATTTTTTTAATAAATCATTTTTTTATTGCTTGTATAAATTCAAAAATTAAATAAAATTTTTTAAATTTTCTTTATAAAATCAACATTGTTATCTTTTTTTTTAAGTAAAATAAACCGTTGTATCTATTAATTATTAATAATCTTTTATAAGTATATGTAAAACGTCATAAAATGACATATAAAAATGACAATGAATAGATTTCGTTTTAATTTTTTTTTACAATAAATGCATGAACACATCTAAAAAAATTTGTCTTCAATTTTTGATTTTGATGTCCGTTAATTAATTATCGATATTATTTTTCTTTTATTCACTTATCAGGTGAAAATAATCCATATCTATGAATATAATTAATGGCAATTATACTTTAAGTTCTTTGCCTGATAATAATATTAAACAATTATTTTCTTTTTTAATTAAAAAAAGAAAATAATTGTTTAATATTATTTATTATTATCAGATATTTTATAAAATTTATTTAATTTTTTTTACGATTCATTTTTTATACGAGTTGCTATTAGTGGAACTAATCCAAAGGGAAGATATAAATATGGAAATTTTAGAAATCAAACTATAGACTCGGTTTGTATGCAAAATATGATCCTATGCCAGTTTTCAACTTTCTGGATACAAAGGTTTTAAAAAATTGCAGCTTTTTTTTGATTTTAATAAAAAAGGTTCTTGAAAACACAAATTCGACTCCCTTAAAAAAGATTGTTGTAGAATAAGCCCTACAAAGGGGATACCAAAGATTTATGGGATACGGTAAGTGTACAGATTTTCGAAAACCGATCATGTACCAAATTCAAAGAGAAGAAGATGCAGAAATACAGCTTATAAATGAGAAATCTGTGGGAAATTATGCAACAATGACTGCTTTGGCCTAAAAGGACTATTTTGGGTAAGAGGTCTTATACAATAGTAACAGTTGGAGCCAAAAGGACCACTTTGTCCCAAAAAGAACATTTTGTATAAGAGGTCTTATAAAACATCGATTGTTAAGGCCAAAAGAACCACTATGACCTAAAAAGACCATTTGGGGTAAGTGAAAATGCAATAGCGATTTCTTAGGTAAACAGGGCCACTTTGGCCACATTCAAGTCCATCTCAGAAAAGTTTTGAAAAGCATTGCATTGGATTTATTGATGAATCATGACAAGAAATATCAGAGTCAACACTAAGAACAAGTTGTTCTAAGCTGCTTCCTAACTTTGTCAATAAAAAACAAGTCAACGAACAAGCAACAGATGAACATCAGATAGCTATTCAAGGTATGGTTAACATATCACGGGAAATAGGGCGTGAAGGATTTGTTGATAAGCAAGAATCAGAAATTTTAGAATTTGTGGCACCAGGAAAAGATCCTTTAACAGCTGCAGATGTCAAAGAAATTGTAGAACACGCTAATGAAAAAATAGAAAAAAATATTTTGCCGGAAGATGAAAACGATGAATTAGATAAAAAAAATTTCTTGCTGTATCTTTACTCAAAATTATGAATCATTTACAAGATGCAATTGATAAGGCTGTCAGTAATGATTATGTCATGATTCGTAGTTTACATTTCAAACAAAATTGTAACTTGGCTTTACAGTTTTATGAAGATTTATATAAGGATTACCAAAGAAAAATAAAACAATCTCGTATCACTGATTATTTATCTAAATAAAAATTCATTGAGAAAATAAAAAGCTTTTTTTTTTAACCATTATGAACCTAACTCCCGCAAATAAGGCGGGAAGTCTGTATATTAAATAATTTTAACCCTTGAATTTATATCTAAAAAAGAAACTATCCTACTTTTTGTCTTGTTAAGAACCCCCCCTTAGTTAGCATTTGACATAATTTGTTTTTCTTTTTTTGCTTTCTGAATTTTATAAAATATATTTTTTAAAAAAACTTTAATCGTAATCTTAAATCAAATATACATATATACTTCATACGAAATAATATTTTTAATTATTTATATAATTAAATAATTATTAATATTGCAAGTAAGTTACGTAAAAGTAAATATTAAATAATCTTGGTGTGATTACAATGGGTAAATAATTTGCAAATAAATATCAATATATGTTCAGGTCCAGGTTATCTCAGCGAAGTAAAAAATTTTTTATCAAAGAGTTATTTTAGGTCTTGGACTGACGTTTTCATCGGAATTTTCAGAAAATATTAATTTTTCATAAGAATTTACCGTATAGGAGCCGGTTTTCGATCAGAAGTCACTTTCTTATACCTAGCTGTATCTTTATTTGTTGAAAAATATACTTTAAAATTAATATTTAGAGTTAAATATTGTTGCATTTGATCAGGGAAATCCTATATTTTACTATCCCAATTAAAAAAATGCCAAATTTATTGATGGATAATTTATAATTTACATTTATTACAAGTGTGCAAGGTAAGGTAATTTCGATAATGCAAATTCTATTTTTGATAATAGTATCATTTTGATCGAATTAATTTTCGAGAATTTGAAAATCGTTAAAACTAAGTTTAAATCGCGCGAGTTTTAATAGAATTCTTATAGGTATAACTATACCTATTTCTTAACTCCCTTTTCACTTCTTTTTTCTTGTTTTTTTAATATAAAATACCTATAATAAGAGTAAAATATAGTAAACAGCAGATGAACTACACACTTGTATAATCATCTATTTTAAACATTTATTTATTAAAATTTACTTTTTAATTTTAATTAACGAAAGATAATAGTTGATATAATGTTTTTAAAACTCAAGGAAACAAAATAGGCGCCTTATGTAAGCAACCTGCTGTATACGTTCAGTTTGGGCGCGACTTTATTAGGGGTCACTTACCTGTTTAATTATTGTGTATTTAAAAGTAAAAATGACATAAATTTTATGAAAAAAGTGTTGGAATATAGTTTTTATATATTTTTAATATTAAAATAAAGGTTTTTTTTTCATTTCAAAGCGTTTATACGTAATTTTTATTAAAATCAAAGCATTTAGGAGCATTTATTGTGTTAATAAACAAAGTGATACATAATTATGTATGTATACATAATTATGTATACTTATAAGTATATAAGTACTTTAAATTGTGTTTATGTGTGTTAGTTTATTAAATATTCTATTAATTATTATAAAATATAGTATAAATAATGTAATTATGACAAATTTAGTGTATTATTATTAAATAAATATCGTTTAAATTAAAAAAAGTGTCATTAAATTGAAAATATCGAAAATACCCATACGTGTAAAAAAGTTCGGATTCGATTATCGATATACCTATTTAAAATAAATTTGCAATAAATAAGTGAATATAACCCTTTCCCTTCATTTATTCAAGCATCACAACGTAATTAAAAGCATTTTTAGTATTCGGCATAGAGTAGGTATCCCTAAAACTCGATTTTAATAACACACGAGATTTGGTGAAAAAGATGAGAAAAATCTCCTAAGGTTGTACAAGAGAGCATTTTTCTTATTTTTTTTATTAATTTAAGTTGTTTTTTAATATCGGTAACGTAGAAATTAGTTCCTTAGGGTTTGTAGTTTCATAAGAAAATTCGGTTTTAGATAAATGATGCATGCTTTTTAATATAAAAGCTAATTTGTGTGTATTTGATCGAAAGCCAATACGTTCGAAAACTGGCTCCTATACGGTATAATCTTCTGTTTGTATTTATGTCTGGAAAAATTTTCTTTTTCCTGGGTTTTTTTTTTTAAATGCAAACATAGTAAAATATAGGTGAAAATGCGTTACTGATACCATAGAATTCTATGCTGATACCTGAGCCCGTTTGCTAGACAGGATGCCATGCAAGATGTTTACCGACTGAACGCACTCCCCCGTAGACCAACTAGCGCCTTATAATCCCAAACCGGAATCACCTCTGCCCTGCCTAACTTTTTCCTGGATTATTTAAAATCTTTTTAAATTATAGAACACTGGTACTTTAAGTTTCATTTTTAGTAGTTTTAATACATTAAATTAGCCAAAAATCAAATTAGTTATCATTAAATTTATCCAAATTTATCCAGAAGGGTAGATTGGCTACAGAAAAGATATTTTTTTCCCAGACATATTATGTATATAAAAAGCGCATTCGATTTGAGATAATTGAGCTTTTATAGAGTTTTCAAATTAAAAACTTGAAAAAAAAAACAATTCTAAAACATTATAAACTGATGGGAATCATTAATATGGAACTGTACGTAACATATAAAATACCAATCATTAATAATTACTGTACTCAAATTTTTATATGAATTAATGATGAAATTTGTAAAAAGTTTGCAAGAAACTACAAAATTTCTTAAAAATACTTGAAAATTGCTTGATATACCAAACATAATCATTTACTTTATAATTTTCAGTATAAAAAATTTTCGATATTATGAGCTGCTATCTAATTTTTAACATTTTTAAAATTTTCATTAAATATTTACTAATTTCAATTTGCTTTGTTTATTATCAGAAATTAATTAAAGTTACGATTTTATCCAATCCTTCCCTTTTTTAGTTAAATTATTATTAATATAATAATAGCACAATAAAAGTGTTTTATTGCAGAATCATAAAGGTAGATTTATTGCATTAATTAATAAATTAGCTTTTATTTTATTAATAATTAAAACAAGAATTTTACGATCCGTTGATAACTATGAAAAAACTTTTCCACAAGTAAATATAAACGTAAATAATTATGTTTAATAATAATCTTTGGACTAAAAAGATAATTAATTAATTCTTTGTCGTAAAACTAGAAAAAATAATAATTATAAAATATTTAAAGGAAATTATTTTACTAAGGATATATGTTTTTTTTCTTAAGGTAAACTTTTTAAGACTCAAATTATAAGCAAATTTAAATATTTTATGCGTTCTAATTATAAATAATTTAAAAATATATGAATAGATACAGCTAAATTTGTGTAACCAAGGAATATTTCAAGTCTAAAAACATTCTCTCAAAACTAGATAGCGTTGGCCACATCACAATTTTGAGATACTCTAACTTAAAAGTGCAAATTAGTACTTTTTGGTACTTTTATTTTATAATATCTTTTTAAGATATTATAAATAAATAAGTCAAATAAATCTTTTAGATTTATTTGACTTTTGGGTCTAATTTTGGTCAATTATAGGATTTTTATGCCAACCCTGTCTAACGATGCCGTAACCCGTTTTAAGCTATCGCGAACATGCTGGATGCATTACTTATGTGTCTATGATCACGATAGAATTCAGAAATATTCTAATATAAAAAAGAGGTATACGAAAAAAGAAACATAAAAACTGCCATTATTTTTTATTTTACAGTCAAAATATAATGAAAATTATATTTGACTTTCGGGTTCTTTGCCTACAGTAGGAATTTTGAATCATTTTTATTTGTTACTTATGTTCCAATAACCTAAAATGGTTTTCGAAAAACGGATTTTATATGATACTCTAGTCAAAATACGGGTTTGGTTGTATTTTCACTGGCGAACACGAGATTTGCTCTACTGTAGGTTTTTTGGGTCACTGAATACGAAAATTGGGGTAATTTCGTAAAGAAATAAGGGCTTCAGCCTTAAATTTGCAAAAACTACCCCCAAAAAGGGTTTTTTTTTTACATATTCTTTTTTTGAGTTCTCAGATTTGCACCATACGGGTCTCTAATCAAGAATTTTGACTTATTTTTCATAAATAATGAATATTTCACCCTTAAAATAGCTACCCTAAAAGGGGTAAAAGGGGTGTTTTTGCTATTTTCGCACTTCGAGCGTACAGGATATGCCCATAAAGACTTTTTGGGTCACTAATCAAGAATTTCGACTCCTTTTTTGTAGTGAAATATTGATTGTTTATGAAAAATAAGTCGTAATTCTTGATATAGCTTTCAAAATTTAAAAAAGTAACCTAGAAATTCCAATTGTGGGCAACTTGTGAGTAACTTATATTTAGGCTGCTTCCACACGGAGCGCTTTAAACACAAAGTTATCTCAAACCTGCGTTTAAAATACATTGCGTAGTATATACATATATGTAATATAACTACAGATTTAACGCTAAGTTTGTGTTTAAAGCGCTCCGTCTGGAATTAGCCTTAAAAAATAAGGTATATGAGTTAAAATTAAAATATCTTAGAAAAACAATTAGCGAAATATTATGAAATTATGAGTAAGATGAAAAGGAGAGGTGACGACTCGGGTGACGATTTTAAATAATACAAGTTCCCAAAAAACATCTATTATTAGTCAACTTTTAATTTGATCGCTCTTGTATTTATCGGTATTTAATAAAGAGAACATTTTTTGTAATCCATAATTATTTCACAACTGGTAAAAACGTATTTCATATTCCTATTCAGCGGAAAAAAAAATACTATGGTTGGATAATTTTATGACCCACCAACAAACAAAAGTAACTAAAAAATAATAGGGATCTAATGATTTATATAAATACGATAATTATATTAATAAATTAATTTGCAAATAGTTTTCACCTATACAATATTCAATATAATATTGACGTCTATGAAATTAATTAGAAAAAATGAAGATAAAAATTTTTATTACATATGTATATAATATTAAGAGATAAATAAAAATAAAAATATTAATATCCATTTCGTCTAGAATATCATATTTAAAATAAACAATTAGATATTCATACAGTTTATTAAATTGTAATACTAATAAATTGTAAACTTTCTTATTTAAAAAAAGACATCAAAGCTAAATGTCATTTAATATAAACCTTTAGTGTCTGGACGATAAAAGAAAACAAAGATTGTATTAAAATATATAAAAAAAAATAAAACTTTTCTTGAAATACGCTGAGTCAATTAATACTCTCTTCTTATTATTATATGCCGCTTATTTAAGTGTAAAGTGTCAATTTATATGGAGAGAAATCCGAATTGCTTTGATCAGTTTTTAAAAAATGGTTTCTCGTTTCAAACGCAAGGTATTTAATTTTTATAATAATTTTTAATGAAAAAAAAAGTTTTTTTTTTCTAATTATATACAATTGAAAAGTTTTTAAAACTAATAAAAAACTATATAGATTAAGTAAAAAAATATTATTTTAGAGGATGAAAGTAAATAAAACCTTTAGTTATAAAAAGTTTGCAATGCTTCAAAAAGTTTATATACACTTGACCATTTTATTGGATATATTGAAAAACCTACACAGCTATACTCACATTTATATGAAAAATATACGTATTTTGTACTTAAAACTTATTTTTTAACAACTTTTTTTTTTTTTTTATTTCTAAAAAAAATAAATTAAATGATGTTTTATTTTTTCTTATTTATTTGTATTTATACAACTGAACAAGCTGTCTAATAAAAATCTAGAGTTTTCGAGTTACTTTTATCCAAATATAATATTTTATAATATATTGTAATATTATGCAAAGCAAATGTTGTAATATTATGCAAAAAATATGTATTGAAAGAAAGGAGAAATAAAAAAACCAAATCGTAAACAACATATTATTGTTTATATCTATAAAGTAATTATTAACTCTATGGAGTAAAAGTTATTTTTATAAAAATTTAAAGAGTTTTGAATTTCAACAAAAAGTTTCATATACGTTTTGTAAAAAATTTCAACTAGATAGTGAATATTTTTTTTAGAAAGCAAATTTTGCTGCAATACTCAATGAAGAAATTTTTTTTTCTAGCAAATTTGGCTAAAATTACAATTAGATCAATTATATTATTAGAAAAAAATATAACTGTAAAGTACAACTTTCCTATATTTTCCCTACTTTTTAAGAGAAAAATGGTACCTTAATTTGAACACCCTTTATCAAATATCAGTCAAATTTCAGCTTACAAATTAAATAAAAAATCTTTTTTTGTTGTTGTAAACATAAGAGAAATTAATATTAGAATTTTTAATATTTATTTTAAATTTAACAAATTACACAGAAACTAATTATTGCGATATTGAGTATAATAATTTTTGTATTATATAAATTTATAATTCTCTTTTTACAGGGCCTTCTTTGTAAAGAATCTCAAAGCCAAATGAATTATAAATGTATAAAATACAAAAATTATTATACTCAATATCGCAATAATTAGTTTCTGTGTAATTTCTTAAATTTAAAATAAATATAAAAAATTATACTTTTTCAAAATACAAAAAAAGATTCTTTATTTAATTTATAAACTGCAAAATTAAATGAAATTAAATCAGCTTACACGCGTGTTCAAAATTGAGTTAAATAATTCTTAAAAAATGACGTCAAAATAGTATAACTTGAACCGATCCCATGTATAACTTGACACAAGAAGACGAGAGTTGAGACGAAATTTCACGATATTTGCAAAATTTTATCTTGATTTTTCAAATATGCATGTATTCATTCAAACAACTGTGGCATATGTAAGAATGATGATACATAGCTTCCTTATTGACATCGTTCTTATTCTATAAATACAATACGCCTTCGCCATGGATTAACCAGAATCAATAGATTACTAATCGGCCACTCTTTCAACTAAACCACTAATTTATGAATCTATTCTTTTTTAAGCTATATTCTATAAATCTGGGTGCCAATTACTTATAAAATTGATTTTACTATCTAATACTCTCTGGATCGAATTCTATCGATTCAAAACCGGTAAAAATTTTAGGTCGATAATTAAAGCTCAAAACACTTTTTTCGGCGTGGTAGAAAAAAAAACGCGTTTTCTCCTTACTGTGAAAGAAAAATTTGCACGGTCAGGCTGCTTTGCTTGAAATATCAAACAAATCCCTTGAAATTCAAGCAACTGCTTGTTTTATTTCATTTTAAATTATGAAGTCATGGTTTGTTGCTGCTGTTACATTATTAAAAGGAAATAGAGGGTAAACTAAGATGAAACAGAGCCGTATATTAAAAAAAATTCAGTATTGATTTCTTACTTTAATTTTCAACTATTTGTTTGAAATTTTAAGCAAAGCAGCCTGGCCGTCTTCACTTTATTCATGGAAGCAAAAATAGAATGCCTCAGATAGCAGTTTATATTTAACATGCGATCTGGGCCATTCTTTTCTTTTGCTCCCTGGGTTACAAATGTACTATTTCCAAATGAAAAACTTTTAGCTCAGGGCATCAATGACTCTATTTATCATTTTTAATAGAACGGGTTTTTTTTTATTCTTTTACCTAAATTCTTGCATTATAATATCAATTTTCCGGTTATTTACCTTGCTAAGAAGCTCTAATTGAAAATCTATCAGCAATTTGGAGACCCAATCAGATATACAAATTTAAGATTACTTGAGTAGTTTGAAAAACTTCCCTAACGATCTCAGTTTACTCACATAAATAGATCTTCAGAGCCTGGAAGTATAAATTTTGAGATAATGTTAATACTGCTTCAGCACATTTGTTTTGTGAAAAATGTGAACTTTTAAATGCATCAAAAAGAAATAAATGACGCTCTTTTTCATCAATTGCATCTCCACAAAAGCTAAAAAACGAAACTTTCCGTTTAGGTTAAAAGTGACCAATTATTAAATTACTGCTAAAATTAAAGCATTTGATATTGAATCAGATTATATTTTTAAAAGTTTCTTATTTGGGTAATTGGCTTTGTATTTTTAACACTTCAAGAGAGATATACTTCTATGTAATAATTAATGTGGCATAATTATATGAAGCAACCAAATAAAATATTAAAGATTGAAATTTTTATAAAAAACTTGTATCTAAAACCTTGTACAAAAGTTTCGATGTTTCAAAATATAAGTCATTAAATAGTAGGCTCAATTAGACAATTAAAGTTTGTTTTTTATTCCATAAAAATCGTTCAAATTTTATTCATTTTTGATTTTACTAAAAAATTTTAATTAAAATTAAAAATTAAAAATTTAACTGTTTCTTATTTATTTTGTCTTATCTTAATAAATAAAACAAATTTAAGTGCTTTATTATATTCAAACATAGGAATGTAAATTGTAAACTCTTAATCTTTAATTTTTAATTGATTATTGATATTAAGTGGTGATCCACTCATCACACAGACTGTACACTCTTCGTTTTTACGTTGAAGCAATCAAATCTCGATACGCTAGGGTACGTAAAAAATTGATTGGTCAAGAAGAAAACAGCACTGATAGTATATCTATCGAGACTTTGACTGTGCACCAAATGTAAAAGAGTACAAAAAGGCGTAAGCCTAAAAAGGTTTCTTTGGGTCTCCAAACCACTTCAGGTTGTGAGGGTGTTTAAAAATTAGACTCTAGTATGCAAAAATTGAGGCACAACATTAGTTATTTATATGAAAAAAGATGGAGTGCTGTCGCAAGGTACGTGGAAAAAATTCTGTAAGCCAAAAAGATATTGATGACAACCTAAACAAGAGCCGTGCGCAGGAGTGGTTGACATGGGCGGCTCTTGTGCACAGTACCAAAGCCGGACGTACAAAGATACCTATTTATTTATTTATTTATTTATCTGTTTTTGACGACTAGAAGGAAGTGACAGCATACAGGAGGGTCTAATATTAATTTTATTTTAATTTTATTCTTATAACTTTAAGATTAATTGTTTCAGCTTTTAGGCCAATTTTATTTTAGGACAGAGACATTCAAGTCTCTAAAATGGAAGAAGAAATGAAAGGTTCCTCATTCAGTGAAGATACATGGCCTTGAGTTAACCTGAAGTAATGTGATAAACGGTTCCGGGCTGAACTTCATAAGGTATGAAGGGAGTGGAGCTTTAGTGGGTATGGTACGGTATTGCCGAGTCCTACATAACCGAACAGTACGGGCTGTCGGTATGCGTAATAAAAAAAAAAAATTAGTTATTTATAAAATAAAGTAGCAGGTGTTATTTGAAAGATAATCTGAAAATTCCTTTTCTTATAAGATGGAATCCTCTTTGTTATGGCTCATTCAACAAAGTTAAAGATATGGGTAGTGTTTCTCAACCTAATAAATCCACCCAATCTTCTTGTTGATGTGAACCTCTTTGGCCTAAAATGCTCCTCCTATTTTTTTTGTTTCACTGATACTCAACGATGAGTGTACCGTCCCTTGATATTTCAAATTGAAATTTCTTAAAAACACTCAATAATTAAATTGATATTAAAATATTTAATTTCTTTTAATTTATTTTTTTCCAAGTAATTAATATAATTAAATGTGGGTTTTTATAATGATGTATTAAGCAAAATATGTCAAAAAACTTTAATAAAAAAAAAAAATAACTAAAAGACAGACACTTATATTTTAAAAGAAGATAAATTGATAAATATTTTACAAAATATATAAAAAAAGATCTTCATTGCTGAAAAATAAATGGGTAAAAACAGGATTACTAAAATTTTTCTAATTAGGATAGTTCCAAGTTTTCTTAACGTATTGAAATTTTTCTTTGAATTTTTAAGCACATTCGTCATTTTTATAGTTACAAAAATAAAGTATCATAGCAAATACTGAAAACCGTTAATTGAATTATGTAAAATTTCGAATATACTATTATAAAATTGGATAAAAAATAACTTTTTAATTACCTGCCTCTAATTATAGAAATGCCTCGTAACGAGGATTTGTTACTTTTTTTAAATTACTATTTTATTTAACCCAAGTAACTTACATGAAGTTTTTTAAGGATTGTACGAATTCTAAAAAGTATATAGATGAAGATTATTAATAATAACAACAATAATAGTATAAATAATAATAATAACCAAACGCAAAATAAAAATAAAAACAAAAATAAAAACATTTAAAATAATAAACATTTAAATACCCAAAAAAATGAAACAAATAATTTAAAAATAATTAAGAAAAAAGTCATAGATAACAATGCTATAATAATAAAGGCCGATAAAGGAAACACACTTGTTATCATGGATAAAGATTTACACATAATTAAAGTCTACAATTTTATTAACAATAATAATATACAAAAATTACAACAAGATCCCACTGAAGATTATACTAAAATATTAAATAGTTTAATAAATAATAGTAAATATATACTACTAAATAAAGCCGATAAAATATATTTAAAAACAATAAAACCAAAAGCACCAAATTTAACAGGTTTACTAAAAATTCAGAAAAAAGAAATACCAATAAGACCATTAACAGACAATACAACTCATCCAGGATTTAAGTTATCTAAGAAATTATACAATATCATAAACGATAACATTCATTTTAAACAAAATTTTAGTATAAAAAACAACAATGAATTCATTAAAAATATGTCTCAACACAAAAATTCCACTTCTTTCAAAATGATTTCTTTAGATATAGTAAATTTATATACAAATGTTTCAATTCCAGAAACATTGCAAATTTTAAAAAATAATTTAATTGATAACAAAAACAATAATAATCTCAGCACAGAATATATCGATGAATTAATTAATTTTTTAAAAGTATTACTCAGCCAAAATTACTTCACATTTAATGATGAATTTTTCAAACAACCAAATGGTCTAGCTATGGGATCTCCCTTATCAGGACTTTTAGCAGAAATATATTTAAATCATTTCGAACAAAACCATTTTTTACGCACAAATAGATATAGCAATACCATTAAATTTTATAATAGATATGTCGATGATACTTTTATTATAATACAAGGCTCAAATAGACGAATAGAAAACTTAAAGAATTATTTAAACAGCAGTGGCGGATACAGGGGGGGGGGGCTCAAAGGGGTCAATTGACCCCCCTCAGCGGTCAATTTTACCTTTTTTTAGCTAATTTTACGTTACATAATTAACGCGAAGTACCACCGCCTCTGAACAGCATAAACAAAAACATACAATTTACTTTAGAAATTGAAGAAAATAATTCCATAAATTTTCTAGATTTGACTATATATTAATCAAATAATGAATTTAAATATAAAATATACAGAAAACCAACAACTACTGATACAACCATTCATGCAACATCTCATCTTCCATATTCACAAAAAATGGCTGCATATAATTCATTTATACATAGATTATTAACTATTCCTCTAGAACCAGATGATTTCCAGAAAGAATTAAACATCATTAAAAAAATTGCCATTGCCAATGGTTATAATAGCAATATTATAGATGAACTCATAAAAAAAAAAAAAAACAACAGCACAAGAAAAGACATCCAGATATACCAAAAAACAATGCAAAATATATATCATCTACATACGGTAATTTTACGGCACCAATTTTAACTGAAATATTTAAAAAATTAAATATTAAAATTTTTTTTCGGACATAAAACAAGATACAAAATATACTGCGTCAAACAAAACGAACTGAATTAGAGTCCAATGTTTCAATTTGATTTCTAGTTACTTAGTTGGCACAACTGTGCACTTCTAGCACATCAATTATGTTGTAATAAAAACGCATTCCAGGCTTGTGCATCCGTATAACTTGGTAGAACGAAGTATTTATTAAAAATACTCACGTGGATAAGAGTTTTTTTTACAAAATCCCTAAAGAAAAATTTTAAAAACATGATTCTAACCTATCCAAGTTTTTTTATTTTTAGACTTAAAATATCTTTGCCGGACTTAAAATCATAAAAAATTGTGACCAAATTATCCTAAATTTGAAAGAAAAAACTATCGCAAATGATTTTTTTGCATATTATTTCTAATGTAAGAGAAAACGAAATACAAAGAATTCTTGAAAATTTTATCTTTACATTTATTACCGTTTGTCGGGATTCAAAAATGATATTTTTTTTTGTATTTTGTAGCTTTTGCAACAAAGAATCATTTACTGCTAAAATTTTAAGCAAAAATCCACTTAGGAATTTCCCTCTTTTTAAAATAATTTTTTTTTTTTTCATTTTTAGGTTGGGAATTTTTCCATGAACATTCCAAACTTCAATGACATAAAATAGTTGTGAATTTGCAACTTTCTCGTAAAATCACTAAAAAAAATTGAGAATTCTCGAATTTTTCGAGAATATACTAAATTTAGTAAATTTACGATTCTTATCGAATATTTACAAAATTTTTTGAAAATTCACTAATTTTTCGAAAAAATTCTACTTTTTTTGTAAATCTAAGAAAGTTACTTTTTACAGAGTATATAATAAAAATAGAGCATTGATAGCTCAGTCGGTAGCGCGTCAACTTTTCGACCTGAACTTAAAGGTTCGCGTCCCAACTTGGACATAATCTCCGTTTTTTTCTGAGAAGATTAAATTCTGAAATTATTTCTATCATTGCTCTAGGACTGAAGCATCCGCATAATGTTAAAAAAAAGGCATTATGTAGATATATAAGGCAGTCCGGAGTGCGACCATGTGCACTGTAAGCAGGCATGGGGACAGGAGAAATCGTGTGATTCTCTGAGACCACAGGTTAACAAAGCACATAACACATTCACATAACACAAACATTTTAAACTCGCACACACTAAGGATGAAAGACCTTATAAAAAAAGCAACATAGTAAATCTAGCATTAATAAAAAATCATACAAGGGTAGATTTAAATGAAGTGAGTGCGACTTACATGGTCGGGTCTTCAAAACTGCCCCAAAATGTTTTTTTCTGAAAGTACTACCAAAAATAAGTAACCAGCCCAATTTTTAGCCTCCCAGAGCGAAATCTCGATTTTTGGCAGCCATTTTAGTGTTTTTGACTGTCGTAAAAAAAGTAAGAAAAATGAGTCATAATTTTTTTTATTATTGCTATAAAAAACTCACATTAGCATGAAAAATTTTTTCCCTTTAGGTCCGGATAGGAAATTTCCCTGGCTATCCCATTCCGGTGTCAAAATTTTTTTTTGAGTTGCGCATGCGCGAGGAATCGCTAAGATAGGCTGTTTTTTTTCAAAAGTCGATTTCTCAAATGCCTATTAGTGAAAAATCTTGTAGCCAGGCTTAAAATTTTCGTTAAACCTTATATTTTTTGGCAAAAAAAACATTTCGATGGGACACTGCTTTTTGGGAGCTCTAGATAAAAAAATAGCAGCTTTCAAAACCTCATTTTTTACAAATTTCAAATTTCCCGCCAAGTCACGTGACCAATCAAAAATCTGATCAAAAATTTGGATTCCGCGGGAAATTTTACATAAGGATATATGTTTTCATGTTTTTAAGAGCGTTTATGTTAAAGCAGCGAAATTTTAAATTGAAAGATTAAAATATCTCATTTATTAAGGAATTTTTTTATTTTTTAAATTATTCCAAATTATTCAAAATTATTCAGAAAATTCTTTATTATTTCACTGTTTTTCGCCGCTTTAACATAAACGCTTTTAAAAACATGAAAAGACATATCTTTATGTAAAATTTCCCGCGGAATCCAAATTTTGGGTCAGATTTTTGATTGGTCACGTGACTTGGCGGGAAATTTGAAATTTGTAAAAAATGAGGTTTTGAAAGCTGCTATTTTTTTTATCTAGAGCTCCCAAAAAGCAGTGTCCCATCGAAATGTTTTTTTTGCCAAAAAATATAAGGTTTAACGAAAATTTTAAGCCTGGTTACAAGATTTTTCACTAATAGGCGTTTGAGAAATCGACTTTTGAAAAAAAACAGCCTATCTTAGCGATTCCTCGCGCATGCGCAACTCAAAAAAAATTTTTGACCCCGTAATGGGATAGCCAGGGAAATTTCCTATCCGGACCTAAAAGGAAAAAATTTTTCATGCTAATGTGAGTTTTTTACAGCAATAATAAAAAAAATTATGACTCATTTTTCTTACTTTTTTACGACAGTCAAAAACACTAAAATGGCTGCCAAAAATCGAGATTTCGCTCTGGGAGGCTAAAAATTGGGCTGGTTACTTATTTTTGGTAGTACTTTCAGAAAAAAACACTTTAAGGCAGTTTTGAAGACCCGACCATGTAAGTCGCACTCACTTCATTTAAATCTACCCACAACAAACATAACAAAAAAGAGATAAAAGCAAAAAAAGTCTTACATCTCTCACAAAAACCATAACCATATAATATTTTTTGATACTTATCAATATTAATAACGCGAATGTCCAGAACTGTGTTTTATGTATAACGCATAATAGATATGTTCAACGTATTTCACTAAAAGTCCCTATTATCCCGGTGGAATCATTTCGTGAAAAAAATAATATTGAACATCCTGAATAAATCTCCAATACAACTTAAAAAATTTTAAGCTATTTGATACAGCTAGTGATGAGAAAACAAACTCAGTAATAGTTTGATGTCGTTATTCTATGGGCATACACGGAGCAAAGAGAGCAGCAGCTGATACTGCTTTTCCGATGTAGCTGCTGCTTTGCGAATAGCAACTGCAGACACTGCTATTCGCGGCAGCAGCAGTATCGAAATCTATATTTATTTTTTCCTTCAATTTTTAGGTTAAAAACATTAATTTTATATATAATCACATAAAAATAAAGATTTTTTATTATTAATTGAATTATTTAAACATAAAAATAAATATAAATATGTAAGCATTAAAATTTTTAATATTCATTCTAAATATTAATGAGAAAATGCTTCATTAAAATAAATAATTTAAATAGAGGAGCTACGGCAGACGTCGCGAATAGCAACCGCTGCGGTTGCTAATCTCGAGACTTCAGCAGTCTCGGCAAAAGCAGTAGCTGCTACTGCTGCCGCAACAGCAGCTACCGCTATCTTCGCTCCGTGTAGAATTTGAGTAAAGTATGCTAATGCATGCTTTACTCAAACTAATTAATCAAAATTAATACTTAAATTCTTTCAAATCTTAATATACAAAATAAATATACAATAGTTTTTACTATTTATAAATACTAGGTGGCAAGCCCCCTGCGCGCTGAAGCGCGCCAACCCCCTCAGATTATATTTCATGTTTAATGGAAATAAAACTGTAGTTTAATTCATAAATAAAAAAAATTGTACAGTGAGATGTCAATTTCAAATAATGAACTTTTTTCATAATTCTAATAAACCATTATTATTTTTATTTTTAAAATTTATTTCAAAAAAAAAAAATAAAATATTGCATTATTGTCCCTCGGTGCTACGCACCTCAGTCCAGAACCCTTTTCATCCCTAAAAATAAATTTTTCTTTTTTTCTGGACATCGAAATTTGTTAATAGGATGACGAAATACTCGAATTATTTTTCATATGTTATGTGTTGTATCTACAAATATAATTAATTATCTATTAGCTTAAACATTTTTCATTAAAATTTATAATTATTTTTAGGCCGGGTCTATTTTTCCAGAAAATTTTCAACTGTTGCTGGTTAAATAGATTTTCTGTTCAAATAACCAAAAAATTATCAAAATTTTATTCAAAGGTTTCTATTGAATAAAAATATAATTTAATTTATAATTTAATAAATTAAAAATTTTTAAAGATTAGAAAATTTAAGAATTGATTATTTTTTCAAAAAATATTGCAGAGTGCAGGAATGCAAGCATAACTTTGCTAATCGAAAATATTGAGATTAAAAATATTTTTCACTTTTGTTAATATGTGAATAAATTTTACACAAAAATTTTCTGGACAATTAGCTCTAGCGATAAATTTTTCTTTTGTCCTAGACGGCGAAATACAATTGGATGACGAAATAGTCCAATGAGATTTCATATATTTCATATATATCATAATAAAAACCAATATTATTTTTATTTTCAAAATTAATCTCAAGAAAAAATATTAATTATTATATCTGAATGCAAATATTCATTACCGAAGAAACCCTTTTGGACCAAATCTAGACGCAAAAATTGCGAAAATAGCGAAAATAGCGAAAATACCCCTTTTCGGGAGTAGTAACAGCTAATTTAGGGGTTAAATATAAAAAATCATCAAGATTCTTAATTAGCGATCCAAAAAACCCTTGGAAACCAATTCATGGATAAATCTATTGACTCAGAAGGTTATGACATTAAAAATACCCCCTTTTGGGGGTAGTTTTTGCAAATTTATGGGTGAAGCGCAATTTTCTTTATCAAATGACCCTGATTTTCGTGTTCAGCGACCCAAAAAACGTATACTAGAGCAAATCTCGTATTCGAAACCGTAAGTGTAGGCAAACCTGTATTTTGACTGGAGTATATTATGTATAATGTAAAATAGATCAAATATTCAATGTGTTTCCCTAAAATCAGTATAATTTTTGTCCGACGAGTCATTTTGTAAAAAAAAATAATAGTGAATATAATGATGAAATTTCCAATACAACTGTATAAATTTTATAAACAATAATATACACTGTAAAAAGTAACTTTCTAAGAATTACAAAAAAAATAGAATTTTTTCGAAAAATTAGTGAATTTTCAAAAAATTTTGTAAATATTCGATAAAAATCGAAAATTAACTAAATATATTATCGAAAAATTCGAGAATTCTCGATTTTTTTTTGTAATTTTACGAAAAAAGTTGTAAATTCACAATTATTTTTCGAAAATTTACAACTATTTTTTGAAAATTTTCGAAATAAAATTGTAAATTACCAATTTTTTTTGCTCATTCACAAAAAAAAAATCGTATACAAAATTTAGTAATTATACGATTTTTTTTGAATATTCACAAATTTTTTCGAAAATTTACTAATTTTTCGTGAATGTTCTAATTTTTCTGTTAATATAAGAAAGTTACTTTTTACAGTGTAGCTAGTATCGCGCAAACTAAATCACCTTGAATTCATGCTAACTAATGCTTCACTCAAACTAGTTCTTTTATCCTATCAAATTTACTTTTACTTATATTTGGGAAACGGCAAATTAGAATTGGGAAAAATTCAGAAATTTAAAAATAATTTAGACTAAAATATATATTAAAATGTATATTAAAATGTATATTCGATTACCTAATAAACCATTTTTTTTAAAATAATAATTTGAATACCCCCTAAGAATCTTATTACTCCTCAGAGAAATGTCAAAGCAAATAATGATGCTCAATTCTCAGAAATCATATAAGTAAATTTTTGTTATTTCATTATCTATGAGTGAATCTGTGAGTTTAGCAAAAGTTTCCAGGTCGGATAGTTGAAATTTTTTTGTTGAAAAACTCGAATATAAAATTTTTCTATAGTTTCCAAAAAAAACCCTCTGAATTTATCGATTTTCTGGCTCCCCATATAGGAACGACATGACTTGGTAACTTTTTCTGAATTCGCAAAGAATTACTCTTATTTAAAAAATATTTATTTGAAAGAACGCGTCGCAAAAGATTTAAGCCATTTTAAACAATACCCAACGAGATCAAGGTCTATGATTTATAATATTACAATATATAGAACTAAGGAAAATTATAAAATTTAACAATGCATAAAAAAATTAACGAGTTTTAATAACTTGAGATTACGTGTAATATATAATAACAATTTATATATATCTTATAATTAAACATTGTGTAAGAGAATATAAAAATTTTATGTAATTTTAATATTTGAAGGATTCCATACTAATTGGGTATAAGTTTTAGATAGTTTTTGACTATATAAACACTATCCATAACTGTAGTTCGATCTCATAGGTCTTTTGTGCCAAGAACAGTGTCAGCTGTAATGTAAAAAAATGGGATTTTAAAATGTTTTTTGGTATAAAGCTGTCAATCAAAAACTTCTGGTTTTTATCATTTTTTTTGTAAAGAATCCAGTTTTAAGAGTCGTAAATTGAATTTTTTCAGAATAATACCCTTTCCATATCAATAAACCGCATACCAATTTTGGTAATAATGAGTAGTTGATTATTTGGTTTATTGGATACCGCAGTAAGAGAATTAATGATAAAGAAATTCGGTTTACGGTACTTACAGCTAGATACTTATTTAAAATAAATAAGAGCAACCAGAAATTTTTGGTTGACGTGAATAGTGAAAAATCCTTATATGTTTAGGCTTGTTGCTTTTGGCCCAGAAGGATTATGAGATCAAACATGGGTATGGAGAGTTCTTTTAACATAAAAAAACGCTCTACCAAGTGGGGTAAGAATCTGACAGATCTGACTCGTACAGTTCCTTTGTGAATTCAATATCAATAAGTAAATAAGGCGTGCAAATATATTAATAATAGTTAGAACTCAAATTTACTTTGCTTTCTCTTAATTCTTATTTTAAGTAAAACAAATCAACTTGAAAATTTTGATTTTTTTTTAAAAATAAAAGCAATCTGGTTAAATGTTTTTGACATATCGTAGCCACAAGTATTTGATTTTTGCGTTCAATAAGACAAAGCTTCGCTCTATAATTAATTATTTATTTCAGGCAAATATATAAAAAAAACTTTTTAAAGAAATGAAAATCCAAGCAAAGCAACCAATCCGTGAGTTTCAAGTCATTAAAAAATTAATGAAAGATCTTGTTTTTAATTTTATTTTTAGAAAATAGTATATTGAGTATCATGGGCGTAAAATTTACACTATATTAGCATGAGTGCTCGGAGAGTCTATGGTGCTTAGGGTATATTTTTTGCCTACCTAGGCGTACAACGAGTGCAGGAAATTCCATTTTACGCATGAATTTTATGCCTAGGAGGGCAAAAAAATGTTTTAGGTCGATGTTTGACCTTTCAACCTGACTTAGACCTAATTAGCATGGAATTCCTTATATATATTTACAAAGTACTATGAGCACATAAAAAATAGTAATTTTTTTTAGATTTTATGATCCTAAATATTTTATAGTAAAGTATTTATTTTATAAATAACTTATTAGTTATCTTTTTTTGAATTATAAAGCATTTTAACGGTGTTTATTAGATAATTTATAAAATAATATTGATCATAGTATAACAATATTTTGTATCGCTTGAAGAAGGATAAATTTACGTAAAATATAAATGAGACATATACATGAAATAAAAAATATAAACATAGAAACTAGATCAAAGAATGGTTTTTTATTTATTTAAAAATAATTTCAACTGCATTAGAAACCAACATCAATTTAAAAAAAAATATTTTTTTTTACCAAACACTTAAACAGTAAAAAATAATGAACACAATATTACTAGCGTTTAGTAATTTTACTATGATTTAGTAATAATACTACAAAAATAGTAAATTTACTGCAATTTGTAGTAATTTTATTACGAGTAGTAATTTTACTATTTCGTTGTAATATTACTACAAGTGTAGTAATTTTACTACAATTTTACACTTGTAGTAAATTTAAAATTTATTAACATTTCACCCAGACATTCGCGGTAGAGCTGCATTTCAATCAAGTGTAGTAAATAAGATTTATTTATTTTTATTTACTAAAAATCTTGGTATTTTACTATTTTTGTAGTAATATTACTAAATTGTAGTAAACTTACTAAACGTTTGTAATATTGTGTTTATTATTTTTTACTGTGTACTAGCTTAACGATGTTTATAATTATTTCATTTTATTATTAATAAAACAGTTATAATTAATTAAATTATCATTAGCTCATGCTTGAATAATTCAGGAAATATTATAAATAACTTATTTATTACTCTATTCATCCGCGTTTTATGGCAAAGAATATTCTGCAACTATCTTTTTAAAATCGTTAAAGTTCCATCGAATAATTTATAAGTCTAACAAAATCTGAACTTGCGAAACTTACATTTGAAACCCCTTTGAGTTT
Organism: Anagrus nilaparvatae; assembly: GCA_022575985.1. NCBI lineage: Eukaryota > Metazoa > Arthropoda > Insecta > Hymenoptera > Mymaridae > Anagrus > Anagrus nilaparvatae. The sequence goes on along the minus strand of JAKSXM010000247.1, from coordinate 24,280,097 downwards.
AAATCTCCTAAAAAATTTATTGTATCTCAAGAAAATAGTAATATTTAATATTCTTGAAAATTTACTTTGATAAATATTAATTAGATTTATTCATAATTTTAATGAAATTAGAATAAAATGAAAAATATAATACTTATCAATTGTGTTATCTTTAAAATATTATTAATAATTTCTTGAAATAATTAATTTTTTAATTAAAAATATATAATTAGATTAATACTTTAATATTTTTACAAGAAATAACGACTGACACATTTATAGTATTATTTATAAAAAGCACAAAAATTAACGTGTTTTTTCGAAGTTTTTTATATGCTTCGTATTCTAGAAACTGTGTGTCGGGAAGCCTACATAAAGGCGCCGCAAGAACGTGCGAGTAGATCTTTCGTTTTCTATTATCGTAAGTATAAATTCATTTTTAAATAAAAGAGTTTTTATGTTAGCAATGTATTATGTTTTAAATTTAAATTTTAACAGTTAAACCAAAATGTCAAATAGTTTTTCAATATATATACCTAAGTGCTGAAGTCTTAAAAACTAAGTATGACATCCAGTAATTTTTTTCAATCTTGTATTTTTATTATGAATAGTAGCAGAAAATGTTCGTGAGGGTGTTTAAAAAATTTTTTTGGTTAAGTCGTAACGTGTTTCTTGCCCTAAATGCTCTTTTTGAGCAAAAAACGGGCGAAATCGGGTATATTAAAATATTATTGTGATATTGAGAAAAAAAAGATTGTAAAAAGTTTTTAATGATGATAAGTTGGTAAAACCCAAAGTATTCAATATTTCTTCACTTTAATAATTGAGCCAGTTATAAGGGCAAGAAAGTTCATTAGTCTAAAAATTAAACAATTTAAATAATTTATTAAAAATTTATTATTAGGGATTTTTTAAGTTAAATATTGATATTTTTATTATTAACATATAGGGTCTTATGTGTTGGACTAAATTATAACTCTTTTAGGGAAAATACAGGGCTTAATCGAATATAAAAAAATTTAATTGTTTATTCAGGAAAAAAACTTCTTACAAAAAAAGGTTTGTAATAATCAAGTTTCAACAAATTCTTGAGGAATCGGTCCAATAATAAAGGCAAAAAGGGCCTAATGTATGAAATTGTTATATTCCAGTCAAATCATGGCTTTGATTATATAGTTATTGGACATGGCCAGATTTGGTCTACTATCTATAGGTGTTTTGGGTCATTTATGTGCGCTTCAACCTTAGATTAGCAAAAACTATCCCAAAAAAGGAGTATTTTTGATGTATTCGCAATTTGAACGTTCACATTTGGTGTACATTGGTTTCTTGGGTCGCTGATTACGAATTTGAGGGTTATGTCTACTAAAAATTGGTAATTCACCCTCAAATTTGCTAAAACGTGAAATACATCAAAAATACACTTTTTTGGGGGTAGTTTTAGCTGATTTAAGGGTGAAGGGCACATTTCTTACATAAATAGCTCCGAAATTCGTGAGCAAAGACCAAAAAACCATATAGTATACCAAATTTGGTGTTGCCCAGTAACTATACAACCCCCCTCCCCCACCCTGATTTTACTGAAGTATAGACAATAATTTAAAATTTTTTTTAAAGAGATTTTGTCAGTCAAAGAATAATTTTAATTATAAACTTAACCCTTGAAGGGCTGATAAAGCTCATCATTTGATATAATGAAACTCAAGTTTTTATGAAAAAAAAAAATAACAAGAAAAGTTATTAAAAAATTTATTTAAAGACGAGTTATAGTAATTATTGGACCAATTATAATGGCTAATTAAAATTTAACGATTTTTAGATAACTCGTATTCAAATCCTGTTATTTATAAATACACTGTTTGCAACTTTACTTACTTAAAATAATTTTAAAGTATCCAGGGACTCTCCTATTAAAAAAACGTAGCTGTTATATGCGTAAAAACTAAAATTTTCTATCGATCATATTTTTTTTTCATTTATAGACTTTCAAATAAAAAAAGGTTATATTAAAAGGAAATTTTATCCTCAAAAAATTTAATAGTGTTAGTGGAAAAAAATTGATTAACCCTTTCCTGCGATTTAAAAAATTTTTTGGTCAAAAACACTGGTTTTTAATTTAATTAATGTCTTTGGATGGTCATATTATCGCAAAAAAATTTTCTAGTCTTGGCTTTAATACCCTTAAAATGTTATTTGCTTTGAATTTGCAATAAAATTATTTTTTTGCCCTTAATTTTTCCAAAAATTGAAAATTAGTTTATGTTAAAAGTGGATTTTGGAAACAGCTAGGGTAATCAAAATTTATGAGCAAATATAATAATACAAAATGAAAAAAAAACTGATTCAATCAAGTAATTAAATTTTGCTCCATACAACTTATTACAAGTTTTTCATCAAATATCGTGGTTTTGAAGGTATTTTGAAAAAACTGCTTAAAAACGTGCATCTTTATGGGCCCATTTTTTTTAAACGTCAACTTATTTTCACCGAAAAATAATCTTGAAACCTTGTTGAAGACCTTACATCAAAAAAATTATAAACATATAATTGAGTAAATAATTTTTGGGTCAAAAGGTTTTAGCGATTATACTTGAGAAAAAAAATTATTAAATAATGCATAACTGATATTGTGAGTTAGAATTTTTCGCGCGAATCTGAACCTATTAAATGACAATATTTACTGTAATACAATAAAGCTCTGAGAATAAAATGCAAAACTAGGGCCAATAGGACCATTCGTGGACATACGTCCTGCGGAAACGTGGGCAATTTATTGAAAAAAATAAAGCAAATAATTGTTAGCTCAGAAATCAAATACTTTTATTTAATATTAAAACTGGTTTGGTATTTATGTTTATGATCTCTTGAAACCAAATCTGGGGTCTATTTTTACCTAAAACTGGCAGGTTAATTGTTACTAACATTTTATTGCAAAATTGGTCATAATTTGAGGACTGAGGCTAAGAATTTATAAAATTTTTAAAAGGGACCAAAGAAATTTTATGTAATTTGACCTAATGAAACCGAATTTCTTATTTTTGAAGATATTAGATTAATTTTTTAAACAGTATTTAATTGTTAATAAAATATTGAAAAAAAATCGGTGAAAGTCATTGTGTGATACATATTATTATATTGTTTTTTGATCTGTTGAACACAAATCTCTAGCTTATTACACCTAAAGAATTACCAATTTCTTGTTCCTAACAAATTATTATGAAGTATGGTCTGAAATGAAGATTTTAAATGATATAATAAATATTCTGTAAACAATTAATCTGATGTCTTTAAAAACAGAAAATTCGAGTTTGGTAGGTCAAATCAAATAAAATTTCTTTGCTCCCTTTTAAAAATTTTATAATTTGTTAGCTTCAGTCCTAAAATTATGGCCAATTTGGCAATAATTTGTTAGACATAATTAATCTGCTACTTTTAGGTAAAAATGGACTCTAGATTCAGTTTCAGGAGATCAAAAAACATATATCACCAATTTTTATCCACGCAGAACGTTTTTCCACGAATTAATGGAAAATTAACGAATCAAATTAACGAATAAATGGTCCTATTCAGATATTAAGAAATTTTACACTCAAAAGTTCAAAAAAGTTTTATTTGCTTTTGAGATAAAACTGCCCAATTGTTGTAAAAATTTTTTTGCTACAAAATTCCAGTAAAAGTGCACTGAAAACCCTAATTAATTGTTTTTCAAATGCGAGGTTTTTGGTGGTCCTTAAATGTTTGATACTGTAGCTAGTTTATCCAAAGACAATTTTTGGCTCAATTTCTGGCTTAATTAATTATGAAAAAAATTTAATGTCTGAAGGACTTACAATAAATATAAGGCAATATCGAGAGATTAATCTATACTAAGATCGATAACAATTAAAAAAATTATTATTAACTGATAAAATATTAATTTAAACTGTAACAACTTACCTCGATTCCTTGAAATAAATGAAAAAAAAAAAATAGATTAAACCACCAAGTTCTGAGTTACTCGTAAAATTACTAATTTCAAATTTTTTTTTTTAAATTACATTTTTTTACATAATATGTTTAAAAAAAATTACATAATTAAAAAAAAAAATTAAAATCAAAAAAATTACAGCGTACTTAAACAATTTTATATAATTTTTTTTTTAATTAACGAAAATTGTTAAAAGTATAATAACTACAATGTGTGGTGCATAAAAAATGACGTCAAAAAATATTGTCATTAATTTTTCAGGAAACACTGCTAAAATTAAAGGATTCAAGGAATAAAGAAAATGAATTAGTTTTTTTTATATTATAATTTTATTTTAATTGATTTTTTTTTCTTATTTATCAAACATACTTTCACACCTCTCTTTTATATTTCTCGTTGTGAATTATTAATTTATTTCATACAAAATAAACGAAACAAAAGCCATTTTTTTTTTAAATACATAAATTATCATCACGCAAAAATAATTATCATTTTTTTATTTTATTGCAAAAAAATGATAACAATAAAGATTTTTTTTAGTATTTATTAAATAGAGAAATGAATTTTTGTCATTAATAATTTTTACAGAAAAATGTTAAATTAATTTTTTGCTTAATTTTTAATTTTGACTAATTTAACGAACAATATTAATATATAGAATTTTTTTGACAATTACAATAATAATAATAATAATAATAATAAGACATCATATTTTTGATTTTTAAGTTTTATCATTATTATATTTAATTTTTTTTGATTTAATGCTTTAATTATACAACTAATATTACGAATACATTTTTTTTTTTCAAAACTAATTATTTTGATAATCTTCGAGATAAATGCCGATTGCACTTGTTTTTTTTTTTTTTTTATTTAAAATTTATAAAATACTATCTTTTTTTCGATGTGACAATCAACCGCAGCCTCGTTCCGTTTTTTTTTTTTTTTTTTTAATATAAAAGTTAAAATAAAAAAAAGCTGTTTTATTGATTGATTTTATTTTTATCTTGAATAAAAAAAAAATGAATAATTTTGTTTTTATTAAATTTAATTATTTTTATAGGAACATTTTATCGCCCTTTTTTCATGGATTATTTATTTACACTATTGATTTTGATATAAACACACATTTTTTTTGCTCATTTTGACATCAAATTATTTTTTTGAAGGGGGGAGGATAATTAATGTTTTTGTCTTTAACTATTAATATTTTTATACAAAAATTTTACAATTTTGGTTTGAAAAATTTCTATCACTGTGAATTTTTTAATATGTAAGGTAAAAAACGCTATACCTGGACAAATTGGTGAACATTTTATTTTAGTTAGGCTTTCACCGAGATTGAGGCAAGACGAAATATGAAAATTTTTTTTCGTAAACTCAAATGTGAGGAATCGCTTAACGATTCTCTGTTTCTGTACAAAATGGTGTCCCTAATAAGTAATAACATAAATAGACATTAAATAGATACTATTGGTCTTGCCTAAGCGAACTTTTTAATTTTTTAGCCTCATCACATTCTTGGGTTAACCAAGAACGGCATTATACTTCATACCTGCCCTCAATGAATGCCTGTTATCAATAAATAAATATTGTGATTATTGTTTCCAGGCAAGTATCCAAAAATTTTTTTCGGAGGGGGCGAAAAAATTTGGGGTACGGTTTAAATTTGTTTAGTAAGAATCAAAATTTAATTGTTCCTTATTTTAAATTGCAAAATGATGTTTTTTAAACAATTAAAAAATTTTTTATATTCTTATTTTTACTAAAAATTTTTATTCGTAAAGTTCATGCCCCCCCCCCCCTCTGGAAACGTGCCTGTGCTTCATTCATACGTGCATGAAATAATCAATTGTAAGGCAAATTTTTTCATCTCATTCATGAAAAAGTTGCAAATTATTCAAGTCTATATTAATTATGAGTAACAATAAAATACTGACGAAATTTATTATACATTTTTTGTTATTAAAAAATTTTTTGGAACTTTTACCTGAAAATTAATATTTTCAAATGATATTTTTAAATGTCTAACGTACAAAAACATTTTAAAATGTATATTTTTAAAGATAGTAATTTTATATTAAATTGACACAAAATATTAGAAATTAAAAATGTACCCTGTTTCTTATAGTAAAAACAATTTTTTTTACCATTTTTATACTTAAACTGTAAAGTTATGTCACAGTATATATATTTTTACAGTAATCCTACTCCAAAAAAATAACACGGGACGGCTTGTCCAGATGAGAAATGCTGGCGCCATTTGCAGAAGGCGATTTTTTAAATTTAAAATACACGCGTATAGAAGAAGAGGTAACTATAATAGAAAAAGATAAATATATTCTAAAGGCGAAACGCGCGCATGGTACCCCGGACAACAAAACACTTGAGATGTCCTACTGTAAAAATATGTATACTGTGGTTATGTTGCTTAAAGTATATGGTTAGGTTGCTTTTTGCTTGAATCTTAATGTTTAAGATGCGTTTCTGAATTTCATCAGATGACGCAACCCACATATTACCTAAAGAAAGTTTTTTAAAATATTTGGCCTGAATAGCTTATTAATGACCGATATGACAAAAAACAACAACTTAACCGTGTTTTCAAGCGAAAATTACTGTAAAGAATTCTAATCAAATTACAAATCTACTGATTTCGATTATTTTTTTTGATTAGAATCCTTTTTATGTTAATGTTTTAACAATTCAGTATTTATTTCTTCAATTCCTAAAAAATTTAACAGTGTAAGATTCGCATTTTAATCTGAAAATACTAATATTCAGGCACTGTTCCAATCTAAAGATTTGTTCAGGCATTCACCAATCTACCTTAAACACGAAAATCATTATTAATACTTTTTCAATTCGTTTACAAAAAATCTAATAATAACAAATTGAGTAAAAAATTGAAAAAATATTATTATAATAATTTATTTGTCTTATTGACGACATTAAAAAAAAAGTTATTGTTTATTTTAATACCAATTTGTTTTACAATAATTCATTGAAAAAAGCTTTTTTTCTTCTTAAACAAATATAGAATATAAATAATGTTTGAAAAACCTTGATAATTTCGATTTTTTTCATAAATAATATAATCCTTATAAAAAATAAGCTATAAGGACAAATTTTAATTTTTATCTTTAAAAGCATAAATATATCATTTTTTTATTATAATTTTTAATACTTTCCTCTCAGGCTTCCACTTACACAATAAAAGAAAGAATTTTTCATTATCATTAATACAATATAGAATATATAAATTTATTTTTTCTCCTTAAATTACTAATTTTGATTTTTGTGCTTTTTTTTCATATAATTCGTTTAGATTTTTTTTTGTTGCCATAATTAATTAATCGTTAAAAAATATTTTTTTGTCAATGGCAATTTTAAGTAAAAAATTATGCAATATTACATTTTATTTTTGGTCCTATATTACATTATTTAATTGTGTCAATTTATATTTACATTAATTATTATTTATCAACGATTGAAAATATAATTTATTTATTTTTTTATGAAAAAATTGAAACACATTATTTTTTTATTATATATTTTTTTATTCATTATATATCATTATAAATATTTTTATTTAGGTATATAGGAACTTTGGTGAATTTGGCAAATGTGTAAAATAAAATAAGAAGAAAAACATTTTCATTGCAATACACAACTTAGCCTTTTTTTTAATTTATTTATTGCATAATTAATTTCATTTTTTTTTATTTGTTATTTTTGAAGTGGTTAGGTTATCAACGTGTTATTGAAAACTAATTTGTAACATGAATGGTTTTTAAAACTTTTGCTTGTGTTTTCGGGCAATTTTAAGCTAAATTCAAATATCTTGACCTAAAAGCTCGTCTGATTTATTGCCTGATTTAAAATTCACAATGTGTGAAAAAAATTTGCACACCAAAAATTTTCTGCAGATTCTTTTTTGCCATAACCAAACAGCCATTCATGTTACTCATGTACAATTTTACATGTCAATAACCATTCTAACCTCTCTAAATTTAAAATTACAAAAATTAACTTTCATAACCTATAAGAAAATTTATAGGTTAGAAATACGTAACCTAACCTTAAAATGTTTATTAAACAAACAACAAGTCATATTTATTTTAATACAACAAAGAAAGGTTAGGTTAAAAAAGAAAAAATTAACATAACCTTAAAATCTTAGAATATAACAGACAGACTTTTTTAGTATTCTAAAATACAATTTTTTTTTTTTTTTTTTGATTTCTTTCATTATATTTATAAATATGAAAAATATATAATCGCTTTTATTTTTGTACAATTTGAAATTTGAGGCATCCTGAATATACACACATATTCATTATTATTATTATTATTATCATTACAATTTGTCATTTGATTTTTTCATTTTAAACCAATAAAAAAAATAAAAATGTTTAAAAAATTTTTTTTTATTTATATACAAAACAAAAAAAATACAATACCCAAAACAAGTGTCAATTTACCCCTCATTTTTCGTTTCTTTACTTTTGGCACACGCACCTCTATCGAATTAATCGTTTTAAAAAGCAACAGCATCAATCGCGTGTCATTTGAAAAAAAATTCTTTTTTTACCCTTCTGCACACGAACTGCTAATTTTTAATATAAAAAATTTTTTTTTCACCAAAAAATAAAAAAGTGTTTATGTGTCGTATATTTCTTGACATGCACCTCCTTTTTTATTTCTTCTCTTATTTTGCCCAAAAAAAAAAGTTTTTATATAAAATTATAAGTCGCATCTGTCGTCCTACAAAAACGCGAGTTAAACTTCTATACTGTGTATTTATAATATGTAAACTGTATTGCACAATAAACCCGCGAAAAAAAGAGGGTTCATTGTAATAAGGGATTTCCAAAATATTGTATAAATCTAAGCACATACACACGCGCGAGTTTATACTATTTTTATAGTAAAAAGGGAAAAAAAGACCAAAGCAGCTGAAATTTATATAATTTTTTTTCGGGGTTAAATCCATCGAAAATGTAAGAAACGATGCATAGTATTAAAGGAGAGAGAAAGAGAGAGGAGTACACCTTTTGTTAAAAAATTTTTTTTCTATAAAATAGGATTTTATTTTATTTTTTTCTATAATATTTATATTGATTATGGTCACTTATACATTTTCTAGTTTCTTTTTTTCTGTTTGTCTCTCTGTCACTAAACAAATAAAGGGTTGACAAACACTTTTTTTTCTGATTCCCTTATTTTTCTAACAAAAAGTAGATAAATTCGTTTATTGATGCGTTTATTTCCAGGATTATTATTACATTTTTTTTTTCTTAAAATTCACCCTTTTTTTGATAAATAAGTTTGTAACGGGTTATACTTTTATTATTTTACAAAAAAATGGAAAAAACGTAATTCGCGAATCCTTTTTTTTCATAAAAAAAATAAAGGGTTACTGATGATAGAAATAAAGAGAGGGTTTAAAAAAATTTGTATTATCAATTTTTATTTATATGATTGGGCTGAATAATAAAATGAAAAGCGTGTCGAAAGGTGACACGTGGTCGTTTATAAAAAAAAAGTTTCTTTATAAAAAAGTACTTATAAGCAGTGATTTTTTTTTACTTTTTTTGTGAAAAAACTGTACATAAAAGAGGATTATTTGAAAAAGAAATTTATTGTTACGTTGATAGGTAATAATATACTTTTTCAAATATTTTTTTTTATTGAGCAATATTTTTTTTTCTTCTTCTAAATTTTAGTAAATATTTTGAAAAATTTTAAAATAACAAAATCTGTTTTCGTTGCAATATGTTCGATTTTGAGCTCGATGAAAATTTAACGAAGAATCAGGGTTTAAGATTTTAATTTTAATTAGGAAAATCTTTCAAAGAATAAAAGAATTATAAATTCTTTTATTAGTAAAAAAATAGCTTTAATAATACTTTTCAGCTTATTTTTTAGGAGCATTTACTTTTTTTAGAAAGAAGCCAATTAATTAGCGAAATTGTTCTCAGAACGCCAATTAAATAATTTTTTAGATTTTTGACGAATATTGACATAAAAGCTCGTTTTAGGAATTTCAATATTTTCAAATGAAAATTTGATTTTATCTTAGGGTTGATTAAAAAATTGTTAATTTTTACTATTTACTTAGTTGAAACTGCTTTGTAAACAATTAGATATTTAAACTTACGAGGGCGAAATCTGATAATTAAATTGCTGAAAGTAAGTACAATTTAAGAAAACAAAAATAATTTATTTGCGTAAAATTAGTAAATTTATGATGTTTTTTTGCAAAGACCCGAATAATAGTTATATGAATTCAACTTTTTTTTATGTTTATTAAAAATTAACTACGAACGTAAAAAAAATAACATAAAATTATCAGAATTTCTGGATTCTGGGCAAATTCTAATAATAATTTCTGGAACCCAATTTTCTAACTATATTGCCGAATTCGTCGGAAAATTTCACTACAATCCTGTTTTTAAGCAGATTTAAAAAAATAAAATTTCATTAATATTTTTCAAAAACTTTAATTGTTTTAGATTTTTTTGTAAAGGCAGCGTTTCAGAAATATCTAAAATTGCCTCCAATTTGACTAAAAATGGCGAATTGAGTAAAAAAATTTCCTTAAAATTCCGAAAATTTAGTCTGATTTTTCAGAAGTTTTTATCTGGTAACATACATCAGTTTTCAGCTTGGATTCCAGAAATTCTGTTACTTTTATGTTATATTTTAACCATCAGGGTAGTGTTTCTCAAATAAACTATGTATCAAATAAACTTTTCTTACAAAGGAGCTTTTATGAGTGTATATTCAACTAATTCTATATTTTTCACTCGGCTAAAAAACTTGACGTAAAAATTCAGATATATCTTAATTTTTTGGTAAATATTACCTTAGGCAATCGATAATGTTAGATGGTTCAAAAATTAATTTTTTGAGAAAAAAAATATTACTCGTATTATAAAAAGATTTTTTGTACTTTTTAAGTGCAGGTTAAATTGGAGCTCAAAATCTCAAGAAAATCTACTATGTCTAAAAGCTGCTTCTTAAAAAAAATCATGGACAATAAAATCGAAGAAATAAAAACATTCTATTTTTAGATTCATCAGTCTCCCTTATAAATCGGAAAGACTAGAATAAAAAAAAATATTGCTTCAAAAGCAAAAAAAAGAATCATAAATATGTCCAATCTATAATTATTAATTTATTATTTATACCCGCATAAAAAAAAGTATAAAAATTGTCGCGTGACATATAATATAAATATCGATTAATTTTACCCCTTAATTCTTACATTTTTAATTCGAAAAAGAAAAAAAAAAATAAATAAATAAAAAAAAGATAATTTTAACGTCAATTTTCTACATAAATTATATTCAAATCGATTGTCAAAGTCTTCAAGTTTGATAGTATGGATATATAAAATTGCCTCGCCTTTTTTGAAAGCTATGTAATAATAATAATAAACATACTTTTTATATATAAATAATATTGATTTTTCATAGAGGCTTAGAAACCAGAAAAAAAAGAAACTTGAAATATTTATATTTCCCTCTCTTTTTCTTTTCCTTTATTTTTCATAGAAAAAGTTTGCTTTTTGTGAAAAAGTCCGAGCTTTTTTATTAATTTAATAAGGTAGTTTTTTTTAAATAATTATGTTTATTTAATGTTATACAAGATTTTTGATGTTGCTTTATTTGATATTTTTCCTGTGCCAATTATAATTGATTAAAGGAGTTCGGTTTTTTTATTGAGGCACTTGTTTTTTTTTTAAATAAAAAATAAAAAAAGGATTCCTTTTGGATTGGATTCAGGATAAATAATTAATCAAAATTGTATATGGGATTGTGTTTTCAGTTTTGACTTTCCAGCTTTTGATTTGATTTTTTGCAAAGGCAATAATTTTTTTGACAGTTTTTTGGAACAATGATTGTAAAAATTTTTAGTTTCAAAATGAGTTTATTGACCCAAGACATTGCCTTCAAAAGCAAAGAATCTATTGCTATACTTAAATATTTTGCATTTACTTAAAGATTCGAAAGAATCTGAAAACTAATATCACTGGGATCCAGAGTACAATTGGGTTTACCAAGATTTTAATTCCGAATCTGTCACTTTTGAATTGCTGTCCGCTTAATTTAACACATTCCCATATTCAATAAAAAAATAAAATAAATGAAATAATAAAAAAATAAAAAATTTCATTATCCAAATAAATAATTTTTATTAAAAAATCATACAAAAAAGAAGAAAAATTCTACAAAAAATAAAAATAATCTTCAAAACATATTTACATTAAATTATAATAAAAATAAAATTATTTACAATAATAAATTAAAATAAAAAAAAATTAAAATTTTTTTTTTTACAATACTTTGTGTTCACGACTAGCTTAATTACATTTAACGAAAGAGACAGAGAGAAAGAGAGAGAGGGTGGAAAATATATAGAAAATTTTTTTTTAATTTAAAAAATATATCAGAAAAAAAAAGTTGAGAATATAAAAACTGACTAGACACTAAAAACTTTTTTAATTCTAATAATTCCTTTTTTTTTATGCCTTCGTTATTAATCGACTTTTTTACTCTCCCAAAACACCCACACTCACACATACACACACTCGTACAATTAATTTATTTTATTGATAATAATAATAAATAATAATAAAAATATTTTCTTGTATTATAAAAATTAATTTTTTTAATGGTATAATTTTTCTAAATATAAATTATCAAATAGTTTTGCTCACAATTTCTACTCCATTCTATATAAATAAATATACTTTTTTCTTTCTTTCTTTTTTATAAAAGAAGAGTGAACATTTTTTTTTTTTTACAATAAAAATATCATTTTTTATTTTTCTGAATTTTTTTTTGATTTTGCGCTCAATTTTTATTATTTTATTCAAGGCAATTAATGTAATATTAAACTTTTATCTTCCTTCGATATTTCACTTTGATATGATTATTTCTTTTATTTTATTATCTTCAAAGTCTTCTATAAAAAATGAAGGATTAAGTTTAATATTTTTTTTTTTTATAAATATTGTCTTTTATATATTAGGCTGACCCATTATTTTAATATTCACACACATTTATATATGTTTCCCAGAAATAAAGATTAATAACAACAATGATAATAAAAGCAGTAAAAACATTTTTTTTTCAGAACATTAAACCCGCAGTGCAATTAAAATTTTTTTATATGCACAAATAATTTTTAATAATAATGACAAAAAAAAATGTCATTTATTATAAAAATATAAATTTTTTTTTTTTTGCATATGTCATTGTCGTAAAATTTATATTACAGAAAAATTGAGAGAGACCCTAAAAAATATTTATACGTTTGAATGAGAATTTATGTTAATGTCCATGAATTCATGCTAATTTTAATATATACATTTTTAGGGAATTTATAAAAATCGCCATTACTGGCGCAATACCAACGGGGGGGTCCGTCAATATTCGAATGATTCACGGGTTTTAGGATTTTAATATACAAAAGATCAAATCGAAGGAAATAAGAAATTTTTTTTTTTTTCGACCCTCTTCTTTTTACTACACTGGACCACTGGGTTTCCTTTTAAATTATTATTTGCATCAACTTTTTTTTTTTGATTTTTCGAAAAGATTATAATATTAAAGGGGGAGATCATTTTTCAACAAAAAAAAATTATTAATACATAGTAAAATTTCAAGGTCAAAATTGTTTTTATCCGTGATTTATTATTAATTTCGTATTTTATAACAAATGCCTGTTTATATTTAAGATTTATTTTTTCGCATAAATCTTGCTTTTATTACAGTAAAATCAAAAAACTAAAAATAATAATAATAATAAAGGGTTGTTTTTTACAAAAATTTTTTATTTATCTAACTTTTTATTAATAACAATTTTTTTTATCTGTAATCACCATGTCATATCGTCAGAAAGCGTATCAGAGTACGACAAGGGGGCGCGGCATTTTTTTATACATTTTTTTTGAGATCGGAAACGTACCACTGGTCAGTCCAATAAAGAGCAGCTGTTTCATCAAAAAAAAAAAAAAAAAAAAAAAAACATTTTTTTCAATCGATTTTTTTTTTGGTCCGTTATCGAAAAAAAAAGGAATATTTATTATATCGTAATATATAAAAAATATAAAAGGGTCCTCCCATAATACAGAAAGTTGTGTGGTTGTTTTGTGTATAAAAAAGAGGTTATAAGTAAGAAAAGAGGGCTCGATTTTACTTAATATAGAAAAAAAAGTTTTTTGTTAAGTATAGTTTTTAGTTACAAAGTAGAAAAAAAAATTATTATAAACGACGTATTAATAACATGCTAGGTACGAAAAAAAGCTCTTGCAAGTTTTATGCGTAAAAACTATTGGCTAAATGTTTTGCGCGTGTTATTACTGCTTTTATTGCTATTGCTGTTATGTAAGACTAGATAATTACTGATTTTTTGACTAGTATTTTAAATAACTATTTTTTTCTTGTCTTTGGTTATAATTAAAAAAAAATAGTAAAGTTTTGACTAAGTTAATTAAATTGATTGTACTTTACATCGTGTTTTTTTGGGTCATTTTTGTTTTCTTATAATTTTATATTTTTAGTGTATACCCTGAGTTACATTTGCACATTATGTTTTATACGTTTTTTTTTTACAATACAAGTTATTTTTTTTTTATTTATATATAAATAAATAAATAAGTTTTTTTTTGTTTTATTTAAAAAAAAACAGAAATTTTATTTTGGGTAATTTGGTATACAATTATGATGCTTTATCAACGAGTAGAAGAAGATGCAGGAAATTACAAACTTTTAAAGTCGAGTTTACTTGGGGTTGTAAATTACAAATTTTTTAGTAACTTGAGAGAAAAAAGTTTTTTCAATTAATTAATGCAAACGATGTTGTTTTACTTTTGTGACGTTTTCTAACCTGATTAAAGTACATACTTTCGTTATTAAGAATTATGACTTCACCCTCAGATAAGTCATACTACTGAGGAATTTAAAGCCGAGTTAGAGTAAAGCTGATTGATTATGGTTTCTAAAATAATATCTTACCTTAAGATTTAAAAATATTTTAAAAATTTTGTAAAAATTATTATTTTAAAAGCCAACCAATCAGCTTCACTATATTTTGTAATTTAAAAATTCGCGCCAGAAGTGCGAATTTCAAATTTTAAAAACTTTTTTGACGCATGACTAAAATAATTTGAATTTTATGAGCTTAGACTTTAAATTGCTCATAAAAAAGTATGCAATTTCCTACAAATTTTTCTAACAATTTAGCAAGAGAAATTTTACACCTATACACTGAAAGATTTTGTTAATTTTATAAGTACGTTGTTATCACGACGATACTTTTAATCGTTAAAAAATTGTTTGTTTTATAAAATTTTTCTTGCTCTATAATGATTGCATCAAAAGTCATTAATTATTGTGAAAAAATTCAAGTGAGTAAAAAAAAGGCCACGCTTTTTTAACTATTTCAATTAGAATATTCTTCTTTGAATAGAAAAATAAATAATTTAGCTATATTATTGCATTTATCTATATTTTTATGAATTATTTATAGTACAACGAAAGATAAAAAACAAAGCAGTTATTGTTAAAACGAACAAAAAATAGGAACTATGTTTTCATCACTCGTTAACTACTTTTTAGTTAACGCACAAGAATTATGGTTATTTTTTTAAAGTTAATAATAATATCAGTTATTATTATTTATACTCGAGGTAACAATGTTTTTTTTTTTTTTGAGACACAAAGTTTTTCTTGACAATTTTTTCGGAAAAACTTTTTTTCGTAATTAATGCTAGAAGCTTACACTAGGATTGAAAAAAAAAGTCAAAGCCGCCAATTTTTGTCCAATTTTTTTTTTATATTGTCTAATTTTTGCAATAAATTGTTGGTCAAGTTTTTAAAAAAATTGAATTTTCGAGGATAATTTTCAGCTGCAACAAAGTAATTAAATTTAATACCGCTTTTTTTGTTTCAAAAAGTTCTATTTCGATAAAAGAAAAAATTGACACTGAACAAAAATTAAAGACTGAATTTAATTTTCTTCTAATCCAGGCTGTTAGCTAAGTAGCATTGAGTTATGTTTTTTTGTATACCAAAAATTTAATTTTTCATATTTTACTGGCTTATTTATTTATTATATATATATTTATATATTATTTTTACGTTAAAAAAATGATGCAATAAAAATATATATATATTTATTTGGCTCATTTTTATGAACATCGTTACCTCAGAAAATTTTCTGTTACATTTATTTATTTATATAGGAACTTAATAACCACGTGCTATAATAATGTAAAATTCATAAAATCAGCTAAAAAAATTTAATACACCATTTAAATATTACAATCATCATAAAAATCAAGCTGGATTTAAATTGAAGGAAACTGTAAATGCACTGCTGACTCTAGTTTTTACAGGCAAATAAACTAGAGCTGGTGCAAACCTTTTAAATTCATGACCTTCTTTACCATTATTCGTTTCTTCTTGTTCTTCGATTAAAAACGGTTGCATTATTGTTTTATCAAAATCTTGATTTGTATCCTGTGGTATTGCATAACTTGCTGGTACTTTATGCTTGTTTGCAACGTCTTTTAATGTTTTACTAAGCTCAGCTAATGCAGTTTCTGATTGATCACCAATTGCTTTATGGTCTTTTCTCATGTGTTTTTTAATTCGATTTAAATTGGCAGTGGCAAATCCACATTGGGCACATTTATATACACCTTCTTGTATCACTTGGACAACATTATTTTCTGGCAACGACTTCTTTGTTACCTTATTGTTGGTTTCACTTTCGGTTGTTATTTGAGGAGCGATTTCCAGACGCTCCTCTTTCGATTCACTGCAGTCTTTGTTATTATCTTGATGAGTATGAGTTTGGTCGTTATTAACAATCGGAAATTCTCCAAAAGGTAATGGAAATTGTGAAAGAAGATTAGGCAATGGGTGCCTGGTCAATATGTGCTGGCGAAATGCTTCTGCTGATGTGAAGTCTTGCACGCACATTGGGCAGTGAAATGGACTTCCCGATACATCGTTAAGTTGATAATCTTGCGATTGATTACAAGCTCTTTCATGATAAAAAAAGAATGGCAAATTATTCGTGACTAGGCCACAGTGAGAACAACGCAGAGATGGCTGCTCATCTGATGTGCCACCACCTAAAAAAGTTGTTAACACTTGATTTCCAACTGTTGCAAGATCCATTGGAACTTGGTGATTATTTTCTATTCCATTTGGCACTCTGAGAGAGGAATTTGAGTTACTGGTTGGTGATTGTGCTTGAGCTGGTTTTGGTGTACTTGTACCTTTAGATGATGATGATCCACTTTTAGTTGTTGTTGGTTGATATTGTAATTCTAATTCGCGCCACTTGTCTAAGCCAGCTTTTCCGTGTTCAGTAGTCAAATGTGTTTTCAACCACTTTACTGTTCGGAAACGGCGATTACAGATTGGACAAACTTCGGTGAAGTGAGTGAAATAACGCTGACTCAGGTCACCTAATTGTTCAGGTTTCAAAGATGGATCTTCGATGTTTATAGGGCTGTCTAAATTTTCGTGTTTTGCTCCAATAGTTGCTCCCCCTTCGTCTACAATACCATGCGTGTTTTGTTTATGAACTCGTAGAAAATATTTACTACACAGTTCTTTATTGCATATATTGCAAACTACGCCGCCAATTTGGGAGCCGTTTTCTATTTCAATACCATGCATCTTTTGCATGTGAGTTTTCATAAAGTATTTATTACATAATTCTTTATTACAAATCTCACAATAACTAGATGTCGGCGTCATAAATGCATTACCTTTTCTGTCATTCGGTTGAGGAGTATTAACCTTTGGAATAGAGTTATTCATTGATGCTGACGAGTTAGTTGGTGTCAGTGGTTGATCATCTAAAATTTGTTTCCTAGCGAATTCTTGATTGGAGCTATCACTTTCGTGTCCGATCGATGACTTTTCAGTAACTAATCTTTGTGGTGAGCAGAAAGTTTCAGGTGCTACTCCATGATCAGTGGCCATGTGTAGTCTTAATGCATTTGGAGAATCGCAGTCTTTTCCGCATAAAGCACATGAAGCTGCTTTATTTGAATCTAAGCCTTTTAATTGAAGAAGCATTGTTTGCAATTTTTGAAGATCTTCCGAAATAGCTTCTGCTTTTTGGCTAGCACTTAATTCATTTTCTGATCTTGGTATTTTATGTATTTCAATGTCATGAATTTTTTCCATATGCAAATGATGCAATTCTAAAGTTTGAAAACTAATTCCACATGACCGACATAGGTGTTCCTCCTTATCATCAGATTCTGTGCCATTAATAATGGTATCAGACATAATCAAATTTAAGGGACTAGTTTGAATTTGATGCCAAGCTAAAGATCCTGGTGATTTGTCGTTATCAGATACTAAAACTCCATGTTTTTTTAATTTATGAGTCCGGAGAAAATATTTATTACAATATTCTTTACAGCATATTTCACAAAAAGCTTCTGGATTCATAACACCTTGCCTATGAAAACGTTTACCGTCCACCCCAATATCTCTTGTCTGTTGTGACGATATAGATACTGTTTGAGGATATTGTCGTTCATCATGTTCAATCCCAAATTCTTGTTTGAATAATGTTTCCATACCTCCTGGACTTTCTTGCTGTGCTTCTTCAGGAACTGAACAAGCTGACAATTGTAACGGATAATCAGAAGCATCATTATGATTAGAATGTGATTGCTGCTTATATTTTTTACTAGGTTCGTCATTTTCAAATCTTTTTGGACTAGCATTACAAGGTGTGTTTGGAGTGCTGCTAGGTGTAGGTCTTGGTATTTCCTGTTCTTGAAGTGACTGTTGATGCTGCTGTGATTGGGAAATGTTATTCTCTAATCTCTGTAATTGTTCTGCCTTTATTACCATATTTCCTGTTAAATTTCCAACGGGACTTACTGCTTGTCCAAACGGAAAGTTTTCGCCAATTTGAGATTGGCCAATAGGAGGATCAATGTATACTCCGTGCTTGTTTGCCTTGTGAGTTTTCAGAAAATATTTATTGCAAAATTCTTTATTACAAAGTTCACAATAAGCATCTGGGTTAAATATTCTTGGTAACTGCGACATACCAGCTCTTTGTAATTGAGTAGCATCAGGAATAGGAAAACCAGGTATTGGCAGAAATTGTGATAAATTTCCTGGAATGCAACCTGGTATACCTGAAAGATGATTTGCTTCTCTTGGTACAACAGATCGCAATGCGTCATTTTGTGGCTGTAGTGGCATTGGATTTGATAACCAAACCGCATTTGATGCAAAATTTTTAATGCTTATATTAGCTAGATTAATTGGACTAACAGTACTATCAGGGTGGGTGGGCTTACTACTATCAGGGCTTGTTTGATATCTACTTTGCGGCTGAATGTCACTAGAAAAACCGATATTACTCGGAAAAGAAAACCCGTGTTCACATTCAAGATGCAATTCAAGACCCTCTCGATCATCAAAAAAATTATTACAATACTGACAACGAAATTCGTTATTTAAATTTTCATCTTTTACAGTTGAATGACTCTGGATTGATTTAGCATGAGATGACGGCGATGGCTTACCTACCTGGACGCGTTCCTCATAATTATTTGTATGATTATTTTCTTGATGAGATTCAGAATCATCTTCTTCAGACTCGTCTTTGCAATCCCCTAAACTTACCGTAGTAGGAAATTTTACTGGCGTTGATTGTTTTCGACGTTTTTTTGGAAATGAATCTGAATCATTCATTAACCTTTTTCTGGAATCTCTTTCTTCACTGCTAGACCCTTCACTATCGATTTCCGACGGATCCTGCAGAATTATTTCTTGATTCCTCATTGTAGACGTCATTTTTTAAATATTTTTTGGTTTGCTGTATTGCGACTAGAGATTTTGGACCTGTATAACAAAAAAATAAATTCATTATACTTTTTAAATGACTATTACATCAAAGTTAAAACAAAAAATAAAATTATATATGTGTTATAATTAATAATTTTAAGCTTCAGAATAAAAACAATCATTTTATCGGATCTGTCCATATACCATGGCATTTCTAATCATATACCTAAAATAATATAAATTGAAATGTAAGGTTGAAAAAAATTAGTCACTTATTATATTGTTTGTTTTTTTTTAAATACACAAGTTACATTGTTATGAGGTAAGAAGGTGACTTTAGTTGTACCCAGTTTCAGATTATCTAAAAAAATTATTACAATTTATTACTACCCAATATTGTATTATTGGTACTCTAATTTGATAATCCTCTGAAATAATCTAATTCAAACTAAGTTAATGCGCTTGCAATATGCAATAGGTCAATTTAGGAACTCTGCACCTCCGAAGCCAAAACCGCTAGTTTTCTCTGCTTGAATTTTGGTTGAAATGCTAGAATATTTAAGCAATTGGCTTTAAAGATTATCAATTAACCATACTTAAGTATTTTATTTATTATAAATTTCAACCTAATTTATTTTATAATATCTGAAAAATAATTATAAAGAAATAAATCTCTTTTAATTACACCAAAAATAAAAGAAACGTTTAATCCTTTTATAAACTGTGTATATACGGATAAAGTATATATAAATAGTAGCTAGGGATTTAAGGATTTTTTTATACGAATTTAGTTCACTATATTACAGAAAAATTTTAAATTCATATTATTTATTAATTCAAAATACGTTTATAAAATATTAAGTATCATAAATAAGAGGTGAAAATAAAATTATTCCTATAATACGTTGTGAAAATGAATATAATACTATATTTTCTAAAGTTTCTAAAAAATAGGGATAATTATTTAAATTTTTGTTTTTTAAATTAAAAATACCATGTAAATTGAAAAAATATTTTCACTTGCCATAAGTGAATTTTTACCGGCCGGAAACGGGATTCCGCTTGAGGCAAGTTGACATTTTTTTCATTTTCTATGAAAACGTTTAAAAATTAATTGGTTTTGATAATAGTGTTATGGGATCGAAAAATAGGGTTTTTGAAAGTCTACATAAAAAGGTTAGTAAATTTTTAATATTATTATTAGGAGTTTTAAACATTTCTCATATGCTACCACATTAGAAAATACACAAGTTAATTCTAATATTTACACTGACTCTTTTAATTGACGTAACAATCTGCTAAATTTTCGTCTACCAAATAAATCTTTCAAATAACGCTACTGCCTCATTCAAGTTAAAAAAATAACTACTGGTTGGTCTAATTTTTTTTTTGTAAGTGTTAACTTACAGATACCGTAGACGAATTTTTTAACTTTAATTCACTTATTGTGACATACAATTAACGAAATGCCCATTTGTCCTCAAAGTTCAAAGCTCGCGGTTTATTGTGTATCATGAAAAGAGTAGTAATGGCAAAAAATTTAGTTTATGGCACTTTGAAACAACATTCGGAAAATTACTTGAAAATTACCCAAAAACCTCATTTATTAGCATTAAATCTCGATGTTCTTGGCCCAAAAAAGGCTTACGAGATCGAACTAAAGGTACCGGGACTGTTTTTTCGACGTAAGAATACGCTTTGTCAAGTTGGGTCAAAATCTAGCCAAAGAATTTAATTATATATATTTTTTGATCTAGCAGATACAAATCGTGCACTCCCTTTGTAAGTAACTCAAAAACTAAGGTTCGAACAAGTACTTTTTATTGAATCTAAAAATAATTTTTTTTTGTAGATTCCACATTTTAAAATTAGTACTTTTTTTCAAAAATGTAAATGTAAATGTAAATAGTCTTTTATTTGTTCCCTTAAAAAATCTGATACGTAAAATAGCACATAGTATAAAAAATATAACAATAATTATAACATGTAAATTTATAAATACAATCTATTTATGTAAGTAAAGAAAAGGAAATTTGAATTAATGAAACAAAATTGGAGCAGTGTCACGGTAACAACAAGTAGCACGTAGTAATTATTAAATAATTATTTTGTCAGAAACTAGTGGTTTTTACCAAATCATTTGTAAATGATAAAATTTATCACAGTTAATTCACAACTAAGTAAAGCTATAATGCAACAAGTAACTAATAATTAGCGACATTAATACATTTCAATCCTGATAAATATAATACTCTTTTTTAACACATTTAAAAGGCCGAATCATCAAATGTATATGATTAGAGGTTCTTAGGTAATTAAATGAAGAAGGAAGGAATCGTATTATCGAAGGGAGAGAGTTTCAGCTTTTTATACCTTGCACTTGAAATGAGAAATCACTATGTCATTTTCCAAGCTCAGCTACGGTTAACTCACGTCTTATTACCTTACCTCTGGCTGTTTCTTTTGGGATGTATCGCACAAAAACTAGAGTTAAATATTCAGGCTGCCGCGGCGTAATCGAAGAATTTTATAGATAATAATGGATGTGAAATATAGCTTACGAATATTGCAAGTTAACCACCCTAGCCTTTTTCAATAATGAGTAATGTGCGTGTCTCTGCTGATTTCAAATATATATTTCAATAAATTAATTAACCTTCAGATTTTGTTTTTTAAGTTTGAGGATCAGTCTAAACACACAACCAAGCAATAATCCATGTGTGGAACTACTGAGGCTTAAACAAGCTTGATTCCAAGAGCCTCAGATGTACATTGCTTGATAAATCTGAGTGTTTACAAAACTTTATTAACATTTTTGCCTATTAATGTGACATGTGATTCCGATAATTTATTGTCCAAGATTTCTCCTAGACTCTCAACTTCTTTTAAAAAAGATACAGTCACTCCTTCACTTACTCCAGGTAAGTTTAGTCTTTCTAGTTGGTCAACGAAATGATTAGTATCGAAAGATATAGGCTTTTATTTTATCTGGGTTCAGTCTCAAAGGTTCCTTTTAAGTCCTAATGTTGCTGTTATGAACCGCTAATGAAAGCTTCTCAATTGCTTCATTATGTTCTCTGGAGAAGCTTTGTACATAATTTTGTAAATCATTTGCGTACAGTAGATGAAAAATTTCTGCATAAAGATATTTTTTAACGTTATATATTAACGTTATTTATATGTACTTCATAAATGTGGTATTACTAATATCAACTAACATATCATTGTTAAAATCAAATGTGTTGTCAGTCAATAAAAAAAATATATTTTGTTTTTCTAAAAATGAAATTTTCAGGAGCCTGCTCAATTCACCCAACATGAAAAAATAAACAGGATACATTCAAATATTGGTTCCTCATAGAGAAACCACTGTCTTAGGCAAAATTTTGATTTTTGGTTTTTTGACATATAATCACGTTTTGAGACCTCAGGAAGCTAAAAAACCGGTTTTTTTTTTATAAGTGATTACTAAAATGAAAAAATTATTAACAAAATAGATCTATGATATTAATTACTTAGAATATACCAAATTTTAAAAACAAATAAAGAATTTAATATTTTATGCACGTAAATTTGTAAATACACTTATTTACACGTACGCTTATTAGAAAAATAAACAAATTAAAATTTACTGTTTATTTTGGTTAAACATTCAAAAATTTGAACGAGTTAAATTTCATTTAATTTTTTATCATTTTAAGGCACGATTTTTGTTGTTGAGCTTCTTTGAAACCTTTGTTCGAAATTCATTTAAAGTTGCAAAATATCATATAAAAACAAATATTCTTAAAATATAAACATATAAAGGTGAAGAAAAGCAATAAAAATGTAAACCAGATTATTCATTTCATTACAAGATTAAAATTCAACCAATTATTGAAAATTAAGAAATCTGTAGAATATTAAACCCATTCATTTATCAACTATTTATTCATTACAAATCTTTTTAATTTTATGCATGAATATACCATAAAAATACGTAATTGACAAATAATAAATAAATTACCTTTACCAGTAGGATAAGCGCATAAAACCAATGAAACGAAAATTTAGGTTTGTAATTTTTTTTTAATTTTTAATTTTTTGAAAACCCTCCTGAACCAAAGTTCTAATAGTCATTATTATACCTGGTCAGCCTTATTTTCTGAACTACCCATCGACACTCTCTCCAGCAATAAATTTACCAGCTGTACCAAAAATTAACTAGCATATTATATCACAGCAGATAATAAAAATTTTATTACTCACTGCTATTTTATAAACCCTTAGCCTTTTATCCAGTGATACTAAAGATTTAATTAGTATTGTAAACAAAATCAAAGCAATTAAAAAATAAAAATTGATTATAAATAAAATAATTGTTTATTCGTTCTTGTACCTAATAAAAAAATAAATAATAATAAAAAGTTAATTATTTCAAGTCACGTATATTTCAATCGAAATATAAAATAAACATATTAAAATATTTTTTTATTTTGTTCTTATCTTATAGTAAATTTGTAATTATTAGTAAATTACACTATTTATTCTATAATTTTACACTTTACTAGTGTATAGACAGTAAGTTAATAATACTTGTATAAACAGTGATTTGCTACAAAAGAGGCTATTAAAAACAAAAATTATATGCAAATAAATAAAAATAATAAGTGCATACATTGTTTCTACAATAAAATATAGAACAAAATAAATTATAAAGAAATGTATAGTAACATTTTCACTGTTAAAAATAACGCCGTAAATTTACACCAAAAAAATTAGTTTATTTGTAAAATATTCGAAAAAATCGTACTTTCCAATTTTTTTTTTCTTCAAAATTTACCGAAAAATAGCTAATTCCACTATTTTTTATCTCCTGAAAAATAATTTTGAATTTACCGATACGAGGAGTAATATTCATTAACCTCTGCAAAAAAATAAAAATTTTCAAACAATTTTTTGGTAATATTGTTTTTCTTTACAGGGAATTTACAAATCATATTTAAAGGAGTAATTTTTTAAAATAAAATTACAACTTTAAATACTAATCAATAGAGCTTTTACCACGCGAGAAAATGACAAAAGTAATATAACTCCTGGGAACTGAGGAACGATTCTGGACAGAACTTTTGGAACTCACTTTTCTCTCACTAAATAGGAATTCTGAAAAATTCTGACTTGATTTTACGGATTCCTTGGGAAATTTTTTATTTAAGTTCCTTTTTTTTTTTTTTTTTTTTTTATTTAAGCTTTTTTAACTTATCTTTATGAAAGTTATTAAGCTGACAAAGATTACATATGAAAATTATAATATTACATATAAAAAGATTGATACAGAGTTAAAAAAATTTTAGTTGATACATACAGAATTATTGAAATTATGTTAAACAGGTTAATACCTGTTATATCACAAGATTTTTTTTTTTTTAATTATTATAAAATTTTTATACAATATGTTCAAACTATTTAACAAGGTCACTATTTATACATTAATATTATTAATATTTAAGAAATCAGTGATATGTTTCATAGGTGTGGAGTTGGGGGATGCTAGTAGTGAGTCAATATTTAGGGGTAAGGTGAGACGAGCTTGACGAAGCTTTCGAATCAATTGGGGACGCGATTGATCAAGATTAGGACATTGCCAGATTATATGATTTAGATCTTGGGGGACAGAGAGTACACAGTCACAATTGGGAGAGTTAACTACTTTAATTTTGAAAAGAGATTGGTTGAGGCTATAGTGGTCTGCTCTTGCACGGTTTATGGATACTATTGATCTTCTGGAGAGTTTAGATTTATGAAACCAAGGTTTTGAAGAGGAACTGTAAAATAAGTTGAAATACTTGCGTATTAAATATATTAAATATCTCAGTCCACTAGCATCAATAAATTTGCTTCTATCTACACCGCTGAACTTCTAGCCATAAATATGGCCCTTGACACTGCAATTAAAAATTTTACCTCCCATATCAATATTTTCACTGACTCACTCAGTTGCTGTCTTGCTCTTCAAAATCCATCTTTCAATAACCAAACCAACCCTTTTATAATAACAATAATTAAAAAAATAATTGAATTTCAAAGCCTTAGTACAAAAACCTTAAAAATCTATTGGATACCCAGTCATCGAAACATTACAGGAAATGAAATGGCTGATCAACTAGCTAAAGACGCTACACTAGTTCCACCTACAAATACTTCTATTCCTTATACTGACTTCATAGCTCTATTAAAAAATCAAGCTCTGAAAAAAACCTCTGACCTAATTACTAAAGAAAGTCAAAAAAAAAAAAAGTTCCTTTTTTGAAATGTATTTCTTATATATATTTCTATAAAAAAAAATTACATTTAAAAAAAATGAAAAAAAATTCAGAATTTACCAAAATTTACCTCTAATTTATCTTGTACAGAAAAGTAAGTTCCAAAAATTCTTTCCAAAATCTGCTACAGATCCCAGAAATTCTGCTGCTTTTATGTTGTTTTTTTTACTAAGACATAAAAATTACAATTTCAAATAATCAGTAGCCATGTTTTTTTAACTTATAGAATAACAGCTGATAAAAAAAAAAAATTGACGCCAAAACTCATAAGCAAATTTCCGCAAGCAAATGTATTCAGTACCCATGCTTATTTAAATTTTTTGATTTTGACAACTGCTACTCATTAGTAGTTACGAAATACTTCTTGATATATTAATATATTTCAATCAAGCATTTATTTATACAAAAATTTTTTAGGGTCTTTGGCATTTGGTATCCAAAACAAACAAAAAATGAAAATGTTTACACAAATACAATTTGATATGAATCGAATACGTTAAGTCCTGGATCAAAATAGCAATGACTTTTGAACTGAAAAATTTTAGCCAATTTTTCTTGATTTAAAGAATTTTTAACTTTCTTTTCATTTTTAATCTTCATAGATTGAATTTTTACAAAGTATTTAAAATTTTTAACTGACTAAAGGAATAAAACACGAATATTATGCCCTTTTTAATAAAAAATAGTCTATAGTTGCCAATTAGTTAACTCAGGTACGTATCCAAAGAGCAACCAAAGAGGCTCTCCCTCAAATTTAAAACTTTTAGTCAAAATAGCAGTAATCTCTGCTTGATTTTAATAATTTAAAATTGTTTAGGTACTAAAAATATCAAGATACAATTTAATTAAAAAAAAAAAATGTTAATAAGTATTTACAATTATGAATTTCTTTGCAGTATTTTATTATTTACACGCAAAAATAAGAATATTAAAATTAACCTCAACGAATTTAGTAAACACAAATTAATAAATATTGGTAAATATAATCAAAAAGTTAGTAAATTCTACTAAAAAAATTGAGGTTTTAGTTTTATAAACAAATTTTATTAGTAAATTTTACTAAAAATTTATAGTAACTTTTAACCACACTAAACTTACAAGGGGAGACCGGAACATTTGGGTGGCTAAATTACAATCTATTGTTATGGATGACTTTAATATGTTGAAAAAACACCCAAGATACCCGCCGTTTATTCCAACGCGCCTTCTGGGCTTAGAAACGCAGGGCTCAATGTTATAAAATAGGATTTTTAGACAATTTTCAAAATGACGCTATAAGCTCGAAAATTAACCAAAATACTTCCGGTTGGTATCATTTTTTCCGTATAAGTACCATCATTTAACTCCCACCTATTCTCACAGCGCTATAGTCAATAAACCAAATGCCCATTTTTGGACCAAAATGACCAATTTTTAAATTGCTGCCAAAATTGCAATTTTCAATAAAAATAGATCTTGTGGGTCTCAAAAGTTTTTTACAAGTTTCATGCTTCCAAAAATGTTTTACTCGTTCTTTTAGCTTTAGATATTTCTGAGATATGACTCCACAAAGTTAGTGATAAAATAAGATTTTTTTTAAAAAACCTTAAATTGAGACTCTGCAATTATTAACATATCTGCTAAATGAGTAATCAAAAAGAAGCGAGTAAAACATTTTTCAAAACTTAGAGCTAATACAAAATTTTTATTGAAAATTGCAATTTTGGCAGCAATTTAAAAATTGGTCATTTTGGTCCAAAAATGGGCATTTGGTTTATTGACTATAGCGCTGTGAAAATAGGTGGGAGTTAAATGATGGTACTTATACGGAAAAAATGATACCAACCGGAAGTATTTTGGTTAATTTTCGAGCTTACAGCGTCATTTTGAAAATTGTCTAAAAATCCTATTTTATAACATTGAGCCCTGCGTTTCTAAGCCCAGAAGGCGCGTTGGAATAAACGGCGGGTATATTGGGTGTTTTTTCAACATATTAAAGTCATCCATAACAATAGGTTGTAATTTGGTGACCCAAATGTTCCGGTCTCCCCTTGTTAGTAAACAAAATCGTTATTTTGGTTATATTTACTAATTTTTGATTTGCGTGTACTATTATGGGTAACTGGGATAATTTCGGTAAAATTGGTTGAATTCATTTACCTAATAGCTAAACAATGTCTACGAATCAGTGATCTATGCCATGTTCATAATAAAATTAAATTTTTATATTTTTACCTGAGTAATTTTGTTTTTTTTTTGTATTGCAAAAAATCCCAACAATAATTGCAATCTTTTTTTTTGAAATTTTGAAATCCCAGAATGTATAGAGAAACGATTCTTTCGTAAATTCAAGCTTTTAATGAAAATTGATTGATTCTTATAAAAAAATGAAAAAGTAAAATTTTTTTAAACTGCAGTTTTTGAACAGCAGTATTTTACTGTATAGCTATAATTAACAATTATTTGTATAGTTTGTAAAACTGAATAAATAACTTTATTTTACGTTATTAATGGAAAAACGTTTACAATACTATTAAATAATTTTTAAATTTCTGCGTATTTATAAGTAAAATGTGCTATTATTTCTATTATAAAAATAAAGCTTATATGTATAAATTTTTTTATATTTATAGAACATAATTTGCAGAAATTAAAATAAGGAAACTAGGTAATTCGTAAAACTAGAATTCATTTTATTATAAAAAGAAGGCTATTATGAAAATCAATATTTTATAGCTAGTTTTCTTTTAATTGGAAAAATTTTAAATCATTTTTAAATTCTAAGTGATACTCAGAATCGAGTACTTCAGAAAATTAAAATTTATTTCTCCTTTTTAGTTTAAAAGGAACAAGCAACAAGGCGCTTAAAAAAAAGCTATGTTCCAAATATTATAATCCAAAATTAAACGTCCTGTTCAACTGAGCAAAAGTCAAATATTATGTTTAATATTATGCTGCTAAGAATTTGAATTTAACAATATTAGAATACAGAATGCATAGGTTGTTATATTTTCCTAAACTTTCTCAAGAAATATTTCACTATTAAAAATACCCTATGGTAAATATACGAAATTATCGAAAATTTACGAATTTGTCGTAATTTTATTAAAAAAATTGTATATTTACTAAAAAAATCGTAAATTTACAACAAATTCGTGATTTACGATTTTTTTTCTCGTAAATATACGAGAGGATCGTCAATTTACAAATTTTCGTAGTATATATTTTTATTTTAAATTTACATTTGAAAAATCGTAAATTTACAAAAAAAAATTGTAAATTCACTAAATAAATCGTAAATTTAATAAACAAGTTTTGCAATTACGAAAAAATCGTAAATTTACGATCGATCGTAAAATTACGATTTTTTTGTGTAAATTTACGATTTTTTTAGCAAATTTACGAATTTTTCATTAATTTACGAAAATTTCATATAATTACCATAGGGTATTTTTAACAGTGTGTTTAATAACTTGTGTCGTCGTATTCCTTTTTAACGTCTTAATTATTCAATATTTTATAAAAATAGCTAAAGAATTTTTAATTTTCCTTTTTCCCAACTCATAAATTTTTTACAATTTTAATAAAAAATAATTTTTTATTTGGACCTTTTTTTAAATCCTCGAAGAAAATTTTTATGCTAATTTTAAAACTTAACTCGCATGCATCAAGAAACAAAAAAAATGTCATTTTCGAGCTTTATTTTTTTTAATAACAGAAAAATATTTTAGACCTTTTTTTTTGTTCTTGTTGTTAAAAGTTATTCTAAAAAAAAAAATATATATAAAAATTTTTTAATTAAAATTTTTATACTTTTTGTTAATACTAAAAAAAAAAAAAATACTTTTTACTCTATACTAACATTTTCAACTTTTTTAATATTGTACTCTTAGCACAACACACAATTTTTTTTTTTTAATTATTATTAAATGGATATACTTTGTTATTTTTTTTCTCAATAAAACTTTTGGTATCCTTTTTTTTCGTTCTATAACTTTTTATTGTAATAATCATTCTTGTAAAAAAAGTTTTTTTTAAGAAATTAAAGATCAATATTGCTAAATATTCATAAAAAGGAATATCAATCTTATCTAAATTAAACTTATGATAAATTAAACTATTTTTGTACCTTTTAATTTTTAATTTTCTAATACATTGTTAATAAACAACGATACCAAAACGCTATTATTTTTTTAAACATATATTATAAAGTTTTAATTTTGTTAATTTACTCTTATATATATATGTTACTACATATTTTATTTTTAATTTTATAATTTATAATGATTTTTGTAAAGGGTTCGTCCCGTAAATTTTCTTTAATAAAAAAAAAAAAAAAAAAAAAAAAAAAAATTATATTATATGGTTTTTATAAGTTGTGTTTAATTTTTTGCAAGTTTGTAGACTGTAAAAATTAAAAATAATTTTTTTTTTTTTTTTTTTGTACTATTTTCTGAATTTCAGAGTGTAAGAATCGAATAAAATTATTGAGTCTTTTAAAGTGCGTATTCGTGGTTTCTTCGTTCTTTGGGTCTTTTAGATATTCGTAGTTTTATCTCGTTTTTTTTTTACTCATTGTATTTAGTAAAGTAGCTTTTTATACCTGGTATATTAATATTGAAATATCTGTTTGAATAAACAACAATTATACACGTACATATTTAAATATTTCTATAATGACCAAAAAATTAAATAACCCCTAAGATTTTTTCATGAATTTTCTGAAAAGTGTCAATTTATTACACTAAATAAAGTTTTTAAAAACTGAAAAACGCTTTTTAACTTCAAAGCTAATTATTATCCTCGAGAAATAAAGTGAGAATAAAAGCATATTTTTAATGACAATAGGGTCGAGGATGGAGTTTTAGGTTACGGTGGAGTTTTACTACGATTAGCCTTTGTGAACCAATTTATTTTAATAAGTATTAGTTTTCGCAGAAATATTAGAATGGAGATTAAGACTTAAAAAGCTCATTTTATTCGCCGTTATCAGATATACTCCCTTTGAAAGTACTGAATTTAATTGGTTTCACGTGAACTACAGATTTTAAAATTTTAATTTATTTCGAAATTACTCCTGGTATTAAATTTTGATAAACACATTAGAATTAGCAAATTTATTGCAACTTTGGAAATAATCATCCTAGTAAAAAAAAAAACTACATAAAAGCTACGCAGAATGTTTGATCCTGCGATCCTTTGGGAAATCATACTTAAATCCTTTTTACAGGTAAGTATTAGATATTTCTATGGATTTTGGCTAATTTTTTACCATAACGATATTTTTCATTTTATAAAGTTACATTGTTTTTTTTTTAGGGATTTAGTAAATTTTCTAGAGGCATCTGAAAAGGAATACTGAATTTTTATTAGATAATATGAAAAAGCTGGTCCCAGACGATCTACCCATAAATCCCCCAGATCCGAAAATTCTGTTGTTTCAAAATTACTTTTTTCACCAAGAAAATTTAACAAAAAAAAATCTAACAATTAATAACTTCAGCAAACAAAAAAATCCAATTTTAATTTTCAAATAAAAAAAATTGCTATTTATATTTACTTTTAAAAATAAGAAAATATATTTCAAAACATATATAATGAAAAATATTTTATCCATAAAAAAAAAATTGTTATTTATTTTTCTTTTATATAATAAAAACTTTATTATGAAAGCCAAACTAAAAAAGAAAAAGAAAAATGAAGGTTAATAATCGATAGTTATTTAATAATTACACAAGTAAAATAAAGAAAAAAAAAAAAATTCATATAAAAACAAACATTTTTTTTAATAAATAAAAACGAGCTTTTTTTCCATACTATAAAAAAAAAAAATCTATTCGATTTTCTAATTAATTTTAAAATAATAATAATAATAACAAGCTTCAAAAAAAAAATGTATAATCCATGGATACATTTTTTTTATAATATTTCTTTTTCTTTTATTTTCAATCGCACGAACATTGAATATTAAAAAAAAAAAAATTTTTTTTTTAATCCATTATTCATTCTTTAGAAGTTTTTTATATGAAAAAAAAAACGAACTTTTATATATATTCTTTCTTCTTGTATAGGTTATATATACACTAGAATTTAATTAAAAAGTTCGATCGCATTGTTAGATATGAAATTAAAAGGAGTATAGTATGTGTGTGTACGTGTGTGTGTATAGGGTTAAAATACGGGTCTTTGAACTCCTATTCAACGAGCATATAAAAAAAAAATAGAAGGGAGAATGAAAAATGTCGTTAATTATTGTTTATTTGATAAAAACTCATTAAAAAATTTTCCTCTTTTTTTTTCATACTCTCTTCTTCTTCTTCTTATTCCTATTTACACATTTATAGTCAATACTAATACAAACTACACAACCACCCGTCGACGTCTTCTTATTTAAAAAAATTGAATAAAATACATAGATTGGAAATTAAATTTTTTTATTTTTACTCGACTACTATTTCGAGGAAAATCTTAAGAATTTTTCTAAAAAGCTTTTAGTTATAAGAAGGAAGAAAAAAAAATCCCCTAATTTTTTTTTCTATAGGCTTTTTATATCATAAGAAACCCTTAATATTATAGAGCGTCCGAGAAAAGTTATCGATTTATTTATATATTTTGAAACGATCGCCAGTCCACCTTATTATTATATCTTTCTTCTCTTCTTCAATTTATATTATAAAAAAAAAGTTTAATTTTATTTTTCTATCCTTTTCGTAAATTCGATTTTTTATAACTTTATTAATAATAAAAATTTTTATTACTGGCTATTCTAAAAAAAAAAATTTTTTCGTTTATAAATGCGCATGACAGTTTTTTTTAATTAAAATGAAAATAAAAACAAATTATAATCCTTATAAACTACCCCCTGAATAATAATAATAAATTTAAATTAAAAAAAAAAAACAAAGCAAAAAAAATATAACCAAAAAATTTACACGTGGGGGATGATGTTGTAACTATTGTAAAAGAGTCAGTAGCAGTTAGTAACATGTAAACTGGTGGTGGACCGGCTCATTAAAAATGTAAAATTATAAATTTGTCAGTCTAAAATATACAACGAACACCCTTAAAAATTTATATTTTTTTTTTTTTTTTTTTTTTTTTTGTAATTGTATTTGTGTTTTATTTACACGAAGAAAACGAAAAAAAAGGGGCTCGTAAACGTATTTATATGACTCATATATACGCGAATGAGAGTAGTAGTTTATACGCCCCCGAAAAAAAAAAGAAAAAAAAAGTTGAATTATTTTTTTGGGGACGAATTTCAAGAGAAAATTATATTGAGAAACAGAGAAAGATAGAAAAGAATATGAGTAAAAGAGAGGAAAAGGAACTAAAACTGTATACGGTTTTCCGGATAGCTCATTAGAGGCGCTAGAAGCTTTAGTAGGCGTGATCCTTATATTTTCTCTCTATGCTTTTGCGAGGGGGTGGAGAAAAAAATTTAATGTCATTTTTTTTTTTTTTAAATTAATGAGTTTTTTTTATTTTAATATCCTTTCTCCTTTTTTTTATATTAAAATTAATTATAAGAGCTTTAACTTTAGAAAAAGAAAAATTAATTAATTAATTAATTAAATTCTCACCCCTAAATATAAATCCTTTTAAATTGTCAAACTTTTCTCAAATTCGATAATAATAATAATAATAATTTCGTTCCACCATCCGAATTCCAGGACTGGCCAATAATAAAATTGGCAAATTTTCTTATTATTAACATGTCCATGAAAAATTACTTCATTTGTTTATCTTGTACTTTTTTTTAAAAAACTATTATTATGTGTGCACAGGTGCGCCGGCACGCGCTTTTTTTAAAGATAAAAAATTTTCGTCTTTTTTTCTTAATAAACATTAACACCATATCACATAATAATAATAATAATAAATGACACTGACACAAAATATGTTACACCGGTATTTTTTAAAAATACACTTTTTATTATCCTTTAATGATACAAAAATTCGAAGTTTCAGACTCGGCGCCTCGTGTCGGTCTGACGACGATGCTGCTTGTTATAGTTTATACCGTGTGTACTTGTATATAGTAGTCTCGCTTTCTCCTGATCTGCGCCCAATCCTCCCCACTCGAAAAATATAGGAATATTAAAAAAAAAAAAAAAAAAAAAAACCACCACCTTTCTTTCTTTTTTCTATATTAAATATTATGTACAGCCAACATACCTTTGATATTGTTCCCTCATAAAAAAAATTTTTATAAGCTTTTTTTCGCCGGTAATACAGAAACTTACTTGAGAATCATAACTTTTCTGTCGAAGGGATGAAAAGGAATTGATTATTGTAA
Source organism: Anagrus nilaparvatae (assembly GCA_022575985.1). Taxonomy (NCBI): domain Eukaryota; kingdom Metazoa; phylum Arthropoda; class Insecta; order Hymenoptera; family Mymaridae; genus Anagrus; species Anagrus nilaparvatae. The sequence continues at coordinate 24,245,717 of JAKSXM010000247.1, read as the reverse complement.
TTTAAATGCACTGTGAGTTAAAAACCACATGTTTGCGTGTAATTTTAAAATAACTTTATTTTTAACCGCAAAATTTAAATATTTAATAGAAATTGAATCGATCGAAAGTTTGTAATTGTTTTTTCCAAGAAGTTTACTTGATTACTGTAAAAAATAAAAGCAAGCACAAAAAACCCTTCTTATTTATATCCGATTTTTTTACATATGTGTGTATTTGTACTACTGACGATGCAACAGGCTGTATGTACTAAAACTCTCTTCTCTCGATAACATATAAATGTAAAAAAGTAGAAGAAGAAGAGAGGGTTGAATGTATTTTTTGTCTCTTTTTTTTAACTTACGTTTTGCATACAAGTATTTACGATTTTCTTTCGTTTTATTCGAAAATTGGATTATTCGTTTATTTTCTGTAAAAGGGTCGTTTTTTTCATTTTTGATAGACGTGGCTTAGAGTACACCCGTATAGATGCTTTTTGCCAAAAATTTGTGAAAAATGAATTGACAAAAGATGTATAATTTAAGGGACAGTTTTATAAAAGAAAGAGGATTATACCTGCGCTTTATATTTAAATATTATATTTACAGAATAGAGAGAGCCACCCCTTTTTAATTTCGAATAGAATAAATTTTTTCATTTTTAGGGGAAAAAATGATAATTATTTAACGAAAAAAAAAAAGAATTTTTTTTGTGATTATTAACAATTGATTGATTCGTTATTTGTAATAAAGGGTTTTTATTTTTAATGTGGGTACATTTTTCAATATTATGTAACTTTTATTTACAAAAATTTTGTACGCTTGTGTCGATTTGCTTGGAAAATATTTTTTGAGTTTTCCAAGTTTTAAGGTTTTTAATGAAATTTTGACATTGCAAGTGAAATAATTACGTATTAGAGCTTTTCGCGAATTTCTTGTTTTAAATGAAAAATTTGGTAAAAAGTTCGAATTGAACCCCCTCAGAGTAATTAATTTTGATTCTTTTTCTCTTTCACATCTTTTAAATATTACATTATAGAAAATTTTTTATACAGTTACGTCCTTTATTAAGAAAAATTTTAATTTTTTATGGTTTCAAAAAAATTTGTAAAATTTTCAAAAAACGTAATTTGAAAAAAATTTTGAGCTGTGCGTCAAATTCGCGTTTATTTCTGATTTTTCAAACTTGCTGCTCTTCCAAGCCAAGATTTTTTAAAATTCAGTGATTGCTAAAAAAAATTTTTACAACCAATAACTTCTAGTTCCCTCCTTACAGTGGTCTTCATATTAACCACTTTGTGATTTCATAAAAGAAATTTTAAATTCAAAAGTTGCAAATAAGAAGTATTAAATTCCTTGAAAAATCATAACTTTTATTGCATACAAAAATAAAATCTTCAGCTGACTTTAAATAAAGCACGATATACAAGTTGTGTAAAATTTTTACTTCATAGTAAGCATTTTTTCAAAATTCAAAAAAAAAAAAATTCCTAGCGATTTGTCTCGTAAAGTTCGTTGAAAAATTTTCTAAGGAGTTTGTAAATTCTTAAAATATTTTCTTCAACCGAAATATCTTTTACAATTTTTAATAACTGCAAAGATTCTTGGAAAATTACATTTTCGTAATTTTACAACAATGTCTTTACCTCCAGCTCAATTCCTTAATTATTTAAAATTAAAACAAAGCAGCAGTTCACTGTATCCAGTAAATTCACAGTTAGCCACAGAAAATTTTTCTTAAAAATCAATAAAACCAAAAAATATAATTAATCTTAAAATAAAAGAAACAAGGATATTAAAAAAAAAAAAAGTTTCCCCTAAAATTTAATATTTTTAATAAAAATAATCAATAAAGCCTTGGTATAAAGTATAAAAATGGGTGTATAAAAAATTTTTAATTCTAAAAATAAAATACATGGCTATTATTTTGAAGAATAAAAGAATAAATAGAATTTAATTAAAACTCTTAAAATCAATAAAATATATAAAGAATTTTTAATTTTTCTTTTATATTTATTTTTTTTATCCCCCTGCCATATTTTATATTCAAGTAGATAAAACAAAGGTTTGTCGAGACACGTTTATATAAGTCAATATACTCGTCTACCGTATCTCGGAATTATACTACTTACAAAAATTACATTTTAAATTTTTTTCGATTTTTAATTAAATATTTAATTAATTAATTAATTAGTTGCTCAATTAAATAATTAAATTCAGTAATTAATTTAAATAAAATTATCCATTTAAAAAAAAAGAAAAAAAGAAAGTACTTTTATTTAAACGTAAAATGTAACTTTTACTAGAAATTTAAATCCCGATGTAATACTCTACATAGTTGTAAATAAAATAGGTGTACGTGTGTGCGTGTGTAAAGGGCAAAGAAAAGCGAAAGTTGAATCGAAAAAGGTCCCGTGAGGGTCAAGAGCAAGTCCGAGTTTTGTCCAGAAAAAGGGAAAGTACATATAGGTACACGTACTACACTATACATCGACAAGTCAGCGACTTCGATCTTTTTTTCTTTTTTCTTTTTTTTTTGAGATTATATAGTCTCGCGCTCGGTTGTTGCCATAGTTTCAAATATGGCGAGTCGAGAGAAAATGTTGTCGAGCCGAGCTTCTATATATAATAATATTATGTGTTCTCTAGAGAGAAAGCGAGAGAGAGAGAAAGAGAGAAAGTTTGAAGACAAAAAAAAATTGGGGGTGGTCTCGTATAAAAATGGGGAGTTTTATACTATAGAGAAAAATTCGAGGGAGGCTACTCTTTTTTTTTCTCTCTTTATTTCTATATATATTATCGCGACTCGCCTCAATTTTTGATGTTTTTCTCTGTATGAGTGTGTTAAAAAAAAGGAGGAATAAAATGTTGCGCGTGTGCCGATCAATATTTTAGGCCTCTCTTTGCGGCTGCTGCTGCTAACTGGAGATCTTTGCTCGAGCGCACACGCATACTTACATAAGATTTTATACATTTTTTTTTTTTGTTAATCTTCTATATTTTATTATATTTGGAAAAACTTCAAAGAATTGCCTTTGAAAAAAAAAAAAACAAAAAAAAAAAATTCTATTCGACCCTTCCGTGTATATACATTGAGATATGAGTGAATGAAGGGAGAAGAAAAGAAATGACGTTTCTTAAATTTTTTATACATACAATCGAGAACAGGTCCTATTGTTAATTTTTTTTTTTCTAAAGATGTTGAGGTTTTTTTTTTGTTATTATTGCCTTCTTTTGTATTTGATTTATCATAATATAAAGTCCAAAATATTAAATATTTTATAAATTTTTAATTAATATTTTTTTTAATTATAAAATAAACACGTTTTATTTTAATATGAAAATATTTTAATTAAAAATCTTTTGATTAATTTTTTTTTTTCATATTTAAATTATCTAATAAAAAAAAATATTTATATATTCTGCACCACCCAACTTCCACCACTTCTATAAATTATAATCTATTTTTTTTTTTAGGAAGTAGACAGAAGGGGTAGGGGTAGGGAGGTATTATTATATTAAAATTTAATATGAAAATTCCAATCTTTATCATTTTATATATAATTTAAAAAAAATTTTACTGTTATTAAAAATTACTTTATAAATTATTTATTAATTTCATTTTCTATAAGAGACCAAATTTTATTGGAAATTTTTTTAAAATTTTTGTTTATTACAATATGCTGGTTATAATGTATTAAAAAATTATTTTAAATTAAAAATTAATTATAGTAGTATTCAAATTTTAACATTTAATACATGAAAATAAATTTAAATTTGAATGATTTATCGTTTACTTTGTTCTTCTTGATCGATATAAAATAATCTTAGGCGGATTAACATCATTCTTTCCAAATAACCCACCAAAATTTTTAATGATTCATTATTGAAGGCTGGTCCTACCAAGGCATTTCTCATAAATTTATAACAAGTTCAGAAAAATTCAGTTTTAATAACAGTTGTGAGGCCAAGGGGTACGTTCCAATCGTGATTAACGCTAATTTTCCTCCACTTCCTTTATGCTTACTACTTACTAATTTACTTGCAAATGCCTATTGAATATACTACTGAAGCCATCAAAACACTGTAATCAATGGCACATAAGATTTCTGCTTGAACTGAAAGAGCTTCTCTTCGTTTGAATTCCTCAAAAACTAAAACTATTTATTTGTTTATTTGTTGAATGTTTACGTAGAAAGGTGAATAGACTACTTGAAATATTACAGTTTATTCAACAATGTACAAATGAAACAGTTCCCCCAATTCTGGTGCAAGCTCTAATCACCCCAAATTTTGATTACAGTGCGGTTTTTCTTAATGCAAAGACTGCAAGGTTAATCAATTCCGAGTTTAAATATAAACGTGGAATTCGTGAAGATTCACATATCTCTTCTTACAAGAAGAAACTAGAATGGCTTCAATATGATACCCGTATACTTTACTTTATAGCTGGGTGAACGTTTTATATGCATCTTAATTTGCAAGATTTTGAGGATAAGAAAATCAACCTACTTGGAAACTTCGCTGACTATTTTCAAAAGTATACCTAAAGATAATGCCAGAGGGGACTTTTGAACCAGAGCACTTTCTTTCCCGTAAAAGTCACTGAGGCACGCAATCATTTTAAAATCTGGGCACAGAGAACTCTTTACCTTCAAACATCAGTTTCCTGTCGTCCTTAATACACATTAAAGTTACATATTAAAAAATGTCTTTTCACACTTGAAACTTGACTATTTTTCTCTCCTGTATTACTTTTTATAACTAAAGAAAAGCTATTTAATAAACTGAAGAAAATCTTTAATATTTAATAAAATTTTTTCATCTAATCTATTTATTAATTTTTTACTATTGATTGTGATAAATTGTACCACTATTAAGATTTTAACTCAATGAAATATTAATATTATGCTAATTTAGGTAAGCTGAAAAAAATTCCGGTTATGGCAGGTAGATTTTTTTTTCTTCAATTTTTGCAATTGCAAATTATATAAAACCTAAAAACGCTGCCAAGTAATTGGCACTATGGTTCCTCATTAACAATAACAAAATATTTTTAATGGTCTATTTTACCTAGTAACAATCGATTATTCTACATATTAGTACTTTCATAGACAAAAATTAAATACTACGTTCCAAACGAAAAAAAATAATTGTTTTCTTAAAATTTTTTTATGTAAAAAAAATTTCTAAAAATTACGTATCAGATAGAGACATTCTTTAAAAACGATAATTCTAGATATTCGTACTTTCATAGAAATAAATTAAGTACTACTTATGTCCTAAAAAAAAAAATATTTGGCGTTTTTTGTATTTTTAAAAAAAATTTTATCAGATCTAAAATTTGACTATAAACGATATTTTTAAAACTAGTACTCCCGCCCATAGAAAAAAATTAAGTACTAGGTCCAAAAAAAAAAAAAAAATTGGTATTTTTTGTATTTTTTAGTAAAAAAAATTTTGAGAAAAAAATTTTCAAAAAATTAGTTATCAGATTCGAGATATGGATTCGAAAAAAAAAGTACCTCGAGATTTTTTGGTTAAAAAAATTTTGAAAAAAAAATTAGGTGTTAATATTATACTCGGTTGTAAAATATCACTGGTTACAGTGTTACATACTTACGTACATACACATACACACACACTCACACATTTACACACACACAGACCTTTTTTAAAGACTGGTTTTTTAGCTTTCTGAGGTCTCAAAACGTGCTTATATGCCAAAAAATCAGAAATCAAAATTCAAAATATTTTGCTCCAAACTTTTTTTTAAGTCCCACCATGCTGCGATGCTCGCATTTTAAAGGAGTGAAACACATTTTTTTTAAATTTTCTTTTCTAGCCGTTTGCATTTGTCCACGGGAAAAAACTGCCACCAGCAGATATCATATACGTGTTCAATAACCCAAAAAACGTGTATACCTGGTGGAAAATTCCATCGAACAGTAAGGAATAGAAGGTGACTACATTACGGTGGCCTATAACAGCGCTAATAGCAAATCACTCAAAATAGCGCACAACAAGTAATTTCACTAATAAAAAGTGCTATAACAACAACAAAAAAAACTCTGCCAAGTAATTTGCACTATGGTTCCTCATTAACAATAATAAAATGTTTTTAATGATTTATTTTTCCTAGTAAAAACGATAATTCTAGATATTAGTACTTTCATAGAAAAAAATTAAGTACTGCGTCCTAAAAGAAAAAAAAACTTTGCTATTTTTTTTTTTTTATGCAAAAAAATTAAAAAATCAAATTTTCGAAAAATTAGGTATCCGATTGGAGACATCGGATAAAAACAATAATTCTAGATATTCGTACTTTCTTAAAAAAAAATTAAGTACTACGTCTAAAGAGAAAAAAATGTATGGTGTTTTTTTAATTTTTTTTTTAAAAAAATTTAAAAAAAAATTTTTTGAAAAATTATGTATCCGATTCGAGATATTGAGTAAAAACCATATTTTCAGATATAAGTGCTTTCATAGAATTAAATAAGGTATTACAAAAAAAAAAAATACATTGCAGTTTTTTTTAATTTTATATTTTTTAAATTTTGGGGAAAAAAATTTTGAAAAAATTAAGTATCAGATCTAAAAAAATTACAATTTTTCGCTCATAGAATGTTTTACGAAAATTGTATATGCATAACTAATATTCATCTGTTAGAAATTTTTTTAAAACTTTTAGATTTCCAAAAATTGTTTTAATTAGTAAGAAAATTAAATTCGCGTAACCGTCTAACATAGAAACTTTCTATATCGTTAGAAAAATACCATATTGCCCCAATCTCCACTATTATCTTCTGAAAAACTATTTGTTTATATATACAAATAACTATAACGTCTAGTAAGTTGAATGACAACCGCGCAAGCCCAATAAAGTAAAATTTTAATTGCTTTTATTATTATTTTAAAAAAATAACCGCATTAAACAGAGTATCGTATTTAAAATTTTGGAGAAACAATAAATATTTTGATTTATATAAATCGTTTTTAATAAAAATGGAAAAAATTTGCATATAAATTTAGAATATAATAAAATAAAATAAAAAAAAATCAATAAAAACTATAATTGATTGCTATTGTTAAAATATAATTGAACTCATCTTTTATAATCGATTTATTATTACAAAGGGAGCTTTCGTGTGGTACGATAGAAATCAAAATTTCTAAACTTCTTCCTTTGTGGTGTAGTACATATTATATGCATAAGGGATTTGTTTATACTACATTCTATGTGCTTTTAACCTGTAATTATAAGATGATAATTAATTAAGAAGAATAATTTTTGCATATTTTATAATTTAAATAACTTTCCTCGACTTAATTAAATTATTAATTATTATTACTCCAGACACCCAGACAAGTAATTAACGCATGCGTATATCCTTTTACTTATTTTATAATTTAAATTGATTTTGAATTATAAAAATATTATAGAAATTTATTCGATTTTTTCTACTAGTATATTTTAATAGAGAAATTTTGACATATGCACGTACGTATTGCAGGCGTTCCCCCAACATGTAATTTTTCTACTTTAATTGTATTAACGTTTTTTTTTCATTCGAAAATAAAATCTATTTAATTTTTACGTTAAATTATAATTATATAGAATTTTTATTTTGTTGAAAATTATATTAATTTTACGAGTTTTAAACAACTTTTACATTTTATATTATAATAAAACTTTTTTTAGGCAAAAGCATTTTTATTTACTATAATTTAAATGTAGATATTTTAAAATTTTTATAAATATAACAGCTATTGTTACACTGATAAAAAAACTTCTGGTTGTGACAGCCGGGTTTTTGTTTTGTTTTAAATGTTTGCAAACGTCTTGAAATGTAAAGAAAATTAAAAAAAAGGGTTTTAATCATTTAAAATGAGAAGACTGCTACATGGTAGGAAAAAAAGTTATTGAACAAAAAAAAATTTTTGTAGACTTTTCTTTACAGGTTTTATTTATTTGTAACCATTTAAATTCTGGTTGTGGTAACCAAGTTTTCTTTCAATGTAAATAGTTTTTGTAATCTCTATGTACTAATTTTAGTACAATTTTGCTTGCAACTTCCACAAAAAAATATTTTCTTTAAAAACTTTTTTACTAGGCAAAGAATACTTTTTTATTTAAGCCACGACATTACAATGACAGTTATGTAAGCATTAGTGATTTAGATCCCTCATCAATATTTCCTTGTAGAAGAAAGTACAGGCCGATGTTAGTGTTAATAGAAATCTAGTGTTAATGATAAATCATTATTTTTGAAGATATTAACGAGTATTGATTTTTTCAAATACTGTTAACGATACACTTATATACTCCAAGAAATAAAAACGTAAAATTGTAACCCTTTAGAAAGTTTATTGATAAAATTATTTTTTTTGAAAACTGAAATGCCTAACATAGGAATGTAATTTAATATTTTAATGTTTTCTCAAATTTATTTTTCAAGCTAAACACATTCTTTGTTTAAATATTTAATCATGAGATCGAAAAAAAACTTTAACTGGCCAAAGTAGAATATTTAATTAATTTTTATACGCTTCAAATCGATCATATACGATTGATTTTGGCACGCCATAGCCGTATGCCATATATATACTGGTGACTGAAATACGGGTAGTATACCGTTTTCTTTTAATGAATTTTTTATATACTATTCCTTATAAGATTTAACCCGTATATTCAGGTGTCTAGAGTACGGGAACTGTATTATCAAAACCGTATATGAGTCATTCTGGATACCGTGTCATGGCCTTGCCAGGTCAGGTTTCCCGATCGGGCTGATTTTTTCACCACCTTTTTATATATACAGAATATGTTTTCTGTGAAATTTTCAGCCCTCTAGACTCACATGAAGCCGAGTTATACCCAAAAGAAACTTTTTAGATTTATTCAAAAATTTTTTTATTTTTTTTGTAATTAAATTTTTAAAATCGACTAGATGATTAAAAAAAATAGTACCAAGACATAAAAAGTTGTAAAATTTCCAATTTGGCATAATAATTTGTTAATAACAAAAAATTAACCATAAAATTCGCAAAACGGACCCCGGATTCGTGTTCAGCGGGTCGAAAAACATAAATACCACCTATTTTTATCCTCGGAAAAAGAAATTTAATTTCTTAATTTTTGGGCGTGATTAGTATGGCTGGCGCCTATATTTTTTAATTGACGGGTGAGGAAGGAATTAATTTCAAAGTTTTCAGAAACATGCAATTTTGACGTTTTTAGTACGCGATAATTCGATAAATGATAATCGATAATTATTGTATCGAAAATTTTTCGAAAACGATAAAAATATATCGCTTATCGAAAATTTTTTCGATAAAAAAATTATCTTAACCACTATCGTTCTAAAATAGCGATAGAAAATAAAAAAATTATCGATATTTTTCACTTATCGGATAATGAAACTACCGCGATATGCTCATCCCTGAATGTACTTTCACATTTTTAAACTTAAAAACACTTATTTTTATAGGGTAAATTTGTGAACTTCCATTTTTATATACAAAACTATCGGTTTTTTTTGTCGTTAATGTTAGTGATAATGCGTATTTTTAATTCATCAATTCGGTTTCTTGGAATGTTGTCTGTATTTTTGATCGGGTAATATTTTACTGTATAGCGTCGTTTATAAGAGAAAAAAGGGTAAAAAATTTACATAAAAAGTCAAATTCTTTTAAAATAAAATTTTCTCGTCCGTGGCGAGAAAACACGTATTTCCGAAATAATATAGTTATTTTTTAAACAAGGGACAAAATTATTTTTTGACTTTATACACGCAGTTATATTCATGAGCGAGCGTAGTTAGCGAATGAAGGTAACATGCAATAGTTGATCTGCATATTTTGCCCTGTGATTTAAAACATAGTTTTACATATAATGGGAAAAAAAATCCGTCTCTTTAGGGTAGAAAATAGGTTTTTTTTGCCCTAGATATGTAAAGTAATATGCTATCTTTGGCCATAAAAAAAATGCTCCATATTGGGTTCACCTAAGAGGGTGATTAACGTGCAGTCTGGGCCTTTCTTTTTCTCGTAATGTGCAGTAATGTTCTATGAAGATAAAATTTAGAAAAATAAGAGAAAATTTTGTCCGCAAATAGGGTAGCGCAGTTGCGAATATGAAAGGATACTTTTACTAAAATTAAATCTACACAGTTAAATTAGAGTTTTATGTTTTTCGTTTATATATTTTTTGCATACTATATTTTAAAATGTGCATAATGATTAATCATTTCTTTGTTTGTATTTAAATTTTGATAATCCAATCAAAAATCCAATACCGCTTGAGAAATAAAGGTCGTATATGAGAACATTAATAATTACTTGTATTTTATTATATGTAACGGAAATTGCGACATATACTACATAATGCATTGTAATAGTATCTAATAATCATAATAGTTTATGGAAAGCAAACGATTAATGCTGACTCGATGAATAAATATAAATGAAAAATAAATATTAAACCAATCATTTAAATTTATTGTAAATAATAAATTTTATAATTTTAGTTAAAATTAGTTAAAATATTTAACAAATAATATAGTTCAGGAACCAGCAAATTTAAATGCATTTAAAAATAATGAATTCTGTAGAATGTATTCACTTTCTATCAATTTCTTGATGTCTAGTTCTTTGCAATAATTAACTACTTTTCGCCCCAAAAAAATTAAAATTTTGCCAAACTCTTAAAAAATATTACTGATTAAGGCAAATTTTGGTACACATTAATGTTTTTCGAGATCACTGATCACGGTTTTGAAATATAGTTTTTTTAACCTTCTGTGGTACGATTTTTTCAGAATTGTAACATGCTTTTTTCTAAATCTATTTATTTCTTATGCTACCGTATATTGAACTTCCGTTATGTGCATAAAAAAGTTTAGATATGCACTAGTAGATTTAAAAGTTCTTTTAAAAGTTTAGAGTACTGTAAAAATTCGTTGAGTCTACTGCTTAATAAAGAGAACTACAAGTATTTTTTTGAAAATTCTCATTTTCATAGTACTCTTAAACATGGTCTTTGGGTGCTGGAAGTGGTATTTTCGAAGTCAAATGAAAAAAAAAATTATGGGTTGGCATTAGCATAAACTAACACTATATTTCGTAGTATAAGTGAAGGCGAAATATGGAGATGTCTCATTCGTACCAACCTATGAATTTAATTTTGTCATATGACTTTGAAATTACCACGTCCAGCACCCAAAGGCCGTGTATAACCTGACTAGCAAAAGTTGAAGGTGGAGGGGGGGCTCCGGATTGTTGATTCATTTACACAAATCTTCTTGCGACTTCAGCAACTTTTTCTACACTTTCCAGATGCTGAATAATTTTCATTTTTTGGGCAATATCCATGACACATTTTCCACGCAAGGATTTTTTCGGAGACTTTTTTCTAGTAGCCATAATTTTTTATAATGTTACAATAAATTTATAACCAAAAAACCTTTATATTCTGTTGACGAGAAAAATGAATAACACACAAAAATTTATCAACAAACAAAAATTTATAACCAAATAGTTATACGAGAAAAAATTTTTAAAACCACGAATTCGCGGAGCATGTGTACTGCGAATAGCAAAGCAGGGCAATAATTCCAAAACTGCGAATTCGCGAATACCTAGACCTTCGAAAACCGGGGTTTTACTGTACTTCTACTTGTGTTACTACAAATTTACATTTATGCAAACACATTCAGATTTTTTAGAGTAGCCTAGTTCTGTCCCCTACAAGAAAGTTTTCGTACATGTTTTTGTTTTCTGAATGCTAAATTATCTAAAAAAATTCTTGATTTTTTCTACAATTTTTCTCCAAATTTTCTCCAATTTTTCTCCAATTTTTTTTCCAGCTCTCTCTGATGGTTTAGACTTTTTATTAAGCTATCGTCAAAATTTATTAATAAATATTCTTTGAGAATATTTAAATTATCGCAATTTTTTTTGCTCTATGCCGATCTCTGCGCCAATTTAAAGTTATATAATTTGCATTTGAACGAATTTACTAATCGCAGATATGTTTGTTATTTGAAAAACTCGCTGATAGAATGTTTTTATAAATTAATTTTTCGGCTAGTTATCACGCAAAATGTATTACATTTTTAAAAAATTATTATTATTATTATTATTATTATTATTATTATTATTATTATTATTCTCTTTATTTGCCTGGCAAAATATGGTACACTCTTTTACATATAAGTAGTAAATCAATTAAAATATAATATATACAATACAAAATAAATAAATAGAAAATATAATTTATGGTTTATAAAAAATAAAGTATTTGGTAAATATATCAATAGCACAAAGCATTAAACTTAATAAGTCAGAATATTCCGTCAATAAAATAATATAAAATTGGATGATTTGTGTTAAATATCATCAGCTATGAGCTTACTTTTTAAATTTTACTTAGCTGAGAATATAGTTATTGAGTACATATTTACTTATTTTTCGCAGTATCTTCGCATAAGTAAACAAACAAAAATGCAACTGATATTAGATCCAAGTTAGATAAATCGGACTTTCTGTTAGAGGTAAATAATAATTGAAAAATCTATAAGTTATTTCATATTCTCAATTTTATTTCGCAGTAATAATTTCTAGGTGTGCGAGTGGATCAACTTAATACAGGATTAATTTTACAGTTAATTAGTTTCTGAAATTATGATTTCGTTTTTAAATTTTTCTGTAACTAAAATTTTAGAACTAAATTTTTATACATCCTTATAAAAAATAATTAATTAATTAAAAAAATTCTAATGCAAGGCAAACAAAGTTATTTTATTAAAATTATATTATTATGCATGAATTATTCAAAATAACAAACATTATCATTTATAATATAATTGAAAAAAAAACTTACTTTATACTTAATTTTTTTTTCTTCTCTATAACATTGTTTTTTTTTTTGCTTCAAGTTTTATCCAATTTGCTATTCTTCATTTCTTTCATTTCTCTATATCGAGTTACGAAAAACCAATACATTTAAAAAAAAAACTTATATTCTTCTTTAAAATTATTTTCTGCTGAAATTGAAATTTTCATTAAATAATCACATAGAAAAAAAATTTAATAAATAAACACTACACACATTGAAACGTCCTGCCAGCATCATGTCTTTACTTGATGTGAAAGAGATATTTACTAAAATACAAAAAAATAGGCAAAATTAAATAAAAAAAAACCTGTGTGATATTCGCCCTCTTTTTCAATCTTGAAAAAAAGTATCCCCTCTTGTGTAACACAAAAAAAATTTCTCTCTTTCTTATAAATTTGTATTATATACACAAGCTTCCTAACTTCAAGTTCAATTTTCTTTTCGATACACACACACACGTGCTTTTTTTCAATATTATTGTAAAAAAAGATCGATATTTCTAAATAGTATAAAAGACACACTTGTAAAATAAAGAATTGGACAGTTTGATGCAATACAAATAATAAAAGTATAAAGATTTTTTACAACAAAAAAAGGGGTTAAAACACGCGAATATACTTTTTTTTTATAAATAAATAATATCGAACTATAATGTCGTTGAACCAAACCGCAATAATTTTCTTATTTATTTTAATGCCAGTCTTTTTTTTTTTATATAAAAAATATAAAAGAAAACGTACTTATTATTTATTTATTTTTTTTTATTTTATTTCTGATATTTCATATATATAAATATATATATATAAATTTTTTTTACTTGTCATGGTATTTGACACGTTGTTAAGCGTGTCTCACGATTTTAATAATGCAATATGTAAAAAAAAAAAAATTGGACTTAAAACGTCATATGTGCTCTCATTTATTTTTAATAAGTTTTGCCATAACTTTTTTTTTATAAGAAAAAAAGACAAATTTTAGAAAAATTTGGTAATCATGTTTTTACTAAGTAATTTAAAGTAAACCACAATTATCAATGTGAAATAAAAGAAACCACAAAAAACACCCTTACATTTTGTTAAAACCAAAAATTAGTCTATACACTTTATGTATAACCGATATTTCGCGTATGTTACGTTTTGTTCTTTACGTGTATTTATGTAACGCCTCTTTGGTTGCGTAAAAAAAGGAAATTAAAAAAAACAAAAGAAAGAAGTTAATTTTTTGTTTTTATTTGCACTCGTTAAAAAAGTACTGAAATCAGCAAAAAAGAAGGAAAAATTTTCTCGAATAATTTGAGAATTTTTTATTTATCCCTAAAAATATAACGAAATAAGTGTACACAGATTCAGTTTATTTGAAGGGTAAGAATGGTCACTCAACTACTAGTAGCTGGTCCTTTGAGAATGATTCCCCTCGTTGTTAGGTGTCTTTTGATTTCTTTACACCCTGAAATTTCATCTGGACTTTTAATGCCTCGATGTATATAACTGAAATGTCGATGATGCATTTATTTATTGGATAATGTACTTTTTCTCATTACAGTTTTTCAATACAATTTTTTTTTAATTCATTCAGAAAAAGCCATGAACATTAGAAGGCAGATTTGAATATGCAGAATATATTATTTAAATTGTTAAGGTTGATTACTCTGTATTTTGATCACGATAGAAATCAATATAATTTTTATAGGGGCTTCGTATTATAATAAAACACATAAAAAAAAATTTTTAAGAAAATTGTGGTTTTCATTTAGGAAATACAAAGCTCCAAAGTTGAGTCCTTATACATTGCAAGCATAGAAGCTGAGTCAAAAATCAGGGGTTTGAGATTTTTATGTTACGTCAATATCAAAACTAAACGATGGATTTAAAAAAAAAAAATAGCACCACACTGAGAAAAAATGTAGAGGAAAATGTACATTTGCAACTAGAAGATTTTACTATTAATTTTAGTAAAGTTATCCGAAGAATTGAAAATAGAACATTTTACTATAATTAAGGGTAATTTTTCTTGAGTAAGATTTTCTACAAAATATTATTATACTCTCACTCTCTCACATGTGTATAACTTTTATTTTATTTTTTTTTTTTTTTTTTTTTTTTTTAATTTTTTTATGTTATTGAAGTCTGGAACGTTCATGGAAAAATTCCCAACCTAAAAATGAAAAAAAAAAATTATTTTAAAAAGAGAAAAATTCCTAAGTGGATTTTTGCTTAAAATTTTAGCAGTAAATGATTCCTTGTTGCAAAAGCTACAAAATACAAAAAAAAATATCATTTTTGAATCCCGGCAAACGGTAATAAATGTAAAAATAAAATTTTCAAAAATTCTTTGTATTTCGTTTTTTCTTACATTAGAAATAATATGCAAAAAAATCATTTGCGATAGTTTTCTCTTTCAAATTTAGAATAATTTGGTCAAAATTTTTTATGATTTTAAGTCCGGCAAAGATATTCTAAGTCTAAAAATAAAAAAACTTGGATAGGTTAGAATCATGTTTTTTTAATTTTTCTTTATAATAATTAGGGATTTTGTAAAAAAAACTCTTATCTACATGAGCATTTTTAATAAATACTTCGTTCTATACCAAGTTATACGGATGCATAAGCCTGGAATTCGTTTTTATTACAACTTAATTGAGGTGCTAGAAGTGCACAGTGGTACCAAGTAAGTAACTAGAATTCAAATTTGAAATGGAGAAAATAAACGAATTCCAGGCTTGTGCATCCGTATAACTTGGTATAGAACGAAGTATTTATTAAAAATGCTCATGTAGATAAGAGTTTTTTTTTACAAAATCCCTAATTATTATAAAGAAAAATTTTAAAAATATGATTCTAACCTATCCAAGTTTTTTTATTTTTTGACTTTAAATATCTTTGCCGGACTTAAAATCATAAAAATTTGTGATCAAATTATTCTAAATTTGAAAGAGAAAACTATCGCAAATGATTTTTTTGCATACTATTCCTAATGTAAGAAAAAACGAAATACAAAGAATTCTTAAAAATTTTATTTTTACATTTATTACCGTTTGCCGGGATTCAAAAATGATATTTTTTTTTGTATTTTGTAGCTTTTGCAACAAGGAATCATTTACTGCTAAAATTTTAAGCAAAAATCCACTTAGGAATTTTTCTCTTTTTAAAATAATTTTTTTTTTCATTTTTAGGTTGGGAATTTTTCCACGAACGTTCCAGACTTCAATGACATATTTTTTTTAATTATTTTTTTTTTTAATTTTTTTTTATAATTTATATTTTATAATTTATACAATTTTCATTCCTTATATAGTATCTGAAATCAAATTTTGTCACTTGCGAGAAAAAATATGTAAAATAAATTCTACTAAAATTAAGGGTAATTTTTTTTTCCTTTACGGGTAGTTTATAAAATACATGTTGGTAAAAAATAACATAAAACGCCATTTTGACAACTACAAGTTATTTTACTAATCAAAAGGGTAATTTTTACCAATACAATTTTGTGAGTGCACGTAAATAAGAAACGCGACCCTACAAATATTTTATTATGCGACGTTGTCGCAATATTTTGTTTATTTAACCTCCAACGAAAAATGACCGGGCGTATACCGTCAAATTTTTGTGACGATTAATCAACCTTAACTTTAATTTCTGTATTTTAAATGATTTTTTGAGATTCTCACTATTAATAGTCAATTTCCCTAGTTTACTGAACTATGCTGTGTTTGAAAGAAAAAAACGCTGCCAAGTAATTGGCACTATGGTTCCTCATTAGCAATAACGAAATGTTCTTAATTGTCTATTTTACCTAACAAAGTATAATGTCATAAGAAAAACTAAGAATGATCTTTTTCTTGATACTGTTAGTTTAACATCTCATAGAAAAAATTAGGTTTTTTACATAAAAAAAAAAGATTTTTCTATACTAGTACATAATCTTCTTTTATGATAATTATGTCTGCTAGACAGTTTTTGGTGTAGCTGGTCTAGTTATATCTTGAAGACAAAATTACACCAGCTATAGGAATAAAGAAAAAATTTTTACTATTTATTAAAATAAGGAAAAAAAATGATGCCTAATAAAAACGTTAATTCTAGATATTAGTACTTTCATAGAAATAAATTAAGTACTGCGTCCAAGAAGAAAAAAATGTATGGTGTTTTTTAAATTTTTTTATTTAAAAAATTTTGAAAAAAAAAAATTTCGATAATTTAAGTATCAGATAGAGAAATCCTTTAGAAACGATAATTCTAGATATTCGTACTTTCATAGGAAGAAATCAAGTACTACGTCCCAAAATAAAAAAAAAATTTGGCGTTTTTTGTATTTTTTGGCGACAAAAATTTTGAGAAAAAAATTTTGAAAAAATTACATATCAGATCCAAAAAAATATTATAAACGATATTTCTAAAACTAGAACTCTCATAGAAATAAATTAAGTACTGCGTCCAACAAGAAAAAAAAAATTGGTATTTTTTGTATTTTTTTGTGAAAAAAATTTTTAAGAAAAAAATTTTCAAAAAAGAAATTATGCGACTCGAGATATCGAGTAAAAACGATACTTCTAGATATCAGTACTTTCATAGGAAAAAATGAGGTATTACAACCAAATTAAAAAAAAAAAAAAATTACCTCGAGCTTTTTTGGTGAACAAATTTTTGAAAAAAAAATTAGGTCTTAATACCATAATGATTGTTAAATATCACCGGTTACAGATAAACACACACACACACACACATACATACTTTTTTTAAAAACCGGTTTTTTAGCTTCCTGAGGTCTCAAAACGTGCTTATATGACAAAAAATCAGAAAACAAATTTTGACCAATCACAATGGTTCCTCATAGAGGATAATAAATTATACGACTCGAGACATCGAATAAAAACGATACTTCTAGATATCAGTACTTGCATAGGAAAAAATGAGGTATTACATCCAAATTAAAAAAAAAAAAAAAATTAGGTCTTAATACCATAATGATTGTTAAATATCACCGGTTACAGATATACACAAACACACACGCGCGCACACACACGCACACACACACACACACTTATGTCTGCAACCGGTAATATTTAACAATCATTATGGTATTAAGACCTAATTTTGTTTTCAAAAATTTTTTCACCAAAAAATCTCGAGGTACTTTTTTCTTTTTTTAATTTAGATGTAATACCTCATTTATTTCCACGAAAGTACTTGTATTTGAAAGTATGGTTTTTACTCTATATCTCGAATCTGATAATTAATTTTTTTCCCAAAATTTTTTTCACGAAAAAATACAAAAAACACCAATTTTTTTTTTTTTTTTTGGACGTAGTACCTAATTTATTTATATGAAAGTACTAGTTTTAGAAAGTTTGTTTATAGTCATTTTTTGGATCTGGTACCGAATTTTTTCAAAAATTTTTTCTCAAAATTAAAAAAACAAAATAATTAAAAAACCTGCAATATTTTTTTTTTGGGCTGTAATACCTCATTTAATTCCATAAAAGTACTAATATTTGAAAATATTGCAACCGGCGATGTTTCACAACCGTTATGAAATTAAGAGCTAATTTTTTTTTCAAAAATTTTTTCACTAGTACTTTTTTTTTTTTAATTCGGATGTAATACCTCATTTATTTCCATGAAATTACTTGTATTTGAAAGTATGGTTTTTACTTGATATCTTGAATCTGATACTTAATTTTTTGAAAATTTTTTTCCTAAATTGTTTTTCACAAAAAAATACAAAACATACCAAATTATTTTTTCTTTTTGGACGTAGTACCTAATTTATTTCTATGAGAGTACTAGTTTTAGAAAGTTTGTTTATAGTAATTTTTTGAATCTGACACCGAATTTTTCAAAAATTTTTTTCTCATAAGTAAAAAAACAAAAAAATTAAAAAACCTGCAATATTTATTTTTTTTTGGGGTGTAATACCTCATTTAATTCCATGAAAGTACTAATATCTGAAAATATTGCAACCGGTGATATTTCACAAACGTTGTGAAATTAAGACCTAATTTTTTTTTCAAAAATTTTTTCACCAAAAAAGCTCTACTTTTATTTTTTTAATTTGGGTGTAATACTTCATTTAGTTCCATGAAATTACTTATATTTGAAAACATGGTTTTTACTCGATATCTCGAATCTGATAATTAATTTTTTGAAAATTTGTTCCAAAATTTTCGATTAATAAAAAAAACTTTTAAAAGTTAATAGAAATGTATGTATGGTTGCATGGTTGTAATCGGTGATATCTGTGGCATATTAAAGTATTAAGCTCATTGTTTGAGGAACCTTAGTTCCAGCTAGTTGGCAGGGTATTTTAAGAGTAAACGGAAAATTTCCTTGGGTCCTCTGAAGTTTTTTGGGTATACCCGAAAACCGACCCTACCCGACCCAAAAAAATCCAAGATCTACCCGAAGTATCGGAGGTACAAGAGTATTAAAAAAATTACGGTAGAAGATATTATAAAGTTTTTACGTAACCTAGAATGGTCAGCCTTTACTCAACTTCTGAAGATTCTTTTTTCATTTGAACAAGGTTTCTTCTTATTGTTAAGTAATATTCAAAATACTCTTAAACTACTCACTCTTGACAAAACCAGGATTTTGCAAAAATCTGAATTTCCTTGGATAAAATCTGTAAAAATGCTGCTTTATTAAAATAATTTGCTACAATGAGATATGATTAGGTTATACTTTTCAAAAAATTACCTGAAAACTCCAGAGTGTGTCTAGAGAGAGTGACGACACGGTGGTACTAGGCCTAGGTGGTACCTGTTACTAAGACTCATTCTGGAAAACTCAAGCCATAAAATCTGGTAAATATTGGATACTAGGTATAAAAGCACTAAAATTTTACGGTCAAAGACATTTTCTTGCTAATTTTTTTTTGTTCTAAATTTAAAGAGCTTTCATAAATATGGAAATTATTAGAAAATTAAAATGTAGCGATTCTGGTAAAATAAATAATGCAAGTATGAATTAGATAATTAATGAAGAAGCAAGCCATGTAATTATAACTATAGCCAGTAAATTCCTGGTACAATTAGAGCTAATTAAGGATATATAATTATCAATTTTACACAAAACTTTTTAATAACTATAACAGTTTTTCAGAAAGACAGTTAATATCCCCTTGAAACTAAAATTCTAGTAAATTAATATTAACAACAATATCAGTTCCTAAAAATAAAAAAATTTTCAATGAAAAAGAGAGAGAAAAAGGAATCGTCTATATAATTGCATATGTAAAAAACAGCGTTTGGTATAAAAAAAAAATAAAATGAAGAAGTTTTATAAATGAACAAATAAAATAAAAATAAAAGAGAAAGTCTTTTTCTATAGGTTGAATTTATTTTTCTATAATGGCGACCAAGTTTTATTTTTTTGTCACGCGATTCCCTATAAAATATTTATTGCTTATTGGTATATAATATATTCTTTTGCAACTTACAACTGCCTTAAAAAAAAAACTCCCTTTTTTAATACTATGTTCAATATAATTGTAAACATATTATGTGTATATGCTAAAAAGACAATGTGGCATGTATTATGAATGCAATGTATACTTTTTGTGGTTAAAGTTTTGTATTTTTCATTTAATTATTTATTTTATTCCTGCAAGTCATATTCTAAATATGCCTTTTATTATTTTTTAATTTAACTTTTTAAGTTTATATGAGGGAGTTCATTAGAATATGAAAATTAATGGGTTAAAATCTTTTTTCTCTTTATTAATTTGAATTTTTCTTCTCAGAAATATAGGCTTGAGATTTCATAAAAAAATTTTTTATATTGCAAATGGGTTATTATTTTTCAAGTGTATATGAGTTGCATAAATTGGTCGCCAAATCCTTTTCCAAATATTTTTGTTCGAAAGTATAAATATTTTTTTTATTTATGCATAAAACAAATAATTTTCCCAATTTTTTAGCTTTCTAGATGCGATTCTCTCTTTTTCACATATATTTTCTATAGGAAATTTGGATGCTTAAAAAGAGTGCTGGAAATTTGCCGTAGAATCCAATTCTGAAGTAAAAAAATTTGTTTGGAACTGAGCATGCGCGAGAAAATAAACTTTTGTGCTTTAGCTTATCTAGTTTTAATATATCAGCATCAGGTTGCTCAACTTTCTTCCTGTTGATCTCAAAATACTTGCTTTTTCATATATTTTCAATTTCTTGAATCCGTTTTTTGGGTTCTGTGTAGCAGCTAGATAAAAAAATAATGATATTTAAATAATGATTTATCACAAATTTCAAATTTACCGCCAAGTCCAATGACCAAATTATAATCTGACCAAATATTCAGATTTGTATGAAAATTTTACATAGAGATTCCAATTTAAGTGTGTTTTAAACAGTTTGTATGAAAGTAATGAAAATTAAAAGTTAAGACTTGCCTGTAATTTAAAATTTTTTTTACAAAAAATAATTTAAAAAACTTTTTTAAATAAATAAGTTTTTATATTTTTATATTAAATTTAAAAATTAATAGGAAAAAAATGTTACTCAAAAATACGCTCTGTAGGTAGAAGAAAAAAAATTGAAACTAATGTAAAAATGCCAGAATCTTATCTGAAAGGCTAAAAACTTGCAAGAAAATTAATTTTTTAGATATACTTTTGACAATAAATAGTTTCGAACAGATTTGGCGACTACTATCTATAGAATTCAAAATTAGTCGAAACTAACCCAAATATAACTTTTTTTTTAGCTAAAGATTTTTACTAGTTATTTCTTTATTATTTCTATACATTTGATCAACTAATTTTTCATCTTACAAAATAAGTAAGTAAAATAATCATGGGTTAAATTTTAAGTCAGGAAGACTCTGAAACTTTTGAACCAAAAAAAAAATCGTAGGACAATGAAGAAATTTCTAGGTATTTTCTAGTATTTTCTAGGTACACATATCGTATGTTTCTTATAGACTATAGGATAGAATTCTCCAATCCCGACACAAAAAAGCTTTGGATAAATTTTTTTTTCAAATCTCTATGTATTACTTTTTATGTAACTGTATAATTTGTTTACATGTAATAGAATACAACATTATTTATTTAGCATTTTATCATAGACAAAAAAAAATCGAATACCAAGTGCATATTTTATAAAGTCGAATCAATTGTACATATATATGTAAAGTAAATAATAAATGTAAATTTAGAAAAGTGTTTTTTTATATGTCATTATATAATTGGTAAGTACTACTTTTATTTTATCGAATTTAAATAAAAAAGGTCATGTTAAATAAAAAAAGAATTATAAGTATACCGAATGTTATTTATTATTATTTTTTTTATATTATGACGTATAAAATTTGTAAAAACTAATCATAAAATGTTAGATTGAATCTCTAAATTTTTATCAATTTTGATTGAACGTGAAATTTTATTTAAACTTACAATGAGACTCCACAATCTTTGGACACCCAAATTTTCTCTAACTTTCAAGGTGCGTTAATATAGCTAAAAAATACATTCAGTTAAATGATCCAAGAAACAAGGGGCTTCATATAGTAAGATAGGGTTCAAAGTAAGGTTAAGGTTCAAAGCAGTTATTCAAACAATATTGCTTTCTAGGTTTTCACTAAATATCTTCTGATTGGTCTCGATTTTATTCTTCAAAGATCTACATTTAAGCCTGGAAAACCTACCTAAATTGAACTTGGTTTCTTCCAAATCAGTCATTGTAAACTCAATAAAAAATTTCCTCGTTTGATGGCAAAGTATTTTAATAATAATTAGTAAGCGGATCACTAATTAAATCTTTGTTATAGCTGTTCTATCTTTAGGAATATAAAAATTACAAAATTTAATGATTTACAGAGGTAACTAAAAAAATCATTAAAATTTTCAGATCAGCAATACATTTTATCCATATATTTGTTCCAAACTAGCTACTAGAAGTATAATAATAATTTTAAACTGTTGTGTAATTAAGTGTATTTTTAATGCATAATATAATATTTTTATGTATTTTCAAAGATTCTCTACAAAAAATTAACCTGATTTGAAATAATTTTCTCCAAAAGGTCAAAAATTATCACATATTTTGCAAATTAAGCATTTGATTGCTTTTTTAAAAATTATCTTTCTTAAATCTTCTAAGGTAATCAATTTGACTGAATAAATAGCCCCTAAAAAAATATTTAAATATTAAAAATTATAATGAAATATGGAAATATGGTCGGTATAAATATGTATGAAAATATTTTTTTATTTATAACTGTACTCGACAATTCGTTAGTAACATAAACTTTTACAATTGATTTAAAATTGATAATTTAGAAACTTTTATTTAAAAATTAATTAAAAATTAATTAAACATTAATTTAATGCCATTATATACTCATTGTATATAATTTCTCTGATTATTATTTTTTTTACATGTGTTCTGAAATTTGTTTTAAGAATAGTGTCCAAAACCCCATACATTTCATGTTCAAAACTCTGGTATTAAAGGTTTTCTCTATTAAAGCTCTATTTAAAATTAAAATATTTATCATATCTGGCAAAATAACCATTTATTCCTCAAGAATTGTATTCATTAACGTTATTTTAAAAGTTATTACATTAAAAAATACTATATTATTTATTTTTATTCGTTATAGTAAAGTCAAGAATTTCCTTAAAGTAGTGTCCACCACCCCAACAATTACCCTATTATGTTGTAGCTAATTATTTATAAATTTTAGAGCATTTTTAACTTTTTTTTATAAACAATTAGATATAGCTTAATACTGAAAAGGTTTAGCAAAAAATTTTTCAAGAGACAACCCTCTAAAATCGAATGCTCTTCAGCATAAACAAGCGGAATTTTCACCCAGGAAACCCAGATCTGGGAAAAGTGGAATTTATGACCCAAAATTTTTTACTTTTTTTTCATTTTTTGATAAAAAAAATTATGAAAACTGACGCGACGGATCTTTTATTGAAAAATTATTATAAGCAAATGTGTTTCAAATATTTCAATTTCTAAATATGTTAACCACTTTACACAGTGGTCACAAAAAGGCTTCTTAATATTATTATGCTTAGGATAGGTCATTTTCACCCATTATGAATATTGTTTCATTGATTGAGAAGCTCATTGAAACAAACTTACTGCCGCATTTTTAAAATAGAACATGTTCATTGAATGGGGTATCTGAAAAAGTCTGTCTCGGTGGGGGAGTGAAAAATTGACGTTTGTATGGGGGTGGTGAAATATTGACGGTCTTTGGAGGGGGGGTGAAATGGACTTGGAATATTTTCGATTTAGGGACCTTTGGTGCAGAAGTACCTAGGGACCATAGGTGTAAAATTTTTAAAAATTTATTGTAAAAATGAATAAAAAATAAATTGATATTATTTAAAAAACAATAATAATTTGAAAATTCAATCAATTTTATTTACTTTGAAATTTAAGCAGCATGATTTCTATAAAAAAAATTTAAATATAAATATTTGGATATTAATATTGATATTATGAACACAATAGATACTTTATTATCAGTGTTATAAGTGAATATGTTCTATGCTCGTTGGTTGTACAGTTACACAAAGCGGTTATAAATTTTTTTAAAACTAGGTGTCAAAAAATGAGTTTACTAGACCAGAGAAAATCCAGACTATTTTTCATAAAAAAGCATCTTTTCTTTAAAGAACCTAAATTCCATTAATAAAAATTTTGAATATCACATATGCAAAAAAAATTAATTTGCGTGGTTAGAAAAAATGATCTAAAATAAGTAAAGCTATTATTATGGTTAATGCACTTTCACTTTTTAGCAATTATCGAAACTTTCTCTTAACGAACTATAAAAATGACTACAGTAATAAGTGATCGTCGGGGTGTGTAAAATGTGGTTTTCAAGAAGAATATAAATTTTTGAATACTATTATAATATTATACCCTCGTTATGCACATACAAATGGCAAATAAAATACAAAAGTTATCTACATATTATAATTAAATATATCCAAGGATATTTTTGAACTTTTATTAAAAACAAAGTAGAGAAAATAATTAATATTAACCTTAATTGCAGATAATTTTATATAAAAGAGAAAAACTTACTGCGGACATGAAATTTGTAACTTCAAAAAGTTAAGCTTTTATAAATGCGTAAATAATTTGATGGTATGATTTGGCAAAAAAACATCAACCAAAAGCAAAAACTTTTTTTGATATTACGTAATAAGAGGAGTAAAGTGATTATATTTTATTTATAATTATAAGAAAACATAGTTTTTTTCGTTTATGTATGATAAATATAGGTTTGAATTCCAAGCTATTATACTTTCCTTTACAAAATCAATTATTTTGATTGCTCTGAAAGAAAAAACTTTTTGGAGAAAAAAAAGTCAAATAATTGTAGTGGGTCTTTCTAGCTTTTTCAAAAGCTGTTACTAACATAAGGAATAAGTTTGAAAATTGGTTTCTCATGAATAATAAATTTTAAACCAGACAAGTTTTAGTAAAAAAATGAGTAATCATATAAATAGTATTATTATAAATAAATTTTGAAAGAACTTTTACTCTTAATTCATTTTTACGTAATTCGAATTCAAGTAGCCAGAAAACAAAGGATAGCTAATATTGCTTGCAAATTGCCATTCGAGAAGATATAGTATGACTACCTATAGTCGTAAATGATTTGTCATTTTCAGTGTAATATTAAGGCTTCTAATAATCTTTTTCAATTCATTTATTTATAAAATGCTCAAATACTGCAAGAATTACAAATAATTTTTTTACATTTAAAAACTCCAAAAATACTTAAAAAAATTTTTTTTCCTGCAACAAACCCTTCGATTAAAATTACTTAAAGCGCAGTGTGATATGCGAAAACTAAATAAAACTAACAGCAGGGTATTTTAAACCATAGGGTCAATTTTAAGATGAAACTAAAAAAAGTTATTTCTATATTTAATTCAATAACAAAACTATAAAAATTTAATTTAATTCATGCCTTTGTAATTAATTATACAATTTCAATTAAAAAAAAGGGGAAAAGTAATTAATTTAATTGACTCAGCATTAAAATTAAATTATTCGAAAATAAATTTTTCTTAATTTACTTCATTAATAAATACATACTAAATTTTGTGGGTTGACATAATTTTTTTTTTCTTTAGAAAACCATATGCCCAAATAACCTATACTTATTTTTTTTAACATACTTTTGAATGAAAAAAAAAGAAACATTGAAATTTCGATCCGTTATGGTTTACACCAAAAAATTAAAAAAAAAAGTGAAATTTTCTGGTTTAACAAAGCACACGAGCGTGCTGCATAGTAATGACATACACGCGAATGACACGAGCCAAAAAAAGTGAGACAAAAAAAACTAACAATTTTTTTTTTTTTAATTTAAAGAATACGAATTATAAAAAAAATATTACATCAGTTCATCGATAATAACAAAGACTGTAATAATAGGACCCCTAAAAAAACTTTCTATTTTTTTTTCTTGGCGGTCAGATGGCCAATTCGGTCAGTACGTATAAAATTGCAGCGTTGTCCAGTAATAAAGCAGATGTCACGTGGACATTCTGGCGAGATAAAAAAAAATTGCATAAAAAAAAATAAAAGAATCGACTTTCATAAATCGATAATAGGTAAATGGCCTGATCATTGATGCAAAATATAATAATAAAGAATGAAAAATTGACAGGACAGTATATATATGTCGTAGCCCCATAGGATAGTCGGTTTTATAGGCTATAAGCCGGCCCATAGAGTAATAATGCTCGAGCAAGCCTATTTCGCTATGAAGCGGGGCGCTCCAGTTTTATAGCCTATAAGCCGGCTTTTAGCGTATAAAGCTGAAAGATGTCAGCTTCATAGACAAATATGAAAATTTCGAAACTCTTAATTTTAAATAATATAAATTTACCAATATTATGTCATGAATTGTTTATATTTATGTTATAGCTTTATTTACATTATATTTTACAAATTATAATAGTATTGTAAATATTTTTAGATTATCTTTATTTTCTTTAAAATTAGTAACAATAAAATAAATTGATAATTACACCAATTTTGAGTACTTTCTTGTACTTTAGTCCACACTGACTTATTACCACGGCGAGTAGAGTAAAAATCATTAATTTTTTTATTAAATACAACACGATCAACACTAACTTCTTGTATTTCACTATTTAATTTTTCCATGTTAATAATAAAAAAGTTGATTAAGAAAAATTTAGAATTATATGATATTAAACAACATTCACGTTCAAGGAAAAGCGATAAACTAAAAATATTTACAATAATGTAATATTTTCTTTCAAATATAAAATTATAAAAATTTATTAATATTATTATTATATTTATTATAATAATTGATAGAATTTAATAATGTAAATAAAGCTATAAGATAAATATAAAGAATTCATGACATAATATTGGTAAATTTATATTATTTAAAATTAAGAGTCTCGAAATTTTCATATTTGTCTATGAAGCTGACATCTTTCAGCTTTATACGCTAAAAGCCGGCCTATAGGCTATAAAACTGGAGCGCGCAGCTTCATAGCGAAATATGTCTCGAGCATTTTGCTCGAGCATTTTTACTCTATGGGCCGGCTTATAGCCTATAAAACCGATTATCCTATGGGGCTACGACATATATAAGACAGCTGGACCATAGAATTCTTTTTTTTTTTTAATTTAATTTTACTACATTCATATTGGATGATTTTATGTAAGTTTGTAAATGTGTTTGTATAGATAATATTAGTATGCATAATACAACGACCTAATTTTTTTAATACAATTTTTTTTTTATTTGAATTATGTATAGAACTAATCTAATCGATTTTTTTTTATTTATACTCTTTTTATTCGTTTACTATTGTTATTATTATTTTTAATAAAAATTAAAATAAAGATAATTTTTTAGATTTAATTGGATACAACTGGTAATAAGTTAAATAACGAACAAATATATTTTTTATTATTTGCGTAATTATTTATGCTTATTATTTCTAAAATGTTACATAATTTATAAAAGATGATAAAAATTTAATATTTCTGGTATAAAATTTTAATATTTGGTTAAATAGAAAAAATTGTTCATATTTTAAACTACAATATACTTTATTTTATATACATTTTAGGTTTGTTTGAATAAAAAATTCATAAAAATTAATTTTATTATGCGAAGGGTGTATGTTATATACTGGTGCATTAAAATTAATATTAAAAAAGTTGGACAAAGTTTATTTACTATTATTTTCATTTTTTTACTTTGACTTTAATTAAACATCTAAATCAAAATTAAAACAAAAATTTTACATCGGTATAAATACAAATTGTTTCAAAGTTTATTTAAATAAAATTTTTAAAATAAATAAATTTTTGGTGAATTGCACGAGCCTTTAAATCATTTATTACTTTTTCATATTTTCTACACCTCTTTGATATAAATTTTTTAATTACTAAAACTGACCTATTGTTAAATTGCTACTAAAATTAAAATTGTTTAGGTCAAAAAGTTGAATACTTTAAAAATAACTAGAAGTAAAGAAAATTTAAATAATAAGATAATAAAAAATATTTAAATCAATAGCTATTTACCTTATAAAAATTGTCTGAGTAACCCTATTTTATAACCCATAGAGTCCTAAGATCTTTGGAAATAATTTTTTGATAAAATATATTATCTATCTATTTTTAGATCGCGTCAAACTATACAAATTAATTTAATAAAACATTACAAGAAATTAAAACTTAAAACTTAAAAATTAAAACTTTTCAAATGAAGGCTTAGATTTTTTTAACAGATGTCTATATAGTACAGTTTAAAATCCTATAACGTCTAAATAATAAAAATGTAATTACTTAATTATCTTCTGTTGCCCGTAAACTTGAGTACTTCTTGGTATTATTTATATGATAAAAAAAAAAATGGTCTCAAATTATTAGCAATAACAAATAACAAATATTCATATAGGTTGAAAATCATCACCATTATATGCACGACCAGTTAGATTGCTTAAAATTGGCTGGCCGTGTGTATCATGTCTGAAAAACAAAGTAACGCCAAATGTCTTAAAACTAAAATTCCCATACAAAAAATAAGGAATTTATGTCAATGAAATTTTTTTATTTTTTTGAAACAATTAAAAACAAAAATTTTTTTTAATTTTAATTTTAAATAGGAGAAATTGAGAAAAAATAATTTTTAAAATTAAAATTCCCATAAAAAATTAGGTATTAGGTCTAAAAATCAATTATATTTTACAATGTTTGTTTATTTTTAACAGCAAAAATTTTCAAACAAAAATTTCATGCAAAAAAAGGTATCAGACTCGGGTATCAGATCCTAACAATAATTAATAAAGATTTCAAAAAGTAATAACGATTTTTCTAAAACTATTACTTCCATTGAAAAAATTAGGTATTAAATCCAAAAATAAAATTAAATTGAATTGAGATTTTTTGGTAAAAAAAATTTTGAAAAGAAAAATTAGCGCTCAATCAAGCTCAATGCCATAACGGTTGCGAAATATCATCGGGTTTTCAAATCGGGTTTTCAGATTCATGGGGTCTTAAAACAGGCATGACTCAAAACATGCTTATTTGGAAAAAAATCAAAATTTTCCTATAATATGGAACCGAAAATAAACCGATTTCTTTACCCATAATTTTATAATTTGATTTTTAAAATATTTACTAAAATACATTCAAAAAAAGACTGCTATCGATTTTAATACCCACGGTTGGCTAGAAACAATTTTAAATAAAATTTGAAGGTACCTCCGAGATTCCGATGAATTTTGATTGTAGGGTACGTAAAGGTCCTAAAAAAACAAAAAAGAAAAAAATCCGCTCGGCGCATTTTTATTTTTGCCCAAAATAGGGCTATCTCGGTGAATATATTCAAAAAAACGTTTGAAAAAGAAATAATGAATTATAAATCTTACAATTTTAATTGTAATATACTAGAATATGAAAGAAAAGTTAAATTTATACATTTTTATGTATTTTTAACTCACCTGCGCAGACCCAGATGTAATGGATGGTCATTGAGGTTGCAAAGCTGACCTAGCTGAAAAAACTACATAAAAAACTACATATCCAGGACAAGATGTGATTTTGTCGAGGAAAGTATACTTGACGATTTCAACTATCATTTTTCTAGACCTTATAGGGTCTCGTCACTGTTTTTGGACACTTTTACTTTAGTCGAAACTGTGATTTTTTCAATTTTTTCGAATTTGATGAAAAAACTAAGATTCAGATAAAATAAGTTATAAAAAATATTAGGGAGATAGTACCCCCGAATAAGGAGTTTTCATTGGGGGTATGAGCAAAAAAAAGTGGTTTGCTATTTTTCGGGGATGGCAACTTAAGGGATGCTAGTACTGTAATTGGGGCAAAACTTCGAATTTACGCACACGTAACGTTGACCAAGCCAATTCACAGTAGGCTTGCATAATAATTTCACCAAGTCGAATTTATACTGTACGCGTGCGAAATAAATTGACGCAAGAAATCTTTATTTTTGATATTTTGGATATTTTATCCATCAAGTAAAAATCTCTTAAAATAGCAAACCCCCTATCTCCCAAATAAAGCTTATAACCAGGGGGGTATTATCCCCTTAAATGGGCTTACAACTATTAACATGGAACATGTTCATAGGGAGAGGTACTATGAAAAAACTACCACTACAGTGAAGGGGGGGGGGTTGAAAAACGGATGGGTTCGGGGGGGTATAATGTATTTAGAATAATTTCGTTTTAGGAACTTAGAATAATTTCGATTTAAGGACGTAGAATAATCCGGGTTTAGGGACTTGGAATAATATTGTTTGACTTTATTTAATCATTTAAAAATTTCTATTACACATAAATATGTTCTATGCTCATAAATTGTGTTTACACAAGCCCGTTACAAATTTTTTTAACTTATTCTAAGTTTTTTCATCAAATTCGAAAAAATTGAAAATATCACAGTTTTGATTTCAGTAAAAAAAACAGATCTGAAACCCTACATGGTCTAGAAAAATGATAGACGCAACAGTCAAGAACACTTTTCCTAATAAAAAACACATCTTAACCCGGGTATGTAGTTTTTTATGTAGTTTTTTTAGCTAGGTCAGCTTTGCAGCCTCAATGACCATCCATTACATCTGGGTCTGCGCAGATGAGTAAAAAATACATAAAAATGTATAACTTTAACTTTTCTTTCATATTCTAGTATATTACAATTAAAATTGTAAGATTTATAATTCATTATTTCTTTTTCAAACGTTTTTTTGAATATATTCACCGAGATAGCCCTATTTTGGGCAAAAATAAAAAAGCGCCGAGCGGATTTTTTCCTTTTTTGTTTTTTTAGGACCTGTAGGTACCCTACAATCAAAATTCATCGGAATCTTGGAGGTACCTTCAAATTTTATTTAAAATTGTTTCTAGCCAACCGTGTACCTTGATAGTAAACTTACTTTCCAACAGTGAATCTAAATCTTGTATTAGTTATTGGAAAAAATTCGGAGGATTAAAAAAAACCATTTTTCATTTTTCTAATGACTTTTTTTCTATTTTTTCTTGATAAATACTTTTTATTATTTGCTTTATATTTTGATTTAATTTTCAAATTATTATAAAAAAATTTAACGTAAAACATTTTATTAAATTAGTTAATTAATTTTAAAAGTTATAATCTCATGTTCCTGTCGTGAGTCCCTGATTCTTAAGCATTTTTTTCCTTCAGATCGATAGAATTCTCCATTGGGAGTAGATATTTTATGGATAACTGAAACGATTATAATATCTGCTTGTACCAAAAATGATCCTTTTGCTGGGAATAGAAATTTTAAGGTTATGTTTTGCAAGTTTTTCAAGAATTTTATTAGTTGCTAAATATTTTGGGTCATTGAACACGAATATAATATTCATTTTCATCTAAAATGTCCGAACAGCCCACCAGCATCTTTAGGTTACATTTAGGTTACTCGATTATTTTAAGTGTAAACAAATATTATATTTGTCTTTATCCACCTAAAAAAAATAAATACCCAATTGGAAATCCCATAGACTTATGTATGAAAATGTATGAAAAGCACTTACGAAATAAAAGTCCACTCATTCTTCATATTTGGAAATTAAAAATTTTCTAATAATCAGTAAATTAGTGGGAATTTATTCACTTGGCACTATAGGATTAAGATTTTTTCGTGAACAATCTTTCAGAAATGTCTTGAAATTTTCTTGAAAAGAGGGACATACGTAAAATTTCTCGAGAAATCTGAATATGATCTGAAAATCAAAAAAAAAAAACATTTTTGAAGACAGATCGCGATATAGACCTTGTTTTCAGGTAATTTGAAGCTTCAAAAAACTAAAAGAAAACGTAAACAAGAAATCGGCAATGGATGCTACAAAAATTTTTGGAATAATTGTTTTTGATTTAGATCATATAAAGTCTTAATTTCAAAAGAAATTGTCATATAGTCAAAATTTTCTCGAATTATTATCCGTTGACTGAAAATCGGGAATTAGACATTCTGGCCAGAATCTGCCCAGATTCCAGAATTTCTGTTGCTTTTAATTTTACTTTTTTTTAACCAGGATATATAAACAATTATATTTTTGTAGATTCTATTTTTAAGGTACACGGCCAGGCTGCTTTGCTTGAAAATTCAAGTAAATGCTTAAAAATTCAAGCAAATTGCTTGAAAATTCAAGCAAATTGCTTGAATATTCAAGCAATCAATTAAAACAGATAAAAAAGACTGTAGAAAAGCTTAAATTTTGTTCCCCTCCCTTTTTTTTAAGAGTTATTTGTTTTTATTAAATTTTATAATTTAGTGATAAATTAAAAAAAAAAAAATTAATATTATTTATTATGTGTTTAGCAAGGGGAGTTAAATACATTTGGAACACCAAATTTTATTATGTTGAAAAAACATGTCGACCACCCTTCGTTCATTCCAATGGATCTTCTGGGCCTAGAAACGCAGGGCACAATGTTACGAAATAGGGTTTTTTTGGTAATTTTCAAAGAAACGCTGAAACCTCACAAGTTAACCAAAACTCTTCTGGTTGGTCTCATTTTTTTGGTGTAAAGTCAACTTTCAAACGCCGTAAACCGCAATTTTTATCACTAATTTTCTCATCAATGAAGCCAATTAACCAAATGGCTTTTTTAAATTTTTAAATTGGTCCCAAATTCGTAATTTCTGACAAAAAGGGTTTTATATGTCTCGAAAAATTTCTACAAGCTTCTAGTTTTCAAAAATTCTTTACTCGTCTCATTTCCTTGAGTCGTTTTTAAGAATTAAAAAAATGAGACAAATTAGAGTTTTGGTTAACTTGCGAAGTTTTAGCGTTTCATTGAAAATTGCCAAAAAACCCTATTTTGTAACATTGAGCCCTGCACTTCTAGGCCCAGGAGGCCCATTGGAATGAACGAAGGTGGTCGACATGTTTTTTCAACATAATAAACTCATCCATAACCATTTGGTGTAATTTGGTGTTCCATTGAACTCCCCTTGCTAGACACATAATAAATAATATTAATTTTTTTTTTTTTAATTTATCACTAAATTATAAAATTTAATAAAAACAAATAACTCTTAAAAAAAAGGGAGGGGAACAAAATTTAAGCTTTCCTACAGTCTTTTTTATCCGTTTTAATTGATTGCTTGAATATTCAAGCAATTTGCTTGAATTTTCAAGCATTTGCTTGAATTTTCAAGCAGTTTCCTTGAATTTTCATGCAGCTATACTTTTTTGCTTGAAAATTCAAGCAAATGCTTGAAAATTCAAGCAAACTGTCTTGATAATCAGCAAATAATCAGCAAAGCAGCCTGGCCGTGTATAGTACTTTCGTAGAGTTAAGAAGATATTTATTTATTTATTTATTTATTTAATATTTTAACATCAATGATGTTAAAATTGTACGGATTTGTGACCCTTTACACAATAATATTAAAATATAATATGATTAATAGTTATTTGTCATCAATAGATTCATTCTTATCACAGTCTAAAATTTATTAGAACATGAAATACACTTAATGTAATTTTACATTATCATATATGAAATTTTTACAATATAAAATATACAATTTATAGTTACAAGATTTAATTTATTTAATTATAAATTAATTAATAAGAGATTCAGACAAAATGCATAAAATTAATACTTTGAATTATGTATCATTTTAAGACTTGATTTTAAGGCCTGTCTATCGTTCAGGAGGCTTTGTGTATCTTCAGGATTCTTTTCGGATCTTATACCGTTTTATAATAATAAATTATATTTTTACCAAATATTACCAAAATCTATTCTGTAAATTTTTTGTTTGGAAAAAAGATATCTTTCTTTCTCACAATTTTTAGACCTCTTGCTTCCTCCCGCGTATTCACCGTTAGAGATTTTAAAATGTTTTTGATTATATTTTTGTAAATAAACACCTAGGAGCTTTAAAATTTTGGCTATAAGTTGTCATAACAATAAAATATATTTTTACTAAATATTCTCAAAATTTGTTTTGTAAATGTTTCACGAGGTTACTTCCTTAACTACATACTCAAATGAAATCGGAATCAAACGAAATTAAAAATTTTAAAAAAAACCTAAAACGTATCGTTTTATCAAACATTATGTTTCTTTTTTAAACAAACTAATTTTAAAAATTCAGCAAACTGAGATCCAAAAGAAACCAAAAATGGTTTACCAACATAAAAATTTCCCCAAATATAATTTAATTTTTTCAAATTTTTATTAGATTTGTGACATGTTAGAAAATTTGAAATTTCCTTATTCTTAATCTTTATTTTTTTATCTCGGGTCTTCGTATTACAAAATAAAAACTATATAATTTTAATAGAAACGTACACAGTCATGTAAACGTTAAAAAGTTATTTGAACGGTTTGCTTCTGAAATATCAAAGTGTGAAAAAAAACGACTAAATTTTGATTTTTCAACACAAATAAAGTACCTTTTTCGTAAGTTTAAAGAAGTTTCTTTTAACAGTGTATTCAATAAATTAGAAAATCCATTAGAAAGGTTCACATAAGAAATCAGATCGTAAAAAAATTTAAGGGGTTTTTGCATATAAAAACAAAATATGTACAAAATTTTATTTTTAATCCTATCAAGTATTCAAATAGAAATTGGAGGGATCCAAATGAGAAAAAAAAGTATCTTGAAATATGAAAATAAATGAAAAGAAGAAGTCTAAAATCTCTGTACAAATGGAAAGATGAGCGTATAATGCTAAAAATTAAACAAAAAATTTTTTTAGCCATGTGTTAGTAAAATCCAATGAAATAACTTTTAGTAATAAATCGATTGTAAGATCCTTCGTATGAATCGCATTTTACGATTTTATTATACAATTTTATTATGCGATTCATTGATCTTTCCGTTCAAACAACATTTATATACTTCACGAATATTAACCCATATATAATAAACTATCTTAAATTTTTTATATTTTGCAGTTTTCTTTCTACTTTGCTTACCATTCAATGGTTACAGATTCCTGTATATAAAATTTTATTTATCTACGTCTGCTTTATTTCTTAATCATAAGATAACTTACCAACTGATGATAAAATGTATTTCTAATTTAATAAATTTTTAATTTAAAATTTTTATTTTAAATTAGAGGGTAGTTTTTTAATTTGTAAAAAATATTGTATATAGATTTGAAAAATAAAAAAATTAATAAAACAATTTTTAAAATATATGACGTTGACTTCAATCAATAACCTCAAAAAAAATATTTTTGCTAAAAAAGTTAGTTTTTAAGAATAGCTTGTGTAAGGATTTCGCACCACGAATTATTAAGTATCGCTTTATGAAACTCGAGTAAACCCAGGAAAATACCTGAGGGCTTAGCAAAAGATAAATAAGTAGGCAAAGGACGCGACGCGACAAAGGCATAAAAAATTTAAATATCTAACATAACTGAACATGACTACTACATCTTCCACTATTGCATAGTAAATGTATGCATAAACTTTTCACATATAAAATACACATATAATTTTGCCTTAGGTTGTTTAGACTTTAGACTATTATAGCGAGACAGTGTTTTATAATACTTATGTGACAGTTTTATTATTCACTTTGTCCTAGACGTTTTAATATTAAAACATGTCATAATAGTAAAACTTTTAGTTTTAAAACTCGATCATACTATCCACCTATAACAACCCTCAACCAACTGAAAACTCTACATGGAGTTGTAGTGGAGTTGCAAAAAGTTTTTTAACTACCCGGGCGTAAAACTTTTCAGCACGCGTTTTAAGCCCAGTAGGGCAAAAAATAGTGTAAGCACCATGAGCGAAATACTTTAGACACTAGCGTGAACTATTGCGTCCTTGATACTGAATATACAATTAAGATTTTTTTCGTAAAAATTATTATACATTTAAATATTAAAATTTGCCGCCATATGAAAAATACGAATGTTCAGTTCAGAGCCGACGACTATGGCAATTCAGATTACATGCGTTTTTGAACTAGCGGAGTTCTCGAATTGATTATAACTACTACTATACACTGAGAAAACTAACATATAAATATTACTATATGTTCTAGTAAAAATTACTGTATTTTCTAGTAATTGGGCACCCTTACTAAGTTTATTGTAATATTTATTATTTAAATACAGTAAAAATTGCTTGTACTTTAAAGAAATATAACTATAATATAAATTAATAATTACTGGATTAATTTAGAATTTTTACTATACGAGGAATATAATTTTTATTTCAGTATTTTTTTAATGCAAATTAAAAACATTAAAAAATAATTTTTTTTTTTTTTTTTTTTGTGGTATATTTATTTTTTTTTATTTATTTATTATTATTTTTTTTTTATTTTATATTTTTTATTTTATTTTTTTTTTTTTTTTTTTTTTTTTAAGTCAGTGAGGGGTTTTCGATCGCGGGTCCCTTGAATTGCCGGCTTATCACTTCGTCCACTGGGCTACAGTTGCTTACGCGTGTAAGAATCGAAGTTTGAAAACTATATGTTTTGGATATTACTCACTTACGCCCCCTGTTTAATAAATAGATATTTTATTCTCACTTTTTTCTTTCTTTATTTAATTCACATCTACACCTTTATTAAACTTTTTTATTTTATTTATTTGTTCTATTTTTATTAATACGTGTTTATTTTTTATGATTAGTTTTGTTTTAAAATACCGAAATACGGATAAATGTGCCTGCACGTGTGCTAAAATTTATTAAAAAAGGGGGGGTAACAAGAAGAGAGAAAAATTACTTTATCTATGTAAGAAAAATTACTTTATCTATGTATTAAAAATTCCTATACGCGTAGTGGAATTTTTATAAACATAATTTTTACTATATTTTATAGTAAAAACAAAGGCGCGCGCAGTAATATTTCTTATATATTATATTTTTTTTTCCCTGAATTGAAGAGTGGGTGCCGCACTACTATAAAATACAGTAAAAAATACACATCGTGTTTTCTCAGTGTACTGTAAAAATTCTTGTCCAGGGTTGGGAAATACGGATGATTTTGACGCGCATTAACCGTATGCTGTATTTACGGCAACAGAAAAATGGTTCATATTTTTAATAGCCGTATATGGGTTGATATTCCTCAAAAATATTCTAATTATTGGGTCTTCAAATCGGTTCCAAAATATTTTTCTCTCAAAGTACTATCGAAAACAAGTTACCTCCTCAATTTTTAGCCTCCTAAGTCTTCTCCTTGATTTTTTACAGCCATATTAGTTTTTTTTGTGCTTTCTATTTTTTTAAATTTTAAGAGCACAAAAATGACTAAAATTTC
Organism: Anagrus nilaparvatae; assembly: GCA_022575985.1. Classification (NCBI taxonomy): domain Eukaryota; kingdom Metazoa; phylum Arthropoda; class Insecta; order Hymenoptera; family Mymaridae; genus Anagrus; species Anagrus nilaparvatae. Next base: position 24,208,070 of record JAKSXM010000247.1, on the reverse strand, counting down.
TCTCAAACGCTTATATTATTACATATACGGAAAAAAATTAAACAAACCCGTATCCGTATGTACGGATAGAGTGAATATGGGTCCGTACAAATTTTTCTGTATATACGGGTAACAATATACGGAACCCGTATTTAAGGCTTCTATAGAAACGGTTGAAAAAAGTTGAAAATACGGGACCGTATATCATTTACCCGTATATACGGGTCTCAACTTTTTTTACCCGTTTATACGGCTGCCCGAAATACGGGATCCATAGATTGTTAACCGTATTTAAGGAATAGGATCATACTGGAACCGTATACCTCTGATCCATATATACGGCCTAGTCTACATAACCGCACCGCAAGCGAGTCACGTGACGCCGCAAGCGCAAGACTATATCAATAGCATTGGGCTGCGCAGTGTGGTGCGGTTATGTAGACTAGGCCTACGGGTGAATGATATACGGTTCCGTTTTCATTCTTGTCCGTATTATTAATGTATAAATACTTTTCTGTATTAAATCGGATTGATTAAAGATTTGACCCGTATATACGTGTATCTAAAATACGGCTATCATAAAGTGAAAACCGTATATACGGCTAATATTATATGGTTCCCGTATTTACGGGTAAATGGCACACGGTCCCGTATACGACTCATCCGTTTGTAAGGTTGATTAAAGTTTTGAAGAGTGATGTATGGACCCGTATTTCTATCAACAATATATATGGTTGAAAAATTTTGAGAACTGTATATAATGTTTACAAAATACGGGTCCCGTACAAATTTATCCGTATGTACGGTTTTGAAAATACTGGTCCGTACATTTTTAGAACCGTATATACGGTATTTTTCATATGGGTTCCATATTAAATAAACCGTATATACGGCAAAAAATCAAAATTTCCGTACATACGGATATGATGCGCGTCAGTATTCCCAACCCTGTTCTTGTCAAAGTATTTACTATCAGAATAGTATACTGAAGGTCTTATGAAGCTTGGACAAACAAAAATAATTTTATTTTTAGCATAATAAATTTTTTATACTGATACTAAATACCTTGACAAGAATTTTTACAGAGTATATTTTCTGTAATGCCACTTTTTCTAATATAAATACAGTACAAGTAGTTGGGTGGATCTTCTGAATGGGTGCCATTCACAGGTCATAATTGTCGTTACCCATTCGGGTCAGTTTTCTGGATCCCAAAAATAAAGTATATTACCATTCTACTGCAAAATAATAAAAACTAGAAGGATTGTAAAGCAGATAAATCGAAATTCCTATAAATCAGTGCATGTAAAGAGGATTCCGGGATATGTATGTAAAATTGGCCCCAGCCTAAAATTTAGTTTTTTCTTGAAAAATTGATTATATACATGAAAACAATAAACTGACTACACCTAGTTTATTTTTAGCACCCCTTGGTGGGTCAGGGTGGCTAAAAAATACCGTAAAAATTAAACAAATTATTTTTTATTTTAAAAAATTAATTACTCAGTTTCTGCAAGTGATAAATACGTATAAATGGTCTCAAATTTTTCGTTTAAGACTAAAATTTACGAAAAAAAAAATTTAATTTTCAAATATTAGGAGGTCCATTATATTAGAAAAACCAAAAAAATAGGTAGTAGCTAAAAGCGAAAAAATTTAATTAATCGCGATTGAAGGATATCATCAGAAAATTTTATATGTTGTTTGACTAACTGAAACCCATCTTTTACCGCCAAAAAAATACAAAAATACTTGCTGGCATGCTCAGAAATCGATAAAAAACCAAAATTAAAAAATCGTATTTCTTATTATTTATGTGATTTCAAAGATATAAGCTCTTTAGATTTGTATAAATATTGTATTTTTTTGATAATTCTTTTAATTTGGCCCTTTTTTACAACAGCTACCCATTTAAAAAACTTTTACTGCAATTATGATTAAATAAAATTAAAAAATTTTTCATTTTAGGCGTTTTTAATTGTATACAACAGCTTCTTAATCTAAAACCTGAGTCGAATTCACAAAACTTATTCATACGGGTTATTATAGATAGCAAGAGGTTATGTTTTTTGCAAAAATATAAAGGAAAATTCAATATAAGTAATTTTAAATTATGAATATTTTTATCAAATAAAGTTTAAAGCTTTTACAAATAATATATCAATTATTTTGTATTTTTCATTTAATATGGATCTTTGAAAATACACCTGTCAATATATTTTTATTTACTTTTTAAAGCGTCTTCTAAACTAATATGTTAACAATATGGAAGAAAAATATGATTCACAAAACAATTCCAATATGTGGCTTGGCCATAAGACAACAAGCACTAGAATTTTACAAATTTTTAAAACAGCAATCTGCTGATATATAAGTCTGAAACAGCTAGGGCCTTAAAATATAAAAGAAAAGAGCACCTGCTAGAAATCTAACAATAGTGCATGAACAACAAAGGTTATCTTATGGAATGGTTTCTAAATTCTTTTATATCAGAAGTCAAAGAGTTTCTCTCCAAGAAAAATTGGGCATTCAAAGTTTTATTACTAATGTATAATGTTGCAAGCCACGATCTATCTCTTCAAGAACTGCATCCAGATGCTGAGTTTGTTTTTTTTTTGCCTCCCTACATAACTTTACTATTGCAGCCCATGGATCAAAGTAAGATATCCACTTTCAAAGCTCTTATACGAAGCATGTTATGGATAACATGTTAAAAGCTATTAATCATAGGTGCTTAGAGGCTGCAACATCTTTTAAAGTTAAAAACTTCTGGAAAAAATTCACTATTTTAGATGCCATTGGATACGTTGATAAGTCATGGAATGACATCAAAAGCTTAACCTTGAATAGATGCTGGTCAAAATTACTTCCTGATGCTGTTATCTATACTATAGAAAAGATAACTTATGAAGAGTGTATAAAAGGTCTGTTACGATAGGGTAGAGAAATCGGAGGAGAAGGCTTTTAAGATATGAATGACAAAGACGTTATGGAGATTACTCAACCCACTGCAGATTTAAGTGCTCAAGATATTAATGAAATGATGAATGATCGATGTATGGACGAAGATCCAGAGCAAGAAATTGAACCCGAAGAACCAATATTAAGAATGTTAAAAACTTCTATAATTTTAGGTCATTTAAGAGATGCAGTTGAAGAAGCAATAACTTCTGATTCGGTTCTGACAAGAAGCTTAAAATTTAAATATGACTGTGATATGGCTATGCAATCGTATGAAAATCTCTATAAAGACATGTCAAGACGTTGAAAGTAAAAAAATATTATGCATTGCTTTAATAAAACAAGTGAGTAAGTTACATTTCCTAAGATATGCTTTGAAATAATACAATTTTGCCTATATTATCATTAAAAATTAATAAAAATCTCAATATTTAAAAAAAAATTTCAATTTTTTTCAAATCACAGAACCTAACCCCTTATTTTATATAAGAACAATGCTTTAGTATTTGCGGATTTGATATTCACGGCACTTTTTGAGAACTCATTAACTGTGGATGCTGGGGCTTTCCCAGGTGTTAATTTCCTTAGACGTTTGCTTATTTAGTTTTATTTGTAAATGTTGGGCATATTTTGTCAAAATCCTAACAAGTTTTAAAATATTTGTTAGGGCCATTAAAAAAAAAATCAAATCGTAGTTTCTGAACCTCAACTTTTTATTGGGATTAGTGCTTCACGATATACGAGAATAATATCGTTATCGTATCGTATCGTATCGAATTTCGATACAATATCGATAGGATATCACGTTAAGTTTACTGACGACGATACGATATTTGTATTTTTCCATATCGTCAAGATTCTCGTATGTATTGTATCGTCAATAATTAATTTCGAGAATATCGAAAAATATCGATCTTGATTGTTTTATATAAAAGTTTAAAATTTTACATATATATAAAAGAATAATAGCGCAGATAATAATATGTGCTGTACTGTTGTCACTTTATACGTTACAGAATTAGCATTACAGAAAATTTATTTGGATCTGTTGTGTTTCATTAATTTTGGATCCTCGTGTAAAAAGCGATGGATTAGATGTAACACATTGGGGTAAAAAGATAAAAGAAGAAACAATGAAAATATTTAAACAGATTTATAAAGATTATTACCAATAGTATAAAGGAAATGGAGATATAGAAATCCAAGAACCTGTGCACAAATAGCAAAAAACAAACCAGAGTGAAGGCTCAATTGATTTTAATGTCCTCTTTCTAAAAGCTGACGATTCGTTAGAATCAGAAACAGAACTTCGTAATTATTTAACATCCTATTGAGCTGATCCTGATTGTGATATTTTGTTGTGGCGGAAAAACCACTGCAAGGTTATCCGATTATTTCAAAAATGGCTTGTGACATATTATGTGTCCCTGCGACATCAGTACCAGCTAAAAGACTTTTTTCGGAAGCGGAAAAGACGGTAATAAAAGAACGTTGCTTCTTAACTGATGAAAGCATTCGCGCCTTAGTCTGTACAAACAGATGGATGAAAAGTTTATTAAAAAAAACTGTATGCGAGGTGGTGATCTAGTTGAATTTATTAATATTAGAATTAATAAAAATTTTTTAAAAAAGTATTATTAACTTTATTCAATAAAATTATATATAAGTTAATATATAATGCTTTATGACAATAAATATTGTTTTTTACTAAAATTATTTTTTTTTTTCATTTATTAAAATTTTATTAATATCATTTTAGGAGGATATTATATCGGATTTCAAGAGACGATACTGATACCGATACGATAAAAAGCTTTGAAAATATCGTCGATATCGATACGATACGATACGATACTTAGGTTAGCACTAATGATACTATATCGATAATTGTGAAATATCGATATCGTATCGTATCGTGAAGCACTTATTGGGATGCCAATTTAAGACGTAGAACAAAACTTACTGTGTTTATTCATCATAAGGGATATAGTTTAAAAAGTTTGAAGGGGTTTAATATGTCGGGTGCTAAAGACATTAATATATCTATTTAGAAGTCGGTACGAATTTGTTGTGTGCAAAACTCTATGAAGATTAAGTTCCTTATCGAGAACTCATTGGTATATTTGAACATCTTCCTATTGTTTTTCATCCAAAATGGATGCCGCTGAGACTTGCTGTTAGCAGGAGCAAGAGGACATGTGAGATCACTTTGTGCGATGAGGTGGATAACGATCCATGGGTTTTTGGCTAAAATATAGTCACCAAAAGGATTGATTCTTTGTCTGCAAGTGGCGATATGGATGAAGATAAAATGAAGCATATAGTTTTCGAGCTCTTCCATACCCACATTGATAGGGGGGAAGTAAATGACCTGGAAGACGACGACGAAGAGGCTATATTTGAATTCACGGAAGAGAAGCTATTCAGAATAGTAATTTTGCTAAAGAACGAGAAAATACTAGAGCCTGATGGAATAAGTTCTGAGTTACTGAAGATAGCTCAAGAGATAGTTGTGTATGAGTTTCCAAAATTCATTTTAAGAATGCACAATACCTGTGCGCGAGCGGTTGTTTTCAGTAAACTTTGGAACAAAGCCAGATTGGTGCTTATAAGTAAAGTTATAGGAGGCCTTAGACTACCCAACTATTGGCGTCCTCTATGGTTCCCGGATACAGCTGGAAAAAATTATGAGAAGATACTGCAACTAAGATTAATTAGGGCCTTAGAAGCTACAGGAGATCCCTCTCCCCGACAATACGGGTTTGGCCTAGGGAAGTCAACCATTCATGTCATAAGTAGTGTGGTTCGGGTGATCGAGAACTTACAGACAGGTAATTACTACTCACAGAAAATTCAGTTTTTAGTAAACTTGGATGCGAAGAACACCTTCAATTCATCAAGAAAGCAAAATTATATATTTTTTTCTTAATTGTTAATGAAAATTCATTTTTTTTTTGAAGAATATGATAAATTAAAAAAATTTTTTATTTTAACAATGTGTTAAACTTACAAAATACTTGTTTTTTATGCGACACTGGGTGCTGCCGACATGAGACTAATTATTTTATTTTAAGTTAACTTTTAAAAAAATCTTTAATAATAGATTAAATAGCCATAAGCTTTATATTGCGTTTACATCCATACATATAGCACTATTTTTTTACTATTTTACTATTTTTAAAACCTATTCACAAAAATATTAATTTATGTGATTTTGAAAAATTCCTCATTCACAGATATGTTTGTATACTGAGGACATTTTCAAAGATTATCTCAAACAAAGTATAATTTGATTATTACTGTACAACCAATGGATTATGATAATTTATGCATAATAATATATTTTATGTGTATAAAATAATTATATATATATATATTACAAATGTCGATCCATTAATTTCAAAGGATTATAATTATCTGAAATTTCAAGATGAAAAAAAAATTACATTTATTATGAATAATAAATTTAAAATAAATTATAAAACATGAAGTCATTTTGATATTCAAATACTCAGCATTAGGATGTAAATTGAAATCGTTGTTATGTAAAAAAAGTTGTGGAAAATGAAATTCACGTTAGATAACAATATACAAACGTCATTAAAAAACAGTTTTACACTCGAGTAAAATAAAAAAAAATTAGTAGACATCTGGGAGACTTGTTTAAAATCCCTCTGTATATATAAAACGAAAAACAAATGATTTTCTTTCTTTTAGCATTTTCAAAATTATTCAGCATATTATACAACACGTAAAAAATTCACAAATGTGCATTAGTTATATTTTTTTATGGTAAAATAAAAAATACGCAAGCGAAGAATTTATTATAGGAAAATGGAAAATGTTGTTTTGTCACTGACATTTCTTTGGATATACAGAGAAAAAAAACAAATATTTTTGACGCTTTAACAAGAAGGACGCGACAAGTTTTTCATACCTTTTGAAATATGAGATGTAAAATATTGTATTTCCTACGAATCTTGATTATTTTTTTTTTACTTTTTATAATATTGATTTTTGTTTTTTACTATTATAATTTTTTTAAAATAATTATGTTTAGTGCGAACTTTTCTTTATTTACAAAATTGCTTAAACAAATAACATTTACAAAAAAAACTCTTTAGATTTAAAAGATGATGCTTTTGACATAAAAAATTTTCAGAAGCAAATAAATTTTTTTTTTATGCAACATGCATTTTTTATACGTTAAACATGAAATTGAATTCTATTTAAGGGTGCATGTATGATATAAGTAGTGCACAAAAAATATTTTGGAATTAAAATTTTTTGAAATTTATTAATTTATTTTCTATCGTTTAAGTATATTTTTTAACTATAGTGACAATTTAATATTTTATTAATTATAAAATTAAAAAAAAAAATTTCTGATCGTAAAAAGAGCATTCCAGACTGGAGGCGCCTCAGATAAGGCATATGATATGCTTTTTTGGTAATATAATTTATCTGGTGGGATAACTTTACAATCTTGTCTTGTCTGAGGTTTACTAGTGTACGAACCCTAGTAAAATGTTTAAGATCTTCAGAATTGCAAGGTATTTTTTTTGTTATTTATTTTTATGTGTTTTAATAATAATCCATATTTGCTAAAATGTATTAAACTGTTTGATTTTTGCTGGATTCACTGTGGCTATTGTTAACCAGCAAAATTTCAAGTACAGATTTTAAATAATATATAATATATGTATTAAAAAAATGTTTAAATATCATTTCAAATGAGAAATATAAATATAAAAGGTAAGTAATTATGTGTATCTTTCCCCTACAGATGTCATGACTTGAACAAAGAGAAAATCTATACTCTAATTGATGCTTTTATAAATTCAAACTATTCCTTATTCGCTTATTCCATCACATTATTTCCGGTGACTTTAATATTGATTTAATAAATACTTCTAATATATGATTTACTAAATAATTTCTATAAAAAAGGATATAAGCCACTCTATCATACAGTAACTAAACCTAATTATTGATCGTTCATGCATTGACAATTTTTTTGTAAAAACACATGTAATAATCACTCTTATTATACTTACTAGGGGAGTGTCAACTGTTAGGGAAGTCGATTTGCTTCTAACTTTCAGGACACGTTGTGGTAGTTGAAAAAACATCCTCTACACTCTCAGATTACCTGAACAAGCCTCCTGGGCCTAGAAAATAGATCCATTAGTAGGGTTCTATGCTATATAAGATAAGGATTTTAGGCTACCGTCTAAATGACTTCCAGTTGGTCTCATTTTTTTGTGTAAGTATCTTCTTTTTGTTACCGTAAACTGAAACTTCTTATCAACAATTCTCTCATCGACAATTCACCAAATGGATATTTTAAGCTAAAAATGACCAGTTTTTAAATTTTTGCCAGAATTGTAATCTACAAGGTTTAAATTCACAAAAATTCTTTATCAGATTTTAACAGCAAGTCTATACAAATAAATATAAAATAGAAAATATAATACTAAAAATGCGAGACAAGCTGGTATTGATGGAAACTCTTCAAAAGTAATAAGCAATTGAGTTTCAATGGTTTTTGTACAATTTTTAAATACGTGTTTTATAAAAGAATTAGAATTTTATCTTTATCTCTCAAAATATCTACAGGTTCCCTCGTCAAATGTCGCTTATTTAAAATCAATTATTTGAAAAAATAATTTTAATAAGACTATTTTAAATTGATAACATTACAATTAAAGAAAATCAATTTGGTTTTCTGAAAAACAAATGTAGAAGATGCTTTACTCTTTGTTATAAATCTTATTTATAAAATTAATATATTAAATTAAATCTTATATCATATTCTAAATTAGATAAAAACAAAGCAGTTATTGATTTATTTTTAGATTTGTCAAAGTATGTATTTGACACAGTAAATCATTGGATACTCTTATAAAACTATACAGATATGGAATAGGAGGGTTACCATATAAATTATTTGGAAGATCTCTTTCAAATATAAAACAGCATTTCAAAATTAATGAATTTTATGATGACTAAAAAGAATTAAAAAACATAACAGTAGTACAAATGTAGTTTCCATAAACAGAATTCAAACTTAAAAATATTTAGGAGCTATATTGAACTGCAGCATGAGATGGATGGAGCCTGTAAAATGTATAAAAAGAAAATCAAGTTAATTTTTATATGTTTTGTACATAATTTAACATTGGAACTGCAAAGTACTGATATCTAATATCTAGTATTATGCTTGCTTCTATAACGTATTGCAACTCATGAACTGTTAACCTATAGATTAATACTGTTCTACCTGAGTAATTAGTATTAATCCTTTATTCAACCTACAAAAAATAGTCATCTGGCTAGTGCTAAATACTTATTGCAAAAATAATAATTTATAAATTTTACTTGAATTGCAAGACTTAAAAATTAATGAAATAAGGAGAACTTTTTAGAAAGATCAAGCAAAGCAATACATAAACCCATTCCAATACTAAAAAATCATAAAAAAATAAAAAAAAAAATAAAAAACAACGTTTTTCAACAAACCACCTATTGATATTAACTTTAAAAAAGGAAATTAAGAAAAACCTCATAATTAACTCATTAAATCATCTAGCACATGCAAATTAATAACGCCTTACTACAATTTTTAAATTAATTAAAAACTACTAAATAAAACTATTTATATAAATTTATTTCAACTATTTACCAATGTGCAAAAAGAATAACGTCTCATTGTCGTTTATTATTCATATAAATTAGTAGCATCATATAAACTACTTAAATCTTCTCTTGTCTACATACAATAACAATTACCATACTCAAAAATCTCATTTTCAACCCTTTTACCTGTAAACAATAAAACCCTACCCTCTTATTTTTTATAAATTATGTAGTCACGCGCGATTTCAATCAATGAATAATAAAAATAATAATCTGAGTAGAGAGTATAGTATTTTACGTGTCAATAGATGAATTCATTGTATATTTTTTACACGCATACATTCAAAAAAGATATATTGTGGGAATGTGTTTTTTTTTCCTTTATCGAATCGCACTTTTCTTGAAGAAGATTTTTCATTTTTTATATATTATAATATATAAATATAAAAGGAATATACATCATAGAAGAAGGCGCTTGCGAAGAGGAAAATGCGGTCAATGAACGAGACTCTGCCTTAGGCGATACGCCTTATAGTAGATGAGACCATCACTGTTTTTTTTTCAATGGCTTTTACGTAGAAGAGACTCCTATAATAACCCTAAAGCTTCTGTTTTGTTTTTGTTGTTTTTTTATATTTTTTTTCATGTGGGGGATGTATAGATTTTATAAGCGAAGCTTTTGCTTTTTTTTTCTAATTTTTTTTTTTCAGAATCTTTTCTTTTTTGTAAAGCATGATGAGTATAAAATTAATACGTGCATTTTTGTGTTTACTATAAGTACGTAAGCCCTCGTCATTATTATTGTTGTCGTTATTATACTTTTTTCCTTTTTTTTTTAAATTTCAGAAACATTTATTCGAACCTCGTATTTGCAAGGTTTGAAATTCATTGCAGAAGTATATTTTTTCTACAAGTAGTAGTTTATAAAAATAAGTTTTCCGTTTTGCTGAAAAAGAAGTAATCAAGTTGTATTTAATACTTTTACATATTTCACCCCTAATTAATTTTACTTGAAATTTCGTACAATTCTTTAGGAATTGCGAACAAACGAAGACATTTTCTTGATGTAACATCCAATTTTTTCCATGGAAGTACTAGTTTTAGGAAAATCTTTATTACTCGATTCTTTTGATCTAAAACTCAAATTTGTGATAATTTGATTTGAAATAATTTATCAAGTCAACTCTCAGAAAAAGTTTTAATAATACTTATTTTGATTAATCTGACTTTATCACTTTAAAGAATTTGGTCACTTTGTTTTTTGTTGTAAGTTTCTGACCAAGGGTAAATATAGTATTAGGGAGAAAGTTTTGCTTGGAAGTTTGAAAGTGCTAGTTGCATTTCTGAACTCAAGTTTATGAAAAAAACGTCTTAGGCTTGCAAGTTACTTAGACTTTTTGAATAAATATATTGTGTTGTCGTTAAAACGTCACGTGTAAAGTTTTTTTTTAACATAGAACATGTTCATTGGATGGGGTATTTGAAAAAGTCTGGCTTGGCAGGGGGGGGTTAAAAATTGACGTTTTTAGGGGGATGGGTGAAATGGACTTAGAATATTTTCGATTCAGAGACTTAGAATAATTTATATTTCGGGATTTATTATAATTTTGGTTTTTAGATTTATAACTGCTATAAGTGAACATGTTCCATGATCGTTGTTTGTGTGAACACACAAACCAGTTATACATTTTTTTAAATAAATTGTAAAATTTTCATTTCCTAATAATATCGCTATATAAATTCTTCATAAATATTAAAATTTTTAGTGTTTTTACTAATTTTATAATAATGTCTAAAATTTTGGCAAATTGGCATGACGAAATATTTTTTACACTTAAGAACGTTTGCAATGAAATTGTCATAAACATTTTCGTTTATATTGGGAGATTGAATTTATAAGAAGAAGGAAATGTATCTAGAGTTTCCTTTATCTTTCAGTAGACTTGGTTAGTGGCATCAGAGAGAATTCAATTCCCTTAACGTCAGTAAATCTGAATTTGACAAGTATAAAGGTAAATACGTAGTTAAATTTTTCTAGATAACTGATTCGATAATGAATATCGATTGTATTAATGCATAAATTTTATAAATAATTTATACCAAATAAAATATATATTAATGCATGTATTAATGAGTTGCAGTGATCCCGAAAATTAGTATTACGAGAGATTATTGTTAATTGTGACGTCATATTTGACCGACAGGCATATTACTGTATTATTATTATTATAATTATTATTACTGTTGTTGTTATTTTAATAATATACATTTGGACATATACGGATTCAGTTCAGAGAGCAAATCAGCATGGACTCTACTTGATGAATTGAGAGCTTGGCCTAGTTTCTCTTTATACAATCAGAATATATGCTACAATAAGTTTATTATTTATATATGTGCACGGACAATTGAATATAATCATTGATGGCTTAAAATTCATGTAGAAATGAAAATGACAAATATATTTTATTTTTATTTTTCATCGTTTATTGTTTTCTTTAATTTATGTAAAATATATCGATATATTCACTTTAATTAATTCGTAAATCAAGATTAATGATTTTTTTAAAACGAATTTCGACAGGTTAATGAACAATAATTTTAATTTGTATTATCAATATGTACATTAGGTCACATCTCGCATATACTCTGTTTCATTAAAATAATTTAATACATATGTAAATTAAACAGATGAATTATAAAACAGAGATTTCAAAATATATACGATACTTGACATAAACTTTTTTTTTATATTAACTTATAAAAATTTTATGGAGTTCTTAGTTAAAAAAAGAAAAAAAAAAAGTTAAGGACAGGAAACTATAAGTATAATATATTTTTACGCAAGGTTTTTTGCACGTCATTGCAAGTCGTCTTTTCTGACAAATGTTTGCAGAGCAAACTTTGAAGTCATCAATAACTATAAGAGAGAAGAAAAAAAAAATAAAGAATATAATCGTAGTTTCGAGAATACATGAAAAAATGCAGATATTGCTTAAAGAATGCAACAAAATAAATTAACATTCTATTTTTTTAACAATAATATTGACATTGCATTGTTTCTACAAATTTAAGGCAATTTCTGTTTCGTATTCTATATTTTTTTCTTTTAACTCTTTTACAATACGATACAATACGTTTATGTTAAAAAGTTTTGCAAAAAAAGCCACTTTATGTGTTCTAGAACCAACTTATTAAAATTAGTTATATTTTAAAAGAGCCTTTTGAGAGTATATATTATTTAAGTATCATTATTATGATAATCAAATGATTAAAAGCTAAAAAATCTGACATTTCTTTATTCATTTTTTTTTTTTAACTTAACCTTTTATTTAATAAATTAGCCTCAACTGACATCAAATATGACGTATTTATCTTAATTATTACTGCGTGCAACCAAAATTCAAAAGAAAAAAAAAATTTATCACATATATTACGTATAATATTAAAAGTAGTTATTAATTTATTTTAAAATGACGTTTATTTTAAAAATGAAAAAAATAAATTTGTTTATTATTTCTAATTTTAATATAGAAGAATTGCACTTTTTGGCCTTATTTATCATTAAAGTTTTTGAGAGAAAATCTAAATTTTCTCAATTTTCGGAAGAATATTTTGATTTTTGGAAAAGTTTTTTATTTTTACCGCAAAAGTGGTTAAACTTGACATTTTTTACATTTTATATTAATTTTAAAATTTGTTTAACATCCGCTAAATACATATTTGTGGTACCAAGTTATAATTATAACAAACTCCCTTAAAACATGAAATCTAAATACGACATGTCATAAAATGAATAGGACTGCGTTAATATATTCATAGTATAATAATTAGCATGCACATAATAAAACGCACATGATGATTATAATAATGTCGTTAATTAATAGTTTCCTCAATTACGGATAAATATAAAAATACATAATAATAATTTTTTTTAAATACTTGATTGAAACGTGTTTCACGGTGATATTCCAAATCTGTATTGGCTAAAACACATAATTAGAGTCCCACATAAACTTTAGAGCTTCAGGACAGAACTCCTTTAACTTCGGTCTGAGACATATACACTATGCAGCCTAGGGATCATTTAATATGTCACCCTCGCTCGCCCTAAGGAAGGATTTTGATAAAAGACCCTCCTTCTTTTTTATTCTGATAGTGTCCCTTACGTACTCTGTCACTTTTTACCATTTTACATAATTCAGCAGCATTTCCACAACCTCTTTCTCTGGCCTCCAGGAAAGACGAACGTTCTTCAAAATAATGAGCAAACCTGAAAATACGACTTCCGTGGTATCCACCTCATCTACGGAATAAAGGCATTCTTTGGATTCAATTTTTTTCCATTTGAATCAAATGAAGGTAAAATTGACCCAAAAGTAACCCAAAAGTATTTATGAATTAGGAGAGGTAGAATAAGTCACTTTGGACGACTCCGCACTTACGTGAAGTGGTTTTCGTTTCTGAGCGAGTAGGTTGATGAATATAACTCCGCCTACCACATGACCCGCCGATCCATATATCGTTCGATAAGAAAGAGCAATCCTCAGCGCTTCTTGCTTTTGTACAGAGGTTACTCAACGCTTTTCTACCTAGGATGTCTTTTACCCAAACCTCCAGCCCATCTAATAGAATGAAACCACCGTAGATATCAGGAATTTGCACTTTCACAATCTGTGTGCTCCTATATTGGCCATGAGTCTAGATAAAGATTTCGTGATTGGCGCTGCTTTTTGATATGATTACCTTAACTGAGTATTGCAGAGCAACTTGTTATTTAAGAAAATTCTGAAGTATTTCGACTGAGGTTTGATTCTAAACTTGATGAGATTCCCACCGTCTTCAAAGTTTATGTCAATTTCGGTGGGAAACCTTTGGCAGCTCAATCTCCGTTTTTGAGATTTCCAGCTGGAGCCCGCGCTTCCTTATGCAGTTGCTGATCAACCTTACTACTTGGTTTAATAGTTACTCCTATAGGAAGAGGAAGACTCCTTGCGGGCGATTAATATATAGCAAGCTGTTGTAAAAGACGTAAATTTAAAAGAAAAATCGTGAATTTACTAAATTGAGTATATTATCGAAAAATTCGAGAATTCTCGATTTTTTTTTTGTGAATTTACGAAAAAAGTTGTAAATTCACAACTATTTTTAGTAAGCTGAAAACTATTTTTTGTAAATTTTCGAGAAAAAAATTGTAAATTATCAATTTTTCTTGCGAATTAACAAAAAATAATCGAGAATACTCAAATTATTTGTTAATATACTAACAAGGGGAGTTCAATACATTTGGAACACCAAATTATACCAAATGATTATGGATGAGTTTGTTATGTTGAAAAAACACGCCGACTACCCTCCGTTCATTTCAATGGGCATTCTGGGCCTAGAAACGCAGGGCTTAATGTTATAAAATAGGGTTTTTTGGAAGTTTTCAATGAAACGCCAAAATCTCGCAAGTTAATCAAAACTCTTCTGGTTGGTCTCATTTTTTTGGTTTAAGTATCACCTTTCATACACCGTAAACCGCAATTTATTATCACTAATTCTCTCACTATAGCCAATTAACCAAACGGTCATTTTTGGCTAAAAATGACCAATTTTTAAATTGCTGCCAAATTTGTAATTTCTGACGAAAATGGGTTTTATAGGTCTGAAAAAATTTTTACAATTTTCAAGTTTCTAAACTTCTTTACTTTACCTTTTTCAATTATTTGTTAACCAGATATGATGATTTGAAGTCACAGTCCCAATTTTACGATTTTTTAAAAAAGCTCATTTTTAATGTTAACTTTGAAGCCATTTCTTAAAAACGAATTAAGAAAATGATACGAGTAAAAATTTTTTGGAAACTTAAAGCTTGTACAAATATTTTCAGACTTATAAAACCCATTTTTGTCAGAAATTACAAGTTTGGCAGAAATTTAAAAATTCGTCATATTTAGCTAAAAATAACCGTTTGGTTAATTAGCTATAGTGATAAGAGAATTAGTGATAATTAATTGCGGTTTACGGCGTATAAAAGGTGATACTTAACCTTTAGCCTGCACACCTCTTGAAAATCGCATAGCCTGCACATGGAGTCTAGCGGACCCCAGCTACTAAAATACGTTTTATGGTTAAAAATTTTTTTAGAAGATATTCATACCTTATAAAAAAAGCCCAAATGACTTTTGTGAGAGGTTTTAAACAGAAAAATTCAAAAAACGGAAATGAAAAAAAAAAACATGGAAATTGGAATTTTTTGGAAAAATTGATGTAAAATCGGCAATTATAGATATTTTTTATGAATTTCAATAAAGCTATTATTAAACTTAAGGGGAATAATACTAACTTAAAGCTTGAAACCTTATAAAAAAAAATTCAAATGAATTTAAGGGGTTTTCAACAGAAAAATACAAAAAACATAAATTGAAAAAAAATCAAGAAAATTGGAATTTTTTAAAAGAATTGGAATAAAATCTGCAATTATAGATATTTTTTTTAATTTCCTATGAATTTCAATAAAGTTAATATTAAACTTAAAGGGAATAATACTAACTTATAGCTAACTTGCCAAATATTTGATATATCGATTCGAATATTGCTTGGGGTCCGCTGGACCCCTAGTGCAGTAAGGTTAAACCAAAAAAATGAGACCAACTAGAAGAGTTTCGGTTAATTTGCGAGGTTTTTGCGTTTCATTGAAAATTACCAAAAAACACTATTTTATAACATTGAGTCCTGCGTTTCTAGGCCCAGAAGGCCCACTGGAATGAACGGAGGGTAGTCGGCATGTTATTTGGTGTTCCAAATGTATTGAACTCCCCTTGTAAATTTAGTAAATTTACGATTTTTATCGAATATTTACAAATTTTTTTGAAAATTTACTAATTTTTCGAAAACATTCTATTTTTTTTGTTAATCTAAGGAAGTTACTTTTTACAGTGTAGGCTAAAATTCTTCTGGAACCTGTTATCAATCGTTTCATCTTACGAATTTGGATCCCGAAAGGCAGTCCTTGAGTACGTAGGTAACTCAGAGTCCAAAAAATCTGCTTTAGGGAATGCAGCAGCTCGACCCACCTGCCTGGGTTGTAGTCGTCACTCTTCAGTTACAATATCAACGACACGTTTAATTTTGTCAAGAAGCCATGCTGTTTCTTTAAGAGATATCTTTTAGCATACTCTACATAACCTTATTAATAGTATTTAGCACAATGAAGGAGAGCCTGAGGGTTTTTTGCCCTACTAATGAGGCAGACCACTTTGAATTCCATCGGGGAATATATTTGCAATAATACAGTAATTGAAGTAGGATGTCATAGATTACTTTAATGGTATTGAGCATTCCATCTGGACTCTGCACCTTACCGTTTTTCATACTCTTTATATGATCTGGCCTTCATTTCAAAATTTTTATTTTTTAATCCTGAAACGATTTTCTTGGCATTTAAGATGGTGGATTAATAATCGAAAAATATAAGAATAAGTTAGCATTTATTTAAATAACCCGAGGGTTTCCGAGGTTAATAAAAATGTTTTTTACTCACAATTTTAATTCTTTGATATCAAATCAATTTTTTGGCAATCCAAAATGGCGGAAAAGTTAACTAAAAAAATAATAAATTAGCATTTTTACTAAATAAAAATTTATTCCCGGAATTTCCAGGGTCAATAAAAATACTTTTTAATTGAAATTTTTTAAAATTTTTTAGGACACCGGGAAAACTTTTATACAATATTTACAGTATACTCGTACATAATATAGCAAAAAAATAAAAACAATTATAATTGTTTCCTTTCAATAAAAAAAATTGTTCAGTGAACAAGAACAATAGCATCAAAAGTAATTTATCTGATATTTCAACTGAAAAAAACCAATAAATAATTTTTATTACTCTTTAATTTCACGCAAGAAAAGTAAATAATTTGCAACCAAAAAGAAATTAATTACTAATAAATAAATTTAATAAAAAAATTTTATTAAAATTTCTTGAAACTTTATTTCTTTCATTTCCAGTATATTTTTGAAATTACAAATTATTTAAATTTTAAAATTAAATTAGTAATAGAGTTTTGACATTCATTTAATAAAAAATTTTATAAAAGAGCCATGAGTCAATATATATAATTATATATTAACTTATTGATTACCTTATTGGGTGAAAAAAATAACTCCTTGTAGACATAATCTGCATTTATTCAGATAAACAACTAGTGTGAACATAATCTTTCCATGGATAATAATTGAAGCTAAATACAAATTATTGAAATACTAAATATATTTATGTGCTAAATTTGAAAAAAACTCGACTTAGCCTCGGGGGTTATGCCACATAGGGACGAAGTGACGAACATTCAACTTTCCTCCCTAATTGCGTAATGTAATATTATTAATTTTTAATTTATCCGCATTTTATTAAATCAACCAAAATAAAATTACAGAAGAAAAGAAAAATTTATTTTGAGTGATGAAAAGGATTCTGGCTTAAATTTTGAGAATAATGACTGAGAATGATGATGTTTTATAATTTATATACACTGTAAAAAATAACTCCTGTGATTTTACGACAAAATTCGCAATTTTTCGACAAAAATAGGAGATTTACTAATGTTTGTAAATTTGCGAAAAAATAGTAAATTTACGATTTATTTTTTCGTAAATTTTCGACAAAATCGTAAAGGACCCCGCACAAACCTTATGGGATTCGGGTTTCGGCGGAATTGGCTGAATTTTTGGTATGTTGTATATTTCGTCATCCTGAGCAAAAGTCTCAATGGGCACGAAGCTCCAAAATGCTTTCTTCGGCTCCCACAAAGCTCCAAATCTCCACAGATCCAACATTATTTACTACTGGAAAAGGTCAAATTTTATTTTTTTAATGCATCTTTTGATAAATTAAAGTGTATAGTCTTACGTTTTTGAGGTCGCTAAATTCAAATCTGATGTCAGAAAAATGATATTGACAGTTGACAGCTGTCAACTAGCTGTCAAACGGTAATTTATAATCGGGATTTATGAAAATAGCACATATATATATAGTTTGGTTGTCGTTGAATTCAAATCTGATGTCAGAAAAATGATACTGTCAGTTGACAGCTGTCTAATAGCTGTCAAATGGTAATTTATAATAAGGATTTATGAAACCAGCACACATATATATGTTTTTGTTGTCGCTGAATTCAAATCTGATGTCAGAAAAATGATATTGACAGCTGTCAACTTTAAATATCAATTTTTTGTCAGCAGATTAGAATTCAGTGACGACAATAGCATATAAATATGTACTGATTTTTTAAATCTCGATTACTTTCTACCATTTGACAGCTAGTTGACAGCTGTCAATATCATTTTCCTGACATCAGATTTGAATTCAGCGACAACAAAAACATATATATGTATGTTGGTTTCATAAATCCCAATTATAAATTACCATTTGACAGCTAGTTGACAGCTGTCAACTGTCAATATCATTTTTCTGACATCAGATTTGAATTCAGCGACAACAAAAACGTAAGACTATATACTTTTATTTTTCAAAAGATGCATTAAAAAAATAAAATAAAACCTTTTCCAGTAGTAAATAATGTTGGATCTGTGGGGCTTTGGAGCTTTGTGGGAGCCGAAGAAAGCATTTTGGAGCTTTGTGCCCATTGAGACTTTTGCTCAGGATGACGAAATGTACAACATACCAAAAATTCAGCCAATTCCGCCGAAACACGAATCCCATAAGGTTTGTGCGGGGTCCTTTACAACTAAACGTAATTTTACGATTTTCGTCGAAAAATTGCGAATTTTAATCTAAAATTTGCGATAAACAGTTGTGAAATTACAAGATATATTTTTGCGCCTAAAAACACATAGTAATGTCCACATTACCCTTTTTTTACAATTAAAAACATTTTTAATTCTTAAAATATTAATAATTATATGTGCATTTCTACGAGAAAATAAGTTTTATCAACACCAAAAATGAAAAAAAAAATTGACGAGGCCGCGACTACCACCTTGATTTTTTGTTGGTTTGGACCCTATAGAATGCAAAAAAACGTATACACGAAATCGGCCATGGATGCCAAAAAGATTTTGCCTCTTTTATGTGAAAACTCGTGTTTTTCGTATCTGAATTTGAGTAAAATCTTAAATTGACGATAATTTGATTAAATTTCATCGTAGGAAGAAAAGATTTTTTTTCTTCTAGAGTGGTTTTTCTCTGGCAATCACATTTTTTACCATATATTTTTTTTAAATTTTATTTACCCAAAAATTTATTTTGAAAATCTAGGGTAGCTTAGATACGAAAAACACGAGTTTTCACATAAAAGAGGCAACATCTTTTTGGCATCCATGGCCGATTTCGTGTTCACGTTTTTTTTGCATTCTATAGGGTCCAAACTAACAGAAAATCAAGGTGGTAGCGACTACGGTGGTCGCGGCCACGGTGGTCGCGGCCTCGTCAATTTTTTTTTTCATTTTTGGTGCTGATAAAAACGTATTTTCTCGTAGAAATGCACATATAATTATTAATATTTTAAGAATAAAAAATGTTTTTAATTGTAAAAAAAGGGTAATGTGGACATTACTATGCGTTTTTAGGCGCAAAAATATATCTTGTAATTTCACAACTGTTTATCGCAAATTTTCGATTAAAATTCGCAATTTTTCGACTAAAATCGTAAAATTACGTTTAGTTGCAAATTTACGAAAAAATAAATCGTAAATTTACTATTTTTTCGTAAATTTACAAATATTAGTAAATCTCCGATTTTTGTCGAAAAATTGCGAATTTTTTCGAAAATTTAATAAATTTTCGTAAATTTACTAATTTTGTCGTAAAATCACAGGAGTTATTTTTTACAGTGTAATTACAATTATAATTAATATTATAATTATAATTATAAATTATAATTATAATAATAATATAATTATATTATTTTTATAATTTTTATAATTTACACTCTTCTGGTTCTGACAGTAATGCAATATTTTTTTCTTTAGATAAATTTTAAAAATAAAAATAATAATGTTTTATTAGAATTATAAAAAAAGTTCATTATTTGAAATTGACATCTCACTGTACAATTGTTTTTATTTATGAATTAAACCACAGTTTTATATGATCTGAGGGGGTTGGCGCGCTTCAGCGCGCAGGGGGCTTGTCCTCTAGTTTAATAAAAAAAAGGAAAAAGAAATAAAAATGTTGAATGACAAAATTGTGTGAGTGCAGGATTCTTAACATTTAAATAATATATAATGTTTGAAAATCAAAGTAGTGATTGGTATTGCACAAGTTTGAAAAACTGCGCAGTTTAAAGTCAAAAATAGCCAGTCCAAATTCCAATTCACTTTATCTCAATCTTAATGACGGTGTCTTTGAAAGTGAATAAAATCCTAAAGTAATTAAATTAAGAATCAAAAGAATTTATATTTAACAAAAATATAAAATTTACACAAATAATTTTAACTCACGACTACTATGCTTGCAGCCAAAAGTACAGTCTTGACTTTAACATCCAGATCAACAGGAAAACGAATTGCAAATGCATGTGCATCAGTAAATGATTCTTTAACAAAGGCAGACCATTCTTTCGTAACTACACCAACTTTTTGTTCGTCTCGTGATAGAATCTAATTTATCAAAAAAATGTTGTCAAAATTTTTTTTTTACAATTTTTGTAAAACGTACATCAAAATCAATGTCACCACACCAATTGATACAAACAGGACCTTTCATTTTTAATACAGGAACATCTCGAAAATCGTGAATCGTATATGACGGTCTCCAAGAACTTAAATTTTGCGATATTGAACCCATTTTTGCTCCATTTGCAGATACTATAACATCCTAAACAAATGTTAATGGCATTATGACTTTATTAATAAATATTAAAAATTTATTACGTATATTTTTAAAATATAGTACATTTACGGCTCGCGACCAGAAAAGTACAGAATGTCCCAAACCATGTGATTTGGGCCATTTTTTACTTTTCTGGAAACGGTCTCGTAATATACTATTTCTGCGACTGATGTAGCGAGAAAACACGTCTTTGCCGGACGCGCAGCACCCGGGAAATACGTGCTTTTGGGCAGCAGAATAGAAAAAAAATTATTTTTACCGCATGTAAGAAAGAACAACTGTAGCCTCTCGAAAACGTAAGAACCTCTCTGTTATTTCTGTCAAGAACGAGAAAATTCCATGAATGATCATTATTAAGGAAACAGCAAGCAAGAGAATCAGATTCTTCAAATGCGGTAAAAAGATGTTCGCCAGCATTGTCCATTATTTTGTATTTTTTTTCTTTCCATGAGGTGAAACCTAGAAGAAAAATAAAAAAAGATACAAAAAAATAAAAATTAAATGACTTACGATTTTCAAAAATATTCGATATTATTACATTCGAAACCTTCAAGTTGACGTTTTAAAAATATGCTATCAAGGGGTATTAACTTTTGCAAGCCTGGCGGAGAACCCATAATGTTCTCTGGTAACCAACCTGCTTTATTATGAAAAATTGTACGCATTTTGCCAAGTTAAAACACTGATAATAATTTTTTATCTCTAAAAAACTCATGATGTGTTCTTACTAAGAATGAATGTACTATCTGTTATTATTAATTTATAAGTTATTTTATTTTTTTATAATTATTATTATTATTATTATTATTATTATTATTTATTTGTTTATCACAAAGTAAAGTATAATTGCTTCGTGAATTTATTATGATAATCAAATTTTTAGCACTAATTAATATCGTTTTTTAATAAACTATAAACAAAATTTTATTGTGTGGCATGTCTGTTATTAGGGACGTAGCCATTAGGGGGGCTCTAATGCTCCCAACTGCATTTTACCCCAACTTATGAAAAAAATATATTTAAAAAATTAAGGGGGGGGGGGGAGAAAGCCCCCAGTCCCCCCTGGCTACGCGCCTTCTGTTATAATAGTCGGATGAGGAGCTGGTTTTATTTGAAACTGTATAAAAAAATAAGAATATCATTTTAACAATGTAAACAAATTTTAAAAATAGTTTGCAAATATTTTAATTAATGCAAAAATAAAAGCTTACTTACTTGCGTAAATATGTTCCTAGTATGTTAAAATACGATTATGTATATATAATATATATATAATATATATTTTTGAGTGGATATATATTTGTAATTGTGCGTACTATTTTTTATTTACAAAAAGATCATTGACATTGTAAAAATATGTGGAAAGAATAAATATTATTCCATTGCACGTGCTTCGTATTGCCACACTGTCAGATTGCTGTGCTTCAATTTTAAAAATTTTCATTTCCAGGAATTATAAATTTAAGCAATAAATTTCTTGAATGTTCAAACAAATTCTTCAACCTGACAGTATGTTTTTACTGTTTTAAAGACAATTTATCGGCATTTTACAAAGGAATATTTCCATACCATTAATTTAATGTGTAACAATCTTATCTAATAATAAAATTTTTATGTAAAATATAATTCAAAACTTTCGATAATATTAATAGAAAAGTTTTTTGATGTTTTGTTGATAAGAGAGCTTTGAAAACAATAATATTATAACATAAAACTATTGTTATATGCATCAAATCAGATGATACATTTATACGCTTTTTAAACTTCTTCAATTATACATGAATTTATAAAGTTTATTTTAATTTTAAGTTTTATATTAAAATTTTCAAATCAGTATATTTTCTTTAATGAATTTAGTTCTCTCAACTAATTAATTCCATGGTCTTGGATTAAATGAATATTTTATTTTATAAAATCTATTAAAAATCTTTGATAAATTACATATTTATTCGGATAGTATAAAAACCATTTATTCATAGCTAATGCTAGATAAGCAAAAATTTAATATTTTGATTTTCATGGACATGCTGACAGGTATTATTTTTATGATAATTTTAAAACATTTTTTTAATGCGTACGTAATAAAATTAAAAAATAATATTCATTGATGATGTAACATAGTTAAAAATATATTAATTTTAAGCTTCCTTCTACAGATATTTATATATGAACCTTTTTAGTAAAGATAAAATTATTAAAATTACTGCAAATGGAGAGTAACCGTGATTTTATAGTATGTTTAGTTATGTTAATTTGTGAAAAATATGCAAGAGAGAAAGGACCTTGTTTCTATACTTTTAAATTTTACAAAAATCATTTACCTTTTGCAGAAATAAGTTTCTGGTAAAATTCTGGGAACAACTTTTAATCCTAAAATTTTAGTTCAATATAATGGAACATATTTATGGAGAGGATTACCTCGAGTATAATCATGGGTTGGGGTTGTGAAATAAACGACAGGAGATAGGAAAAGGGAAGGTTTATATAATTACGTATATCTTAATATCTTAATTTTAATATTACTACTATGTATGTGTCTTATTTTTTATTTTTCGATATTTTTTGGCTCCCCCCATTTTTTTCGAATATTTTGGTCATAAAAAACCCCCAGCTCCAAGGATTTTGATTTTCGATTTTTTTAACCCGTGCCGCCGAGCACTTGAAGTTTCCCATTTAAATAACATGGGCATTTTGAGTTTTAAGCTATACAAATTTTCACAAAAGCCAAAAAGCGTTTTAAAAACCTAATTTTTGCTGAAAATATACTTTCATATACGTTGTAAAGACATGCAATCAGTCCTGCATTCATTCTAAAGGGAATTTTGGGGCTAGAAACGCAAATTTATTTGTTGGCTCAATCTTATAAAACAGGGTTTTTCAGTAATTTTCGATAAAATGCTGCAACCTCAAAAATTAACCAAAACACTTCTGGTTGTTCTAATTTTTTTGGTGCAAGTATCACCTTTCAAATGCCGTAAACCGCATTCTTTTATCATTGATCCTTTCATCACTATAGCCAATTAACTTGCTGGTAACTTTCGACTAAAAATGACCAATTTTTGAATTTTTTTAAATTGCTGTCAAAATTGTAATTTTTGACAAAATTGAGCTTTATAGGTCTTAAAAATTTTCTACAAGCTTCAGATTTCCAAAACTTTTTTACTCACCACTTTTCAATAAATTATTAACCAGAGATGATAATTTAAAGTTAGAGTCCCAATTTCAGGGTTAAAAAAAAAATCAATTTTTATCATTAACTTTGAAAAGTGATAAAACTATTTAATGAAAAGAGTCAAGTAAAAAATTTTTGGAAACTTGAAGCTTATAAAAAATTTTTAAAGCCTAAAAAACTCAATTTCGTCAAAAATTACAATTTTGGCTGCTATTTAAACAAGTTTACAAATTGGGCATTTCAGGTCAAAAATTACCAGCAGGTTAATTGGTTATAGTGATAAAAGGATCAATGATAAAAGAACACGGTTTACGGCATTTGAAAGGTGAAACTTGCACCAAAAAAAGTAGAATAACTAGAAGTATTTTGGTTAATTTTTGAGGTTGCAGCGTTTTATCGAAAATTGCTGAAAAACCCTGTTTTATAAGATTGAGCCAACATGTCAATTTGCGTTTTTAGCCCCAGAATTCCCTTGGAAATGAATGCAGGGCTGTTTTCATGTCTTTCAACATATAAAAGAATGTTTTCTAGTAAAAATTAGCTTTTTAAAACGCTTTCTGACCACTGTCAAAATTTGTATAGCTTAAAACTCAAAATTCCCATGTTATTTAAATGGGAAACTTCAAGTGCTAGGCGGCACGGGTTAAAAAAATCGAAAATCAAAATCCTTGGAGCTGTGAGTTTTATATGACTAAAATAATCGAAAAAAATGGGGGGAGCCAAAAAATATCGAAAAATAAAAAATAAGACACACTCTACTGTATGTATATTAGAAAATTTATTTGGATCTTTGTGTGTGTTTATTTCATCATCAGACGTGAACCAAAATAAAGAAAAAAAGTCTGCGGGTGACATAGACTATAGCTTTACAATTGTATTTTTAGAGATATTCAATTTTTACTATTTTTGGAAAAAAAAATTTTTTTTTGAAAATTTGGTTAAAAACTTATGACCGGTTTGTGTAACTACACAACCAACGAGCATGGAACATGTTCACTAATAACTAACACTGATAATAAAGTATCTATTCTGTTCATAATATCAATATTTATATCCAAGTATTTCTGCACTAAAGTTCTTTAGAGACTCCTGCACCAATGGTCCCTAGGTACTTCTGCACCAAAGGTCTTTAGGGACTTCTGCACCGTAGATCCCTAGGTACTTCTGCACCAATGGTCCCTAGGTACTTCTGCGCCAAAGGTCTTTAGGGACTTCTGCACCATAGGTCCCTAAGTACTTCTGCACCAAAGGTCTTTAGAGACTTCTGCACCCTAGGTACTTCTGCACCAAAGGTCTTTAGGGATTTCTGCACCAATGCTCCCTAAGTACTTCTGCACCAAAGGTCTTTAGAGACTTCTGCACCATAGGTCCCTAGGTACTTCTGCACCAAAGGTCCCTAAATCGAAAATATTCTAAGTCCCATTTGACCCCCCCCCCTTAAAAAGGACATATTTGACCCCCCCCTTAAAAAGGACAAATTTGACCCCCCCCCTTAAAAAGGACATACTTGACCCCCCCTTAAAAAGGACATATTTGACCTCCCCCCTTAAAAAGGACAAATTTGATCCCCCCCCTTAATTTTCCAGTTCTGAAGTACCCCCTCCCTATAAACATGTTCCATGTTAAAACTAAAATATCTAAAAATTATGAAAAAATTTTACTATCAGATTTGGTTTTACTTGATTCGGCACTAATTTACACGTACTCATCAGTTAAGTTTTTATCAAAAACGAATTTTTCTTCAAAAATTTGTAAAATTTTTTAGGATACTGTTTATAAAATTTTTGATTTTTAATTAAAACTTTTCAGTTGATTTGCGGTAAAAATTAGAAACCTGGAGCAAAATTCAAGAAAGTTTTTAGATTCTTTATTATTCAGAAAACAAAAACATTATTAATGTATCATAAATTAATTACTGTATTATTTTCTGTATATTGTTTCTGCTATACTGGACTATAATGAGGCCTCTCTGAAAATTATTTGATAATTTTTTATTATGAGATCTTAAATTCTCTAGATTAAAAAATACCAAAAAGTTTACATATTCAGTGAATAAAACGAACTTTAAACTATGAAATCACTAGTCGAATAACATTATTAATAATAGGTCGTGAAGTCTCTACAGTACTAAAGTAGTATACAAAATACTAATATTGAAAGGTAAAACCGTGTATATTTTTGAAAATTTATTTGCATATGTGTCTGTCTGTCTTTACCCTAAAATGACTCAAGAACCGGCGAACGAAATTGTAATGAAAACGGTGTGAAAATGAAGAAAAAAAGTCTGCGGGTGGCATAGGTTATAGCTTTGCGACTCAGCTATTGTACTTTTGAAGATATTCAATTTTTACTATTTTTAAAAAATAAAATGTTTTGAAAATTTGGTTAAAAAGTGAAATAAAAAAATATCTAATAATTTATAGCATAATATAATAATGAGTATAGAATTTGTGAAAATTTGAAGCTTATTCAAAATTTCGTATAAAATCTATTTTTACCTGAAAGTGTCTGGCTTATTAACTTTAGTAGAGTCTGAATTTGTCATAAAAAATGACGGTCTATGACGCCTAAGAGTAAACTCTTAGATAAAAAAATTAATCACAACTGCTAGATGTTACGTTAAGAAGCAAAGCTACATATTTCGCAGATAGTCTACGAACCCTTATCTTTTATAAAGTGCGAGAGCCTGTGTTTTTAGAAAATCCAGAAAACCGATAGAAATGAATAAAGAATAATAGGGATGTTTTACTAACATAATAAACTGATTCTTGTCTGTTTTCTATCGTTTAGTGTTTGAAATATCCGGAATTCAATTTAGTACTGTTTTAAAAGGTCCTTTTAGGAAATTTGAATTTTTGTAAAAGGTAAGTAGTCAGTAATCTTTTTCTATACAAGTCATGCATTACGAAACAGTAATTAATATAAAAAGTAAAAAAATACACAGTAAAAAATTATGTACACATTATTACTACAGGTTAGTAAATTTACTCAATTCGTAGTTAATTTCTACAAGATTAGTAAATCTACTACAATTTTTAGTACTATTAATAATAAATAGTAAATTTACTTATTTTTAGTAACATTGGGTATATCATTTTTTATTGTTTAGTAATAGGATATTAGTCCTTTTTTGCAAGGGTTGCACCCGATCGAACCGATATATAATTGATAAATTACATATAAAATAAACTCACATTCGATAAAATAAACCATGTATAATAAATATTAAAGCTATATAAATTAATAAAATTCGCAGCTAAAAATAAATATTGTCAATCAAGTATAAAAATACAATGTAATATATCATCTTATAAAATGAATTATTTAAATCTAAAAAATTGTTTTGAATTAATAAAATATTTATGATAATTATATTAAGTGATTTCTTTATAAAAAAATTTAAATAATACTTTTTATTGATTTTTAGAAATTGCCTGCAAAAAATATTTCACTTTATTTTAAAATATTTTTTTCATTTTTATTTCTGAATGACAAGTGTAGTCAAAATTTGAGTATGTATATAGGATTGAAATGATTATTATTATTTGTCGAATTTATTTGCAAAAAAAAAATGATCGAAGGTTACACATTAAATTATTTTAATTTAAATATGAATACTAAAACACTTCTTTTTTTGTAAATGTTTATATTAAACAATACATTAAAATTATGGTTTTTATGACCTTATTTCATTTTTTATAATAATTTATTTTAAACTCTTCACAGCTTAAAAAGATATCTTTTCCTTAATTAGTATTCTTTTTTTTTGCAACATCTGAATATACTTTATGTATTATAATTATTGTTCTTGAAAAATTTTAAAGCATCATAATTTTAATGTATATTTATTTATTTTTATTAATTAATATTGGAAAGGTGCGTAGTTTTGATTTTGCTTTAAATTTCAAGCAATTTAAGAAAAAAATAGAGTAATCTGATGAGCAGATAAATATACTTTCATTGTACGCTGTAACTGTATGACATTTCCTACCCGCAGATGATCATTGTTTCAAATTTTAATAAAAACCTAAGTGCTAAACAACGAGGAAACATTAAGAATTCAACTATATTCTTGCTATCTGTACTCGCTCGCTAGTACATGCAACTGTATTGAAATAAAAATTTTATTTTTTCTAGTTTAATTAATAGATAATATTTATTGCAATTCCTTTGACTTTAGGGGATAAAAATTTGTTTTTATTAGGGAAATGAAAAATCGATGTTTTTAAGGGGGCTCAAATAGACTTAGAATAATTTTAAGTTATGCAAGTAGAATAATTTAGGTTCAGGGACTTATAAGGGAAACCAAGCTTTTTGGCAAAGTATAATTTGTATACTGGGAAAAACATGCTATTAATTTAATAAAATATGTAGTTGAAAAAGAGAAATGAAATATTCTATTAAATTAATAAAATATCGGAATATTATTGATTCAACAAGGTACAATTTTATTGAATGATTAGGATTATTTTATCAATTCAATAGAATATTTCATCGCTCTATTTCAACTACATATTTTATTAAATTAATAGCATATTTTTCTCAACGTAATTATAGATGAGTCTTCCCTTCATTTCACTGGGCTTCCTGGACATAGAAACAGGGTTCAATGTTGTTAGATAGGGATGTTCAGGTAATCTTCCACACTGAAAAATTCCTGTTGCTGCAATCGGAAAATTTCGGTCACTAAAAGTGGGATTTCGGTTACAGTGTTAGGGAATTCCGCTTGCCATAAATAGAATTCTGGTTATGGCCTACGGATTTTTTTTTTTAATCTAAACTGCTTTAAATCGCATAAAAATTTCAGAAAATTAAAAACAAAAAAATTTTATTCATTCGAAAAAAATTTATTTTCATTTTAAGGTTCCGTGGCACGGGATAACGTTAGGTAAATTAGGTAAAAATTTTGTTTCATACCTTTTTTCAATGTTTTATCACACTTGACCAACCATTTGAACAAAAATAAATCCTTCACCACGGCTAGATTCTCAGATACGATCACCCTATATATACAATATATAGACAAAAAATAGAATATATTTAAAAATGTTTGATTTGTTGAGAAATCGGGTCCCTAGGTCATTTCAATGCCTTTGACATACTTTCATTGAATTGCTGCGTGTAGGTATGAATCAAAACTCCCCTGCAGCATTTTTTTGGAATCAGATCTAGTTACAACGTTTTCAGTATGAAGTGATTTCATCCAGTCTTTGCAGTGAAATATTGAAAAAAACAATTTTAAACATCACAAATTAAGGGAAAAAATGCTAAAAATTTAACTGATTTCTTTATTTAAAGTAATCCATAAGTTTCTAATAACTGGAAGCCAAAAAAAACTTAATGGGATATGTTATCGTGCCGGAAATAAAAAAGTCTTAGCTTCCTTATATATTAGAGAAATTTTTTTCAATGCAATAACTATACAATCTTGCAAGGTAACGAAAATACTTTTTGTTGGTTTCATTTTTTGTGTGTAAGTGTCGCCATTCAATCCCATAAATTAAAATTTTTTAACACAAATTCTCTTATTTTGATAATCAATTCGTGGCCTGAAATCACCAATATTTAAATTGCTGCCAAAATAGCAGTTTTTGAGGTAAATGAATATTAGTATTCCCACGTAAAAAATTATTAAGATCTTAATAAGACGAAAAAGAAAAACATGTAGTTTTATTTTTTAAAACCTATAAGTTATTGATTTTACTTATTCGGGTGGAAAACTCACGCGTAAAAGTTAGCTCGGAGCTTCCTGTTCTCGTTGTATGTTCAAGTAAACCAAAAACCTCGTTATCACCATAGGTGAAAAATTTTAGACATGTATGCGACCACGACTAATGTCAAAATTTTTGCGCCTTGGCTAGTTCGTTGAAAAGCTATTTTTTACTCAAAACGTACGTTTTCCGTCACTATACATTTAAGATTTTTAGTCAATTTTAAAAAGGCCTTGAAGCTTTATAAAGATTAATGAAACTGTATTATTCGGGAGTTAAATATTACGTCTAAGTATCAAGGGCGTAAAATTTTAGCGCTAGTGAGAACACCAGAACACCCTCCACGCCCATGGTGCTTAGGATGTTATTTGCCTCCCTAGGCGTACAAAGTTTGCAGAAAGTTCCGTGAAAGTGGGAACTAAAAAATTGTATGCAATTTGTGTACATCAAAATTCTGCACAAAAATGATTGTATAAAAATTGTACGAATTTGAACAATTTTAATACAGTCAACGTAGAGAAAAATTAATAGAAATTGTTCACAATATCTAACCAGATTCGTCAAATAAGAAATAGAGAAATTATATGGAAAAGAAGAAAAGAAAAATGAAAATTATTTCTTCTAAATTTAATTGTATCACGGCACTAGAGCTCCTAAAATCCTAAAAATAAAAGGACACATCCATATTCTTCATATTTCTATCAAAATTCTTGGTGATATTCCTCGAATTGTTTATTTTTTATTTTAGACATTACTTTTTTTTAAACTTCTTTTTTTAATAATTAATTTCAATCAGACTTGTGAAAAAATCATAGTTCACGATATACACTTTAAAATAATAATCGATAAAAAAATAAAACTTTTGCAAAAATTAGGTTATTAAAAAAAAAAAATATTAATTTACAACGAGGGGTCAGTTTGGTTCGTCTTGATAAACTGATCATTTTTTTTTATTTTGACAATATTGTTTATTTACAATTAAAAATGTAACCAAGCAACGATTCAATTAATAAAAAAAAATAATCAGTTTATCACGAATAGCCAAACTGACCGCTCATCGTAAATTGATATTTTTTGAATAACCTAGTTTTTACATAAGTTTTATTTTTTTATCAGTATTTTAAAGTTAGATTTGCGAACTAAGAAGAATACTTTACAAGTCTGTATAAAATCAAATATTGATAAAAGTTTTTTTTTTTAATAAATGATGCTTAAAATAAAAGTTTAAAATTAAAATTAATTTTCTCTAGAAAAAACCAATTTGAGAAATATAACCAAGAATTTTGATAGAAATATGAAGAATATGGATGTGTCCTTTTATTTTTAGGATTTTAGGAGCTCTAGTGCCGTGATACAATTAAATTTAGAAGAAATAATTTTCATTTTTCTTTTCTTCTTTTCCATATAATTTCTCTATTTCTTATTTGACGAATCTGGTTAGATATTGTGAACAATTTCTATTAATTTTTCTCTACGTTGACTGTATTAAAATTGTTCAAATTCGTACAATTTTTATACAATCATTTTTGTGCAGAATTTTGATGTACACAAATTGCATACAATTTTTTAGTTCCCACTTTCACGGAACTTTCTGCAAACTTTGTACGCCTAGGGAGGCAAATAACATCCTAAGCACCATGGGCGTGGAGGGTGTTCTGGTGTTCTCACTAGCGCTAAAATTTTACGCCCTTGATACTTAGACGTAATATTTAACTCCCGAATAATACAGTTTCATTAATCTTTATAAAGCTTCAAGGCCTTTTTAAAATTGACTAAAAATCTTAAATGTATAGTGACGGAAAACGTACGTTTTGAGTAAAAAATAGCTTTTCAACGAACTAGCCAAGGCGCAAAAATTTTGACATTAGTCGTGGTCGCATACATGTCTAAAATTTTTCACCTATGGTGATAACGAGGTTTTTGGTTTACTTGAACATACAACGAGAACAGGAAGCTCCGAGCTAACTTTTACGCGTGAGTTTTCCACCCGAATAAGTAAAATCAATAACTTATAGGTTTTAAAAAATAAAACTACATGTTTTTCTTTTTCGTCTTATTAAGATCTTAATAATAGATTTTTAATCTATTATTAAGATCTTATTAAGATATTAATAAATGATTATTAAGATATTAATAAGATCATAAAAAGATCTTAATAATTTTTTACGTGGGTTCTCAAAAATTTTCTACAAGTTTCAAGTTTCCAAAAATGTTTTACTCGTCTCTTTTCTTTAAATAGTTTTTGAATTATGATTCTAAAAAGATCTGGAATAAAAATAATCGATAACAGATACTAGTAAAATAATTAGATTGTGATGAATAATTTTTGATAGCTGAGTTCATAATTCGCAAGCACTGTTGTTGTGATTAACAGCTGCTGCCGAGGGTAATTAACTGGGTGGACTGGAAATTTGGACAATACCCGATACAACGGTAAATTTTTGGAAATAAAAATAAATATATTAATACCGCTTACGAAGATTTTAGGGCATGCAGAACCCGAATCCAACATTCAAATTTTAGAAACTAAAAATTCATTTTCAAAATTCGTTTTTTTCTATTTGTAAAAATTAACCATTTTTTTCGAGAATTCGCCAAATATCCAGTCCACAGTTTCAAATTCCAAAATTTGGGTGTTGGATTTGAGTCATATTTTAAAAAATTTTTTCAGGAAAATTTTTAAATTTGAGTTTACAAGCTTAGAAAACCTACTGACCCCTATAAAATAGAAAAAAAAGCTTTTTTTAAAAATTAAAGTCGAAGGGGCAAAATTAGGGGTGATTAGCACTACAATTAAATATTTTGACATCAAATTTGAGTTTAGAAGCCCAAAAAATATAAATGACCCCGTTGAAATTCACTGAAAAAAAATTGCAAATGACTTGAAATGCAAAGAAAATTTAAAAAAAAACATTTTATCTTTTCTTTTTTCAAAAAATTTCTCAAATATCATACCGATACACGCATATTCATAAGCGGGAAAAACATTTTTTTTTTAATTTTCTTTACGTTTCAAGTCATTTGCAATCATTTTGACGAAATAAAAAATTCCGTTCGTCGCAAGCGGATTTTTTTTCAGTGTAGAAGAAAACATTTTTTTTTAAATTTAAAGACGAAGGAGTGAAAGGGGTGAAAATAGAGGTTATTTGCCGCACTAACTATGAATTTTGATAATTCGTGATAATCATGAATAATATTAAAAATAAATAAATAGAATAATAACTTTTATTATATAGTTAATGGTAAGGATAGGTAACATTAACCGTTATTTAATCACTGTGAAGGATTTTGTAAAAAAAAACCTTCACAGCGGTGAATCTAGAAGGATAATTTTATGATTACTGCAGTAACCAAACCGAGAGCGCTTCTGTCAGAAACTGGTATGAGCGTAGCCGCGTTATGTCGATCTTCACAGCGAGTATTTGTGTTCCTCCTTGAAAGTAAACATTTTTTACGTTTGGCCTATAAATTAAGTTAGCAATTTAGTTTCCATTAATCACACCTTATAATTATCGTGGGTATTTCTCAATTAAATTTTGAATTCTCGTTTTGATAATTTTAATTGAAAATTGGTACAAATTTCATGATTTTTAAGGTCATTCTGATATGCCGCTTTGATTTTGAGGCGAAGAGAAAATCCACAGAAATATGACACTCGAGGTGGTCTACTTTTTGAAAAAAATTGATGGTGCATATGTGCGGTTTACTTAGATCTTACAAAATAACAAATAACACAAGAAATTTTCCTCGCCCCATAGATTTTTTCGAGTGCATCTATTTTGAAAGCAATTGAGGCAAGCAAAAAAGAAAAGCAACCCTGAATATATTAAGTTTTAATATAATTTAAAAATTTTAAGAACTGGTAATTTCAATGGGTCTTCCTGAGCCTATAACAGCCAAGATCAATGCTAAAAGATAGGGTTTTTTTAGTTATCTTCTTGAAAATATACTATAAATATCAGGTTTCAAAGTCTTCTTGGTTCAAAAATAAATTATATCATAAATACACTCTCTCCGTGATAATTAATAAATTCAAATCAATTTTAAATTTATTGTCCCAATTACAATTTTGGATGCCTAGGCAGCGGCGGATCCAGACTTTGGTCTTGGGGGGGGAGGCGATTTTGGTATTATTATTATTATTATTATTATTATTACTATTATTATTATTTTTTTTTTTTTTTATGTCAAGGGAATCTTTTGAATCTTGCATCAGCCATGGAGTGTTTGCGGGCCTTAAAGACCCGCAAATTTCCATGACCGCCCAGTTGCACAAAGTGTACAACGCTGTCGCCGGCTACGCCCCAGATTCTTACTGGATAAACACACTATAAACCCCCCTGCGCTTGTTTGCCCCAAACCGGAACTCCCTTTTCAGGTATAACTTCAGTTTGGGACGCGCAGCCTAGGCAACTGGCCGTTGCCTTTCCCCAGCCTAGTGACAGGAGAGCTATCTACGATAGAAAGCCCTCCTCCTTTTTCTTCAACAAGGTGGCCCTTACGTACTCTGCTACTTTGTTCCAATTTTCAGAACTCCGTAGCATTTCCGGGACCACCGTCTCTGGCCTCTAAATCGGAAAGGGCGGGCGCCCTTCCACGTAGCGCACACATCTGAAGAAAGTGGGCTCCACTGTATCCTTCTCACCTGGGCAGTGCAAGCACTCCTCTGTTGCCACCTTATGCCAATGCTTTAACATTGCACGGAAGTACCCGTGTCCCGTTAAAAATTGGGTGAGGTAAAAATCCACCTCCCCATGTTGTCGTACAGTCCATGCCTGCAGATCTGAAATCATTCTGCGCGTCCATCGGGCATTTTCCTCTTCGTCCTTTTTCCACCGTTTTTGTCATTTTTCCATAGAGCTGGAGCGGGCGCGAGTGGATGCCACTTCGCGGTCCTCTACACTATCGTAAATAAATTTCCACTCCAACGCTAGCAGGTCGATGGGTATTACCGATGTTACTACCTGGATCGCCTCGAGGGATACCGTATGGTACGCGCAGGCGATCCTCAGGGCCGCTTGCCGCTGCACAGACGATAATTTATGTCTGTGCTTGGCAAATTTGGTGATATCCGCCCAGATCTCAGATCTGTAAAGCAGGACAGAGATGACAACGGACATCAACAATCTTCGCTTCCCGGGTTTGGGCCCATCTATGTTGGCCATGAGCCTTCACAAGGAGGATGCGACCGACGCGGCCTTCTCACTCGTCCTCTGAAATTGTTCCCAGATTCAGCTTGTTATTAAGCAGAACTCCCAGGTACTTAACCGATGTCTTGGCTTGGATCGTGTGAGGGTTTCCACCATTATCGACATTTACATCGATGTCCGTGGAAATTGTTGTTCGACGGGTCAGCAGTACGATCTCCGTTTTTGGGATCGCGAGCTGGAGCCCGTGCTCGCCCATCCAGAGCTTGATCTGTCTCATGACTAGATTCAACCTCTCCTGGGTTACCTGCATGTCCCTGCCGGTGATGGTCAGGGCCGCGTCGTCCGCGTACCCGATCAGGGAAGCTCCTTCCGGGAGGTGAACGCGCAACAGGCCATCGTAAAAGGCATTCCACAGGTCCGGTCCGAGAACCGAACCTTGGGCAATGCCCACACTCAGAACCCTCTGTCGCCTGCCATCGGTCGTGTCGTAGAGCAGTCTCCGGTCCCGTAGGTAATCCTTTAGTACGTTACCCAGATACCTGGGTATCCGGAAATTGTCCTCGAGAGACCGGATCATGTCATCCCAACTGGCCGAATTGAAAGCGTTTTTAACGTCCAGCGTTACAAGAAGGACGTCTTTGCGAATTGCAGGCCGCTTTTCCCTCTCAGTCTCTACGGTATCCACGACACGCCAGATGGCGTCTATCGTGGAATGCCCCTCACGAAATCCATACTGCTCCACGGAAATGCCACCGCCTTCCTCGATGGCTCTTCTCAACCTTGCCCGGAGCATGCTCTCCATCACCTTTCCGATGGTATTTAACATGCACAAGGGTCTGTAAGATGATGGAGAGTCCAGGGCTCCACCTTTACCCTTGTTCAAGAGCACGAGACGTGCCACCTTCCACTGCCTTGGAAACACTCCCGCCACCAAGCATGCATTAAACATGTTTAACAGGATACCAGGGATTATTTTGACCGCTCGTTTGAGCACTTCCGCTGGTATCCCGTCCGGCCCCGGCGCCTTGATTATTACTATTATTATTATTTTTATTATAACCGAGGCGGTGGTCGAGTGGTTTAAATCTTGCGACTATATGTTAGTAGAGATACTTTCATATAGAAGCGGGTTCGCCGCTCGAGAAAGAGTTTCATAACTGTATATAGACGCTATTCGTAGTATGAAAATACTTTCGTAAATATATACAGATTTAAAACTCTTCACCACGTTGAGGCTAGGATTCTGTTTTCATCATAATATTTAAAAGAAAAATCGAATATTCTGAAGAAAACAGAAACTGATATGAAAGGATCTTCTGATAGAGAGGATACATGGCCTTAAGTCAACCTGATGTAATGTGTTAAACGGTTCCGGGTTGACTTGCATAAGGCATTAAGGGGGGTGAGTTTAGTCGGTAAACATGCTAAGCATGGAGTCCGACATAATCTAGGGCCCGGCCCTAGAATACAAACATGCTAAGCATGGAGTCCGACATAATCTAGGGCCCGGCCCTAGATATGCGTAACGCATTCTCACCTAGACACATGTAAAAAATTACATGTGTCAACCCTGCTCGCAAGAGCAAAAAAAAAAAAAAAAAATTATTTTTATTATTATCATTATTATTATTAATATCATTTATATTAATTATTTTTATTTATTTATAATGATAATTACAACGATAAAATACTTAATTTCAATTATAGTTTATAAGTATTATTTAATATTAAAATAAAAGAAAATAAGTTGAAGCCTAAAAGTTAAAAAAAAAAATATTTTACCTGTTTTAAAAACTGAAAAAAGTATTTGAAAATAGTATAATAAATTAACATGACTAATTCAAAAATTCAAAAAAATAAACTTATTAACTTTAGTGAAATTCAGCTTATTATAATCAAAAAATATTTTTTACTAACACTGAAAAAACTTTTAATAAAATTTTTAAAGCTTAAATGAATAATAATTTTTATTAAACAACACTTTTTTAAATGATGTGATGAGCATCAACTCAAACACGATACTAAATTTAAAACTTTGAAAAAATTTTTTCATGTGTTGTGAATTTTTTATAAAAAAGGAAATGTAAAATTTCTATGCACAAAATTTAACAGAAAAACAGTAAAAAAATTTAGGGTTCAGAATTAAAATATAAAAACATATATATTAGAGTGGACCTATTTTTGGACTTTGTGGAAAAATTTTGCTCCCCGGGTTTTTTTGTGAAGTTTTGGTCATAAAAAGTTCCCAGTTCCAAGGATTTTGCTTTAGCCTTACAAAAACACGTGCCTGTAACCACATCAATTTTCCTATTTAAATAACATGGGAATTTTGAGTTTTTAACAATACAAATTTTCACAAAAGCCAAAAAGCGTTTTAAAATGCTAATTTTTACTGGAAAACATACTTTTATATGTTGTAAAGACATACAAACCGCCCTGCATTCATTCCAAAGGGAATTTTGAGGCTAGAAACGCAAATTTACCGAGTCCCAATTTCAGGGTTTTCAAAAAAAGTCAATTTTTATCATTATCTTTGAAAAGTAATATCTTAAAAACTAATTAAAGTAAAGAGACGAGTAAAAAATTTTTCGAAACTTGAAGCTTGTAAAAAATTATTAAGGCCTTTAAAACTCAGTTTCGTCAAAATTTACAATTTTGGCAGCAATTTAAATAAATTTAAAAATTGGTCATTTCGGGTCAAAAATTACCAGTAGGTTAATTGACTATAGCGCTAAGAGAAACAGTGATTAAAATATACGGCTTACGTCGTTTGAAAGGTGGCACTTATACCAAAAAAAGTGAACCAACCAGAAGTGTTTTGGTTAATTTTTGAGGTTGTAGCTTTTTATCGAAAATTACCGAAAAACCCTGTTTTATAAGATTGAGCTAACATGTACATTTGCGTTTCTAGCCCCAAAATTTCCCTTGGAATCAATGCAGGGCGGTTTGTATGTCTTTACAACATATAAAAGTATGTTTTCCAGTAAAAATCAGCATTTTAAAACGCTTTTTAGCTTTTGTGAAAATTTGTATAGCTAAAAAGTCAAAATTCCCATGTTATTTAAATGGGAAAATTGATGTAGTTACAGGCACGTGTTTTTGTAAGGCTAAAGCAAAATCCTTGGAACTGGGACTTTTTTATGTCCAAAACTTCACAAAAAAACCCGGGGAGCAAAGTTTTTCCACAAAGTACAAAAATAGGTCAACTCTAATATATATATACCTATACCTATGTGTTAGTAATATAATTGGGTCGATATTCCTCAAGTGTATGTAAACCTAATTCTTGGGTCTTCAAATCGGTCCCAAAATATTTTTCCCTCAAAGTACTATCGAAAATAAGTTACCTCCCCAATTTTTATCCTCCTAGGTCTTCTCCTTGATTATTTACAGCCAAATTACTTTTTTTTGTACTTTTTATTTTTAAACCAAACGCCTATTCTTACCCCAAAATGACCAATTTTTAAATTGCTGCCAAAATTCTAATTTTTGATAGAAATGGGTTCTGTAGGCCTTGAAAATTTTCTACAAGCACTAAGTTTCCAAAAAATTCTCTTCTATCTAAATCACAAAAAAATCACGTGATTTTTGTTGTTTTGAATCTCTATTTTTTTTATCATAAAAATTATAATTAATTTTAAAAAAGAATTAAAATAATATGATTTTTAATGTACGAGGATTCTTCTCAGATAAATTTTAGATTCTGGAATCATATAATATCAAGGACACAAAGCTTTAAGACTCGTGATAACTAGCTCGTGGTTCTAAAAATCTGGATAGGAATAAAATTTTCGGCCCACGACACTTATAATATTTTTTGACTTCCTGGCCACCCAAAACTATTGGGGAAATAAATTTAAAATTTATTTGGATTTATTACTTATCAAGGAGAGAGTACACACAGAGCCATTTCGGGTTTTAAATCATAGAAATAGTCTGATTCAGGTTTTCATTTCTCTTTACGTTGAGAACTAAGTTTCAAAATTCGCTATATTCAAATAACGCTAAAACCGGATTTTATTTTTAAAATTTCCGGGTTTACGGTTCTGTGTGTATATATATGATATAATTTGTTCTTGAACCAAGAAGGTTTCGTGGTTCTCCTAAAAAAACCAATTATTCTTCTCTATTCTCTTATTCTCTATTAAATAATACAGATTTTTTTAGTTAACGTACATGCACATAAAAAATTAGTAAATATAACAAAAAATTTGATTTAGTCTACTAAATTAGGTTTGGTTAAAATTCACTATCAATTTTTAATAAAATTTACTGATTAAATTTGTTTATAAAAATAAAATCTCAAACTTTTAGTAAAATTTACTATTTTTTTAGTTATACTTATCAATATTTATTAATTCGTGTTTACTAAATTCATTGAGGTTAATTTTATATTAAATAAAAATATTTGATTTCTGAGCTAACAATTTGCTTTATTTTTTCAATAAATTGCCCACGTTTCGAAGACCTTCAGTCTTCATTATCAAGGCTAAAAATTTACAATATTTTACAATTTTATAAAAACTTTTTTTACATAATTCCAAATTTAAAAATTAAACATTACCTTATTAAATATTTTAAAGTAAAGAATATACAATATTCTTCACTGAGTAACGATCTTATACTAATCTTTGAGCTTTTAAAAAATTTTACAAGTGCTAGATTTTTTTATACGAAGGAACATAATATAAACAAAATATAAAGTTTGTAACTCTAACGTACATTTTTAATGACTATTTTTTAATATGAAACTTATTACTCATTATTAAATACTCTGAATCTATAAATTTTCAAAATAATTTATTTGTCGGTCCCTAAACTCTTCTATATGATTTTTAACATATATCTAAATGTTCAAGTGCTTTAGGTTTAAAAAATGTTTTATTTAATTTTTATTATTTCCGTTTTCTTATTATTCTACTCCTTCTGTTTAACCCCAGTCTATTTTTATAACAAAAAATTCGTTTTTTAATCTTTTTGCTCTTTTTAATCAAACGTATCGTGTTTTTAAAGTGACCTTTTAAAAAACAGGTGTCTTCTATTCTATTCATGGTATTATCGTTATATTCTATAAACATCATCTCCGAATGTAATCGTTTTCTATAATTTTTTTCCCTGTCTAAAATGATGATATTCTCAAAGTCGATTTTATGTTTAAAGAATTTACTATGCGACTTTAAGACGTTACGACTACAATTTTTTTCAACATCTTTTTCATGTTCTCCAATCCTGATACCCAATTTCCGAGATGTTTGACCTATATACCTATGATCGCATGATTTACAATTTATCTGATAGACTACACCTGAATTTTCATTTTTGTTTATTTTATCTTTATCTAATTTTACGAACTTTTTTAATTTACTTTTTGCCATATTAATCGGAATATATTTAATTTTTTTATATGTTTATTTAGAGAAGGGGTAGCATACTTGTAATAAGGCAAACTTATTCTTTTTATCTCATTATTATAATTATTTAAATTATTTCGATTTTGATTTCCAGTCTGACCTATGTTGCTATTAGTTTTATTAAAATGATGGCAAAGTCTTTTTTTGACATATTTATTTATAAATTTTGAGGGATAATTATTCATTTTTAAGTAATTTTTTGCCAATGTGATGTTTTTTTCTTGAAATTTCTTATCTGACAATAAAATGCATTTATCTATTAAATTATACACTATGGCTATTTTTTGGGCAATTGGTGAGTGACTTAAAAAATTTACTAATCTACCACTGTATGTTTCTTTTCTAAACCAATCCGTTTTTGTTCTTTCATTTTTTTCCCTTATAATTTTTAAATCTAAAAAGTTAATTGAATTATTAGTTTCTCTTTCCATTGTAAATTGTACCGAACTATTATAATCATTAAACGTCTTAAATAAATTATCTATTTCTCCTTTTTTTTACTAATATTAATGTGTCATCTACGAATCTTTTGTATAAAATTATATCATTATCACAATTTTTTATTGGGTTATAAAAATGGTTTCGAAAATTATTTAAGGCATTACTACTTTTTAATTTATCTAAACAATTTATCTCTAATTCTTGCAAGGTTATGTTGGCTAAAATTGGACTAATAGAATAACCTATAGCTGTACCCTTTTTTTGTCTGTAAAACTTATTATTAAATTGAAAATAATTATATTTGAGTAAAACTTGTATGCCCGCTATAAAATCATTTCTTGTTAATGGAATATGATTCTTCAAATATTTCCAATTTTTCTTTAACGCGTCAAAAATTAACTCATGGGGCAAATTTGGATACATGCCCACAACATCTAGAGAAACAAACTCATAATCTTCCGGAATGTCATTGTTTTTTAATATTTCCTTAATTTCTAAACTATTTTTTACCGAAGAATTTGGAGTTTTAATAAATTTTGATAAGAATTTTGATAAAGCTTTATCAAAATTATAAAAAACGCTATTAATACATGCAACTACAATTCTAACTGGAAAACCTTCTTTGTGGATTTTTTAATTAAACCATAAATTCTGGCTAAAATTGTTTTTTGTAAATTTAAAATTACGTTTTGAAAAGCTTGGTCACAATCAAAAACTCCTAAATCATACCATTTCTTTAACAAATTTTCTCCTAATTTTATCATCATATTTAAAGGATTTTCTTTTACTTCTTCATAAATTTCTGTATTACTCAATTCATTTTCTACTTTAACATGGTACTCTACATCTCCTAAAATTACCGTAACTTGGCCTTTATCTGCTTTTGTAACTAAAATATCTTTATTTTCTGCTAAAAAATTTTTTGTTAGTTTTATTTTCTTTTCTAAAATTTTATCTATAAAAGCTATATGGGGTTTATTATGTATATATTTATTAACCTCTCCTATAATTAACCTTCTTAATTTATTGTCCGTTTCATTATTACTTAAATTACTTTCTAAATCTTTTAAAATGTCAAAAATGTCTTTATCACTTAAACTAGTTTGAAAATTAAATTTATCACCTAAGCTCAAAATTTCTATAACCTCTTTAGGTATTGGTTTGTCTGTGAGATTTTTCAACCAACCTTTTTTGTCTGAATTACTATTATTTTGCTGAACATTGAGATTATCACTTTCAGAATAATATTCTTTATATAACTTTGCAAATTTTTTGTCATGTATAGCGTTATGTTTCAATTCTTTTTCTTTATTACAAGCGTTTACCATATTTAAAAATTTTTCTATAACATTATTTTTATTGTCTATTATTATTTCTTTTTTATCCGACTTAATTTTTTTATTCAAATAATTTATA
Source organism: Anagrus nilaparvatae (assembly GCA_022575985.1). NCBI lineage: Eukaryota > Metazoa > Arthropoda > Insecta > Hymenoptera > Mymaridae > Anagrus > Anagrus nilaparvatae. Next base: position 24,165,351 of record JAKSXM010000247.1, on the reverse strand, counting down.
TGAAAATTCAAGTCTTTAATTTGAGTATTAAGTATGCTTTTATTTTGTTGTTCTATATAAAATAAGTTCTTCATTTTCCCAGTATTACTATAAAACGTTAAATTTTTTTGCTTACTAGTGACATTTTTTATATATTTTAGAATTATATCATACGTTCTACATTTTAATAAAAACTTTAAATGTAATTTTGCCTTCGATAATTTATCGAGATTATTATTAATTTTCATAAAAATTTCCATTAAACTTTTGCTTTCATAGTGTTTTAAAAAATAATAAAACTGACCCAAGTTAGAAACATTGCTCCAGTCCGAATTTTTTTCTTTTATGTATGTAGTATTTACCAAATCGTTTTTATCCTTGTTGATATTTTCTTTCTTTCTTTTCTTATCATTTTTTATATTAGATGATGGTTTATAAACTTTTTTATTTCTTAACAGCATATTTCAATCGAATGCCTATACTAAACTTTTATTTGCGTGTAATTTTTTTGTATGCTACTAAATTTTTAAAAAAGTAAAAAGCTGCTAGACATTTAAAATATATGCTTTCTTTATTAATTTGATTAGTTTATTATAAATAATAAACACGATCTACATGGAACTGTAAATAAGTATAACTTTTTTCATTATTGTTATCTGTGTTTCTGAGGACTGAGCCTCATTTTGTTTAAATATTTTTTTGAAACAATTTTTGAAAAATATTTTTAAAGTAGGTTTGATGACACATTTTTGAATGCCAGCTGGGATCTTTGAGAGTGTTTGGGAGAAAGGGAACTTCTCTTCTTCTATGGCATTCTACTGTATTATCTCTTCCTGGCTTGACTAAAAAATGTAAGACTTTTTTTTAATTGTTTTTTTTTTGTTTTTGTAAGTAAATTATCAAAAAATTTTTGTTTGTTTGTTTGTTTATATGTAAAAAAAAGCAGAAAACAGGAATTTCACTGATGATACTCGCCTTGTTTTCTTGCAGAGTCGAAATGAACAAAGATTTTTCATTTTTTTAAACTTTTTAACATCAGAAAAATAAATTTTGAACATTATAGAACTTTTTTCAATAATAATTATTCTGTTTGACAACGGGCGGCTTAGTCCTCAGAAACACAGATAACAATTATGAAAAAATTTATACTTTTATAGTTCCATGTAGATCGTGTTTATTATTTAGAATAAACTCATCAAATTAATTTTATTATTTTATTTGAACGAAAAGCAGTATTTATACTGTTTTCTCATTATTATTATATGCTTTCTTCATGCACAGAATTTTCTGAGGGTTCCATCTCTGACCCTATTATAATCTTGATGGTCTATTGTATAAAAAAAAATAAATTTATGATAATACTGTGAAGCCAATCGTGAATACAATTATGTTTTTTGATTTTTATTTTATAAATTTTCTAATAATATAAATAAAACCTGGCGTAATCTTTTTTATAAATGGAATTCCCAAAATAGAGTTTGTGACACTTATATGTTTATTTAGATAATAATCTAAACAACTACCAGAGAAAAATATATGTGTTAACATTATATTCTAGTTTTGGTTAGATTTTAAGTGTAAAAACAACCTAATGTTTGGTATAAAATAAAGTATTTATGATTCGCAATTGTTATTAACATGGAACATGTTTATAGGGAGGGGTACCCCCCGAAGACTCGAAAATCGAGGTAGGGTCAACTGGTCTTATAATAATTTCGATTTAGGGACTTAGAATAATTCGGGTTTAGGGAAATAGAATTGTATATTACATATGTTTAGTAAACATGTTCCATGCACATTATTTTTTTACAATACAAATGGCTTTAAGTTTCTTTATTATTATGTTAAATCTCTAAACCCAAATTATTCCCTGAATTCAGATCATTTAATTGTAAGTCCCTAAATTGAAATTATTCTAAGATTAGTAGTTAATAATATATGTTATTCTAATTCCCTAATTAAAAATTATTTTAAGCCCTACACTGTAGGGTTGCTGTGCTTGAAATTTGCTTCAATGTTTAATTTCCAAGAATTTGCTTGAAAAACTTGCAAAGTGCTTGAAAATTCAAGCAAATTCTTAGAAATTAAACATTCAAGCGCAGCAGTTATACAATGTTATTTTTACCTTTCCCCCTTAAATCTGAAACATTTTATCTTATCATTTTAAAGTCAGGTACTTTTGACCTCCCTATTTTAATAAATTAAATTTGTGAATCTCTTTAAAAAGAAAATTTGCGCTCACACTGAGAAAACAGTCCTCTTACCTCAAAAGGAAAATAATGTTAAAAGCGGACCCAAGAGTACTTTCTATTTGTCGCAAAAGGAAAATACTTTTGAGGCCAATTATTTTGATACAAAAGGAAAATATTTTTACTGCAAAATTATACTTTTTTGAAGCAAAATATTTTTGCTATAAAACATACATTGGCATTTAAATTAAAAATTTTATTGAGTTTATAACCCAATTATTACCAGTAATTGCTGTAAAAAAATACACAAGATTATATTTAATTTTAATAAAAACAAATATTTTATTATATATGTATACAAGCTGTATAATGTACATAATTATATCTTACAGAAAATTGTTTTATAGATTTTTATATAGTAGTTATTAAAAAACATAAATATATATAATATATTTATTTTATATATGTACAGGTCCAGCTTAACTCACCAGACCAAAATTTTTCTCTCACTTTAGGTCTTTCCGAAAGGCTTATTTAGGTCTTGGATTTGCATTTTTGCCAGAATTTTTGAAAAATATTAATTTTGATAGAAAATTGTTTTTTTTGAGATTTTCGATTTTTAGGGCTTATAGTTATTTCAAAACCGAAGCACTTTTGATAAAAACATATGATTAGGAAAAAGTTTCTTTTTCATCTGGGCTACCCAAAAAAAAATTTTTTTTTTATTTTCAGTTTCATTTTTAGAGTTTTGAATTTTTCAAATTGACCAGAAGTCAAGTTCACCATAATTATTTATGCTTAAATTTTCCCAGAATGTTGGCCTATGTGTCAGCTTATCACAAAAAAGAGAAAAACAAAATTCATAACCGGTTTGTGTAACTACACAACCAACGAGCATGGAACATGTTTACTAGACTGACAAAAAAAAAATCGACTTTTCGATTTTTTAAGGTGCTCAAGCGTTTTTGGGTACCACTTTATGAAAAAAAAAGCCCTAGGTAAAGCGCATCTAAAAATATTTAGTCGTTGGACAGCGCCAAAGCGTTTTTGATTTTTTGAAATTGGTCCAGGAGCGCCGGGGGGGATTACAGCTACTAAATTTAAAAGGCAACATAAAAATAAAACTTCGGGGGGTATTTCATAGTTTTTTTGGTCACTAAAAACGATGGAATCATTTATTTTGAATTATTTCTTTAAGGCAAAAAGTTATGATCTAATTTCAGTCTTAAAAATATCAAAAATTGGACAGTTTTTGGCGTCAAAAACATGCTGCGGACTAAAAAATGTTTAGAAATTATTTTAAAGGGGTATTTCGAATGATAATTGGGTCACTAAAATCGATGAAATCGGTTATTTTCAATTATTCTTTACTGATTCAGAGTTATGCGCCAAATAAAGTAGCTTGATTTCCCAAATATAGCATTTTTTTTAGTTAAATGTCAATGTCAAGCGTACAGAGAACTCTTTTGAGCCTCTAGAAAGGTATGTTATCATAGTTTTGTGTTTTTTGAACACCGATGCATTGGTTGTAATAAAAAAATAATAAATAAATAAAAAAATACATAAAAAAATAAAAATAATAAAAATAATAAAAATAACAAAATAATATATATAATAAAAATAATAAAAAAAATAAAAATACATAAAAAAATCTAAGCAACCAATGCATCGGTGTCGAGGGGTCTACAACTCCGTAGTACAGGAATTACTTCGAATGTACTACCGAGTACTACGCGATACATCTAGCATTTATTTACAACAGTGTACTTTCAATGTACTTCCAATAACTTCCAATGTACATTCATAATTAAAAAAATACTTTCTATTACTTTTTATGAATGAACAAGGCGCAGTGCTGGATGTATACTTACAATATACACCTCTAGTTCTTTTTAATTCTGTACTATACTACTGTTAAATTTCTCTCGAAATACGCAGATGTATACTTCCAATAATTTCTCTTGTACATCTTTCATTAATAATGTACTTTCCTCTCACCTCTTATGACTAGAAAAGTAAATCACTGACTGTGTACTTCTAATATACTTTCGAAAATTTTTCAACTACTAAAGTTTATTTTTTGTAAAGCTTGACACGGTAAACCCGCAGTGTACTTTCCGTTACTTCTAAAGTAAGTTTGATTTACTTTTAAGATTTAAATTTTTACTCTTACATAATAAATCAAAAAATATTATTTTATTATTTTACCTATTGTACTCCAATCAAAATACGGGTTTGGTTGTATTTTCACTGGCGAACACGAGATTTGCTCTAGTATAGGTTTTTTGGGTCATTGCACACTAAAATTGGGGTCATTTGGTAAAGAAACTGGGGCTTCACCCTTAAATTTGCAAAAACTACCCCCACAAGAGGGAATTTTTTATGTATTCGCATTCTGAGCCTATAAATTTGTCCAAGAATTGATTTCCAAGGATTTTTGAGTCGCTAATTAAGAATCCTGATGATTTTTTAAGGTAACATTAATATTTAACCCCTAAAGTAGCTAAAACTACCCCCGAAAGGGGTGTTTTAGCTATTTTCGCACTTTTTGCGACTAGATAAAGTCCACAAGGGTTTTTTGGCTCACTGAAAACGAATTTCATGGATTTTTTAATGAATAATTAACATATCACCCCTAAATTAGCTAACACTACCCCCAAAAGGGGCGTTTTTGGTATTTTTGCACTTTTTGCACTCAGATTAGGTCCATAGGGTTTTCTGGGTCACAGATAACGAATTTCGTGGAATTTTCAATGAAAAATTAATATTTCACCCTTAAATTTGCTAAAACAACACCCAAAAAGGGCGTTTTTGCTATTTCTGACCTTTCGCATGCAGATTAGGTCCGTAGGGTTTTTTGGGTCGCAGGTTATGAATTTCGCGGAATTTTTAAAGAAAAATTATTATTTCACCCTTAAATTTTCTAAAACAACCACCCTTTGGGGGTTTATATTTGATTTATTTCAGAAAAACGGAAAAATGACATACGCGTAAACTTCTGGGGTGAATATTGAACCTTTGGGCAAAAATTGCCCAAAGGAGGAATCTGAGAGAAATTAGATTTTTTAAGGGTTTACTCGATTTTTTAAATCAAAATGGATTCAGAAAAATAAATGCAAGTATCTGAAGTACTAATTACCCTTAAGGTCTTAAGTTGCCCGTTATTGGCAAAATTGATTTCTTCGCTTTTTATTTGATTTGGTGAAAGGAAACGGGTTTACAAATATGAACGCAAACTTTTGAGGTAAATATAAACCTTTAGGATAATTATTGCCCCCAAGGTCAAATCTTTAAAAATTGATTTTTGAAAGTTTTACTGGATTTTTTATGCAAAAATGGGTTCAGGAATTTGAATGCAAGCTTCAGGGGTACTGATTACCCCTTAGGGTAAAATTTGCCCTTTAAGGGCAAAACTGATAAAAAAATGATTTCTTTCGTTTGTATTTGATTTATTATACGGAATTTGAATTACTGATATAAGTGCAAACTGTCGAGGTAAATATTGACCCTTAGGGCCAAAATTTGCCCCCAAGGAGGAATCTGAGAAAAATTAGATTTTTGAAAGTTTAACTGGATTTTTTAATGAAAATGGGCTTAGGGAGGTGATTGCAAGTACCTGAGGTACTTTTTACTCCAAAGGGCAAAAATTACCCTTTATGGGAAAAACTTGTAAAAAATTGATTTTTTCGCTTTCTATTTGATTTTATGTAAAGAAATGGGTTTGCGAATATATAATATATAATATATAATATATAACTTGCCGGTAAAATGTAAACCCTTGGGAGTAAAATTATTCCAAATGTCAAAACTCCTGTATGCAGGAAAAAGTAGTTTATTAATTTGAGAAGTAGAAGTCGTAGAATTCGAATATGAAGTCAGAAATGCTATTTTATGCCTTCCCGGGTGTGATTTTGGCCTTTTTTCACCCCTTTTACCCCTAAATATGTCATTCTTTAAATGCAACGTTTTTCCCAATTTTAAAATATCTTTATAGATTTTTTGGGTCGTAGAATTCAAATATGAAGTCAGAAATACTATTTTATGCCTTCCAGGGGGCGATTTTGGCCTTTTTTCACCCCTGTTAGCCCCAAAATATGTAATTCCTTAATTGCACCATTTTTTCCAATTTTAAAATTTCTTTATCGGTTTTTTGGGTCGTAGAATTAAAATATGAAGTCAGAAGTGCTATTTGAAGCCTTCCAGGGGGTGATTTTGGCCTTTTTTCACCCCTTTTAAAACCCGAGTAGGCGTTTTAAAATTAAAATTTAAAGTTTTTATACATATTTAATATTAGGGGCGTAAAGGATGTGGAAAAGGCCTAAATCACCCCTTGGAAGGCATCAAATAGTATTTCTGACTTTATATTTGAATTTTGTGGCCCAAAAAATCCATTAAGATATTTTAAAATTGGAAAGAATGGTGCAATTAAAGAATTACATATTTTGGGGGTAAAAGGGGTGAAAAAATACCAGAATTACCCCCTGAAAGGCTTAAAATAGCATTTCTGACTTCATATTTTAATTCTACGACCCAAAAAACCGATAAAGAAATTTTATAATTGGAAAAAATGGTGCAATTAGAGAATTACATATTTTGGGGGTAAAAGGGGTGAAAAAGGCCAAAATCACAACCGGGAAGGCATAAAATAGCATTTCTGACTTCATATTTGAATTCTACGTCCCAAAAAACCCATAAAGATATTTTAAAATTGGTAAGAACGGTGCATTTAAAGAATTACATATTTTGGGGTAAAAGGGGAGAAAAAAAGGCCAAAATCGCCCCCGGGAAGGCATAAAATAGGCATAAAAAATTGAAAAAAAATTTTAGTAATGCCGAGAGTAATGCAAAAGAAAAAAATAAAAATTTTTATTTTTTTAAAATTTTTAACACTGAAAAATCTCTGAACAAAATTAAAAAATAAAATTAGTTATAAGATTAAAAAATCAAGGAAAAACAGTATTTCTAAAATTGGTACATCCGCATAAAATAATTAGGTACTCCGTCTGAAAAAAAATAAGTATTGTGTTGGAAATTTTTTGATGGCAAAAATTTTTAGACAAGAATTTTCAACTAATTAATTATCATACCGAGCAAGGGATGGTCTACTTGGCACACAGTAACTTTGCGCCAAGTGTGCAAATCATTTTGGCAGCGCTGCTAATGTTTAAAATTAATTAAATTGTTGGTGAACAATATGTTTTATCCAAAAAAACCACCCCTGCACCCTCTTTTTAATCTCATAAGCCCAATATATATAAATATTTGCTTCTTTTGAAAGACCTACAAAAGACTTATAAGATTAAAAAGAGGGTGCTGGGGTGGTTTTTTTTTGTAAATCATATTGGTCCTCAATTATTTAAATATTATTTTCTTGTTAGTGTCCAGAAAGTGCGTGTTTTCTGGCCGCTGCGCTATTCGAAAAAACGCATTTTCTCGACACTGAGCAAGAAAAATTATGTTTTGTCCTTGGCCACAAAAAAAGGATGCCCCAAATCGCAGTTTACCATCCTCGGCTTCGCCTCGGACGGTAATTTACGTGCGATTTGGGCCATTCTTTACTTTTGTGGCCATGGGTAAAAATATACTATATTTATTTCACAATAGCAGCGCTACCAAAATGATTCGCACACTGCACGCACAGTTACTGTGCCGTAAATGGACCGCCCCTTGATATCGAGTAAAAATGATATTTCTAGAAAATAGTATTTTTACAAAAAAAAAATACGGTATTACCGAGGGTATGATACCCAAATAAAAAAAATAACAGTTTAACTTTTTGATGAAAAAATTTTTGACAAAAAACTTAAGTCTTAAATCTTAATACTATAATGGTTTTGAAATATCACCGATTACATACATACACACACACACATAATTAAAAAAAAAAACATTAGCTTCCAGGGTCTCAAAACGTGTTTGTATGCAAACAAATCAAAAATCAATATTTCACATATCACAATGGTTCTTCCAGATGAGGAACCAGAAATTTATTTAAATATTTCTATTTAAAATTAGAGAAATTCTGCTTGTGGCTAGCAAACTTTTTATTTATTGTTTAAATGATTGAAAATGACTTGAAATGTGAGTTGAAATGCGAGTTGAAATGTAAAAAAAAAAGAAATTGTTTTCTGCATCCCATCGCTGCCCTAATCACTGCCCGCATATTCTAAAAGAAAAAAATTTTTTTTTTATAATTTATTTTACGCTTTAGATTATTTGCAATTGCTTGAGCAAAGAAAGAAAAGGGTTAAAGGGGCGAATAAAGCCAAAATCACCCCCGGGAAGGCTTAAAATAATTTAAACATATTTTCTTTCCGGCGTTTTTTTCTTAACATTTTTCCGTAGCGAATGCCGAGGCGAATGCAAAAGGTTTGAGGTCGATTCATCCACTTTCATAATTATGTAAAGGCATTTCTGACATAATTATTGAATTTTGTGGCCCAAAAAACCCAAGAAGACATTTTAAAATTAGAAAGAATAGTGCAATTAAAGAATTACATATTTTGGGGGTAAAAGAGGTGAAAAAAGGCCAAAATCACCCCCAGGAAGGCATCAAATAGCATTTCTGACACCATATTTGAATTCTACGACCCAAAAATTTATAGGCACTCCTTAAAATTGAAAAAAAATCATTTCTTAAATTTTTCGGATAAATCTGGGGGAAAAATAGGGTGAAAATGCCCCCCTTCGGTTCCACAAAATTTCCTTCCGGCATTTTTTTCTTAACATTTTTTCTAAGCAATTGCAAAAGGTTTGAGGTCGATTCATCCACTTTCATAATTATGTAAAGGTTTGGCCTGTTTTTTAACAAATATTCCCCTACTATATTGAAAAAACACTGCTCGTTTACCGTGTCAAGCTTTAAAAATAATGCGAGAAATAATGTATGCTAGGATTTGAAAAAAGAACCATAAATTTTGAAAGTATAAGAGAAGTACATGAGAAGTACACAGTAAGAGAAAGTATATTTTTATTGAAATATGTATAAAAAAAGTTATTGGAAGTATACATCCTCCTACCGTTTTATAATTTCGAGAGAAGTGAAAAGAAGTATACTATAAAATTAAGAAATATAAGGTGTGTATTGGAAGTATACATCCAGCACTGCACCAAAAAGTAAAAAAAAAGTTTTTGTTAGTTCTAAGGAAGTTATTGAAAGTACACTGTCGTAATTAAGTGTTAGATGTATCGTGTAGTACTCGGTAGTACATTGGCAGTAATTCCTATACTACGGAGTTGTAGACCCCTCGATCGGTGTTTAAAAAACACAAAACTATGATAACTTACCTTTCTAGAGGCTCAAAAAAGTTCTCTGTACGCTTGACAGTCATTTAACTCAAAAAAATGCTATATTTGGGAAATCAAGCTACAATATTTGGCGCATAACTCTGAATCAGTAAAGAATAATTGAAAATAACCGATTTCATCGATTTTAGTGACCCAATTATCATTCGAAATACCCCTTTAAAATAATTTCTAAACATTTTTTAGTCCGCAGCATGTTTTTGACGCCAAAAACTGTCCAATTTTTGATATTTTTAAGACCAAAATTAGATCATAACTTTTTGCCTTAAAGAAATAATTCAAAATAAATGATTCCGTCGTTTTTAGTGACCAAAAAAACTATGAAATACCTCCCGAAGTTTTATTTTTTTGTTGCCTTTTAAATTTAGTAGCTGTAATCCCCCCCGGCGCTCCTGGACCAATTTCAAAAAATCGAAAACGCTTTGGCGCTGTCCAACGACTAAATATTTTTAGATGCGCTTTACCTAGGGCTTTTTTTTTCATAAAGTGGTACCCAAAAACGCTTGAGCACCTTAAAAAATCGAAAAGTCGATTTTTTTTTTGTCAGTCTAATGTTTACTCATAATAGTAATAAATCCAAAAACCGAAATTACAATAAATCCTGAAATATATACTACTATCCTAAGTCCATAAACTTAAAGTATTCTAAGTTGTTGTTGTTATCAGGGCCTGACTCCCACTTCTAATTATTCTAAGTCCCTAAATCAAAAATATTCTAAGTCCATTTCACCCCCCCCCCTAAAAACGTCACTTTTTCACCCCCCCTATAAGCGTCCATTTTTCACCCCCCCTAAAACGTCAATTTTTCACCCCCCCTAAAAACGTCACTTTTTCACCCCCCTCCCTAAAAACGTCAATTTTTCACCCCCCCCCCCTAAATGCGTCACTTTTTCACCCCCCTCATGTTCCATGTTAATTCCCACCCCTTTTTTAAAATAATGATTGTGAGCGCACATTTAAATGTCACATGTCAAAAAGTTTTTTGGGACAATCTGAAACATAGGCAAACATTCTGGGAAAATTTGAGCAAAAATAACTATGGCAAACTTCACTTCCGGTCGATTTGAAAAATTCGAACCGCTAAAAATGAAACCGGAAGTGGCCCAATATAATAAAAAAATTTTTTTTTGGGTAGCCCAGGTGAAAAAGAAACTTTTTCATAATACATATATATACTTAGATTCTTTTAATAGAAATACTAGTTGATCATTTCATTTGTCGGATTTGATACATAAAAAAGTTAATATTTTTGTCTCAAAATTGTTTGGATAAAATGTTTTTTTATTGACGTATTCCTAATTTTTTCCATGGGAGTATGCATTGAAAATTATATCAACAAAAAAGTAATTTTTAGTTTTTTTTTAGATTGTACTTAAATAAATAAATTTTTACTCATTATGAATATTGTGTCATTGCTTGAGGAACCGTATTGCCAGTTATTTGGCAGTGTCTTTTATTATAAACAAATAAAAATCTTTTTCATAATCATACATCAACTGTTCAGTATGGTAAGGAAAATTTTAAAGCAGTTATTAGTATCTAATCAGTTTTTTAAATACACGGATAAACTCTACTCTATTGTATTAAATGGAAGTCAAAAATAAAAAAATAAAATTATTTTTGAGTATAAAACGTGTGAACTTATTCCTTATCAAATTTTTTAAAAACATAATATTATAAAATCATCAAAACAAATTAAATATATTTAGATAGAGAATATACGTTATTATTCATAATTTTAAGCATCAATAAAAATTTAATTAACCAATAAAAATTTCTATCATTTATTTTCACATTTCAAAAGTCACGTGTAACAGAAATTAAATTTTAGCACATTTTTATAATATAATGTTTATTCATTGAAAAAATTATAGTTTTATATTTTTTGGAGGGAGTTATCGCATTCTACTCCTTTCTTACCGAGGATATAAAAGACCTCGGTGTTTGTAGGTTCCTATCATTTAAAAATATTGAAACGCTGTTATGATGTACAACCGAAATTAAAAAAAAATATTAAAAAATTTAGCACAAAAACCCTGGAAGTAAAAAAATGGGTTTAGTGACAAATCAAATTGTGAGTAAAAGTATCATTAGTGTGTAAATAAGTAATTTTTTTTTTTGTAAATAAAATATTGTTACGGAATAAAAAAATAAAAAAAAAAAATTTTCAATATATAAATATTGCAATGTATACATTATGTTTAATGCAATATTTGTATAGCATGTATATTATACCGGTTAATCACTTTAGCACTAGCTTACTAATCATTGATGCTGTATGGGAGATATAAAGTCTTGATATATACGAAAGAGTGACATTTAAGTGCGAATAGTCTTCAAGATTAAATTAAATTTTTTTCGCCTTTTTTTTAATTTTATTATGAACAGTGATAAATTAATAATTAATAGTAATAATAATTATAAAATATGTCTGAATCAAATAATATTAAATTTCAGTTTGGTCGTAACTTACCAGAATTGTGGATAATAATTGGAATATTAGTGTTTGTTTATGGAATCTATTTGTTCAAAGATAACATTAGAATATATTGGACTGTATTTAGGCTTAATGGACCACCAGCGTTACCATTATTGGGTAATGCACATTACGTTTATCATGACGACAGTAAGTTTCTTTTTCTATTTTCTATTATAAACTATTAGAAATAAAATTCATGAGATTATTCAAATTTTTGCATTTATTCATTTGCAAATTAGTTTTTTTAAATGATGTTTCTAACCAATTTTACTTTAGTCAAGATTTTTATTTATTTTTTTTCTATTTTTTATTTGACATATAAATTTTTTAAATATTACGTGGGTGCAATTATTGGCTTAGTAAATCATTATTAATATTTAATTTTTATTTGTTCGTGTGAATAATTTTATGACGTACATAAAAATCAATTTAGCGTTTTCAGTTTTATTATAAAAATTTTTTTCATATGCAACCGTTATAGTAAGAAAATCTTAACATTTAGTAATAATTCTTAAAAAACGAAAATTTTTTTTATATTGTACATTTTTATAATTATGCGAAAAATATGACAAATCTGTGTAAACATGAAATTTTTTTTAGCATTTTGTTTGAATATTATTATTATTATTATTATATATTTTTTTATCTTTATTTGTTTTAATTTTTGTCTTTCTGTAACGATGAATTTTTTAAACAAAATGTAAAAAATTACAAATACTTAAAATAGTAAAGTGACATCATTTAGAGTATTTTATTTATCCATAAAATAAGTTTAAAAATAAAATTTTATCTTTGTTGTTCAAATATTTTTTGCAAATAATTTAGAAAAAATTATATCATTTTTTACAATTTTTCGCAAAGTTCATGCTGATTTGGTTAGCTTAAAACATTTAGGTCAACGAATTGTTTTAATTTTTTTAGTGATTTTTATTGACTGAAAAAAATTTCTGGTACACGGAGTTATTTTCATTGAGCTTTTTACAACTCAAAATAATAAGCCGCATATTTTAAAATAGCACTAGCTTGGCAGTTAATTTAAAAAGTTGCTTGAATTCTCGGTTACACGAATACAAAAAATTAGTATATATAACAAAAATTATAATTTTTTTTACTATATTCAGTTTGTTTAAAAGTCAATATAAATTTACTAATTTTTTAGTTATATTTACCAATATTTATTAATTTGTATTATTTACAAAATCTATTATAATTTTACTATTCTTTTTTTTTTGCTTGTACCTGGTGAAAAAAATTAAGATTTCAAAATTTATAGCTCATTTAACAACTTTTAAGTACTGCTGCTAAATTTATGAACTTTTATGGAATCAGAAAATTTTTTTCCTAAGAACCCATATATTTGGTGGCAATACTTAAGTGATTAAAAGAGCTTTAATTTTGGGATCTGATTTTTTTAGTACATGGCAACTTATTTCACGTGGTATGGTAATCTAAATTCCATGCAACCTTTTAAAATAACTGCCTATCCAAAGGGCACCTTATAATTCGATCTAAAAATTTTTAGCTGCGTTTTATTTGTCAACCAAAATGGTAATTTTAATTTTTTTTTCTTTTTAAAATTTACTAGTTTTCATATAAATAACTTTTATACACTTATTTACCACCTTTTGCGACGTATTAACTGCAAAGATTATGATCAAAGTTAAAATGTTTGTAAAAATCCTACTATTTGAAATAGGATACATTTTTTGAAATACAAATACTCGAAAAATTTCTTTTACATCTTTTTATTTCAAAAATTGCAACTGTTAAAGAAATTTAAATATTTTAATGATAAAAAAATACGAAAATGATTTCACGAGAATTTAATATAGTAGAATAACTTTTATGAGACTTAATTAAAATACTAATAAGCAACATACCCGAAGATTTTCAAAATACGTCTTCAATAAAACTATTTTAAAGCAGTCTGCATCTTTGAACTAACTAAGATAACAAGAGATATTTACAACAAAATTAAATTGTTTTGAAATCTTCATTCTGAAAATCATTTTTCAAAGCTCAAAAAGTAGTTATATAGATAGTTTTTGTGAATTTTTTTCAATTTTTCTTATAAGATAAATTAAAAAAAAAAAACAGTATTTTCCATAATTTTATATACGTTTTTACTATACAATTTTTCAAGAAAAATATACTCAAGGAAACGATCAAATACATTTTTAATTACGTTTTAAGAATTTAAAAATACTTAATACTTTTGAGAAAAGGAGGTACATTAAAGCCCTTTTGATAGACAAACAAACCTTATTCATTGACTAACTCTCATAAAAACTGCGTTTCGTTGAAAATATAGCTTATTTTTGTGATAGGAAATTGCTTCCATGCATCTTAGTTCCAGATAAGTACCAAAGAGGCTTTTTTTCTTCCGTCATAATTTTCGGTGATAATGTGAATTTTTTCTTATAATAACTAGACTTTTTATGAAGAAAACACGAATTTAACAAAATTGAGTTTTTAGTGTCGTGTGACACCTAACGTCTATAGTTAGTAGTTGATGTAAGTTTTCTATTTTCCTTATAACAAATAGAAAATAAATAAATCGAAAATTTCGAGTATAGTATTTACGTGTTATAAGTATGAGGACCGGCCCGAGCCACCCAGTTCTGATAATAAATAATAAAAACAATTTAAATCTTTCAACTTGAAATTTGTTTCCTTGATACAGCCAGTAAATAAAACAAATAGTATAAAGCAAATTTATAATTTGTTTTGTCCGTTTCAACGAAACAATTATTTTTAATTATTTCTGATAGTACAATTAGAATTAATTATTTTTACTCATTATTACACTGTAAAAAGTAACTTCCTTATAACAAAAAATTAGAACGTTTTCGAAAAATTAGTAAATTTTCGAAAAAATTTGTAAATATTCGAAAAAAAATGTAAATTTACTAAATTTAGTATACTATAACAAAAAATTCGAGTATTTTTGATTTTTTTTTGTGAATTCACAAGAAAAATTAATAATTTACCATTTTTTTTCGAAAATTTACAAAAAATAGTTGTAAATTTACGAAACATAATTGTGAATTTGCAACTTTTTTCGTAAAATCACTAAAAAAATCGATAATTCTCGAATTTTTAGTTAATGTACTAAATTTAGTAAATTTACGATTTTTTTCGAATATTTACAAATTTTTTCGAAAATTTACTAATTTTTCGAAAGTATTCAATTTTTTTTGTTAATCTAAGGAAGTTACTTTTTACAGTGTACTTTTTGAATCAACAATCAATTTCCAAATGAAAGTTTTTAAAAATTAATTATTAGGAATGTGTCTCAATAATTCAAAGTATACGAATATCGTTTGCGACAGGGTATGATACAGATTTTTTGGCTTTATTTTAATGTTATTTGTAGTTTCGTTATAGATGCTTATTAGTGAAGATGTGGTCTTTTTCTTTTTTCTACTTGGTTCTTAAAATTTAACAACAAGTCTACGCGTTCTTTGAAACCGGAAGCATTAATACGATATTTATTTTTACCTATAATGCTCCAGTTATACATAGTAGCAAATTTTTAAGAAATCAGAAAAAATTATCTAAAATTGTTTATTATGGAAAAGTGAGTCTCATAAAAATTCGTTGAAAATACTGTCTACTTATCATTAAAAACAGGTGACTATGAAAAAGGTGTTATATTATGATGTATTATATGGTGTACTGTCAAAAATTTTTTGAAAAACAATTGTTCACGTCATCCATATACGACAATCTTCTAATAAACTGATAATAGCCAGACATTGAGCTCTTTCTAAAAAAGCCGTAACTGAAAATTTCAGTGTTTTTCCTAACAACTCAATAATCTAAAAAATTTGCATTTTAGTTCTTTATAAGTCCAAAAATATTTACGTGAATTCGAAAGAGAAGAATTTCTAAAGTAGAATAATAATCAAAAAAATTAAAATTTCATAAAAATTTTTTATAAAAAAAGTTAATTTTCAATAAAATAAAAGGTGATAAGTTTTTTTTTCATTTTTCTTATAAATTTCGAATATCACGTTTTATTTTTTAAAATATTAATAATAATATTTATTTTATTCTAGTAATGCATCAACTAATGCCATATTTGAACATTTAATTTTGCATTCAAATTTAATATCAAGTTTTTAGTTAATTGACATTTCCATAAATTTGCAAATAAAAAAACAATGAATTTTTAATTTTATGCATTCAAGAAAAATTTGAATTAGAAGAAAACTAAAAAGATATGCTTAATAAGAACCCATTAAAAAAATTTTGCTAATAAAAAAAGTAAATTACTACCAAAAAATGGTAAATGCATAATTAAAAAAAAATTCTTTTAAAATAAAATTACAGTTTAATCGTAAAAAATATTTTCTGTCTTTCTTTGGACGTCTTTGAAAACGATTTTGTAAAATTTTGGAGGTAACATGTTACATGAACCGTATTCTTTTTTTATTTGGGCATTTGATCAAACTAGGGGTCAATACAATGGCAATTTTAAAAAAATAGTCATTACACAATTGTTAAATAAATAAATAAATTTATAAATAATTAAATATACTTGTTATAATTAAAAAAAATGTATATTCTGTAATGTTCATAGCTTATGTTTTATTATTAATAAAATGGGAATCGTGGAAAATGGAATGTTACAGTTATGAACATTATAAAACTTTTTTTTTAACTATTATTTAATTATTTGTAAATTAATTTGTTTATTTATAAATTGTGTAATAACTGCAAGTAATTGTGGTAGGCACGACCCCCAGTCCCCCCATAAAAAACATTTATGTTAACATAAATATATTTTTCAAAATCGTTTTTATCTAATTCAGAGTACTCTATGGAATTCATAAATCTAATTGTGCATAATAAAAAACATAAAATTTATAATTTTCCTTATTTGTATTTTGAAAAACCAGTCGAAATGTAAATGAATAAACGAATGAATGAGTAAAATACCAATGAAAAAAAAATATTAATTTAATTATTTAATTTATTATTTTTCAGTAATGCATCTCATGTCACATTCAGCATATAATGAATTTGGTGGTATATTTCGTTTTTATTTAACGGTGTTGCCGTATGTCATAGTTTTAGAACCCGAAGATATCCAAACGATATTGAGCAATCCAAAGCACACAAAAAAAATTTATTTTTATAGAATGTTAGATAATTTTTTGGGCAAAGGTTTAATAACGAGTAATGTTGAAACATGGAAAAATCATAGAAAGTTATTACTACCTGCTTTCCATCAACAAATAATGCAACAATTTATTTATTCGTTTAACGAATGTTCGGAGAGATTGTCGAAGAAATTATTAAATTTTAATGGAAAAGAAATAAATATAACTAGATTTGTAAATGACACCGTTTACGAAATATTGAATGGTAACTATTTTATTATTTTATTGCTTCTTATTGTTACTTTTTTTATTGCTCATTATCCTTTTATATTTTTTTTGCAATAATCAGCACGATGTTTTTTAAATATTTTACAAATTTATTCATAAAGGTTATAATTTCGTAATCGTTTTAATTTATTACATAACAAAATAAATAATTTTATTTTTTTTTTGTGTAAACTATCTTTTTTTTAAATCTTCATTTTTGTATAAACAAAAAATTTAATTTACATATTTTATTATTCTTCTTAAGATTAGGTACTTGAAATACATTTTAATGATTTTTTTATAAATTATTTTAATTTTATTTCTTTCAGAAACTGTTTTGGGCTTAGATGTGGTGAAAAAATCGGATGAAGAAAATAATGTCGTCATTGAAGATTTACCTTTTCGAAAGTAAGTAATCTCAGTTATTTATGCATAAATTTTTTAATCATTGCACATAAATATTTATCCGATATACAAGCTATTGAGGGATATAAGAAGATACTTGTGTTCACATCGGGATTTCATTTTTTAATTTAGTTTTTGAAAAAAATTTTATATTTTAAAATTATGATTTAAAGAGTCGGTAACCCACCATCTTTCCGTTAAGAGATCATTTTTACTTAAAAATTAATTATTTACTCTCCTATCAATCGGAAGTGGCGAAATTCAAGTTATTCTCAATTTTTAGATTTCAAAATTCTTCAAAATATCGAATCTTGCAATTGTGCCATAAATATAATACTTTTTTGCTTTCTTGTATAATCTATCAAGAAATTTTCGTGCTTGGTTTTGAATACAGGGGTAGTAGGGAGGGGGGTTCAACCTTTGGAATCTTATTTTTTATCATAAATCATCAAATTGAACCAAAAAATGCAAAAAATAAGCCAGGGCCAGAAACCATAACTTATTTCACAGTAGTCTTTTAGGATTTTATTGGTTCCTCAAAGAGAAACAATCGCGGTATATAAAATTATTGTTTTCGAATTTTTTTGAATATAAATTAAAAAGAAGCATCTACACTAACAAAAAATCTGGTTTGCAAAATTTCAGCTATGTCGGCCGGAATTTATTTTTTTTTAGATTACACATGAAATAAAACCTACAAAAAAAATTAAACAATATTTTTTTTTATTAGAAAAATACACATAAAGTATATAATATAGTCAAGGCGCCAGCAATGTTAAGTGCATCCAAAAATTTTATCAGCACTAGAATGGATGCACCTCAGTGAAACGTATGTATTTTTGGTCGCTGAAACGGATTTTGAAGGTTTTATCCATTTTCGGATGGCCAGTTTTGAGTAATGGACGCTATATAATAAAAAATCGGCAAAAAATTAAAAAGATTGGTAATATCTTGAAAACAATTGCTAATTGAGCCTATTTTTGGTACCCCGATAAGAATTTCGGGGTCGCTGATCACGATTTTGAAGACAGATTTATAAAAACCAAAATGGCGGACTCAAAATGGCGTATTTCTAACCTCAGAAACGGCGATTTATGCTGTTTTAAGCATATTTATGTTGTCTAATAAGTTTTTCAGACCAGTTTCAACGATTCTGAGGTCATATTTTTAATTTTCAAAGTAGAGGGCTAAAAATGGCGGATTCCTAACCTCAAAATCGACAATAAATGCTATTTTAACGTGTTGCATTATAAGTTTTTAGGGGTCGTGATCACGATTTAGTTAGCAATTTAAGGTACATGATAGTATTTATTTGTGTCTTCAAATCATATGGAATAATTAATTCAAACAATTTATTGAAAATCTGAATTCAGAATCGTGATCACCAACCCCAAAAACTTGATACGCAACACGTTAAAATGCTTAAAATAGCATTTATTGACGATTTTGAGGTTAGGAATCCGCTATTTTTAGCCCGCTATTTTAAAAATTAAAAATATGACCTCAAAATCGTTAAAACTGGTGCGAAAAACTTGTTAGACAACGTAAATATGCTTAAAGCAGCATAAATCACCGTTTCTGAGGTTAGAAATACGCCATTTTGAGTCCGCCATTTTGGTTTTTATAAATCTGTCTTCAAAATCGTGATCAGCGACCCCGAAAACCTTGTTACATACCAAAAATAGGCTTAATTAGCAATCGTTTTCAATTTATTACCAATCTTGCTAATTTTTCGCCGATTTTTTATTATATAGCGTCCATTACTCAAAACTGGCCATCCGAAAATGGATGAAACCTTCAAAATCGGTTTCAGCGACCAAAAATACATACTTTTCACTGAGGTGCATCCATTCTAGTGCTGATAAAATTTTTGGATGCATTTAACATTGCTGGCGCCTTGACTAATATACAATATCCACGTAGTTAGTGTTATAACAGTTTTTTTGTATTTTTTTTTGTCTTAAATTTTCCAATTTAGCTTGCAGATTAAATGAGTGAAATTCAGTTTTCTTTTTTTAATTTTAAAAAATTGTTTATACTGTTTCTTTTTTTTTAACATATGAATTCATAATTCAAAAAAACTATGGATTTTGAAATAAAATAATTATTATTAGGAATGAATATAATTTGCATATTATTTTTAATGAAACATCTAGCTACCCTTGAATAATAAAAATGCTCAAAAAAATATTAATTTTTTAATTTAAGTCTTTCGATATAAAAATGAATAAAACATAATTAAAAATCTCATGGAATAGGTCAACGACATTTCAAAATTATATTCATTAAAAAAAAGAGCAAGTTTTGTTTTTGTTTATATTTATTTTAATTTAAAAAGATTTATTTTAATCTTAAGAAAAAAAAGTATATTATTTGTTATCATTTTTTTTAAATAAAATGCGAATATAGAGAGCAAAACAAAAATGCAAAAATAATATACTACTTTTTTCTTTCAGAGGCCATGTGACATTCTTAGACCGCTTAATACGTCCTTGGTTATTATTTGATTCGATTTACAAATTAACAAGCATCGGTCAAAAAGAGCAGCAACAAAGTCAAGATTTAACAGAAGCGTGCCGTAAAATGATTGAAAAAAATCGTGAAAATTTAGATTCAACAAAAAAGAACAAGACTTCCCTATTAGGATACATGTTAGAAATGAGTGAGAAACATCCAGGCTCATTGAGCGACGAAGACATAATTAACGAATGCTGTACATTTATGTTAGCTGGTCAAGATTCCGTTGGTACAGCAACAGCAATGACATTATTTTTGTTAGCGAATCATCAATATTGGCAAGAAAAGTGCCGCGAAGAAGTAGATGAAATATTTGGTAATTCAGATAGAACAGCAAATATGCAAGACTTAAAAATGATGAGGAATATTGAAATGTGTATTAAAGAAGCACTTAGGTTATATCCAAGTGTACCATTGTTTGCAAGGACTTTAGGAGAAGACGTCAAACTTGGTAAGAAGTTTGTTATAAAGTTTGTTATTAACTTGCGATTTAACAATTTTCAGCTCCCCTTTGTGTTAGTTTTGAGATTAAGGACATGGGATATGATGTGTAATTGATTATACTTTAAATAGGATTATAAATAGAGAGAGAATTTTGATTAGATTTTATTTTTTATTTTATTTTTTATTTTCAATTTCATATTTATTTAGTTTTTAAAAAATATTTCAAATAACTTTATAATTTTTATAGTATCCGCAGAACAGCCAAACACTTTTTTTTTAAAGACAATGAAAAAAGCCTTAATAATATTTATTTATAAATAAAGTCAGATATTATTTACAGTATAATGCTAAAATATAAATATTATTTAGTATATATTTAAAAAAAAGGATTCGGTTTATTTTGTTTAAATTTTAAATGATGTTGCCAATACCATTATTACCTTATACATTTACGGGCAATCCATATTAAGAAAAAAAGAAAAAAATAGCCTTTACTTACAGAAATTTAAAATTATGATTTGAACTAATACTATACATATTCTATACAATTAATATTATTAAAATAAATTTATTCACATTCAAAGTCAAAGTACGCTTATCTTTTCAACAACCAATCAGATTAAGGATAATTGGGGCTCATAATGGCGATATCTCTTTTTACTTACAAAACGATTAGTTCAACATTTTTTTTATATTTACTCCCAAATGTTTATTTTACGGTGAAAATTTTTTTCTTAGTAGGCAATAAATGAAAATTTTCCGTAGGATTGCATTTTTGGAGTAGTTTATTCTTACTGGGGTCTGAAATTCCTCAAATATATATAATAACATAATTCATTTTTATTTTCCATTAAAAAAAAATAAATAAAAATGGAGTTTTTTCAAGGATAATGAAAAAG
Organism: Anagrus nilaparvatae; assembly: GCA_022575985.1. NCBI lineage: Eukaryota > Metazoa > Arthropoda > Insecta > Hymenoptera > Mymaridae > Anagrus > Anagrus nilaparvatae. Next base: position 24,143,759 of record JAKSXM010000247.1, on the reverse strand, counting down.
TTTATATAAAGGAATATATTTTTAAATAACTGATAATGAATGTCAATAATTATTCATTAAAGTAATGGAAGACTTTTTGTTTTTAATAATTTGTTATACACCTATACATACGGTTATAAAATTATATAAAAGTCTTTAAAAAAGTATTTTTAAAAAATTGGCCAAATAGTCAAAATATTCACTTTTTTTAGTTTAATAAACATAAGCTTGATACTTACTTTTACCAGAAATGGTTCAGTTTCCCACAGTAGGAATTTTTATGTTATGTTTTGCAGGTTTTCGAAGTCTTTTATAGGTTATATTTGTTTTTCATAATTAAGAACTTTTTTTCATTGATTTAAAGTAATTTTTGTAAATAAAAATGAATAAAAAAATTATAAAGTAATTTGAATAATGAATAATTAATAATTTTTTAATACTTTTTATCCAAAAAAATCTAAAAAAAATAGTCTAAAATTCTTATCTGTAGTTTAGTGCCTGCAGAATTAGATATGAAATCTACGAAAAAAATAGTGCGTGCCGATAACATGCTTTAAAAAATGTTTTAAAATAGTCACCTTTTTTTAAATACCTTGCGATAAAAAAAAAAAATAAAAAAAATAAAAAAAATTACTTATTTATTTATGTATAAAATCAATAAAAATAAATTTTTTTAAAATAAATCTTTTATTCTTTAAATTAAATTTAAATTATATTTCAATTTTGACAGACTCGACGCAAAATACCCTTAATCTAAATTTAAATTTAAACCAAAAAAATAGTTCAAATATTACTTGTAAACTCTGAATGTAATTTTCTGAGTTATTTAATTTGACATAGACTGGTCGATAAAAAAAATTTTTGCCCTTCAATATTTTACATAACAAGAATTACATTCATTAACGTTAATTTTTTAAACAAATTTTTCATTATTGCAAATAATAATTTTAACACATACTTTTAACTTATTTAAGTAATAAAATACCCAAAGTGAAAAAATAAAAAAGTATGCAATTTTTAAGAACGTAATAAATGTTACGTGAAATTTTATGCAATATTTGAACTTCGTATCTTTTAATAATAAAAAAAAGTGCTAAGTACAAAATAAAACATTGTTGTATTTTTTTAGGAAAGAAAGTTATACCAGGTGGTTGTGGTGTGATAATTATTCCATATAGTACCCATCGATTACCTCATCATTTTCCAGATCCACATAGTTTTCGACCAGAAAGATTTTCAACAGAAAATTCAGAAAAAAGGCATCCGTATTCTTATTTACCATTTAGTGCTGGTCCTCGAAATTGCATCGGTATTTATAATTATTTGTTTATTTAAATATTTTATATATTGTAATATTAATATCATAAATTATTTTAAAGGTAATAAATTCGCAATATTGGAAATGAAAGCAATAATAAGCACGATACTTAGAAAATCCAATTTGGAAGCTGTTGAAGGGAAAACAGAAGTTAAACCAAAATTTCGACTAACTGTCAGGGCCCATGGTGGATTATGGGTCAAAATTACTCAAAGAGTTGATGCTCGATGATAATTAAAATTTATTATTAATTTTTCTTTACTTTGAAAATCAAATTAAGTCTCTCTCTTTATATGAGATTATTTTAAAACTTATTTTTACAATCAATGTCATTTTATTTAATTTATTTTACAAATGTTCTGTTATAGTACAGATTAAGTTAATTATTGTTTTTTTTTTATTTAAGTGTTTAAGTTATTTTAAAGTGCGATTAAAAAATGATGAATGGTTAAAACAATAACAATAATTTTATGTTCCTAAATTTAAAAAAATAAATTTTAATAAATAAAATTCAATTGTATTTTCATCTCACTTACGATTAAAAATTATTAAATTTTTTTTGTACATTGTTTTTTTTATACTGTAAAATATAAAGATTTCAGTTTATATGTTAATTGTATATATATATATATTTTGTAAGAGAAATAAAAAATATGTTTTTAAGAAATTATACAACAATTTGAAAACTAAAATGTGTTCAACAATATTTATTTATTAAAAATACATTCTTTTATTTTTATTTATTTTTATTTGTCCTAATTTTACGGGTTTCCCCTTTTATATAGTTTTATACAATAATTCAGTATTTACAAATACAATTTATTATTACAAATACAGTTAATTATTTAGATTATTAAAATTTAATATGCTTTATTATAAAATTAAATAGGTCAAAAAGATTTTAATTAAATAAAAAGGTAAAAGAAATTTTTAATTTTATTTGGTTTTAATTGTAACTATGTAATTAGTACAAATAATTAAATAATTGACTTTATCAACGTTTAACAAATAGTGGATTTGTAATTCTAAATGTTCAATTTATTGTGTAAAGATCATACCGGAGTTTTAGAGGAAAATCTGCACCAGAAATAAAATAAGTTTCCCAAAAGTTTCCCGCTGGAATTTTTTTCTCCCCAGCTGCCCTTAATGTGGAAGAGGGGGGGGGGGCAAAAGCGTGTTTTTTTCTCTTTTTTTTTCTTAAATTCATATCTCTAGTTCCTTAGTACCAAAATAGGTCTACAAGGTCTTAAAAATTTCGTATTTAACACCTCTTTCACGTGCAAAAAATAATTTTGTCTACTTTAAGAACCCTTAAATTCCTAAATACAGCAGGGCGGGCTTTAAATGATTTTATATAGAAGTGCGAGTTACTGAAAATGTTAAAAATGGGATCAATTTGAAATATTTTCCCAAGTTGAATGCCGTAAAAATCATAAAATCCCCAGAGCCGTTTTTTTTTCAGGTAAAAAACCGTATTTTTTTGGTTTTTTGTATTTTTTTTTCTACTATTAAATTTCTTTATTCATATTAAATAAAGTTCTAAACTATTCTGTACCTAAGAAAACGTATCTCTGAAGTTTACGAGGAAGTTTAATTTTTTATTTTCGAGCATTAAAGTGCACTTACACTTGTATAATTTAATTATGGTAAGCTGAGAGTGGCTGCGAGGGTGGCCACCTTAAATGGCCACCATTAAATCCATCAATTTGACTCATTTTTTGCACACTTTTTTATACTCATAAAATATAAACCCTCCCAATTTTTCAGCCCTCTAGGTGCAAATATGCCAATTTAAACACAAAATTTAGATTTTTACGGTTTTGTCCAAAAATAGTAAATACAGCCATCTAGGGGAAAAGTTTTTAAAAACTAATGTCAAATTCGAATTTAGCTGGAAATTTGACTATGGATTATATCCAAAAATTATTTTTAATGCTTTTGCCTATAGATTTCTAAAAAATTTCATTAAAAAATCAAAAATCTAAATTTCGTAATTTGGGTTTAAATTGGCAGGTTTGCACCTAGAAGACTAAACAAATGTGTGAGTTCATATTTTATGTATATAAAAATGTGTTCATAAAATGATTCAAATTGGGGGACTCAATCCGCTAATGACTATTTATACGGAATGAAATAACTGTTCAGCCACCCTCGAAGATACCCACAGCTTACCGAAATTAAATTATACAAGTATAAGTGTACTTTAATGCTCGTATGTAAAAATATTTTATATAAAAAATTATTAGCTATTGTTTTTTTTATATAATATTGTTTATATTATATCATTAATAATAAATTTTTGAGTTTTAAAAGGTGTACTGTGCGTACACGAAAAAATAAGATCTTAGAAAATTTTTATTTAATAGCCCTCTAGGTCAAAAGAATCATCTCACTTATTATTAATAACTTTTTTTAATATTTTCTAGGTGAAAAAAAATTACAGAGCGATAATTCAAAAAAATTAATACTATTTAATGAGGAAAATTGGGCTTCTCAGGAAAAGCACGTTAGATTAAGATATTTTTAATTTATGAAAATATGGCAATAAATTTTTTATGTTAAAATAACTTATTACAAATAAGATTTGTTTTATTGATTGAATATACATGAATTTTATTTAAACGTTTATTTGGATTATTTAAAAGCTAAAAAATGAGAAATGAACAATAAAATTTTATTTGAAAATATATGTGAGGTAATATATTTTCGTGAATTGAATTATATTTATTCTTTCCCGAAATATTTTAATAAAAAATAAGTACTCGTAACTTTATTTTTTACTAAAATGATATAAGAGCTTTTTTTGGTGCTCATAAACACGTGCATATTATGATACATGTATTTTTTTGTCAAAGAAAATGAGGTCCTTCAAATGCCATCCACTAAAAAATTAATTCCAAAAAACTGATTCAAATTGCAAAGAGTTTTCACATAATTTTACTTATTCAAAAGTGTTTTCAAGATTTTCATGATCAATAAAATTATTTTATAACTATATTTTCGAATTCTGAACCCCTTTACTTGCATTTGTGATTATTTTTAGTTTAAAAAATTTTTAATAATATTTGGCGACATTGCTTGAAGCCGACATTGACATTATTCTTGAACTTGTTAACAGCTGAGGAAATTATATACTATATTTAATTATATATATATATATATATATATATATATATGCATATTTACTTTCAGTTTTTAAAATGTATTGATCTTCCTAAAAAAAACTTCGCGATCAGTAACCCATAAATACACATTCGAATTACGTATATTATCGAAGGTCATAATACGAGTTTTAAATATTATTCTCATCCGTTGAGAAATAAAAATATTTACATATAATTCGCTAGAAGCCTTTAATTTTTAATAAAAAACCTTGAATCATTTAAAATTTTTTATCATTATTATTAAAATAATGATATATTATTTTAAAAAATTATTTCATTGGAAATAATAATAATTCATCATAAATATTTCGTCAAATAGGACTGCTAATGAGATCGTTATATTTTTTTTTCACAAATATAATTATAAGTGTAATTATTGTAAATATAAGTGTATAACTATTTGTTTTTGAAATTTTTAATTAATTATTAAAATATTTCTTAAAGTAACATCTTTTTTTTTGAATCATTTATGAATAAAATAAAGTAAAATAAAATAAAATAAAATAAAATAAAATATAGAAAATGAGTAAAAACATCTGAATGGCACAATATTTGCAAAATGACCTTGTCTAATTGCCTTAAAATTTTTTATAAGAAATATGAATTTTCTTAAATTTTTAGCCTCTAGGTGCAAAACTACCAAAATTAGATCCATAAGATTAAGAAATATCTAAATAAAATTTTCTGCTAAATACAATTTTTGGATAGTTTTAGCATATAACGCATCAGAACGCCAGAAAATCAAGAAATCATGTGCCATTACGATAATTAAATTTTCTCAGGAGTCTACGAATTAAAATGTTACCGAAAATCTCCTAAACATATTGGTCAGGTCTAGATAAAAACGCCGCACAGTTTGGCAAAGTGGACAATAATCGCTCTTGGACTGAGTTTTTTAATTATCGACTTGAAACCTGTTTTGAACGACTTTAAAATAAGCATGCTTTCGTATCTCACTGCGGATTTTTCATATTTTTTTATTTTTAATTAGCCTATTTACATGACCTCAACCTATTCATCTATCGAAATTTTCACTTCCTACATTTTTTGCACTCTAAAATAAATGGGAAATTTTTGTGTTAATCCTGCATTATATACATAAAAATTTAAAAACATTTCTAAGTCAAGAAATATTAAATCATAATTTTTGCATATTTAAGAATCTCGCATAAAATACATTTTTAGTGATTGGCTAATTAAAAATAAAAAAATATGAAAAATCCGGAGTGATACACGAATGCAGGCTTATTTTAAAGTCGTTCAAAACAAGTTTCAAGTCGATAGCTCAAAAACTCAGTCCAAGAGAAATTTTTGTCCATTCTGCCACACTGTGCGCCGGACCAAAATTTTTTTCTTAATGTCTTGGATAGACGTTTTTGTAGAAATTTTCGAAAAATATTAATTCTGACAATCAAATGAGCACACACAATCATTATTTCAGTATGCCCAAATTAGCAATTTAACAAAATGAACTAAAATTCTTTTCTACCAATGAACGTAGAATTGATATTTATATAATTTTTTATTGGTGAAATTGACCAAAAAAGAGCAAAAATTAATATATACGTTGATAAGAAAAAAAAAACATTTTCAGGACTAGGAGGCCCATTCAGATAAACTATGGGGGATATTTTTTCAACTATCACAACTTGTTCGGTATCTTAGAAGTAAATCGGGTTCCCAAACAGTTGGCACTCTCCTTGTTTTATCTCCAAAAACCACATAAAAGATTTTGGTTTTTTTGAAATGACTCAAATTTGCTCTAACTAGGCTCGTTTTAAAGGTCTTTCATAGACAAAATATATAAATTTTCCAAAGAAGTAATTTTTGATATAGCAATATAATTGAATTTTAAAAGTAAATTTGAAACTTTAGTTGTCACTCACGGCGGGCTTTAAACAATTTTAAATCGAAGTGCGAGTTACTGAAAATGTTAAAAATGGGATCAATCCAAAATATTTTTACAAGTTTGATGCCGAAAAATCAAAAATATCCAGAGCCGTTTTTTTTATCAGGTAAAAAACCGTATTTTTGCAGTTTTTTGTATTTTACTCTACTTTTAAATTTCTTTATTCATATCGAATAAAGTTCAAAACCGTTCTGTACCTTATAAAATGTGTCTCTAAAGTTTAATTTTTCATTCTCGAGCATTAAAGTATACTAATACTTGTATAATTTTATTTCGGTAAGCTGTGGGTGGCTGCGAGGGTGGCTGAGCAGTTATTTCATTCCGTATAAATAGTCACTAGCTGATTGAGTACCCCGATTTGATTACCGTCATCATCGACGTTTATGTCAAATATGGTGGGAACCCTCGACGGGTCAGCAGTACAAACTCCGTTTTTGAGATCGCAAGCTGTATTCCGTGCTCGCCCACCCAGAGGTTGATCTGTTTTATGACTTGATTCAGCCTCTGCCGGGGCAATTCCTTTCTTCTAACCTTTATGGTTAGGGCCACGTCGTCCACGTACCGAATCAGAGAGACTCCTTCTGGGAGGTCAACGCGCAGCAAGCCATCGTAAAAGGCATTCCACAGGTCAGGTCCAAGAACTGACCCTTGGACAATGCCCGCGGTTAAGGCTCTTTCCCACCTACCATCGAGCGTGCCATTGAGCAGTCTTCGGTCCCGCAGGTAATCCTTTAGGACTTTGCCCGGGTTTCTGGGTATCTGGAAAGCCTGCTCGAGAGATTGGAGCATGTTATCCCACCTGGCCGAATTCAAGGCGTTTTTAACATCCAACGTTACCAGTAGGACGTCCATGTGGTTCGCGTGCTGCCTTTTTCTCTCTACCATTACGGTATCCACGATACGTCTGATGGCGTCTACGGTGGAATGACACTCACGAAAGCCGTGCCGTTCCTCAGAAAGATAACAGGTCTCCATAATCGCTAGCCTTAGTCTAGCCCGAAGCATGCTCTCCATCACCTTGCCAATGGTATTTAACATACATAGTGGTTTGTAAGATAACGGAAAATCGGGCGCTCCTCTCTTTCCTTTGTTTAGGAGCTCCAGGTAAACCACCTTTCACTCTCTCGGAAACACTCCCGCCATCAAGCAAGCGTTAAACATGCTCAGCAGGATATCAAGGATTACTTTAACGGCTTGTTTGAGGACCTCCGCTGGCATCCATCCCGGTCTCATCGCCTTACTATTTTTCATGACTTTGATAGCCTTGACCAGCTCAGCCTCGCTAAATAGTGGCACTTTATCTCTGGTGTTTCCTCTATCGGGCTCCTCTAGGGAAGAGAACGCCTACTATCCTTTCGGTCGTCGCCGCGTTCATCTTATTATCAAGCCCTTGGTTAGTTTTGCCTATTACGACTTTGTAATCAAGGATCCAGGGGTCTTTGTTTACGTCCTCGCGTAACGAACGCAGGCATTGAACCTTGCTTTCGCGGATGGCTTTGGACAGCCGATGTTTAGCGTCTTTGTGTTCCAAGAGAGCACCGCGGCTTTGGATGGTTCCCGTGCTTTCGCACCCTGTGACACTCCCTTCAGAATTCGGTAACTTCGGGATCCACCAGTGAACTGGCTTCATTACGAAGATTTCAGCCTCGCAGAGATTTGCTAGTCATTTGAACCTAGTAGGGATGGACTTTGACTCGATCCGAAGATATTCTTTGAATTGTCCTCTTCTATCTTTGGCATGTTCCAACCTAGGAGATGCCTCTTGTACAGAGGTCGTTGGGTGGTTCCTTCTAACACCCCGAAGATGAGGTATTTATGGTCACTACCATTTTCGCAATCTATCATCCTCCAGTCACCGATCCTCCTAGACGCTTCTTCTGTTTCGAAGGTTATGTCACGCATCAAGAAACTTCCCCTCAAACTCACGTAGGTTCGACTGTTGCCTCTATACTTGACATCCAGTTTATATCTAGTGACCAATTCGAGTACCCTTCGTCCCCTGCGGTTGGTTGTAGGCATACTCTACTCTAAGGCCCTAACGTCAAAGTCTCCACGGAGAATAAAACTGCCGGCGACCTCGTGGATCGTGTCTTCGATACTGGCCAGCTTTTCAGCGAGCACCACATCTGAGTCATTTGGGGAGAGATAGCAACTTAAATAAGTTGTCTCCCCGCACGTGGCCCAAAAGTGTCGATTGTCTCTCCCTTACTGGGACGTTTGGGCTCTACCTCGGGGCCATATGGCATAAACATCGGACAGCCAGCTTTGCGGGTTGTAATTGCGAGGTTGCTCGCTTAATAAATGGATACTTTGAGAACAATCTGTTGCATTAAGGCGTATCTCTCATTTCTTAAATTTTTTTTTTGAAAATTTTTTTATTCTTTTTTATTGTTTATAAACCTCTTAAGAATGCACACACAAAAATTTGGGCAAAAAAAAATATGGTTTTTGAGATATTAAGATATTAATAATTTTATACCAATATTTTTTTATTATTATTTTTTTTTAATTTAATTTTATTACATTATTTTATATTAATAATAATAAAAATATAAAAATACATAAATAAATAAATAATAAAATTTTAAAAAAATAAAAAAACGCTATTAAACACGATTCTAAACGTACTCGTCTATCGAAAAACCAAGAAAAGCAGCTAAAAAAGAGGCTCGTATGGGCGAATAGTAGGCCTTGCAAAAACAAGAACAATTTTATTTGGATTTTGAAGGACTTATATATGGTCCAAGGACTGATGGCTAGTTATTTGCAAGTATTATAGACCTTAAAAATTGAAATATAATAATTAAAACTAAAAAAAAAACTTTAAACGCGTTTTTCTCAAAATGACTTTTTGAAAACGGTTCCCACGATATCTCTAAAACTAATTGAGCAATTTACACAAAACTTGATGCATTTTCTTTATTAAAGTTATAGCTAGAGTTGGTACCTCGGACTAAGCTTAATATGCACCAGAAATTATTTTATGGTCGATTTTCGGGCCATTTTCGTCCCAAAAATCGTATTTTTTTTTAAAATGCACACCAAATGGTCAATTTTAAAAATTTTTTCCTCATTTTGGTACCAACTCCAGAGAATAATCTACAGAACATAATACTATTCTGTTTTTTAGTTTCAGCTGTCCTAAAGGGGCGAAATCGTGGGAACCGTTTTTTTCAGACTATACTTTGACGCCCTCTATAATATGAATAAAACGACAAATATAATTTTTTTTTCATTTTTCTTAATGTTTAATAATAGTTTAATAATATAAAAAGAAAAGTTGTTAACTTTGATAATAAAATGATTGAAATAAAATGATTTGAAAATTTTTTAAAAATCGATAAAAAAATGAGAGATACCCCTTAATTCACCAACAAATCTGGCTGTATACATTTTCCCTAGGAGGGCCTGAGTCATTTCCGATGACACCTGCTTCTAGCTACAGCCAGAGCCGCCTGGGAACTGGGTCAGTTTCCCTCTCCGGGATATTGTTTCGTGGAGCAATTAGCATTTCTGGTCATGCAGAGGAAGCACTTAGGCTTCACCTTGTTGCACTGAGTCCTTTTGTGGCCATCTTCGCCAAATTTTAGGCATGTCTTGCATCTGTCTATGCCTTTACAGAAATGCTGGCTATGCCAATAGCCCAAAAATTTGAAGCAGCGCCTTTGGTTTTGAAAACAGTGACCTGGAATAGGTCTCCATTTTCGACACCTATGGCTTTGGCGACAGATGCCTAAATCTCCTGTTCTTTTGTGACCCCATCAAAATCTCAAATTTAAGAGTGAGGATCAAGTTACGAACATTTGACTCAGGGACCGTGACCAACTTCATCGCTTCTTTCAATTTTTGTCGGTCCTTGATGGCCTACAGCTCAATAAAGACGATTCCATTTTAGGTTTTTCTTATACCGTAGACGTTTGTGCCAGATTCCTCGTGATTCACGTTTTTCTTTAATTCGAGGAGCAATTTTTCGTAGCTTTTTCCCACCGTAGGGGTAATCTGGAAGATTACCTTCCTTCTCTTAAACCTGCGTCTCTACCTTGATTTTTGTGTTTTTTCCTCTTTGGGCTTTTCGGCCTGCTGCTTCGTTTTCGTTTTCTTTTTTACCTTTTTCTTAATTTCTTCTCATTTCTCTGGGGGTTTATCTTCCTGACTCTGCTGCTGCTGTTGCTGTACCACCGGTTGGTCAGACTTTTTAGTTTGATCAACCTGGCCAGTTTGCAGCTCCAGTATTTAATGTCCAACCTTTCCTTTTCATGCCTCCTCTTTTCCGCCTTATTTGTTGGTTTTTTGTTCCCGGCATTTGGATCAGTCGGTTGCTCGCCCGACTTCTCTCAATCTTGTATCTGAAGCTTTGGCTGTTGGTGCTTCACTCTCACTTGCTGCAGCTGCTGCTGCCTATTTGTTTTCTCCTGTCGTTGCCTCTCCAGCCTTTGCTGCAACTTGCTTTCTGCCTCCTTCTGCCTTTTTTTAGGCGTAGTCGGTTTCCCGTTCCGATTCTGATGTGTGACTACAATTTTTTGGTTATTCTCAGCAGCTTTTTTCATAAATGCCTTGAATCTGGTAAGTCCTCATTTGAAGTGATGGGTCGTGCCCTCTTTGGTGGCTGCCTTCCTATTTCGCTAAACTCTTTTAAGAAAACAGTATCCATAATTTTGGCCTCATTAAATTGCCTTTGCTTAATTAAACTTAACTGCTCGAGTACTTTTTCGAACTTTGAAACGACATTTTTAATTAGCAACTCAACGTTCTTCTGTACCTCCGTGAAATGAGCATTCATTGATTTAAATTAATCTTTCATCTGGCACTGATATTTTTCTATGGTCGGAAACGCTTCCTTCATAACCGACAAGTGATTTGATTTGCACTTGTGCATTTGAACATCTTCGTTCTTCCTGTCGTCGGTTATGGCCGGCATACTCTTAATACGATCTGCCCAACTTACTGTTTTATCACCACATGATATGTTAAAAGCATTAACAGTAGCTTCTGTTCCATTGTTATTTTGGCCAGAACTATTGTTTGGTTCATCAAGCACATAATCGCTGCGATTATCTTGAGGAACACCACCTCCCAGGACGGAATTAGATGTTTAATCCATTTCCATGCAAAATTTTTGGTCCCCCTCAGAAAATTTGGGACTGGTACCAATACCGAAGCTTTCACTGGATCGGAATTGGCAACTGATATCATCTCTTGTTGAGCAAGAGACTTATAAGCCTGGTGTAGTATGTTTTTTTGATTTTGCATTTTGAAAATAAAGTAGCCTGCATCACTGGAATAAGCGCTCTTAAGAGACTGCGAGTAAGAGTACCCTTTGGTCATGCATTGTTCAACGCCCTCGGTACCAGTCCCAGAGTGGCAATCAACGACAGTCCTGCAGATAGGAGGAAATACACCTTTGCTCCATGTCTGACTAGCATCTTACGGTCTTTTTTGCTCGTCGTGTGAGCCGGGTGACAATGTAGTGGGTTCCTACCACTATGGTTGTTAATCATCTCGCGATATTCTATTCCGTTGCAAGACAGGAGTCAGACTCGCAAGAGACCTCACCCTCAATGCTAGGAAAAGGGGGGGGGGTGAAGGCGTTGGGAGTCCTGCAGATTGAAGGGATTATGCCTTCATGTCTTCTCACATAATACGAGATTTTACCCGTCGTATAAACAGGATCCTCATAGGCCATTGAGATGATATATTATTATGCGTATAATTGAATTTTAGTTTTATATAACAAAAACAGTTCATAAAATTTTAGTTATCTATCTCCATTTTTTTTTATACAATAAGATATGTAAAGACCTCTATTCTGGAAAAGATACTTTTTTGTCGTTAAATAAAATACATGTCTCTTGTTACTTAATATGAACGATATAATGCCCAACTTTCATCGTTTCTCCAAGATGCGATATTATACAAATTGGTTCATATTCAACCATATAATTCTCATTGGAACCCATACTATAATTTAAAAAAGATTTAGAATGTTTTATAAAATAAAATACATAAAAATATAAATTAAAAATCAATTTTATAGCATATATGCATCAAGCCTAAGAGATTTTAAAATTAATATTTTCTTACGTTTTGGTTCCTCAAAGATGAACCATTGTGTTAGGTCAAAATTTGATTCTCTATTTTTTGGCATATAAGCACGTTTTGGGATCCCAGGAAGCTAAAAAACCGGTTTTTAAAAAAAGTCTGTGTGTGTGTGTGTGTGTGTGTGTGTGTGTGTGTGTGTACGTATGTATGTAATCGGTGATATTTCACAAATATTATGGAATTAAGACCTAATTTTTTTTTCAAAAATTTTTTCACCAAAAAAGCTCGAGGTACTTTTTTTTTTTTTGATTTGGATGTAATACCTCATTTATTTCCACGAAAGTACTTATATTTGAAATTATGGTTTTTACATGATATCTCGAATCGGATACTTTTCGTTTTCACAAAAAAATACAAAAAATACAAATTTTTTTTTCTTTTTAAACGTAGTACCTAACTTATTTCCATGGAAGTACTAGTTTTAAGAACCTCGTTTATAGTAATTTTTTGGATCTGATACTTAGTTTTTTAAAAATTTTTTTCTCAAGAAAAAAAAAAAAGTAAAATAAGAAAAACTGCAATATTTTTTTTTTTTTTGGTGTAATACTTTATTTAATTCTATGAAAGTACTAGTATCTGAAAATATTGTAACTAGTGATATTTCAAAACTATTATCGAATTAAGACCTAATTTTTTTTCAAAAAATTTTTTTATTAAAAAAATCTCAAACCCCCTTTTTTTTTTTAATTTGGATGTAATACCTCATTCATTTCCATGAAAGTACTTATACTTGAAAGTATGGTTTTTACTTGATATCTCAAATCTGATACTTAATTCCTAAAATTTTTTTCACAAAAAAATACAAAAAATACGAAACTTTTTTTTCTTTTTTGACGTAGTACCTAATTTATTTCCATGGAAGTACTAGTTTTAAGAACCTCGTTTACAGTAATTTTTTGGAACTGATACTGAATTTTTTCAAAATTTTTTTCTCAAAATTAAAAAAAAAGTAAAATAAAAAAAATTGCAATATTTATTTTTTTTTTTTGTGTAATACCTCATTTAATTATATGAAAGTACTAATATTTTAAAATATTGTAACCAGTGATATTTCAAAACTATTATCGACTTAAGACCTAATTTTTTTTCCAAAAATTTGTTTATTAAAAAAATCTCAAAATACTTTTTTTTTTTAATTTGGATGTAATACCTCATTCATTTCCATGAAATTACTTATATTTGAAATTATGATTTTTACTCGATATCTTGAATCTGATAATTAATTTTTTAAAATTTTTTTCTCCAAAATCTTCGTCACAAAAAAATACATAAAACACCAAATTTATTTTTCGTTTTGGTCATATCTAATTTATTATAATGAGAGTACAAGTTTTAGAAATTTAGTTTATAGTAATTTTTTGTATCCGATCACAATTTTTTTTTTTTATTTTGATATAAATTATAACACACAAGAAAGAGTGATGGAAATCTTGCCTCTTTTTGACTTCTTTGGATTATTTTGCTCGTTGCTATGTTTATTTATGTATGCAGCTTAATGACATTATAAACAATAATAAACAGCTTAAAAATATTAAATGGTTATGTTTGCATTTTAAAATTAAGATTTAAAAGTTATATTGGCATTCTTTAAAGAATCAAAAAATTTATAGAATTAAATAATTTATTATTTTGTGATTAATAGAAATAATATAAATAATTTTAAAATCTTGAAGCAATTAATGTGGTTATTTTTTTTATTACAAAATATTATTATTATTATTTTTATCATTGTTGCGGAAGATTGGTTAAATGCAAGAAGTACACTGAGAAAATAAATTATAAGAAATTATTATAAATTCTGGTAAAAACTCCTATCTTTTTATAATAATTGAGCGAATATTTGTAATTTTCGCATCGTTACCAACCATTTCTTTGACAAAACAAAAAAATCATATTACCCAATATTTTAATTATTAAGGGATAATTATATATTCTAATAAAATAAAATTTTATAAAAAAAAATAAAATTAGCTTTTTTTATATTTGTCTCTTTTTAATTATGCAAAAATGATTTAAAATCCATTAACGCCGACGCGACTAATCCATGAACGCTAGAATTTTCACTTTAATAACAAAATGATCTTAATAATCTACTTTACCAGCTACTAAAAACGAAAAATGTATGTATAATTGCATGGTTGTAATCAATAATATTTGTTGTAAATTAAGATTACAGCCCATTGTTTGAGGAACCTCAGTGCCAGCTAGTTGGCAGGGTATTTTTGTAAGTTATCAGTAAATCTTCTTAACTGAATATTTACAAATTAGACCAATTAGGTAATTGTAAATTAATATAATGAGGTATTCTTAGAAAGTTTTCCCTCAAACTTACAATTTTCACAATCTACATCTCTATCTTTATAGGTGGAAACTCTATTTATACAGTACTTTATGTCTATTGTAATATCACAATTTGATGATAGTGGCACCAGCAAAGCTCAAAGTTCTTATGGCGGCAGATTACAATATGTAGAATAGCCACACGTTTTAAATTTATAGATATTTTTTAAGGGGTAATCAGGGAAATTATCTTCTGCTACAGCAAAAATTTATGAATTATTGAGTTTTTTACAAATTGAGAATAAAATATTAAAATTTTAGCAAACAAATAATTTAAGTTAATGTATTTATTATTATTTAAAATAAAAAATTTTATTATTTTTTAATGTTTTATTATAATAAAATTTTCTCAAAAATTAAGAACTAGCATGTATGGGTACCATAAGAAACTACAATCTAATTTTATTTAGGTTTAACATTGAAAAAAAAAACAATTTTTCTAAATTTGTGAAAAAAATTAAAAAAAAATAAAAATTTTTTTTTTGCCTAATATTTTATTAATTAGTAATTATTTATTTACAATTTTAAATTCGTACCAATAAACTCTTATTTATGTATAGAATGGCCGTTATCTATATTATTTTTTACTTTTATATTAAGTGTTTTTCAGATTCGTTAGATAGCTCTATTAAAAAATACGATTCTCTGGCTCCATTATTGTCACATTGATATTTGATTTGTGTTTGTAAAAAAAAAAATAAAAAAATTTGTACGAAATGCATTTAGATGTATTTACATTTAATAAGAAATTATTATCTCAGCAAGGCGCGCTGCCTTCGGTCGCTAAGAGATGATATCAACAGCGATCCGTGGGGCCTGGGATTTAAGGTTATCATGGGCAAACTTAAGTCCGGTTGTGACAACACGATGGATGAAGCAGCGACCAAAAGAATAGTGGACGCTCTCTTTCCGGATCATCAAAACCATCAACACCCGGTTTTGGATGTCCCGAGGGAGCAAGTTCCGCTATTTAGCGAGGCGGAGATGCTTTAGGCAATTAGTTCAATGAAAAATGGGAAAGCGCCAGGACCAGACGGAATACCTGCGGAAGCTCTTAAGGCGGCTACAAAGGTAATCCCTGGTCTCCTCCTTGGCATGTTTAAAGCGTCTCTCGTTGCAGGCGTCTTTCCAAGGGACTGGAAAGTGGCCCGCCTGGCTCTGATATGTAACGTGGTTACAAACGCATAAAAATAAAAAAAAATCAATTTTAAATCAAATCTAACGAGCCGCCAAAAATCTATATTAAAAATATCAATTTTATATTATAAAAATTTAATGCAATATAGATAAATCGACACACACGCATACATCAATAAAATCCTGACCAAGTCAAGATTAGGAAGAAAGTGGGGAGAGAGAAGAAGCGGGAAGACGATTGATGGCACGCGACAAAGAAGACATTCGACGACTAGCTACCTGGTATATAGGTCACGATTTTGATTATATAATGTTATACTTATATTTACATATATTAATTTTTATGAACACGAGGTGTCATATTTTATTCTCGTCGTGAAGATCAATTTTTAATAAGAACAAAGAAAGTGTCAATAAAATCACATATTATAAAATAGTAAAAAGAAGATTAATTATCAATCATAATTCAAGATTTCAGAAAATAACGATTTCGGAGTTCAAGATAATATATATAAAGAAGGTAGGTCTTCGCCTCCTAATTAAGTAAATACAGTGTGTGTGTCGCGATATTAAAATAATTGTAATAATTTAACTAAATGAAAGACAATTAATTAATTAAATTTTTGATAAAGGATATTTTTAGTTTATAGTTTAATTATTTGTAATTTTGAATAAAGTTAATAATTTAGTGTGTTAATTAAAATTTATAAGTGTTAAATTTATTTAATTAAAAATAATAGCATCTCTTCCTTTTCTACGAAAATTCCCCCGACCTTGATAATTATTCTCTTTCTCATTTCAGCTTATGGTATATATTGGTAAGTCCCGCGCATAGCAACGAACACGCGATTTTAATAAAGGAAAAATTTATGATAAATTCTTAATGACATTATTTCCGCAAAGCCGGAAATAATCACATTACAGATAAGCAAGGGAAAGGGTGAACCAGGGTCTCCATCATCATACATACCATTGTGTATGTTAAATACTATTGGCAAGGTGATGGAGAGCATGGTTAGAGGAAGATTGACGCAGGCAATTAGGGAAGCGGGTGACCTTAGCGACGATCAACACGGTTTTCGTGGGGGGCGTTCCACGATCGGTGCCATCGAGCAGGTCGTGAAGGTGGTTATGAGGGCCAGATAAGTACGGCCGGATATTCAAACGGACGTCCTGCTTGTCACGTTGGATGTGAAAAACGCATTCAACTCGGCTAAGTGGGACGATATATTGCACTCCTTCGAGCAGGTATTCAGAGTTCCGGATTATCTGAGAAATATACTCAGAGACTACCTCCGGGACCTATACTTGCGCTGGGACACGCTCGATGGTACAAGAGGTAAAGTATTAAGCACAGGCATAGCGCAGGTTTCAGTCCTGGGCCCTGATCTGTGGAATGCCTTTTACGACGGCTTGCTGAAGATTGAGCTTCCGGATGAATGCTCAATGATCGGATACGCGGATGATGTTGCTCTAACTATAACAACTCGAGAGACAGAGGACCAGCAGAGTGCCTTGGATGAGGCCATGCGCCTTATCAATAGCTGGATGTCGGATCACGGACTCAGACTGGCAGTTCCGAAAACGGAGATTGTCCTTCTGACCCGGAGAAGGGTTAATACCATATTCGGCGTCAACTTTGATGACGGAGGTAATCCCCTTATGATCCAGACCAAACCATCGGTCAAATATTTGGGGGTGACAAAAAAAAAAAAAAAAAAAAAAATTATTATTAAATAACAATAAATTTAAGTGCTTGGAAAAATTAATATTAAAAATAAATAGCAAATTATTTATATAATTTATATTTTTTATTCAGAGGAACCTGATGATATATTGGAACTGTAGTTATTTAATTTGATGCTTGATTCTCAGCTTCCCGGATAAACCCAAGTTATTTTGATCGTTGTAGTTTTTTTTGACTGAACAGTATGAATTATAAAGTTTGTTTCTTTAGGTTTTGTTCAATAAACAGAACTAAGGAAAATAAACCTCAAGACTTCAGCTTGTCGGGTTCCTGATTTAGCTCCAACTAATCTGACATTAAAAATAACTAAGCTTCGGATAAATCATACATTATTTACAAAGTTAATCATGCATCAATTCCAAACTGGATTTAGGACGAAATTATTTCTCTGTAGGTTCCAATGGACAGCTATACAAAGGCAATACAATAATTATAAATTATAATTTTTCTTTCGTTTCTGGAATACATTTCTTATTTCTCGTAAATTTAGTTATTATCGATAACCGAAATGAGATTTTACTTTTAGCTTCAAAGTTTTTGTATCAAACTAGGAACCTTGAATAATTATCCTTGAAACATAATGTTTCAAATTATTTATCAATATGGTATTTCTTAATGACCAATACTGGGCAGGTATCTAATATATAACCTAGTATATAACCTGACCAGTATTGGTCTTTAAGAAATACCACATTGATAAATTATTTGGAAATTATGGGCGATCAAAATAATACTTATAATAATAATAATGTTTCAAGTTTTTTCAGTAATTTTTTGCTGAAAAAACTTAAATTATTATGTCCCAAGTTTAATTATTGAGCATATTAGTTATATAAAAACGATTTATTGTTTAAAGTATTGTAATGATGCTTCATGTAAAACTGGATATCATAAGTACCTCTCTTTATTTTAAGTTTCAACCGCTCTCATAGTTCGATTTCTCAAAATTAAAGGAAGAGCGTATGAACAAGTTCATAAATGCAGCTCAAAATTTTGTTAATTTTGAATTTTATTTTTATTATATTTATTATTATTATTATATACAGTTTTCTTGAAATTATATTTTAAAAATAAATTATATGAACACAGTTCTTGTATTGTTATTTAAAAATATATAAGTACAATTTTCAAGTCAGTTTTAGAGTATACTAAGTATATTCAATACAAAAAAATAATTAGTTTTAAAAAAAATATCGATGAACAATAGTATATTTTATCCTAGGCCGCAAAAATGAAGAATGGCCCAAATCGTATGTAAATTGCAATCCGAGGCGAAGCCAAGGATGGCAAACTGCGATTTGGGACATTCTTTTTTATGGCCGAGGCCAAAACATAATTTTTCTTCGTAAGTGGCTAGAAAGCACGTATTTTTGAATCGCGCTGCGACCGGGAAATACGTGCTTTCTGGCCACTGAAAAGAAATGTTAATTATTATTAGTATATTAGAGAAATATGCAAGTTTATTTTGCATATTATAATTTAATTCTACACAAATATTTTTATTATTAATCATAATTTGCAAAAAATTATTTTAAAATTGAACAAAGTTCAATACTGTACACGTCTTGTAATCAAATTGACCTAATTTTAAAAAAATTATTATTTATATATTTATTCATAAATATTTTATAATAAAAACTTAATAATTTAGCTATTATGTTAACAATAAATTGGAACTTAGTTCTATATTCCATTTCATTTGTTTCTTAAAAGCAGTAGAATTTTTTAAGAATTAAAATTTTTTTTCTACTTTATCGATAAAAGAAAGACAGCGTTTAAATGATTACTATAACAATTTGCTGAAATAAGTATAAATGATTAATTTTCCTTTGTTTTTTCATTTATATTATTAATACATGAAATTATTTTGTAGTTAAAAATTAAAATGCATATTTGACTGCTGTAGATAATAATTTTATACAGTATTTTGTATTGAGCATTTTTAATGCAATTTTATTTTTGATGCATGTCTTTTGAATGGTTTTGTTATGCATGATTTTTGTAATAAAATTAATAAAAAATAATTTAATTTTTTGCTTATGTGGTTGCTTATCCTAATCTAAGGCTACCAATTGTTTGCGTCGTCTGCTTATTCAGAGTGCGCACGCATAAATATTCGAGTAGCCTTTCTATAACAAACGATTTTTTTTGTGGTGTAAAACACTGATTACCCCTTAATTTCACTTGTTACAAATCCTTAAATAAATTACATGATAATAATAATTGGGATTTTGTTGAGAGCAAATTGAAAAATTCAGGCACATCTTGTTGCCTATTTGTTTTATATGAAACTTCCTGTATTTCTGTTGCCAACTCAAACTTTAAATCGCTGAAACAAAAATTTTTTATATATAAATTATAAGTATAATATGTATTTAAATTAAAAATTCATATACCGGGTGTTACACAATTGTTGCAGTTATGTACATTTCTTTGATATGCTGAAAATTATTTCCAGTTACGGTAAGGAAATTTTTCATTGTAGGTTCGTAACAAAAGTATTATAAATAAAATATGTAAAATAAAAATTTACAATACACTTATATTATTTTTCTACATATGCTCTGAATTCTTTTTGGTCTCTTGTTGGCATTTATTTAAATTTCAGTAAAAACTTTAAGTGCTTTTGGTTCTTTAAAATCTCTAATGAAATCTGCTCTCTCAAAAATTTTGTAAATGTCTTTGACAATTGGTAGTATTGAAATTCCCTGAAAAGAAAAGCATTTAGCCAGCAAAGATTTTCACCTAAAGGATTTTCAAACCCTGCAACCAAATAGATTACCACAGTTTTCTTATTAACAACTGAATGAAGATTTTTTTGAAATATTATTTTTTCATTTAAATTATTATTATCTTCTGATGAATAATGCTGATAAACGTTATTAATATCCATTTCAAGATTTATTTCTTCATCTAATATATTATTTTGGTGTAATAAATCATTATTAATTTTCCCTATTGAGTCAATTTCTGGCCTCTTCAAGTAGCAAAACTTACAGAGAATTTTAAAAATAAAATACTGTTTTTAGCATCTTACAGAATGTACCCAACGACTACAGAAATCGCATTTTATAGAATTTGGGTTGAAATTATCGCAACCCAAGCAAATATTCATAATGGGCAACAAATTTTGGATAATTAAAGAGGCTATGTGAAATCTAGTTTGGCCTGCAATAAAATTGTAGTTTTCTATTTCCTTGTTGATTATCAGATCAGATTAACATCATCACATAGCACCCATTGCATTTATCATTCGTTAAATCTAGTAGCGGTCTATCGTAATTTGGTAACACAGCCTTCTAATATATTTTTTTAAGATTGGTCTTATGTTATGGATTGCACTTTTTAATATAAATAGATATCTCGAACACGTTTAATATCCTTGCAATTTCTGCAAGATCATACAATAATAAAGATTTTTCTTCGAAATTTAATATTACTAAATACCAACTGTTTTTAATAATAAATGGTAGGAATACCATACCTCCAAAAACATTATTTATTTGGTATTCTTTACAGTTTTTAGCGAGCTCCTTTTCCCGATTATCTCCAAATATAAAAATGGTAAATTCTATTGGAATCATGAGACATTTTTACAACTTTGACTTTTTATAATCATAATTTTTTTTTTTGCTTAGGTTACACTTACTGTTCAGAATCCAAACTGACAGTTATGTGGGACTCGGCTTACCTTGCTTTTACCCGCTAAAACTCCACTCCCTTCCTACCTTATGGGAGCCTATCCAGGGATAGTTTTCACATTCAGGAAAGGTTCTAGGTCATTTAGTTCTATTTGTGAACTACATTTTTTGACTTGCAAATAATTTGTCAAAAATGAATCAATATTAACTTCAGACTATTAAAAAAAATTGAAATTAAAAACTGTAGCATGGTAAATTTCCATGCTCCATGAAATATGTATTTATTTTATAAGAAAGAGAGCTTGGGCGCAGGTTGAGAAATATGTGTGTGTGTGTAAGCGCGGACCTATAAAGCGATACTTATCAGAGAGAGTAGTCCGATATCTTTCCGTCTTTCTTTCTCTTCCTTGTTTCTTTTTCCTTTAGTTATGTCATGCGCATCGTCTGCAGAAGTTATTATGGCCGATCGCAAAGTATACGCATCGTGCTCTTAGTTTTTTGTAATCTCGCTTTTTATAATTAATCGATTTTATTTCAATTAAATTTTAAAAGTGAATTAAAGAGTTTAGTAGTTAAAGTATATAATTCAGTATAAATTTTGGCGTGACATTATCTATAAATATTGAAATTCTGCGAAAAGATTTTTGTATCGAACAAGTGGTGTGTCTCCATAAGTAAAACGCACGTTTTTTCAATATTAAGAAAGCCGGCTGCAACAAGAAGTCAACTCCAGTGTCTGGCGTCAACAATTTATTAATTAATACTAATCTCTTGGCTTTTATTTGTTTCTCTGGAAATTGGATTATATTATATTATTTGGAGTTATTTGGATTTATTTCGATTTATTTTGTCTACAAGGATTAAGGTACCTTTTTGATTAATAGATATTCAAGATATTCTTTGGACTTTAATATTGTTTGGCGCAAAGAAGAAATTAGTCTTTCCTTTGTTTTTCCTTTATAAAAATCCTTTTATACGAATTTTTGCTAGCTGCATTTATTATAAATTAGTTGTAATTATTTTATATCGCTATCGTTCTATCTCTCTCTCTCTCTCAATAAATTTAAATTATAATTCTAGTGAATCACTTGTCCAGTGTTCACTATTTATTATTATTATTATTTTATATACATTAAGTATTTAAATTCACGTCGTGTAATAATTGTACCGGCAATATCTTTTAAGTCGCGTAAGCGCCGCGTATATTCGCGAATATTACCTTTGTTAATTTAGCTTTAAGATTTTGTGTATATTAGTCCTCACATAAATTCAATATTTTCATTAATAAATTTTATGCTGGTGAGCGACACTTAATTAATCATTGTATTTTTATTTTTATTACTAATAGCTTACCTTACCTTTGAATATTGTAAATTATATATGGTTAAGTCTCATAATTTAGTACTCTTATTTTATATTTTATTTAATCTCTAGTTTTCGCTCTAAGATCAGAACCTACTGATCCCCGTTTAGTATAAGTGAATATATTCGTGCGATATTCCCTTATACGGACCCCCTTTGGAACTTGTCGAGAAAAAGGAGTCTTAGATTATTTTAGTGAATTAATTGACCTTTTTCTTAACAAGTCTCAAACTCTAAATTTTATTTATATAAGCTGGAAGAGGAAAATTTCCACATTATAAATTGGCGCCCAACGTGTATTTACTTATTCTACTTTTTGCTTGATTTTTTTTTACATTTTGGATTTTCGCACTCTACATTTACTACATATTGCACCTTTATTTTTTTTTAGCGTTGCTATTTAGATTTTTGATTAGAAATAGGACACGCTGTCATTTTTTTTCTGCGTAGCGAATTATCATATCTTGTATTAATTTTTTTTTGCTATACTTGAGTTGCTTTTGCACAAAAGAACTTGATTTTTTATTTTTGCTCTTCATTAGTAAATAAGTAGCTTAATTTTTTTTTGTAAATTGAACTTAAAATTAATTGGTTTGAGCTTGTTTTTTTTATTATTTTGGAACATTGCTTTTTTTTTCTCTTCGTTTGTTTTCTTATAAAGTTTTCTCTTTATTTACAGATTTGGAGTCAATTCGGGGATATTTATAAAATTCCTTTTCTCTTAATTCACTTGTTAATTGCAGTATTTGATTTCGTTGAATTAGTGATTCCTATTTTTTTTTATTATTAATTTTTTTTTGTATTCTTGCGTTGACATTACCTTCGTTTGCGAGTTCGTATTTCAAATTATTACTCAAGAATCAAAATGTCATCGTCAGAAGGAGCTAGAGCTATGTATCGAGACCCGCATATCCAAGAATTAGTTGGTAGGTTTCGCGCATATGACTTGCGGCGTTTAATCAGCGAACTTGACTTGCTAGGCCTGAACACTGGAGGGTCTGACGAAATACTTCGCGACCGGTTAGTCCGTTATATGGCCATGCAGTTTCGTCCTGAGTATAGGGTCAACTGGGATCCCCAGTTGGACCAACGTCCAGTGGATTCTTTGCCGTATACGCTTAATGCTCTTAATGCAGAAATCTCTTATGATCCTGTGAGAGACGAACTAAGTAGCAACATTAGGCCAACAAATGGTGAGAATGCTAGTGCCTTGCCCGTTAATAATGTACCATTGACCACTGCCCCAGTTACGACTTACGAAAATTGGCGAGCTAGGCCTACTGTGTCCACAGCTAGGATTGGGGATGCAGAAGTTACAGTGGCTACTGCAGTTTCAACTACTCCTGAAGGTCACGTGGTGGTCACAAGTACTTATATGACGACGGCCTCTCAAACGACTTCAAATACGAGAATGCCTAGGATTTCGGTTTCACAAGGATTAAATCCTTTAGCGCCGCCATACACATTAAATAATACGTTTAACGTTCCTAGTGCTACCGTTAGCCGTCCTGAGATGCCGCAGCATTCTCACAATACGTCAGCACCTGTTTCGTCTGCTAACCCCGCATCGCGTGGGAACCCCAGTTTCTGGGATAATCAAGCCTACCACTGGAATTTGGAGCCAAATAACCAACAAGCTTGGTTGTCGCAAAATTTACAAGGTTTACCAAGAGTGGCAAATTCAACTCAAATTGACGACAACGCTTCGGTTATTTCTGGTCAATTGGAGGAAGCAGAGAACTTAGAAAGGCGTATTGAACAACTTAAGTTAGAAACTCAAAGATTGGAGGAACAAAGTAGGCGAGCAAGAGAAGAAATCCTTCAAAATCAAAGAATTGCAGAGCGTATGGAAATTATGCGAAGAAATTATGCCGCTAGCGTGCTGCCTAAGCCAGGGACGCCAGCTGTCCCTGCGTATCCCCATCATTTGCCTATGACTTCAGCGTGTACTTTACCAGTACCCGCGTTCCAGGGGGGGAGGACCCAAACTTACCGTTTTTGGGTAGTAAGCCCCATCAGCAGGCACCGCATGGCGTACAATTCGATAACCAGCCTCAGTACATTCAGCCACAAGTTCAACAAACTCAAAATAATGATTATGCCCAAGAAAGGCGTTCTGAATCTAGAGGGAGCGTAGCTTCTTTCGACGGTTCCGAAACCCGGAATTATAGCGATGCTGTGCTGAGAGCCAGCAAAACCTTGCGTCAATTAAATATGAAATTTTCAGGAAGCGACAAGGAATTTCCGGAACAGTTTATAACGGACTTAGAGGAGTTTTTAAATGACACTAGGTACTCTCTAGCGGAAACTCTTGGCGCACTGAAAACAATTTTTACAGGCGACGCTTTATTCTACTATAAAGGTGAAAGAAGGCGTACGAAATTCAAGACTTGGGAAGAGTTCAAGGAGGCGTTCGTTATACGTTTTATTGGACAAAGAGACGACGAGGACTTCTTGGATGAAATGAAGGAAAGCACGCAAGGAAAAGGAGAACCTATCGCCGAATTTGCGTCAAAATTTCAATATATTGCAAGTAACTTACAAACTCCTTTACCGGAAGAGAAATTGGTCAGGTTGGCAAAAAGAAATCTCCACCCTGAATACCAAACCTACATGTACCATGAGCGCGTAACAACTTTCTAAAAACTTATCAAATTGGGTCAGGAATTTGAACGAAACCGCGAATATGTTGCAAAATATACTCCTCCGAAAGCTAAAAATAAAGTTAGACTACCTGGTGCAGCATTCGTAGCGAAAACTGAGAAACAAAGCGTCAAAAGCACGGAACTTGCAGCTATTGATAGCAAACCCGTGTCGCCAACCGAAAATGTAGTGCAAGAAACTGCAGCAACAGTAGAGAAGACAGCGAGCAACAAGAAGAGAGGTAAAAGAGGTGGAAAAGGCAAGTCTGAGACAGCGGAAAACAGCGCGGAAAAAGTCGACGCGATTGGTAATCTGCCAGTACAGCAGCCCAAAGACACTAACAAGCAAGTCAATGGACCTAGACAAAAAGGTCCAGAAACAGTGCAACAAAACTCTCCCTTTGTGCCACCGCAGTATTTTCCGCAATATACCGTACCTTATGCACAGCAACCGATGATGCCGCCACACTTTCCGTACATGGCGCCAAATCAATTTTATCAGCAACAATTGCCAATGCAACCAGCTGTTCAACAACAAAATGGCGGCCAACAATGGCAACAAAATAATAATAATAACAACAATAATAATCGTAAACAAACAAGACCCGCTCAAGCACAAAACGCGACAACGTGCACGTTGTGCCGTCAAGTGGGCCATCGAGTCAAGGACTGCCCTGCTAGAAATGGGCAAATAATTTGTTTCCGTTGCGGTACCCCGGGGAAATATTCTCAAACTGCGACTCGCCGGCGTTCGCCGCACAACGCGGAACGTCGGGAAACGGAGCAGCGGGGGTGCAGCAAACTTAGAAATCGGCACAGAAACCGATATGGCGTTCGTAGAAGATTATATGATTGATGCTCACCCTATAGCAGCCTTAGTAGACGATCCATTTCCAGAGAATCCATTTGAGGAAATAGCGGAAATCTACACGCACAGTGATGTGATGGGAGATAACCGTTATTATTTCGTGGTCGAATTTAATGGAAAAGTGATCAGGGCCCTTTGTGACCCAAGT
This sequence comes from Anagrus nilaparvatae, assembly GCA_022575985.1. Classification (NCBI taxonomy): domain Eukaryota; kingdom Metazoa; phylum Arthropoda; class Insecta; order Hymenoptera; family Mymaridae; genus Anagrus; species Anagrus nilaparvatae. The sequence goes on along the minus strand of JAKSXM010000247.1, from coordinate 24,117,405 downwards.
TCTATGAGCTCTTATGTTAAGTTTTGTGTCGTAAATAATTTAGATTCCAAAATTATGACCAAAACTAACATTCTAGCGAAGGGGGCGCTCGGGGGAGTCAGCAAAATCATAGGTCTGCTGCCGACTTCTATGTCATTAGATGGCGCTAGTATTGATGTAGATTTTAAGGTTAGTGAACATATCACTTACGATATGATTTTAGGAATAGATTGTCTTAAAAAGTTTGGATTAGAAATTAATTTTGGCAACGGTACCTGGAAGGTTGAAAATGGACCCGCTAGGAAGTTTGAAGATAACCCGCGAAGAGCTACAATGTTTGCGGATTGCGCGGGTATTGTCGAACTTACGGTGGGGGAGAATACCCAACTCCAGGACCTGCTGGACGAGCTGCTGCCTCCGGGTGAGCCAATTTTAGGTTGCGCCAAGGGAATCTTTCAAGAGATTAAGTTAATTTTAGGAGCAGAGCCTGTCAAACAGCACTCGCGTAGATGTTCGCCGGCAATTATTGAGGAATTGCACCGGCAGATTAAAGAAATGTTGGAACTTGATATCGTTGAGCCATGCTCCAGTCCTTGGGCGAGCCAACCAGTAATGGTGAGGAGAACCAATGGAAAATGGAGAGTTTGTATTGACTATCGTCCGGTCAATGCCCTGACGGTCAAAGACGCGTACCCAATACCAAATTTAGAGGGTATGTTGGATCAGATGCGAAAAGCACGTTATATCAGCGTTTTAGACCTTAAATTAGCGTACAATCAGGTTCCGTTACACCCTGATTCAAGAGATATCACAGCAGTAGCGATTCCAGGCCTTAGACTATTCAGGTTCAAGAGACTTACCTTCGGACTGACCAATGCTCCTGCCACTTGGTGCCGTTTAATGAGGAAAATCCTGGGACCGGAATTTGAGCCATACGTTGGGGCGTACTTTGACGATATTTACATTGCGACTGAAACCTTTGAAGAGCACCTTTACTGGTTGCGTAGAGTTATCACCGCTCTGAAAAATGCCGACTTATCAATCAACCGAGAGAAATGCGATTTTTGCGCCTCTAGCGTTATTTACTTAGGGTATAGGGTAGATGAAAAAGGCTTGAGTCCTGACAACGAAAGAATTCAACCAATAGTCGAATACGCAGTCCCAACAAATATTAAGCAATTACGCCGTTTCCTAGGAATGATAGGCTGGTACAGTCGATTTATTGATAATATTGCGGAACTTAAGCTTCCGTTAGTTAAATTATTACACAAGGATGACCGGTGGGAGTGGGGAGACGACCAGGAAAAAGCCTTTCAAGAGCTGAAGAATGCGTTAATCAAGGCACCAGTACTGGCGAGACCCGACTTTGCCAAAATTTTCACGCTCCAGACGGATGCTTCTAATTTTGCGATCGGTGGCGTACTTACTCAAGATCACGAAGATGGCGAACACCCGGTAGCATATGTCAGCAGAGTCTTAACGACTACCGAACGAAATTATTCAGTGACGGAGAAGGAAGCTCTTGCGATATTATGGAGTTTGAGAAAATTGCGACATTACTTAGAAGGATATGAATTCAATGTAATTACAGACCACAGCAGCCTCAAATGGTTGCGCGAACTCAAGGATCCACAGGGTAGGTTAGCTCGTTGGGTTATGGAGCTGCAGAGCTGGAAATTTAACATCGCGTATAGAAAAGGGGCCTTAAACCATGTCCCCGATGCTCTTTCAAGATATCAAGAGGACCAAGTAGCAAGCTTAACAGAAACCAGCGATGATTGGTATTTGCGCCGCCTTGCAAATGTACAAGAGAGCCCGTGGAAGTTTCCTGATTGGAAAGTTGAGTTTGGCATTTTGTACCACAAAAGACATGACGACCTGTTAGACCCGGTTACGAACGACGAATATTGTTGGCGTTTAGTAGTACCGAAAGATCAACAGATGAGAGTACTCCAAGAGTGTTATGCGAGCCTTCTAGTGGGCATTTTGGCGTGGACAGAACATACGATAGGGTTGTTCGCGACTATTTTTGGCCCGGAGTTTATCAAGATGTACGCAAATTTGTGACCACGTGCATGGAATGCCAGCGTCACAAGGCGAGTCAGACCCTTGCACAAGGGCTTATGGGCCGAAGGATAGTTGAAACACCTTGGGCTGTAGTTTCAGCAGATTGTATGGAGTTCCCTGCTAGTAAGCGGCGTTACACTCATGTAGTAGTCTTTCAAGATTTGTTTACGCGTTGGGTGGAAATCTACCCTTTAAGAAATGCGAATGGGAAGGCGATTGCTAGCGCCTTTGAGGACCTAATTTTGTTTAGATTTGGTTGCCCAAATTACCTCTTGACAGACAATGGAAAAGAATTTGACGATAGCGACATCAGAGGTATGTGCGATAAATATGGCATAAAGTTTGTGACCACACCCCCGTATCATCCACAAAGTAATCCAACGGAGAGATCCAATCGGACTATCAAGGGGATGATAAGAATTTTCGTGGGAATCGACCACAGAGACTGGGACAAACATTTGGCAGCATTTAGGAGCGCAATGAACACGGCAACCCAATCTACTACAAAAGTATCGCCAGCATTCTTAAATTTCGATAGACACCCCCAACCCGTGAAAAGTTTGCGTCGTTCCATAGAAATGACGGATAAACCCTCGGTAATTAGGTCTGATCCAAAAGATTGGTGTGATAGAATTAAAATGTTAGACGATCTTCGCGAACTGGTAATCAAACACATAGACAACGCACGCGAAAAGCAGAAAGAATCTTACGATGTAGGCCGTAAAGATGTTCGGTTCGAAGTTGGCGACTCCGTGTTGAGGACTTCTCACCCTCAGTCAGACGCCTCACGTAAATTTTCAGCAAAATTAGCGCCAAGGAAGGATGAACCGGTTGAAATCACCAAGGTCTTGTCACCTACGGTATATGACGTGGAGACGTCAGATGGACGACAACTCAGTAAGGTGCACATAAAACACTTAACGCCCTTGCGAGAGCGTCAACCAGAAGACTCTCACACCCCGTTAATTGATAAAAAAATAACCCAGACCATTATTCCACAGGATGTTGCCACCGGAAGACCTCAGGGAAGACTTGGAAGCCCCGCTCCCCGACTCGGACGAAGAAGAGGCCGTCCTAGGTCGCAAGACCACCGTCGCCACCTCAGTTGGAAGTAATAGCGCTCCCTCCTCTTCAGTTGAAAGTAATAGCGCCACCTCCTGCACAGATTCACCCTGTCCAGCAGGATCGCGAATTGTTGGGAGGAAAACGTTACGAGCCCGAAAATCGGCACTTTGAACCTTCCCGTTGGTCCTTGGAGTCCTTCCCCCTTGTACCATTCTATAGACGGGTACGTTGGCGAGGAGTAATGTTTGGTGAATTAACAGAAATCAGGACCGATCTATGGGACCCACCTGAATTTGCGTGTTTCAATTGTTGGGAGAGAACGTGCCCTGGCCGTCGTAATTGCAGAGTAGCTGTAAAAAGATTATGCTGTCACAATTGTGGCAGAGAGGGAGTGACTTTACGTTCTTGTCCCCGATGTTCTGAGGCCCACAACCAATACCTCGAGGAGCTTCGGAGACAGGAAATGCAAGTGGCTCCCCCGGAGCCCGCGGTTATTGATAATGATGCTCAGTTGGCAGTAGCAGGGGGTGAGCTAGTCCCAGAACCTCCGACATTCCCTCCCCTCCAGGGAGAGGATGACCAATTTTTGAATGAAGAGGGTTGGGCAGAGGACCCCGAACGTATAGAGCTAGAAAATCGCGTGCGCGCCTTAGCACACGACCTAGCCAGTCTACGGTGGGAGGAGCGAGACGCCTTGCTCCTGTTACTATCGAATGAGATTTTCGATCCCATATAATCGCGCAGCACATAAGTTTTTCTATAGCTATTTTACTTATCTTTAATTATTTTGTATTAATTTTTTTGTTTTTTTACTTAAAATAACGTATGGCGCCAGGACGCCAAATCACTACAATCATTGAAAAAAAAAAACTCTTGTAATTAATTTTTCATTTTTTTGTTTTATTGAAATTCGGCGAAAAATTAACGCCAATAACTTTTGTTTTTATAATCATTTTTTTTTGTACTATAATTGTAAGAATAAAACCTTATTGTATAATAATAGTAAAAAAAAAATTTTGTAAACTTAAACCTTCCTTCCTTTCTGTACTTATAATAAATTGGGCGTATGCCAAAAACAATTTCCTTTGTGTCGTTAATTAAGCTCATATCTTCAAGTATCCAGAAAACCACTGGATGGTAAGTAAAGTTCACTAGCGTTCGCGATTCACTTTAGAGCCACTCTATTCTTAGTCACAATAACCACTCAATACCAGGCGTAGAGGTAGTCAGGACTGATAGTCGGTCCGTAGAACCCCTACGTACCGTTTACGGGGGGGAGTATTGTAGCATGGTAAATTTCCATGCTCCATGAAATATGTATTTATTTTATAAGAAAGAGAGCTTGGGCGCAGGTTGAGAAATATGTGTGTGTGTGTGTAAGCGCGGACCTATAAAGCGATACTTATCAGAGAGAGTAGTCCGATATCTTTCCGTCTTTCTTTCTCTTCCTTGTTTCTTTTTCCTTTAGTTATGTCATGCGCATCGTCTGCAGAAGTTATTATGGCCGATCGCAAAGTATACGCATCGTGCTCTTAGTTTTTTGTAATCTCGCTTTTTATAATTAATCGATTTTATTTCAATTAAATTTTAAAAGTGAATTAAAGAGTTTAGTAGTTAAAGTATATAATTCAGTATAAATTTTGGCGTGACATTATCTATAAATATTGAAATTCTGCGACAAGATTTTTGTATCGAACAAGTGGTGTGTCTCCATAAGTAAAACGCACGTTTTTTCAATATTAAGAAAGCCGGCTGCAACAAGAAGTCAACTCCAGTGTCTTGCGTCAACAATTTATTAATTAATACTAATCTCTTGCGAATTGCAGGCCGCTTTTCCCTCTCAGCCTTTACGGTATCCACGACACGCCGGATGGCGTCTATCGTGGAATGCCCTTCACGAAAGCCATGCTGCTCCTCGGAGAGACCACCGCCCTCCTCGATTGCCCTTCTGAGCCTTGCCCGGAGCATACTCTCCATCACCTTACCAATGGTATTTAACATACACAAAGGTCTGTAAGATGATGGAGAGTCCGGGGCTCCTCCCTTGCCCTTGTTCAAGAGCACGAGACGTGCCACCTTCCACTGCTTTGGGAACACTCCAGCCACCAAACACGCATTGAACATGTTTAACAGGATACCAGGGATTACTTTAACCGCTCTTTTGAGCACTTCCGCTGGTATCCCGTCCGGCCCCGGCGCCTTACCATTTTTCATGGCCTTTATGGCCTTGACCATCTCGCCTTCGCTGAACAGCGGCACTTCCTCCCTGGGTATCACCTCAACCGGGTTTTCCCGGATGGGCCTTTCAGGGAAGAGAGCACCGACGATCCGTTCAGTCGACGCCGCGTCCATCATGTTGTCGGACCCCCGGTTTAACTTGCCCATTACGACTTTGTAACCTAGGCCCCAGGGGTCCTTGTTTACATCATCGCGTAATGAACACAGACATCGGGCCTTGCTTTGACGGATGGCCTTGGCCAGCCGGTGTTTGGCGTCCTTGTGTTCCTGAGAAAGCACGGCAGCCTCAGGTCTGTCCCGCGCTCTTTGCGCCTTTCGTCGTGTCCTGTGGCATTCCTTCCGGAGCTCAGCTATTTCGGGAGTCCACCAGTACACTGGCTTTCTCCCTTTCCAGGGCCTGCGGCGAGGCATCGAGGCATCACAAGCCCCGCATAATAGATACGTTACTTTCTTAACTAAGATTTCAGCCTCATGGGGACTTGTGGCCCCTCCATGCCAAGCAGGGATGGACGGTGACTCGATTCGAAGATACTCCTCGAATCTATCTTCGTCCATTTTTGGAACGTTCCAACCCAGGGGGCGCCTCCTGTACGGAGGTCGTTGTGAGTTTCCTTCCAATACCCGGAAGGCGATGTAATGATGATCACTACCATTGTATTGATCATCCATCACCCTCCAGTCGCCTATTCTCCCGGACGCAGCTTCTGTAGCGAAGGTTATGTCCGGGATAGAGACACCCCAACCCGGCCTCTCGTAGGTAGGCCTGTTGCCTCTATTCTGGACCACTAGTTTGCACCTAGTGGCCATTTCAAGCACCATTCGTCCCCTGGGATTAGTCGTTGGCATCCCCCATTCCAGAGCCCTGGCGTTGAAGTCTCCACCAAGGATGATGCGACCAGTCACCGTTCGGACCGTGTTCTCGATGCTGGCCAGCTTTGTGGCCAGCTCTGCCGAGTTGTCGTTTGGGGAGAGATAGCAACTTATATAAGTTGTCTCCCCGCACTTGGCCCAGACGTGGCAATTCCCTTTCCCTTGTTGGGTAAGGGACGTTTGGGCTCTGCCTCGAAGCCATATGGCGCAGCAGCCAGTGTCATCGGAAAGCCAGTACTTGTGGTTCATGTTGTAATATTGCTCGCTTAGTAAGAGGATATTTGCATCCTCTTCGCGAGCAATTTGATCCAACAATGCACCAGCTTCCCGTGCGTGTCGCATGTTCCCTTGGAGAACCTTGATCATTTCCGATGACACCTGCTTCTCGCCAAAGCCAGAGCCTCCCGGTAGCTGGGGCAGTTTCCCTCACCAGGATAGTGCTCCGTCGAGCACTTATCCTTTCTGGACGTGCAAAGGAAGCACTTGGGCTTCTCTTTGTCACATTCCGTCCTTTTGTGGCCATTTTCGCCGCATTTAAGACACGCCTTACTTCTGTCTGGGCCTTTACAGACATATTGACTATGCCCATAGCCCAGACATTTGAAGCAGCGTCGAGCATCCGCACGGAGGCGCACTCTGCTTGATGCCCAGCCAATCTGGATTTTGCCCTTTTTGGCCAGGCGCAAAGCGTCGGCCTCAAGCAGGTCTACCACAGCCATCTGGCTTGCTGTACCTTTGGTTTTGAAAATGGTAACCTGGAATAGGTCGCCATTTTCAAGACCTACAGCCTTGGCGACAGCTGCCTGAATCTCTTGCTCATTAGTGACCCCGTCCAAATCTCGAATTTCGAGTTTTAGAGTGGGTATCATGTCACGAACATTTGACTCAGGGCCCGTGACTGCCTTAACTGCTTCTTCAAGCTTTTGCCTGTCCTCAATGGCCTCCAGTTCTATAAGGACGCTGCCGTTCTGCGTTTTCCTTATCCGGTGGACCCTTGTGCCGGACTCTTCGAGGTTCACGCTCCTCTTTAATTCAAGGAGCGTTTCCTCGTAGCTTTTTCCCGCCGCCGGCGCCGACGACGTGGCCCTAACCATAACTGGCAGGGACATGGAAGTGACCCAGGAGAGGTTGAATCTAGTCATGAGACGGATCAACCTCTGGATGGGCGATCACGGGCTCCAGCTTGCGATCCCAAAAACGGAGATTGTACTGCTGACCCGTCGAAGGGTTCCCACCGACTTCGATGTAATTATCGACGACGGCGGAAACCCTCACACGATCCGAACCAGAACATCGGTGAAATACCTGGGAGTTCAGCTTGATAACAAGCTGACCTTCTGGGAGCAATTTCAGAGGTCGTGTGAAAAGGCAGCGTCGGTCGCATCCTCCCTGTCAAGGCTCATGGCCAACATTGGGGGACCCAAACCAGGGAAGCGAAGGCTCCTGATGTCAGTCGTCAACTCTGTCCTGCTTTACGGATCAGAAGTCTGGGCGAAGACCACAGAAATTGCCAAGTACAGACATAAGATATCGTCTGTACAGAGGCAAGCGGCAGTGAGGATCGCCTGCGCGTACCATACGGTATCGCTCGAGGCGATCCAGGTTGTTGCTTCGGTGATACCCATCGACCTGCTAGCGTTGGAGCGGAAATTCATCTACGAGAGCGTAGATGAGCGCGAAGTGGCTTCCACTCGCGCCCGCTTCAACTCTATGAAAGCATGGAATAAACGATGGAAAAAGAACCAAGAGAAGAATGCTCTATGGACGCGCAGACTGATCTCAAACCTGCAGGCATGGATGGGACGACAGCATGGGGAGGTGGATTTCCACCTTACCCAGTTCTTAACCGGACACGGGTATTTCCGTGTCATGTTGAGGCATTGGCATAAGGTGGCAACAGAGGAGTGCTTGCACTGCCCAGGCGAGAAGGATACAGTAGAGCACACATTCTTCGAATGTGTTCGCTACTCGGGGGGGCGCCCGCCCTTCCCGATTTGGAGGCCGGAGACGGTGGTCCCGGAAATGCTACGGAGTTCCGAAAACTGGAACAAAGTAGCAGAGTACGTAAGGGCCACCTTGTTGAAGAAAAAGGAGGAGGGCTTTCTATCGTAGATTGCTCTCCTGTCACTAGGCAGGGGGAAGGCAGCGGCCAGTTGCCTAGGCTGCGCGTCCCAAACTGAAGTTATACCTGAAAAGGGAGTTCCGGTTTGGGACAAACAAGCGCAGGGGGTTTAAAGTGTGTTTATCCAGTAAGAATCTGGGGCGTAGCCGGCGACCGCGTTCGTCGGTGGTCTCCCAGTTGTGCACTTTGTGCAACTGGGCGGTCATGGAAATTTGCAGGTCTTTAAGGCCCGCAAACACTCCATGGCTGATGTAAGATTCACATATTTCCCATAAAAAAAAAAAAAAAAAAAAAAAAAAAAAAAAAAAAAAAATACTAATCTCTTGGCTTTTATTTGTTTCTCTGGAAATTGGATTATATTATATTATTTGGAGTTATTTGGATTTATTTCGATTTATTTCGTCTACAAGGATTAAGGTACCTTTTTGATTAATAGATATTCAAGATATTCTTTGGACTTTAATATTGTTTGGCACAAAGAAGAAATTAGTCTTTCCTTTGTTTTTCCTTTATAAAAATCCTTTTATACGAATTTTTGCTAGCTGCATTTATTATAAATTAGTTGTAATTATTTTATATCGCTATCGTTCTATCTCTCTCTCTCTCTCAATAAATTTAAATTATAATTCTAGTGAATCACTTGGCCAGTGTTCACTATTTATTATTATTATTATTTTATATACATTAAGTATTTAAATTCACGTCGTATAATAATTGTACCGGCAATATCTTTTAAGTCGCGTAAGCGCCGCGTATATTCGCGAATATTACCTTTTTTAATTTAGCTTTAAGATTTTGTGTATATTAGTCCTCACATAAATTCAATATTTTCATTAATAAATTTTATGCTGGTGAGCGACCCTTAATTAATCATTGTATTTTTATTTTCATTACTAATAGCTTATCTTACCTTTGAATATTGTAAATTATATATGGGTAAGTCTCATAATTTAGTACTCTTATTTTATATTTTATTTAATCTCTAGTTTTCGCTCTAAGATTAGAACCTCCTGATCTCCGTTTAGTATAAGTGAATATATTCGTGCGATATTCCCTTATACGGACCCCCTCTGGAACTTGTCGAGAAAAAGGAGTCTTAGATTATTTTAGTGAATTAATTGACCTTTTTCTTAACAAGTCTCAAACTCTAAATTACAAACTCTTTAGATGTTTCTTCATTTTTATTCAGGAATCCTTTAAAGGCTTGAAGCCTTTGAGCTTGAAGCTCATCGATAGTGTTAATAAACTTTTTTATCAGATGTTTGATTTCATCCCTAGGTTTGTTTTGTTGGAATTGTTCCAAATAAGGTATGGCTTTCTTTATTTTTTCCTCTAATGCTTCATTTTTCATTGCTAGGTAAAAAATATTATTATTTGCTAGTAAAAGTAATTCATATTGCGTTTTTATAGTAATTTTATAAAATAGTGTTAGATTGAATCTGCATGTTTTTATTGCTTGCTAGTAAACCATAACTAACTGTAACAATAGCTGTGCATACTATTTTGGTATTTTTCTATTTAATGATATTGGAATTAAAAATCTAGGATCAGAATCCTTTATTAGAAAAGAATTACTGGCTCGTGAACTTTGTTGGACTAAAAAATTATAAGTAAATAAATTAAAATTAAGTTAAGCAAATTTAAATATGTAAATATGCTGAAGATACTCCTGTAGGAGCAGAATTGTACGTTAGCAGATTAGAATCGGATAGTAATTTTTTTTATCTAAACAATTATAAATGTATTAAAAATATAAATTATAAATTAATTAAAAATATGCTGAGAAAGTATAACATACATACAATTTTAAGATCAATCGAAATACAGGAACTTTGTTATAAAAAATACGTACTAGGTTGATCCTTATTCATTTATTACAATGAAGATGAATACCCAGAATAAGGCTCTCGTTGGACTAAAAAAATAATAATTTGTAAGAACATCAAAAAACTGTATGATTCTAAGGACTTGTGAACTTATTAAACTAAAAGTAACAGATGTTAAGGATACAGGAGTCAATAAGTTAATTGTATCTGTAAAAGATACTAAAACATATTTGGATCGCCAATACGTTGTAGAGCCATTATTTTACTCAAAAGTAAAAGAGTACATTCTTTGAGACCTAAAGATTATGCTGAAGATAGATTTCTTATTAGATATAATATAGGAAGTTGTAATCGTCAAGTCATGGATAAAAATAAAGTAGACGAGACACCTAAATTGATAGCATCATAATTAAAGTTAGATCATCCAGAAGAATATACTGGACATTGTTTTAGAAGGACTGGTACCACTTTATTATCTAACTCAGGAGCTCCTATGATAATGATAAAACAGCTAGGTGGATGGAAATCTGATGCAGTTGCTCAACGTTATGTAGCTGATTTATTAGAAAATAAAAATAAAATATACGATGGGATTACTAATGAAGCTTCCCGGAACATTCAATTTAATTCAGCATCTTCGAGTAAAAATAATGCAACTAAATTACCTGATTTAAATAAAGAAATTGAGTTAATTGATACACTTTATTGGGAAGATTTTCAAGATGATTTTAGTGTACCTGACTTAACTTTTCATTCATCTAAACAGCGACATAATATTTAAACACCTAACCCATCACAAGTTGCTAATAATTAAATGATATCTTCTACGATTGTAGTCCCACATCAATATGTACCTTTTTTAATGTTAAGTTACCTGAGCAGCGATCTCATTTAGGAATAGCTAAGGCTTCAACGTCTCATAGTAAGCATTATCCATTAACTTCTACGATTCAAGTTCCAAAACAACCTCCTTTGCAAAGAAACTCATCGACCTCATTTGTAACGCATACTGCTAAATCAAGAAATATGCTAATAAGAACTCCACTTTATCCGAGACAACCCTTTTATGCGAAAAATCCAGTTACATTACACTTTGAGAACCAAGAATCAGTTGAAAAAACAAAAAATGCTTAAGCAGATGCATTAGTATCAAGCAAACCAGTTGCTTAAAATTCAATGTTAGATTATAACTTTAATATTATTGATTCACTGGAATTAGATTTTGAGAACCACGAACAAAATGAATTAACATCAGAGTCACCACTTCAAAAAAGAAAACAAGACAACGAAGAATCTGGTGAAACAATAAAAAATATATCGATTTCTAATAAGCAAATTAGTAAAAATTCAATTCTTAATCTTAACTCTAATATTAAATATGAAAATTGTGTTTTTAATAATTGCACTTTTAAAATAATTTCATGTACATGTGAATCTTCTAAAAAAGAACCGGATAATATTTGATGTTTTTGTATTAATTTATTATTTATATTTTCAGATTTTATTTAAAAAAAATAAATAGTTATAAAAAATAAATATATTAATTGTTGAGTTCTGAATTTAATTATCTTAAAAAAATTTTGATGAATAAAATTTTAAAAACTTCTAATATGTATTATTTTGCCTTTTTATTATGACTTTTGCTCATTCTATTTCACTCTTCGTTAACCTTTTCATTTTTTACCTCTCTCTCTCTCTCTCTCTTTAATAACTCCAATAAATTAAATAAACATAGAATAATAACAATAATATGTGTGTATATGCATTGTAAATAATATCTGAATATTATTTATTAAAACTCCTTTTTAATATATAAAATGATATTTTTTTGTAACTTTACATGATTTTGCAATTCTCGTCGAAGGCCAGAATGCCCTCACTTTGTTCGAGCTTCTGCGGCCTCCACAAGAATTGCCGAGAGCAAAGACAAACACAGACGTAGCAAAGAAATATGTAATATTACATATTCTTTGACAGTAGGTATAAAAAATAAAAATTTTTGATTTAAGTAAATTAAATAACGCACTTTCGACCAAGTATAAATAAAAATAGTATACACAATTCGGGACGAAACCTGAACTGCCGCTCCTGCGTAACATAACCCTCCTCGGCTTCGCCTATGGGGTTATGTCACGCAGGTTTGAAAGTTCAGGTTTTGTCCCTAATTATGTAATGTACTATTTTTAATATTAAAAACTAAATATTACCAGGCTTTGGCATTCCTCATAAATATTGCAAATATGAACTGTAAAATTTAACTGATTCCTGTGCATGTTAGCAATAATTTGTTAGAAGCAGATTATCTTCGTTTTCATTAATTTCATGATAGTTTTGAACCATTATTTCACCACCAACCTGAAAAATATTATTATCTTCAAGATTTACTTCAACATTATTTTGATTATTATTTTCAAATATAATTCCATTATTTTCATTGTTGTATTCCTTTAAAATTCTTTATTTTTTGCATTAGTATAATCATTATTTGCATCTCGATTTGCATTATTTTCTTGCAATACTAAAAGAAAAGAAGTTGAAGCACGATCTTGGAAAAGAAAAGTGCAAAGCAGAGGGCTCTTGTGGAATCAAGGAGCGGTGCAGACTCTAATATAGCAAGTCGAATAATGTTAAAGGTGCTTCAAGGCAATGTGCGACGAAGCCCTTTAGCAAGAGACATTATATATCAACTTGCTAGAGAAAAGTCGGCAGACCTCCTCATATAAGTGAGCAAGGGGTCCCACCAGGCTCTCAGAACTGGTTTTCGGATTAGCTGGGTACTGTAGCAATCTGGGTAGTGAACCCAAGAAAGGTTCTGGTACAGGAGACAGGCTCTGGCAGAGGCTTTGTCTGGATTATGACAAATGGTGTTACCTACATAAGCGTGTATTGAATGCCAAATGAGTTTAGGCAAGACACTCTGAGTAAAATCAACAGCTTGGAAGATGCAGTAAGAGACATGACCGGTGAAATTGTAATGGCAGGCGATTTCTACGCGAAGGCTCCAAAGTGGGGTATGCCAGAAACGGATACAAGAGGAGAGGACATACTCAACCTGTCCACCAGGCTTAACTTGGCTGTGCTAAACGTAGGTAACACTACATTATTCAGAAGGCTAGGCTTCGGACAGACAATCCCGGATATATCTTTCGCAACAGAAGGTTTGGTTGCCAGGATTACAAATTCGCAAGTCCTGGGGAATTCTCAGCGAAGGATCACCAATATATCTCTTTTGATGTGCATGACAAGCGGTGACAGACACAAAGAGACGAAGTACTGAAATGCTGTGTATATAACATCAAGCGGCTAAACCGCAAAATATTGATGCCATCATCCCAATATGTATTGGGGAGGATAGGATAGAAACGAAGGATAATTTAAAGTACTTGGGAGTGCTGTTGGACACGAAACTGGCCTTCATGGCGCAGATTCGAAGAAGCACGGGGAAGGCTGCCAGGCTCACTACTGCGTTGAGCAAGCTAATGAGAAATACGCGTGGACCTAAGACTGAAAAGCGCAGGCTTCTTATGTCAGTGACCCACTCCATATTCCTGTATGGTGCAGATGTATCAGCCGACTGCATAAAGAAGGTTACTTATACGTCTAAGCTTACGAGCGTCCAGAGGCAAGGAGCCCTGTGAATCTCCTGTGCTTATCGCACAGTGTCCTTGGATGCAGCTCTAGCCATTGCCGACGTATTTCCGATAGATCTGCTTGCTCTTGAGAGAAAGTATATCGATCTGAACAAAGAGAGGGAACGCATTGGAGAGCAAGTGGACTAAGAGGTTGATAGGAGAGATCACCTTGAATAAATAGAGGGCACGCGGACATTAATTATTTTTTGAATCAATTCTTAAGCGGAGATGGGCTTTTTTGCTCCTACCTCTTTTGGATCCAGAAGATGAATAGCGCTGAATGTTTATACTGCATGGGCAATCAAGATACGCCGGAACATACATTCTTCGAATTCGACAGATCGGCCGTTAAAAAATTTCAGTTAGAAACTAAAATTGGCCAAATCACAGCTGAGAATGTGATTACCCTGATGCTTCGAAATGAAAAAGTATGGTTTGAAATAAGCCAGTATGTATAGTACATACTCCACTCCAAGAAACCTGAAGTCCAAGGTATAGGCTAATATTGAGACGTACTGCGGTTATCCAGACGATTGCAGGTGTTGCACTAATAATCATTCCTGCACTTACTCTTGATACCGTAATAAATCGTAGATGATAGGATAATATTTATTTATTAATTTTTTTATCTATTTATTTTTAATTTATTTATTGATTTATTTATTAATTTATTTATTTATTAACTTTTTCTTTTGACGATATTGGAAAATAATGTATATTTTTTAGCTAACATATATTTTATCATGCGCTAAGAACGGAATTTTAATCAGATGTAATGACGGAGTCCTTAACCAGACTGGCGAGTCACTGGATGCAAGTCAAAAGATGGAGTTCATGAATAGAATTAAATGGTCTTGAACCTATCCTGAAGTAATGTGAAAACGGTCCCCGGATAGGCTATAATAAGGTAGGAAGGGAGTGGAGTTTTAGTGGGTATGTCCAGGTAAGGGTGAGTCCCAAATAACTGTCAATTTGGATGCTGAACAGTATGCGTAACGCATTTCTCCACTTCCTACGCAAAAAAAAAACTTTTTGCAATAATATTAAATTTCTAGCTTCATGAAATTGTTTTATCTATTGCTTCTACTCTTCTTTTTAGTTGCCTGCGACTAAGTTGAGAAAGATTTTTTCTTCCAACCATCACAAAAATTTATAAAATACTTATATATATTATTTTAAAAAAAAATATATAAAAGTATATATAAATAATATATTTTTATGATATTAGTATTATCAACGCTAACATTAAATAAATAAGGCTTACGTTTTCACTGGTAAAGATAACAGATGATACAGTGGCACCAGCGGATAGAAATGGAGACAATACGCCAGAACCCACCCGTGGATAACCAAAAAGCGATTACAAAATGATCAAGGTGGCCCAAGGAAACATGCATAGAAGCTGGACTGCAAATCAGCTCATCTGCTCATGTATTAAATTCAGGGGGAGAACAAGGCAGACCTTTGGATCATCAGCGAGCAGTACCTAGGAGGTAACCCAAATCCAGCTACCTGGTTCAGCGATGGACTCGGAACAGCAGCTATTTGGATCGCTAATCCAGAAAAAGTTCCAGTAGAAGCATCAAGAAGAAGCAGGGGCTTTGTGTGGGTTAGAAGTAAAACTATAACTTAAGTGAGCTGCTACCTTACGCCGACCGGACCTACACAGGAGTATTATACGAAACTGAAAGGTATATAAGACTTTGCAAGAGATAAAGGTAGCAACATCATTTTTGCAGGTGATTTTAACGCCAAAGCTGTTTACTGGGGCATGTCCTAAACTGACTCAAAAGGAGCGGCGACCCTTGAAATGGTATCCAGGCTGGGACTCGTTGTCTCGAATGTGGGTAACATCACTACCTTCAGAAGGGCCGGTTACTACGAGACGATAATTGACGTGCCTTTTGCATCTGAAGACCTGAGCACAAGAGTGAATAACTGGCACTTCATAGAAGATTTTACAGCGAGCGACAACCAGTATATTATATTTGAAATCCAGCACGAACGACAGCCTACTACCGAGGCATATAGGCCAAAATTAAGAGGTTGGAACCTGAATAAGCTGAATAAAGTACGATTCATACAAGTTTTATTGATGGGACAAGGAGCAATTCTAGCGAAACCCCGCAGAGTAGGAAGTAAGGAAGACGCGGAGAAATTAGTATCCGGAGTAATGATGCTGCTTAAGATAGCCTGTGATGCTTCCAAGTCTCAAAAAAGGTTCAGTGGAAAGAACCTACCTGTGTACTGGTGGAACCCAGAAATTGCAGAGCTCCGCAGACAAAGCTACAAGACGCAAGAAGGGCAACTAAAGCAAAGTTTCGCGAAGAAGCAAGGGAACTTATGAACGCTCCTAAAGAAGTTAAGCGATCCCTAAGGCATGCGATCAACGCAAACAAGATTCGATGTGAAATGAAGCTATGTCTTGAAGGCAATAACGACCTTTGTGGACTTGACTTCAAGATAGTTACGAAGAAGCTGAAGGGCTTCGCGGCCAGCTCGCTAATGGACGAAAAGGAGGCAAAAACAGTCGTTGCTGCCCTATTCCTGACGCACCCGATAAGAATCGACCAAGAGGATGACATCAATGTAGACCATATACTGGTCTTTACGCAAGAAGAGCTGTTCGCTGCCATGGACTTCCTTAGAAATAAGAAAGCTCCCGCCCCAGACGGTATACCAGCCGAGATTATAAAAATAGCTGCACACGAGTGTCCCTCATTGATGTTAAGGATGTACAACACATGCATCCAAACAGGATTCTTTAGCAGGCGATGGAAAAAGGCAATATTGATACTTATTAGCAAAGGAAATGGTGATCCTACACTCTCATCTTATTGGCGACCTCTAGGACGACCTCTAGGCGACCTCTAGAATAATTATTATTATTATTATATTAAAAAATTTTATTTATTTTTATGAGGTTAATGCACGTGTAAAGAAAATAATACTAGAATATATAAAATAATAATAATAATAACATAATTATGTTAGGGTTAACCCTTGTATAGGTAAGATTATACATATACATAATTTAACATATATTTAATAAATCATCCTAGCGGAATGTCTATACAACTTTTATAAGACGTCTAAGAAAAACGTCCAAGTTGGCCGTCTATAGAACGTTTTTAGGACGTCCAAAGTTATTCGGTGCTAGCTGGGTTGATAAGTAAGCACAATGGAAATTAATTTCCATTTAGGTACTTAAAATAATTTCATTTTTAGGGACTTAGAATAATTTCGATACACGGGTAGAATAAAAAGGATTTTAAGAGCTTAAAGTTATTTTTTTTTTTGGCTTAAGAATTTAAAATTATAAAGGCTTCAAGATTGAAAATATAATTTTAAAAATTTTCCATTTGTAAGTTTTTTAACCAATTTTTCATAAAATGTGATAAGTTCTTATGAAGGGCATCGTAATAAATAAAACCCACTAGATTTTATGAAAATCGACCAAGCAGATCCGGAGATTAAATGTCTGCCAATTTTTTGTTCTAAGCTCTCTCAATTGAGAGCTATAAAAAATACATAAGGTTAGGTACTTGCCCATACAACCCATATTACATTTTATAGTCTGCCAATTCTACGAGGCCCTAATTTTGGCGCCCTCTGTATACTTACTTATAATTTTATAAAATTTAAGGATGAAATTGTATTCAAAAAATATTATGTCAATATTTAATAAAGAAGCTGAAAAAAATGTCTAAAATACGTTTTCTTGACCAGTACTCCTAACATAATAAAAAAAAAAATATTTTTCATTTCGTTAAAATTGCATGAAGTATTCCGTGTATAAAAAAATACATTTTTTCGTTGAATCGTATATATGCATACATAACCGTGTGTAAAGTACAACAAAATAAAAGGAATCAGATAATTCGATTGTCAATTCATTGTATGTGTACCGAAGCTGCACAGAAAATTCAATGTGACTATGAAAAAAAAAGTAGAAAATCGATATGCAACCGCTATATAGTCTACATTATGTATAAATAAGAAAAATCTTGTAGAAAAGTGAACATTTTGCTAGGTTTTTATAGTAGATAAAAATGTGTGTACATAAAATTTTATATGTAGAATCGCGAAATCAGAAAAATGTTTCCTGAAGGGGAAAAATGGGTAATCGTATAATCGTCCAGACTCTCTGTAGACTTTTTTTTATTCTAAATACAAGAGCAACGATAAATTTCAGATATTTCTTATGTATGTACAGAAAACGTCGAATATAAATTGTTGAACGAAAATGAAAGAATTGTATAAATTCTTTTTCTAGATTTCAATGAACTTGCACTTGCGTTTACCATTTTTCATACGTCTATATGAATTATTGTTGAAATATTATAGAAAGATTAATTTTATTTTTGTAAGATTTATTTCCTCAGATATCTCATCAAAATTCGAAGTAAAAAAAAATAGATAAATTTAATTAATATGTTAATCGTAACTTATTTTGTATTTTTATAGTTTTATAAATTCATGAAATTTTTTTAAACTTATGCATAATTATACATGAGAAAATTTCTAATTAAACTTTATTA
Source organism: Anagrus nilaparvatae (assembly GCA_022575985.1). Taxonomy (NCBI): domain Eukaryota; kingdom Metazoa; phylum Arthropoda; class Insecta; order Hymenoptera; family Mymaridae; genus Anagrus; species Anagrus nilaparvatae. The sequence continues at coordinate 24,099,065 of JAKSXM010000247.1, read as the reverse complement.
AAACTTCTTCTTGTTTACTATCTTGTCAATATAATGTAACTTTTATACTCCTATACAGTACACATTTAAAACGTGTCATTGTATGTTTACGTATTAAATAATTCAGTATCTTTGTACAAACTCTCTCAATAAAACTGATGCGCTCTTTCAAGTGATATATTTATATATATTAGAGACTCTGCACAAAATTCAACTGACACAAGAAATGTTAAGGAAATTCGTGGAAGGAAATCGACATAATAAATGAAGTTATAGCATTTTAGTTTTTACAAAAGATGCTATTTTTTGAATTTCCTTTACTTTTTTTTTATAAATTCTTGCTACTATCACTATTTTTTTCTCTCCTTTTTTTTTTGAAAAATTGAATATAACATTTTATCCTTTGAGATATATATAAGTTGATTTTATATAAAAAAAAAGTTTGATCGAAGTCACTTTATGTACGTCGTTCCTTTTTTACTATTTTATCAGAGTTAAAAGAGCAAGAAATTATCCCAATCTTTTTATCCTAACTTAATAGCCTTCCTGTAAATTTTAAAATAAAAAATCATTAAAGTTAAACTCAACAATATATTTTTAAAAAAAGTAAATAAAAACTTTTGTGCTATTTGCCTAGTTTCCTGAATATACAATTGAGACTGAATTATATCTTATGTAAGCAATATTACTAAAACTACATTTGTCTGCAAAATATCAAGTAAATAGTCAGCATTTGCACGTAAGGATAGACTGTCAGCAATACATCTATGATTCTTTTTTTTTTGTAATAGTTGTAGTAGAGAAGGATCAAGAAAACATCTGGAATTTTGCCCTGAATATGTATATTTATACTTTCTAGTATTAAAATATATTTTTTGTACTCATATAATAGGTAATTGTTAGCATATGGTACGAATATTCATATTAACGAAACTTTCAAAGGATTAAATTATATTCGACTAATTATACTCACTTATTAAGTCATTTAGTAGATTTTAAAAATTAAAAATGTTGAATTATTAATTGTTAACTTATTATCGTAGCTAAAATGAAAAAAAAATTATAATTAAAAATAATAAAAAATATTAAGAAAATAATATTATCAGTGGTATGCGGCGTTTTGAACTTGATTTTTTATGATATTTTTAATTAATTAAATTAAAAAAACGTTTATTTTAATTTATTTATTGATCCTTCTTTTTACAACTTGTTTTTGTATAATAATTAGACGACTAGTTTCAGGAATAAATTCCCATCATCAGGTCTGTATTATAATTAAACTAAATTTATTTAAAACATTTGAATATGACATTGTAACTTTAGATTATGTTTGTATAGACTCACAATTATTTTATGACTTTTGATTTCTTAAGTATAGAAAAAATGTGATACTTCATAACAATCTTCAGTATACCCAAATAACAATCTTGAAAAAATTGCTAAAAAAAGCATACTCTAACAAGGCTTATTTATGCAGTTTTTTCATAATTTTTGTACAAGGCTACTTATATGTAAAATACAAAGTTTTTAATATGCCGATTCTAGATTTTTAGATCGGTCTTAAAAATAATAAAATAATGAAAAAAAAAAATAGTTTTACGTAAAAACAGTGGATTGGATCTAAACACTGAAAATTTTTGAACAGTTTTTAATAAAATTGAAGTCACAAAGTCTTTGGTGATGAACTGTTGACAGCCGAAAAAAAAATATAAACTCAACCATCGTTATACCTGAGTAAAATATTTTATTTACAATTTACTATTTCAAGAACTTTTTAAAGTTAAATTTTTATGCAACTTATAAGAGCAAAAATAATAATTTATAAACAGTTTAATATATTATTTAAACTTTATTTAAAATATAAAAATAAAAATAAAAAAAGTTTTATAAAAATACAAAGTATAAATACTTGAAATTTATTTACAAGTTTTTAAATTTCCAGGACTACTAAGTAATTTTCGTAGAATTGCTTGACTTGTAAATATGTCAACAGTAAGTCAGCAACTTTAAATATTTGTTAACTTCTTCTTTGTATCTGATAGATGTGATCTGAGAATGTATACTTAATTGAGAAAATTATTTTATGACATTTCTAGAAATATAAAAGAAACTTACCATGAAATCCGATTTTAAGCTTTCTTGAATTTAAAATTTAAATTATTTGGTAGCTTATTAGTAGCTACAAAAAGGAATTATGAAATTTTTAAATTTCTTAGAAAAGTGCATAAATAAAACATAACCAAATTTAGCCACGTAAACATAAATTATTATTATAAATCAGTGTAAAATATAAAAACATTTAAAAAAGACCTTTTTATTCAAATAATGACTTCAAATAATCAATTGACGGTTTAATAATTTCTGTGCTTATCAAATATTTTATATAAAACATAAATTCCCAAGCTGGAAATAATTCATATTCAGCTATTAATATTCCTTTGGTTTTTATTATTTCGTAACCTAATCCACTTAAAAAATTTGAGATGTTTTTTAAAAGTTGTGAAATACCCATTATTAATTTATAATTAAACGCAAACTATTCAAAACTAAATGTTTATTTATATTAAAATATGCTAAAGAAAACTTCAGGTTATGACATTTTTTTATTTACACTGACAAGGTTAAGTTAGGTTGTAAAAAATCAACAATGAATTTTAAAATTTTAAAAAAGGAATATTCACAGAAAAAATAAAAAAGTACATTGTAAAAAGTAACTTTCTTATATTAACAAAAAAATTAGATTTGAGCATTTTCGAAAAATTAGTAAATTTTCAAACAAATTTATAAATATTCGAAAAAAATCGTATATTTACTAAATTTAGGAGAGTAACAAAAAATTCGAGTATTCTCGATTTTTTTTTGTGAATTCGTAAGAAAAATTGATAATTTACAATTTTTTTCGAAAATTTTCAAAAAATAGTTGTAAATTTACGAAAAATAGTTGCGAATTTACAACTTTTTTCATAAATTCACAAAAAAAAAATCGAGAATTCTCGAATTTTTCGAGAATATACTAAATTTAGTAAATTTACGATTTTTATCGAATATTTACAAAATTTTTTGAAAATTCGCTAGTTTTTCGAAAAAATTCTATTTTTTTTGTAAATCTAAGAAAGTTACTTTTTACAGTGTAGTATAAGTAACTGTACATAGTTACTTATTATTAAAAATCGGCCTTCCAATAGATGGTATGAGCAACTACTATATCTAAATGCAATCCTTACTTCCTAAATTATGATAAAGTTAGTAGAATAGAATAATTATTGTAAGTATTATTTGGTAGCATGTGATAATAAAAACCCATACTCTTTATTTATTTAAATGATAAATTTGATAGAAGTTTAGGTATAACACTAAAATTTTATATTTTAAAAGTCAATTTGCCCGCAAGACATGGTATTGCACTTTTATTTTGTTTCTAATAGTCAACGTGATATTCAGCTTCGAGAATTATTTTCTTTGTAAAAATAATTAAAATCTAATAAAACGAAAAAATAAACATTATTAATACATTATTTTGTGGTAATAAAAAATATTAATAAAAAAGTTTTTTATTTTATAATATATTCAGACCCATGAATGTATAATCTAAAATACTATGCCACTCTGATTACTTTTACTTGTACCCTACCCATAATATTTATAGGATTTTTTTTTAAACATGAATAAATTTTTAGATAGGCAAAAAGAATATATATAAAAATCAAAATAAAAAAATTATATTATAATACTTATTTTTTAACTTAAATTTTATAACATCTTAGATTACTCTGCATTTCAATAAATTTGCAAAAATTATATCTATTTAACTTTTAATGTAATGATTTTTTGGGATCATTGATCCTGTGTATTAAATAAAATAAAAATAAAAAAATAAAAAACAAAACAAAAAAATGTTAAGAGCATAAGATTCACATTAGTTAAAAAATATAATATTTTGATTTATAACGATTTAAAATTTTTTCTGATTTCAAATTAAAATAAAGCAAAGATTCTGCCAGTATTCCATTAATACTTCAGTTAATAATGCGAGAATTAGTATGAAATCGAGTACTGACTTGAGAAAAGGTCTACTAATTATTTTTTTATACTCTTCGTTTTTCAACCAGAATATTTTTCGTGTGTAATTAAATGTTGTTATTTACAAAATTTATAGTATAAAAAAATATTTTCATCCCCTAGCTGGTGAAAAGTACCTACATATTTAAATATTAAAAAAAAAAATGCCATGAATAATTTTTTTTCTCAAACTTTTCGATTTTAAACTTAAAAAGTAGCAAAATTTATATTACAAAAAAACAGGCTTCAACCCCCCCCCCCTGAGAAAAAGTAATAATTTTTCGGTTACAGATCAAAAAAAAAATTTACTAATCTAATAAATTTTTGAAGAGGCTGTTTTCAATTAAGAAGTAAGTATAATTTTTTTTTTACTTTTTTTTTAATAAGAAAAAAAAATTTAATCAATAAATTCTAACTTATTATTTCGCATTTAAAAGCTATTATTATGTTATGATTGGATATCGTAGAAAAAGAAGAAAATTTAATTAATAAGATGAAAAAAAAAAAGTTATTGAAACATATCTGACACATTTAATTAAAAAAAAAAAAAGAATTAAAGAAAATTTCTTCCTTAATTACAAATTTCCCTTCTGTCCATCTGCATAAAAAACACTTCGTGACCGGGAAACCTCATATCCCCAGTAAATTACATTTATCTCGTTCCTGTCACTCTCAAACCCTCTTAAAAAAAAGAAAAAAATTATATACAAAAAAAAAGAATATTAAACAGAAAAAAAAAATTATGCTATGTTCATTCAAGCTCTCTTTTTACAAAATAATAAAAAAAAATTCATGAGTTTGCGCTGTTAACAAAACTCGTGCGCTTGCATTTTCTCTCCCTTATGAACCGGTGAATGCATTAGTTTTAGTCCTGCGCGCGAATCACGCGTACCAAAAGTAACAATCATTCAGTTTCATACCGGTAGTTGTTTGACTAGTTTTAGGAGCAGATCACAATAAATTCAAAGTGCTAAAACTAACAAATACTTTAATTACATAAAAAAATAAAGTTGAATACAAAAAAAATTTTTTTTTTATAACTTTTTTTAGGAGAAAAATTTTTTTTAATTTTTTAGTTTTTAAATGCAGTGATTTTTTTGAGTGAAATTTCAAAAGTTTTTTGTTCAAAATCAACAATTGTGTATAAAAAAAAAACCACGTGATTTTATGTTTAAAAAGTATTGAAGAAAAATTTTTGTAAAAATGCAGCTTAAATCATCAAAAAATCAAGATAATGTACGTACATTTTTATTAAATTTTATATAAAATATGAAGAAGAAAAAAATTTTTTTTCCTAAAGTTATAAAGTAAAGATAAAAAAGAAAATAAGAGTCTCTAGGAATTATTATCCCATCAAAATTCAAAATCGCGTTAACCTTTGACATAAAGTCAAGAGCCAACTTCAATTATATCATCGACTACTTCCTTTTACTATTTCCTTTTTTTTTTTTTAAAAAACGACTTTTGTAAAACTAATTTTCTACATTTTTACCGAGCTTGCAAAAAATTCAAAAATAAAGGAAATCTTTTTTCCTTCACATAATTTTTAGAAGTAAAGTATTTATTTTTTTTTTGATTAATATTAATTTATTTCGATAATAATTGTAAATTAAATAAACTCTAGCAATAAATGCGAGTATATTTTGCAAAAATGTATGATGAATAGGAGATAATGAAATTAATACATAGACAGAGAAAGGGATGGTAACTCAATAGCGTCGAGTGAAAGAGAAAATCTGAATAGATGCTCGTTTACTCCGAGCTGAGTTATTGGATTTCAAGTTTTCTACATAAATTTCTATTTACATGATAATAAAAAAGGAAAATTATTATCTAAATATATTATATGGAGAAACTTTAGCTTTTCAGTCAATTAGTAAAAGCTCTTGAGTGAGGGAGATAGAGAACAGGTACAGAGAGAAAGCAATATGTATACTTAATCAAAGACACTTGAAACTCAATGGGATATGACATCAAAGGGGGTCAAAAGCAAAGATTTACATGTACATTCATATTATATCGAAAATTTCAATGCACATACTCTTGTATAAATAGGAATTACATGCGAGGTTAAATTACCTGCAACTTGTTTTAGTAAATATACATTCATTAAATATGGGGGATGATATTAATGCGACCTAGATTTAGAAGAGGGATTAATTTTATGGCTAAATTTCATAGATGATTGCTTGCTAATTCGAGGGTATAAATAAAACCATGTAACTTCATAATCTATAATTTATTTTTATTACTTCGTTTATTTTTTTTAATAATCTTCTCAAAAATTTGTTAGTCGAAAATGTGTGCCTCAATAAACCCTTTAACGACGAAATATTGAAATAATTTTTAATTTGATGCAAAAATGAGTTTTCTAAGCTTTTTTACATTTTTACAGACAAAAAAACAAACAGAAACTTTTTTTTTAAGTCTAAATATGACTTTTACACAAAATATCATACCATTGAAATCCAAAAATGACATTATTTTTTTATTTCTATTTCATTATAACTTGAAAAATTTTAAAAATAAAAAAAAATATTCATATTTCACTGGTGCAACGTACGTCCTTAAAGGTTAGTCACCTCAAAACTACATTTAAATACTTTTTTATTTTTTATTAAACCTGACTTTTTTTCAATTCTCACATTAACCTTTCATGATACGACCTGTTTGGAATTGTAAAATTAACGAAGAGTGTAACTTCTCTTATAAACTTTGTAATTTATTCTTTATCTTACCTTTATAAGCAAAGCTCCTTACTGTTAAATTATAATCTCAAACGTGACGAGATTTTAGCACTTTGCATGACAAAGAAATTGTTTATTATTTTTTTAAAGTTTTTAACTGAAGTGCAATTATCTAGAGCCAGTTTTAAAGAAGCTTACTCGTTTCTGGGATAATTTTCTTTACCATGTTAAGATCATAATTTTATGCACTTGTTGCATAATAAATTTTTCTTCAATCCTTAAAACTTTAAAAAATACAATTTTTATTATTAAAAAAAATCCTTTTTTCGGCATTAAAATGAGACAGGTGCCTTAATTATAACGAATAATCCAAACTTATTTACACAGAAATACATGCATATCTTACAAACTCTCATTATTCAAGATTAAAGTATACATTATTTTAACATACACAGTTGCAACAGCCGCAAGCTTGCAGTATCAGTTGTGTAAACGTATAACATACGTAAATAAATTAGATTTACTGTATTACTTTGTTTTACTGAAAAATACGCACCAAGGAGTACTAAATTTTTTACCTTTATAGTTTTTTTTTCTGTTGCTTTTATAAATAAAAGAAAGTTTTCATTCGCGTCTGACTCAACACTGACTTTTACTACTTGAATTAAATAATGTACAAAATTCAATTTTTTCTTTTTTATTTTAAAGTTAATTGGAATTGAGATAATAATGAATATTTTTAACGTTAAAAGGACAAAAAAAAAAGTTTTTAATTTAACTGCAGAGACAAAAAAAGTTAAAAGAAAAAAAAATGTAATGTACTTGAAAAAACTTTTGCTTTCATAAAAGAAGCATGTATTTTAAATATATGTACAAGTTTAATACATAAATGAAATTTTGGCGAAAGTACAAGTTGAAACTGATTAACTTTTCACCTTTTTCCTTCTAGCTTTGGTACTTTTATAAATTTATCCTCATAGTTGCAGTGAACCCGCAAAAAAAAGAAAAATAAACTTAGTAAATAAAAAATCGGTAAACTTTCTTTGGTGCTTGCAACAACTCTACAGCAACAAAGTAAAACTAAAAAAGAAAAAAAAAATATGTTAGTTTCTTTGGACTTTGAACCGTGTGCATGTATGTGTTAGTTTATGGTATATATTTTCCTTTTTTACTCCTTCACACTATTTCTATTTCCATCTTCCTTACCAAGTTTTACAGCCGAAACCTTTTGAAACTGTCAGTCAAGCGAACCGCGAACGTTTATGTGCTTCGCAAGGTAACGACTTTTTTTTTTTTTTATTCTCTTTATTTTTATACTTTATACACACACATGCAAGTCATGCACTTTACTTTATTGACGTATAATAGACAGATGTATAGTCTTTAACCTCCTAAAGATATTTCTTTAGATATAATAATAATAATCTCCTTATATTATAAAATTCTAAACGCTTCCGCCGACATTTGGGCATGGTGCTTTGTGTCATGGTACATTCAAGCACCCCTTAATTGAGTACCATATCTCTTTATTATATGATGATTTGCAATGTTTGTGTTTTATTTATTTGATTAACTCTTCGTGATTTACTCTTCTCCTTGAATATTTAAAGTTACAGCATCTTAACAAAATAACAAAAGACATTTTAATTCATTTAGTCGATACCATAAATTAAGGGAAAAAAAAAATCTTTTTCATATTAATAAAATATGCATTACAGCATCAGATATAATTAGAATTTCTAATCCATTCATTAATATATCCGATATTAAACATTCTCTGTAATAACGTATAATTTAAATTTTTAATCAATACATTTGATATTTATAAATTAAGATTTAAAAAAATTTACTTAAATATTTCAATAATTAAACTTTTATTCAAAATATTCCAAATTTTTAATTTGTTTTTTATTTATTTACGATCAACATTAACATTTTTTCTCATTACACTCCACGAGAACGGGGTGGACCCTAATTTTTAAAATTTATAAATTTATAAGGAAAATATATTATTTTATCATATAAAATGTAAACACTGATCAATCGACATAAAATTACTCTTTACCCTCTACGGGGGTTGGCGTGCGGAGTGCGCAGGGGGTAGAGCCCCTAAGTAATCATAAAAAAGACTTTGTAGATTTTTTTATCTTAATAAAAAAAAAGAAAAATCCTTTTAAATCAAAAATGAAATACTTATGTTGACAAAAAAATATTTGAATAAAAACATGCAGAGGTATTTTTGTTTTCTGCCTTTATTGAATTAAATATGTACATCAAAGAAAAACATTGTATTTTATTGCACTAATGCTATTAAACGTTTAAAATATTTAATAAACAAGATTAAATGTATTTTATAAATTTGTAATTTAAACATAATTTCAATTTAACATGAATTAATCATTAGTTGAGAATTCGTGGAAATGTAATATTATGTGTAAATTTACATGTACATTGAATAAACCACGAAATTTCGAAAAAGAAATTTATTTTTTAATTTTTTTTTCTTACTTGATTGATAAATATAATACATAAGAGACTAGTTAAAATTAAACTGTTTAAACTGGAGGTCAAATAGATTAGCGAAAAAGTAGGGTATGGAGAGATTTGTGATTGTAGTAGGTTTTTACGAAGCTAAATTTTAAAGATGTTTATTGAGGTATACAATTTAAGAGTAGCCAGAAGATTATTCCATGCCTTGGTTGAAGTGACAATATAAGAATTATCAAAAATTTGCAAACGATGCTTCGGATAAGAAGGAAATTCAAAATAAATCGTAAGAGAATTAGGTGTGGTTAGGTTTGTTAGGTTTCTATGAGATCTGCGTAAAGAGTCACCAGGTATTTTGAAGTGTTTGTGAAGATAGAAAGGACGTTTAGAGGATATAATATTGTGGACTAAAATCAATCTAAAGTAAAGACTTCTCTTCTGTTTTTGGCAGATAGCCACGATAGTTCATTGAAGTTAGAGAAGCACGTTCACGGAGAAAAATATTTTGTATATTTTGCAAGGTTAATTTTAGTAAAACGGGATTAGTTTTAAGAAACATAAAGTTAGAATTGTAATTCTAACCATATAACCATAGTTATATTTAAAAAATTTTTTAAACAGAAAATAACAAAACTTTATGATATCAAGATAACCATAAAATTCGGTCATAGTTAACGGTTATTTTTCTCTGTGTTCATATTTGGTAATGTTAAATATGAAACGTATAGCTAAATTATAAATGTAAAAACCTTAAAAGTTAAGGCAACATCCATACTGTGGCAGAAAAGGCACAATAATCTAGAGAGGGAAAGATTAAAAAATAAACAAGTAGTTTGCGAACATTAAAGGAGAGTAGTTTTTAACGAGATCTGAGTTTATGTAAGGAGTAGTAAACAGTTTAGAAAAGTTTGTAAATATGTTTAGACTAATTTAGAGTAGGGGTAAGAATAATGCCCAGATTAATATTTTACATACACTGCTGTCCAGTAACGGAAAAAGTTAGATTTATAGTTTCTGTAGCTGGCTCCAATGAGTAAAGATGCTTGCATCCAAAGCTCCTATATTCAATACTCAAAATCCAATAATTTTAAAAGACTCTTTTATGAGATATCATAGAATAATTAAGATTTCTAGAAAATTTTTTAAATAATGACAATATTGACTTGTTGACATTAACTAGACTTACCCATATACATTATATATTCTATGCGAAAACTTTTAAAATATATAATAATAATAATGAATGAATTTGATAAATTAAAAGTTGTTAATATAGAGTGAATTATTACATTATATTCTATCAAATTTTAAAAAGTTAATGAACTTTTTAAAAAAAAACCTTTCAGCACCTATTTTTTTTTTTGTATATTACAGTTTTTATCATTAAACTTTTTGAAACACATTTTTCTAAAAAAGTTCTGATTATATCGATTAATTTATATACTGAAAAAAAAAACAAAATTTAGAAATCTCTTCATTTGATTTATATTTAGAAGAAAAAGCAAGGAAAAAAAATTAGTATTCTTAGCAGGAATAAAAAAAAAGCTTATACATTCTGATTTAGCAACGTAAGAGTAAAGTAAGAGCTATTTCACTTTTTCCAGAACCTAGCATTTGTTATGTTTATTTTTTTTTTAGTGAACTAGAAAATTTCCCATTGGATGTATTCATGCAACACTGCGAGTTATTTTTTGTTTTTTATATTCGCAGTGGAATTGAAAATAATAATGTAAAAAAATTATTATTAGTTAAATAAAATATTTACATGTTTTTTTTTTAGGAGAAAAAATTATTTATTTAAAAAAATAAAATGAATATAAATTCTACTTCTTGTGATTCTAGAGTATCAGCGAGAAAGTATGAAATAATAATAAAGTATTATAAACAAAGACTTAGTCACTCAAAACGTTTATATTAAAACACTACTTTTTTTAAATTTAAAATAAAAAATACAGAGAGACAGAAAACCTCGAGGTGAATTTTATTTTTCTTTCTTTTTTTTGGCTTCAAAGTTTAGTTAGTTTATTATGAAAAAAAAAATCTTAATATAAATAAAGCTTAAGCTCTAAAAAAATAAAAATTTATTAAAAAAAGAAAAAATATGCTTTAATTAATTAAAAAATATGAAGATAAGTTTATCTGCATTGTGCCAAAATGTTGTTATTGTTATTTTTTTTTGTGCAATGAAAATAATTTAACCCTTTTTTACTAACGGCAAAAATAACTACATTTTGATTTTGAGAGGTCGTCATTATTGCCCATAAGCATATAAAAATAAATTTTTACCAATGCGATCGTCATAAACCTTCGCATTTATCAAAATTAACATTTCTGCGAGCCAGTTAAGAATTTATTATTCCGTCATTTCTATTATTATAATCTAAAAATTATAGACTAGACAAGTTTAATGAAAATTTAAATAAAAATTACTGGTTCAAATGAGACAAATTTATTAAATTCGAAAGTTAAGCAAAGTTGAGAATGGTTGGTATCCGGATGGGTGATCGTCTCCGATGCTCATATGGAGTTTATACTGACGTTATACGCTGTCTAATCAGGAACGTGTTTTTGACATAATGTTTAAAAAGAAAAATCAATCTATGTATGTTCTTATAGGTTTTCTGCAGTTTTCCTGATTAATAATTAATTATTGGTTGACGGTGTTCGGGTGAATACGAGTTCAGTTTCATATCTTAAAGTCGGCTGCTCACTGTTGCCCCAGTACAGGCTTCGCTAGAAAGCCTCTTGGGATACCTTACATCGGTATATGTCAGTAAAAAAAGAAAAAAAATATCTATAAAAAAAAACTTATAACTGATTTGAGTGTTAAGACAATCAACGAGCATGGGACTTGTTGACTTGATAAAAGTTTTAAATTATACTCTTCAATTATGTCTTTGAAATTATAAGTTTGAATTCAGGGTTTATTCCAAATACACCTCTTTAAGAACACGTCATATGTTAAAATATGATTTTCAAACCTGTATCATAACTCAAAAATTTTCCATATTTTGACTTGCAAAAGTAAATGCAGTGAGAGGATTAAATGTGCGTTCTTTCACATATTATAAAACCTAAATAGATCTAATGCGTTTCACTCGCGGTTCTTTTACAAAGTCTCGAAGTCTTATATTACTTTATATGCTTAAAAGTAAAATGAAAATTAAAAAATAAATTCTGAACTAAATTTTTCTAAAAATACTGTTAAAAAAACATTTATTCAGAAGTTTTGACAAGAAAGTTTAAAAATTATCAGTTTATTAAAACTTTATTTCAAACAAATGCTGTCGGTGAATGTACTCACTAAAAAATGTATATTTAATATATACTTGGAAATTCATAATTCAAACTTAAATAAAAGAGAAATCACAATAACTCGAAAAATTGAGTCAGTACCGGCCAAACTACTCTTAAACAATTTCAATATAAACTTGCGAAATTCTACATCGAAATTTATTGAAATATTCAAAATGAATATTTTGAAATTTTTTGATTTGCTAAAGTTTATTGGACTTATATCATGTATAAATATATTTTATATTAAAAAATATTATTAAAAATAAATAATGATAATAGCACTGTAATAAAACTTAATCACATATTTGCTACGTGCAGGCATATAAATCCCTCAGGACTTGAACTATATTCGAGCAACAATATAATTATGAAAGATGAAACTTAAAAACTTATAATTGATGAAAGCCCTTAAGAAACAATATTTTTTTTTTTTTTTTAATTCATCGTAGAAATATTGGTAAAAAATCTATAATTAATACATAAAAATTTAATTATTATTTATTTTAATTAAATTTATGCAACGTATTATTCTTATTATTTAATTATTATTAAATTTACTGTTTTTATCAAAAATTTTTTGCCCTTCCGGGCGCAAAACTCATGCGTAAGACTTGGAATAGAATTTTCTGTGTTGTAAGCACCATATGGATCGAAATTTTTATAATTTTTTGGCATAATTTGAAGCTAAGTAAAAAAATGTTAGACACATGTGTATTTTTTGTTTTTTTTTTTTAATTCGCTAATCTAGGTAGTTATAAATGAGCAAAGTGACCGCAGTTACTATCTTTTCAATGTAAAAATGTAAGGTCATCAATTTTTTTGAAAAATAAAAAAATATGGTCTAATATTTTTTAATACACTTTAATATTAAGTACTAGTATTATTAAAATTTTGACCCTATAATATAAATTATTTTAAGTTTACGCATGCATATAAAAAATTTGCAAACAAAATATTTCTTCTTCAAAGTTTTTTTGGTATCTCGAAAAGTACATTTTTTTAGAATTGGAATTTAATTTTTATACAAATTCAAAATTTTCCAAAACTTATGACAGAAAACTGGGTCCTAAATAGATCCCATGAATTCTGTTGCTTTTATGTTATTTTTTTTTTACCAGGAAAGAGTTAAATTAAAAAATGTTGGTTTTCCTTTTTACCTATAATTAATTGTAAGATATATTTTTTTGGAATATAAGCTTTATTTTAGTTTGTAGGACAGGAGCACAGGAGTATTTTTTAACACATCTTCATTTAATAGGATATTTTATCTCTAGTTCAATGAAAAATAAACTTCTAAACCCCGGTTCCTAACAAAAAACGTACGTAAAAGAAACTATCGTATATTTAAACCTTTTCAATTACTCTTTTCATAGCCATTTAATTATATTTAATAAAAACCAAAAATAGGTCAAACTAGAACTGGTACTTCTGTCCCGTATAACTTTTTTTACGCAACTGTAAATAATTATGTTAAATATATAACGTAAATAATGTACATTTACTTGTAATTTAGATAATTATTACTGGCAAAATCTGTATTTTAAAATATCTCATTAAAATTGGTTTAATTATACAGCCAGAATCAATGGATCAATATATTTGTATACGTGCATAGAATTATTTATTTGCACAGTTAGAATTATTATTATTATTTTATATGGTTGGTATATATAAAATATATACAGATTCGTTTATTTAATCGTTATAAAGTAAATTTTAGTTAAATTTTGTTTCACTGAACAATTTAACGTGATTATTAAAAGGATAGGTAAATAAAAAATTTAAATAAATATAGATAATAATTAGGTTATATAATTTATAATTAACAAATTTCTCATAAAATTAAAACTCCGGAGATTTTTTCACAGGTTATTTTTCAGAATATTTACTAACCGTTACTTGCATGCTTGAGATAACAGAGTAAAATTTTAAAGCCAAAATTATGATATTCGTTATATATATTTTATTAGGGAATTCTCAATAGTGCCATTAAAATTATAGGAAATTCGATTCCCAGTACAAAAAGTTGCTACATACAGTTTAATAGTAAATTATTGCACTCTGATTATATAATTAATATGTTGCAATCAAACGATTTCGCAATATTCAATTTCAATGTTTTATTGGCTTCTTTTTCATTTTATATTTATTTTACTCCGAGTAATTAATAGTTTGTTATTATAAAGCATGATTTATGTGCCTTTGTAAAATAAAAAGTTATGTGAAGCATTTTTAAACATTGCAGACCAAAAGTAAACAAAAACTTATTATTTTTAAGATTTCTATAAAATTATGCTGCCGAATTTCACATACTACATGAAATTTTCTAGGTTCAGTAGAGACTAATGAAAAGTTTCTAATTTAAAAAAAAATCCCAAAATTTTTTTTCAAATATCCAGTATTTGGAATTCTGTATGTATAGTAGATTTTTTTTTATGATTCTAAGGTCAGTATAGAGATATGAATTTAGCTAAATTATTTAAATAATGCGCTTGTAGTTATAAAATTTAAAAAAAAAATTTTTTTTATTTCTTTACGTTTCAGGTCATTAGCAATCATTTAAGAGAGAAAAACATTTCGCTATGCGCAATGGAATTCTTTTAACTGCAAATGGATTTTTTTTTCAGAGTATTTAATTTCATTTTTGGCATGAGCTCACAAAAGTATTTATTAAAATTTGATGTACTCGGTTTATGTTAGCCTAAGCATTCTATAAAACTAAGTAAACTTTAGTCTACAAATGTAACTAAATGCATTCAATCCATAAATATTACGTGCAATTAAAACTTTTTAGTTAGCAAAATATGTATTATAACAATTAAAAAACAAAATACCTTTTTTTTAATGCTTCGCGTGAACAAGATTCCATTTCCTAATTTTATTAGATTCCTGAAATAAGAGAGCTTCTAAAAGGAGTCGAGAGGGTTTGTGGGGTCTTGAGAAGAAATTTTACGGCCTCGCAAGAGTCCACTTATTTACTACCACAATTAAAAATGCTTTGAAGCTTAAAATTTTGCTCCGAAACACAGTTAATAAAAGAAGAAATAATAATAATAAAATAAATTGAAAATTTTATTAATCTAACATTGAATAAAATTGAATAGTAAAATAATAATAATAATCGAACAAAATGATTAAATTTCTTGAAAATCCATTGAACCGAAAACATTAAAATTAAACTAAATGAGAATGGCCAGTGAATCCGTACAAGATCATAAAATTTATTATCTTTTCAATAAAAATACTAACTTCATTCCAATTGAGTACATTAAATTCTCATTTATATTTTCCATAATCAAATTTACGTATATTAAATTCTAAAGTCAAATAAATAGTCGGAAAGTTTGAAATTTATATGTAAGACACATATTTGTTTTTTTTCTTTTTCCAAGTCTAGAAACTTTTTATCTTAAATAAAACCACATAGAAAATTCAAAGAAAAACAGGAAATCAAATTAAATTCAATGCCAAGTCTATATCTAACGAAAGCTATATAAATATATATTTTATTATCATACACGAAATTTCCATTATAGAAACTAATTTTTTCATATAACAATAAATACGTGAGTACGCAAACTTTAAGCAAAGTAGAGTAAAAAAAAGTTGATAATAGAAAAGCCACTTTTATTTATATATTCTAACTCACGAATTGACACTTGTTATAAAAAAAACAAGCTATAAAAGAAAAGAAATAAAATATATGTGAAAAAAAAATAAAACAAAAGAACATTTTTGTATAAAGAGTTAAAAAGCCGTTCGACACCCTAGGAATTAAACGCGTTTCTCCCTCCTGCACGATGTAAATATTATACTTCCTTAAAAATATATAATATTCAAAAGCCCGATCATTGTCTCTCTTTTTTCTTATATTATAAACCTTGTGAATAATGCAAGGCGAGCTTGAGTGCTTTAGTATTTTATACACACATACATGTAGGAGAGCTGCACTTATCTAGATGTGGACGCTTCGAGGCTTTGCTTCTATAATGACGCTTTTGAGATATATCGCACCCCGAGTGTGTCTCTGTAAATTTAAGCTTTTGTGCGTCAGTGTTAGATCGTGATATGAACGAATAAAATTGCCTTAGGTTATTTAAAAGTATTAACTCAAGATGAGACCTTTATTAATAATATTTTTTCAATACATATGAAATATATTTTCTTCCTTTCTTCCTTTTCAATTAAAGGGCTGCTTCTTTTTTCTTTCTCTTCTTCGTTCAAGGATTAATTTATCGTCTTTATAGTGTTTATTAGTGGCCTGTACACTAACTTGTCAGCGTCCATTGCCCACAAGAAATCGTTGTGTGCAAAACTAGTATTAGTTATACCATGATTTGGCAAATGGTTACTGATTAAACTATCTAATTTTCCAACATCCTGAAATCATAAGTAATATTTACTTTTTTAATATTTTTATAAAGAATTTCATTTAATATTTATCTCCATTATGGGCACTGAAAACTAAACTTTCGTCGTTCGCACATACATTACTTCAGAGAGAAAAGGTCTGAGATAAATTTTTTCAGTCGCTAATTACGAAAATAATGGTTTTTAAAATAAATAAGTAGTAATACACCATTAATAGGGATGCTTTTATAATGCTTAAAAACCGGGTAGCAATCTTACTCGACACGAAAAAAATTGAACACATCACTTTTGAACATCGAAATTAAAATACACAAAACTCAACACAGTATATTTTCAACACTCATTGTTGCACGTGATTTAAATTAAACACTAAATTTTTCAGCACATTTTATTTGACACAAATTCAACACAACAAACTGAAATTTAATTAGTTTTTACATGATTTGCATAAAAAATTTAATTTTTGTGTCGAATAAAACGTGTTAAAAAAATTTGTGTTGGATTTAAATTGTGTGCAAAAAATAGTGTTAAAAATTAATGCGTGTTGAGTTTTGCGTGTTTTAATTTCGGTGCTTAAAAATGATGTGTTCAATTTTTATTGTGTTGAATAAGATCGCTACCAAAAACCGTAACGAGATTCAGACTATTATTTACGTTTTAAAATATGCTAAATACAAATTTTGGGGCCTTGTACATCAAAAATATACGTAACAACTTTGAACTATTAAAAGGTGATTTTAAAATTAGTTTTAATAGAAAGAGTGTTTTTAATAAATTAAAAGTGTAACTCATATTTTTCATGTTCAGGAGAGCAAAATTCGTAATTAACAGCTTCAAAAACATAAACAGTAATCAAGTTTATAAAAATTTCCAAAATAACCCTAAAACGGGATGTATTTTGCTAATTTTCAACTCTAAAAATGAGTAAATTAAATTTTATAAATGCTTTAATGAAAAATGTTAAAAAACTTAAATAGAAAGTAATCAGTATAAATTTTTTGCCTAATATGTAAAGTTATAATGCTTAGTAAGAAAATTCTAAAAAATTATAAAGTTTTCTAGTAAAAGAAATAATTTTAAATTGAATTACAAATTTATAACATTTTTACGCATTTTAATAAACAATTTTTTAAATTATTAGTTTCTACATGAGTTTTTTCGCGTAACTTACAGAAGGTGTTGAAAGCCAATCATCTGAAGACCAAAATAAACTTATCGGGATTTGAATATTAGTCACATTGTAATCTAGTGGCTCAGATTGATTATAAACATTGCTATTTTTCGATTCATAATCAAACTGTCGAAATTTTCCGGATAAAATTAATTGCCCGTAATGTACTATAGTTTTTGTTGACATTCCAGACGTGGAGATCCTTTCTGATAAAAATCTCTATTCGAAGAAAAACATTTGTGATTATTAATTAATAATTTTGAAATTTTATTTTTAAATAGACTTACATCGCTTATAAGATCATTATTAAATCTGGCCATATTCAAGCAAAATAAAGTACAACTTTCGTCATCAAATACTAATCTGCAGACGTATAATAAGACGTATTGAAGCACTGAAAATTCTGGAATTAATTCAGCTTCGCCAGTAAATTTCTAATAAATTAAAAAACTAATAATAATTAAGCTCATAATATTTCTGAAATTTAACCTAAATATCGAAGTTTTACTATATCATTTAAAATAATTACCTCTATTTCATTCATAAAACGAGACAATACTAAAATTAATGGATTTTTAATATGACTAACAAATGCAACTGGTGACAGACTAAACATTGCTTTTATTTTTGATGAAAATTCTGGCTTTTCAGATGCCATTACATAAAACATTGTTGAACCCATTGAATGACCAATGTAAATAATGGAATCGTTCTTTTTTTCTCTTATATAATTGATTTCTGCTGGCAAATCGTAAATACCCATTTCATGAAAACTGCATTGAAATTCAAATAAAATATTTTTATAAAAAAAGTTTGTTTCTTATTGACCAATACTAGGCAGAAAAATTCTGCCCAGTATGGGTCGATAAGAAACAATCTTTTTTTATAAATAATCCGTAGATCATGGGCGATAATAACACTCAAATTTAAAATATTTTTGTTAAAATAAAAAAATAAAAGTAATTTAATAAAATTAAAAAAAAAAATTATTAAAGCATAAAATATGTAAAAATAATAATAATATAATGAATTCTTTGAATTTAACCTGGAAATTTATACTTTATTATTTTAAAATAAACTTTGAAAAGTTTTCATTATAGTTGGGTTAAAAAAGCATAAATATTTTATGTTTATAACAAAAACTAAAAGTTATAACCATAATAAATTTTATCATGAAACATGTCCATAGTGATGGGTACCCTAGAAGCTTGAAATAGAGAGGTGAGGGGGGTAGAAAACGGGTATTTTAAGGGGGTGTCAAAGATTGGCGTTTTTAGGGGAGAGTAAAATGCACTTGGAATAATTTGGGATTAGAAACTTAGACTCGTACAAGAATTTACGAGTACAGTATTCAAGTGTTATTGGTATGGGGACTGATTCAAGCCACCCAGCATCGATCTGAGTTTATGAACTTATAAAAATACGGGTTGAGGGACATAGAACAATTTAAGGAATAGAATAATTGGTTTAGGGACTTAGTGGTTGTGTTAACAAACAAACCAGTTATAAGTTTTTTTTACCTGAAATTCCAAAATTGAACTCCATTTGGTGATAAATATTTATGTTTCTTGGAATACAAATTACCACGTGCATTACCCATCCATACGTCGTACCCAAGATCAGAAAGAATGTATGCTATCAAAATTAAATTTCAAATTAAATATTTGGTCAAATCTACTTGAAATTTTATGAAATTTTTGTGCATTAACACTAAAATGTATTCCAAAATATTTTTCAAACACTGAAAAACTTAACTTTATACACATAAAATTCATTATCAAGCCTTATGCAGTCTCATTCACCTGCATTTATAAACACTGTTATGTACGGTTACAGCATTAACAAATTTGATTTATGCATATTAGCTTTTAGTGGAAATGTAGATTCATGTATCATTTACTTCATGAATAGCTTTTAGGAATTTACCATCCTGATTAACACTAAGAATGTTAGAAAAAACTAATGGACCAAAAATAAACATTTAATTTTAATAAACATTAGCATTTAAGATAACTTTATTTACAAGGGGAGTTCAATACATTTGGAACACCGAATTACACCAAATGGTTATGGATGAGTTTGTTATGTTGAAAAAACATGCCGACTACCCTCCGTCCTTCCAATGGGCCTTCTGAGCCTAGAAATGCAGGGCTCAATGTTATAAAATAGGATTTTTTGGTAATTTTCAAAGAAACGCCAAAACCTCGCAAGTGAACCAAAACTCTTCTGGTTGGTCTCATTTTTTTGGTTTAAGTACCACCTTTCATACGCCGTAAACCGCAATTTATTATCACTAATTCTCTTATCACTATAGCCAATTAACCAAACGGTCATTTTTAGCTAAAAATGACCAATTTTTAAAATGCTGCCAAATTTATAATTTCTGACGAAAATGGGTTTTATAGGTCTGAAAAAATTTGTACAAGCTTCAAATTTCCAAAAATTTTTTGCTCGTCTCATTTCCTTGATTCGTTTTTAAGAAATGGCTCTTCAAAGTTAGCATTAAAAATGAGATTTTTTAAAAAATCGTAAAATTGGGACTGTGATTTCAAATTATCATATCTGGTTAACAAATAATTGCAAAAGGTAAAGTCAAGAAGTTTTGGAAACTTGAAGCTTGTACAAATTTTTTCAGACCTATAAAACCCATTTTCGTCAGAAATTATAAATTTGGCAGCATTTTAAAAATTGGTCATTTTTAGCTAAAAATGACCGTTTGGTTAATTGGCTATAGTGATAAGAGAATTAGTGATAATAAATTGCGGTTTACGGCGTATGAAAGGTGGTACTTAAACCAAAAAAATGAGACCAACCAGAAGAGTTTTGGTTAACTTGCGAGGTTTTGGCGTTTCTTTGAAAATTACCAAAAAATCCTATTTTATAACATTGAGCCCTGCATTTCTAGGCTCAGAAGGCCCATTGGAAGGACGGAGGGTAGTCGGCATGTTTTTTCAACATAACAAACTCATCCATAACCATTTGGTGTAATTCGGTGTTCCAAATGTATTGAACTCCCCTTGTTAGATGTATTTTATTAATATGAATAGTAAAAGCTTAAGAAATTCCAATAAAGATTAAAACCTCACAAGTAGGACATTAAGTTTTTGTAAAGTTTCTAATGAAAAGAAAAACAGGAAAAACATTTTTAAACTCACTTTGAAGTGTTTCAAAAACGTTTTAGGAAAGTCTTTTTCTATTTATGCAAAAAATATTTGATATTTATTTCTTTTTTTAAGATTTTTTGCTTTTTCTTTGTACAATCTAGCAAAAATTTTGATTTTTTATAATGAACTATTTTAAGTCAGAAAATATTTTAGAATAAGCTGAAGAAAAATAATATTTTAATATTTTTATAATATTTTTTGAACATTTAAAAACAAATACGTATAAAAAATTTTACCTTTAGCTGAAAATATAGTAGATTTAAATTTTAAGCATAAAAAAAATAATTTTGTTCGGATTTTGAAACCAAAAAAATATTTAAATCTTATGCAAACGATAGGTACGGATTTGCTGATTTAATTTAATAAAAATAAGAACTCACCTAACGATTTATTTTTGCCGTTAACAAGCCAAGTTGATGAGCTAGATAAAATCCCATGTTGTAAAAAGATAGTTTTACTAACTGGATTATTGGATGGTATTCTGTGCATATTTAATATGTATCCATCTTCGGTTGTGACAGTATGCGTTTCTACCTCGTAACCATCTTTTCTTATTATTTCTGGCTGTAATTTTTATTTTAAAATAATTAACAATTTTTCAAAATAGTGTAACTTGTTGGCTTTTGTTTATTTTTTTTCACAGACTTGTTACTATATTATTCAATGAGTGAATATTTTTGGAAGTAACGTAAATAAAGAATGTTAAATAAATTCTAATAATTATATGAGTTTTTAACACCTACAAAGTCCAGACTTTTTTGATTTCCTCTAAAAATAATTAACCCCATTTGTGAAATTTGTTGCAACTGTCCTTAAAAACTGAACAAGAATATGTCTAAACAATTTTGCTAGCTGCTTATAAACACAAAATTACCAGCAAATAAACTGGTTTTGTTGTTCATTTTTGACAAGATTTTTTAGTCTAACTTTTAAGCAATCTTGATATCAAATAAATTAACCAAATACCTTTTGTTTAGTCTATTTTTTCATGAACTGGGTATTTTTATGGTAAATTCTCTTTCCATTATAGTAAAAAAACCAAGTGCACATTTTTGGCCCGAAATAACAAATTTTTAAATTGCTGCTCAAAATTGTAAAAAAATGGGTTTCTTATAGATCTAAAATTGTAATTTTCGTAGCAATTCAAAAATTTGCCAAAATGGGTCGAATATTAAAATTTAGTTCAGACAATCACGTAGAGACAATCAAGATGGCCGACTTCAAAAATAGACTCTTTGACGAACTTAAATTTAGGTAAAATAAGAACACAGAGATGTTTTTTCAATTATCAACCTATTCCGAGCCTTAGAAGCAAACCTGCTTCCCAAAATGTTGATACTCCCCTTGATAGCCAAATTAATTATACTATCCATATATTTTATTTACTAACTTGAAAAAAAAATGAATCATATTACAGTTCAAGTTGACATTACCGTTTTCCATTTATCTCTTGACTGAATATACTCAAAGGATAAACTTATTAATGCATTTATCAATTGTTTAATTTTATTAACAAATTCTAATGCTTCTGAAATTGTAACTTCAGTTGATAAATTAACGTTAATTATTAAAAATAGTAATAAAATGATTGAAAATTTCATTATTAAATAATTGCATTCACTTTAATGACTATACCTAATTAATGACTGTTAAATAAATGTTAAATAAATGTAATTACTATTATTTAATTTTTCTGATTTAAACATTTTATCATTTTATCTTTAAATTATCTATGTTTGCTAATATTTATTATATTTATATTTCTTGTAAGATGCTATTTACTTTTTTATTAACGAAAATTAATGACCTAATTAAAATCTAAAAAAATTTTTTTAAAATAAATATTATTTATTACGTGCAAATAAAATCTCTAGCTGCATACAGCTCACATTTTCCATTTTCTCAAATAATTATTTCAAATGTGACTATTCTAAGTTCTTTAAAAGCTATTAAATATTGTACGTTATAACTGAGCTTTAGAATTTTCTGGAATTAAATTGAGGTAGAAAATTTCACATAACTCATTATATCATTTTCTATTTTTGTACTGCTATTTCATTTTTTTTTTTTAAGTAAGTAATTTTTGTAATTTAAAAACTTTTTAAAATAATAATTCTTTTTTAAAGTTTAGTAAGAAAAAATAAAATATTATGTAACAACTATAATTGCAAATAACATTGAGAAATTGATTTATATTTTAAATAATGCGCCTTAAATATTGACAACTGTTCATACAAATGAATATTAATATGACAAACAGTTTAGATACGATAATTTTCTTGATGGCAAATTACGCGTTTAGGTAGAATAAACTTGTACATTACTATTGTATAGTAATCAACGGATATAGAAAATTTTTTCTAAAACTTCGATTTTGTACTTTCATTAACGTATCAAACGAAAATAATTAATAAATTCAGCTTGAACATATCTTCTTAATTATTTTGTGACAACTTTATCCAAAAAGTTCTTGGAATCTTGATAGCAGACATCTCTGTAAAAATAAAAAATTGTAATTTAGAAAATCATCAAACCAAAATATTCATTGAAATTAAAATTGGTAACTTTATCAGCCTCGGGATCATGTAGCAAAACTGAAATTTTGAGTTTTGGTAGTTGAATATAAAATTTTTTCTGGTAACAAAACCAAGTATAAAAAAGTCAATTAAATAAAAACGAAACAATAGCAATGATAAAAAAAAAATTAAAAAAAGTCATTGCTCTTTTTTTTTATTTATATTTTTTAATTAAAAGCATAGAAAACTTTGAATGACATAATCAACGAACCCTGACAAATCCTAGTGGATTAAAAACTACATATTATATAGTTTTAATCACATATAATTTTATGCTACGTGCAGTTAAAAAAAGAGAAAAGTCAAACAATACATTTTTATGTAATAAAAAATATAATATGGGCTTTAAACTTAAATTATCATTTGTGAAACCTAATACTATTTTAGAGAATGGGTAAGGGAGGTAGATTAGGAAAGACGGGGTAAAAATAAAAAATTCATATAAAAAATAAAATCTACTTTGCTTATTCGTATTTTCCAATCTCGTGATCGAAAACACAATACTTTTTTACAGGTGCTATAGTATGCCAAATAAAGCACAAAACCGTTTCTAACGTAAAGAGAAATTTGAGTCTACTTTTAAACTTTCAATGATGCAAGATTAAATTTTTTTTTATTGTAATTTTAATATTAATATTCAGATATTGAGTGAATCAGGTGTGACTGAATCTGATGTATCTGAACTGAATTTTAAAATTTAAAACTTTTACTGTAATTAAAAACGGCGTTTAGGCTGCCATCTTTATTTAAAAAATGCTTCCATATCTATTTTTTAATTTCAATAAGTACCTAGGTACAATTTTATTTGACAAAGTCTAGAAAAATTATACTTTACCCTAAATTTTTACTTTTTAAGGTATACAAGCACAAACTAAACCAAAGCAATTCAGTATTGCATTTTTCCTTTACGAAAGAAAGCTAACCAAAATCCCGTTGAAAATAATTTAATACAGTAACTAAAATTGGCAATGGAAAATTTCGAGAGAAAAATGTATATATAATTTGTTGTTATTACTAAATTTTTAGTTTTTTTACATAGCTTTTTGAAAAAAGATAGAGCAAAAAAATGCTATATTTACATTAACGAAACAAAAGAAATAGCAAAGTTGCATTTTGGGTTTATATAATATAAACACAAGTTTTGAGCGTATAGAGAAACACAAAAGAATAACATACGTGGAATGCGAATTATCTGTTGAGTATGCATAAATTCCGAGCGTATTTTATAAACAATACATTTAAATAAAAATATATTTTATAATAAAGATAAATGTTTACGTATTAAAAAAGTAAATGTACTTTTGTATTCTGTTGCATTTTAGTTCCAAAAAGCCAATACACCAAAAAATATCAACTTTATTTATGCATATATAATTTATGCAAATAATATGGCCTCGGGGTAATTATTTGATTTTTTCAGTTTTAATTTATTTATTTGCTAAAGTTAATTTATTCAGTTGCAGAAGTTAAAAATTATAAAGAATTTAATATATGATTTGAATACACAAAGGGCTAGTCAAGCATGAGTATCTGTGTACTAAGTCAAGAGGGTTAACTTATGCATAAGGCATGTTCTTTGAAGTGCACTCATTACTGATTAAACCGTGACCAAAGATTTAATCATTGAAACGATAAAAAAGGGACATTCTTACAAATTAACGCTCATGATAAATAAAATATGAGGACATTTTAGGTAATTTTTTTCTGAGTAAATTATTCAAAAGTCATTTAATTTTTTTTTCTAGATCAACGTCTAGAAAGCACGTTGCGCGGCCGGAAAGGATGTGTTATCTCACTGCTGGCGCAAAAAAATTTCAGCCGTTGTCCATAAAAAAGAATGCCCCGAATCGCAGTTTATCAATCTCGGAGTGTGCTTTGCCTCGAATTTACGTGCGTGCGATTTGGACCATTCTTTGTTTTTTGGACACGGGCTTGTAATATATATACTATTAATCTTTTATGGTAAAATGCCATCTCACTCAAAATTAATTGCAAAATTTTCAAAATTTTCAAATTTTAAAAATCTATATGAATAATAAAATTTTTCAATACTTATTCACCTGCTTTAAAAATATTTTGTAATTTAAAACTGTCCCACATATACCAAAAATTTTTGAAATTATTTTGCATTTTTAAAAATACTTCGCTATTTTTAGACTTCGTCTTTTCCTACACCTCATTTTAATCTTGAAATATCTAGAACAAAATTTTAGTTTAAAACAACATCCCTTATGTTGACCCCTTTAAAAAATTTATCATCTGCTGTACATGTAATTTAAAAAACTTTTTGTGTTCGTAATATTTTCAAAATTATTGTTAAGATTTTGCAATTTTTCTCAGTACTGGTATAAAATTTAACGTAAAATTTCATCTATTATAAGAAATTAAAAAAAAATCAAAAAACAATAAAAGATTATGGCAATTTTTGTCATAAGCATTTAAATAAAGCTTCGAAATTAATAATTTATTAAACGTCTTACTGCAAATGAAAGTACGTCTTAATTTCAATTTTAAAAAAGTACTCATAAAAAAGATTTCTATTGCAGAAGAAAAAAAAAATTAATTTCACCTTAAAAAACAAACACACTGCAGAGTAAATAGAAAACACGAGGAAAAAAATTA
Source organism: Anagrus nilaparvatae (assembly GCA_022575985.1). Taxonomy (NCBI): domain Eukaryota; kingdom Metazoa; phylum Arthropoda; class Insecta; order Hymenoptera; family Mymaridae; genus Anagrus; species Anagrus nilaparvatae. Next base: position 24,072,652 of record JAKSXM010000247.1, on the reverse strand, counting down.
TATCACTTATTCTTGAGTTTAAAATAAATAGGCAAGATCTCTAGAGAGAACATTATACACTTATGAGAATATTTTTTTTTTCGTATGTGTAAAATAATAATAATAATAATAATAATAATAAAACCACATAGATTTTTACATATACAATAAACGGAACGAGGGATGCGGAACAATCAAGTCGCGGTAGTTGAAAATAAAAGCTCCCTCCCTCTCTCTTCGTCGTCAACAGCATCAAGGGGAAAAATGAACGGGAGATGAAGAGAATAAAAGAAAAAAAATAAGAAATACTTGGTGCTTTTTTTTACCTACTCTTGGTCCCATTATGCTCTTTGCGAGATTTTTTTGCTTTTAATTATTTATTACTATATTGAGAAATTTTAATTTTATGAAATATAAATTATTCAATTGGAAAATTTTATTTTTAATTAATTTAATCGATTATAAAAAAATTTCATAATAATTAAATTTTACTTTTTTATTGAATATTATTTTTCATTTTTTTTTTTTTTATTTTTCTTTTTCACTTAACAAATCTGATTTTCTCTTTGAAATATTTGCACATGAAAAGAGGCGCGACAGATTAACGTTTGTTATTGACTTAGTTTGACAGAAAAAAAAGGTAAATACAGTAAAAAGAGAAAATAAAAGTAGCTTATAGAAAAAAAAGTTTTTTGAATAAAATATAGGGTTGATTCAGAAGAATAAGACAAGCTACACTTTTTTTCATTGTAAAATGTAAAAAGTGTACTTAAGTGAGGTCGAGTGGGGTTATGGGTTTTAAGCTTTCTGACTATTTCTGTAGAAAAAATCAAAAATATTGTGTAGTTTATGGTTGTACTTTCTGTTTTATGAAGGATAGTCGAGGTTTTTTATCAATTAATGAATATGCCTTTTGATATCAAAATTATTCATACGCGAAAAAAAGGAAATTTTATCCTATTGACTTTCTTTCTTACTATAAAAAGCAATTTTAGGCGATTCCTCAAGTCTTAATGTTCTCTTGAATTTTTTTGTGTTATGAATTGATTTTTTATTTTATGTATGTACACTGTAAAAAGTAACTTTCTTGTATTAATAAAAAATTAGAAAATTTTCGAAAAATTAGTAAATTTTCAAAAAAATGTGTAAATATTCGAAAAAAATTGTAAATTTACTAAATTTAGTATATTAACAAAAAATTCGAGTAGTCGCGATTTTTTTTTGCGAATTCGCAAGAAAAATTGATAATTTACAAATTTTTTTTGAAAATTTACAAAAAATAGTTGTAAATTTCCAAAAAATAGTTGTGAATTTACAACTTTTTTCGTAAAATCACAAAAAAAATCGAGAATTCTCGAATTTTTTGTTAATATACTAAATTTAGTAAATTTACGATTTTTATCGAATATTTACAAAATTTTTTCGAAAATTTACTAATTTTTCGAAAAATTCTATTTTTTTTGTAAATCTAAGAAAGTTACTTTTTACAGTGTAAAACTAATAAAGCCATTAAAATATAAAAAAAAATTTTATTAAGGTTTAATCAGATGGATAAAAACAGATTTTTTTTTGGATAAAAACAGCATTTTGATTTTTATTACCATTGATCAAGTTATGTTCCTTAGAATATGAAAAAAAAATTTGGGATTATTTGACTATCGGCGGAGATATTATTTCTTGAAAGTTGTTTAATTTTTAATGCACTAAATTAATCAAGACTTTTTTATAAAGTTTCTGATTTTAAAAATCTTTGAGTATAATATTTAGGTCATTATTTAACATTGGTTGACTAAAAAAAATAATTTTCACAATTTTTTTTAAAGTTCTAAAAGACATATAACTTGCCAAATGGCTCTAAGAATTAAACATTCCAGAATTTTCGATTTCTGAAATTTTTATTCATCTGACTCAGGCTTAAAATCAATATGAGTTACAAGTTAAGCATTAATACATTATAAAAATTTGTTCTACTTTCATCTTAAGTGGATAAACATAAAAAAAATTTTAAACGCTCTTTAAACCTTTTTAGAAAAATCTTTATATTCAAAGTCAACCAAGAGAAAATTTAAACTATAGCAGTATAAAAAAAAAGTTAGCAGAGCATTAAAGCACTTTCTAACCATGTTTTTTAAAATCTAGACTGTATTTTTTTTATTGCACACCCTATAAAATAAATATATTTTTATTTAAACTTAAACATACACACGTTTGTTTATACGTCCATTTGTTTGTAGAGAAAAAAGTTAAGGGTTTGTATATGTAAAATACCTTTTTATGTTATACATTTGGAGTCTAACACCTTCTATTACTTTATATGCAATCGAGTTGAATAAACCAAAAAAGCTTTACATTATACTCTCAATGAAAATTCATAGTTCGTGTGTACTATATAAGCTTCTTAATGCGGTCTCCCAAGGGCTGCTATATATTACACAAAGACCACAAATCTGCCTTTATACACTCTCTAAGCATTTACATAATTTACATTTCTAATTCTCATGAGAATATTGTCTCCAAGAATACATATTTTCTATTTATTACTGATATTATTTCATTTCGTTTTTTTCTTTTTTACAACTTTTTTGGCGTTAAGCTATTTTTTATATCTAAATAATTGTGTGCATCACAAAATGTTACGGAAGTATTAAAATTTGAAAAAAACGATATGCTCAGTTAAATTTTTATTTTTTTTATATATGAGTTATTTTCAAAAATGTTATTTTCTATAGAAATAGATTTCTGGTGAAACATAAAATACTCTTATATGAAATCAGTCAGATGGCAGAAATTCTTGTCATTTTTAGTAACAGAATATTTAGCATATTTAAATTTAATCTATTTTTTAAAATCATATTTATCAAAAAATTTATTGATGATAAAATTGTAAGAAAAAAGGACCTTTTTAATTCAAATAGAACAAGAAAATTATTTATTTAAAAAAAGTCCTCTTTTGCGTCATTAAAAATTTTGCTGCTGTTATTGTTAAAAAAAAACTCGTATTTGTCAATTGCTCATATAGCGTAAATGGAATCAATCAGAGCAAAGATTATATGCATTTTAAATTGTGCAAACAATACAATGTGGGTTTTTCACTCCAATTCGTTCTGCTCGTCAATAGAAGTGTCAACGTCATTGTATTTTTATGAATTTTATTTTTTAAATTATTGAAGTTAATATTTCTTTTGTTGATGCCTGGTAATACGAAAAATTTCATTGAATTCTTAACGCCTTCACTGTGTCATAGGCGAATTATGCTCATATTTTTCGGGTCCTGAGTTCATTTTGATTTTTTTTGTTATATTTTTATTCCAGTAAGAAAAAAATTTTTTCTATTAATTGGTTCAGGTATCTGTATCTGTATCTATTATCAATCCCGGTACCTAAATATTTAATTTTATTTAATTTTAAGACGCTGCAAATTGAAATTCAGAAAAAAATCATAGGGTGTATAGTAACTGAAAAAATATCAAAGTTAGTGAACATCTTAATACATTTGCGATTGGTAATTTTTCCCTATCAGTTAGACTCAAAAATAATTTGATAACATATTTTCTGTAAATTCTAAAATTCTATTATTTTTCTAATAAATTTTCTGCATAATGTAAAAAGAGCACATATTTTGTAAGTAATTTTAAAAAAATAAATTTTTCTAACATTATAAAATTTAACTTTAATCCAAAGTAAAATGTAGAAAGTGTAAAGAAAAATTAAACCTAAAATATAAATTCATAAATTTTATATAATTTTCTCATACCAACCATACGCTACTACAGCATTAGCTTTAAGTATACAATTAAAAAAAATATTTATTCATTATATTACAGTAATACGGTTTAAGCATAAAAACGCGTTGGAATGAAAATTTTAGAGTCAAATATATGGATCATTCTCGCATAAATTTTCGAAAGAGAAAATAAAAATTGGTTCTTTTTTATAAATATTTATTTCATCCTTTTTCATTTTGGCATGAATTTTTTGAGAAATCTAGCTAAAACAGTGTGGCTTAGTTGACCACGTATAATTATTTTATCGCGTAATTGGTCTCTCCACTCACTACGTCATTAAATGATACCATTTTCTATTTTCTGATAGGTTGACTGATCAAATTATTAACGGTGAATGTTATCATCTAATAAAATACTTTTTTATCCTAACTTCGTTTATTCTCCTATTCCTGCACGATATTTTTATATTTTACTATCCATCAAGTTCTTGAATTATTGAAGTTTTATTTAATTAATTACATGCTACAGTAATATTAGACAACGTTTATTTTTTTTAAATAGAAATTCACAAATTTTGATACTTTAAAATCCTTCTCAATAACACATTTTCTTTAGAGAGCAACCCGTGTGTACCAGATAGGGGACAAACCATACAACGTTCTTTTGCAAGCTCGCACATTTAAACTTGCATAAAAGAAACACCGGAAAGTAGCATACGTATTAAAAAAAAAATTTAATATTACATGCTTTAAATATCTTTAAAAAAAAAAAGATTTACCTAGTACAATAAAATAGTAATTTACCGTGTACTCTGGCTATAATAACATCCCTAGTAATTTATATATAAGGTTTGCTTTATATAACCATGACGCACACTGCCACATATAAAAAAAAAAAATAATAAAAGGTGTTACATACACTCTCACATACACAAAAAAAGCTTTATTCAGGTTTAATGTAAAAAAGAGAGCAAAGGAAAAAAAAAATTTCTTTTTACCCGTAATGCATATATTGGAGTTTTAACCAATTCTCATAATACATAGCAATTTTTACATACTTGAAAGATCTTTTTAATAGGGACTACATTTTTTTTATGCATACTTTTATTGGCTTTTTTTAACTTTACACTTTTTTTTTGCTTCAAAAACTTATTACACATACATTGACAATTATTAAAAATATTCAAGTGCATGTAATAAATTGCACATTCAGCTTTTTTTATGCTAGGAAAAAAACTCTATACACAACTTTTAAAACAGCATTTGTGTTTAACTACATTTATTAATGTTATGTAACGTATTGTGTTAAAATTTAATCCTAGAATTTCGCAATTTATACGAGTTTGTTTAGTACATAACAATATGTGTTTTTAAGTTATATATTTATATTACGCATGTATATTGAAAATACGTCGCAGTGCGCTTATATCGTAATTAGTAGAATTTCATACACAGTGTAACTAGAAAAAAAACGAGTGTATGGGGAATACGTTCTTTTATTTTAAAATTCTTTTTTTCATGCTAGGATAAAGTTATGATTATGATCCATGTATAATTTAAAAGATTTTCAAAGTTTTAAGAAACTTGATTAAACTTTTTTGTATCACAAAAAAAAAATTTATTTCAGTTTTTTTAAATATTTATAACATTCCTTTTTTATTTAAATTAATAAAGCTCAAGTAAAACTGGTTTCATTTTAATTCATGAATTAAAATATTAAGCCGTATCATTTTTGGATGTTTTATTTTCTGATTAATGCGAAGTTTTAAAATCATATAATCATATGCGGATAAATTTAAATCAAACGCGTTTTAAACTGACAGCCGTGTATCAGTTCAGTTATTTTTTCCTCCAAAAGTGCTACTTAAAAAACTTATAACCGGTTTGTGTAAGCACAACCTAAATACATGGAACATGTTTACTTCCAGCTGAGAACTAGGTATAATGCAAATGTTACTCAACGTTACAATACAATTTTCTAATTTTATAATTTGTAATTATCACCTTACTAGCTGTTAAGATTCTAAACCCAAATTATTGTGATACCCTAAACGCATATTATTCTAGGTCCTTAAATCAAGTCCCTAAACCTGAAATATGAAGTCCCGAAATCGATATTATTAAGCCTAGATTTTTCAAAGTCTAATTATTCTAAGTCTCATTTGACCCCCCTCCCTTAAAGCGGATAAATTTGACCCCCCACCCCTTAATTTTCAAGTTCTGAAGTACCCCCTCTCTATAAACATGTTCCATGTTAATTTGGTCACGTGACTTGGCTTTTTTCGCGCATAGTTTCAACAAAAAATATTTTGGACATGATTTGAAGACTGGACAATTCAAACTATACAGACTTCACAAATATTATCCCATATTACGATATCGTACCCAGAGAAATACAAAATGGTCTAAATTAGACGTAAACAATTTTTTTTGCCGCAAGTTTTTACAAGAGCTTTTGCGATTTTTCTTTATCAGTGGCTAGAAAACGCATATTTGCTGGCCAGAATCGCTGAATTTACTTTATATCTGGGATTACTAAAACTATTTTTTAATTTCACTCATAGTACTTTTCAGTTCAGTATAACACTGCTTTCATCTATCAGTATAAAACAAAAATTTGAAAAAGTATGAAAATTTCGAAAAGATATTTAAGCAAAAAATATTGGAAATAATAGTAATGGTGGTTATCGAGAAAAAATTTTGGACTAGTTGTATTATTTTTGACTTTTTAAAAACTTTCTTCGTCAATAACTGTAAACATCAAAATATCTAATAAGTTGTGTACACAAACTTTATCAGTAGTTACAGTTAGTCATAATAGAAAAAAAAGCAAGAAAAACAATATTTTGAGTATAATAAAGTATGTTTTATTACAAAATAAAAGTAATATTAGAAAAATAATATTAATTTTTATCGACTTTATTATCTTATCAAAGTTCTCAAAGTTTTTATTATAGAATTTCTTTAATAGTTTATATATAAAGTTTATCTATAAAAATTTTGATTTTAATAAAAGAAAAACTATTTAATACACCGATCAAACTCTCTCATCCTCTTAAATAATATAATCAGTGCAAGTTATAAATAATCGATACAACTTCTTTTATGTTTAGTCTTTTTTTTGCATAAAAAAAATGAACTAATACTGTTTTATAGTAGAGAAGAAAGGTCAGCAAGAAGAGAGAGCTTATATTCTTCTCTCTAGAGACTCGACAAAGTGGAACAAAACAGCTAGTCTTTGGTTTCAAAAGCCACTTATGTAATACCTAACTTACCTTTTTTTTCTTCTTATTATGCTTTCACACATACCAATACATTTTCTTTTTATTAATAATTTTATAATTGCTTTTTTTAATCAAAAGAAAAAATTTTTATACAACCCTTGGAGAGTCCTATATGTTTAAAATTTTTTTCTAGTCAGGGAAAAATATTTTTTCTTGCCACTGACCAAAAACCCTTGGCAATAGATAAGGAAGCCCCCAAATCGCAGTTTACCAATTATTTACGATTGGGGCCATTCTTCAAGTATAGATTAAAGATAAAAGTATAAATCATTTTTACATTTTGAAATAAAGTTAAAAAGATTTTTATCGAAATAAAAATAGACCACTTTGCTTTCAGTAATGGACAATGATGTTAATTTCTAATGTAAAAATTACATATTAAATTTCTAAATTAATTTTTTTAGATTTTAATAATTTATAGGTATTCAATGATAAGAAACCCACGTAAAAAGATTAAGCTTAATTTTGGGTAAGCTTACGGACTAACCTAAAAAAGCTTAATAAAAATAAAAGGTTATTTGGAAAATTTTAAAATATATATTTTTGCTTTTTTAGGTTAGTCCGTAAGCTTACCCAAAATTAAGCTTAATCTTTTTACGTGGGAAAGTTAAAAATTATTTGACGTAAGGATGAAATTACATTTTCGAAATTTCTAAAAAATTCAACTGCGTTTATTAAGTTAATTTGTACATACCAGAAAAAGAGTTAAATAAAAAACTTTTAATTGGCAATAATATAAATTTTTAAAAACTTATTCAAACTGTATAAAAATGGCTATTATAAAAGTTTATACATAACTTTGATACCATAGGACATTAAAATCCTAAAAAAAATGATAATAATTTAAAAAATAGTAGTAAAAAAGCAAAGACTAAATCCCAGCCATTAGTACTATAAAATTGTTGATAAGCTAAGTAAGCAAATGAACGAAGCAAAAAAAATGAACAAAAATATAATTATACGGTCGAGTGCAAGAGAGAAAAAGGTAAAAAAAACGTGGTTTTAAAAAATATTGTCAGCAATGTACTTCTGAGAGTATTATCAACAAATCCCAAAATGTGCTGTTGTTATCCGAGAACAACTCGAGAACAAAAACTTTTTGTTTAGACCGTAATGGCCGTTAAACGATTTTATCTATGTATATAAGCTTGTTCAACTTCTGCTATTACCTACATTTTCTCATTGGTATATTTAAAAATAAATTTACAAATATTTTTTTACAATTAACTATATTTATTTTATTTTTAATATTAGCTGCAGATGACATTTATTTTACAAAAAATATAACAACTAAATTTAATTATACACAGCTTAAGTTTTTTGACATTCAGTTCAGTAACATCAAAAAGAATCGTATTTTTATTAATATTTTTTCTGCCCTCTAGTTTCCGAAAAATCTTTATCAATTTCTGAAAATATATCTGTTTTAAATAAAAATTGAACTGAATAAGTAGAAAATAATGCTAAATCAAGAAATATCAATTTCCACAGTAAAAATTATCCATAATTTAAAAATATTTTGAGATATCGTGGTTTTTGAAAATTTAGTTTTTGAAAAATTAAAAATATTGAATATTACATTTTATTTTCTTATTATTGCAATGCTTGAAAATTTATTTATCAACTCACAAGGGGTGTGCCAACTGTATAGAAATCTCTTTTGCTTCCAATTTTCAAGAAAGGTTTTGTTAATTGAAATAACTTCCTCTATACCCTCAGTTTACCAATATGGACTTCCTGGGCCTAGAAATTTGACCCTCTAGCAGGGTTCTGGACTATAAGATAGGATTTTTTAGGCTATCTTCTAAATAACGTTGCTTCCTTGTAATCTCGTTTTTTGTGTGTAAGTATATCGCCTTTTAATTCCCGTAAATCGTTCTTTTTATCAGTATTTTTCTTACCGCTATAGTCAGATCACCATATTTAACCAATTTTTATAAATTGCTGACAAAATTGTAATTTTTGAATGAAAAATGGGTTTTATTGGTCTCAAAATTTTGTCAGAAATGATTTTTAAACTTCTGGTAAGCATAAATTTTTCTTGAAAAAAATTATAAATTATAAAATGCTTCCTAAAACATTAGAATGAAACGTAATTGATAATAACTCAGTAATAATACTAGACAGAGTTGAATCTACCAAGTATATACATGGGATACGCTCATTTCTGGAACAGATAAAAAAACAAGATTTATCATTTTTCTTTTTCACAAAACTAAAGCCAGAAGCAGGCTAGAATTTATTTTCAAATTCATCAAAATTCACACTTTAATTAAACATGATTCAAACACAAACTTATTATCAACACATTTTAAAAATTACAGAATTCACTGTCGAAGGAATTAAAACAAAAAAAAATTTATTATTTTTATTTTTACATTTTTTCTTTTTTAATTTTCATTTTAAAACGAATTTTTTCAACCTGTCAGCTGCAATACTTTCTTTCAAAAAAGTAAGATATTTTTATCTTTATATTATGAGATGGATTTTACAGTAGTAAGGATAGATTTACAGCAAACTCGATTACCATAATATTAACACCAAACTTTTGTTCAAGTACCTACTTCTCTACTTAAACTAGTTAGATAATAGTCTGACTTAAGATATGTTTATATTCATATTATTAAAAATCATCGCATTTCAAAAAAAAGATCTTTCTCTTCAACATTAATAATAATATTTCTCCCTAGCCCACAACAGGACAAACCCTAAAAACCTAACAAAAGTTTCTATTTTAAAATTTTTATTGTTGGGTTGGTAAAAGAAGCACCCAAAGAATTCGTTTTCACTGCTATTACAGCCCCATTGTTTATATATGCCCCCTAATAGTAGAAGACAATTTCCTATTGTTTGGAATGCATGTATACTATCAAAGTACAGCTCATTATTTTAATAGCTGTGTAATTTTAAAAAGTATCAGATTTAAATAAATAGGACGGATTACTTTTCTGAAGGTTAGTAGAAAATAATTTTAGTCCTAACTTAGTTTAAGTGGCATTTAAAAACAAATACCAACAACAGAATAAACAACTAAAAATTTACAAGCACTGAAAATATATTATTAAAAAAATTAAAAGTTACGCAGAGTTACACATTGTCTATTTTAGTGTACTATAGTGAAAAAACTGAAAGCTTCCTGGTGAAATAAGAGTCAGGTACTTTTAGCTACTTTCCTAGGGTTTTTAAATAATTTTCTAAAAACAAAATTACATATGAGTCTTTGTTTTTTGATACTAATCGTTTGCAAGTTTTAGTTTTAAATTAATAGTATTCTAGAATTTTTTTATAAACATAAAAACAAGGGTTTATAAAAAAATTGATGATTCCTTAGTTACTGATACTGAGCTAAACGCCTTTCTGAGGATGAAAAATCTTTTTTTTCATAAAATTGCATTTCAAAAAATATTCATTCATATTTTTATTAATTTATTATATTTATAATTTATAAATATCCCTATGACTAAGACCTAAAGAAATAAATTTTAAATTATAATAATAATTTATTCTATTATATGAAAATTATTCTGATATTAATTCCGAATTCTAATGCAAAATTATTTATCGAAAAATCGGGTAACCATCTAAATACTGGAATTAAGCTAATTTTCTTAATTTTATGAATATGTATATGCTCATGCGTCACATGACTTCCCAATTAAAAGTTTTTTTATTTTAATGAACTGAATGCTAAATTATAAACAAATTATAAATTTTGTTATAAACAACTCAAAAAAACGTTTAGATAACAAATCTCAGCCATTTTACCTAAATTCGTAACAATTTGCAAATGCAGTTAGATTCATCAAATTAGAGCTACCCTCTAAAAATATTCAAATTTTTATTTTGAATTCATTATTACCAACCCAAAAATCCTTTATATACCAAAATGCGCAGCAAAATCACATAAATCTGTTATTATAATTAAATGCGCATACGCCATTTTAGTGGTGTATCTAGGAATTTTTAAATTATGATATTAAATTCTTAATCAGTGATTCGAAAAATCCCTGTACAATAAATTTTAGAGTTAATTATTTTAGTATTTAAATTTAGAAGTTTATGCCAGGCTTTTAGAATTTTGTCCCACTGCTGTGTAACGGATCTAATTTACTTTTTAAAATAAAAAAAGAATGCCCCAAAAAGTAGTTTACCACCCGAGGAAGGATTGGCTTCGCCTCAGATGGCGTATAAGTTGCAATCTGGGTCATTTTTTTCCTTCTTAGTTAAAAATGCCTTACTTATATTTATTAATTTAAACTACAATTTTTTTTTAAATATGTATTGGTGCACAGTAGAGTGGACCTATTTTTGGACTTTGTGGAAAAACTTTGCTCCCCGGGTTTTTTTGTGAAGTTTTGGTCATAAAAAAGTCCCAGTTCCAAGGATTTTACTTTAGCCTTGCAAAAACACGTGCCTGTAACCACATCAATTTTCCCATTTAAATAACATGGGAATTTTGAGTTTTTAGCTATACAAATTTTCACAAAAGCCAAAAAGTGTTTTAAATTGCTGATTTTTACTGGAAAACATACTTTTATATGTTGTAAAGATATACAAACCGCCCTGCATTCATTCCAAGGGAAATTTTGGGGCTAGAAACGCAAATGTACATGTTAGCTCAATCTTATAAAACAGGGTTTTTCGGTAATTTTCGATAAAAAGCTACAACCTCAAAAATTAACCAAAACACTTCTGGTTTGTTCACTTTTTTTGGTATTAGTGTCACCTTTCAAACGACGTAAGCCGTATATTTTAATCACTGTTTCTCTTAGCGCTATAGTCAATTAACCTACTAGTAATTTTTGACCCGAAATGACCAATTTTTAAATTTATTTAAATTGCTGCCAAAATTGTAAATTTTGACGAAATTGAGTTTTAAAGGCCTTAATAATTTTTTACAAGCTTCAAGTTTCCAAAAATTTTTTACTCGTCTCTTTACTTTAATTACTTTTTAAGATATTACTTTTCAAAGATAATGATAAAAATTGACTTTTTTTGAAAACCCTGAAATTGGGACTCGGTAAATTTGCGTTTCTAGCCCCAAAATTCCCTTTGGAATGAATGCAGGGCGGTTTGTATGTATTTAAAACATATAAAAGTATGTTTTCCAGTAAAAATTAGCATTTTAAAACGCTTTTTGGCTTTTGTGAAAATTTGTATAGCTAAAAACTCAAAATTCCCATGTTATTTAAATGGGAAAATTGATGTGGTTACAGGCACGTGTTTTTGCAGGGCTAAAGCAAAATCCTTGGAACTGGGAACTTTTTATGACTAAAACTTCACAAAAAAACCCGGGGAGCAAAGTTTTTCCACAAAGTCCAAAAATAGGTCCACTCTAGTGCACAGGGTATCGACAGGGTATTTGATCTCGAAAATCCAAGGATATCGGTGAATAATTTTTTCTGAATTTTCGGTCAAGAGAAGTGATTAATTAAATGGAAAATTTAACTTTTCCTGCCAACATATCGGCGTAGTTGATTAAAAATTCCAAAAAGAGATAAAATTTTTTTATGACATACCTTAGAGTTAGGGTTAGTTTATGGCTATGTTGCATTTTGGACTCAAGTTAACTTTTTTAAAATAAAAGACTAACCCTAATCTTAAAGGTTTCTTATTGCAAATATTATTGTAAATAGATGAAGATTCTATTAAGGCTAAAAAAATAACAGGGAACTGTCTCTACCAAACTTGGGGGATCACGGAATTCTGTTCTTTCAATTCCATGGCTTTGTTATCAAGAAACTCTTTACAGGATAATATAAGACTTATTTACTTCTAAACTTTGTTGTTACTAGTATAACTTACTTAATAAATAATTATTACTGACTGTGACATAATATATGTCAATACTTATGTTTACATACTATTACCAAAATGTATACCATACCAAATTGTACTTTAATAAACTAATTATAAACTGTAATTATTATTATTTTTACTTGTGCATATATATATGTATATATGTCGTAGCCCCATAGGATAATCGGTTTTATAGGCTATAAGCCGGCCCATAGAGTAAAAATGCTCGAGCAAACCTATTTCGCTATGAAACTGCGCGCTCCAGTTTTATAGCCTATAGGCCGGCTTTTAGCGTATAAATTTAGAGGTCAGCTTCATAGACAAATATCAAAGTTTCGAGACTCTTAGTTTTAGATAATATAAATTTACTAATATTATTTCGTGAATTATTTATATTTATCTTATAGCTTTATTTACATTATTAAATTCTATCAATAATTATAAAAAATATAATAATAAAAATAAATTTTTATAATTTTATATTTGACAAAATATAATAATATTGTAAATATTTTTAGATTATCTTTATTTTGTTTGAAAGTGGTTGTAAATACATACACCAATTTTGTCAAGATTATTATCTAATTTTTTTTTATTTATTGCAGCATGATAAACTTTTGTGGCAGCGAGAATTGTATAATAAGTTTTCCTTGAAACAGGCACACCTTTTTGTTCGGCACTGATTTTTAGCTGATTTACACTTCCATTTCTTGACCCTTGCCCACCTGATAAAGATTGCTTTGCAACAGCTTCACGTAAAGTTAATATAACTTCCGAAACTTCGTTTAATTGAATAATTTCACTGTCGCATAATTGTATTTCTAAAAGTTCATAATTTTTATGATAATGATAATGTATTCCTTTTTACAGGAGAATCATTAAATTCCCTTAAATATTGAATGACAGTACTGGTGAATGACATAATATTGGTAAATTTATGTTAATTAAAATTAAGAGTCTCAAAACTTTGATATTAGTTTATGAAGCTGACATCTTTCAGCTTTATACGCTAAAAGCCGGCCTATAGGCTATAAAACTGGAGCGCGCAGCTTCATAGCGAAATAGGTTTGCTCGAGCATTTTTACTCTATGGGCCGGCTTATAGCCTATAAAACCGATTATCCTATGGGGCTACGACATATATATGTTTACCATTTATTACCTATATAATTTTTGTATTACTCTGTACTACTTTTTTGTGGCTGCAAATAAAATGTTATTATTATTATTATTTTTACCAAAATACATACATCTACCTTCGATAAGAGATCAAATAAAATCAAACTTTTATTTTTTATAAAATACAGTACAATTTACAAAAAATTATTAACAAACAAGATTAAATTAAATTATTTATAATTTTTTAAATAAATATATATTTCTGACCTTTGAAAACTTAAGTAATTAGAGTCATTTTAAATATTTACAATGTAATTGATAATTTATTTTGTTTTTAATCAATGTTAGCAGTGACTAATAATCAACATAGAATGAGAATTTTACAAGAAAATGAGGAAAATTTTGCTTATAAAAAAAACAGATAAACAGATAAATTGTTTTGGAGTATTCATAGAACTACCGTGCGTAGACCAACTTAGTTTTTTTATAAGTAAAATTTTGGCTCATTTTCTTGTAAAATACTCATTTTTTTGTTTTGATTGAAATTATTTAAATTTTACTAGTAATTACAGAATTTTAGCCCTGGGGACCATTGTCCACTTCTCAGAAACCAAATAGCAAAGTCATTATTAAAATTTTCTTATGTAATAAAAACCTAGACAAGGACTTTGCTTTTAACACGTATATCTAAAAACTGACTGTTAAAAAACGATGTGAGTAAAATTAGTTAATGCATATTAAAGTTGACTGAAAACTTTATCAAAGCAACTTTTTTTCTAGATCACTGTGCAACTGGACGAAATATGGGGTTCGACCTTTGCCTCCTGTCTGCACTTTCTGTCTATACCCCCTCGTGCATACAACTTTATGCAAGATCAAAACTTATATTTTGTCCTTGTTTAATAATAAATAACTATTTAAAAATAACTTCCAAACTAGTTTAATTTAAATAAATTATTTCTAGTATCATGTATCGAAGAAGCCAAGAAATATTATTGATAATATCACAGTTGTTGCTTTATAATTAAAAGTACTTAACATTAATTAAATCTCCGTCTCAGAAATCGGAATAATACAATAAATTAAGAAACTAAATGCTGAAATTAAGAAGCCTTGAATTATAGACCAATTTTCAGTTTTATTAAAATCTAAAATTAAATTATTTATTGTTGTCGTACAAAAAACGTAATAATAAAATGTTATTGAACTTTTTACAATAATAATTGAAAAAACTGTATTTATTTTTAAATTCGTTGGAAGTAAGTCTCCTAAAATTGTTAACAATATTAATATCGAACAATAGTAATTAACGTGATAAGCAAAACAACATATTAAACTGAACGTTAAAAATCGACTATTTATGGAAATCCCCATTCCTATCATAGATATTGATAAACCAATATTTGACATAAGTAATAAAAATTTTTTGTTACATTTGTTGATAAAAACTAAATTAAGAATTGACGTTAAAAATGATGCTAAATGTAAATAATAATCTAAACTTTTAAAATTCGAACTCAAAATTTCAATAATCATTTTTGAATTTTCGTAATAAGTTAGTCCAAATAACAGAATTATTAAAATTGATGCATTTTTTAATTTTGAGTACTTTAAATTATTAACTGATTTGTATTTCACATGATTAATTATCACTTCGAAGGTTTTATCCACGTAATCATTTGTTGAATAGAATTTTAATGATTTTTTTGCAGCTTCAAGTTTATCAGCTAAAAAAGAAAAAAATATTCTTAAAATTTGCTTTTATTTAAAAAATCATTTTGTTTGGAGTTATTAAAAAACATACTTTTTATCAGTTGCTGAACTGTTTCTGGCAGACATAATAAAATGGCTGTTGGCAGGGGTATCAAAAATAATAAAATGAAATTATAATCGGATTTTGAACCCTTTAAAGTAGATTCGATTAGTCCTCCAAGTGTCCAACCACATATTCCTAAAGCAATAGCCGTGCCTTTTAATTTTTGAGATAAGACTTCCGAGAGAAAAAAAGGAAAAGATAAAAATGCTACTGAATTGGTCAGTTCAATCAATAATTGACCAATCAAAAGTTTATTTTTGAATGACTCGTCTGTGTAAATATTAAGCATCCACAATGAAGCTAACGGAATTAAACACCATTCTATTGCAGCCTTAGATCCAGAAATTCTTAGACATAAGTAAAGTAAAGCTGCTCCTAAATAAGATCCCAATAACGGCGCCACAGCAAAATGAATAATTTCTTTGTCAGTTTCGTATAGATAATTATTCAGAGATGATGTCCAGCTTAAAGTCAAGTTTATTTGAAGCAAGATTGCTGACACTAAGAAAATATAAAATTATTTTACTTAAATTGTATATTTTGCAGATTTAAAAGAGTTTGCGAAATTTAATACAAATAAATGTTTTTTAAAAATTGTTTATGTTTGTACTTCTGTCTAGATAGTAGATATTAATGCAAAAAGTTTTAATTATTTATTAATAAATTTCTTGAGGTGAGAGAAAGTAAAAAATTCTTTCAATATCTATGAGATTTATTTAATTTAAAATTGATTTAGTTAATAAAGTTGAAATAATAGTAATAATTTTTGAAATTAGAATTATTAAATCATTGGGGTCATCCATTAATTACATAAAATAAGTTAGAAAAGATAATTCTGAAGACTATACGAATTTTTTAAATGCTATGAAATTTTGATAGTCAATATTTAAATAATTTTTTTTTTATACCGAACTCCGCGTCTTCTTTGGAGTAATAGAAATAAATTTCAAACGTACATAAAATTAAAATAAAAGTTCGTAATTTTTGATGTACATTTATTTTTCAATATTTCATTCTGAATCAACACAAATGAGGTTGTTTGAATTCAAAATATCAATAATCCAATTAAAAAGTTTTTTACATAAAAAAGTTTTAAAAAAAATCTTTTACTATAAAAAGTAAATGTTTGGTTATCGCAACCAACCTTTGATTGTCATTCATAAAGTTTTTTATTTTTTATTGTTAACTAAGCATGTTTTGTTGAAAAAGTTATTTAAAGTTACTAAAATTCGTGCATAGAATACCAAGTTTCTTATACAATAATTTATAAAGTAAAACCAAAAATTTACTATAAATTCTGTAGAAGTTTTTTAAAAAAAGATAAAAAGATTGCCTGATTTTGTAAAAATAATTTTTAAATAATAAACAAATGACTTACCAGAAATTACTGTTAAAATAATTGGCCAGTATTTTTTTATCACAAACATTTTCACTTATGTTTTCATAATTTTGTTTTATAATTTTAAGAATAAGTATTGAAATTTAAAGCCACTAGAAAAAATAAATTTAGATGATAAAAAAATTTTTAATCTAATCAGAAAATCAATAAAGATTCTTAAAATATAATTTTAGTACATACACTATCTTTATAACAATAAGATACCTATTTGAATAGTATTTTAAATGATAAAAGACAAAAATTCTCACTCGGTTGCAACACAATTCACTGAAAATACAAAATAAAATAATAACTTAAAATATTTTTTAATAATATTAAAAAGTATTTATAAAAATATTTTTTTGCATTTAAGCACGTATTCGTTGTTTATAAACATTGCAACTAACTGTCGTGTACGAAACTAAATACATGTATGTATGTGGATAGTTTAGAATAAAATGTATGTATCGTATGCATCGATTATTGGATATTAAATTATTTTTTATAAATAGGTTATTTATAAATTAACCTAAAAAGAATAACTTCATTTTTTATCTACTAAATAAATAATTTATTTAATTAATACATGTATTCTAATGTATTAGAGTAAATAATCATACATGAAATGAAATCAATAAATCTATATGGGTGGATTCATGTCAAGTTTAAAAGACTTGCTAAACTTCGAATCTGTTTCTACACTCATCAGGTACTCATAAATAATAGCAAATCCTGCCCAAAAACAGATCATAGTTTATTTTATTAGCAAAAAGTTGTTGAATTTCGGAAAAATATTTTTACAACAATTTTTCGTAAATTTACAACTAATTTTTGCAAATTCTCAAAAAAAATAATTTTCGATTTTTTTTGTGAATACGTAATAATTAGTAAATTTAATAATTCTTCACAAATAAATTATTTTTGTTGCATATTTACAGGAGTATATATATTGCGAGTCTCTTATTTTTCGCAGCAAGTTCAAATTTTTAATTTTGACGAATTTTTGAAAAATATTTTGTCAAATTCACGTTTTTGTCGCATCATGGATACATTTTTAAGCTAAATTCAAGGAATACACGCAAAAACCCCAACAAATTTCGCAGCTTAATTTTTTACTTATTTTAACTTTTATATTCAAAAGTAATTTATCTTTTTCAACAATATTTTGTAATTGCGCATATTACATTCATAGCATAGTAAATATCGTATTGCAAAAATTTAGTAAAATTTTTTATGTAAACCATTAAAAAAATTGAAAATTACTCCAGAATTTACAAAACTTTTGTACTTGATTTTGATGTTAATGATGCAGTAGTTTTTTCTGAACTTCAAAAATAATAGCAAAAAAAAAGTAGGTCGCAGACATTATCTAACTACTTCTACCTTCAGCGTGATAAAACTTTACGTTTGTACCCAAACTAAGAAATTGATTTTTTTAACTTTGCAGATCATTATTACGTGCTGTAATTTACTAAGTTAATGAGTCAATTACAATTTTTTAACATAACTTATCTTAAAAATAGAATAAATAAAAGTGAATAGTTTATACTTTTAAAGAATCAAAAATACTCTAAATTGAAAACCGCTCATTGTTTGATAAGAATATGGGTAAATTTAAATAAAATGAATTTCAAACTGATTAGTCTAGGCGCCAGCCATACTAATCACGCCCAAAAATTAGAAAATTAAATTTCTTTTTCTGAGGATAAAAATAGGTGGTATTTATGTTTTTTGACCCGCTGAACATGAATCCGGGGTTCGTTTTGAAAATTTCGTGTTCAGTTTTTTGTTATTAACAAATTATTGGCCAATTTTGCAAAAGTCATGTCTTCAAATCGGTTCCTTAGAATTTTTTCCTAAAAGTACTAGATTAGTATTTTGCTTAGAATCTAAATTAAGGCCGAAAATTTGCTTAATATTTGAAGTTTTTAAGTATTATATTAGTTATTAATAAGATATTTAAATTATATATGTATAAAATAGAAATTTTTTCTCCTGTCTTCTGATGAAATTTATAAGCGTAACCTAAAAATTAAATATTCTGCTTGAAATTTCAAGCAACCTAATCGTGTACTAAAAACAAGCCCCATAACAATTATCAGCTCCTAATATTCCATTCGAAATTTTTTGCAACCATTTCGTTTTTTAGTAATTTAAAAAAAAAGCAACTAATTATTCGTATTTCTCTCTGAAATTGCTGAAAAAAAAGGAATTTATACAATGACGCAAAATATCCATGCAACTGTAAATAAAAATGTTACACTTAATTGAAATAATATTAAATTTTGCATGGATAGGTTTTTCATAAAATTATTATGAAAATATTATGCATTTTTTGAACGCCTTAACATGAAAGATAATTTCCTCTAAGGTTCTGATAGGTAGATTCCAGATTCCTGTGAGATTCTGGTTTCTGAAAATTATACATTGATTGATAAAAATTATTTTTGTCGACCAATTTTTTCAAATTTTCCGCCAAGTCACGTGACTAAATGAAAATTTGACTAAAAATTGAATTCCGTAGGAGATTTTACATGTATTGATGTAACTTGTTTATTTAAACAGTGCTGATTTGGCCTTCTGAATGAGTTAAGTACTAATTAATCTTTACAGGAATTCAGAGCATATGTACATTAAAGAGAAGATAAAATAAATAGGTCGAAACATTACTGAATAATCAAATACTGAATATAAATTTAAATATTTTTTTGCCTACAGTAAAGCTATGATTTCTGAATTACCTCTGATAAACGATAGTAAAATGTTTACAAAGCATCTATTTTTAGATTTTATTACAAAATCTTCCCTTCAGTAAAATTTTCATCTTTTATCTCTTGACATGGATTAATCCATATAAAAATGTTTTTATTAAAAAAAAAATAAAAAAAAAAATAAATTAAAGTTTTAAATTACTTTATAAAATACAAAGTCAATAGTATGAGTTTTCCAATTCAACAACTAAAGCAATTAAATAGAAAATATTTGAAATAATCAGCATAGTCGATGCTTTTGAATTTTCGATCTTAAAAATATTTCCTATTTTATTGGCATTTATCGATTATACAATTAATTTGTAATTTTAAAAAATTATTCACCATTAAATCAATACATAAAACAAATTACTCAATAAATTATTTTTACTATAACGAAAATACCGGTGTGTTGATAATTTATAAAAAAAAAAAAGAAAAAATAACAGAGAAAATCAATTTCCTTATACACAATTTACTGAATACAAAAAAAAGGAAATTACAATGTTTGTGTGAATGAACTTTAATAAACTACTGTCACATTTTGTAGTATTTTTAATTTATCTATTTTTTTTTATCCCCGCCTAAAATAATATTTTTTAACAAAAAGATTATAATAAAAAGAAAAAAATACATTTTATTATCTACATACCTTCAGGCTTATTTTTTATTCTAAAATACTGATTTATTCCACTGCTGCATAAATCATATAAGAGCTAACCTCGAGCACTTTTTTTCAAAAATTTATATCGTTTTTTTATCCAAGTTAAAAATTAAAATAGCCGTAAATTTCTGTCACATGAATTTAGTCTCTTTTGGTCATTTTTCTTAAAAGCTTCTTTTATGAACATTTTCTTATTTCTAAATATAATCAAGTTTAATAAAATATTCAAAGAAAATAATAAAATATTGAGAGCATAAAATCGTTTGATTTATCAAGTGTGAAGGAAAAAAAAAGAAAAATCTACAAGATTCACCTAAATAAAAAATGTAAACTTTGTTTATGTAAATTTCTTATGTTTTTTTACATGACTAAAAAAAAAAATAACAGATGAATGAACGAAAAAAAAAGCAAAATGCATTTTACAACTTGACGACATTAAATTTATTCCTTTTTATTTTTTACTCCAATAAAAAAAGGTTGGATTTCGTTTAAACGAAAATACAATTTTGTGTGTTATAGAGTAAATTTATCGAAGGTTTGGGAATTTCAGTTTATTTTTTTTTTTTTTTTTTTTTGTTATATTATATAAATATAATTTAAGTTTTTTTATTGGCTAAATTGAATTTTTCGATTCTATGCGTCAAGGGAAAATAAGATAAAGTAAAATGGTTTATATGTACAAAAAAAGGGAACTTAAACGTTCATAAATATTTACTTAAGCTTTTTTCTTTATATTTTTTAATGCTTTCATTAAAAAAATAAAGTTTTTTTATTCAGTTAAAAATAATAATAAAATTAAAATTTCTAGAATAATAATTAGAAGCAATTATTTTTTATTTTACTAAAATTTAATAATTGAATAATTTTATAAAAATAAAATTCGATTCGTTTATTAAATTCTTTTGTTCTCTAATTATAAATAAAATGTTCAAAGCTAAAACAATAAAAATAGGATATTGGAAAATAAAAAAGAATCTCCAATAGAGAAAATAAAAAATTGTATTTCGATACAGGAATAATAACAAATTTTAATTTATTAAATTATTAATAACAAAGCAGATAATTCTTTGTATTTATTATTGTTAAAAAAAAAATTATTTCTTTGTTTCTATCATAGTACACTTTTTTATTGACCCTTTAATTAAATAATTGTACGAACAAATTTAAATTTAAGGTCGTAGATACAATTGGAGATAAAAAAAACATGACTTTTTACCTATAGATTTTCGGGAAGAAATAATTCAGATAATTTTTTCAAAATTGGCACTTTAACAGATTGTAAGTTGCTAAACATTTCTTTTTTCAAAATAGCGCCGAGTACAGCTGTTCAAAGTGAGGCCTCACTTTTCATTATGTGCACGATAACTCAAAAAATAATTAAGATATCTTCCTAATTTTTTGGCTACACTTTTGAAATACAATTATCTACTGGATTGAAGAATTCAAATTTCGGAAAATCAAAAATTGTAAATATTATTTAATTTTTTTCAAAAATTGCGATTTTTTTACATATTTTTTTGAAGAAAAAAAAATTGGTACATTTTATGGAAAAATCATTCTATCTTAATTATTTTTTGAGTTATTGTGCACACAAATCGAAAAACCTTGTTTCGAGAAAAACGCGTTTAAAGTTTCGAATACTGTTTCAAGATATCATTTAAAAAATTTTTTTCCATATTTTTAAGATGTTTTCGAACCCAAAGAAACCAAAAACAAAAAATCGATTTTGAAAAAGTTCCAATTGTATCTACCACCTTAAAATATAAATTTGTATATAAATTGATAAGAAAAGAATATAAATACTATTTTTCGTTCCAAGTAATTAAATTAATTTTGCTTATACAGTTCCATTGAAATCGTGTTTATTATTTTATAATAAAATCTTGAATAAAATCAAACAATATAAATTTGTGTCAGTTAGATTAATAACATTTCAGTTATCTTAAGTTTCTTTATTTCAATAAAATAAATTAATTTCTAATAAAATCTTTTTTGATAATAAAACAAATAAGTATTCTTGTAATATTTCTACAGCTTTCCCTTTAAACTTTCCCTTTACTCTAACTTATCAAATTTTATAAACTGAAAAAAAATTCCGGTTGTTGCAACTTGAACTCTATTTTTTGACTAGCTATAATTTCATGTTTAATTATTTAATATTTCAAACAAAGTGCTTTAAAACTTCATTATTAATACTAATTTTTTTAAGAATTAATGTCACAAATCTTTCTTATACCAGTTGATAGTCCATTCCACTCTCTTCTCAAACGTTGAAGATGTGAGTAGAATAGAAGATCAAGTTTTTCTTCATCTTCGCATAAAGGTCTCAAAATCCTAAGATCATATTGAACCTCTCCCATTGCAAAAAGATTCCTTATTTTATTATAAACAGATTCGTCTAAGTCTAAAAGAATTTTCCCAACAAATAGAAGGTTATTAGCACAGTGTTTCGATTCAATAATTGCTATGCCAGTAAGGCATATTACTTTTAATAATCCTATTGTCATAGTAATTATAATATTATTAAAAAAATTTGCAATATGTAGAAATCTGTAAGTAAGAGGAGCTTGAACGTAAATCCTAATTTAAATTATTTCTTGGTTTTAAAAATGGAATAAATTTTCCTGGTCAAAGGTTTTGAGTAAGGAAAAATTATTTTCTATACTACAAATGTTATAAGTTTTTTGGTTGTAAGATGAAAAGTTTTTAATAGAAATTATTTTTATGTTTTTTACCTAATTAATAAACGCAAAACAGTGAACTCTTTAAATTAACTAAAGAGAGTTTTTATAAAATTTTTGATTTCCACTAAAAATAAAACCAGAAATAGACAAAAATTTTAAAAAATAGTTTTTCGTAGTCCAGGTAAAAATAAAATTTTTTTCCAACCATATGCATACCTAAAAGGTGCATTGGTTTTGAGATAATTAAGCCTTTTTCAATCTAAGACCTGAAATAATAAGACGAAAGTATTGAAAAAATAAATTTGGGTCCGACGATTTAACCTGGACTTGAACATATATTTATTAATTTATTCACTATTCTCTAAATTATATATTATTGTTATTTACAAATGTATTACAATTTTATTGCTTAAACAAAATACAGAATTATCTTATCTTATGAAAACTTAATATTAAAAGCCCAAAAAATTAAAAGCACTTCTAAAAAATGTAGTTTTAGAACTTATCGATTCATAAAAAAAATATAGAGTAAAATAAATTATTCCTTCAACTTTCATTTCTACAAAACTGGGCTCGATTAATTTCGTTTTTTTTCGTATTTTTGCATACACAGAAATCCTTTTTTTTGTTCTGCACACACAATTAAACTCTCTATATTTTAGTAATAAATTTCTAAAGTACTATAAACAACAAACAAACAAAATGAACAGAAAACTAGAGGATAAACATTTTCACATATACATTTGAAAACAAAACTCAACGAACGTTTTTGTATAACATAAAAGTTGGTTCTTGATTAATGTTTTTATTACGTCATAAATGAATAAACAGAAAATTATAAATATTTCTAAAACAAAGCTAAAGAAAATAATTATTAAAATTTAATAATATTTATGTTTGCTGTGCAATTATACACTGTCATTTGTTAGTGGTTTCCATATTCTATTTACCTTACGTTTGTTAGAAAATAAATGTACCAACGCAAGATTTAATATTGTACTCTACAGTTTTACAGTCTTTACCTTTTTTTTTATTTATAAGGGACATTTATTTAACCGTAAAGGGTTCGCTTCGTTAATTAACTAACAAGTTATGCAAATTAAAATAACTTTCAAGGATATAAATTTCGAATATGTGCAATTAAATGCAGACTTATTTTATTTATTAAATTTTCTTTGTAGATTTTAATATATCCAAGTTGAGTAAGCAAGAATAGGGTTGTTGCATGTTATTGAGATTGTTAGACATTCTAAAAATATATTTAAAAATATTTAATTCGTATTAATTTATTTTTCATGGTAATTAAAAACAACTGATCATCTAAAAAACTGTGGTAGGGTTAGCTGACATCATATAGTGAAAAACGCTCCTATCTAACTAAAATTTAATTGAATGACGTCAGCTGTCCCCTCCACCGGTTTTTAATTGCTAATAACTCCATTTAATTATTGTGAAAATAAAAAATAAAATGTCAAATATTTTAATGCTGGCTGCAAAACCAACCAAATAAAATTTCAATATTTTTTTCTCGCAATAATTCTATTGCAACAAAGCTGGATAAAAAATAATAATTTTTTTTAATTTACGATTCTTGGAATGAATAAATGCTATATATTATATTTTCATATCAATATATGTGCTGAAAATATTTTTTAGCCCCAGGCAGGATTTGATTCCACGACCTTTGGATTACATGTTAAACGAATTTTGCCTTGTATAATTTTTAGGCAGTATAATTCTAAAATTTTCAACTTCTACCGTACCAAATCTTATTTTTTCAGTAATTTAGTAGCTAAACTGTAATTTGTAGGATTTTAGACAAAATTTAAGGTTTAATAAAATACTTAATTTATAATGTTATTGTAGATGACAAAATGTTGTACAAACAAAAACTTGTCAGATAAAATTATTTACAACTTATAAAGAGATAAAAAATTTTCAATATGTTTAAAAAAATTAAATTAACTATAGAATTTCACAGACTTAAAATGAAAAGAAAATACGTAAACTTACACTTATTTCTAGATTTTGGGCAGCCGTTTTAGATATTTTCAGGATATCTCGAATCTAAATAAATTTTTGACATTTCTTAATCGCAGGAAATATAGTTCAAATTAGGGGTGTGCAGTTTGGGTGGGCGGTCTTGGATTTTTTCGGGTCAAGTCGGGTCGGTCTTCGGTTATAGCCGAAAAGCTTCAGAGGTCTGAAGGTATAGTTTTTAGGTGGAAAATTTCCCTGGCATTACGATTCTATCATCCTTTCTGCGAAAAATTTCCATTCGCTCTTAAAAATGAGAATAAAAGGGTAAAAAAATAACTTGCTAAAAAAAAGGATAATTTTTATTAACTTTAAGTTATTATTTATTTTATGTAAATTAAATAAATAAATAAATGAATTTGCATTTTTTTAAACATTTTATAAGCTATTTTTTTTAATGATTTTTATATAAAAAATGATACAACTAATCATAAATATTTAGTATTTAACATTATAAAGTAAA
This sequence comes from Anagrus nilaparvatae, assembly GCA_022575985.1. Lineage (NCBI taxonomy): Eukaryota > Metazoa > Arthropoda > Insecta > Hymenoptera > Mymaridae > Anagrus > Anagrus nilaparvatae. Next base: position 24,046,956 of record JAKSXM010000247.1, on the reverse strand, counting down.
TAGTATATAAAGTAAATAATTATTTTTTATCATTAAAAAAAATAGCATATAAAATTTAAAAAAATGCAAATTTAATTATTTATTTATTTAATTACATAAAAAAATAAATAAAAACTTAAAGTTAATAAAAATTATCCTTTTTTTTAGCAAGTTGTTTTTTGACCCTTTTATTCTCATTTTAAATAGCGAATGGATTTTTTCGCAAAAAGGATGATAGAATAGTAATGCCAGGGAAATTTCCCACCTAAAAACTATACCTACAGATCCCAGAAGCTTTTCGGGTATAACCGAAGACCGACCCGACCCGACCCGAAAAAAATAAGATCGGTCTTTCAGGCGGGTACCCGAAAATTCGGGTAACCGTACACCCCTAGTTCAAATAAATCCAAAATAAATCTTTAAGGTTGTGATTTTTTTACTGGGTGTTCAAACAGTTAGTTACAGCCTATCTTATGATGAAAAACTGCCAACTTTCAACCAACTAAAAAATCCACAAGTTGAAATGAAATTACATATTTTTCGTGAAAAAATTGCAAAGCTCTTTGCAACTCAATGCAACTTAATTTGGAACTCAGTGTGGACTTCTTAATTTGTTGAATTTTTCCATCATTATAATATCCTATAATGGTTACCAGGTACGTCATTGGCAACCTAATTTTAGAATCACATCGCATAGGTGACATTATTTTTATTAATTTATCAGAATTACAATTACAATCTATGAATTCAGAATTACTTTAAAATTTAGCTATGTATTTTAAAACAAAGTCTTCGAAAATGTAAAAAATTACTTATTTTCGCTGCTATGAAATTTTTAGTCAGATTTATATTTGGTTCTGGGCTCAAGCATACATCATACTCTTCGTCAATGTCAAAGTACTTTGAAAAAATACCCTATTTCGACTGGAATATTGATTGTGATAGATAGAATTTCTTTTTTTTAAATTGTATATCTTCGTTAACATATTAATTTTTAATAGCCAAAAATAATAAAAAACTCTAAAGAAACACTGAAAATAGAATTTCAGATAATTTAAGAGTAATATAGTAAGTTAACCTGTTTAAAACCTTATTCTAAGTCCATATAATTATTTTTAATTACGGAATAAAATCATTAGTTTAAATATTTCAATACCAATCTGGATATTATAGAATAATCTCTTATTGATTTTATATTCATTTAACAGGATTTGTTGTAATATTAAATTTTATTCAACATCATATTATAAATTAGTCTTAAAAAATTTATTTTTAAATAAAATAAAATTTAATTTTATAGCTAAAATATTGCAAGAAAATAAGTAGTTTTTAAACAGAGATAGTAAATACTCAAGTAAATAGATGTTAAATACTTATTTTATTTATTTTAATTTAAATTTAAATCAAAATAAATAAACGTAATTTGATTACTTTCTTTCTCAAAAAAAAAGAAAAAAAAACAGAAATTAAAAATTTATTTGCATTTTTCGTAAAAAAATCTCAGAAAAAGAAACTAGCGAACAACCAAGATACTTAATTGAAAAAGAGTAATCATAAACTAGAAATGTCAATTTTATTTTAATTTTCTTTCTAACCTCAGCCTTAACTCTGAATTGCTTCAAATCAGAAATCAGAAAAATTTTTGACACTGAAAAACTACCGCCTTTGAATCCATAATGCCTAAAATATACCAATAGAATATTCCATTGATTCAATAGAAATCTTTTGAATTAACAAATAAATCTATCCATATAGGCATCATTGATTCAAAGGTCCCAGTTTTTCAGTGTATAAAACAAAACAAGAATAAAATAAATTGAGATGATAATAATCATTTTTTACAATTTATTTTCCAATTCTCAAAAAAAAAACGTTCTCGTCTTTTGAATGTTATGGCTCTTTTTAAAAAAAGAAATAAAAAAAATTTTTAACGATAAATCGCGATAAATCAAATAGCAGGAGTAAAAACACTTTCTATTTTATTTTAGTTCAATGACATACTACGAAAGCTACTTTCAATTTTCTTTCTTATCATAAATATCGATACACAAACATTTCTTTGTAAGTCTATTTTTCTGCCTTTTTTACTGCTTTACATCACTAAAAGGTTTTAATCCTTTTTAGGCACGATTATTTTTAGTGTCAAAATAAATAGATAATTAATAGTAATTATGAATAATCATTTTTAGAAACTTTATATATTTTTTTCGCCTCAATTTCATCTTGAAAGTATCAGATGATCGTGCCTAAAAATTGTTTAATCCAAAGATTTATCAATATCAGTAAAACAAAACAAAATCCTTATGTATAATCTTTTTTAGTTTTGAAATTTATATAGCGAACTGAGCTCTAACATTTAATTTCCAGCATCTGAAAATTCTTTTTCTTTTTAAAAGTTAAGCCATATCTTATAAAGTTTCTTAAAAAGCCCACTAATTCTTATTATAAATAAGTATAAACTACACTTAAATTCTTTTAATATCTTTGTTCATTCAGTTAATTTAATGTTTTGTTACTAAATCATAATAATATATAAAATTATATTAAAAAAGGATTTATGGAGTACAATTTATGAATCTAAGAATACATTATATCTAAATAATTTATTTTTATTACTGTCTATGTTGCCTAGCATTATTAAATAATAAAAACTTTTTTCATAGTTTTATGGCAATATTCTCGAAATATTGAATCAGTAAATAATAAGCTCAAATATTTAAAAGTCAGGTTCTAACCAATGCTCTGAAGCTTTGTCTAGTGTCTCTTTCTCTAAAAAATATTTTATTCATTTTTTTCAAGTTACGAGTTTATAATTGGTTTTTATCAGAATTTCACAAGTATTACTAAATTCGAAATCCCTAAGTAAAAAATGGCACATTAATTCACTGAAAAACCCATCATTTTGAAGCAAAAAGAAATAATCTTAAAATCAGCCCCCTTGCAAGAGAATTATCTCTTTTTAGAACAAAAATCAAAGGAAAATTGAATATCATTTTTAGGCTGATTTGATGATTACTTCCTCTTGCCTCAAAAGGATCGTTTTCTCAGTGTACAAAAAAATTGAACTTAGAAATTGAAATAGAACTTGTTCGTTTTTTCCCTGCTATAAAAATTTTTTATTTTTTTATTTTTGTTTTATCAATTAGTCAGAAAAAACAGTCTCTTTTTGTCAAATACAAGTTTACTTAGAAGTGCGCAACTACAAAATTTTAATCAAGTTCTTTTTATGTATTGGCTATTTAATAAAATATTTTGTTTAACATATATATTTAAAATATTTTTAATTTGAATTGATTGAAAAATAAAAAATTAGAAAAGAATTTTGAAAAATAAATGTAAATTTTCTCAGTGTGCAACTTTCTGAGTGTGCAACAAAAATTTTTACTTTAATATTTTGATGATGAGCTGAATTTACATTTCTTATCTTTTGGCCCATATTTAATTGTCTATAAGCATATTTTTTTTTAATTCTTTTGTTCATTATATTATAAAGACTAGATTGATATTGTTTTTTATCATGACCTAAAAAATAATTTTATTCAAAAATTATTTGCCGCTTAAGCTTTTTTTTTTTAAATGCGCAAGGAAATCGCAATGAAACCACAATTTTCGTTAATGTTTAGTAACCTCATTGCAGTAGTATAAAGTTAAATTTTTTATTAGGTGAAATAAAAAAAAAAAATCATAATATACATATATTATATAACTAATTTTTCATAAATATCTACTAATACTTTCTTAATTTTCTTTTTTTGTTTATGTTACACAATCTTTAGCTTCTTTTCTAGAAAAATTTTTATTTGTTTGATATTTTTTTTTAGCTCTTCTGTAACTTATAGTCGGGGAAAAGTACGACGAAAGGTCAATTTTCCTTCGAAAAGTTAATATTTCTCTTCAGAAACATATCAGTAACAAAGTCTATAATAAAAAAACTTGAAAATGTGAAAGGAAGGCGAATACCACTCCCATTTTCCGTCCCATTAAGACAAAAAAATTAGTTTGATCTTTTTTTTAATTTCGACATATTCTAGTAGGTAATTTGGGTTGCCAAATCCAAATAGGGCGTTAAAAAAAAACCCCATCATTTTCCCAATTTTATTTTATGTAGACTTTATTGCTGATATGTTGCTGAAGAGATTTCACTAACTTTCTAAAGGAAAATTGATCTTTCGTCGTACTTATAAGTTTGGCCTTTTTTCATAAGCCAGACTCAACTATTAGTTTAGTTTTCTATCGAATCTTACTTTCTTAAATGGACTTACATTCTCTATAACAGCAAAATGATATAGAATTTTCTGAATAATTTAGAATAATTTAGTATTATTTAAAAAATAAAAAAATTCCTTTCAATTAAAATAATCTTTCAATTTAAAATTCCGCTGCTTTAACATAAATGCTCTTAAAAACATCAAAAGATATAACCTTATGTAAAATTTCCCGCGGAATCCAAATTTTTGGTCAGATTTTTGATTGGTCACGTGACTTGGCAGGAAATTTGAAATTTGAAAAAAATGATCTTTTGAAAGCTGCTATTTTTTTATCTAGAGCTCCCGAAAGGCAGTGTCCCATCGAAATTTTTTTTTGCCAAAAAATATAAGGTTTAAGAAAAATTTTAAGCCTGGCTAGAAGATTTTTCACTAATAGACATTTGAGAAATCGACTTTTGAAAAAAACAGCTTATCTTAGCGATTCCTCGCGCATGCGCTACTCAAAAAAATTTTTTGACCCTGAAATCGGATAGCTAGGGAAATTTTCTATCAAACTAATGAAAGTTTTTTACAGCAGTAATTAAAAAAATTATGACTCATTTTTCTTACTTTTTTTACAAAAGTCCAAAACACAAAAATGGCTGCCAAAATTCGAGATTTTGCTCTGGGAGGCTAAAAATTGAGCTGGTGACTTATTTTTGGTAGTACTTTCAGAAACTTTGGGGCAGTTTTGAAGACCTGACCATACACCCTCACTTCATTTAAATCTACCCACATATATTTTGTTTATTATATAAACAATTTAGTTAGTACAAAAGTTTAAATTTTTGTTTATAATAATAATAATTTTATTCTTAATTTAATTTAATTTTTTGAAAATAAAAAATTAAAAGTAGAGAATATTAATCATAAAAATATGACTAGGAGTCTGAAATTTAGGCATCACTGCCAAAAGGCACTTCAAACTTATAAAGAGTTAGTGAAAGATATGATTTTTTTTTTTTTTTTTTTGGGCTCCTTCAAGAAGGGGCCTTTTTCGTAGGACGAGGAGAATGCATTTACGCATACCATACACCGCGTACTGTATGGTTATGTGGGACTCAACCTCAAAAGGAGGAATTACAATACCCACTAAACTCCCCACTCTCCTGAATTCATGACAATATCATAGAATCTGGACCGGGACTCCCTGTTTAGGTATTACTTCGGTCCGGAAGTGAAAGATATGATAAGCCTTGTAAAACAAACTAAAGTTACTGATTACTTTAAAAATTAAGGGAAATTTTTTGTATAAAAAATAAAATATATTTGTTAAAATTTTGTCTAATTTTTCTCTAATTCCCATAAGACTAATGTCCCGGTATTCACGGCACTTCCCTGGAACGCATTTGACCAACGTTCAGAAGATTAGATAAAAAAACATTCTTACCGTTTTTTTAGGATCTTAAATTTCATTAGAAAAAGATTTCCAAATATTGTTTTGGAAGGGCTTATGTATTTTTCTCTAGGAATTCAATGAATTATTGCTTATTTTTTTACCTAACTTTTACTTTGTCAAAAGATAAATTTTTTTTAATTTAACCGATTTTGTTCAATTCAATTTTATATAATTTTAATAATTGATAATAGAAAATTTTTCTTGGATAAACGAATAGCTGAGAAAAAATATTTTCTGAAAAAATTGAAACTTTTGCCTTTTGGCTTTTTGATGAAAAATAGTTTTGGCAAAGTAAAGATTTTGAAAAAATTAATTTTAGACTTAAATTCTCATTATTCAGGTGTGATAACTTAAAAATAATTGGATTTTATTCATCATGGTTATTTTTCAATCTTCTAAGGAGTCGTAGTGTATTGGTAGCGTTTTTTTTACGCAAACAAATGAAATCCAGTTTTTTCAAATTTTATTCATAAGATACTAAATTTATTACTGATATTTTCATGTGAATACTTTTTAAAAATATATATCCATAGTCTATAAATATTTTATGATAATATAAAATATATTACGAGTTCAAAGCTCTTTTAACCAAAAAAAAAATTCATTTTGAATCTTATCCAGAATGAATATTTTCAGCCCTGAATAACTCACTTGTTTTAAATTTCATTATTTTACCAATATTTATAAATTAATATAATAAATTGTTTATGTTTCAGGAGGAAGCTAAATCAACGTAACAATTCTGAAATTCAGGATGACTGGCCATCTACTGACTCTTCTATTTGCTGCCCTCATCACGAACGTACAATGTGAGTAAAAATCAAATTTTATTATTAAAAAATAATTTTTATTGTTTTTATTAACTCATTTGGTTTTTATTCCGATCTATTAACAATAAAATATGCATTTTACAATAATTTCCGGTTTTTCTTTTATGACAAAAATCATTTCATTCAAATTGTATATGAAAATAATTTTATATTCATCATCATAAAACATTTAATTGAAAATACCAATTTCAGTGTAATAAAATAAATGGACAATACGTATAAATTTTTTCTCTCTTTTTTATACGACTTTTTTAAACCACTTGTGAAACCAACTATGTGAATGTCATTTTTAAAACCCTTGGGAAAGTAGCTCTCTATTTTATGTTATTTTTTTCTAGTTTTCTTAGCTTACTTTTTTCTGTTTTACTCAAATACACACGTAATACACGTAAAATAAAAATTCTTGCTTCTATATCTTTAAGAAAAAAAATGTATAAACTGCTTTTGTTTTTAAATGCATAAAATAAATTACCTGGTAAGAAAAAAAAATGTATAAATATTATGTCTGACTATAGAATGAGTTTTACTACTTTTATTAACTCGACAGTTTCATTTATGTATAAAGAAAAGTAAAAAAAAAGGTTAAACTTAATAGAGCATAAAATTGTTAAAATAAACTTTTAAAAATAATAAAATTTTCTTATTTATTAAATAAATAAAGTTTTAAAATTTGTTTAACAAATTATATGCCTTTTTTTTTCATTTAAATTAAAATAAAACTTGTTGGGTAATGTTTGAAAATTGATTTTATAGTTTTAATTAAAAATCTTTGTACTTTGATGATCTTTCTACTTGAAAACTTTTGTATTATTTCAAGATTTATACAAATATTTTTGAATGAATATTTGTTTAATTCTATAGAGTAGTATATTCTCGTTAAAAAGAGAAGAAAATTAAAACGCACACCTTGTGAACTAATTCGAATTTTCAAGGTGTTTAAATCTGCTTTTGAACCTTGATGGTCTAAAATTTGGGCACCATTCACTGGTCATAACTATCGCTGACTATCCAGGTCAGTTCTCAGAAACTTGAAATCTAGATTTTTTGAAAAGAGACCCTTAAATAAATTTTATGGAAAAATTCAATTTTGGATTCGTAAAATTAGAATGCATCAACATTTAGAATGAGAGAATTTCTATAATTTATTTTATGAAACCTTAAGGAATTCATATTAAATTTTTGCTTTTTACAAATAATATCCTCTGAAATTGTATAAAATTTGCATTAATTTTTATGAATTTTAGGGTTTATTGTGTATCAAAAAATTTTTATACTTGATTTTCGGGGTTTTGAAAACTGTCCCGTATGGACGACAAAAATTATGGCCAATGAATGACACCCTAAAATTATTTTGAAAAATCAAACTTCTATGATTTTAAGTAAAAAGTATACATTGTTGTGTCAATAACCTTTGTATTATTCAAAAAATTATGAGAAACGCAAAATCAAAATACTTTCTACTCAATGGCTTATTGTTATAATTGCTGAAAAAGTAACATCATACGCCGAATCGCTTATTTTTAAAGCCAGAAAACTTCTGCAATAAGACTGGTAAAAAATTCTAAAAAACGCGAAATTATCATAAACGTTGATAAAAATGAATATCACACTTATGGTCTTAATGAAACAGATAAAACACAAGAATGTTAATTAAAATTAAGCTGTCTATCTAGAGGGAAGTAAATTCGTGTTGAGCAAGATAATAATTATCTAATAATACAATGCTATAAGGTTTCAAAATATCGTATGTAATTAAACTTCAGCTAATAAATTCTCTATTATTATCTTCATTATAGTAAATTGATTCCATAATAATCTCCCTCAAACAATATTCAAAGAGTTTAGCATACATATTTCTTTTTCAATATACGTGACTTAGCACCTTTAAATTACCAACGTTTTTTCGCAATTGATATACACACACACACACATATATATATAGACCGTTCAAACTCTATATATTTATTTGAAAGTGGTTTTCTTAAAGATTCCTTAGCGCACTTGTTGCTCGCGCATGAGGCGTCTTGTATTATAAGAAGGTAACCGGCTGGAATAAAAAAAAACTTTGGTGTAAAAATGATACGGGCAAGTAAATATACATGTTTTATTCACTCGGGAACTCGAATCGATTTTTAAATTTTATTTATATACTTTCGTTTATTTATTATTTAGAAAATATTGATTTTTAATTATTCAAAATTTTCTAATAAAATTTTCATTTATTTAACATTTACTGCCTCGATTTACTAAGATTTTCCAATAAAAAAAGAAAATCTTTATAGCTTTTTATTTATGTATACGGTATAGGAAATAACCATAAAATATTTTACTTTTTTTTATTCCCTGCTTTTTCTTGTAAAAATAATAAAAGAAAACCATTCGTTTCAGTAGAAAAATTCCGCGTCCATTCAGCCTTAAATATGGAAACGTACACGAATTCTCACATAATACATATATAGGGTAGTAATTTTGTGGAAGAGCGCATGCGCTTAATAAAATGCATCTGTTAACCCGCGGGAGTTAGGGAGAAATCATGTCGCGGGTTATACGAGTTTATTGATTTCGAGATTATCGTGAGAAGGAGAGAACTACTAGAGAGTACTCTGACATACACCCACACACACACACTTATTTGTAAACGTGAATGCAAAATCTAGAGGCGGAGGCTGTGCATTGTATGTTCGAAACAGGCAGGGTAACGATCGAGTAATTATGCGAACAACACAACGGCGCGACTACTACTGCAAGCTCTTGTATATCTCGAGGGATTTTCGTTCATGTATTTGTGAATCCTTTCAGACTTCTTGCAATTGTATGGGTTTACACGTGGAATTGGAAAAAATATAGAAAAAATGAGGAGGATAGTAATATGAGCTTAAACTTGAGGTTAATAAAGATGGAAATGGTCATATTTTTTTGAGGATTTCATGCGAATTTTAATTGTAAAAACTTTAATTGTTATCGAGGTGCTTTTAAGCAAGAATCGTTGAGACTTTTTAGGACGATGAGAATTTCAAACTTTTATTATTATTATTATTTTTTTTTGTTATTTCAAATGCGGTTTGATACTTGAAAACTTTTGTTTCGAGATTTTATTTTTGAACAAAGAAAAAAAATTAAGATTTTTGTTTGATATAATTACTTGCAATTTATTACATATTGTAAAAGCTGCAGTTCCTTCTTTTTTTTCAATTCATTGCAAGATGAAATCAAGTAGTTAAAAGCAAATGCTTTACTCAACATAAACTCAAGTACAGTTGCCAAAAAAGCACTAAAATATTAGAGTAATTTAAAAAAACTCATCTAATACTTAAAATTTTTTTACTAATTAATTTTTTATTATTATCATTATTAAACATCCAGCGTGTATTTAAATATTAAATTTAACACTTTAATTACAAGATACGTCTACTTTAATTAAAAATAATAATAATAATTTAATTAACTATTAAATTTACCGGCTGCTTTATATAAAATGAATAAAATTTTATTACATAATCTATAAAAAATTTTAATTATTCATCAGAAATTAATTTAATAAATTTTAATTTCACTGTATTTTTAAAAATATATTTTTTTTCGATTGAAATTATAAATTTCAATGTGGATTGTGAACGTTTAGAAAAATTTATGAAAAATTTAAATATTAAAATTATAATATTTAATATGTTATATGGGTTATTTCATGGTAATTCAGCTATTTAATTTTTCTTTAAATGACAATAAGTAAGAACTATTAATTTTTGTACTTTTCAACTACCAAAAATAAAAAATAATAAACTTTTAATATTATGTTATAACTAACCCAGATATTAGAGTAGAAGGACCTATTAACGTTATAGAATATATCATAAACAAAGATATTTAAAAATTGAATATTAATAAATTGATTAATATTGCGTTTTTGCAAAAATCCATATGATAAGGATACGAAGAATCGTAAGATAACTTGTAAATTTTTTTGCAGTATAGTAAAAGAAAGTTTTAAATAACTAAACTGATACGAAGAACTCTGTATGCATATTAGCCTCGAGGTCTTTTAATTATACAAAAAATATTTCACATGAAAATTTAATGCCTAGGTAATTAAGTGGAAATTAAAAAAATAATATTCTAAAAATTTAAGCTCATAATTTTCTTTTTTTTTTATTTAGTATCACTTATTAAATATGCCAGAATTTTCGCCATTTTTAGTAAAAGCGTCATTTAACAAAGCTCATAAGGACTTAAATTTTTCAAGATCTTTAGACTAATTTTTGGTTTGATGAACCTCTTTAACAAAGAATTTCGTGTCAGAGCTTTAGATATTTTTCGATCCCAACTCTAGCACAGAAAATATTGCTTTTACTTTTTTCAAAAAGCAAATGTATTTGCAAATAAATTTCATTTAATTTTATCGTTTATCGGAAACATGCAGGCGTAGACTTAAAAAAAAAACATGACTTTATATTTTAATATTTAGAGAAAAATTTAGAGTGTAATAAAATACATTAGCAGTATACTTTATACTACATAGTAATATCTTTCACTCAGCTACATTGGTACACAAAAAAATTGCTTTCAATAAAAATCGAAAGTATTAAATAAAAATTAATACTAGGTAAATGAACACCATGGGCGAGTAAAATATGCAATAAAAATCCAGCCAAGGCTTTTTAAACTAAAATTTTTGTCTCTTATTTTCCTATGAAATAAGCTTTTTGTAAGATAATTTAAAAATAACTGCCACTATAATAAAAATTTTCTGTAAATATTAAAAAACAAGAAAGAGAAATATAAAAAATATTTGAAATCCATCAAATACATAAGTAATTTTGCTGGTATAAAAAATATTATTTTATAAACATGATATAAAATTTGTATTAAAAGTCGTTTATCAATGTCAATGCACTTACTTATCAATTCATAATAAATAATTACATTTTTCTTTTTTGGCATATCGAATTGTATAAAATTTTTCTTTTTTATCTCATTGATTTTTTATTTCACTTAATTTTGAATAATTCATCGTCTTACTTATATCTAAATCGTCTGTATATGTGTGAATGAAAAAAAATTATCATTCTATGTACTATATAAAATATAATACGTCTCAAGTAGATATCTTTTATCCTTTACTAAGAGTATTAAAAAATTGTCAACGATAGTCACGTTTTTCTCTCGCGACAAAGAACATTGACCTCATACTATTCTAGTATTATTCTCTTACTCCGGGAAAACGATTTTCATCGATAATAATACAGAGAGATTCAATATTTTATGCATGTATCTGAAAATATATACCTGAAAAAGACGAACACTGAATTCATTTTAACTCGGTATTCTTAAATAATAATAATAATAACTGCCAAGTGGTATAAGTCTACGTATGAATTTATAACTAAAAACGTCGTCTGCACTCTCCGACTTGTACAAATTGAGAAGAAATTAAAAGATAAAGAAAGATTACGTAAAACTCTTGTATTTGGCAAGAAAAATTTTTAAGATACATTAAATTTTATTGTTATATTTATTAACTTTTTTTTTATCTCTGCTTTTTTAATCTCTCCAAGTTAATCTAACTAATTACGAAGGATTAAACCTTGCATCCTTATATCATTTAGTTTTATAAAAGTCTTAAACAACATTTTATAAACTCTTTTGACAAATTTTCTTCTTATCTTTTCTTTTATCAGTGCGATTTGATTTAGATTTCAAGAAAGATTTTTTTAATTTTATTTTTTTAACCTATGCTTCCATTTTTAAATTCACATTCAAGCTTTACATTTAAAGTACATATTGAATTTGGAGCTTTTATTTGGGTATATTTTAACTGTGGCATTAAATGAGCATTTTTAGTTTACATTTTATTATCAAATAGTTTTCCTTTTTATTTGTTGTCTGGACTCTTCCATTTTTCAGTATTTTAAACACATTTCTGGGTAAACCAAAGCTAAACAAATAAACCATTGTTGATTTAAGGACAACAGATAAGCAGGTACACACATTACATGTGGTATAAAGGTAAAATACATACATGTTTGTGATCAAACACTCACCCCATGCACACATGTATACATATTAAGAGATCTTCCCCTTCTTACTTCGTTTGACAATAGAATGATTTTTATCATGTCAAACACGTTGCATATAATCCATATATAACTCTTAGGTAGGCGCATAGTAATTTACAATTTTATTCAGTATCAACCTTTCAATATGCTACTATTTTCACTAGGAAAAATAATCCTGAATAAGTACAGTTTTTATCCTTTTTATTTAATTTTAGCGAGATAATGCTTGCGCAGGATCTTCTGCTTTTCTACTCCATTATTTGCATTACCTATATTTAAAAAAAAATTTTTTTAAATTGCCTAAAAATATATTTTTTTCAAATCCACCTAAAATTTTCAAGATAATCGGTTCGATCTGTCAAAAGTTACAATAATTTTTCGAAAATTACAAAAGTTAAGGACTAATATTATATATATTTCTAATTTTAATCAGTCACTAATTTAGTAACTAAATATAGTAATTAAAAGAAGCTTGAACAGCTATTATCTGGCAGTATCCAAGAATGGGTATAGTCGAAGGATTAAAGCAGTGAACGCAATTACATAAAACCAGTGTGAAAATAAAGAAAAAAAGTTCGCGGGTGACATAGGCTATAGATTTTCTGCTTAGCTATCGTAGTTTTTGAGATATTTAGTTTTTAGTGTTTTTGAAATTGATAAAATTTTGAAAAATTTTGAAAAATATTAAAATATCCCGAGACTATTGACAAATTTTACTGTCACAAGTTTGTACTATTCGATTCGGCACCAATTTTTGCGTATTTTCCTAAATTTTTATTCAAAACGGAAGTATCTTTAAAATTTTATAAAATAATTTTGAAGCTGGTAAAAAAAATTTTTTTTAATTTTTTTATTTTTTATGGCATTTATAATCATCTATTTGTGGATTTGTGTGTGTATGTGTTTCATCATCAGGGTCGAATCAATGTCAAGCGTAAAAATATAGAAAAAAAAGTCTGTGGGTGACATAGGCCATAGTTTTGCAACTCAGCTACCGTAGTTTTGGAGATATTCAATTCTTACTATTTTTGGAAAAAATAAAATTTTTTGAAAATTTGATTAAAAAGTAAAATAACTTCTAAATATGATAAAATTTTACTCGACTCGGAACTAATTTATACGTACTCAGATAAATTTGCATAAAAAATGAACGTTTCTTTAAAAATTTGTAAAATTTTTTTGGAGTCAGAAAATTTTTTTTAGTAAAAATAAAAAAACTAGAAAATTCAAGAAATTTTATAGATTCTTTACTATTCAGAAAACAAAAACATGATTGTTGTATCATAAATTAATTTTTTTACAAATTAGTTAATCGTTATTATCATTAACAAAAAATTAGGGCCCTCTGAAAAACTAGATTTTGCGTATCTAGGAGTCAAACGCACGATTGTTTATTTAAAAATGACTGTATTATTTGAAATTTATATTGTTTACGCTACAAACTATTAGGACTATAAAGAGGCCCTCCTGAAAATTATTTGATAATTTTTTATTATGAGGCCTTAAATTCTCTAGATCAAAAAATACCGAAAAAATTGCAAATCCAGTTAATAACCAAAGTTTAAATTATGAATTGAAGTCTCTAAGTCTATAGTATACCAAAATAGTACACGAGACATTAATACTAAAAAGCTAGATTTTGTTCGTGCGGGAGAAACACGACGATTCCATAAGAAATAAATTATCTTCGGGATTTGAAATAGTCTCTCCAATACATTTTCAAATATGTTTCTGTAATTAATACTTATAACTTTACTGGGGACAGAACTAGGCTCCTCTGAAAACTCTTAATGTGTTTGCATAATTATAAATTTGCAGTGAAACATGATTTTCTTAAGCAACAGAAACAGTAGTATATGCAATACAGGGGGGGGGGCGGAGCCCCCTTACAACTTTTGCTGGTATTAATATATTTATTCTTTAAAAGTGCCTTTCAATATAAGATCTAAAATTATTTAATAATAATTACCTGTATTATTTGGCTAGCACGGCACAAGAAACGATTTCACTTGGTAAGTGGGGGATGGTTCTTGGCAATGGTTCGAGGAAATAGGCAATTGAACTAAGTGGAATATGAATATATGTGAAGATGCACTTACATTAAAATGACTTATATGACACTTATTTATTTATTATAAAGTATTAAACTATATTTTTATTAGACTTTTATATATGGCCCCACGGGCTTTTAAAATTAAATGTGAAATATAATAATAATATAAATTAATTAACCCGCGTGGTTTTACATAATACGCGCATTTATATACACACACACACACACACACACTTTTACGATACCTTGCTGATATAATATCTGTTGCTGGAATCGTCTACTTGTGGAAGGATGCTTGAATTATAAGTGCTGTGGAAGCTGATGCAGGATTTATAGTGATTTGAGGATATGTGGACTGTATTTTATAACTGATTAATTAATAAATTAAAGGAATTAGTGATGTGAAAAATAATAAAACTAAATAACTAGTAGCCCACAATAACTATAACTTTATTTAAAAGAATGTTGCACTACTTAAGCAGTTGTCCAAAGACTGGGGTGTTGTTCGCCGCACACACTAAATAATATAACTATAACAATATTACAATATATTATTATTAATATAGTGTATTCTTTGACAAGGATTTTATCCTCTGATATTGGCTTTCTCACTTAACATTATCGATTTTTCATCTAATATTTAAATATTATCACTACGTGATTTAATGGCGTCCGTAGTCAGCAAATTTATATAACTTATATAAGAAAACTTTAAATTACGTTTTCACTATGGATAATTAACACTGTATATGAATAATTTTTTGTTATAAATAAATATGGCTCCAAGGCAAGACGCGTATCTTTAATAGTGTTTTGGCACTTGGAGTTGTGTTTTTAAATATTTTTGAATTAGAAGTTAGTCTTTAAATTTTATAGTTGCTAGGCGGAAATCTTCTGTCTTAAGGACTTGATGCACGTGAATAACTTGATTTTAGTAAACATTAAATAAATTAAAATGCCTCGTTACCCTACCACCAAAATAATGCTGCTCTATCAAAGCATATCAAATAATAGAATGCCTAAACTGAATGATATCTAAGTCATAATAATAATAACTTTAACTAGAGTTAAATTGCAACTTTTATCCTATTCATTTTAAATGACATTTGAAACATGCATTAATAATTTTTATTACTTTTTGTGATGGCCCATATTTAAAATCTACTCTTAAAAATTCTTAAGAACCAATATTAGCTGAATTCTTTGTAAAACGTATCAAATACTTAAAAAAATATTATCCTTAATTGAAAAAACAGTAGAGCTATAGATTATTTAATTTTGTAAAGAAAAAAGTTTATAAACTCATTAGAGCAGCATAATTAATAAAAAGCACGTATAGTTTTGATAAAATTAAAAAATACTTAAATAAAGAGATGATATATAAGGTAAATGAAAAGTTAAAAGGATATTAATTATTGGATAAGTCATTTAAAAAAATTAATAAATAATTTCCATAAAAATGTAATTAAACTGTCCAATTAATCGCAACTTAGTTATTTTAAGAAAGAAGTTCTCATTTCTTTTTATTTCTTTCTTCTTTTTATACATAAACGAGTTTCGTCTGCTGCGGAAATTCGTTTTTCAATTCCTCAGGTGGTTTTTTTTTCAAATAATAAAGAAGGGGAAAAACGTAGAGATCCCAGCTGACTTGCTCTATTTCAAGTATATTTTTCACAAGTTTTACTCTGGTTGTTCGACTATATCTGTATATATTTCTTTATCACCTCTTCGATTATATCTGGCACGTCTTCTGGAATTGATTCCACGCCTTATAGTATACATTCTCTATTTATATATATGTTTAGAAGTTTAATATGAGAATATAAAATATCTAGTGTATTAAAGTTTTCTCTATGAAATTGAGTTACTAAAAGTTTTATCTTAGCTATATTAAAAAATAACTATAATATGCATATTTCATTTTTTATTGATTTTAATATCGAAAAGTATTATGTTTATTTCGTTATAAAAAACTTTTATTTCAAATCTTTATTAAAATTATTTTTATTCTATTTTATTATTCTTTACCTTTCTGCCTTATTGCGCTCTTTATCAAATTAATATTAATGACATTTTAATTATAAAACTTTTATTTTTATGCATTTATTATCATTTTTATTATTATTTACTTAACAAAAAGTTTTCCCTATAAAAATTAATTTAAAATATTATTAACGGCTTTTTCTTTGCCAAAATCGTATTTTTAAATTCATATTTTTAGTCACTTTTAAACAAACTATTTCTCGGTTACCTTTAGCTAAAATTATGATAATAGCTATTTATTAAACAAGGGATAAAATATTGGTTTTGGCTTTGCATGCAGTTGTATGGACAACATGCAAAAGTCGAACCCCATATTTTGTTCCGGTGTTCTAAAATATAGTTTTACATGTAATGGTCAAAAAAGTCATATCCCTAGAGTAGAAAATGGGCTTTTTTTGCCCTAGATATGTAAATACTGTTATTTCTCCAATAGAATACAAAAAATTTTCTTCTTTAAAAGTCATTACTCGCAAGCATGATTTCGAGTATGTTTGGCATATAGAATAAGAAAATTTTTAAGAAGATAGAGTGGCGATCATTTCTGCAACTAAACTAAGTTGGGCCTGTTACACGGACAAAGACTCTCCAGTGCAAAACTTAAGCCCAATAAAATCAAAGTTAATATTACCAACACAGACATTAACAACGTTAACATTGTATGACTAGAGGACGCTTCTCGTAAAAACAACTTTAAAACAGTTTTCATCAATGCAGCATATTTGGCGGTTATTTGGCAGTTATGTCGCTTGTTTGAATATTACTTCTCATACCATATCATGGGTATAGCTAAAATACGTTTTGGTGATGTTGTAAACGACAAAATTATTGCTATTAATGACTAAAGCACTGCCAGATAAGACCTAAACACTCAAAGTAGTGAAGTCACCTTTTATATTCAGAATAACCTAGGAACTTTTATTATAGCACAATCTGATAATACAATAAATGAGAAATCCTATTACGCCTTTATGCCTAAGTCTTCTAAGGAGACTTTCTTTTATGAAAAATTTAATAATACAACACCTGATCTGACTCACACTGGTTTGTCGTTTTGTCGTTTTTGGATCCTACGAACTTTGACATCGGTACAGCAGTTTTCTGTTCACACAATAACTTACATACTGCAATGAATCCCAAGAACAAGCCCTTAGATTAATTATGAGCTGTATTTTCTTATAAATTAAAATTACGCATTTAAAATATCCAAGTATTGATTTTTTTATTTTCGTATGAATAATTTTACAACACATACGCAATGAATAAAAAGAACAACGATGTAAATCTGAAATAAAAAATAGACATCGAAAAAAAAAATTATATGCATTAATTAAAACACTTGTCATTAACACTATGTCTTTCGATGCAAAAAAAAAAAAATAATTTTTTCAAGAAAAAATTACATTCTCACTGTGTAACTATGACTAATTGCAATTTTTCCTCTTTATAGCAACAACCCTTTTACATTTTATTTTCATTAAAATTGACGTAGATATTTTTACTTATTTTCTTGATTAAAATGTTTATTATTGCATTTATAATTGAGAATAAATTTATAAATAAAAATAATATTTAATGTAAGTTTAATAAATAAAAGTTTAAATTAACTTCCAACTTCCATTTAAGCGATAAATTCAAAATCTTTAGTTACATAATAAAGTGCGAAAGTCATTTTCAGTTACCGCAGTTTATAGTGAAGAAAGGTATATTTAAGTAAAAGCAACGTGCCTTTTATGTAATATTATTTTGATGAATTTTAGGAAATGTATTTCCCTCTCTATGTGTGTGTGTGTGTGTTTATATGAATTTAATTCAACAAGTTATACATAAAGTTTTAGATATAACTTTTAGGATACATATATTATGTAGCCAGAACTAAAAGGCTGATTTATATATTTGATAATATAATTTACACGAATGAAAAAAAATTTATTTTAAAATAACCTGCCTGAATTTCTAATTAAACTAATAATCAAACTTATGGAGATAACAAGTCTTCAATGTGTTGCTTATCAAAAAAGCTGTAATGTTCAAAGGCGAGCCTTGAATAGAGCGCAGTTAAAATCAATTTTTTTTAGTAATAATGTAAGCTCAGTTATATAAGTTATTTCAAGTAAAAATTTCAGATAAACTTTTTTTTAAATATTTGCTGAATTGTGCGTCTTAAAAATTATACAAAATATTTGCAAAACTCAATTCTATACGATTTTTTTTCTACAAAAGTGCAGGTTGCGATATTTTAAATTTTTTATTATTTTAACAATATATAAAACTATCCTTTTAATAACTTTTAAACATTTTTTTATGAATACGCCCTCGAAACTAAAAAATTAAGTAAAAAATTAAATGTGTCACTTGTTTTAATTTATAACATTTTTACATAATAAACAAATAAATGCTAAATAACCATTTTCTATAACTTTTCCTTTTGTAAAAATATTTATAAAACAGCTGAAATATACGTGCTTTATAAATATTACCTGCAATTCCAGACTTTTTATCAAAAATAAGATCTTTATTGAGATTTACATTTAAAAAGCTATTCAGTTGACAAGTATTTTTGTATTTGAAAAAACTGCTCTAAAATCAGTGAGTTTGATCTAGAAAGGTTTCCTGATCTGACGTAGAATTATACTTTCGTGTATTTTTTTAAAAATTTAACTTGAAATGAGTTTTTACGTTTCTATTACAGTATTTGTACAAACGCAAGTACATTTATGAGTCTACGTCTTTAATGGTACAGTCACTTTACTATTTTAAACCAAAAACCTAAATTTTAATAAAAAAATTCCTGGTTTCTTGTCATCAGTTTATTTTTCGATTCCTGTTAATTCTTTCCCAAAGTAGTTTAATCAACGTCAAAAAATAAAAACTATACCTATATATCAAATAAACTGCAAAAAAAAATTTAACATACTATTTTTCACAGTGAATTTCAAAAGTCAATTTCGAATCTATTTCTACACTTAATAAAAAATATCTTTCAAAACCAAATGTTACCCATTTGAAATAAAATTAAAAATCATGAAAGGCATGACATTAAATAAAACAAAAACGAAAAAATGTGATCTGTCAGTTTTTTTAACAATTTAAACCTTTAGCTTTTAGTTAATTTCTGAAGCAAAAAGTAATTAACCCTATCAATTTTTTAAAAAATAAGCAAAAAATGGTATTTTTACTATAAAATAATTGAAGGTAATCATATTTTATTATCTTCAAGCATAAAATACTCGAGTACCTTTAGAAATCATTAATCGATCAAAATTGTTATCTCGTTAGAATATCATCTCTTTCCAACTCCCTATAATAATAGAAAATGCAAGTCATTATATTCTTTTACACTAAATAGTTGTTGTCTGCTTCCAAGTTAAAATTTTTCTCTTTTTTTGTGTACGTGTGTGTGTGTGTGTGTGTGTGTAATAATACACTTGTAGTTTTGATGATGTTAAGAGCGATGAAACGTGCCGGAAACAAGGGCTTGACGAACTTGCAAAAAAAAAAGACAGAAATAAAGAAGGGTGATTAGTCTGTAAGAAAAAGAAAACGAGAAAAAAAATGAGAGAGAAAAATTGTCGTTCTCAGCTTGATAATTAACTACCTACTACAATACTTTATTATTATTATTATTATTACTCGCGAACTTTTGATTTTCAGCTTTTCAGTAGACGAAGGGAAATATTTTATAAATAAATGAAATCAATAATTTATTCCAATTTAACTTATTGATTTTTTTACTTTTTTTGTGTAGATAATAGAAAAAGTTTCTAGTTAAAAGTTAAAAAATTCAATGAAAAAGAAAAAAAGAAATTTTACAAGTTTGAATAATTTAGTCAGAGTAAAAACAAATGAAGCTTACAATTGTTTACTTTAACCAACCGAATAGTAAATGTTAACGAGAAAACTTTTTTACGTTTTTTTTGTTTGCGATACTCTC
The DNA here is from genome assembly GCA_022575985.1 of Anagrus nilaparvatae. Taxonomy (NCBI): domain Eukaryota; kingdom Metazoa; phylum Arthropoda; class Insecta; order Hymenoptera; family Mymaridae; genus Anagrus; species Anagrus nilaparvatae. Next base: position 24,026,421 of record JAKSXM010000247.1, on the reverse strand, counting down.
TGGGACTTTTACTCATCTTTGACTTATATTATTCTCCAACTCTCTCTTTTTTTTAAATAGTTTGAACTCATGCTAAGTACACTAAGAATCGATAGTCGTCGTTGACTCTCTTCAACTTTTAAAATCGTTTTTTTTTTATCTGTACGATATATTTTAACTATTTTTTTTTTGTAATTTGTCTTTTCAGGACTTTGATACCTTCTATGTTTTATATTGACGTTTGGCAATTGTAAAAAGTAAAAAAGAATTTTTGTAAAACCTTTGTTATTTGCGTAATTAAAAAAAAGTACGTTAAAAATATTTAAATGACTTTTTTTTTGATAAAAGTTAATTTAGGAATCGACAATAAAAAATAAAAAAATTGATATATTACGAATGACGTAAATTTATAAATAATAATTTTTCAACTTCAAAATATTGAATATTTCGGAAAAACAATGTTCGTTATAGCCATGTGCATTTCTGTTATTAAATTCTTTATTAAGAGGATTGAAACCTCAAATGAAATTTGAAACTTTCTATATATGCAACCCGAGTGATTTGTGAAATTTTAAAAATTAATTAAAAATTAATTAAATTTTATATGAATATAAATTTGATTGCACGCACTCCGTAAAAGTCTAAAATTCAATAGGAAACAAAAAAAATAAAATGTTTAATTAATTAACTATTGATATTTTCAATTATACGTGACGATCTGGCTAAAAATGCACGGAGAATTGAAAATATCGATAGTTAATTAATTATAAATGTTAATTTTTTTGTTTTCGTGTAATTAAAATTATCTTCATATAAAATTTAATTTATTTGTAATTAATTTTCAAAATCACTCGAGTTACGTACAGAAAGGCTCAAATTTCATTTAGAATTAATTAAAAATTACATGAAAATATAATGTATTGTTAAAGCGTTCATTGGATAAGGTACCTGACTATTGAGTCGTTTAATAGATTTAGGTTCGAATCCCAGTAACAGCAAATTTTTATTTCTCAAATATTTTATTTGAAAATTTGAAATTAAGCTAATGCGACCTAATGAACTCTAGGTGGCACATGATCCAAAATTTACTTGTATATTTTGCATAATAAAGGATGTTTCTAAAAATTTTTTGTACCTTTTTTAAAGTATAAACTGAATTATCAGCATGGCTTTTTTGAAAACTTGGACCTCAAATAGTCTTTCCAAAAAACCTTAAAAGGCCTTTCCGAATTCCACAAAGATTGAGAGAATGCCTTGTTAGGTACACACCTATCCTTAAAATTATCTTCTAATTTTACAATTTAAATGTTATTCAATTTTTATTGGAAACAAGCCGTTATTAAACTTTAAAAACGTAGAACTCGCTCAGTTTTCATCTTTGAATATTTGTTTTTTTAAACTAGTAGATTTTTCAAGTACATAGGTTTGTATAAAAAAGTAAAATATTCAAATTTAATAACGGATTTAAATTTACTACCCACCTAATCAACTGATTAGTAATAAATATTACATATGAAAAAATAAAAAGAAAATGATTAATAATTTCTATGTCATAAGACAATATAGCTGAAAAATAAAAAAGGAGTTGGATAGTAAAAAGAAATAATAATTTAATATCAACTTCTTTTTCTTGTGATGCTGGTTTTTCAAGCTCGGATCTTTGCAAGTGAGTGTCCGCAAAAAATAAAATTAGTTAAAATACAGGCGAGTTACGTATTTTTTAAGTTTAAAAACACTCTATTTTACTAACGTTTATAATAATAAAACTTTTGATTTATAAGACATAGGCTATAATTATAAAATTGTACCACTCAATATATATTTTGGTAGTCAACTCCCCTTGTGAAATATTTTGATTGAAAAAAAATGTTATTTTACAAAAAATTTTACTATTGCGCAAAAAATAAAGAAATTTTTTATTTTAATTCAGAGAAAAACTGAGCTATATTTCATAAAAACTATAAATAAATTAAAAAAAAGCAGCACTACTTTAACAAAAAAATAATTTACTTTAAAATTAACAAAGTTTTTAAAAATTTTTTTAGAAAAAAAGAAGTATGTAAATATTCATTAGTCATACTCTCATTTAGAGTCTCTGATACAGCAAAAAAAAACTTTTTTAAAATTAATGAACACTTTTATATTTTAAAAAAATAAATTCTTAACTTTTTTTATGCAATATAAAACTGTCACTTATAAATATTTTTTCTCTTTTATCTCAGTCTGTAAAAAATATGAAACTTTATTTTTTAAACCTATTACAAAACAAACATTTTTACAATAAAACAAAAATGGTATCATTTATCCTTTTAAATTACATTTTTATTAAAACTATAAAAAGAAAATTTAATATTATTTTATAAAATGAAGATAAAAACAATTTTTCATGGTCTGCTTCGACAATCTTTTTTCATAAAAAATAATCATTTGGTACTGTTATTTTATTACACCAAACTAAAATGAAACATAAAAAACATTAAATTAGGTGAAAAATTAAATCTTTTTCATAAATACAAAACACATAAAAATTACCCATGAGTAATCATAATGAAAGCTTACTTTACTCATCGATAGATGCAAAGCTTTTTTTTGTATAATATGTGCTACTAGTTTTTTTTTCACAAAAGAGGAAAAAAATCCTATTGACAGTAAAGATGCATTCATTTTCATATACTTTTTTGCTTCTATAATGTAAAAAAAGGTTTACTCTATAATATCCTGGATGGATATTGGGATTATAAAATCGAAAATTCATATTTATAATATTTTTTTGGCTTTTACGTTGCAGAGTTTTGATTATACAAATTTCACTCTAGTACTACTTATTTAATATTTTCATTGATATTTTATATTCAGAAAAATTATTCAATATTTTTTTATTCATGTGTATTTTTATTGATTTCTTAATATTACTCTTCAGTAAATTTAAATTTCGCTTCCTGGCTCGTTCTATAGCTTTTAATATGATATTTGGTACCTAAATGTTTTAGCAACTGAGGATAGAAACTGATTTGCTAAAAATGATATGCCAAAAGTTTATTGATTAAATTATATTGCTCAATTGAAATTGGATGTGGACGAACAGTCGATGTGAGCTGAGAGGGCGCAAGAGATTTCCAATAAAGTGAACGATTTGGAAACATAAAAGATGGTGCTTGGTCATAAATAAGTCCAAATGTACCTGAGCAGATGTAACAGAGCTCACTTTTTTATAATTTCAACGGGGTAGGTTTTGAGGAGCTTTTTCCGGCACCACGACGGGCGAACATTAAAAGTTTTCTGAGTTAGGGGTCTCTTAAACACGAGCAATAAAAAATAGATAATAAACTTTCTGGAATTAATAAAATAATAAAATCAAATTTTTAAATTTAATTTTGATTTCAATGCATTAAAAATGTAAAAATTGAAAAATATATTGAAAAAATTTTTGTTTTATTGTAATTTATGATTTTTAAATTAATTTTTAGTTCATTTATAAATTAATATTGAATGTCATGAAATAATTAAGCCGGGAAATGAACGTTTATAAATTGATGTTAATTAACCGCAAAGTTAACAATATACCTAAATTATAATTTTCATTAAAATGCATGAAAAATTAAAAAAAAAATACCACGTGAAAAAAAGTGTTAGGTTAAATCTTTAATTAAAAATTTACGATAAAATAAATTTAATACGATAATTCTCGGGGCTGATTGTTTTAAAAATACATTAAAGCGATGAATTCAGTGTTAGGAGGTCAGGGCTTGATTTCCATTTTTCATTATTCGTAGTTTGATAGAATTTATAATAAGTGCAATTTCGCTTAAAAATACTAAAAAACTGAATTCATTTTCTTTTAAATTTAGTTAAATTTTGTTCTCAATCGACGATTTGTGACATAATGAAATTGAATTTTACTTTATGAATTAATCATTTGATTTAAAAATAAAAGAGCATATGTATTTGCTTTTAAATGTATGAAATCTCAACCGTATATATATTTACAAATTTTGAAAAATGTGTCTTTTCAAGCTTGTAACTTATTCATGTATCACAATAAAATTCAATGACTCGGAAATGCACTTTCTCTACGTTTTCTCTCAATGTATAAGGTGAAATTGATTTCGTTATATATATAAACAGATTTCAGAAATACACACACATAATCGAGAAACGAAAATAATTTTAATTCACACGATACTTCTGACTGATGCGAATGTATACAGCTTCTTTTTGTTTGGTTTTTCTATATATTAGGGTGGTTCGTTTTGCGTATCTGGAATTTCTGCTCTTTTGAGATTCATTTTCAAATCTACTTTTCAAATTTAAAATTTTAACAATTTAACAAAAGTTTTAACAGATTTCAATTTGTACTTAAAAAAATTTTCTAAAACTTATAATCATGAAGTCTGCTATTTTTTTCTATGACGTAGAATATTGCAAAAAAAAGGTTTAGATTTTAATGAATAGGAGAATGAAAATTTTATTTTTATTGTCCACTGCCTATTCACTGCCTACTATAATATTGAAAATACGTTCTTTATACAAAATAAAAAGGTAAAATTATTTTAATTATTAATGTTCAAAATTGTGCCTTAAAATGATCTTTTTAAACTCTCCTGTACATTAAATTCCTCATATGGAATCCCATACCATCTTGTGGAGTACTTAATACGCTCCAGACAACTTCCACCGTCCCTACTAAAATATTTACGTATAGCAAACATAAAATATATAATGCAATTGGAATAAAACCTCATCATGTCAAGGAAAATGAAATAAACCGTTTTTATGCATTTCAAAATTTATGAATGAACTGTAAAGCCATTCAAAAATATGTATAAAAAAAAGTGAGCCACCCTAATATATATCCATAAATATCGTTACTTTAAAAGCTATACGATAAAAGTATTAAATTTTTATTTTAATCAATTGAATAATTAAAGAAAAGGATACTGTAAAATCAATAATCAAGCGATTCAATAATATTGGAATTATAAATAGTAAGGATTAATTATTTAATTAGATCTATTTTTAAAAATTTAAATTAGGAAATTAAATAAAAAATAATTAAATTATTTTATACTGGTGTAACTTAAAAAATTTATAATCATAAAGAAAAATGAAAATATGATAAAAAAAATTTAAAAATATGGTTTTATTTTACTTGGCTCTTCATGCATATTTATGTGTGGGTTTACATGAAAACAACGAGAAATTAAGTGCTAGGAGACATGTAAAGCTAACATAATGTCGTAAGGAATAATCTTATGCACATATTTATTCGATTATATGTCAAATTAATTTTGTATACCTTTGTAAAATTAAAAAAATACATAACTACTATGTCACAAACGAAGGCAGAAAATTAAGCTAGATAACTGAATGGTTTATTTTGAGCACAGGGTTCATATTAATTTACTCAGGGTAAATGCTGTGCTATTAATTTTTTTGTTTTTAACTACTTCGAGCTGTATATTAGTGGGTAGAATGTAATTAAAAGATAATATCAAATACATCAACTGAATCATATATGTGTCGCAGTATTATATCGACTTACACACAATCACGTATTATATGGGCATCTGATTCAAAATACGCAATCGCGTAAATAAATAATATAATAAAATTAAATAAAAATCTGTATGTACTATGTACAAAAATTATTGTAAACTTTTGTAAATTGTAGCGCATCGGCCGCGCCTGCGCCTAACAAATTCTAAATAAGTAAATAAATAAATAAATATTACTTAAAATTAGAACTCAAGTTGTTTGTTAGAAAAGAAAAATGAATAACTTTCTTAAATCTAAAAAGCAGCTAAGAAAAAGTAGGTGAAATGAATAATTTTAAATAAATTATGAAATGGAATTAAAAAACATTATTATTATTATTATATAAAGCTTAGACATTAAAAAAATAATAACAATTATGATAATCCAGTAATTAAAAAACTACTTTCATTTTAATCTTAACGTTATCACAATAAAGAAAAAAAATAGTAGAAGAATAAAATATAGTTCATTATTTCCAATCTTTATAAAACGTTTTCCACAAGAAAATGAATAAAAAAGTACAGTGAGTAAGACAAAGTATATCCCCTTTTTTTATCGCATTATTCATTCGACTGTACCACACAGGCTATACAGAATACACTTTGTCAAATCAACACCCATATTCACTCTATTCTTTATTTTCTAATGTTTATTTAAGTAGATAAAGTCCGAGTACAGTCAGACTACTACTACTACTACTACTGTTATAGTACATCGTTAGAAAAAGTGGATGTAATTTTCTAAAGTAACAACTCATCAAATATCATTTCCATTAACTATTATATACTTCCTTTTATTTTTAAAACTTTTTTCTACGTGCATCATTATTTACATAAAGCAACAATTTTTAAATATTCTTATTTTCATTTGCAGTGTATCAAATTTTATACGTGTTTGAAATCGAATTATTATACATTTTTTTAATTTATATTTCAACAGATTTGTATCGTAAATTTGCGAAAATAGTTGTAAATTTAAAGCCTTATTTTTGCAAAAAAAAAACTAAAAATCAGTAAAATTAAGAGTTTTATCGAAAATTTACAATTTTTTTTGATAATTTGCTCTTTTTTCGTGAATCAAATTGTATTACTTTTTCGAAAATTTCTAGAAGCTAATTTTAACAGCATCATGGACAAGCTCGAATAATATCTGTGAAGAGGTTAAAAATTTATCTTCTGCTGCAACTTTTTTTTGTAAATATAGCAGCGGCATTCATAATACGATAATAAAAAAGTATGTTTATACAAATATTTTTAGTAATAAATAAAATATATTAATAAATAATAGTGTATGTGTATAAGTTAGTACAGTGCAATAAATCTAATATTTAGAGGTATTATACTATACATTGAAAACACGAGGATTGCGTTCACTGTGGCATTTTTAATTCTTTGCAGTGAAGGACATCAACGTTAACTACTGCGGTGCGGTGTTAGTTCGCCCTTCACAGAGAGAATGCGGTTATGTCTGGGTACACGTGATTTTATTCTTCAATCTTCTAAAATTTTATTTATATCAACATTTGCACTGTCCTGAGCCACATTTTCGTCGCATATCAGATTTTATTTTTATCATATTGTCAAGTACGAAAAATAAACCTATAAATAGACTACCTAAAATGAAGCAAAATTTGGAATCGCTCCAGACCTTATAATCTATTAGAATTAAATAATAAAAATAATCCAAAGCCTAATGTATATGTAATATTTAAATTTTCAATCGATTTTACTCTACAAGTTTTACATACAAAATAGATTTTCAAAATAGTTTTTCTTTTGAATATTCGCAGAAAAGGGCTTGATAGAGACAGAAATATGAAGAAAATTTTATTGTTTTATTATATATCCAAGGTATAAAATATTCATAATCCTATAAGTTATTTTACATCTTGTTGGAAAAAATGTAATAAAGATTCAACTAATACTATTATCATTATTATTTATGCATAAGAAGCTTATACAAATAGTTTACAAGCAGAGAGCGAGAGAAACTGTGTATTATTATGACGAAAATCAATATTTATTAAAGTTACAGATTATATTATTACGTAGAGAAGTGCGCACATTGACCTTAACAAATATCAAATAAATTTTGGATAGAAAATAAATTCAAATTTATCCTTACTTGAAAAAAATCACATAAATATCAAAGTGATATAAATTTTAAAAAAATTTTATTCGTGTGGCTTGAATAAAAAAAAATTTGTTTAAAAAAAAAAAAGTTCCACTCCATCAAGCATAAAATATATCCTAAAACATCCATAACCATAAATATCTTCATAAAACATAACTCCGATGCTGTATTATGGAACATTAAATATCCATCGTGTCAGCATTAGTAATAGAGTAATATAGATGGAGTTGTGTTGGTAGATGGCCCAGATGCAATGTACCTTTCAATGTATAAATAATATTTTACTGTATGAAAGATCTGACAACGTCATTTCTCATTAGTTTACCTTTATAAACTAACATATAATAATAATGATAACTCTTGTTTATATTTACAATTTACATCTTCTTCCTTGTATTTTATATTAAATTTAACCTTTATAGTCCATTGTTAAAATCTTATTCAATTTTGAGGAAATAGGATTTTAGGATATTAGAATCCTGCTCAAAACAAATAATAACAGATACGATATTTAATTAATATTATTAACAATAAATTATTCATTAATCGAGTATTTTGTCAGGGATGTATAACAGATTAACTTAAGGCATAGTCCAAAAATAATTTAAACCTTTAGGAAACAAAGGGATAAAAAAATTTTAATTACTTCGTGGTTCGAACTAAAATAAATTAATACAAGATCAAAGCGAATCGATCGAAGGAGTTAGGAAAGTTTTAAAACAGCTTAATTTTTTACGATCGAAGTAATTTTATATTTCACAACGTAAAATCGACCAAAAATATTCTTTTATGAACCGTAGCGGTTTTTACATCATACATTCTCCTGCTATCACAGATACAGTCAATTTTTGTTTTTTACTGTAAAAATTTAGTTTAATACTATCTAAAAAAATTAAATCAATTAAACTTATAATCGGAATCAAAACATTAACACATAGTCTATTATCAAAACCAGCAAAAATGAACATCTGCTGAATAGAAAAGCAATTATTTTTAATATCAATATTAAAATTGAACAATTTTTCGACTACTACTTCATAACACACTTCTTTATAAACTTGCTATAACCTACTGTTTTCATATAAAATGTATCAGCTGTTATATAAAAGCACAGAGAAAAGTACAACTCGGCTAAATTTAAGAAATAAAGGATTAGTATAAGCCTTTCGTGGTACCGAACTGTTCAGAATTGTAACATACTATTTTTTTTTTAAATTTGTATGCTTTGTATGAAATCGAAAATTGAAACTTCTGTTACGTGTATAATAAAAAAAACTACGTTTTCTTTATTTTTAATTCATCTTACCATATAGATTTATACAGCGTGTGGTAAAATCAGAAACTAAAATGAGATGAAATTTTAACATATTAATTATTAGAATACTGTAAGAAACCATTAAAAGCACGTGACTAATAAGGATTTTAGGAACTTAAAATTATAAAGGCTTCAAGATTCAAAATATAAATTTAAACATGTTCCATGTGTGCTAGTTGCGAGTTCACGAACCGTTTGTAAGTTTTTTACGTTATGATTGTAAAAATTAAATCCATTTGCAGTTATTTCATTTGAGCTAAGCTTTTATATAGATCTCTATAAACTTGCAATGTATTCACACAATCATTTTTGAATTTTAGATATCTGATCATGATTGGATTAACATTTATTCCTAAATCTATCGTGTTTTCAATTATGGTTATTATTGACGACAAGTTATTTAAAATAAATAGGCAGTTCCTAATATCAGTAGGCTGAATTAACATTTCTTCTATTTCTTCAGCCGACAGCTTTTTAAAGCAGATTCTTGAATCACATCTTGTATTGTTTGTAGTTTCGAATTAAACTTTAAAACTTGAGTCTTTGATTTTTAACCAGTAGTAATCAACTATTGAGATAGATTCAAGTGTGGGAAAATTTGAAGTTTAATCTTCCGATTACGGTTCTCTTTATTTTTGTTGATATTGTGAAGAATTCTGCGAATATAACTCACCTAAGGTAGAATGCCTTAAATATTGCTATAATTGATTAATCGTAGGGTTGGAATAACGATGTCGTATTAAGTGGAAGAAATATAATTTGTACATTTGGATCTAGAGTTTTGAGGGTTTATGGGTGGCATTTCTGCATTCCCCATCAAAAGAAGAACTTAAAAAAAATTCTTTTCTCTAAAAAATTTGCTAATAAGGATTTTTTTGTCCACTGAGGTGGAGGTACAGTCGCATTTTAATTTTATAGTCGCATAAAGCCGCGATTAAGGAGGGATTTCTGTACAAGCACTGCCCCCCTAAATTTCATTATTCCTAAAAATAATTTTGCCAAATTTTATATTTCAATTTCAAATAAACACACATGGCCAGGCTGCTTTGCTTGAAAATTCAAGCAACAAAAAAAAAAAATTTATAACCGGTTTGTGTAACTACACAACCAACGAGCATGGAACATGTTCACTTATAACATCGATAATAAAGTATCTATTGTGCTCATAATGTCAATATTTATATGCAAATATTAATATTTAGATTTTTATTATAGAAATCATGCTGCTTAGACATCAAAGTGAACAAAATTAATTAAATTTTCAAATTATTATTGTTTTTTAAATAATATGAATTTATTTTTTATTCATTTTTACAATAAATTCTTTAAAAATTCTGCACCAATGGTCCCTAGGTACTTCTGCACCAATGCTCCCTAGGTAATTCTGCACCAAAGGTCCCTAGATCGAAAATATTCCAAGTCCATTTCACCCCCCCCCCCCCCTAAAAACGTCACTTTTTTACTCCCCCCTAAAAACGTCACTTTTTTACTCCCCCCTAAAAACGTCATTTTTTCAAACCCCCCCCCCTGCCGAGCTGGATTTTTTCAAAGCAAAGCAGCCTGACCGTGCAGTCTTAAACTTTTTGCCAGAAATTTTTTAATTTAAAAATACAGGAATTAACAGTTTTTTTAGGAAGTACTGGTTAGTGACGCCTAAGTAAGAAGAGAATATATTTTCAATATACTGTAAATATATTGTGAATATATTAATAATAAATTAAAAATATATTCTCTCTTTTACTTGGGCGACAGCCTCAAAATGAAAATGAATAAGGAAAAATTAACTTTATTTTTTATTTTCGTAAACGTTATTATATCTTATTTATTTTGTGATTCAAAAAAAATTACATTTCAACAAATAATTTTATAAATACATAATAATATAAAATTAATCATGAATAAATACCTCCGCTGAGTTTATCATTAATTTTATTCACACAAAATTTAATACAAAATTTAAATATATTTAATTACTTTTTTATGATGATTAAAAAAAAAAAATATCACTTTGCATCACGTAATAATAAAAAAACCAAAGAAATTACCCGTGATTCATAAAAATTATTTAAATTCTAGTCACAAATGAAATTTCTTATTAATAAAGTTTCTGTTTATTGATAAGACATATTAAAATTTAATTTACATATTAAAATTTTTATTTAAATTACTTAATATTTTCACTAAAATAGATAGATTAATTAATCATAATTAAAAATAATTTCTTTAATTTATTAAAATTAAAAAAGATATTTTTAAAAATTAAATTTAAGAAACTTATAATTAATGTATGATTATGAAGGATCATGCAAACGTCCAGCGAATAATAAAGTACGATCATGTACGATGTAAAAGTATGATGGACGATCAACTTTTATTGTTTCTGGTGCGTTATCTAAACTAAGCAATGTGATTGATGATGCTAAAAAAGAAATAAAACAATAAATTAGATTAATTAAACACAAAGATATTTTACAAAGTATTATTTCTACTAACAAGTATCAGCTGCAGCTTCAGTACCGTCTTCGTTAACTTCGATAAAAGCTTTTTGAAGCATTTTGTTAACTTTTGCTGATGAATTGTCAATGATATTTGTTAAATCTCTCGTTGTTGTAAATAAACTCTTTATTCCAATCTAAAAAATTTAATGGATAATTAGAATTTCATAAAAATAGCTATTTCTCCAAAAAGGAAAAAAATATAGGTTTTTGTCTGCAATCGTCAATTCCTATATATTTTGCCCAATGTTTTTCATCAAAATAAATTTTAAAGCTTACATTTTCTAATGATTTTTGTAAATCAATTTTACTTGTAATTTTGAACTTTGGTAACATTAGAGTAATGTCTTTTTCAATAATATTTATGGATTCGTCTTTATTTATGATTCTGGGAAGATCTTTGAACATATCCAAATGATTAGAATTACTTTCTTTGTTTGGTATTTGAAGAATCATAGTAAACTTATCCTCCTAAACATTAATAATATTAATTAACTGTATTTTTTCTATTTAAAATATTTGATTACTAACCGAATAAGGTAAATAAACAATTTTAGAATGTTCGAAATTAGCAATTGGTAATTCAGTTTCTAAGTACATTGTTGTTACATTTTCTACTTTACCATTTGAAAAATAAAATGGTCTTTGTGTTGTTAATGTTTTTTCAAATTTATACTTCCACTGAGCCTTAAAGTAGATTGCATTTAATAAAAACATATTTGAATCAGCAACGTCATCTGTAAAATTTAAGAATATTAGCTTTTTTCTAAATTACTTCATTACAAAATAAAGGCATTCTTTTAAAATAGTCATCCTAAGGCTAAAAATATAAAAAGTGTGAATTATTTGAGAAAATCAAAGTCTAGGTCATAAACTGGTACATTTTGCCTTTTCAGACAAAATTTCCATTGTATGCTTTAAACATTATTCAAAATCTCAACGTAATTCAAGGTCAATAAATGTAAGTTCATTGTGAATTAACAGACAATCATAAAAAATTACCTTTTTGTACAGCATCATTAATTCTGTGATTTGTTTTTTTATCAACCCAAGCGTTGATTGCTTTAGTAGCTTCGTCCGGCTTATCTTTTTCAAATGAAAAAACATCTGCTACGAATACATCCTTCACAATATTAAAAAATGGCACGAAAACACGATAATTAGAATCGACGAATAAACCGTTTGCTATTTTTATATCGATATTATTCATATTCTAAAAATAAATTTTAAAATATTGTCAATAAAACTGGAAAATGAAAATACATAATAATAAGCAGAATAAAAATTATACGTTAAATTCACGAAGTATTTTGGATATGCTTTCATAATTAGCCAAGTTTGGATGACTCAGTACAGAATTAATTTCTTCTTTGGTTTTTCCATTCGCTCCGTAAGATAACATCAGCATCGTTAAGTAAACACTGTATGGTGACATTATTAAATTTTCTTGATTTTCCAAACTAGCAAACTTTAAAAAAGTAGAAAAATGTAGAAATTAAAAAAAAAAAAGATATCGAAAAATTACCTTAAATAATTCAGAATTAAATTGACTCCCATCGTAATTGTTGTTGTTGTTATTAAAATTCAAATCACTTTTAACAAGAACAAAAATTGAAAAAATTAATAATAAAATACGCATCTTAAAAGAGAAATTTATTTTATGTGTTTGTTCAATGAAAAGATTTAAACGACTGATTCTTTTAAAAAAATTTTTAATTTTTTGAGTATTAACATATCATTTAAAATACGATGACTTATTATATCTTATGACGTATGTAATTGTAAATTTAATAAAAAAACCTGTTTATTTTAATATTATCGAAGGATATATTTTATTTTAATCTTTTAATTCTGTATTTTTTGAAATTCACTTATTTTGACGATTTTGACCTTAAAGTCTCGTAGCATCTAAAATTCGAGAGAGAAAAAAAATGAATTTTTTTCAATGCAAATGATTAAATTAATCGATAAAGACATTGTTATCTCTGAATAGCTCTTTTGGCTAAACTATCTTCGTCATTTACGCATCTCTCTCGAAATCGATCATAAAGCTCAGCATTATCGAACCATTATACGTGCATATATATTGTGTTATCTCTGGTAGCCTATTTGCACGCTAGCCCTGTTTCCGATTAATCAGCTTTCAGGAATTAGTATTAAAGAGAGGGCGATGCCCAGGTCAGTCCTGTGATATCCTGGATGGTTTATTGACGATTCTGTTCCCGTGGGCTATTTCTCTTTCTCTTCCTCTCCCTCTTCTCCTTCTCTGTCTCACCTCGAATTAGGTCATCTACGTACGCGCAATTGTGAATAGGGAAATTTATTCCGTCAGGATACAGCGAAAAATGCAAAAAGACAGGAGTGAAAATTTTGTTAAAAGTATAATTATCAAAACAGTTGTTCATTATTAAAATAGTATTTTTTTATTTTTTTATTTTTTTTCTTTTTTTATGAAGAAAGATAAAGCAGTTGAATGGAGGCTTAGATATACCGGACATAAAGCCTTTGTGTTATATATAGGACAAATGAAACTAAATAGAGAGTTTGACCCGGTGAAGCTCGTTAACAGCTCTTGTGGACAGAAACCCTCTCTCTTAATTATATTCTCTTGTAATTAAACTTAGACTTCCATAATACGTGCGCTTCTGTAGATTCTGTTAGAGACAAAATATTCGAATATTCAAAATTGTTATTCTCAAAATGTTATCTTCTACGTTATTATATAGTATTTAATAAATTTCACCTCTGTATATTCTGTAAATGCTCTTTTCTATCTCAACATTTTGTGTTATTAAATTATTATTTTAAAATACTGTTTTATTAAATTTATATTTTCTATTATTATTATTATTACGCAAAATTATAATTATTTTACCTCACAAAACACTTATTATTATCATTTTAAAAAGTAAAAAAATCACATGCTAGAAATGGAGTCTCATAAATCAGATGATTTTCATTTCCTTAGAAAATTTCATAAAGTTTTCTTGTGATTATTATAAATACCAAGAGTCTATTAATTCGCGGTTTTTAGAAAGCCTCGACAGATGCAGTACGTTTAATCAGTATGTTCACGGCTTTTAACCAATCAGAGGTGTAAATTGAGTTTTCGGCCAATCAGGGAGCGTAAATCATCACAATATTGTGGGTTAGTTCTTTAATTCGCCCTTTAAATAAACATTTGTAAAGACTTTTTAAATATTTAAATAATTTCAAAAACTCAATTTTCGTCGTTGGAAATGTTTTTAACAGATATTCGTTATCGAAATTTTATGTCCTTTGAATGAATACCAGGGCTTAATAATTTTACATATTTTTTTTATTCAAATAAATACAAAATTTTATCAATTTTTGTATTTATTTATTTTTTTTTAGTTTTATTGTTCTTGATAAAATACGTGCAAAAATGACGTTTGTAAATAATTTTCAAATAAATAAATGCGATTAAAGTTACAAATAAAAAAAATGCAGGAAAATTTTTGAATTTATTAAATAAATAAATAAAAATAACCCAGAAATCCAGCACTAGTTTATATTCAAGAGAAAATTTTTAGTCATAAAGTAAATATCAGAAAAGAAATATTTATTCTTACGGCATTAACCAAACATGAAATATCTTGTAAGAATAATTTAAAAAAAAAAAAAAGCAATATTATATTTTATTTTATTAAAAAAATTAAAAGTTTTTTCAGGTAAATCCCGTCTGAAATAAAGTTTTGATAGAGTAAGTTGAATAGTACAATTTTCTAAAACATTGTACGTCGACATGAAGAGTAAAAAAAATGCTCTTTTTTTCATTTCAAACTCGATTAGTTTAACTCAAAACTTTTTAAATTAACTTTGTTACCTCGAAAAATAAAAAAAAATAAATTATAATAATTCATGCATTCAAGCGAATGATAGTTAATTTTTAGCAAGGAAAAAGTGTAAACCGTAATTTATAAACATACGCGATAGCAGATGAGAAAAAAAAGTACATGTTTAATCTGTCTTTTTTAAACGTCTTTGTACTATCAACTCTCTCATGACGATTTATTTCGATACACCGTTTCTTTTTAAGGAAAAGATTTATCATCGCGCCAAAAGAGAGAGAAAATTTTCAAAAGTCAAACGTTTTGTAACAAAAGTTCCTTATATCCCCTTTAAAATTCTTTTTTTTTTACAAATAACATGAAAAAATAAAAGATCGACTGCAATTCACATTTTTTACTGCTTTACTTCTTAACTAATACTTCAAACTTGAATAAGAAAATTTTTTTTTCTTTCTTCTTATTCGACAAGGATTCTTAGAAAAAGTATAAACTGCAAAAGACAATCTTAAGAAAAAAAAAATGCAAAAAATTCATGTTTTTTTCTTGAAAAAGTTCAAAAAATTAAATTATTTTAGTAATTTTTTTTATGTTTTCACACATAGTTAAAAATGATTAATTTAACTTCCATTTTTTATTTTTATATAATATAGTTTATTTTACTCGGTCTATTTATAATATAAAAGTTAAATGAGATTTAATGAGCACGATTTTTTATAATGAGTGTATATTACGTTTATATTTTTATATAAAAAAGCGTACATATTGTGTGTATACTTCGACTCTTTTTATAGTTTATAATGATCGTTATATATAAAATAATAATTATCAAGTGCATTCAGGATATTTTATTGTGCGCATTTTTTAAAATTAAATAGGATTATGTATGCCCAGAAAAACAATGCATTGTGATAAAAACTTTTACGTAATTTTTAAAATTATCCTGCTCTGTAAATCCTTAGGTAAGCCATCTATAGTAGGATTTTTTTAGCTATTCTCCAGGTTATTTCGGACTTCAATTCACTGACTAAACTCACCTCCCGCAGATCAACCAGTTTTTTATAAACCAGGACCACCTTTACAGGGTGCATCCTAGGTGTAAAGCCCTCCACCCGGACTCTATAGTACCTAGAATATATTATAATAGGATTGATACCCTATATTTTTACTATAACTTCGATTAAAAAAGATGTCATTTCTATTATTTGCTGGTTGGATTCCATAAAAACAGACACTTTTTTTAAATATTTGTACTGCAAAAGAAATAAATTAAAAAAAAGTAAATTAATTTTTATAAAAATAAATTTTAAAATGAATTTGCATTTATAAGCGATTAAAGTTTTCGATAATAATGTAAATTGAAATAATAAAACACTTTATTTATAAAAATCGTAAAAACATCTGTTACACGTGTTTTTTTTTGTTCCTTATTATTTGATAATTGTTAAAGTAACAAGTTTTAAGAAAGTTTTAAAAATTAAAATATAATGAGGATTATAAGTAAAAGAAAAATCGTTTGCTTTAACTTTTCTTTAGGTCTTATGTCATTTGCAACCATTTAAAAGAAAAAAAAAATTCCGGCTGCCACAACCGGAATTTCGATAGCTGCAACCAAATTTTTTATTTAAGTTCTTTTTTAAGTTAGGGGGGGTCATATGGACTTTCAACTTAAGGACTGTGTTATTAACAGTAAAAATGTTGAATTATACCATTAGCTGATTTGGTTAATAAACCTTGGGTAACAAAATTGTAGTGTTATTTCGAATTATTTATGTAGTGTACTTGAAATTCAGTTTTAGCTAACGTGTTCTATGTATTTTAATTGCGTTTTTTTTAAATTTAATATTTCTATGAAGAATAATTCTCTGAATGAAAATTTGATTAGACGACAGCAGAAAAAAGGAATGAAATGCGTTCTGTGCTTAATAGACCATTAAATTTCAAAGTGATAGAAAATTTTGTACCTAATAGAATTAATGAATTTAATAATTTTAATTTTTATAATTTTTTGTTAACATCTTTTAAATTTTTCAAACAAAATTACAAAATGCTAATATAAAAGTATCAAATACTGTATTTGTATCAAGATCAATAAATGTAATAAAAAATTTTATGAATTTTATGAAAAATATATTCAAATCAGAGATTTATAAAATAAATATAAATTTACCAGTAAATTCAATAAATTCGATGAATAAATGGATAAAATATAAAACTGATGATGAAATAGCAGAAATAATTGATATTGGTAGGGAAAGAAGTTTTTGAATTAATTTATCAATTAATTATTTAACTATTTTTTATTTCATTAGATGAATTTGAAATGATTTTCGAGAAAAATGGGCAGTGATATGTTTTTAA
Organism: Anagrus nilaparvatae; assembly: GCA_022575985.1. Taxonomy (NCBI): domain Eukaryota; kingdom Metazoa; phylum Arthropoda; class Insecta; order Hymenoptera; family Mymaridae; genus Anagrus; species Anagrus nilaparvatae. Next base: position 24,008,794 of record JAKSXM010000247.1, on the reverse strand, counting down.
TAGTTAGATTATACGTTGGTTATGTTCCTGAGCCTATTGATTCTAAAGTTGTTGTATTACCTTTTGCTAAGAGATATAACTTTAAGTAGATTAAACTTTAAGTACCATTAATATTGTTGTTTATTTAGTTTAAGTTAAAGCTGGGCTAGCTATTTCAAAATAGGCCTAAATAAGTTGAAAGTTATAAGAAACTTTTAAAATTTTTAAACAGGAAACGGTGGAGGTATAACAATAAATTATAATTTTTACAGGAAAAAATTTTACCATGACGCTTTATATTCCTAATAAAATAGTATGAATATGATTGAAGAATTACCAAATTATCGTGCTTCTGGTTATTCCATAAAAACAAATGAAAAATTAGTAGACTTTTATTTACCAAAATTTAAACTAACTGAAAAATTTAATTTAAAAAATCTTAATTAACATGGGTATCGAAAGTTTCTTTCCAACAACTCCGAATTTACCACACATAGTTAATGGTAACAAAAATCCACAAATTGATAATTTTATACAGTCAAATCTTATTGAAATTAATGGAGATGGTGTTGAATTTGAATTACCTACAGGTGAAATTTTTAATCAATTTAAAAAAAAAAATGCCAAATTAATTACTTTTTATTTTAGCTTATAGAAATGAAGAAATAGATGATATTATTGAAGTTAATAGACCTTCGTATATTTTTATTAATTATGGCAGCTCACATTTATTTGCTATCAGATTAACTGATCCTCTAGCGTCATATTAATTTATTATTAAATTTTTAATTAAATATACTTTTTTATATTTATAATGAAATTTCAGTTAATAAATATATTTTAATTAAGCTGGCATAAAAATTAAATAAAAAGAGATAAAAACTTTTTAATTAAATTTTAAAATAAAAGTACAGATAAAATACATCAAAATAAATTTTAGAAAAAAAAGTACCCAGCAATAAAATTTTTATGAAAAAAAAACTTTTATCAGACTTCTTCCAAGTTTTTTTTTATTTTTATTTATATGAAAAAAAAGAAAAAAAAGAAAATTAAAAAATTGCACTCTACTTCTTTTAGAACATGTACGTAGGTATTTTGAAAAGCTCAAGCAACATAGAAGCATTTTTTTTTAGTGCTTTTAGAGATGAAGAGGCGGATCGCGTGATATCTGCTCTGAACGATATGGCTATATAATACCATAGCAATATATACGCCATATTGAAAAATTTCTCGATGAAATACCACGCGTTATTCTTTTAGATTAAAAAAAAATATACCTCTCTTTATCTCTCTCAGGGATGCGTTGAATGACCGCAGGCTTTTATCGATGAAATTCCAGATGACCCATTTATTTTTTATTAATAATGTGGCAAACTGTAAAAGCGGATTATTGCTCTTTTTTTTATCATTTTATTTCTTTTACAATAGTAATTTTATTTTTCAAAAAATGATATCGAGATCAAAAGTTTAAATTTTTTTTGCCAAAATAAAAGGTTTGTACAAAATTAAAGATTAAGAATTCATAAAATCAAAATCTTTTATTTATTGTAAAAGTTTTTTTTTATTACTATATTTTTTATTTATTTGAAAAATAAAAAATTCTGTACTCGTATTCTTAATAAAGTATAAGTGCTTTTGACTTTTGTTATAATAATATTGTAGGAAACTGCAACTTTTTACTGCAAAATCTAAACGAGTGCTTAAAAGTTAATCTCAGGTTTATAAATATAAGTTTTACATAAAAAATCTTTTACAAAATTAGATACAATGTTTTAATTGTTTTAATTTTAGTAAAATAATCAAATTTTTTGATTGCTTACATAAAGATAAATCCCGACTAAAAATAATAACTATTTAAAATATTCAAAATAAACTAATTGACTTAAAGAAAAAAGACCACTAAATTATTTAAAACAAGTAATTTGCATTTGAAATTTGAAACATTAATGCATTTAGCAATGTAAATTGTTTGTAAAACTAGAAGTAAACTTAAAGAGATATAACTTGTGTCCCACTATTTTAAAAGAGTATCAGTATTATAAGCTTTTACTTATAAAGCTCATCCTAAAAACTTCCTTATAAATTTTAATAGAATATTCGTGAATGCATTAATCGTAGAGATTATACTAAAGTAAACTATACATTCAGCCTTTTGAATATATTAAAAAAAGGAAATTATAATATGAAGTAAAAAAAAACTTTATTAGTTTTTTGTATAAAAACATTTATTATAACCAAGATAATGTTTAATGTCATAAAAAAAATCTATCCTTTCTTCTTTTATATAAAACGAGGATTTTCTTTCTTTCTTTACTTTTTTTTTAAATATGTCAAGTTAGCATCATCTGCTGAAAGCTCAATTTTTATATTATCAATCTGTCAATGTCATAATATATTCACTTTTCATGATAAGTCATTGACGTTAACGACATCGAAGTTATTTTTTTCTAAATTTTTTTTCTTTCCAAACTTTAAATTAATATATGCACTTATTATTTAGTTTGAATTTTCTCGAATTGGAAAATTTTTTTTTATTTTTTACTCTTTGAATAATTTTGTTAGTTAAGTTGAAAAAATAAAGTTTAAATTAAGTTTTTTTGTTTTCTTTACTTCTGGTTAAGTAAATTTGTTAGTGGATAAGAATAGATAATTGGAAATTCAATTATCTTTTAATACTTTGTGTTTCTCTCAACTTTTAATTTAATTTGCTCTCTTATTTAAAAATACAATAATTTTTGATATGCTAATATTTTGTATAAATTTCAAAATACGACTAAGTTTATTTAAATATTTTTTCTTTCTAAACTGCTATTACCACAACTATAGTAAAACTCGCATCATCAACAAGTGTAATTATATCATATATGACTGCACTAAACATTTGCCATCCAGCACAGATAACTTCTACAAATCAGTAAAATTTCAGAATCATTTACGTTCGATAGACCGCTTACACCACACTTGTCAAATATTTATCCAAATATAAACCCTTATAACATACCCTTGTATTCTGGGGATATAAAAAATTATAGCAACATAGCAAATCAAATAACAATAGTTTGGGAAGGGGGAAGCCTGGGAATCAGAATGTCTCACCTATATATAGCAAAATTTTCAACAAGTTCCAGATAAAAAACACAGGCTTGAACACAGGTCCACTGAAGTACATAAGAAAGGCTCCTAGGAAACTGGTAATCAGGTCACCTTATTCCAATTTTAGCTACTTTTAGTAAAAAGGTACCCACTTTACTACAAGAAAAAATATTAAGTATACGGAAAATTCGAACCAACAAAAATGCTAAAAAAAATAAAAATTCATCTGAATTAAAATATTCAATAGCTGATAAGAAACCAACAGGTATAATGGGCCAGCATAATATTACAGAGCCATGGTCGATGGTAACTAGCGATTGTTCGGAGCCTTAAAGATGGGTATAATCATGTATACTTTTTTTGAAGATATATTTATTAAATTGATCGCGGTTTAATCCATTAGAAATATAAAAACCAAGACCTTAGCCTACCATTTTCAAAATACCTAGATTCTCTTTTGTCATAGAACTCTATATTACTTAATTAATTACTTGAGAGGGAAATTTATTAACCAAAGAATGATAAAAATGTGTGAAAAGATAAAAATGCACATATAGCAACTCCCCCAATCCATACTTTGGTTGATCTAGTCGAAAGAGTTAAACCGATTTTCAAAACCTGAACTAATAGATTGAACAAGGTTCGATATTTGTAAGAGCAACCAAAGTAATCTAAAACTGATTCAGCCTAAGTACAATGAATTTCTTTTTTTTTTTACATCTAAAAAATTTTTTTATGCGCATATGATATGAGAAATGGGAAAATTAAAAATTAGCAAATAAGAATCATAATACAGAAAATAAATTAAAAATTATTCTTGAAAGTAGAATAATGGGCTCAAATACATGAATTAAAAAAAATCTAAATTTTATGAAAATAATAAAATAATTATTTTTTTATTTATCCACTATTTAAAAGTATAATTTTCAAGTATTTTATCGATTTAATCGATAGTCCAGTACGATACAAAATATAAAATTGATAAAGAAATATTGCGGACGTTTGGAATTGTCAGGCATCCCAGAGAGAAATTTTATTATAATACAAGAATGCTATTAGATTTTCTCTCTTATATACCAAAGAAGATACAAAGAGAAATAAAAGAGAAAATTTTCCAATTTGCAATTGTTTTTCTGAAAATGGCATATGCACTTATATTGCAATGATATTTACTCACATTATCTCTTACCTTTTTTTTTTTTACAAATAGAGAAGATATTTTGTATTAAAAAGTCTCATGTGTATATTTCGAATTTTGTGGTTGGTATTGATCGTTAGATTTAATGGAATCTATAAAAGAGTATGCTGATTTAACTTCTTATTCTTTCTTTTTATAATAAAAAAGGATTTTAAAGCATTATTTTTACAATTGTATTATCTGTTTTACCACTGCTATCACATAAAATTCAATTTTTTTAAATCAATGATTAGGTAAATTACTTAAAAATTACATAGTTATTTTTAATTAATAACATATTTTAACGAAATTTTATTGTAGTTAGATAAATATTCTGAGTAGTTGAAATTTTTCAGAGTACACATTTCCTTTTGAAATTTACATAGGAAATCCACAGCCAACTATGCAAAATTCAATTTTCAGGTTAAAAGGATTCTAGTAAATAAAAAATTAAACTCAATAATTTAAAAAAAAATTCAACAACAAAATTCTTTGAAATTACTATATTTTTAATCAAAATGCCCTAGAATGCTTCTACTTTTCAGAGTTTATTTATTGAATTTGATAATTAATAAAATAAAAATTTTTCTTTTTTTTTTTTTATTAACCAAATAAAAATATTTACATTAAAAAAAAAAAAAATAAATATTTTCAAAATATTCAATAATAATGCAAACATACCTCGAGTACGTAGATTATTTTAAAATTCTGTTTTGTTTTAACATTCATTTAAAATTGAATTCTCCAGGCGTGTACATAGTAAAAAGCACGCTTTTATATAAAAAAGAATAAAAGAATTAATTATTGAAAATCGATGAAGCATTTTATACAGAGAGCGCTTTCTGGTCCAGTAGTAAAACTAAACCCGAATAATTATTTCGATGAACGTACTTTTTTCCAATCCAATCTTTATCCATTTTACATATAGAAAAAAAGGCGACCTAAATTTCTCTTCCCAATATAATAGAGCAACTTGTCCTCTGTCGATAAAAGCAAAGTGTCTAGCCTCGACAGATTGAAAGTTTTCATTGGTGTATGTGTAAACTAAACAGTTTCGATAACGTCGTCCAGTCTCAAAAGTTTGGAAATAAAGCTGACAAGGAACAATATAATAATGTTTTAGGAGAACATTAAGAAAAAATAAAATAAAACTGTCTCTTCGTATAGGAGCACTAATTCAACATTATTTATACAAAAGATAGATAGTATAACGATGATAATACCACAAGGGGCTACAATTAATCAACTCGAGTGTCGCCTCCACGTTACTGTTGATCTACGATCAAGTTAGATATGTGTATCTGTCGGATCCTATAGCTCCTATATAGGACAATGAATGATTTTCTTCTTTATATTACATTCGCTTGTATAATTATAAGAGAAATTTATGCTTTAGGAATATTAACATTTTTGTGATTGATGAATTATCTCGTGTTGCGCTCTATTGTGATTCATGAGGATGATAATTAATCAGGACTATTACATTTCATTAAATGATGTTGCGAAGAAAAGTTCATCAATGCACCATTCAACTCTTCATTCATATAAACACTATTTTTTTTAACTCCATTTTTTTAGTATTCGAATAAATAAATGACAAGGAAAAGTACTTTACTTCTCATAAAAATTCTTAAAATAGGAGTCTCTAGAAGCTAAAATGAATAAAAAATATTTTTCATTCTATTAAAAATAATCCTTCTTACCTACTTGCTTGAAATTTTTTCAAAGCTTTTATGATTAAAGTTGTATGTATAAAAAATACGTAAAACTTTATAATACACCTGAATAATCAAATTACGTTGAAAAAAAAAAAATTGCAAGATCATAAAGTTAAAAAAAAAATACATTTCGCCACTTTTATGTATTTTTGCGCACAATATTGTAATTACCGTAAAATAAGTTTTACAGTGTAAAGAACAAAAAAATATTAAATAAAATGTAGTAAGTACTTTTTTTATAGCTTGTTTTGATGCATTGAAATTTTTTTATTTCATATAGAAAAAGTTTAAATTAAAAAAAATATTATTTTCCCAATAGTTTTTATAAATACAATAATTTTTTTTATCTCCAAGAATGAGGTTAATTATAACTTTTTATTATGAGCACCTACATGAAAATGAAATAACAAAAAAAAATAATAATAATAAAAAAGAAATAAATAAAATTATGTTTTTATCTATACGAAAGGAATTTTTATAAAATTAAAAAATAAAAGGTATACTGGCATTTTTGCCTCACCACGAAAATAACTTAAAATCTCTAGTAAGCGGTCGAAAATGATGGAAAATTCTAAAAACTATATTTCATCAAAAAACTCTCAAATTCAGCCCCACCCCTCTTAGTAATCAATATTATTAAAATGCTCTAAAAAAGGTAATTAAGCACATCAAAATAAGTATAACATATTTAAAAATTTATCGTTCATATTTTTTTAGGTTTCGCCCCCTCGACTTCCAAATTAAACTACTTAACGTAACAAAAATAAAGAAAAATTTAACGAACTATGAAAATTAAAAATAAAATATTTGTTAATTTCAAAATTATTTTAATCGTCTTAATCAATTTTTTCTTCTTATATAGTTTAATAATAAAATATTTTAATAATATTTTTATTTAATTATATTTAAATATATTATTCTATATGTTTTCCAATCATTTTATAGATTTTTTGCAATAAATTTTAAGTAATTTTCGTGGTTGGGCAAAAATGCAAAAACTTTAATAAAATATTTATCTTATTTTTTAAAATTTTTTATTAAACAATCCAAAATTATTCAAATACAAACATTAAAATTACACTCAAATGTAATGCCTTAATTGAACTTTTCAACTTATTAACATGGAACATGTTTATATGAAGGGGGTACCCTGGAAGTATTAAAATCAAGGCGGGGTCGAATTGGACTTAAAATATTTTCGATTTAGAGACCCAAAATAGTTTGGGTTTAGAATCTTAACATCTAGTAAGGTGATAATTACAAATTATAAAAATAGCGAATTGTATTGCAATGTTGCGTAACATTCGCATTACACCTATCCCCTAACCTCTAAGTAAACATGTTCCATGCATTTTGGTTGTGTTTACACAAATTGGTTATAAATTCTTTAGATCTAAGAAGACAAAAAAGCTGAATAAACAACCCATAATCGACTCAAAATTTCATATGCAGTTGCAAAGAGATATTTCGTGACAATCGGTTCTATTGCATCTATTGCAACTTTTTGCAGCTCATTTAAGCAATTCTGAATGGAATGTTGAGTTGGTTGATAAAAATTTTAATTTACTATTTTATATACCTGATTAGTTTATTTTCTTATTCCAAATTAAAACTTAGTTTAAAACTTTAATTATATATGTTTTTTCTCAATAAAATTATTTGTGAGTAAATTCAAAATTTTAATGAAGTAAAACTCACAAAGGGAGTTCAATACATTTGGAACACCAAATTACACCAAATGGTTATGGATGAGTTTGTTATATTGAAAAATTATACCGACTACCCTCCGTTCCTTCCAATGGGCCTTCAAGGCCTAGAAACGTAGGGCTCAATGTTATAAAATAGGATTTTTTGGTAATTTTCAATGAAACGCCAAAACCTCACAAGTTAACCAAAACTCTTCTGGTTGGTCTCATTTTTTTGGTTTTAGTATCACCTTTCATACGCCGTAAATCGCAATTCTTCATCACTAACTCTCTCATCATTATATCCAATTAACCAAACGGTCATTTTTGGCTAAAAAAAACCAATTTTTAAAATGCTGCCAAATTTGTAATTTCTGACGAAAATGGGTTTTCTAGGTCTAAAAAAATTTGTACAAGATACAAGTTTCCAAAACTTCTTTAATTTGCCTTTTTCAATTATTTGTTAACCAGATATGATAATTTGAAGTCACAGTCCCAATTTTATGATTTTTAAAAAAAGCTCATTTTTAATGTTAATTTTGAAGAACCATTTCTTAAAAACAAATCAAAGAAATGAAACGAATTAAAAATTTTTTGAAACTTAATGCTTTTACAAATTTTTCCAGACCTATAAAACCCATTTTCGTCAGAAATTACAAATTTGGCAGCATTTCAAAAATTGGTCTTTTTTAGCCGACCAAAAAAACGACCGTTTGGTTAATTACCTATAGTGATGAGAGAATTATTGATAATAAATTGCGTTTTACGGTGTATGAAAGGTGATACTTAAACCGAAAAAATGAGACCAACCAGAAGTGTTTTGGTTAACTCGCGAGGTTTTAGCGTTTCATTGAAAATTATCAAAAAATCCTATTTTATAACATTGAGCCCTGCGTTTCTAAGCCCAGAATGCCCATCGGAATGAACGAAGGGTAGTCGGTATGATTTCACTACATAACAAACTCATCCATAACCATTTGGTATAATTTTGTTCCAAATGTATTGAACTAGCCTTGTCAGTTACAATCTTTTTCTTTACAAATTATTTAGTGCATCTATTCCTTAATTAATTACACAACACTGTACTACTTTTTTTTAATATTGTTAACATAATTGTCTCAAATAAAAAGTTTAAAATAAATTGGTATTTCATATTTTATAAACCTCTCCTAAAAATCGTTTCAGTTTAATAGAATTTACAATATTAACTCTCTATTAGCATAATAGTCGTTTGCACTGATTTTAGTGGGAAACCAACTTTTTTAAACACTTCACTTTTTAACACCGAAATGTAAACACGCCAAACTCAACAACCAATATTTTTTACAGTACTTTTTGCATACCATTTAAATTAAATGCAAAGTTTATAAGATTTTACATTAAAAATTGTACATTAAAAATAATTTTTTATAACTTAAAACAAACTTTATACAAACTTATTTATTATTTTCCAATTATTTTCTATTATAATATAGAAATGAAACAGTTTTTAGGTAAAAAAAAAAGCGTCTGACGGATTTTTTAAATTTTTAAACACTAAAAACGAAGTATTACCTTGCACACTTATAAAGAAAACTGCTATTTCCAGGTTTCATTACTATTTTGTCAATTTTATTTTTTCTTCATGTAGTAAAAAGGTGAGACTAAGTGGGCCGTTCAGTTTGACAGTTCTTCCAGATAGATTAGAATATATTTGAACATCGGTAAAAAGTACACGAACTTCTTAAAAAGATATCTTTTCGTAACAATAAAATATTAAATATATTATGGAAAACCAGCATCCATAAACTAAAATTCCTGACTTTTGTCACTTCTCAATTCTATTTTCATTTTATAAAGTTGATTATTCGCAACGTGGACTCCGTTCTTTAATTTAGATCTAACAACGTAAATGTTTACGGTTTTATAATATTTAGAGTATGTTCTAATATCCTTGCTTATGTCATTGAATCAATAAAATCTTTTTCTCATTTTCTAATCAAGAACAAAATATAAGTACTCGAATAATTGCTGTTAGCAGTGCGCAGAAAATCTATGTGTAATATTTACTTTTGAAAGAAAGTATTTTATGATCATACTGGGTTACTTGACAGAGTAATTTTTATATTTTTAATACATTTTTAACTTGTTTCAAACTTTCTATTTCTAAATTGTATTATTGCTTTGATTTAAATATACTACCCTTGATCTCTTTTTATTGCGATGCCAATCTAATATCAATTCTGCAATGAGGGCGATAGTTGATAATAACGAGCCCACAACCATTACTGTTATAAGAGACCTTATGAGTGCCCAGTCATTTTGCTCTGTATAGTTGGCTAATGCTTTATCATTTAATTTAGAACCACCATCTTGGGATTGAACGCATATACCAGATTCCAATAACCAAGACTGCATTTCATCAAACTTTTCAATATAAGGAGAATTTATTTCTGAATAATACGCCTTAAATAAAACGGGTAAACCCAAATCAACAAATTCAAATTCTTTTGTTTTATCACTTCTTTGATCTAAAAAATATTTTGCTAGCCAATGGTTACTGATAAGGACCCCATTCTTTACTTTAGATATGTCTACGTGGAGTGGCATATATTTCATGTACTTTCTGTATTTTTCAATATGATCATCAACATAATTATAGCTGAAGAATTCACTCAATGTCTTTTCATCAAGAGGAACAAAGAAAGTCAAATTAGCCTTTTTCGCATCACTTAAGCTTTCAATCAAAGGTCGCTTGTGAGATACATATTTTAAAGCTGTCAAATCTATTAGAAAATCGGACGCTACAAAGAAACCAAACGCTGACAAAATAAGAAATATTAATTTTAATCGAAAGTTGTTGAACATTCCCGGTACTTGCGATCCTAAAATAATTTGATACATGTTGAAAATTGAGAGTTCCTCGTTATTCGAAATTTTAAGCAACTTTTTGAAGAGTATCATTGATAAAATAAAACCCACAACGACAAGAAAGGAAAATAGTGTTTCAAACGATGCTTCGTAAGTTACTTCAGCTACGACTGGAACTATTGCTACAACCGGTTGAATTTCCTGAAACTTTACAGATCTTAAATTTTTCATAAAGAGCAATAAAGTTACAAAATCTATAACAAAATTAATGTTTTCCTCAATAACTTGATCATATAGAGTTGCATCCAGGATAACAGGGTGCATCGACATTGTTGAGTTTATTTTTTTAGCAAAGGATACAAAAGTTTCGTAAAGTTTTACGTATTTATTTTTGATTATTCCACCGCAAACTTTTTTGTAGCATTTTGGCCAAAAGATCATATTAATTCCGTAAAGTAATTGAAAACCATTCATATCTAACAACTTGTCTGGAAATAACTTTGTACTGGAATTTTTATAGGTAACTTTTGGGTAGTTGTTAAAAAATGGATTATAAAAAATCATGGTTGGTCTATTCTTGTTGTCAATTTGAATAATTGTAACATCCAACAATTTCAATTCCCAAGCTTTTCTCAATATAGTCTTACCCAGTGTCGTTGAAACATCGTTCGAATACAATAAAATCAAGCATTTTCGTTTGGACATGTAAAACATTGAATTCTGTATAAGCTCAAATACCGAATCAGCGTATCTTAAATTTTCCTCAAAAGACACTTTTGATTCATGCATTATTATCGTATGAAAATCAGATGTTAAATTGTTGTTATATATATAAAACTTATCGGGATTAAATCCAACGTAATCAGGAACGTAGTTATTGCCGACCAAAGTTAATGGAAAATTTTTCATAAATTCCTTAATAACAGCTTTGTTTTTCACATTTGAAACTTTTGACTCATTTCGTGCATAAATTGTTAGATGCTGAGGATTCAACTCATATTTTATATTTTCTATTAGAACATCAACAGTTGAATCAGCATTTGTCGAGTTTTTAGTACACGCAGCAATGATGAAAACATTAAAAAATATCAGCAAGTATTTCATACTGCGTGTCTAAATATTGCAGGCGTTAAATACTTTTATAATTTATTCGACACAATTTTTCACCTTATCACATGAGCAGTTATTTAATTTTAGATTTTAATATTTTCCTGAAACATGAATTAAAATCAGAAGTAAAAGAAAAATCTAAAATAATATTAAGATGAAAATAAACAATTGATTTTTAAAAAAATTAATATTCCAAAATAAGCGAGTTTTTTTGGAGCTTACATTTTTATTTTGGTTCCTCAATGAGGAACCATTGTGTGGGTTAAATTTTGTTTTTTGATTTTTTGTCAAATAAGTACGTTTTGAGACCTCAGGAAGCTAAACAACCGATTTTTAAAAAAATGTCTGCATGTGTGTGTGTGTGTGTGTGTGTGTGTATGTATGTATGTATGTATGTATGTATGTTGGACTGTAACCGGTGATACTTCACAAACATTATGGAATTAAGACCTAATTTTTTTTTCAAAAATTTTTTCACCAAAAAAGCTCGAGGTATTTTTTTTTTTAATTTGGGTTTAATACCTCATTTAATTCCATGAACGTACTAATATCTGAAAATATTGTAGCCGATGATATTTCATAACTATTATGGAATTAAGGGAGAAAAGTATGTATGATTGCATGGTTGTATTTGGTGATATCAGTGGCATATTAATGTATTAAGCTCATTGTTTGAGGAATCTTAGTGCCAGCTAGTTGGCAGCATATTTTTTTCGTGCTTTGCTATCTCAAATTTCTGTAATTCTCTTTTCTGTAGCCTTTCTTCTTTTGACCTCTTTTATCAATTATTTGAAATTCATCTGTGCCCTGTTGTCAAAAAATTAATCAATTGAATAAAAAAATTAATATCTATATATTCCGACAAGATTAAAAATGTAATATTAGTAACCTTATAAGGGTTGCAAATATTAGCTATTTTTAATTTTGAAAAATATTTATTTTTGGCAATCATGCAACCAAAATTACTTATAAGTATCAGTATTAACGATCTCTACGAACAAATGTAACAATCTTGTATTTCAAAGATATATAAGGCATTTTCATACCATTAATTTTATTTAAAATTTTTTACAATTTTAAATAAATTAGAAAAATTTTTTAATTGATGTTAAATAATTTTTTAAGATAAATTAATAAATAATTTAACTTAAAAAAGTGGTTTTGAATGAAACAAATTGTCCATCAGATTGTCTCACTTTTTTAAGTTAAATTATTTATTAATTTATCTTAAAAAATTATTTAACATCAATTAAAAAATTTTTCTAATTTATTTAAAATTGTAAAAAATTTTAAATAAAATTAATGGTATGAAAATGCCTTATATATCTTTGAAATACAAGATTGTTACATTTGTTCGTAGAGATCGTTAATACTGATACTTATATTAAAAAATATGACGAACGTTAAATTAATTAATACAAAATTACTTATAATAAAAAATACAAGGCAAATACTGATAAAAAGGTTTGCTAGAAAATATAAGATTCACGATGTTCATTAACATAAAAGTTTATCAAGAAATATTTTTTTTACAAAAATTTCGCCTTATAACGATTACGATTACGATTACGATTTTTTCGAGCAAACACAAATCTTATATTTCAAAGATGCTTAAAGACAATTTTATTACTCAGTGTCATTGAAACATCATTAGAATACAATTAAATCAAGCATTTTTGTTTGGATATGTAAAACATCAAATTCTGTTAAGCTCAAATACCGAATCAAAGTATTTTAAATTTTCCTTAAAAGATATTTTAGATTCATGCATTATCATTGTATGCAAATTAGATCTTAAATTATTGTTAAAAAATTAAAATCTGCTTTGATTAAATCCGACTAAATCAGGGACGTAGTTATTGCCGACCAAAGCTATAGGGAAATTTTTCATCAATTCTTTAATAACAGCTTTTTTCACATTTGAAACTTTTGACTCATTTCGTGAAGATTGACCTCATATTTTATATTTTCTATTAGCAAATCAATAGTTGAATCAGCATTTGACATTCAGCAGTGTTTTGTACACGCAGTAATGATTAAAATATAAAAAAATATTAGCAAGAACTTCATACAAAATATTAATAATTAAATTATTTTATCGATATTACTCATACAGTGTTTAACACTTAACTTTTACTCATTTTGTAAATATGAAATTTAAAAAATCAATAAATAAAAAAAAAATTGAAAAATTACGCACTATTTAAATTTAAATTGTACAATAATTTTTAACGGCAATATTGTTATGTTTTTTTGGATCGAAGTTATGATATCTATTCAAATTTCATTCCAATTTTTTTTAAATTTAATTCGAAGTAGACATTTTAAAGATTAAATAATAGTCCCCATGTGAAAGTGGGAACGAATTATAATTTGCATGCAATTTATGTAGATCGAAATTGTACACTAAGGTCAGTGCATAAAAATTGTATGTATTTGTACGATTTTAATAGTCAGTGTAAATGTAATGCAAAATTAATACAAATTGTACCAAATTGTATTTAACCAGATTCGCCAAAATAAAAATAGAGAAATTATAAGGAAAAAAATAAAAGAAAAATGAAAATCATTGCATACAATTTGTAGTTCCCACTTTCACATTCGTCAGTATTTTTAACGCGAAAAACTGAATTTCCGGGTAAAATATATAAATCATAAAATAATAGATCAGTCTTACGGTTTCAAGATTCCTCTTCAATTCAGATTTTGAAATTCTAGAGGATGTATTATTACTTTGGATGTCATTCAGATGCTTCTTTTAAAAATATTTATTTAAGTTTATTTTTAAATAGGCATTAAATATTATGAAATTAAATATTGTTTGTTAAAACTCACTTCAACAAAAATTAATAAATAATCAAAAAATACGATGTTCGAATTTAAAAAAACATTTTCAGCGTCGTCCGACAAAGTCCAAAACAATAGAATTTGTTGTGCAGTTGTAGAACCATTCAGTTTGCAATATTACTTTTGACTGAAATACTTTGCAAACAAATAAACCTATCAGTAGTTAAGTCAGTATTTTTTAGATTTACACAAATTCATGAAAGCATCATATCGTGACGGATAATTATTTTCTTGACGTTTAAAATTTTTCTTTTTTTTTTAAATTAAAAACCAAAAATGTTTTTAAAAATCTATATATAAATAAAAAATAAAAGCTTAAATGATATATTGCAAGTTTTTAAAAATGTTTTTTAAAATTCAGACAGCTTTGAGGAAAAATTAAATTTCTATATATATAAGAAATTGTTTGTTATACCAAACCTAGATAGTCAAGCTTCCAGCAGTGTTAATGCTTTAAAAATTATAAATAGAGTAAAATACATTCAACCTAATGGATCATTTTCTGAATGGAATGTTGAGTTGGTTGATTAAAGATTTTAATGTATAATTTTATATAACTGATTACTTTATTTTCTTACTCCAAATTAAAAGTTAGTTTAAAACATTAATTATATATGTTTTTTCCCAAAAAAATATATTAGAAAATTATTTGTTAGTAAATTCTAAATTTTAATGAAGTGAAAGTCAGTACAGTCTTTACAATTGGTATTTCATATTTGATAAACTGTAGTATACAGTGATAATCATTAAACGGGGGAAGATAATACACTGTCAAAATCAAAGTCGCTTGGTCAAGAAAAATATAATTATATGCGAGTAATTTACCTTCGCAATAATATACCTATAAAAGAGAAAAAGATAAATATACTTAAATATCAGGGTCAGGGGAATATTATAAAGAAAAGGAAATATTTATGATTTAAACACAAGGAGAAATGAAGCACATTTTATTTAACTCAACACAAAAATCAAAATCATACTTTTATTCAATTACTTATTTTAAAAATTACTTATTTTCTAATGCAATAAATTTTACTGTCTCTAAATTCAACAATCACTGCCTCAAAAATAATCATTAAATTCACTGTCTTTTATCATAAAGTTCTTTTATCATAACGCTCGCGACAGACGCATTTTTAAACACACGAGGAGTTTCATATTTTTTTTTTACCTTTTGTCATCAAAAATCTAGACGTTGAAGATATTATCTTTGGCTGCCATTTTCGTTGATATCTGGTACTGTTCAAAATTCTCCTCTTTCCATAAATTCTAAAATGGAAACGTGACCGATAATATGCCGGCGTGAATTCACAATTCTTTTTCATTTAATTCTTTTTTGTCCTCAGTAACTTTTCTTCCTTTCTGAAATTGGATTCCAAAGATACTTATCTTTCCTAGGATATCTAACTTCACTGATCAAAATCAAATATTCACTTATTCAATTCCAAAAATTCATAATTAATGAAAACTATTGCGACACGACAATTATAATTTAAAATATATATAAGAAAACATTTGGGAACATAATCTAAAATTGTATTTCCCTCGTTTATGTTTTCTACTAATCACGAGTTTTCACTAAAATCACAAATCACAGTCCATATTTTCAGAAATTAAACATAAAACTTCACGAAAATCCTTGATCACGACATACGATTTCAAAACTTAATCAAAGCTACGTAAATGTATGATAGAAATAAACAGTTAATTAATGGACGGTTACATATGTTTTCGTGACTTATTAAAAACGTGACCTACTTTTAGAAGGGTCAGTCGCCGAATATCGTCCTTGCTGGTCGCTTAAACTCGCGTTGTCGATCAGCTTCTCTCCCTTCTCCTTTTCTTATCTAGTTCTTCGCGGTTTTTATTAGATATCTATGTGTGCGTGTGTTGCTAATGTCACGTATATTATTAATCAAACTATAACTTATATTTAAAAATCTCGCGGGTTTTCATAAAATTTAAATATTTTATTTAAATTAATAAAATAATGTATTTTTAGCCAACGTTACAAAACCTCTCCTAAAAATCGTTTCAGTTTAACAGA
This sequence comes from Anagrus nilaparvatae, assembly GCA_022575985.1. Lineage (NCBI taxonomy): Eukaryota > Metazoa > Arthropoda > Insecta > Hymenoptera > Mymaridae > Anagrus > Anagrus nilaparvatae. The sequence continues at coordinate 23,992,288 of JAKSXM010000247.1, read as the reverse complement.
ATTGACAGAGAATTTACAGTATTGACAATCTATTAGCAGAATAGTCATCTTTTTTGAACACTTCACTCTTCAACACCAAAATTTAAACACGCCAAACTCAACAACCAATATTTTTTACAGTACTTTTTGTATACCATTTAAATTAAATGCAAAATTTCTCGAAACATTTTATTGGACATTTGATAATCAATGCAACTCAATTTAAATGATATGCAAAAAATAGCTGGAAAAATATTGGTTGTTGAGTTTTGCGTGTTTAAATTTCGATGTTGAGAAATGATGAGTTTAATTTGTTTTTTTGTCCGAAAAGATTTGAGTAACAGAACAGAATAAACAGAAAAAATAATAAAAATTCATTACCAGATGATTATTCTACTTTTTGTTTTATGTAATTTTTGTTAAACCAGTAGAATAAGCATGATAATAATTATTATTTCACAAATATAATGTGATTAAGTACTGTACACAAAGATGTTATCTACTTTTCAAACCTGTTCTATAACATTTTATAATTAAAAACTACAAGTTTCGACTAATGTTATATTATTTGGTACAATTAGCCATTTTTTGTAATTATTAGTTTTTATGTACAAAATAATCTTAGTAAACTTGTTATGAAAAAGTTTATTTTGTCACACGCGTTTACTGTGTCCCGGGATCGTAAACCTTCGAATTCGGCAAAAATAAACTGTTTCATAACAAGTTAGCAATTTAAGTTGCTTTAATATAAACATTCGAGGTAGTATTCGAGACAGTGACAGAAAAAACAAAATTGAAGTTTTACTTAAGTCACCATGATTACACCCAAACTTATTTTCTATTAACAATTTAATAAATATATCTTAAAAATTAAAAAAAATTAAAAACTTAAATAGTATTGCAAAATAGTATTGAAGTATTAAAATGTATGCTACGAATTTTGACAATAATATAAAGAAAAGTATAGTTTAATAACATGCAATATAATAATAAGATATTAAAATATTTATTCGTATCTAGAGAATCAAGGAAAAACTATACACGTTTATGTTTCTGTGATTGAAATTTGAAACAATTGATTCAAATTTTTTAAGTAGTTCAAGAATGCTTGCTTTAGCAAATCGCTTAAAATTTCGCTATTAAAACCAGGTGTATAACATCTAGGGTACGTTTCTGATTTTTATTAAGACTCAAATCACCAAATACCATCTCAAAAAAGTTTTTTTACATTAATATATTTGACCTGATTAACCTATTAATAACTAAAATAAAATTAAGTATTGTAATTTTTAGAAAATTTTCGATCTTGCTTAAAATTTTAAGTACTGAAACCCAGTTGCGTAAATAAAAAATGCAATAAAATACATAAAACATTTATTTTGATATTTTTCCAGTCGCTACTTACAAGGGGGACCAGAACATTTAGGACATCAAATTACAAACTATAGTTATGGATGACTTGGATATGTTAAATAAAACATCCGAGATACCCTCCATTTATTACGACGCATCTCCTGGGTTCAGGAGCAGAAGGCTCAATGTTATGACAATGTTATAATATAAGGTTTTTAGGTGAATGTCCAAATCGCGCTGCACCGTCATTCTGCATTTCAACCAAAAGACTTCCGGTTGGTCTCATTTTTTTTCGTATGAGTGCTACCTTTTATTCTATAAATCTGCTACAGACAATAAATCAAATACCATTTACAACCCGAAAATCCTAATTTTTAAATTGCCGCAAAAATTGCAATTTTCAATAAAAAAAAGTCTTATAGGTCTCAACAATTTCGTATCACTATCTTTGTGGAGTTGTATCTCGAAAACGTCTACAGTAAAATAGACTAAAATAGACTTTTTGGTAGCTTAAAACTTGTACAAAACTTTTGAGACCCATACAACTCATTTTCATCAAAAATTAAAATTTTAGCAACAATTTGGTTTATTGACTACAGTTATGACAGATTCAGTGATAAAAAATTTTTGTTTACGGGAAATGTAAGGTAGCTCTGATGCAAAAAAAAATTAGACCAACCGGAAGTATTTTTAATAAATTCGAAGATGACAGCGTTATTTGGAAAATTACCTAAAAACCCTATTTTATAACATTGGCATAACATTGATCCCTGCGTTTTTAGGTACAGACAGACTTTCGAATAAAGGGTGGATATCTTGAGTGTAATTTAACAATACAAATTTTCTGATCTACCCTTGTTATTCTTCTTTTGATTTATTCTGTAATTAAATTTTACTGTATTTAATTGTTAAAATATTGACTTCATTACACTACTGTTTTTATTTATGACACGAAAACTTAAAGGTCTATTATCTACATACACCAAAAACGAAGTATTACCTAGCACTTTTATAAAGAAAACTGCTATTTACAATATTCATGACTATTTTATCAATTTTATTTTTTCCTTATGCAGCTTTAAAAATTATAATTTGCACTGAATAAACAATTAAAGTTTCAACTAGCAATATATATAAAATTAAGGTGTCAATATTTAAAAATATTTAAGTTGATTTTTAGAAAAAAACTCCAGCAAAAAGGTGCGACTAAGTAGGCCGTTCAGTTGGACATTTCTTCCAGATAGATTAGAAAATGCTTGAATATCGGTCAAAAAATACACGAATTTCTTAAAAAGATCTCTTTTCGTAACAATAAAATTTATAACCGGTTTGTGTAACTACACAACCAACGAGCATGGAACATGTTCACTTATAACACGGATAATAAAGTATCTATTGTGTTCATAATATAAATATTTATATGCAAATATTTATATTTAGATTTTTATTATAGAAATCATGCTGCTTAGACATCAAAGTGAATAAAATTAATTAAATTTTCAAATTATTATAGATTTTTAAATAATATGAATTTATTTTTTATTAATTTTTACAATAAATTCTTTAAAAATTCTGCACCAATGGTCCCTAGGTACTTCTGCACCAATGCTCTCTAGGAACTTCTGCACCAAAGGTCTTTAGGGACTTCTGCACGAATGCTCCCTAGGTACTTCTGCACCAAAGGTCTTTAGGGACTTCTGCACCAAAAATTCCTAGGTACCTCTGCACCAAAGGTCGTTAGGGACTTCTGCACAATAGGTCCCTAGGTACTTCTGCACCAATGCTCCCTAGGTACTTCTGCACCAATGCTCCCTAGGTACTTCTGCACCAAAGGTCTTTAGGGACTTCTGCACGAATGCTCCCTAGGTACTTCTGCACCAAAGGTCTTTAGGGACTTCTGCACCAAAAATTCCTAGGTACCTCTGCACCAAAGGTCGTTAGGGACTTCTGCACCATAGGTCCCTAGGTACTTCTGCACCAATGCTCCCTAGGTACTTCTGCACCAATGCTCCCTAGGTACTTCTGCACCAAAGGTCTTTAGGGACTTCTGCACCAAAAGTCCCTGAATCGAAAATATTCTAAGTCCATTTGACCCCAACGTCAATTTTTCACCCCCCCCCCCCCTAAAAGCGTCAATTTTTGACCCCCCCCCTAAAAGCGTCAATTTTTGACCCCCCCCCCCCTAAAAACGTCAATTTTGACCCCACCCTAAAAACGTCAATTTTTGACCCCCCCCCCCCTAAAAGCGTCAATTTTTCACCCCCCCCCTGCCAGGCCAGACTTTTTCAAATACCCCATCCAATGAACATGTTCCATGTTAAAATATTACTCTGAATGATTACATTCTATTCCACAGGTGTTTATCTTGCAATCTTTCGAAAACACATAAAACAAGGCAGAAGATCCAACTCCAATAACCATGTTTAATTTTAAAGAGAAAATCAAAGCAGAGTCATCACCGTTTTCTAAAAAACTAATAAAGTTCTTTTTATATGGATGTAGGTTTCCGTATATTCCAGACTCGACCAAGTTTTGATGAACCTTTTTAAATTTACCAATATATGGAAAATAGACTTAAAAGAATAGTGTCAAAAATAAAACTGGAAAACCAGCATCCATAAACTAAAATTCCTGACTTTTGTCACTTCTCGATTCTATTTTCATTTTATAAAGTTGATTATTCGCAACGTGGACTCCGTTCTTTAATGTAGATCTAACAACGTAAATGTTTACGGTTTTATAATATTTAGAATATGTTCTAATATCCTTGCTAATGTAATTGAATCAATAAAATCTTTTTCTCATTTTCTAATCAAGAACAAAATATAAGTACTCGAATAATTGCTGTTAACAGTGCGCAGAAAATCTATGTGTAATATTTACTTTTGAAAGAAAGTATTTTATGATCATACTGGGTTACTTGACATCGGTGACTATTTTTTACGTATTTTAAAACAACAGAGTCATTTTTATATTTTTAATACATTTTTAACTTTTTTCAAACTTTCTATTTCTAAATTGTATTATTGCTCTGATTTAAATATACTACCCTTGATCTCTTTTTATTGCGATGCCAATCTAATATCAATTCTGCAATGAGGGCGATAGTTGATAATAACGAGCCCACAACCATTACTGTTATAAGAGACCTTATTAGTGCCCAGTCATTTTGCTCTGTATAGTTGGCTAATGCTTTATTATTAAACTGAGAAGCACGATCTCGGGTATGAATGCATATACCAGATTCCAATAACCAAGTTTGGATGTGATCAAACTTTTCAATGTAAGGAGAATTTTTTTCTGAATAATACGCCTCAAACAAAACGGGTAAACCTAAATCAACAAATTCAAATTCTTCTGTTTTATCACTTCTTTGATCTAAAAAAATTTTTCCCAGCATATTGTTAATGATAACGATACCATTCTTTACTTTAGATACGTCTATGTTAAGTGGAATATATTTCACGTACTTTCTGTACTTCGCAACATAATCATCAACATAATTAGAGCTGAAGAATTCACTCAGTGTCTTTTCATCAAGAGGAATAAAGAACGACATATTAGCCTTTTCCGCATCATTAATATTTTTAATCAAAGGTCGCTTGTGAGATACATATTTTAAAGCTGTCAAATCCATTAGAAAATCGGACGCTACAAAGAAACCAAACGCTGACAAAATAAGAAATATTAGTTTTAATCGAAAGTTGTTGAACATTCCCGGTACTTGCGATCCTAAAATAATTTGATACATGTTGAAAATTGAGAGTTCCTCGTTATTCGAAATTTTAAGCAACTTTTTGAAGAGTATCATTGATAAAATAAAACCCACAACGACAAGAAAGGAAAATAGTGTTTCAAACGATGCTTCGTAAGTTTCTTCAGCTACGACTGGAACTATTGCTACAACCGGTTGAAATTCATAAAACTTAACAGATCTTAAATGTTTCATAAAGAGCAGTAAAAGGACATGATCTATTACAAAATTAATGTTTTCCTCAACAACTTGATCATAAAGAGTTACATCTGGTATTACAGGCTGTATCGACATTGTTGAGTTTGTTTCTTTAGCAAAAGATACAAAAGTTTCGTAAAGTTCCACGTAAATATTTCCGATGATATTACCGCAAACATTTTCATAGCATTTTGGCCAAAAGAACATATTAACTCCGTAAAGTAATTGGAAACCATTCATATCTAACAATTTGTCTGGAAATAACTTTATACTGGAATTTTTGTAGGTAACTTTTGGGTAGTTGTTAAAAAATGGATTATAACAAATCATGGTTGGTCTATTCTTGTTGTCGATTTGAATAATTGTAACATCCAACAATTTCAATTCCCAAGCTTTTCTCAATATAGCCTTACCCAGTGTCGTTGAAACATCGTTCGAATACAATAAAATCAAGCATTTTCGTTTGGACATGTAAAACATTGAATTCTGTATAAGCTCAAATACCGAATCAGCGTATCTTAAATTTTCCTCAAAAGACACTTTTGATTCATGCATTATCATCGTATGAAAATCAGATGTTAAATTGTTGTTATATAAATAAAACTTATCAGGATTAAATCCAACGTAATCAGGAACGTAGTTATTGCCGACCAAAGTTAATGGAAAATTTTTCATAAATTCCTTAATAACAGGTTTGTTTTTCACATTTGAAACTTTTGACTCATTTCGTGCATAAATTGTTAAATGCTGCGGATTGACCTCATATTTTATATTTTTTATTAGCAAATCGATAGTTGAATCAGCATTTGTCGAGTTCTTAGTACACGCAGCAATGATGAAAACATTAAAAAATATTAGCAAGTATTTCATACTGCATGTCTAATCATATTTATAATTCATTCGGCACAATTTTCCACCTTTTCACATGTGCAGTTATTTAATTTTAGATATTAATATTTTCCTGAAACATGAATTAAAATCATAAATAAAAGAAAAATATAGAAAAATATTATGACAAAAGTAAACAATTGATTTTTGAAAAAATGAATATTCCAAAATAAACCATTTTAATACAAGTGCAGTTTACAATTAAAATTAAAATTATTTATTTTTTTGCTCAAAGCATTGCGAAATAAAATTTAAGAGTTTTTTTTGTGCTTACATTTTTATTTTTTTTTCTTGCTTAACTTTATTCTCAAATTTCTGTAATCCTCTTTTCTGCAGCCTTTCTTCTTTTGAACTCTTTTCCCAATTATTTGAAATTTATTTGTGCCCTATTGCTATAAAAAAATTAATCAATTTAATAAAAAAATTAATATCTATATATTCCGACAAGATTAAAAATGTAATATTAGTAACCTTATAAGGGTTGCAAATATTAGCTATTTTTAATTTTGAAAATATTTTTGACAATCATGCAACCAAAATTTGCTTATCATAAAAAATCCAAGGCTAATACTGACAAAAAGGATTGCCAGAAAATATAAGATTCATGATGTTTATTAACATAAAAGTTTATCAAAAATATTTTTTTTTTTTACAAATGTTTCGCCTTAGAACATGAATTAAAAAAAACAACGTTTGAGTAATAATTATCATTACGATTTTTTTGAACAAACGCTAATCTTATATTTCAAAGTAGTACATCACGATATCCGAGATTAATATCGATATCGATACGATAACTTGCAGAAATAAATGATATCGATACGATATTCGCGTTTTAAATTAACGGCGATATTCTCGTATCGTCGATATATAATGCCGAGAATATCGAAAATATCAATATTTTTTTTATTTTCGTTAATTTGATTTTAAAAAAAAATTTGTTTTTATGCTTAATATTTTAATATTAATTGAAATAATATAATATGCGTATTATAAGCGTGTCTGTCTTGTACATAATATTACATAATATACAGTATGTATATCCTGGTGCATAAGTTAATTTTTAACGTTAATTTTAACGTTAATTTAAGGTAGATTTAACGTAAATTTAATGTTAAATTTAACGTTAAAATTATCGCGGAAAATTGAAGAAAAAAAATCTTCATAATTTTGCTAATCCAATTGAAGTTATTATGGAAATTACCCTGACGTTTCTAAAATTAAGCATCATTGCTAATTTTTCACAACTAAATTTTTTGATCAAATTAATGTTCAAATTTAACGTTAAAATTTAATGCTAAATTAAACGTTCAAATCTGATATTAAATTTAACGTTAAATTAACGTAAAAAAAGCATACCACATAACAACCAAAGTTTTAGAAACTTTTTTGAAATAAGCCTTCAAAATGTTTCAAATGTCCGCAAGAAAAACGTTTCCAACCTTTTTATTTATATTTCAGGACGTTTCATCGGCTCCGACTTTTTTTAAAGTAATTTTATGGTTTTTTTATGGCAGTAATATTTTTTAATGTTTATGGAATGATTTATTATATTTTTACTTAAATACTATCGAAAATAGTAAGTCAGCATATATAAAAAGAAGCAGAATCCAAACAAAAATTTTTTTAAAAGTAGTATAAGAATAACTAAATATTTTTATAGGTACTTATTCAAGCAAATTTTAGATTTTTTATTTACATAAAAAACATAAGCGCTCGTAGGGTGACTTCGTGTAATAAAATAAATAATTTTAAATACTAGGTTAATGAACTAAATTAATAATAAAAGTATATCTTTACTAAGTAAATATATAAATTGTGTAGTTTTTCAAATTTAAAACTACATTAATTTTATTAAAATATTTGTCAATAGTAAGGTTCTTAAAGTATGCTTTTTTCATTAAAAAGGTCTCTAACATTTTAAAAACATGGCAAATTGTGAGCTCTGTCTAGAAGATAATGAGCTTAGTTTCCATAAGTGCATTGTTTGCAATAAAAAAGTCCACGTTTTGAAAGAATGTTCTGTACCCACTAATGAAGATCAAGATGAAAGAATGTGCATAGCTTGTCAAAATGGTACCCTAACAATTATTATAAGCTAAATAGTATGTATAATAATTCTTTTTAATATTTCATTAGATGTCTGCCAAATTGATTTTGATGCAAGTGATTATAGCAGTTTTAAAAAAGACGATTGCAAATACTAAGATTTTGACTAATGTAGAAGAAAAAAATTTTGAGAAAGATGATCAAAATACTAAAAAGACTTTTTTTGATTATAAATTTATCGAAAATATGAAATATGGCAAATGCAAGCTCTGTGTTAAAGATATGATTAAAAGGAAAGGCAGTAATACTTCGGGGTTAAAGATGCATCTTTTTCAAAATCATAAAAAAGAACATGATTTAAACTATGACAAACAAATAGACTCTAACTAATAAGAAATATTTTGGTTTAAATAGCAATTTCCAATTTCAAATTCCACCCGCGCCCGCTCCAATTCTATAATTAAATGGCAGGGACGATGGGACAGCGACAAGTGTGGCTGGTGGACGCACAGACTAATTCCGGACCTGGAGGCTTGGACGGGACGCGAACATGGGGAGGTAGATTTCTATATCAACCAGTTCTTAACAGGTCACGGATACTTTCGTGACATGTTGAGGAAGTGGTACAAGGTGCCAATACAGCAGTGTTTACACTGTCCGGGTGAGATAAATAGATAGATACCGTAGAGCACACATTCTTCGGATATGTGCGTTACTCGAAGGGGAGCCCGCCTTTCCCGACTTGGAGGCCAGAGCAAGTGGTCCCGTAAATGCTACAAAGTCATGAAAACTGGAACAAAGTAGCAAAGTACGTGAGGACCACTCTGTTGTAGAAAAAGGAGGAGGGTTTTCTATTGTAGAGAGCCCTCCCGTCCCTAGACAGGGAGGAAGGCAGCGGCTAGTTGCCTAGGCTGCGCATTCCAAACTAAAATTATACTTGAAAACGGAGTTTCGGTTTGGGGCAAACAAGCGCATGGGGGTTTATAGTGTGTTTATCCAGTAAGAATCTGGAGCAAAACCGGCGACCGCGTTCGCCGGCAGTCTTCCGGTTGTACTTGTACAACTGGACGGTCATGGAAATTTGCGGGTTTTAAAGGCCCGCAAACACTCCATGGCTGATGCAAGATTCACAAGATTCCCTTGAAAAAAAAAAAAAATAGATCGTTGGTCGTCTCTAATAAGAAAATCCTACTAGGCAAGGATATTGCTGACATTTTTTTTACTCTGGTTCAAGAATTCAAAATCGCAGATAGAATAACAGGATAAACGGTGGTTAATGCCTCATCTAATGTTATGTATTTATGAATTGAAAAAGTTACTAAAAAATGTAAACATTAATTTTAATTCTACTGATCAACATTTTAAATATTTAGCTCATGTTATTAATTTTGATGTCTTAAAATTATTAGATATTAACGTCTTTTCCAATGAAGGTGATAATGCTGGTGATGGCATTCAAGATTCTGAAGAAGAAGATAGTGATAAAGAAGATTGTAATGAATTAGATAAAACTGTTGAAGTGGAACAACTTTTCAATCTAGTTAGTAAAGTTATACTTTTACATAAAAAATCAGGATTTCAGAAACTTTATCAATCAAATTAGATAGTTGCTGCAAAATTTCAGATTTAAAATTTAAAAAGCCCTTTAGATTCAAAGACGCGTTGGAACAGCACATTTAATATGATTAATGAAACATATTATCTAAGAAAAGCCCTTGACATGCTATGTGAAAGCAATAATGATTTAAGGCATCTCAAATTTAACTTAATAGAATGGGAATTACTAAAAAAAATTATAGATTTCTTAAAAGATTTTAAATTAGTATCAGAGTTGATTAGTGGTGAAAAGTATATAACTCTTCCTGGAGCTATTATTGCTGTAAATTGCCTTTTCGATTAGATTGAAAAACAATGTTTTATATTAGATGAAAAACAAAGCCAAAATGATATTGATGTACATTTGATAAAAGCTTTTACAAAAGGTCGAGACTAATTAATTAAACATTATTCAAAATGCAATTGGATTTGCTGCGTTTCCTTGATTTTGGATTCCAGAGTAAAAAGCGACAGGGTTAGATGAAACTGACGGGGCAGGGAAATGAGAGAAGAAAGCATAAAAACTTTTAAACAGTTATACAAACATTATTATCAAAAGCTTGATGAAGCTTTTATCAAAAATGAAATTTTGCTATTAACTATAACAAAATAAAGAAATGTATCGAGAGTTACATTACTGTAAAAAACTAGTTTTTTTAATGTTAAAATTTATCCCAAAAAATCAAAAAATTAATTATCTGCTGTAATATAAACTCTATTTTCGTAATTGGTAATTAATAGTAAGGGACCATCACCATTACTTTTTGTAATAAGTAATGGACATTCGCCATTACTCATAACAAATAATAACCGATTAATAACTTTTTTTATTATGTAATGGCAAATTATGAGTTTTCCAATCCCTTATATGGGCAGGACTGCTTTTTCGCCCAATTACAAATAAAATATCTTACTTTATTATTACGGCCCTCGGACCTGTAAAACCTTGCATTCGACAAAAAAAAACGTTCGAAAAGATGGAACGTATGATAAAACTCCAAGTTTATAAAGAGATTTCCAATAACTTTGCCGCAAGGGTTTTCATAGCAAGTTGGATAAAGAAACAGGTTAACTACCCACGTAAAAGGATTAAGCTTAATTTTGGTTAAGCTTAATGAATTAAGCTTACTGGAGTAAAGTCTTTTTAGGTTAATCCGTAAGCTTAATTTCTTTGGTGTATTTTTGTAAGCAACTTTTAGATAATATTTAAAAAATGTATTGTAAAAAATCATAGGTGGCCTGTTTTTACTATCGATTTGAATGATTTTAACATCTAAAAATATCAATTCCCAAGCCTTACTCAGTATCATTGAAACGTCGTACGAATATAATAAAATCAAGCATTTTCGTTTGGACATGTAAAACATCGAATTCTGTATAAGCTCAAATACCGAATACATATCAACATATTTTAAATTTTCCTCAAAAGACATTTTAGATTCATACATTATCATCGTATCCAAATTAGATCTTAAATTGTTGTTAAAAATTTAAAATCTGCTTTGATTAAATCTGACTAAATCAGGGACGTAGTTATTGCCGACCAAAGCTATAGAGAAATTTTCCATCAATTCTTTAATAACAGCTTTTTTTCACATTTGAAACTTTTGACTCATTTCGTGTATAAATTGTTAAATGCTGAGGATTCACCTAATATTTTATATTTTCTATTAGCAAATCAATAGTTGAATCAGCATTTGACATTCAGCAGTTTTTAGTACACGCAGCAATGATTAAAATATAAAAAAATATTAGCAAGTACTTCATACAAAATATTAAAAATTAAATTATTTTATCGATATTACTCATACAGTGATTAACACTTAACTTTTACTCATTTTGTAAATATGAAATTTAAAAAATCAATAAATAAAAAAAAAATTGAAAAATTACTCACTATTTAAATTTAAATTGTACAATAATTTTTTACTGCAATATTGTTATGTTTTTTTGGATCGAAGTTATGATATCTATTCAAATTTCATTCCAATTTTTTTTAAATTTAATTCGAAGTAGACATTTTAAAGATTAAATAATAGTCCCCATGTGAAAGTGGGAACGAATTATAATTTGCATGCAATTTATGTAGATCGAAATTGTACACTAAGGTCAGTGCATAAAAATTGTATGTATTTGTACGATTTTAATAGTCAGTGTAAATGTAATGCAAAATTAATACAAATTGTACCAAATTGTATTTAACCAGATTCACCAAAATAAAAATAGAGAAATTATAAGGAAAAAAATAAAAGAAAAATGAAAATCATTGCATACAATTTGTAGTTCCCACTTTCACATTCGTCAGTATTTTTAACGCGAATAACTGAATTTCCGGGTAAAATATATAAATCATAAAATAATAGATCAGTCTTACGGTTTCAAGATTCCTCTTCAATTCAGATTTTGAAATTCTAGAGGATGTATTATTACTTTGGATGTCTTCAGATGCTTCATTTAAAAATATTTATTTAAGTTTATTTTTAAATAGGCATTAAATATTATGAAATTAAATATTGTTTGTTAAAACTCGCTTCAACAAAAATTAATAAATAATCAGAAAATACGATTTTCAAATTTAAAAAATCACTTTCAGCGTCGTAAAACAATAGAATCTGTTGTGTAGTTAGAGAACCATTTAGTTGGCAATAGTACTTTTTACTGAAATACTTTACAAGCAAATAAATCTATTTCAGATTTACACAAATACATGAAAGCAATATATCGTGATGGATAATTATTTTGTTGACGTTTTAAAATTTTTTCTTTTTTTTTTTTTAATTAAAAACCAAAAATGTTTTTAAAAATCTATATATAAATAAAAAATAAAAGCTTAAATGATAAATGATTTTTAAAATTCAGACAGCTTTGAGGAAAAATTAAATTTCTATATATATAAGAAATTGTTAGAACAAACCTAGATAGTCAAGCTTCTAGCAGTGTTAAATGCCTCAAAAAATTATGAATAGAATAAAATACATTCAACCTAATGGATCATACATACTGTTCACTGAAAGCTTTTTTGAAAGTTTCATGCATTTTCCGATGAACGTTTTTGAGTAAATGACGATAGATAGCCCAAAATATCCAAAACATACAATTTTTTAAAAAATATGCTAAGCAAAAATTTAACCCAAGTTGCCCAGATCTGAAATCTCAGGCCTTATGACCCAAAATTACATAAATTCAGGTTGCATTTGTTTAGTAAAATAATAATTTTCTTTTTCTTTTTATATTCTTGTACCAAACATTGAAAAGAATAAAGTTTTTCATTAAAAAATTATTCTAAAGAAATATATGGTTAGACTATCTCAGTTTGAAAATTTGCTGCGCGAAATCACTCAGTGTCAGATAGAACGACCTTTTAATATTCCTAGTACCTTAGCTAAAACAAATGCAACTCTGATATTTTATATCCAAGTGTAATTCTCAAAGTAATATGCACCATGTTTAATGAAAAATATTTTCAAAAACTTGTTGCCGCAAGGGTAGCAATAAAATGTTGTAATTTTTTCGCTTCACTCGCAAGTCAATTTATAAAACACAAACAGTCAAAAAACAAAAAATTTGAATTTTTATTTTATAATAAACTGCATACATATGCTGTAAAAATATACGACTTTATATAAGAATATTTTCTTTTTTTCTAGCATAATAAATATGCAACTGCAACATCGTCGTCAATTTTGCACGTAAACAAATAACCACATTTATATATTGTTTTTTTTGGCATAGATTTTTCTTGTTGTACCAGAAACGTTAAATATACAAAAAACATAGAATTTAAGTAATATGTATATAAAGACAGTGCTTTATTTTCATTTTATACTAAGAAATGAGGCTTTTTTTATTTATTTATTCTTCGTACTGTGCATATAAAAATGTTGATATAAAAGTACCTTTTATCGTTATATAGAAGAATATAACATTATAAATTTAGATATAAAAAAAGTTAAATTGCTCAAGGCGATATACAAGCGTTAGGTGATTTTAACTTCCTGATATATAAACAAATCAAACTGATTCTTATTTTTTTTATATTATTAAAAAAAGGATTTTCTTAGATTTAAAGCTAATATGGCTTGTAAATTTATTTTTTTATTAGGGCATAAAAATTTTAATTCCTTTGGAAAAAAATACACCAGGTCTAAGAGTATAAAAGCAGGGTAGTCGTAGTAAATTCACGATCAATGAAAATTTAACAATACTTAATTTACATAAAACCATATAAACTTTAAGTCATTTCCAAGATGATACATTTTATAACCATATAAAATTTTCAAAGATTTTATGATCCCTTTTTGCCTCAAGAAACTTAATATACCTATTTTAGTAACATTTGTTCAAAAGTAACAATTCCACCACAAAATTATTCGCATACTTCTTACTGTTTCTAACACAAGTCACATCGATACATAAAAGCAACTTGGCACCATTTCACAAAAGATATTTTCGATTATTTTATTCAACACAACTAGAACATGTTTCTCTTTTTAGAAAAATATATCATTTTATTATACGAATGATGTACAAAATTTATTTAATATCAAAATAGAGCTTACAGAAAGCTTTATAGAGGAAAATAGAGAATTATTAGGAACCTCATAAACCACAAATACGATTCACCAACTGAAACTGAATGCTACGTATGGAAATAAAGTTAGCCTCTTATTTCATTTGGAATAGAAGATTTTAATAATTTTCGAAAATTAATGTTTGTATATTTTAATGGAAAAGAGAGAGAGAGAGAGAGAGAGAGAGAGAGAGAGAGAGAGAGAGAAAGAGAGAGAGAGAGAAAATGATATTAAATTATATGATATAAAATTCAATTTCGGATTAATGATGATGGGGTGCGCAAAGGCGTAGTAAATATTTATTATCATTCCATTACTGTTAGTACAACGAGATTATGTATTGATTATTATACATTTTCTATAATTTTCCTTTATCACACTAGTGATTAACATAATAAAAAAACTTCCTAGAGTATAAAAGACAATTAAATTAAATTAAATTTTAGGTTAACTTTGACTATTTTTTAAACCGTTCATTTCTTTGACACTTTAACTAACTTGTCATTAGCGTTGGGCGATATTATTCATTGTAAAAAAATAATCAATATTTTTTAATCGATAATGAATATTGGACTCGTAAAATATTTCAATATCTGGTATTTTTTTGGTGATATCCAAATTGTAATTTTTTTTTTTAATTAAATTGTAATTATTAAATTTTAGTAGAAACTACTTAAAAGTGAAAAATCCCTTTCTGGGCTCAAAATCAGCAAGTTTCTTACTCGAAGAGAAAAAATACAGCTCTAGGTTTTGAAAAATATCTCAAAATCCTAATTACTGTTTTTTTCGATATTATTCGGTATTTGGAGGGCCGATACCCAATATTGATATTTTTTAAGTATAATTAATATGGATTATCGGATATTCGATATTTGGTCAAATTTCTACTTATAGTAGAAATATACTATATAGTAGAAAATTCTACGTATAGTTACAGTAATTTTCTTGACATTTAAAGTTTTTTAGCTGTTTTTTTAGTCTTTTTTTGTAAATTAACTCAAAAGTTTCTTATAATTGCTGCCAAATGCTTATTTTGTGTTGAAAAAGATTTTAAAATTTCCCGTGAAATTCATTTCCGGGTTCCAAAAGTTGATTTAGACTGCAATCGAATGAGAAAATCATTATTTAAATTTTTATCTTTGAACTTAAATATCTCATAATGTGCAGGTCCAAAAAAGCTTTTTTTACATTTCAAACCATTTGAAATCTTTTGCAACAAAAAATATCTGGCTGCCACAACCAGAATTTGTTTTCAGTGCAATTTAAATAAACTTTTGGATCTTAGAAACAAATCTTATAGGTAAATTATTTAAAAAGTAAATATTTTTTAATGTAAAATTATTATTTGGCAGCAACTATAAGAAAGTTTTGCATCAAGTTACAAAAAAAGGCAGAAAATACATAAACAGCTACCAAAAATTGAGAAAGTTGAAAATTGGTGACAGGACTAACTTTTAGTTGGAGTTCCTGAAAAAAAAATAGTTTTGACCGATTCGCGAGAGCTTTCAGTCAAATTTGTTCCTATTTGGCGTGGAGACCTTCTTGTATTTAAATGCAAATTAAAAAAAATTGATTTCCATTTTTAGTAAATGTTTTATTTCACATTTGTTTTAATTTTATGTATTATAATTTGTTAGTCAAAAGGTTGCAAATTTCACATTCTCTTATTTAAGGTAGTATAAGCGTGGAGTGAAAGAGAGATATTTTTTTTTCGGACCTCTTTCTTCCTCTCGCGAGTTTCGTATAAGAAATTCAAAAATGTTTTTGTTTATATTTCTGTAAATAAACTTCTAGGAGCTCTGAAATTTTTTCTATGAGTTTTTATAATAGTAAATTATATTCCAAGTATTATCAAAATCTGTTCTGTAAATTTTTTTTTTGAAGCTTTTAAAATCTCTTACGGTGAATAAGTATGTAATATAAATAAGCACGTATTGTAAAAAATTTACAGAACAGATTTTGATAATACTTGGTTAAAATATAATTTATTATTATAAAAACTCATAGAAAAAATTTCAGAGCTCCTAGAAGTTTATTTACAGAAATATAAACAAAAACATTTTGGAATTTCTTATACGAAACTCGCGAGAGGAAGAAAGAGGTCCGAAAAAAAATATCGCTCTGTCGCTCCACGCTTATACTACCTTAAATGATAAAAAAATTTGTGATTCCAATTTTGCGCAGTAACAAAAAAAATAGTAATAATAATAATAATAATAATACAGTCAGTAGCAACGAATAATAAAATAAAAATTCTATATTTCAACACGAATCTGGCTTCTGGCAATAAAAAATATGAAATTATTAAATTTATATTATAAATATCTCTCTCTCTCTCTTCTTTACACTTTTTTGTAGTACAAATATACATGCATATTAAAATAAATGTATCATCTAATATTTTTTTTTTCAATTTTTTGTGTGCATATTTTAGCTAGAAAAAAATGTCGGTTTTGCCATCGTTGTACATTATCATTACATGCTTCTTGCATTTTTATAAATATGTACATAAAATAATGCATATGACATACGTTTTATAACATAAATTCAACAACAAAAAAATGATAATAATAGTATAGGTTTTTTTATATAAAGAGTATGTGGTTTGTGCATGTGTGCAAGGCAAAGTTAATTAGAAAAAATAATTCCGTTTTAATAAAATTACGAGCTTTTTTTGGTTTTGTCATGTGTAAAGATAATTTTATATGTCATAGAATTATAATATTTCAAGAAAAATTTAGGTCATATTATTATTGTTATTATCATTGAATAGGCAAATTTTATGTCATTTTTCTTGGAAAAAAAAATTACTGTATAAAATTTCATCTTATCGTGAAAGGTATTATTATACTGAAAAAAACAGCATTATTTTATATTCTTTTTGAAAAAAAAATATGCTTGAAAAATGAGAATTAAAACAAAAATATTTTATTCTTTGTTATTTTAATATAAGATATTTTTATGATAATTGTTTATGCTGTTATGAAAAAAGCTGTTTTTAAAGTGTAATTTATTTTTTAAAGATGAGATGAATTTTTTTTTTATAAAAAAGTTTTAATGCAATTTTTTCTATTACTTTTACAATTTTTAGTTGTAATAGTGTTACATAATAATTACATTATGGGAATTAAAATAAAAGTAGTAATCAAGTAATCATGTAATTTAGCCTATAAAAAAATAATCATTCCTATTTCATTACGGTTTTTATAGAAATTTGATGACAGTATACAGAAAATCAATTAGGGCAAAAATTTTGCGTCAAAATCGGCTATGAATAACTAATTATTATCGAAATCTGACTATAATTTATATTTGACTTTTGTTAATCTATACATAAGATGATTTTAATTAAAAATTTTAATTCCAGGTCGAGGAGCAGTTATAGATAGTCAAGGGCCAGTCTTAACAACAGAACCACGTTCAACAGTAGAATTCTCAAATGACACTGGTACGATGCTCCATTGTTCAGCTAGTGGGAGCCCCTTACCACGCATTGATTGGTTGATGGGTGATGGTTCACCAGTTATACCGATACCAAACATCAGAGAAATGCTTGTTAATGGTTCTATGTTTTTTTTACCATTTGGAGCTGAAAACTATCGTCATGATGTGCACAGTGCTATTTATCGGTGTCAAGCTTCAAATACAGTTGGACGTGTACTTGGAAGAGAAGTTAGCGTTAAAGCAGGTTAGATTTATTTTGCGAAAACATTTTTCCATATATTTTAAAAATACAAACATTTCTTAAAATGCATTGTTGTTTGTTTTATATTCTATTTTTTTTTCTTTTATTTTCTACGGGAATTGTATGCTTGCCAAGGACGTTTAAAGGCTTTAACGAATATACATTTATTTCCATGAGTCACTGAAAATACATAGGAAAGTTTTTTCGTCCAAACGGCGATTTCGTTGCCAGACAGCTCTTATTGCATTTAATGAGTCGCGATGGTAAATCTTTTTTTGCCTTATTCGATGGTTTACTGCTTTAGAAAAGTTTGCCAAGCTGAAAAACAAGAAAAGCTTCTTATGTACTTACTGTTTATATATATGGGCGATTATTTCTCAACCCGGCCACCCCCCTCTGTCCAAAAATGGTGGCAACTTAAAAAGATTTTGGTTTTCTCAAATTGACTGCAAAAGGGTCAAGTTTTTTATTCTTATTGGCCTTTTCAACTCTGTAAATCTACCGTGCCCATTTTAGGCACTAAACGGCGCCAGGTCGACATTTTGAAAACAGAAAAATTGAAATAAAAGTAGATTAACGGTAAGTTTTTTGAAATTTTTTTCTCTTAAAAGTTGTTATTTATTAAAACAAAGAAAATGAGACCATTTGTAAGGTAATTAATTGATTTCTTAAAAAGTTTTGTGGGTTCTATGTAGTTTTTAAAAATGGGTAAAAAACGGCTACTTTGACTGCTGATATCTCTGAACCTACATATCCAAAATAAAAAAGTTGTAGTGCAAAATATTAGTCTTTTGATATATAATAAGTGTGCCAAATATCAGGGGATTTGATTTAGTAGTTTCGGATTTAGCAATTTTCGGGTATTAATTCTCTTAAAAAAATGGGTCAAAATTTGTTTCACAATTAACCTTAAAATTGCTAAATCCGAAACTACTCTATCCAATCCTCTGATATTTGGCACACTTATTATGTATCAAAAGAATAACATTTTGCACTAAAACTTTTTTATTTTGGATAAGTAGGTTCAGAGATATCAGCAGTCAAAGTAGCCGTTTTTTACCCATTTTTAAAAACTACATAGTACCCACAAAACTTTTTAAGACATCAATCAATTAACATGCAAATGATCTCATTTTCTTTGTTTTAATAAATAACAACTTTTAAGAGAAAATATTTCAAAAAACTTACCGTTTATCTATTTTTATTTCAATTTTTCTGTTTTTAAAATGTCGACCTGGCGCCGCTCAGTGCCTAAAATGGGCACAGCAGATTTACAGAGTTGAAAAGGCCAATGAGAATAAAAAACTAGACCCTTTTCCAGTCAATTTGAGAAAACCAAAATCTTTTTAAGTTGCCACCATTTTTGGACAGAGGGGGGTGGCTGGGTTGAGAAATAATCGCCCATATATAAAATAAAAAATAATAAATTTACTTCTATATGCAATTTGCTTGATTCTTCCGTTTATATTACGTTAAATTTATTTCCAGAATTTTTTTGCTTACATGTGCAATTTTGATATTATCGTTTATTTATTTATTTATCTTTATTTTATAGTTGTTAGACAAAGATACGAAGTGCACGTAAGAGATGTTTATGTACTAACTGGAAATACTGGCGTACTAAGATGCGAAATACCAACATTCGTCAGGGAATATGTATCGGTAACTTCGTGGGTACAAGATTCAGCGTTCAATATCTACCCAACACCAGATAGCGGTAAGTAAATTTTAATTTTAATTTCAATATCAATTATTTAAACTTTTAGTTTGTATATTAAATATTTACTCAAAAATATTTCGCATTTATACTTTGATGAAATGCCATTGAATGCCATTTTAAATAACAACAAATAATACTGTTATTATTTTCTCAGATTTAAATTCAATTTATTTTTAACGTATTGATAAATGAAAATTGCATTAAAAGTTTATTTTCGATATAATGCAATACTGAATATTTATAAATTAATGTTTGATTTAAATTCACGATTTTGCAAATAACCAAGTTTTATCAAAAAATGATATTGATAATTATTTACTCTTCGCATTTAGCGGGAAGTAATATCGAAAGCTGTTACTTCTATTATTTATATTTAAGCAAAATAATTTTAAATTTACGACGCGTGATAAAATTTAATAGGAAGATCATTAAATAAAATGTCAATGAAATATTTAGAATTCTAGTAAATAATTAAAGTGAAAGCAGATTTATTGCTAATTGCGTTTTACAGTAAAATTGTATAATAAACGTATTCTGTCTTTTACCTCTAATAGTCTGGGCAAAAGAAAAAGTATGGGGTAAGTCTGGTTATGTATAGCCAATACTTGCATTTTTATGAGAGCTGCTTTTTAATATTTTCAATTTGCATGAAGAAAATTTGATGCATATAAAAAGTATATAAGAGATTTTAATGCTGTATCAGCAAAAAATATTATCAGATTACGAAAATTCTATTACGCAATATACCAATATTTAAATCAAAAATGCAAATCTATAAATAAAGACTCTTAACGTTCAGTATATTCCAACAAATATTTCCCCTATTCTTTTTACAATAATCCCGCATCAACTCTTTACGTCTGCATAAGATATTTTATTTTCAAAATATGCTTTCAAGCACTGTATTCTGTATAAAAACTAGAGAGTATAATATTAAAAATTTAAATAACACTTACAAGGGGAGACCGGAACCTTTGGGTCGCCAAATTATGAATAACTTTGATTTGTTGAAAAAATACCCAAAATACCCTCTGTTTATTCCAACGTGCCTTCTGGGCCTAGAAGCGCAGGGCTCAATGCTACCAAAATGTTATAAAATAGGATTTTTAGGCCATTGTTCAAATGACGCTATCAATTTGTAATTCA
The DNA here is from genome assembly GCA_022575985.1 of Anagrus nilaparvatae. NCBI lineage: Eukaryota > Metazoa > Arthropoda > Insecta > Hymenoptera > Mymaridae > Anagrus > Anagrus nilaparvatae. The sequence goes on along the minus strand of JAKSXM010000247.1, from coordinate 23,971,349 downwards.
ACCAAAATACTTCCAATTTGTCTCATTTTTATGTGTGCAAGTATCAGCTTTCAATCCCCGTAAACTACAATTTATTATCATTCATTCTCTCATCGTTATAGTCAATAAACCAAATGCCCATTTTCGGCCCAAAAACCTCAATTTTTAAATTGTTGCCAAAATTACGATTTTCAATAAAAATAGTTCTTATAGGTAAAAAAAATTTTCTATGAGCTCTTAGGGTTATAAAAATTCTTTATTTGTTCCTTTTCGATAATTTAACGACAGAGTCTCATTTAAAGGTTTTTTTTTTAAATAATATTTTATCCTTATTTTTGTAGAGCCATATCTCAAAAATGTCTAAATCAAAATTAAGGAGTAAAGAACTTTTGAAAACATGGAACTTGTTCAAAATATTTAAGACCTATAAGACTTTATTTCATTTATTTAAAAAATTGCAGTTTTTGTAGCAATTAAAAAATTGAGCTTTTTGAAACGAAAATGGGCTTTTGGTTTATTGGATATGTAGCGATGAGAGAATTAATGATAATAAATTGGTGGTTTTTATACCAAAAAATGAGATCAACTGAAAGTATTTTGGTTGTATTGCAAGATGACCCTATTTTACAACATTGTCGTAACAATGAGCCCTATGTTTCTCAAAACAGTTTCGTCAAAAGTAACTAAAATTAAAAATCTGTTTCTATTGTTAACTTTTAACCGTGTAACCGCAATATTAAAAAACATTTTATGACAATTAAATTTTTATTTAAATAAAAAGTAGTTCACTTGTATACATTTGTTAAAACACGACACTGCATAAAAAAAAAATAATGAATGTAAGGACAACGGATCTTTAGAAGAATTAATTTAAAAAAATTTTTTAAATTAATAAATTCAGAAGGTAAAATTTAATGACTTTCTTTTTAATTGAGAATCACATCATAAAAGAATTTAAAATTTTGGTTCCTCAATGAGGAACGATTGTGATGGGTCAAATTTTGGTTTTTGATTTTTTGGCATATAAGCACGTTTTGAGACCTCAGGAAGCTAAAAAACCGGTTTTTAAAAAAAGTCTGTATGCGTGTGTGTGTGTGTGTGTGTGCGTGTGTATGTATGTGTGTGTGTGTGCGTGTGTATGTAACCGGTGAAATTTCACAACCATTATGGAATTAAGACCTAATTTTTTTTTCAAAAATTTTTTCATAAAAAAATCTCAAACTACTTTTTTTTTTATAATTTGGATGTAATACCTCATTTATTTCCACGAAAGTACTTATATTTGAAAGTATGGTTTTTACTCTATATCTCGAATCTGATACTTAATTTTTTGAAAATTATTTTCCCAAAAATTTCGTCATAAAAAAATACAAAAAACACCAAATTTTTTTTTCTTTTTGGACGTAGCACCTAATTTATTTCTATGAGAGTACTAGTTTTAGAAAGTTCGTTTATAGTAATTTTTTGGATTTGATACCGAATTTTTCCAAAATTTTTTTCTCAAAATTAAAAAAACAAAAAAAAAAAACTACTGCAATATTTTTTATTTTTTGGTGTAATACTTCATTTAATTCCATGAAAGTACTATCTTGAATAATTATTATCCAATGAATTACGTTAGATTTTATTTTGAAAAAAATAGATTTAGTTGAATTCAATACATAAATTTTCTTTTAACTTTTAAAAGTTAATAGAAATGAATGTATGATTGCATGGTTGTAATCGGTGATATCTGTGGCATATTGAAGTATTTAGCTCATTGTTTGAGGAACCTTAGTGCCAGCTAGTTGGCAGGGTATTTTTTAAATTCTGCAGAAAATACTTAATACGGAGAATTTGGATGAACCTTTTTAAAATATTGATATAGATGCCAAAATTGAATTTTATTTTTCAATCAAATATGAAACTTAATACATATAATCAATTTTCAATATAGCAGATTGAAATTTCAGATATATTGTTAAAATTCGCTGATTACAAATTGATTCGCTGTATAAAAATTTTAATTGATGTTTATTGATTTTTGAAAATATATTACATTTTTTCTATTCAATATTATTCATTATACTTTGTAATTATTAAATGAAATTGAAAAAATACTACATTGCATAAAAAACTACCCTCGGTTTTACTATCTTTAAATAGGCATCTTTTTGCACTTAATCCCTAATGACTGAGTGCACAGAAAACATACTTATTGCTTATATCTAATCTTCAAAAAATTTAATAATGTTATATAAATTTAATAACTGATTTTACCATGAATATGCAAGCAATTAATGATTATGATAGTTTTCATTATTATTACTTGTTCAATTTTATTTTTCTTGTGAATTGTATATATTTTATTATTTACTATATTTTACATTAACTATATGAGTAATTCTTAGTGAAACTTTACTAATGGAAAGGTAAAAGTCGGGGATTTGAAAAAAACTAATTGGGTTGGGTTTGGTATACGTTCATATGATACCATACCAAATTTTAAGGTTTTAGGCTCAAAGGGTACAAAATGGCGGCTATTTTTCGGTCTTATATGGTTTTTAAAAAAAATCATTTTTAAAAATGACAATTTTCGATTTCATTTTTTTTACGCTCTGAATAAAGCTGAAAAATGGTTTTCTTGACTATGTCTTATTTAAAATTTCCCGCTGAATCCGAATCTGCCACCAGTTTTTCAAAAAAACGCCAAGGAAAACCGGAAAATTGGAAAAACTAAGAAAACTCATTTTTTTTCAAACGCAGATTTTTCATACAGTTGTAACTTTTTTTTTTCCTAACCAGTCTTTTTAGCGAGTATTTGCCTTTTGCTCTCTAAGTTCTAATTTGTAAAAATACAGCGAAAATTACAAATTAACAAATTGCAGTCTGTAAACCTAATAATTTACAAATCAGAATCAGTAAACTTTAAAATTACAAACCGGTAACTGAGATTTATAATCTGTAAATATTAAAATTACAAATTTGAATTAGTAAAGTTATAAGTTACAAATCAGTAAGCGCCAGCGTACTTTGTAAACGTTAAAACTACAAATTATAATTTGTTATATTAGAAATTACAAATTTTAGACGGGAAAAGAGAATTTGTAAATTAAAATTAACAAATTAGAAATAATACAAAATAAACGCAAAGTCAAATAACCTCCATTTTCAGATCTTGTCCGTTTATTTATTTTAATTTAGATTTATTAATTTAGTTTATTAAAATATATTTTTTGTTATGGATAATACGGTTTTTAAAAATTCAAATAATCAAAACAATGGTAATTGCAATTTATTTTTCACTTGCTTATGCACACTAGGTATAAGTGATTTCCAAATCTTTTGTAAAACTTTATTCAATAAACTTTTTAAACAGACAAGATCAGAAAATGGAGGTTATTTTACTTTGCGTTTATTTTGTATTATTCCTAATTTGTTAATTTTAATTTACAAATTCTCTTTTCCCGTCTAAAATTTGTAATTTCTAATATAACAAATTATAATTTGTAGTTTTAACGTTTACAAAGTATACGTTGGCGCTTACCGATTTGTAACTTATAACTTTACTAATTCAAATTTGTAATTTTAATATTTACAGATTATAAACTTATTTACCGGTATGTAATTTTAAAGTTTACTGATTCTGATTTGTAAATTATTAGGTTTACAGACTGCAATTTGTTAATTTGTAATTTTCGCTGTATTTTTACAAATTAGAACTTAGAGAGTGAGTACTTAAAAACCCATTTCAATATTTCCCATTTTCACGAAATTTTTCATTTTCAATTTTCCGGATTTCTTTGTCACCTAATGAAAATTTTGACCAAATTTTCGGATTCCTCGAGAAATTTTACTAAAGACCCCCTTTTTTGAAAAGTTTTGGGCTCCGCCCCCCCTGTGTCACATTTCTTTCTGTTTCTGATACTTTAAAAAATCATTTTAAAATCATCACTGCAAATTTATGATTATGCCAACACATTTAAACTATTGCGTAGTGATTAGAGCAGCGTTATTATTACAGACAAACAGAAAGACAAATAAATGTTCAAATATATATATAGTATATAATATTCAGATATGTATATATAGATGATTCTAGAATTGTCTGAATCAAATAATACCAATTGCGATATTAAAATTTTATCATATTTTTCACATATTTCACTTTTTAACCAAATTTTCAGAAAATTAAATTTTTTCCAAAAATAGTAAAAATTTTTTTATTTTAACTTTATTTTGACACTGGTTTTATGTAATTTCTTTCATTGGTTTGAGCCTCATGATAAAACACATAGACACATAGATAAACAAATAAATTATTAAAAATACCATAAAAAATAAAAAAATGAAAAAATTTTTTTTACCAGCTTCAAAAATATTTAATAAAATTTTAAAGATACCTCCGTTTTGCATAAAAATTTCAGATAATACGTAAAAATTTGTGCCGAATCGAATACTACAAAGTGTGATAAAAAATTTTTCGATAGTCTAGAGATATTTCAATTTTTGTTAAAAATTTTAAAAAATTTTATCAAGTTCAAAAACACTAAAAATTAAATATCTCAAAACCTACAATAGCTGAGCAAAAAATCTATAGCCTATGTCACCCGCAGACTTTCTTTATTTTGACACCGGTTTCATAGCAATCGGTTTGGTGGTTCTTGAGTCATTAGGGTACAAACAAACAAACAAACAGACAAATAAATTTTCAGATATATATAGTATTAAGATATATACACTGAAAAAAAAATCCGCTTGCGGCAAGCGGAATAATTCCGTTTGCCGCAAGCGGAATTCCGCTTGTAGCAAGCGGAATTTTTTTTCTCGTCAAAGGATTGCAAATGACTTGAAACGTAAAGAAAATTAAAAAAAAAATTTTTTCCCGCTTACTTGGGATATGCGTATTTCGGTATGACGAGATTTGAGAAAATTTTGGAAAAAGAAAAGAAAAAATGTTTTTTTTTAATTTTCTTTACGTTTCAAGTCATTTGCAATTGTTTGCAAAGAAAAAAAAATTCCGCTTGCGGCAAGCGGATTTTTTTTTTCAGTGTATATTAGACTGTGTCTTATTTTTTTTTTCGATATTTTTTGGCTCCCCTCATTTTTTTCGAATATTTTGGTCATAAAAAACACCCAGCTCCAAGGATTTTGATTTTTAATTTTTTTAACCCATGCCGCCGGGCAGTTGAAGTTTCCCATTTAAATAACATGGGAATTTCGAGGTTTTAGCTTTATAAATTTTTACAGAGGCCGCAATATGTTTTAAGAAGCTAGTTATTGCTGGAAAACATACTTTCATATGTTGTAAAGACATGAAAACCACCCTCCATTCATTCCAATGGGACTTCTGGGCAAAATCGCAAATTAACATGTTGGCTAAATCTTATAAAACAGGGGTTTTCGGTAATTTTCGATAAAACGCTGCAACCTCAAAAATTGGCCAAAACACTTCTGGTAGGGCTACTTTTTTTTCTCTAAGTATCACCTTTCAAACGTCGTAAACCGTGTATTTTTATCACTGATTTTCTCAGCACTGTAGTCAATTAACCTACTGGTAATTTTTGACCCTAAATGACCAATTTTTAAATTTGTTTAAACTGCTGCCAAAATTGTAATTTTTGACAAAATTAAGTTTCACAGGCCTAAAAAATTTTCTACAAGCTTCAAGTTTCCAAAAATTTTTTATTCGTCTGTTTTCTTGAAATAGTTTTTAAGATATCGCTTTTCAAAGATAATTATAAAAATTGACTTTTTCTTTAAACCCTAAAATTGGGATTCTGACTTTAAATTATCATCTCTGGTTAATAACTTATTGAAAAGCGGTGAGTAAAAAATTTTTGGAAATTTGAAACTTGCAGACAATTTTTAAGACCTATAAAGCTCAATTTTGTCAAAAATTACAATTTTGACAGCAATTAAAAAAAATTAAAAAATTGGTCATTTTTAGTCGAAAATTACCGTCAGGTTAATTGGCTATAGTGATGAGAGAATCAATTTTAAATGAACGCGGTTTGCGGCGTTTAAAAGGTGACACTTACACCAAAAAAATGAGACCAACCAGAAGTGTTTTGGTCGATTTTTGAGGTTGTAGCGGTTTACCGAAAATTACCGAAAAACCCAGTTTTATAAGATTTAGCCAACATGTAAATTTGCGATTTAGGCCCAGAATTCCCTTTGGAATGAATGCAGGGCTGTTTGCATGTCTTTCCAACATATCATAAAAGATAAAATTTCTGTATATTCATGTTTATACATGGAAATATTGAGTAATGAAGTTTACCAGAAATTTTATTTATTGATTAGAAGCTTTAACATAAGCAAATTTTGATGAAAATTTATTTTCAAAAATAAGGCTATGACATTTTTTGATACTGATTTATCAGTTCGTGTTATTTTTAGCCTTATTAAATTTAATAAAACTTTGAATGTAATTTTTATGAAATTAATAGAATAAAAATGCCAGCTGTATTTAAATTAGAAAGAGAAAACTAAACTTCTCCTTTCTAACGGTATACACAAGCCAGCATTTTTAGACCTCGGTTAACTTAGCCCCCCAAAAAAATTAATTTGTATTTTTTATAGCTCAAATTAATCCTTTTTAATTGTACTAAATGTACATCGAATTTATTTTTTTGTGCGAAATTGTGCTTTTCTGCAAAACGTATAAAACAGGCGGGGGGCTAAAAATTTAGCCCCCCAATTGAAAAACTTATTTTTCTGCTGAACTATGCAATGCACAATTAAAAGCTTTAGTGGAATAAATGTACAAATAATTGTGCAATGGACTTGTGAAAAAATATTCACTAAATTGTTGACTAATAAAAAGTTATTAACAATTGAACCAGTTTAAACAAATTATTTCATTTGAAACGTGTACACCATACTACTGCCATCTTACAGAAGACTTGGAAGTATATAGGGCGCTTGTTTTAAATATTTTTAGTTTACTATATATGCTACGCCCGAAAACTTGATATTTACTTAACTTGGGATTCCACTATTGTCGAAAATATTGATCCCAAATTATTTAACAATAAGTGAGGTTTTATAACTTTATTTTTATTATTTATTGGAGCCGATTGACCTCTCAAAACTTAACCCGGGTCAAAACTTATCCGTTTAAAAACATTTTTTCAATTAAGTCGTTATTAAAATTATTCCTGCTGAAGCCATTCCTGACGTTATTTTTTCGAAAAATACTCGTTAAACCCCAGAAAATTGGAAAAACCAATGAAAATCAAGATATTAAAAAAACGTGATAAAAAAATCAAAGAAACTGTTAAACAGAGAGAATGGAAACTGTACAATTATGAGAAATTATACTTTTTCTTCAGAAGAAAATTAATTTTCTTTTTTTTTTTTTTTAAGCTCCAATATAGTCTAAAGTTGACGCATTTTTACGGATATTTTATTTTTTAGTTGAGTTGAAATCAACCTTGCTGGACAAATTATAAGGGAAAATTCAAAATACTTTGATTTTCTCTCTTGTCAATATTTCGTTCTCAATCCGAGTCTCAATCTAACGAGAAACTCTTTAAGACCCTTATTTATTAAAACATATTTTTACATATTAAAAAATTACAAAGAAATATTTTCAAATTACATATATATATTTTGAACATCCCATTTAAAAAAAAATTAATTTAATATAATTAAAAAAAAAGCAACTGTTAGTACCTACTGTATTTGGAAGTTCAAAAAACTTATTTTTATATCGATTTTAGTCAAGAAAATTTTCGAATAAATGCATTCAGGCACTTATTATTTTAGTGGGTTTGTATTTTGCATCGTGACTTTCCAGCATTTACCCATATAAAGTTTAAGTATTTTAGCAAGTGGGCTAAAAACTAAATTTAGATTCCCATAATTAGCTAAAAAAAAACAAAAGATATTATTTTTTTGCTTAAAATGACGCAAGTAGTAATTTTTGGCTTTTTTTGGACAATTGATTTAAAAAATTATTCGAAATATATTGGGAAAAAAATAATTTTTTACTTTTTTGTAGTTTTTTTTATGAGGAGAAATTTTTGACATAAAATTTACTTAAATTTTCTTACTATAAATTTGAGTAAATTGAGCCAAGGCTAACTTAAATATTGGCCAAAAATTCATATTAGGTACTAGAAACTAAATCCATAGTTGTTTTGAAGAAAAAATTTTTAATGATATCCTATTATTAATAGTAGGTATATATCATTAACTCGTACCCAGAAAATTAAAGAACGACTAAAGCCCAAATTACAATCTAAGGCGAAGCGTTTAGCCGTTTATATATGGAAACGGGCCGCATACGGTTTTTCTTTGACAGTGTCGAGAAAACATATTTTTCCGACCATTTAGCGGAAATACTAGTGCTGTTTTACATCGCGGTTTGAGCGCCCTGACAAGAAAAAGTAATTTAATATAGTTTTCCTTTACGCAAACTTTAAAATCGTGTTTTATTTATTAAATTCGAAATATTAAGAACTGCGACGAAAAAAATTTTCCCTGATCATTTTTTATTTTTTTGTAAGATATTTAACCTATTCATGAGGATAATCTGGTAACAATTGAAAAACAATAAATAATATATTTCTGTGGAAACATATAAATGCAAAACCACAAAAAGTTGGCTAATATAAGCAAAAAAAATTGTTAATAAAATTTTGGCCTAATGAAATAGGCTGGACTTAAGCATATTCCTTACAAAATCTATACACAAGGTCGTATTTACAAAACAATTTTCTGACCCTTTTTACTATTTTTTAAAATATAGTTGGGGTTTAGGTATGTATATGTATTTAAAAAAAAATTTTAATGTAGGCTATTAATAGAAATTAAGTATAAAATTTTGAGAATTTTTTATTGTTGTATATACGCTACGGTTAAAGCATAAATTTAAATATATATATATTAATGGTTTTTGGCGAAGCCTTCGGTTTAATCATGATTAATATGTAACTACAATTAAATCATGGGCTTAAATAATAAAGTTTTTCAATGGTTTTTTCTTTTGCTTTCATTATAATTAGAAAAAACGCCACAAAAAATAAAAGCAAAAAGTATGAACTGAATAAGTTTTTTTAACCATGACATATATACTAAACTATTAATTATATTACTGTTACCAGATGATGAAATTTCACACGAGAATTTTTTTATGATGTTCTCTTAAAATTTCATGATATTATTATATTATATACATGGCTAATTCGAAGCTCATTTTGCGTTTAATTAAATATTTTTACAAGGAAATGAACTAAAAAAATGATTTAATTTGGAACTTTTCTCAGAAATTACAAATTTTTATATTTGAACAAATTTCTTATTTCTCGAGTAAAAATTGAAATTTTTTTAAAAAAATAAGTATTTGCAATATATCGGAGAGAGCATATAAATTTGTCCACAATTTATTTAAAAAAAAAAAAAAAATTCAATTTTTGCAATTAGTTTCTATTGCCATCGGGTGAATAAGTTGTTTCTGAACTCAACTGTAAAAAATAATTTTTTTAAAAATGGAAATTATTGTATCTTCTATTTATTTACATTAACTTTGTATTTTATATTTTATTTATAATCGACTTAATGCAAAATTTTATCATTTTTACATATCTTATTTAACATCAAAACTTTTCCCAAACGTTAACCGAAATACAGAAGTTTCAACCTGCATTAATTGTTTGATGTTTTATTTTTTAATCAATTTAATCAAATTAGGTTTTTTGAAAAAATTGGAATATTTTACTTGAAATTTAACTTTCATAAAGTATTATAAATGTTTTTGTTAAAACATTTTAAATAATAAAATTAAAAATTTGTTATTAAATTTTATATATACTTTTACTTTACAATTAATTTATAAATCAATCCTATAATCTCATTTATATTACGTTTTTAAAATTTATTACAAAAGTCATAAATAATCTATTTTTTGGCATAATCTGAAAAACGAACACGTATCCCGTAATATTCTATAATGCTGATACCAATTTTTTTTTATCCTATGATTTTTTACAAAACTTTATAATAATAGTTATTTTCCTACAGTTTTCAGCCTTAGCTTAGGTACAGACTAATAAACTCCTTTTTTAACCATATTTATTTAACGCTATGATTTATTTACTTTGTTTGTAATAATTAAATTAACTTTAGAAAAAAAATTAAAATAATTTTTAATATTTAATTATTTTATTAATAAATATTTAAATTATACGTTCTTGTAATAAAGCCGAAATTCCGGGCAATTTTTAACACGTTTTTTTAATATCTTGATTTTCATTGGTTTTTTCAATTTTCTGGGGTTTAACGAGTATTTTTCGAAAAAATAACGTCAGGAATGGCTTCAGCAGGAATAATTTTAATAACGACTTAATTGAAAAAATGTTTTTAAAGCTTATGTGTTTCCTTCCCCATAAACCCACGGATAAGTTTTGACCCGGGTTAAGTTTTGAGAGGTCAATCGGCTCCAATAAATAATAAAAATAAAGTTATAAAACCTCACTTATTGTTAAATAATTTGGGATCAATATTTTCGACAATAGTGGAATCCCAAGTTAAGTAAATATCAAGTTTTCGGGCGTAACATATATAGTAAACTAAAAATATTTAAAACAAGCGCCCTATATACTTCCAAGTCTTCTGTAAGATGGCAGTAGTATGGTGTACACGTTTCAAATGAAATAATTTGTTTAAACTGGTTCAATTGTTAATAACTTTTTATTAGTCAACAATTTAGTGAATATTTTTTCACAAGTCCATTGCACAATTATTTGTACATTTATTCCACTAAAGCTTTTAATTGTGCATTGCATAGTTCAGCAGAAAAATAAGTTTTTCAATTGGGGGGCTAAATTTTTAGCCCCCCGCCTGTTTTATACGTTTTGCAGAAAAGCACAATTTCGCACAAAAAAATAAATTCGATGTACATTTAGTACAATTAAAAAGGATTAATTTGAGCTATAAAAAATACAAATTAATTTTTTTGGGGGGCTAAGTTAACCGAGGTCATTTTTAGTCGTTTTGAAAGCATGTGCGAGGCAAGTACTTACACAAATTTTTAAAAAAAAATTAATTTTATAATTTTAATATTTTTTGTTTTTTAAATAATTAAACGGTGTCTAGATAAGGTGTATTAGGAGTCTACTGACGAGCCAACCTAATACACTATGGCGAAACACTGTTACGTACCTATTAGTTTAAAATTAACCAATTTATTGGTTAAATTAATAAGAATATCACATATGAAAGTATGTTTTCCAGCAATAACTAGCTTCTTAAAACATATTTAAAAATTTATAAAAATTTACAAAGCTAATACCTCGAAATTCCCATGTTATTTAAATGGCAAACTTCAAGTGCTCGGCGGCACGGGTTAAAAAAATCGAAAATCAAAATCCTTGGAGCTGGGTGTTTCTTATGATAAAAATATTCGAAAAAAATGGAGGGAGCCAAAAAATATCGAAAAAAAAAAATAAGACACAGTCTAATATATATATACAGAAGTACAAAAAGGATTTCAAAGTAGATACTAATTTTATTCCTTTAATTTATTTAATTTATAAATACATATTTTACTAAATAATAATTTTGTTCAAAACTTTCTTAATAATGTATTTCATAAAATTTACCAAAATATATAAAACTTTTTTTTAACATAAATAATATCATTTCATCTTGGTACAAAGCCGTCTATCTTGTAAGTCATATATTCTTTTTATACAATATGAGCTCAGCAATTTTCTCTCGGAAACATTTCTAACCTCTCTCGTTCCGCTAAGGGACATTTATTTCCCGCAGTTTTTTTATATATAGTATACATCTTTTTCCCTCGTACATAGCTGCTACAGCACATGTCTAAATATATAAATTTCTCTTGGCACATTGCACATATAATATATATATCTGCATTTTCATGCAACGTAATTTTTTTTACCACCATGTGGAAATGACATTTTCACCTTCCTTACTGCTCTGTTCATGTAACTATATAATAACCGACTAAACAAAAATGAAAAATGCACCGGAATAGATATATTTTACATATCCTAAAAGTGCGTATACACGTTTAAAATTGTGTATGATATAGGTGTTCATATAACCTCCATAAAATAAATAAATATATTTATATATGTATTAGGATGTTTCTTATTTCCCAAACTGAACATAGAGAAAAATACCGGCCCGAATATAATACTTTAGATCATAAAACTTTTCTCTAAAAAAATTTTTACATACAGGTTAATGTCGTGTTCCGATTTGCAAATAAAAATTGGTAAAAATCAGGAAAAAGGTTTTAGAAACGCTTTAGAAAGCTTTTAGAAACCTTTTCAAAAACTTAATTACTAAAATGTTCTAAAATCTTGTTGGTAAAAAAATATATTAAAAAAACTGTTAATTATAACATATTTTATTATATTTGAACTTAATTGAAAATCTAGTCATCTAAAAATCAAATATTCACGCCAATCGCAACTGGTTAAAAAACGTAAAAATAACCTCTTATGACCTGAAGTATCCTACTTGAGCTAGTATTTTTCCCAACGGTCAAGTTTAGGAAATAAGAAACACCCTAATATATACACTTTGCAAATTTCTAAAAGTGCCACGTGTGGCACGTGTGTGCCTTATATTATAAAAAAAATGTGAAATATGTCTTCAAAAATGTTATCAGTGTTAGTATAAATACTTTTAAAACTATAACAGTATGAATATGTATATCTGTATATTATTTATGTACATTATACGTATATATATGGGCACGTCCAGGGAAGAACGACTAGCTGAAAAATAAAAAAAATAAAAAATATTTTTTGTGGGTCATTTTTTACCTGGGATTTGTGAAATCACTCATACTTTACACTTCCTGAAGCATAATTTTGAGATGCAGCTGCTCCAAAGTTGGATGTTTTCAATTTTTTGATTTCAGCTGCCCAATTCACCCAGAAATAACTCAAAACCATGAAACTTTTAACATATACATATGATTGGGAAAAAATTTTCTTTTTACATGGCCTACCCGAAAAAATTTTTTTTTTTTTAAATTGGGCCACTTCCGTTTCAATTTTTAATGGTTTGAATTTTTCAAATTGACCGGAAGTCAAGTTCGCCATAATTATTTTTGCTCAAATTTTCCCAGAATGTTGACCTATGTGTCAGTTTTACTCAAAAAAATTTTGGATATGTGATACTCAAATGAGCGCCCACAATTATTATTTTAGTCTGCCAAAAACTGCCAAAATTAGCCAAAACAGAAGGCGGAATTTGTTTTTTTTTTTATCCAATCAACTTAAAATGGGTATCAATATAATTAATTAACGGTAAAATTGACCAAAAAAGACCAATAATTAATCTGTACGATATTTTTGGCTGATTTGGAGCTAATTTTGGCTGATTTTGGCAGACTAAAATAATGATTGTGAGCGCTCATTTTAGTATCACATATCCAAAATTTTTTTGAGTAAAACTGACACATAGGTCAACATTCTGGGAAAATTTGAGCAAAAATAATTATGGCGAACTTGACTTCCGGTCAATTTGAAAAATTCAAACCATTAAAAATTGAACCGGAAGTGGCCCAAATTAAAAAAAAATTTTTTTTCGGGTAGGCCATGTAAAAAGAAAATTTTTTCCCAATCATATGTATATGTTAAAAGTTTCATGGTTTTGAGTTATTTCAGGGTGAATTGGGTAGCTGAAATCAAAAAATTGAAAACATCCAACTTTGGAGCAGCTGCATCTCAAAATTATGCATCAGGAAGTGTAAAGTATGAGTGATTTCACAAATCCCAGGTAAAAAATGAACCAAAAAAAATATTTTTTATTTTTTTTATTTTTCAGATAGTCGTTCTTCCCTGGACGTGCCCATATATATGTATAATAAGAGAATTTTCTTAATGGCAATGTACCTATACATATTTTTCATGCACATGAAAATAAATCATATATATACATATAATTTATGAAAGCTTTAGACTCAAGAGAAATTCTTGAAAAGTTTTAATGGTATATTTTAGTAACCTTAAATGGTTAACTTTTGAAATTATATAGCCATAATTTAAATTTTTACCCTACTAAAATTATTGATGGTAAATTCTATATGTACTAAATACCTTTGCAGAGTACCTACTATCTAGAAATAGATTTTTAAAAATACTTGTGGTAATTTCTTGTCAATTTTAATACAGATACACGAGGCGAACCTATAAAGCCTAAATATCTGATGTGTCGTTACTAAATTTTATTTATCATTAACGATATTTTCTTTAAATTTTTTAAAAATATTAACCACATAAGTCCCTGATACAGAAATTTAACTTTATGTCCCCAAACCTCCTTCTAAAAGTTTACGCTAAAATAGCATTTTACCTATTTTTACATAATGAGCAATAACGTTTTTGGTCTAACGCTCCCCCCCCCCCCAGTTCAGCGTTACGCAATTATTGAACGCTCCTGTAGAAAGTTCGGAGATATCATTCCGGAAACCATCAATGAAGTTATCACAGGCTGCGATTGGGAGCCTTTTTCCACCCCGAATTGATATAGCACTGTCATTAACAATAATACTCAAATAGCAATTGACCAACTCGCCCCAATAATCACCTTTCATTAAAAGAATACTAAAGAATACCAAAAGAATGGCCCACTTTTAAGATTATTGGATTACTAACGCTGAGTGAGCTTAAAAGTTACTAATTAATTGATTAGAACTTATATTTAAATAATCTTACAAGCCTCTTAGGTTTTGTAAAACGAGTATACTTGTAAATTATAACTATAAATTTTAATATAAATATGTCAAATTTAAGCAAATTTAATAGAGTAGTGCCAATATCTCATAGAAAGTACCCGAAGTATTATTACAGTAAGCGAAGGTATTATTGAATACATATTACGATCAAGACAAACGCATTTTTAATATAAATTAAGACCTTAATTAGACAAGAAAACTCTGAAAAGGGCATACATGCCTTAAATCTTGCTTAAAAAGAAGTTTTCCCTCGGTTTTTCCTGACGATGTTGAAGATTCCATATCTGTTACGCATACCCTAATTCTTAAAAAAACTCAAGGATATCTCCGGGTGCTTAGATCATAAATTTTTATTCTTTAAGTTATTAATGAACAATAGGGCTTATTTATTAGCATTCTATTCATAAAAATTCACTCGTTTTTTGGATACTGTTATCAAACCAATATTCTGATGTTGACCAAATTCTAAAACTGTAATCCAGGCATGATTACCTGTCATTTAAAAAAAGAATTACGTTTCTACGATAAGCAGAAGCGATTTTAGCTTAAATTGTTATAAACAATTTATTTGTTAATATTTTTTGAAAATTCCAACGCTCCCCTAAAGTTAAAGGGTTAAAGAACCTGCAGTTAAAATTTGGTTGATTTAAAATAATTTTTAATGCTCTAATTAAACGTTTAAAAACGACCTAAAAAATAAAATTTTTTTTTCTTACTTTTCACAGTGATCTGGAACGCGAAAAAAGTTTCACCACGATGCCCCCAAAAATCTCTGGTATTTACTTATTCTATAGGGTCTCCTGAGGCAGGAAATGCTTGTACTAAAATTGAAACCGTAGCTCTCTGGGAGAATCGCCCAAATTTGGGGGTTCTTGGGGGGTAAAAAAAATTTTTTTTTTTTTTTTTTTTTAATTTAACATTTTTTACATGATTTTAGACCATAGAAAGTGACGAACAATTGAGGAACACAAAAAATTTTGCTCGCCCCATAGTTTTTTTTGAGTTGGAAGGCTCAAAATCATATTTTTTCAATATTTGAAAAAAACCAATTTCTGAAATTTTTCAAATAAATTAAAATTATTTTTAATGATGGATTTATTTTTTTTCAATTGTTTTGTGATTATAATTTACTAAAATAAGTTTATTTAGGACCAAAAAGTACAAATTTTCAATTTTCAAGGTCTTAGAGCAACTCAAATGTTAAATATTGGATTATTTTAAAATTTCACAGACTTGGGATTTTTCTATCAGATTCAAATGAGGTTATAAACTGGATTTAAAGACGTATTCCATAGTAATTTTTCCAGTATACAATCTGAATTTGCTATTTATTTTAACATTTTACCACGATTTTTAGGAGAAAAATCCGTTTTTTTGTTTATTTGTGGTTTCAATTTTCAAGGGACCAATTTTTTAAAGTTTCGCAGGTTTCAAGAAAAAATTTTCTGAATAATATTTACAAGAGTCATTTATATATTTTTTCCTCTGAAATTCCCATGAAATTCCAATGAAATCACTAGTTTTTGCATCCGGAATTTTCCTTAGCCAAAAAATCATTTGTTTCTATTTTTACTGGTTTTGTCCAATTTCATGTTTGGTATTATGCTAATATAGTCAATTTGAGCCTGAAGGGTTTGAAATGTCTAAAATTTTTTAAATAAATGAATATTGAGAAAAAAACTACTCTAGAAAATATAAAAACTTTTCTTTGTCTAGTGGTGAAAATTCACTGACCTAACCAATTTTTTAGTTACGTGAAATTGAGATAATAGGGGAATTATTACAAAATCATTAATTCACTAGAAAGGAAAACTCCGGATGAAAAAACTAGTGATTTCATTGAGTTTCAGAGGAAAAAATATATAAATGACTCTTGTAAATATTATTCAGAAAATTTTTTCTTGAAACCTGCGAAACTTTAAAAAATTGGTCCCTTGAAAATTGAAACCACAATAAACAAAAAAACGGATTTTTCTCCTAAAAATCGTGGTAAAATGTTAAAATAAATAACAAATTCAGATTGTACTGGAAAAATTACTATGGAATACGTCTTTAAATCCAGTTTATAACCTCATTTGAATCTGATAGAAAAATCCCAAGTCTGTGAAATTTTAAAAAAATCCAATATTTAACATTTGAGTTGCTCTAAGACCTTGAAAATTGAAAATTTGTACTTTTTGGTCCTAAATAAACTTATTTTAGTAAATTATAATCACAAAACAATTGAAAAAAAATAAATCCATCATTAAAAACAATTTTAATTTATTTAAAAAATTTTAGAAATTGGTTTTTTTCAAATATTGAAAAAATATGATTTTGAGCCTTCCAACTCAAAAAAAAATTTGGGGCGAGCAAAAATTTTTGTTTTCCTCAATTGTTCATCACTTTCTATGGTCTAAAATCATGTAAAATATGTTAAATTAAAAAAAAAAAAAAAAAAAAAATTTTTTTACCCCCCAAGAACCCCCAAATTTGGGCGGTTCTCCCCGAGAGCTACGGTTTCAATTTTAGGACAAGCATTTCCTGCCTCAGGAGACCCTATAGAATAAGAAAATACCAGAGATTTTTGGGGGCATCGTGGTGAAACTTTTTTCGCGTTCCAGACCACTGTGTTTTTTTGTGCATTTATTGCTGTCCCTCCTCTCCTAATAAAGTTACATTCATAAAATTTTTTACAGAGATCGAAGGATAATTTTTTAACAGTTTTTTTTTTACTCGAACATTCTGGGACCATTTTTCTGGAAAATATTTCAAAAATACGAGAGGTCCACATCTTTTTTTGATCGATAGTAGGTTAGGTGTTGTTCGTTGAACGTTTAGAACTTTAATGGCTTATATAAACTATAAATTTTGAAATATAAATTCCAATCAATTTTAGCAACAAATTTATAGTACTTTATATTTTAATATTTTCAACGTCATAAAGGCAGTTAACTATGTATTGAATACGTGACAAAGAATCAAAATACAAAATTATTTGATTTGTCTGAATTTTTGATATGTTATTCATTTCGTCATTCTAAGAAAAAGTCTTCGTAGGCTCAAAGCTGCACGGTAGACCTACTTTGGGTAAATATTCAACCAATTGGTTGAATTTTCAGCCAAAAATAGTAAAATTCAACCAAAATAGTTGAAAATTCAACCAATAGCTAAAATACAAAACAAAATTGATGTAATTATAATACAGAGTAAAAAAATGATCTGTGCTAATTAATATTATAATAGATTATATAACTAGAGATTTTGATTTTTTATATATTATTATTATTACTTTATTAGGCTCAGAAGCTGAGGAATGACTAATTAAAAAGCTTACTTAATTTAATTTATCCATAATTTTTAAATTTAAACTATACCTATATGTAAGATTCTTGGTGCATTTTTTGAAAAATTAATTTTAAAAAGAATAATTTAAAATTTTCCCTCCAGTCAGCTGAGTACATATTTTTTTATTTACAAAAAAAAGTATAGATTAATAAAAAAAAAAAAAACATGATTACGATTGTAAAGGTATATAGTTTTATATTTTAATTATTATTATAAAAAGAAAAAAACGAATATATTTTTTAATTTCATTTATAATAATCCATTATTTATGCAAATAGAAATTAAAATACGTACAATTTTATTAGTAAAGTGTATACGCCTTTAATATTGCTAAAAGGGAATTAGGTATTTTTTTTTTTTATTGTCATAGTTTGTCATAAAAGCGAATTTCCAGATGGAGCATTGATTGATCAAAATGGCTAAGCTAAAACTGTTCGATATACATAAATAAGAGTTTTTGTTTTGAAAAACTTGAAATTTTAGATTCCAAATTAAATTTTTAATTTAATTAGTCATTCTTCAGCTTCTGAGCCAAATGAAGTAATAGTACATAAAAAATTACTAATTATATAATCCATTATAAAATTAATTCACTTTTAATGGATGCACAGATCATATTTTTACTACACGTAAAAAAAATATAAGACAAACTAAACGTATTACGTTACTGAAATATGATTAGTATTGTAAGTTTGTTGAATGGAAAGATTAAACGTTGAATTGTCAAATAAAAACATTAGACCAACAAATACTTTGTTGATTCAAGCAAAATTAAAATTGTTAAGTTAACCACTTAAATCATTGTTGAATCAACATAGTGTTAGATAAACCAACAACCTACAACATTAATATGATTAATTTTAATAGTTAGGTCAATGCTTTTTCTTTTATATTAAAATATTTATTCATTCTTTCTCTTTCTATCCTTTTATGCTCTTCTCTTTCAGCAGCGCGCTTTTGTTTATATTATTATTCAATAAAGAAATGGAATTTCCTAAAAATTTTTAATGATAGTTTTAAGTATTATTTTTAAATATAAATTTCACTGCGGGTATGCATAATTTACTTTTGCTTATATTATTATTCATTATTAAATTATAATAAAGAAATGGGATTTCCTAAAAATTATTTATGATAGTTTTAACTATTATTTTTAAATATGCATTTCGCTGGGTATGTATAATTTACTCTGCATATAATTTCGAAAATTATTATCTGTAACATATAGTACTTAAAATTTTTTTATTAAATACAAGTGTCCTGTTAGCAGAATGGATAATCACGCAGTCTCGGAAGCCGCAGCACTCAGTTCGATCCCAGTAGCAGTCAAAATTTTTCTTCGGTTTTTTTTAACAGATTTTAAATTAATAAATATATACCTACCTATAAGTACATAAAAAAATAATTATAAAAAAAAAATAATTAATTAAAAAAAAAAAAAAATAATAAAAAAAAAAATAAAAAAATAATTTTTTTTAAATAAAATTTTCACTCTGTTTGAATCAACTAAGTAACTATGACAATTCAACAAATACTTTGTTGGCATATTTCAACAAAGTTATTTGTCAATACAACTTAGAATTTTTTTCCGTGTATGTATTATAATTACATCATTTTTATTTTGTATTTTAGCTTTTGGATGAATTTTCAACCATTTTGGTTGAATTTTACTATTTTTGGTTGAAAATTCAACCAATTGATTGAAAATTACTACTATTGGTTAAAAATTACTATTTTTGGTTGAATTTTCAACCAAAGCAATTCTACCGTGTGCTAATTCCATACTTTGGCTCATACGGATCATCAAAGTACCGTAGCTCCATCATAAATAATTTTAAATATCTTTATTTTTCCCCATTATGAAAATATATTTTTATTATAGATTTTTCAGGTTTGCTGAATTCAAAGATGTTGTCAAAAAGACGATAAAAACGCTGTTCGTGAAAAAAACGCCATTCGTAAAAAATGTTAGTCTTGAAATTTGATTCAGGAATAAACATTCGTAAAATTAAATGTCGTGAAATTCGTAAAATTCTTTATTCATGGAAAAGCTCGTTTGTGAAATTCGCTTCGGGAAAAAGGTAGATAATTTATATGATAAAACTGTTAGGCTTTGAGAATCTTTGCGCCGCATAATATCACTCTGCATGCAATAGCCTTGAATCGAAAGCTATCAAAGGTATTCCTCAAAGAGTTCCTGAAAAATTCTTGCCGTTCAAAGAATCCTAATCACCCAATAACTTGTTTTTAGAAGAATTTTGAGAGTTTATACAAAAGCGACAAAAACCTTTTGATTAGAGCCTTGTTATTGTTGTAGTGGGCAGGCTTGGACCCTATCCTTGCAACGAATAATTTAATTTATTTAGTTAATTTCCTATCTATCAGCAAATAGTTAGCTGTGAAACTTACAGAAAATAGAGTAATTATTTAGACATGAAAAATTAACACAATTGTTAAACAACTGGTCTTTATTATTTCATAAATGCTTTACAAGTAGCGAACGAACGTCTCAGCTTGTGGCGAAATCTGTCGTCGGTATTTATACCTAAGAGACGGATTTTACATACTGTGGAGTATTTTCTTCTAGAAAATTCGTGATGCTTTTTAGAACGATTAAAATGATATAAAATTGGATGTTTGCATTATTTTAATTAATAATGCATTTTAATTGTTCTATTACACTTTGTTTTTGTATTTTACATCTTTTTAAATATTTTTATCTTGTTTAATTAACTAATAATTATTTAATTATAAATTAATATTTTCTAGAATATTTTGAAAATACTATTTTGTTTAATTCTACTATTAACTTTACTATATACAATATTTACATTGAAATGGAATCTTATCATTATTGAATAGATTAATTTGATATCGATGCATATTCCGGATTATACACGTTGCATTTTTATTTTATGTTTAACGTTTTTCTAATAATTTGAAAGATTTTAATCAACTGGTAAATATTTATGATTTATATTTAGCGGGCTCGATTTTATCGATTTATATTTGATTTTCTAATTTAACCCTTCATACACGGATGTACCCCGTTTCTGTAACCTACATTTTTCTCTCGAAATACCTTATTTGGCCCCTTCAAAGTCATTGAACATATAACTCAAAAATTATATAAAATTAAAACAATGACTAAAATGAGTCAGTCAAGATTAAGAGTTTCGGGTGGAGGGAGGAGGGTAGAGGCAGCAAAAGGAGCGTGATTTCAAATTTCTTAGTGGCATTCATTTTAATTAAAAAATCTAACTATTCAAACTTCTGCAATTTTTTCTTTTCTGAATTTTTAATTTGTTTTTTTTTCAAAAATAACTGATACCTGATCAAATTAGCTAAAATTTATCTTTATGTATTTTTATTTTGTTTTTTAAAAATTAACTGTTCTCCAACCAAAGTAACTAAGATTTATTTATTTATAGTTTTATGTTGTTTTTCAAAAATAAATGATATTGAATTAAAGTAGTTCAGATTTATTTTTAATGTTAATTCACGAAACTTCTTTCATTAGACTCAAAAACAACTTTAGATAAATAAGTCTATCTAATAAAAGTTATTTTATATTATTCTATCATTAGGTAATGTAAGTACTTGTAATTTAATGTATTCAAACCTATAATAAGCTAAGCTAAAATATTTGGTTGACTTGTACTTTGCCAATTTCCCGAAACATAAACATTATACAAAGTACTTTGTAAATTGCTCAGGTGTGATTTCACTAAAAGTTCATTTTAAATGTTTGTAGTAAAATTATTAAGTTTTGACCATCATTGTCAATAAACTTAGAGTTTATATCTTTAGACAGTCCAACCCCAAGTAACTTGCATACTTAAGTCGTTATAGTTTTGAAGTAAAAAAAGAACGGTTTCTACGATGCTTTTTCTTTATTTGTTTCCAATAAATTAGTAACTAAAGTGTATTTTTTTTTTCAAACTAAAAACTTAAAATTAAAAAATATTTGACATGCATATAAAATTTGTACGCAAAAATAATTAAAATGTATAGAACATATTCTAAGAGTACTAGAATTTTGACATTTTTAAGTTCTAAACGTATCATATTTTTTTATTCTTGGAAGAAAATTCTACCTTTCAAATGATAAAAATTATTAAAAAAAAAGTAAATAAGAAATAAATAACTAAAAGATTTCATAATAAATAATATCTTGAGGGTAAAAAACCACTTCCAATACTTAAAAAAAAAAAAAAATTTCTATAAATATAGTTTTCACATTCATATTTAATCGATCTACTATACCTACACTAAACTCATTTTTTTATAATTTACGTGAATATATAAATATAGTTCATACATTATATCTCATCCAGTAAAAAATTTACGACTTTTTATCCTTCTCAGATTTGCATATATAAAAAAATTGACCAACTTCACGTATACTTTTTTTTTTTGGTTCTTATAGCTTTTTATATTTTTATATTTATATTTTTCGCATTATAGACTAAAAAATATAAGCTCTCTGTCATTATTAAATATTAAAAAAATCTAGCTTAAATTATAAAATTTTTAATTAAAATCAGTAACAGATCCTTTATTTATTTATTTTTTATTAACAGGTTACAGTATTCCGTGTGTGTGCGGTATAATAAACCAAAAATATTATTATTTTTCAGTTTGTTTATAACTAAATATGGTCTAAATAATTTTTTTAATTAAGATTCATTTTAATTTATACAGTAAATAAACTTTGCGTATTCATTTGAGAAATATTAAGTTAAATCTAAAATTAAAAAAAAATATTTTTACTTTACAAGAAAGTTATGGATACTCGTATAGCATAATCTGCATAATACTTTGATAATACTTGATACCTGCTAAAATTACAAAAAATACATACAAACTGCAATATAAAAATGCTTTGTAAATTTTGCAAGATTAATTTTGGTAAAACAGGGTTTAAGAACAAATAATTTTTGTAAACAAATAAGAAGTTAAAATTGGTTATATTTACAAAATTTTTTGAGCATAAAATAACAAAATTTAAAGATACATTTAAGTATTTTTGATTATAGTTAACAGTTATTATAGTTCGCACATATTACAGGAAACTTAACAATATAACTCCTGAGGGTATCCGGTCATTTATCCGAAAAAAAATATCCGAATTTTTTTTTCCGAACACCAATATCCGAAGATATTTTTCCGATTGGGCATTTATCAGAATTTTTATTAAAATAGTATATTTATTTGAAAATAAAATTTATAACTAACTTCAAGACGTTTCTCTTTTATTTCATTTATTTATTTTTTTTTTAATTCATTCCGTTAACTAAATTTTAGTTTTATTTATTTTTTAATTTACGTGCAAAATTTTTGTATAATTAAAAAAAAAAATTTAATTAAAACATGGAACATATTGGCGAAATTTGTGATAAAAAATTAATAATTGATAATGGCTACGTATATTTGTATTCAAAAACGGCAAAGTTTATTGGGATTGCAAACGTGGAAAAAATGAAGGAACGTGTAATGCAAGAGCTATTACTATCGCAGGATCAAGTCGCATTATCAAAGGTCCAAGCAAATCTGATCATTTGCATCCAAAAGACCCAGAAGAAGCTAAAGCTGAAATTATCACTTTCAATTTAAAACGGAAAGCTACTGAAAATCCTGAACAACCGCCTGAATTAATATTACAAAATGAGTTACGGGAAGTTTCTTTGGGTATATTATCCAAATTACCTGATAAAGAAAATTAAAAAAAAACAATTAGAAGAAAACGAAGGGCAGAATTACCACCAAACCCAACTTCTTTGGATGAATTACAAGACATTTCTGAACGTTACAAAACTTCTTTAGGTGGTGATCGATTTCTAATAAGTGGTAACGATGAAAATGGTGGTAGAGGTTACGTCTTTTCAACACGACGCAATTTACAACTTCTGGCACGTAGTGAAATGAGGTTCCTCGATGGCACTTTTAAAGTAAATTATTTTTTTTTTTTCTTCAGTACATTTTTATTATGAATAAATTTGTATTTATAAATTCTATAATTTCCATAAATAGGTTGCACCCACAATATTTACTCAAGTTTTTACAATCCTTGGTACAGTATCAAAATTTATACGTGACAAAAATATCAAAGTTTGTCTTCCTTTAGTCTTTGCAGTATTGCCATCCAAAGAAACGGTTGAATATATTTCTGTCCTTGAAACTGTTACTTCGGCGTCACAAAACTACAGAATCCAAAATTGTAAAACAAACATAATTATGGGAGATTATGAATTAGCAATCATTAATGCATGTCAAGAAGTATTTCCAGATGCTTCTTACAGCGGGTGTTTTTTTCATCTTTGTCAGTCGATATATCGTAAAGTACAAAAAGAAGGATTGCAGAAAGCCTATGGCGATGAAAATGATTCTGAAGTAAGAATATATACACGGATGATTATGGCAATGGCATTTGTGCCTGTTTACGATGTTATTTGCGTTTATCGATTATTGCTTTTAGAAATTCCAGATGATCTCGTACCTGTAGCTACATACTTTGAGGAAACTTATGTTAGAGGTATTCCTGCAGTAGGAAGAAGAAGGCATGTGCCACCCCGATATGCTTTAAATATTTGGAACCAATATGATGCAGCCATCAACAACAAACACAAGACAAATAATTTAAGTGAGGGGTGGCACAACAGGTTCCACCTGTTAATGGGAACAAATCATCCAGATTTGTATTCTCTTTTCATCCAGTTCCAAAAAGTACAAGGTGCTACCGAACTTATCATTGCTGATTTAAACCTTGGTAAAACCGTTAAAGCTGGACCAAAAAATAAATGGTATGATCACCAACAACGAGTAAGAAATGTTGTCATGGAATATGAAAATTTTAAAACTGAGTCCAATGAAATGGATAATTTAATAAATCTTGCTTACAATATATAATTTAAATTAATTGTTATTTTATGAATAAAATTCATTTTATCTAAACAATGAGTAAAATTATTTTTTTTTTTTTGGTGTCGGAAAAAAAAAATTCGGAAAAAATGATTCGGTATTTTTTTTTTCGGATGAATGATTTTCGGGTAATTGTCTGTTCGGATATTTTTTTTCGGAAAAATGACCGGGAATCACTCCTGAGGTCATCAATGAGGCTTTGATGAGGCTTTGATTTGGTCTCATTGGACAGACTTTAACACGATAATCTCAATATAGTTACTGCTGTCTTTAGCCTTAGAAACAACATTCAGACTGTGATTGACAAGCTGACACCACTGAAAACTACAAATTCCAAAAAAACTAAATTGATTAATAAATTAAATATTTTAATATACAAACTCAAATTCATCGAGTGCTGTTATCTCAATTCTAAAGATTCTTCTCTCTTAAATGAGCTAATGCAGCTATAGAAACTTAAACCGCTGACGTTTATACGAAGCAATCGACAATAACCGTGACATATGGCGTAAAATGAGAAATCTAGGACCAGGACTCTACCTCGTCCATAAAAAACGTTTAAAAAGTATCTGAACTAATAGATTCAGCATCTGGCAATGATTTCAGTTTCACAGAAGTAACCGTAAATGACGTGATTTTGGAAGTAGCCCACTTTTTATTATAAGCTACTAGTTCTGACGGTATACCGTCAAAAAAAATTATTATAAAGTCGCTTCCTTCCCTTTGCCCACATCTTATCAAGCTTTTTAATGCATCTCTCACAGGAAGGTCTACTTCTATAGCCTGGAAATGACCAAATTACCAATTACTTAAGCCAAAGCAAACTGCTAGATCCATTGCAGATTGGTTTTAACATGGAACATGTTTATAGGGTGAGGGTATTTCAAGAACTTGAAAATTAAAGGGGGGGGGGTAAAGCGTGACCTAGAATAATTTCAATTTTGGGATTTAGAATAATTCAGGTTTAGGGACTTAGATCAATTTCGATTTGGAGACTTGGAATAATCCGAGTTATCACTCAGCTGTAAGTAAACATGTTCCATGCATTTTGGTTATGTTTACACAAACCGGTTATAAGTTTTTAGACCTTGCAGCAGTGCAAAAACAGCTCTTTTAAAATTAACGAAAGACATTAGGTTTGGGAAAAGCAAAAGACTAGTGACATTACTGCTGCAGTTTGATTTTAGTAAGGCTAATGATTCCATAGCTCAACAAAGCTAATTGCCAAATTAAAATCTATGAGTTTCTCAAAAAGTGTCTTGTTGTGAATTAAATCTCACCTCCATGATAGAAAATTACAAGTTACTACAAAAACATCTTCCTCTGACTCTCTTGGAGTAAAACTTAGCGTTCCACAAGGGTCTGTTCTAGGTCACCTTCTGTTCTTGCTTTACATAAATTACGTAAAAAGATACCTCAATGCAAAATGATGCAAAAATCTATGTTTAAGCCTCTTCTGAGAAGATAAATGGAGAAAATGAAAAGCTCTCATCAACGGCTCATAATACTATTATCTGGGATAAAAGTGTATCTTTGAGATTGAAGCAAGGCAAGAATAAAGCAATACATTTTGGTACACATTCCAAGAGAAACAGCTAGAGGTGAGCTAATTACACGAGAGCTAAGTGTACCTAAACTTGAAAAATGGCATGATGACTCCTCGTTTCAGGTCCAATGAAAAAAAAAGTGGAACTCTCTCCCCTCAATAATAAAACAAATTGAAAAGAAAAGAACGATTTTCTATTTTTTTCGAAAAAAATGATTTTGGGAAAAAAATTCATTGGGAAAACCAGATTGGAAAAACTGACCCCCACCCAACAATGCGATTTCTTCTCTCAATTAATTCATTTAAGACAGGTTTATTTAGTTATCTAAAAACCTCAAATCCCACATATTATGATGATTCGGTCTTTTAAACATGTTATATAAATGTGTTGTTACTTCAAAGCTTTATTATTTATTTACCTATTGACTATGATAAAATTTATCGTATCAAAATAAACTAGCAGAAATTAATTATTTGATGCTATGGGCTATTACAACTCATTATTGTCATGTTGATACTGCTCTATTCTTTTAATATTTTATTTTTATTTTGTAATAAATATTTAACAGAGTATATTTTTAGATTTACATTTTATAATTATTACATTTGTTATTTTATGTTATATTATTTTATATTTATGTACCATATTTTGTGAAAGAGCAAATAAACGATTATTTACATTTACATTTACGTTTTTCAGTATAAAATTGTATTACTAATTTTTCAGGAATCTCTTATTTAATATATTGTTAATACAGTTTCAAAATAGAATATTTTAAATACGGCTAATTAATATTTCATATTTTCTTGCAAATTTTTTTAATTTCAAATAACCCACCAGATACAAAAAAATAAACATTTAGCTAACAAAGACTTGATAAATATAATTATTTCAATTATAAAATATCTAGTACTATTTTTTTTAAAGGAAAAAACCAATAATATTGATTTTGGTATTGGCCAATAGAAGAAATAAAGTATAAAAAATTGCAACGAAAAAAAAAAATAAAATCAAAGGTTCAAGTATACCATATAATATAGATACATATTTAGATTGGTATTTTGACTTTTACCTTCAAATGTGAATGACTGTTATTATTGCACTTGTATATAAAAAAGGGGGTATGTTTGAGTATGCTAGTTACTGCCTTTGGTAATTTTCCATTCGAGAGCTTCGTCTGGTGCATCGAATCGTGTTGAATAAAGTGGGTTTCGTCATTTCTAGTTTTTATCTTGTTTGTAATAAACTTTTTTCTTTTTTACTTTTTTTTATTAGCAAAAAAAGGGGGTTTAAAAACATAATATTTAGTCATACATGAATTTTACATGTATACTTCATTTTTGTATCTTTCATAATAACCAAATAAATTATATACTTATTTAGATATTTAAAATACTTAAATTGTTTAAAATTTCATTGTTTACGTTATTTTTAATTAAAATTTTGCTAAATTACATGAGTAATTAAAGAGTAATTTCAAGCTCGCAAATCTTCATTTTCCAATTTCAAATTCTCAGTAGCAATTAAAGCCTCGTTAAATTTCTCTTAAAAGCTAGACGTCTTACAACCGTAATTTTAATCTCAGAAAGTTATAATTCAAATTACATTTTCTAATTTAATTATACACAAAAGTTTTCTTAAAGAAAAAAATAAAGAAAAATAAATTAAAATTAAATAAGACTTAATAGAAGTATTTATATTTTTTAAATCAAACATTAAAGTTAAAAGTTAAGAATAGAAAAAACAAATTAAAATTCATTAAAATTAAATTTCAGATGGAAAATATCACATGCTTCCTACTGGTGAACTGCTTGTATTTTCTGTGACTTCTGCAGATACTCATTCGACCTATCGCTGCCGTACTGTCCACCACGTAACTGGAAGCACAGTTGAAAGTACAGGCTATGCCCATTTAATGGTTACAGGTAAGAATTTCAACTTACATAAATTTAAATTAATTTACCGAGGTTCTAACTGTTGTTTTATTTTATTGCTTTGTATAATTTAAACGTACAAGTCTTTCTTCGTCTTTCTTCCGTCTTACAATTATATTATATAGATTTTATTTCATGAAAACTCTAAAAAATTTAAGAAAAGTATTTTACACTTCAAAAATATAATTTTTAACAGGCACTGAAAAAAAATACTGGTTATGACAGCCGCAATTTTTTTTCTTGTAAAGAAATTTGAAAAAGATGATTTTAACTCATTTAAAATGTGAGGCATGGTAAAACTTAAAAAAAAAAAAACGTTCGTATTTTCTCAAATTTTCTTTAAATTTTATGTAATCTTCAACCATTTTGAAGAAAATAAAATTCCAGCTGCTATACCCAGAATTTCGGTAACGGCAACAAGAAACTCCGGTAGCGGGAACCGGATGTTTTTTAAATGCAGATAGCACGATGCGTTTCTCAATATAAACACAACTAACACATCCTGTTATTCTATCCTTGTGCATTTAGAACTTTGATACTTGATATCGCTTAACAGGACTAGGATTTCATAAAAATATAATGCTTTATTTTCACTCCTTTTCATTAACGTATATAGCTCCTGAAAATTTATTTATTTTTACCAATTGATGTCCAATTAAAGAATAAATTATTGAGTAACATGGTTTATTAGTTACTGATATTTTTTACTTAACAACTCTGTAAAAGCGTATTGAATTTTCAAGCAATACTTATCTATCATTATAAAATCAATTTTTTTTGTACAGCCAATTTGCATATTTTCTTACAAATATGTTCTTCAAATTGGGAGGTTTCAGTTAACACAGAATCTCCATACAATTTAAAGAAAATTTTATAAAAATTGTACGTTATTTCACCGAACATAATTCTCATAACGACAAGGAGAAATCAGTCAGGAGAAGAGATCAAATTTAATTCAGAATTCTAAAAAAATTAAGAACATAATTTAAACTAAAATTATTAATAATAACAAAATGAAAAAATATTTAAACAAAAAAATGAAAATGTAAAAATGTTTTTTGAATTTAGGATTCTTATAAAGCATGTTTCCATAAAACCTCAATTTTGTCTAAAGTTCAAAATTGATAAGGGATAATTTTTAAAAACTTTAAAATCGAAACTTAAGTTGGTTAATTTTATCTTGGAACGTTCGAAATGCATAATTCCTAAATAATTCCAAAGATATTATAAAGTTGCCAGTATGAATTCAAAAACAGTATATTATATTGAAAGTACGAACTAATGCAATTGAAAGTTGTTGACTAATCAAACTATATAAAATATTATAATACACGTAAATGCATATAAACTAAAGGAAAGTGTATAATATAGCAAAATGAGCTTCGGTATAGAAAATGGATGATTGAGCAATATTACTGTAATATTATGGCTATAATTTTATAAGACTTTGTCAGATCATAGACACCTTTAGTGTAGTAAAAGCAGTTGCTATCGTTATATTATTATATTGTTTGATGTACGGAAATATTTAGGTTAATTGAAAATTATCAGAAAAAAAATGAAATAGCAAATTTATGTTATTCGATTATATTAATATTGATGGACTTTTAATAACTAAAAGCAATCAATTTTTTCATTTTTTTTTCTCCATCAACAAATTAAAATAAAAATTAAAAATTCAACCTATGTTAATTTCATAAATTTTTTTTGCAAATAAACATGTAAATTTCTTTTTTAATTAAGCAAAAATAGTTATGTCAATATTCTCTGGTTAAAAAATATTTGTAAATTTTTTTCAATTTTAAATATGACTGGATAAAAATTTATTCTCTTGTGGGAGTAAAAATAGATCGATAAAATAGGTAGAATTGAATTAATTTATCTGCGATTTGATTCTTTAAATTTTTTTTTAAATTAAATTTAAGAAAAAAGCAGTAAAATTTTTCCCATGAACAGCAGATTATAATTGCTCGTTAAAATTTCCGTCATTTACTTGGAATTTAAAAATATTATAGAATAATAAACTTTACAAAGATTATATTACTGACAGGGTATATTAAAGTATATTATGCTAAAAAAATATCAGATAATTTTTGTTAAATAATTGACCAATTTAACCAACAAAATACGGCTTTAATTTTTAATTAAAATTTTAAAAAAATTTGCTAAATCAATTTTACATAAAATGAAAAGCGTGGCTGCACTTTTCCAAGATCCGAAATAATTTTCCTTCTCAGTTAAAAATTTAAATGAAAGTTATATAGTGCTATCTAAACAAAAATGTAAGTTAAGTAGGAGACATTGAAGCTGCAATTTCATTTAATTTTCTTAGGACAAGGAATATTTTGTCAAATCTATAAAAAGCATTTGTTGACCAAAATTAATATTTTATCTAGCCCCTGATTAGTCGATACCTAAAAAAAAATGACTGGCATCCAATCCTCTTAAGAGTTTAATTCAAATTTGAAAGAATAATGATAAAGTATCCACGTTCGGTGAAAATGCGTTCTATATTTCTATTTAAAAATTTAGTATTATATGATAAAACAAAAAAATTAAAAACGACTTTTGAGATAAAAATTTCAGAATATTAAATATTAGTCCAGTGTGCGCCAGTGAAAGGTCTATACTATAAACATTGCTTTTACCACCATAAAAATATTTTAAATGGATTTCTTCTCTCAGTGATTGAAAATTTCATGTTTTATGCTCATGGCCATCACTAGGAGTAAAGCAATAAATACCCATTTTATGACTTTCAAATTAATTGCTCTATAATT
This sequence comes from Anagrus nilaparvatae, assembly GCA_022575985.1. Classification (NCBI taxonomy): domain Eukaryota; kingdom Metazoa; phylum Arthropoda; class Insecta; order Hymenoptera; family Mymaridae; genus Anagrus; species Anagrus nilaparvatae. The sequence continues at coordinate 23,940,154 of JAKSXM010000247.1, read as the reverse complement.
AATCTTTATTGAGCAAGCTATGGTTCAGTGGTAAAGACAACGGCCTGTCACACGACGGTCCGTGGTTCGATCCCAGACATACACCTCTGGTTTTTTTTCTTATAAAAATTAATTATGGTTCTTATATCGTTTGCGAGTGGTTAGGATGCCACATTAAAAGGAGATCCAGTCGAGGGACGAAATCATTAACTTGTATACGCTAAAGAGTAAACTTCATCAAAAACCCAATAAGAATAAAGAAAACTGTAAAAAAATCATTATCAATTAACAAAGAGATCAAAATTTAACAATAATACAAAATCTTGTCTACCTAGTCAATCTTTATTCTTATTTTTTTTCTAAGGGTTCATTTTTTTTCCTTGGCATTTTATAGTAACGAAAGTAAATTTTACACATAGTTTAGTTTCCCAATGAACAGAAAGAGCAAAAATAAAGTAAGATTCCATATTATTTAATGTATTATTACTTCTGTAAACCATAAATTTTTTCTCCAAATATTATAAATGCATAGCAGTAATATTATTTAATGAAAAATGCAAGAATTTATAAATCTTTGTTAAAAAAATATACATATTTATATATTATCTTTGTAAACTCTATCTAAAGTAAAACAATGGAATCTTGCGGGTATATTCAGTTTTACGAGTAAAGGACTTTAAGAGGATAATTTAAAAGTTTAAGTCACTAAAATCCTAAGAAAATAGTATAACTACTACTAGACTAGTTTCCATGTTAATTTGAAAACACCAGTGATAAATATTCTCTGGAAATGCGCCATTTCCTTTAAGCTAAGTAACCTAACTAAATTTACCAGATATTTCTTTAATACAAACTTATGTTACATTTATATTTTTTAATAAAATAATCCTTTTTGATAATAAAAAATAAGAAAATCTAATTAACTCAAAACGTACTTTAATACTAAAAATAAAAAGTATATCAGTACACAAATGCATAATTAATTAACTTTTTCTCCTATTTAAAACTCATATTGTTTTTATATAAGCGTATAAAAAGTTAGCAACTCATACATAGAAAATAAAAAGAAATTTCATTCACATATATAGCAAATAATAAAAAAAAAATCACTTAATCCTCTACGCTTCGTAAGAAAAATCTTAATTAAACTGTTTTGATCCGATTTCTCTTGGTTTCTTTCTTCTTCTTTACTCTTGTATATATAAAAGTGAAAAAAGTGTATATTATATAAAAAGCTTTATTTAAAAAAAAGGTACATTTAATGAAAAGCAATCGATAGTCAAGCTCATATACCAATCCATAAGTTCAAACCTCAGCATTAAAAAAGTAAAAAATTGATTTTTTAATTTACAATTAATTATTCCAACTGACTTCCCAATATGAAATAAAAAAAATTTTTAGTTTTTTATCTTTAAAACTTTCCTTATTTCTAAGAATCGTTTCATGTTAATCGATTTAAATGAAAATTCGTAGATAAGGTAAACCAGATAATTTCACAAAATTTAAAAACCAAATATTTTGTCCAAATTTATATTAATTTCAAATTTTTGTCAATAAGTTTATAAATTTGCACTTTTCAATGGAATAAATTTTATTTTTACCCAGACGATAAAAAAAAGAATCTATCTCATTTCTGAACTTAATTTTAATGGTTTAAATTTTTTTGATTTACTGAACGTTGTTTTTTAAAGTATCTCTTAAAATTTACACTGTCATACAAAATCATTTATATCATTTCGTAGTTGCTGTTAGATGTACTCCTTACATAAAAGTCTTATTTTTCATTAAAAAATTTGCATATAATCATAAATAACTTTGGCGGAACATGTTTACTGATTACTTATCTATTACAAACATTCTAGTTTCCTAAAGTAACTTTAATCACATTAGTCGACTAAGATCACTAAGCCCCAGTTATTCTATTTCTAAACGCAGTTTATTATAAGTTCCCAAATGAAAATCATTCCCATTAGATCCTCCGCTTCAATTTTTAGGCTTTCTAGGGTACCCTGTCCTACGGATATACTTAATGTTAATAGCCCACGTACATAAAAATTAAACTGATAAATCTATAAAATGTAGTATACTATAAATTCGTCAGAAGGTTTTAGAAGATACGGCTATGTTAAAGAGTCTGTTAACAAACAAACCATATTTAGGAAGTTAATTTTCATTTTATATTTTAATTTTAAAAAAAATAAGGATTAAAAGTTTTTCCCATGTAACAATTTTCAAATGAACTGAAACTCTGAAAAATTTATTGATTTGGTAAATCACTGTATTCGACACTCAGCTGTTTTAATTCAATAACTTTAATACTAAAACGTCCAAAGAACATGGAATACGCTAGGGAACCATGGTTGTAAAATCTGAAAAAACAAAAAACAAAAAAATAATTAAAAATAATGGCTGTTGTAACTATAAAATTAAATAACTACTACTGAAACTTCATTAAAGTATTGGATTGTATTCAATCTGACAAATTATTTTGAAACGGAGTTTGAGATTAACCCTTGAAAGTTTTGAAGGTTTGACGTAGATCATCAACTTATACATTTTCTTCATTATATTAATATCCCATATAATATACTCTTCTGAAATAATAATTTTATGTAAATTATTTTATAAATTTAATGCATAGAAATCCATTCATTAAAAATTTTGTTTACATAATAATTAGTGAAATTACATCATTTACTGAATAATTTTATTCTACTCTTTCTTAGAAAATATTTAGCTTTTTTATTGCAAATCTTGTTATATTAACTAATTTGAAGAAAAAAAATTAATAAATTTATTACTTAAATTGAATTAAAAAAATATTGTATGTTGGGTATCTCTCAATTCATTGAATTTTCTTGAGTATTTCTTCTAAATTAAAAAAATATGCCGCTTTCTCTATCCAGAAGAACATGCAGGCACTTTTTGCGTGCACAACTTTTATAGGTAAAACGTAAGTCATCCAATTAAGTAAAGTCACTAGATTTTAAAATTTTTGCTAATACGTAATCTGTAACTTATGCAGCTGAAGACAAACGAGTATTGAATTGGGAAAGTTCAAGAGGTTCAACAGATTTATATTAGTTCACCTGACTTGGAAGAAATCTCAAAATTTTTTAAAACTAGTTTTTTAAAAACTATTACTTTTGAATGTCACGTTTTAAAAATCCCAACAATACCTATTTTTTCATAAAAAACATTGCTCCTAAAAAATTTTTGCTCGCTGCCCGAATGAAGTACCTGTTTTCTTGGAGAAAGGAAACTATAAAAAGATTTTTGAACCATGAGTTTATGAGAAACTTCGCATATGCGCTACATATATAAAATTTTGAAACCCCAAATTGGATTTTACAGGAAATTAATTTCCCGCAAATTTCATATAAAAAAATAAATATAAAAATGTATTAAAATTTTAAATACGTTTTTACACTGCACGTTATTATCATTACGTTTTTATTTTCATTGAAGAAGGGGTTAAAATGATGAAAGTTGAAATTATGCACTTTGATGTTATATACACTTTTAAAGTATGTAAGGGAGAAAATTTTCAAAGTAGTATACCGATAAGCGCGTCATTGTTGAATATGTCATGTCAGCAAAAACTTTAAACTTTCATTGTAATAAATATAATAACTTAGTTTGATTAAAACTTTTTATCTTAATAATAAAAGAAAAAAGAGAATTTTTATTAATCATTATTTCATTAAATTATTGTAAGTGAAATATTTATTATGAAGATAACATTGTCTAGGGAATGGAAAAAAAATTTTTAACGCAACTAGGACAAAAAACGAGAATTTTCTAACCCAAATGGAATACTTAATCCAAAAGTTTTTGATAAAAAAGGGGTGTTTTGTGTGTTTTAAGGGTGTTCACCCCCTTACGGACACTGGGATTCTCATTTTCAAGTTTAGCGACACCGAAAGCATATGAGGAAGTATAAAAAACGTATTTTGAAAAAAATTTTCGTCGTTCACACAATTATCTGTGTCAGCCAACCGTTTTAGAGCTACCCTGAGTTTGAACGACCCCTAAAACGTAAAAATTCTCAAATGAGCTGAAAATTGGTATGGGATCATTTTGTAACCTAAACTTCAACATACTTCAGGAAGAGCATATTTAGAGCATTTTTTTTTGTACTACCCTACTACTCATATATATTTTATAAATTTACGATATTGAAAAAGAAAGTTGATTATTAAAAATATAAAGAAAATTTCACCAAAGGGAAAATAACTTAAAATCTTGAATAAATAATAACAAAGGATATTTATAAAGGAATAAAAAAATGAATTACTTTGATTCATATTTTATTACATATTTTAAAACTGTTTCTTCATTGATTTTTTATAAAATAGTAATGGTAACGGGTAGTTAAGGTACATTTTCAAATTATACGAGTCGTATTCTTTAAAAATGTTTAAAGTGTGCTAAAGAGGAAAACGGTCGAATAGGGAAGTACAAGAGGAACTTATGATAAAATAAAAGCGAAAGCTCTATACATACAATGCGGTAATAGAAGGTGGCAAACGACGAAGAGAAAATAAAAGCAAAAAATGGTTAAAAAATAATAAAGTGCAAGACCGTAAGAGTAAGAAAGATACACAATAAATTGCTTTAAGGCAACTCAGATTTACGTTATACAGAAGTTTCAGGCTGGTAGTAGTGAAGCATTGTTGTGTTCGCAAGAGTAAAGGAAAAAAAAAGATTCTTAAAAGGGCAACGTATAAAAAGTAAATGAACTATTATAGTAAAGGATGTTTAACAGGATGTGAGCTTGCTGCATGTTAGTCGATAATGGGACTTTATTATATGTCATATTTGTGCATTTATAAAAGGATATTCTATAAAAGGCTTTATGTAAGAGAATGAAATCTGATCTGTAATTAAATTAAATTAGAAAGATATGAAGATTATTTGCAGAAACATCCTGCGTAACTTTTCTCTTTTTTCAGCTTAACGAGTAAAGACAAAAATTTACTCGTTAATTTAAATAAAAAGAAATTATATGCAAATATAGGCAAACAGTAATTTATTTAAAAGTATCAACTATACGTTGAAATCGGAGAGTTTTATAAAAAGTCCTTAAAAAGGTTTGGGAAGTTTACATTACTTATTTTTATCTTTTCTTTATTTAACCCTAAGTTTCATTTCAATCTTTAATTAATCATCTCTACAATTGGTTATCGAGGTATCAATATATAAAGTTATTTAGATTCCTGTTGAAAGCGTTAAATAAGGTTCATTTTTCAATAAAATAATAAAATAAATCTTATCAAAATTTCAATTTATGACTTACAAATAGTTTCTCATTAATGTCATCAAATACGTGCAAATTTATTACTCTCACTAGCCTAGAAACATGTATTTTTTCACCAGCGGATTTTCTTGCCACTAACACAAAAATAAAGCGTAAAATACTTTTTTCTAGTCGGCCGATACTTATAAGAGAAGAAACCAAGCTTAATTACACCGCAATTCTACTGATATTTTATAAAATATCGATCGAATTAATCTAAGAATTATATTGAAGTAAATTAAAATTGTTTTAACGTTGTTGGTTGTTAAATTAATTTTTAAATTAAATTATTGCTAAATTAATTTAACAAATGACATTGAGAAAGAAAAAAACGCCTATCATTTTTTAGCACCAGGCAGGATTCGATGTTTCGTTTATTTGCAAAAAATTTTTACTTAAAATAAATTTTTTTATTTGTCTAGGGCAGAAAAAGAGAATTTTCTGATCAGGGTAGGACTTTTCTTGTGTTTTTTATCTTTTGTATAGAAAACATCTTACTATACTTGTCTTACTAAAATTGTTATAAAAAAGTTTCTTGAGTCAAATGTAATTGGTGCCTGATTCACGTCTTTTCATTTGGCAATTATTATTAACAAATTACTAATTAAATATTTTTTTTTAAATATTAATTTAAATAATGATAAAAAGGTAGTTATTGGACAAATTTTAATTTTTTTTTAAAAAGGATGTAAAAGGGAAGTGCAATTTTTTTTTTTTTGTGTTTAATATACATATGTAAGAAAGAATCTGATTTTTTTTGTTTCCCGGAGGACTGCTTCGCCAGATATGGGGCAAAAACTACTTTTTTGCTAAATTTTAAGAAGTTTGCTATCGAATTTTGTCATATCTCTGGTTAAAATGGTCATAAAAAAAAAAAAAAAAATGGAAAATTTTCGTAATTGGACAGAGACTAGAACTAATTGGGTGGGGTTCCTATTAAAATACACCCTAACCTCCAAAAATCCAATTTTGTCCAATTTAAAAATTTTTTTTAATAACTTGGGCAAAAATAATCAGATTTTTATGAAAATCTCAGGAAATATGTATTTTAATGACGGGACCATGAGGTAAAATTTTTGTGAAAAAATTTTTTTTTTTTTTGGCCAAAAATCAAATTTTTTCGCAAAAATTGAGCAATTTTGAAATTAGCGCCATTTTATGGAAAACATGCTAGGGTAATTTTTTTTTTTTTTAAAGTTGCCTTCTTGTATGTACTTTAACCTCAGTACGCGCAAGTATTCGTTAGCTCAATTAAAATGCCCATTTTAGGAGCAAGAATGAAAAATACCCTATTAATTAATAAATTTTTTTCATTTTTGCCGTATTTAGTGTAATTTGGGGAATTTTTCGGGCTACTTCTTGCTTATTTTATACAGCATTTAAGTTTTCCTTTTATTCAGTCACAATATTTTTCTTAAAATTTGGCCTAACCTCAAAAATAACGTTTTTTTGGGTCCTGTCGTCAGGCATGCTATTTAATGCCATAAAAGCTCCATGGAAAAAAATGGCTGGAATTTATGTTTTTTGACCCCCTAAACACGAATCCGAGGTCCGTTTTGCAAAATTCGTGGTCAATTATTTGTTATTAACAATTTATTGCAAAATTTGATAACAATCTAAATGTTAAATATCCTGTAGCTAAAACAATTCAAAATTTTGATAAGAACCTGATTTTATTATACATATTTTGACTCACTGAATCCGAATTTCTAATTTATAAGGTCGTATGATTAATTTTTTAAACAATATTTAATTGTTAATAAATTGTTTAAACAATTTTTTCTTGAAAATTAAGTGTGACACTTTTTTTTATGTATTTTTTGACCCTCCGATCACGATTTTCAGGTTCTTTCTTTTAAAAATCTTACTTATAGTAATTGTTTAAACAATTTTAATTTGTTTATAAGCCAAAATTACTATGCTGCTAAACCAACCCCATTATTTGCTTGCACAATTTAAACTTTAAAATCAATAAAATTAACTCTTGGGTTAGTAGTATGCAAGACTCAATGCAAGATTATTTATTTAATGTAATATTACAACGGAATTCATGTTTTTGTCGATTTTTAACAATATACTTATTCTGGCTTATAAATAAAATAAAATTGTTTAAATAATCACAGGGGTTGGTTTTTGAAAAAAAAAACAGAAAATCGTGATCAAAAGTTCAAAAAATACATAAGTAAAGGTATCAATGTAGAATATGACATAGCAACATATTAATTTTGGCTTATAAACAAATTAAAATTGTTTAAACAATTACTATAAGTAAGATTTTTAAAAGAAAGAACCTGAAAATCGTGATCGGAGGGTCAAAAAATACATAAAAAAAAGTGTCACACTTAATTTTCAAGAAAAAATTGTTTAAACAATTTATTAACAATTAAATATTGTTTAAAAAATTAATCATACGACCTTATAAATTAGAAATTCGGATTCAGTGAGTCAAAATATGTATAATAAAATCAGGTTCTTATCAAAATTTTGAATTGTTTTAGCTACAGGATATTTAACATTTAGATTGTTATCAAATTTTGCAATAAATTGTTAATAACAAATAATTGACCACGAATTTTGCAAAACGGACCTCGGATTCGTGTTTAGGGGGTCAAAAAACATAAATTCCAGCCATTTTTTTCCATGGAGCTTTTATGGCATTAAATAGCATGCCTGACGACAGGACCCAAAAAAACGTTATTTTTGAGGTTAGGCCAAATTTTAAGAAAAATATTGTGACTGAATAAAAGGAAAACTTAAATGCTGTATAAAATAAGCAAGAAGTAGCCCGAAAAATTCCCCAAATTACACTAAATACGGCAAAAATGAAAAAAATTTATTAATTAATAGGGTATTTTTCATTCTTGCTCCTAAAATGGGCATTTTAATTGAGCTAACGAATACTTGCGCGTACTGAGGTTAAAGTACATACAAGAAGGCAACTTTAAAAAAAAAAAAAATTACCCTAGCATGTTTTTGCATAAAATGGCGCTAATTTCAAAATTGCTCAATTTTTGCGAAAAAATTTGATTTTTGGCCAAAAAAAAAAAAATTTTTTCACAAAAATTTTACCTCATGGTCCCGTCATTAAAATACATATTTCCTGAGATTTTCATAAAAATCTGATTATTTTTGCCCAAGTTATTAAAAAAAATTTTTAAATTGGACAAAATTGGATTTTTGGAGGTTAGGGTGTATTTTAATAGGAACCCCACCCAATTAGTTCTAGTCTCTGTCCAATTACGAAAATTTTCCATTTTTTTTTTTTTTTTTATGACCATTTTAACCAGAGATATGACAAAATTCGATAGCAAACTTCTTAAAATTTAGCAAAAAAGTAGTTTTTGCCCCATATCTGGCGAAGCAGTCCTCCGGGAAACAAAAAAAATCAGATTCTTTCTTACATATGTATATTAAACACAAAAAAAAAAAAATTGCACTTCCCTTTTACATCACTATTAAATCCTAATTTGCTTCCACAAGGGTCTTTTTGCGTACATATATGAAATTTTCACTGAAATAGAATTTTTCACGAATTTCAAAATTTTATAGGAATAACGTTAATTTATTTACTTTTTAAGTATTAAATAATTTTTTATACTACTTTTATTAATTTAATCATTTTAAATTTAATATATTTACTGTATAATCGTAACAAAATTGTAGAATTAAATTCAAATTTCGAGTAACAAAAACACAGCAATCATAAAGTTTTTAATAAAATTTGCCATCTATTGACAAAAGTTACATTGTGGAATTATAAAGTTACAATTTCTACAAACCTTGGACCTATTTTTATTTCAGCCAGATTTATATCAGTATTTTCGTCTTCTTAGGTATTTCTTATCATGTCATTGACATATAAAACGGTAAATAGTTTTGATAGGCATCGCTTGGGTTTTTACAAAAAATGACAGAACGTTTATCGCTAATTAATTAATAATTAAAAACTATTACTTATCATATTGGTATTTGTTTTATTATTTGCTTGTTTACTTAATACTGTGAAAAAAATTTATGCTTATAAAGCTGCAGGTAATTGTTACAAAAAACGATTTTTTAAACTTTAATACCTGCTATATAAGTTTGTAACATTTTGAAAAATGTTAAGAAAAATGAAAAAAAAAACGTGAAAAATAATCTAAAACTATACTTAAACTATTTTAAATTCTCATAGTAAAATTCTATTGACCTACAAAGGATAAAGTATTTGCAAAACATTGATCCACGCCAGGTCTCACTTAAAATTTTTTTGAAAAGTACATGTAACATAATAATATATTTCTATAGCATATAAAATCTTGTATAAAATTTAATACAAAATATAATAATAATAAAAAATTTATTTCCAAATAAATAATACAACAAAAGTAACATCATATATCAGTCCTACAGTAGTTAAAACCTGCACATAGGTTGAATAATAAGATAAGATTTAATTGCATTAAAAAAGTCAAATATAAATATAAATAAATAAAATATTTTTATAATAAATATCTAATAAGACAACAATTTTGAAAAATGACTAAAGTATGGTTTTAAGTATCCAACTTTTTAGATGATTTTTAGAACTTTTTTATTAATTTCAAGACTTTTTAACTGTATACTCTTTTTCCTACCTTCCAACTGACGTTTGGGTAATTCAATTGATTTGCTTCTAGTTTTGCTATTACTATTAATATATTTTAATTCTGATTGAGGATATTCTTTTATCAAAGATTTAGACACAAATTTTGTTGAATATTTATGAGAGGTTTCAAAACTTCATTTTTCTTTTCTTTATATTTAGAAATCATTTTGACTAATTTATTTTGTAAGGTATAAAGTAAAGCAATTAAATTACCTTAAGCATCTCCCCATGATATTATGCCATATATGGCAATGCTATGAAAAAAGGCATATATTTATTTAACTATAATATAAATTAGATATCTTTTTCTTTTAAAAACATCATTTATATGATTCTTCCATTTCAGATGCTGGTCATAAATTACTCCTAAATATTTAACACTTGATACTTTGTTTAACGATTTATTATTTATAATGATATTAATATCTTTAGATAATGAGTTTATTTTATTAGCAAAAGTTATGCATAAAATTTTTTTGTGTTAACAGATATTCACAAATTATACGGGACTACCTACTAATGATTTCCACTTTGTTATAAGTTGTTAAATAATTTGAAGAATGGAGAATTACAGAGATAATTTTATTTAAAAGAAAGAATTTTTGCTTTTCAAGCACGATTTCAAATTGCAGTATTCTGATCTTTTGTTATCTTAAACACTTACCTAAAGCCATAATGAAATGTTGAGATTGACATGTCAATTATTTTTTTTAATTAAAATTTTTAAACTTTTATAAAAGAAATAATTGAGGACCCCTTCTTTTACTTTAAATTAAAATAATGAATTGATAACTATAAATTACGTACCTTCATAAAATAAACAAGAAAAATGTGAAGCCTTAAAAATTTTACAAAACTATAATAAACACAATACCTTTGAAATCTTCCATTACATTTTTTGCCATCCAATTTCCGTTCAAGTATGTACTATACTATGTACTTAAAAAAATCATAGTCGTTTGTAAAAATAACCACATAAATATAATAATAATGCAGCATAAGAAAACTTTCGAAAACTCTCAAAAAAGTACTTCTGATCAAAAATGCAATGTGTATTCAAGCTAAGAATATAAAATGTATAATATAATATTCGGAAGAAAATCTTTTACGTCTATTAAAATACAACAATGAAAAAAAAAAGTTATTTAAACTCAGAAGAAAAATCCCATTCAATTTGGCTAGAACGTTCAACAATTGCTAACGATGCAATCCTATCTCGCCACGTCAAGGAGAAACAAAAGCAGCCATTTCGATGAAATTGCTAAAATCTATAATATTCAGTCTGCAACCTTATCACTTCATAGTATGAGATTTTTATACGTATATAGAAAAAAAATCACATACGTATTGGCTTACAAGCTGACTCGATAGTAAATTCGCCCGATTGCATTGAAATCTTTCTAAAAGACCAAAAACCGTTTACTTTTCATTTCCTCAAAAATATCTATAGACTATACTAATAATTTTCCGTTTCAATTCACTCGAAAATCATCTTTCGGCATTATAATATTTATATTTCAATTTTTTTTTGCTATATTTGAAATAGAGTTTCTTGATTTAAGGTATTTATATGTATGTTCAAATGTGTATTGGAGAAAATATGATTCTACTAAGTGAGACGCTTCGATGCTTATAGAAACAATTTATTTTACTTTAGTAAAATAATATACCAACGAAATTTATTTTATTTAAATATACATTTTTTATACAATTTTATGATATTTAAATTTTACAGATATCAATTAAAACTAACTGCTTTATAGGTAATTGTCAATTATACTAAGAAAAATTGACTAATTACTAAGAAAATAATGGTTCTATCAACTTTTTTTCAACCTGGCAAACGTTCATTGTTATCGCTTTGATAAAAATTTATATCTTAAACCATGGGGTTCAACTTTTGTATACTTTCTGCACTCTCTAGCTATGCTCGATTGTACATGCCTGCGAGTTTAAAACCGGTCATTTTACGAATATGAGAAAATGATTTTTAGGCAAGATCACCATATATATGCAATATATAGATAAAATCGTGCCTTATAATTTTGTCAGGCCAAAATTGTAAAGTTCTCAAAAATTTTCAATTTGTGGAGAAATTTTGTCCCATTTCGAAGCCTTTAACATGCTCATATTGAATGTTTACGTTATAGTACGTAGGTTCGAGAAACTATGTAGAACAAATTTTCAACACATCTCGATGAAACAAAAAAAAATACCCTGCCAACTAGCTGGCACTAAGGTTCCTCAAACAATGAGCTTAATACTTCAATATGCCACAGATATCACCGATTACAAGCATATACAATCATACATTCATTTCTATTAACTTTAAAAAGTATTTTTTATTGATCAAAAATTTTGGAACAAATTTCCAAAAAATTAATTATCAGATTCAAGACATCGAGTAAAAACCATATTTTCAAATATAAGTACTTTCATGGAACTAATTGAAGTAATTACACAAAAAAAAAAATATTGCAGTTTTTTTAATTTTTATGTTTCTTTAATTTTTAGAAAAAAATTTTGGGAAAAAAATTTTCAAAAAATTAATTATCAGATTCGAGATATCGAGTAAAAACTATACTTTCAAATATAAGTACTTTCATGGAAATAAATCAGGTATTACATCCAAATCAAAAAAAAAAAAAGTACCTCGAGCTTTTTTGATACAAAAATTTTTGAAAAAAAAATTAGGTCTTAACTCCATAATGTTTGTGAAATATGTTTATGAAATGTTTACTCCATAATGCTTATGAAATATCACCAATTACACACACACACACATACATATTATTTTTAAAAATCGGTTTTTTGGCTTCCTGAGATCTCAAAACGTGTTTATATGCCAAAAAATCAAAAAAAAAAAAAATTTGACCCATCACAGAGGTTCCTCATTGAGGAACCAATAGGTACAAAATTTATTATTTAATTTCTAGTTGCGTCTCCTCCAATTTGGCTAAATTTCATTCAGTTGTTGTCAAATACTAATTTCGAAATCTAAAACTTGAATTTTTTTATTTCTAAGTAATCGAATAGTTGTTTAATGACCTTTTCTTAATAAAAAAGTTGATTTACTTTAATTGTATGATTTTTTTTAATCCACAATCATAATCATAACTCGTAGAACCTAAAAAATCATCTTCATGATCACAAGAATAAACTCAAGCAGTTAAAAATCCTTCATAAACTTTTAGCGATGTAAATCATATTAGCACAACTCTGTTAATTAATGTTTTTATAAAATATTATTGTATATAAATAATAATCTAATAATATTCATATAAAATATTACTCAAAAAGCTATTAAACTACTTACTTACCAAATGTATTCTGCAGACATCATTTTAATTATCACTTGTATATAATATTTTTATTGTCATAAACATAATCCTAATGCTGAAAAAAATCAAATCGAAGAAATGAAATTCTTTACATCATTAAAAAAAAAAATATTAAAAATGTTTACACTTATTTAAATCAATCTTTGCTTATGTGCTTGTCCACTAAAGAATTTAAAATAAACCTGAAAGAAATAATAAAAAATTTATAAAGGCCGTCTTATGAAAACGATTTTCTGAAACAGATTTAAGTTGGTAATAAAGGGGGGAGGTATAATTTTTCGTACTTTTAAACGGATTTGAGAATTTGATCAAGCTAGGGGTCGCATTAAACATAATTATTTCTTATTATTAAATAAAAATATTTGATTTCTGAGCTAACAATAATTTGCTTTATTTTTCCAATAAATTGCCTACGTTATCAAGGCTAAAAATTTTACAATATTTTACAATTTTATAAAAAAATTTTTTATCTTATTCTTTCTTGAATCAACACATAAACAATGAAATTCTTCTTTATAAGAACTGATACTAAATATACCAAAAATATACCGAATACTGGAATTTGAGAGAATTGTAAAGTAAATTGATTATTTATTAATTACATTAACAGTGAATTAATTTTAGTAAAGTCAATAAGCTCAAACTAGCAATCAGTCAATTAATAAGTCAATAGAATATTTATCCTGAATTTTCAAACAACTGAAACAAATTTCACGCAAAATAATCTGACAGCGTAAATCTGTTTTTTTTTTTAATATACTTCTATTTTCATTCACATATTGTAAAATATTCAATACCCAATTGACTAATTCGTTATTTAAATTTAGTATATTTTTTGTATAAGTTATCACAGAGTATATTAATTAACAATATACTTATAGTTTACATTTTTTATTAAAATATGACAGAAAAAATGTTTTAATTTTTTCTAAAATATTTTAGAGTATAAAAATTCAATAATTTTTGCATATATGCATATGAATAAAATATTAGTAATGCATAAAATATTTGAAAATTAAATATATAACGACCCAATGAATCTTAAAACACGAAACAGTAGACTATAAGATAAAAAATAAAATATTCAAAAATTCCCAACGGATTTATTAATTTTTCTAATTATCTTTTTTTAGTTATATACATACATCCATTTGCTTGTACTTGGAAATTAACATATACATTTTAAATCCCTTTACATACTTTTGGCATAAAGCCCATTTCAGGTAGAAATTATTCTCTATAGTTAATAGGCATATTCGTCTCGTTAACAAGTAATTATTCTCTCTCACGAGGTTCTTATTTAAACATGCTAGTGAAAATTTATATTAACAAAGAAAAAAGATTTATTTAACGCATAATTTATGGTATTTTTTATTTTTTTCCAGACCACCGTAATCCCGTTTCACCGAGATTCAACGAAAGAATGAGTCCAGCACCAGTTAAAACAGGTGACAATATCGTATTGTCATGTATTTCCCAAGGTATACCACCACCAATGTATATTTGGTTTCGAGAATCGTCAACTGGTACAGATATGATTACGAGTTCAGAAAGAGTTCATGCAAGATCGGGAGTATTAGTTATACAACAAGCGAGAGTCGAAGATGCTGGGAGATACGTATGCCATGCAAATAATACCGCTGGAAGTGAGAGGGTCGAGTTAGAAGTTTCTGTAATTAGTGGATTATCAATAAGAGTTGTACCACAACAGGTAAATTATATTTTGTATTTATTGTTATTATATTCCATAATCCATATAGAGAGATACATTTATGTAGAATAATAAACTTTAAGGGAAATTAGATGGATTGTAATTAGAATATCTGTTGGAATGATTTTGCTCGAAGCGATTTTCTATACGTTTATGTATACCACGTATAAGGGAGGTGGGGTTTTAATAGAAAATGCAGGATAGAGTGAATGAAGCAGAACGATAGAGGTAATGGGAAACATTTATTGATCCGGATATTATGTGGCTGTTGTGCGTGTAGAAGCTGAATTATAATCTAACGATTATATGCATGTGTTAGGTGTGTTTGTGAATAAGTTTGTATCGGTGCTGTGGTTAGAATGATTGGAGTGGGTTTTGGTTTAAAAATACTTTAGCTTAGTCTAACTTTGGTTTACTAAACTTTTAATAGTCTCGCACTTTATTTTACTTATACGTCAATAAAAGACGTCTCTTACAAAAAAAAAACGCTTTTTCAGATCCTAAAATTAACAATTTATAAAAAAAAATTTAACTTTTCTTCAATTTTACTTTTTTTTAATTTAAACTGCTCTTTCCCGGACTCATTGGATGTCAATTTCTCAAATAGTTAAGCCCTTGTAGAGGGTTAAGTTTTAGTATAAATTAAAATTCAAGACACACCTATACCCTGCATGAATTTTCTTTATTTTTTAATTATATTTAAAACGATATTTTACCAGTGAGCAGCCAATTTTCGATAAAAAATGTGTATTTTAATTTTAGCGGAACTCAAGTTATGATACTTAAAAAAAAAAAAAAAAATTTAAAAGGGTTTAAATTGGTGAAAATTTGAGAAAAATATATCCCTATACATACATACTTCCAAAACTTGAAAAATATTTTTATTGCTTACGAATATTTGATATTTACGTATTTGACAATTTTAAATAAATATTAAAAAAAAAAGTTTTTCTTGTAAGAGGATTAAAATCTCCAATTTTTAATTAATTAACTATTGATATTATCTATTATTCGTGACAATGTGGCTAAAAATTTACGGAAAATTGAAAATATCAATAGTGAATTAATTAAAAACGTTAATTTTTTTGTCTTAATTAAACTTTAGACTTTTACGAAGTGCGTACAATTAAAATTATATCAATATATTATTCAATTAATTTTTAATTAATTTTCAAAGTTTCCAAAATCACTCGGGATGCATATAGAAAGGGTTAAATTTTATTTGGTGTTTCAATCCTCAAAAAATTTTTTTTCACCGTCAATTGAATGGCAATTTTATGCTGCATTAAAAATTCTATGTTCACTAGTAAAATATCGTTTAGATAGATAAAAGAAATAAAACCTTTAAGTTTTTATCTCCAATCGATAAAAAAAAATATACTGTTTTTCAAACAAATACTAATCAGCGCGCTTCGTAATATTTAAATTTACAGTTACATATTTATATTATCGAATGTTTCAGTATAACTTGGTATACAGTAGTTGTAGTAGTAGTAGAATAAAAAGACAAAAATGCAAATAAGAAAGAAAAAAAATTTGCATTTGAATAATTAAACAAGATATTTTGTATACATGTTATGTAAAATAAATTAAAAAAAGTTAGTTATGTATTACAAAATTTTTATCATAAAATTATAATTCGTGTATAATAATATAATATGAACTTGAAAGAAATGAAAAATCTACTCAGTAATGATGACAAAGCACTTTTTAAAATCAGAGAATTCGTTTCTAAGTTTACTTCCTATCGTATTAAAATCTCGTGTAGTCAGTACTGCAAATATCGCCAGAAACAAGCATGATTAAGAATCTTCTCTCCAAAAAATTATGTTAAAATTTTTTATTTTTAAAAGTGCTAAAAGACTTAAGTGATAAGAAATTAGTGTTCAAATTATTACTAGTGAAATGCAAAATTACTATAAGTATAACGGAAGTTCCCCCATATATATGCTACATGAAGATTGTTTAGTGCATATATTTGAATTTCTTTCGATATCGGAAAAAATTAAAATCGAAAGAGTATGTAAAATTTGGTTATTCGCAAGCAGAGCATCCTGGATAACGCAGAAGAAATTGAATTTCGAAAACAAGTATTGGGGGAATGTAACGATAGACGAATTTATAATCGACAAAGTTTTAAGGAAATGTGGAAAATATTTACAAATTATCGAATTTTCACAAACAAATGATTATCTTAGAAGTTTAGACTGCTTTTCGTTTGTCATAAAATCTCTTTCGGAAAATTGTAGAAATATTAAAAAATTGACGATTGCTCGAATATTTACAAAGACTGCATGTGACGATGTTCTTAAATTATTATTTTTAAGCAATAAAAATATAAATTATTTAAAAATCGATCACTACATCGAAGGAGAGTGTTTATTAGACTTAACAGCTGATTCGATAGAGACATTAATTTTAGAACAATGTTGGAATATTAACTTAAATACTTTATCAAGTGCGCTTCCTAAATTTAAAAATCTTAAGACGATAAAGTGCAAATACATAAAAATGAACAATGAGACCGCAAGATCGATCACTTTACTTCCTAATTTAAAAGTTATTCATATGAACTATGACTTTGGCACAACGTCCTCTTATTATTTGAATGTCATCCCAGAATTCAGTAATCTTTTAGAACTGAACGTAGAAGATAACTATTTAATAAATGACTATTTCATTAGATTATTTACGGAAACCTGCAGTAACTTAGAAACAATAAAAATTGGTCCGAGTCATTTAGTGACGGATGAAAGTCTCTTCTGTTTAAATTCTTTGAAAAATTTAAAGTATTTAAGTTTAAAAAAATTACACAGAATAACAGATCAACCCTTAAGTTATCTTATTAATTTAAAAAGTCTTATATGTTATGGCTGTTCAAGAATAAGAAATGAAGGCTTTTGTAATTTACTAAATAATTCTAAAAACATCGAACATCTTGAAATTTTAAATTGTTCAAATATTACAATTTACGTATTAAATTTTGCTAAGAAAATTGAAAGAATAAAAAATCGAATGTTTAATGAAAATTTGACTATAAATATCGAAAGTGACTAAATAGTAAAACAATTAGTGATTCATTTGATGAAATATTTTGCTTCTTTGAATAAAATGATGCGCATTTATGTACAAAATTGTTTAATAAGAATTTAAAATATTTTTTGCACATGACTAGTTTAATTTTAAAATAAATCCATAAATTATTATTTAATAAATAATGAAATATTGTACTCTTAATTGTTTTATTTATAACAAATTGTAAATTAAAACAATTTTACACCACAGAGAGTTTGTAAATTTTCAATGTCAAATTTATTTTTAAAATTGAACAGGAAATACTTTGTTTAAACATAAATTTACATTACGTTACATTGTAAGGACTTTAATTAATTTGAGTTTATTTATATAAACTAATATTTAAATAATAAAAATAAATATAATTTAAGTCCAAATAAAATAATTTTTTAAAGATTTTTAAATAATTTGAATTTTTTGTAAATAATTTTTATAAAATAAAAGATAAAAATACTTCCAAATTTATGAACAAAGTTTATGAAAAAAAATTTCCCCCAGTCCCTCTTCCTAAAATTGAACGCTTTACATGAGCCAAACATAAATTTAATCCGAATCACTCAATCTACAATGTCAGTCATAATGTCCCAAAACTTATTTTCAATTTTATTTTTTATCTTTAAAACATGCCATTTATTAATACAGAGGGGTACTTGATCAATCTCAGAATCGAGGCGTGGTCTAATGAACTCAAAATAATTTCGATTTATGGTCTTAAAATAACCCAGTCTTATGGACTTGGAATAAATTGGGCTTAGATGTTGAATAACACCCTTTAAATATAATTATTACACGAATACAAAATATTAGTGAATATAACCAAAATTTTAATTTTGTTTACTAAATTAAGTTTGGCTAAAATTCATTATAATCTAAAACCTTAATTTTTTTAATAAAATTTAATAGGTTTTCGGTTAAATTTACTAATGTTTATTAATTTGCATTTACCTAAATTTAAAGGTTAATATCACTAAATTATGTTTGCATGTACAAATTATAAATTAACAAATCTGGTAACTAAACCATGAACATCAAAATTATAATATAATAAATTTAATTATTATAATAATTAATAATTATAATAAAATAAATAAATAAATAAATATAATTTTGTACTGTTTATGTATTTCTTCCAGTCTTTAAATAGTCGTAAACGTATTCCATGCATTTTTACTGTATTTGAAACAATTAGCTTTTTATTAATTAACTATTTACCTAATGTTACTTTATTTGTCTCACTTTATCCTTGTATCTTTCTGTTCTATAACCACGCCTAAAATAATTCATATTTTAAAACTATAAATTTCATCTAAGAGTTTACTAAAAGCTACCTTAAAAAAAAATTAATTTAAAAAATATTTTTTTAATCACAAAATTTCAAAATTTTTTATAATTTTTATAAAAGTAAATTTAGTTTCTTAAATCAAAAAAAAAAATAATGAATAAAAAAAAAAAAAAAAAAAAAAAAAAAATTATATGACCCCGACGTGATTTGAACACGCAACCTTCTGATCTGGAGTCAGACGCGCTACCGTTGCGCCACGGAGTCGTATGTATATATCGATTGAAATTACTGTAGGTAATCTAAATTAGATATGTTGAGAATTTTAGTGCTGGTACTACTAAGAGTTTAAGTTCAGCTGAACAATTTTTAAATTATGATTATGCAGTTATTTTTTTATACAGGTGAACAATCATTTCATATTGAATAGTTTACGCTGGACATAATTTGAAAATTAAATGAAAAAAATGCGATGTCTTCCAGCAAAAAAAATTTTTATTTGAAAAATAAAAATATAAATTTGTCAATATTTCGGAAATTTTTCACTTCATCATCAGGACTAAAAATAATAAAATACATTAATTACTAATATATATATAAAATATTTACACAATATTTACCACACAGTCTAAAAATTAGTTGTTTATTAATCATTTCATATTATAATTTAAACTCAGAGCCCCAATAACTGCAATTCTTACTGATTTTTAAAAAAAACCCATTTTTATTGTTATTTTCATGAAGTCATATATCAAAAATAATTCGAAAAAATCAAATAATTAAAGAATTTTTGGAAATTTAGAGCTAATACAAATTTCTGAGACCTCTATTTTCATCAAAAATTATAATATTTGCAACAATTAAAAAATTGGTTATTTTGGGCCGAGAATGAGCATAAGGTTTATTGACTAAAATAATGAGAAAATAGCTGATAAACAATTACGTTTAGAGGAGGTTAATTACTGATAAAAAAAATGAAACTAATCGAAAGTTGATATTTTAAAAACCTCCCTATCTTATAACATGATGCCTTGCATTTCTAGGCCCAATATGTTCATTTGCAAGAGCGGAGGATATTTGATATATTGTTTTTTTCACATAATAACTGATCCATAACCATTTGGTGCAATTTGGTATTCCAAATGTATTCAACTCCCCTTATAAGTCAAAAGCACGATTAAGAATTTTTTTAAATTTTAGTCCAACAAAAAAATACTTTTTTTCAATTTTAAATCAGCAAGTATTTATTTATCTTTTCATTTCTACTTATAATAATTTTCTATCGGGAAAGCCCTCACTGTAAAAAGTGACTTCCTTAGATTATTAACAAAAAAAATAGAATGTTTTCGACAAATTATTAAATTTTTAAAAAAAATTTGTAAATATTCGATAAAAATCGTAAATTTACTAAATATTCTCGAAAAATTCGAGGATTCTCGATTTTTTTTAGTGATTTTACGAAAAAAGTTGCAAATTCACAACTATTTTTCGTAAATTTACAACTATTTTTTGTAAATTTTCGAAAAAAAATTGTAAATTATCAATTTTTCTTGCGAATTTACAAAAAAAAATCAAGAATACTCCAATTTTTTGTTAATGTACTAAATTTAGTAAATTCACGATTTTTTTCGAATATTTACAATTTTTTTCGAAAATTTACTAATTTTTCGAAAATGTTCTAATTTTTTTGTTAAAATAAGGAAGTTACTTTTTACAGTGCTGTCATAATATTATATCTGTTTTGATACTTGAAAATAAAAATATTAATACTGAGAAAATAATTATTTCCAAGTGCATAATGAATATTTCAATCAATATACAAATTATAAATGAAAAAAAAATGATACATTAAAATTATTTACTCTCATGAAATCTATCATATTTTCCTACTTTTAAAAGAGAGCCCTTGAATCTATTCTCGAAAATTTAATTCCAATACTCGTGGGATCAAAGCCCTTAAACGTAACCTAGAATAATCGATGAATATATGAAAATATATTATTATACACCAGCAGTTTTATAAGCGATGATGTGGTATGTATGCATCGTATATACGGATCAGAGCATTATTGAAATTCCAATTTGAGCGTTGCATCACAGACAACACGTATTTAAATAATATACATTTACAAATTTCAAGAGTATAAATTCGAAAAGACATATTTCTGCATGGTGTTATAATGCAGCTAGTAAGCTCTCGAATAGTCTCATCATCATCTCTAGCTTAATCGTTAAGGGTTTTTTGATGTATTACCAGAATCAGGTTTTGCATAATGATTATACGTGTATAAATATTTTAAGCGGTTAACCGAAAAGGCTATTGAACTTTCTGGATGACGGATTTTTGTTTTGTACATAACGTTACTTGTAATTACTACAGAGTAGAAAAGCTATGCAAGTAATGGAGTGAAATAAGGTCGAAAAGCACGGAAGAGAAGACGATCGATAAATGAAGCGAATGGATGGCAGTGAGAAATGAACTATGGCAAGGCGTTATAAAGACTATTCAGGGTTAAGAATATTCTAAGAAAATTATATATTTATGTGCATAGATGTTAGAGCGAGCTTTCAAGTAGAATATACTCAGTTTGGAAATGACTGGAGTAGACTTTCAAAAGTACATGACACTAATGGGGAATGAAGAGTTCGAGTAACATTGTCAAAGCCACCTTTAAGTAATGTATACAATATGGACTTTTCTTTTGTACAAAATGAGATTTGTCATTTACAATTTAATAAGAAAACTGGAGCAAAATAACAATGTTCTTATATTTCAAATAAAATATCAAAAAACATGAAGTTATGTCACAAGTTACATAGATTTTCTTCCATTATAAAATTATTACAAGATGAAAATTTTCAGAACTAACTTTTTTCAAAAAGTACATCAAAATAGGAATGTTTGCTTTAGTCAAAATTTTGATGAATGCATACTAAAACAGGCAATTATTAAAAGTCTCAAAGAATAAAAATAAATAGTAGGTTTTTTTTTATATAAGAGTCGGAAGCGACTCTTTTTGATACTATCTATCAACAAAAAAAAGTTTTCTGATACATTTTTCTATATCAAAATATAGTTTTAAGGAAAATTTGTAAAATGAATTCGCGAGCTCTGTTTATGTTAAAAAAACACTGTTCAGATACAGATAAATAGGTTTACTTAAGGCACATTTTCACCTAGCAGTTTGCGTGCTGCGTGATGCGTTTATTTGTAACTACATGTACTACTTTATCGACCTAGTAACGATTTTGGTACTATATTAATTGCTAATTAAAATAATGCGTCTTATAATTCAAGTAAAAAAATGTTATTTAAAACAACGTTAAATAAAATAAGCAAAAAATAAAACACGATTTTTTTTACATAATCGTCAATTACGAGTGACGCTCCGTAAAAGCTGACATTTTTTCGACGGCATGTTGAAAAATAGTCTTAGACAAAGTTCCCCTGAGCGTGAAGAAATTTTTCCTCTGCCCCGAGATATCTCAATTTTTAGACCGTCAATAAAGCTAAATATGATGTTTTTTGAAGTTTTTTAACTTAAAATAAGTTCAAAAATAAAAAAAAAAAAGCATTTATTTGGTGTATTTTTTTAAAACAAAAATTTTGACACCAACCATTCCCCAGTCGGATGCTTCGGTCCGGAGATATTAATTTTGGAATCTAAAAAACGTTTTAATCTCCCTTGGTGAACGTAGGGAGAGTGGAGGAGTGCCGACCCTTGGAATCTTATTTTTTATCATAAACCATAAAATTGAGTAAAATAATGTGCAAAAAATATGTTGGGACCACAAACCATACCTTATTACACAGTAGTATTTTTATTTTTTCACTTTTTGGGTAATTATTTAAACTTACCTTTCGGGTAAATTTCCATTCGGGCAATGGTATTTGGGCGAACAAGAGGAAACGTAAAATAGGGGAGAAGCGGGTCGTTTGACACACCCTTATTTATTAAAACTTGGTTATTTTTTTCATAAAACAGTTATTAACGTTATTTTCTATATTTAAAAAAAAAAAAAAAAAAACTTAATTGAGTAGCATAATTTTTAAAAACAAAGGAATTAAAAATATCATGCGTTTTTCGCAAGTGCGAGCGCAGGGACGAACTATCCTATAGGCACATTAAGGCCAGTGCCTACAATCCACCACCAAGTTCAATAATTAAAAAAAAAATATTATTTAAAAGTACTAATCTGGAAAATTGAGGAAGTAAATCATAAAAGTATAGAAGAAATATTAG
The DNA here is from genome assembly GCA_022575985.1 of Anagrus nilaparvatae. NCBI lineage: Eukaryota > Metazoa > Arthropoda > Insecta > Hymenoptera > Mymaridae > Anagrus > Anagrus nilaparvatae. Next base: position 23,916,599 of record JAKSXM010000247.1, on the reverse strand, counting down.
TAAAATAGAGAATGTACGTATCTATTATGGTGCAGCAAGTAGTCCAATAGTAGTGCAGAAAGAGCATTCTCTAAACTAAAGTTAATTAAAAATAGATTGTGAACAACCATGGAAGAAGATACTCTTAATGAAAGGAACATTTTAAATTCAGAGTTTGAAATTTTAGAAGAGATAGATCTATCTGATTATCATTGCACCATTTGCAGAAGTAAAAAATAGAAAAGTTCCATGTTAAAAATTTTTATACTAATTATAATAGTTAAATTTGTGCAAATTCTTTACCAAACTTATTACCAAATATTAATTTATAAAAAATTAAACGTGTTTTATAAAAATTATCATATTTTAATATTAAATTTATTATCTAAAATGTATCCCACATTAAAATAATATAACTTTTAATAAATAAATGTTTATTTTACTTATACATGTTTTCTTATTTGCTTATTTTACCATAACATGTTAATATTTTATTTTAAATCTTAAATTGTCTTTCTTGCAAATTTTTTAACGTTTTTCTTATATTTTTTTCACATAAAAACGATATTTTACTCATATCTTACTTAAGAACTTCATTTATTTCATAAAACCATTTTTAATTTTCCCAATATAATACAGGAATCCCTCGTTATACGCGGTTCCGCTAATCGCGGATTACCCTTATCCGCGGTTTGTGAAATGCGACAGTCCCTCGTTTTTGGCGGGCATTTCCCCCGATAATCGCGGATTAATTGTTTTATTTAATTGATTTTTTAAAAAAGTTACACTCGGAAGTTGGCGTTAAATATAATTAAATAAAAAAAAAAAAAATTTAACCTATAATAAATAAATAGTTTATAAACAATATAGTTAAATGAATAGCAAAATTTAAAAGTTTAAAATGGCTCCAAATAAAATTCCAGTTAAAAAAGATTCAAAAAGAAATAGAAATGTTATGAATTTAGCGGACAAGTTAAAAATTTTAAATTTAATTCAAAATGGTGATAAAATTGCTTCCATAGCACGAAAATTCGATGTGAATGAATCGACGATACGCTCAATAAGAGATAATGAAAAAAAAATTCGTGACAGTGTATCAAATTTAGGCTCACATGCAAAAAATATTAAAATAATTAGACGGAATAATATGGAAAAAATGGAAGAAATGCTTATGATTTGGATACAAGATTTAATACATAAAAAAATTCCAGTTACTACAGCTGCTATACGAGATCAAGCAACAGTGTTTCATACTTATTTAAGTGAAAAATATGGTACAGATGGGCCATTTGATGCCAGCAAGGGATGGTTCGAATGAATAAATATATGCATACATATGTTTAAATTGAGTTTTTTTATTTAGCCGGAACCTAACCCCCATTTTCCCATAAGACTAAGGTCTCGTTTATCGCGGTTTCGTTATTCGCGGCAGTTTCTTGGAACCTAACTACCGCGAATAACGAGGGATTCCTGTACCATATATTTTCATTATTTTTATACTATTATACTATTACTAGGAGGCAAGAAGCGCTGAAGCGCGTCAACCCCCTCAGATCATTAAATGTTGAATTTAATAATAAAAATAATTCGTATTATGATGTCAAGTGTAAATTGTGCTTGTCTTTTATTATTTTTTCTCTCAAATACCCAAAAAGTATCAAAATTTCGAGAAAAAAATATTTATAGTCGATCTGTTCGTGATTACCAGTAACTGACCCTCAGAGCTAAGCACCTCAGGCCAGAACCCTTCACATACCTCAAATAATTTTTTTTGTACCAAAAAATAATGATCTAAATTTTAATCGTTAAATTTCCCAAGCATTTCACAGATATTCAAAAGAAATTCTAATTATTACTATGGTAAATAGACTACCCTGATAAATAATTTAATATATATACCTAAACAAAATTTATTATAGCAAAACGATTAATATTATTTATGTTTCATTACTTGGATTTTTAAACTTTTGATTTGTAAATTATACTGTCAGGTTGCTTTATTTAAATTTCACTTGAATTTTTAATTTAGAATGAATGTAATTTGCTTGAAATTAAAAGAAATGCAAGCAGAGTAACCTGACAGAGTATTTATTTATATAGAACAAACAATAAAGTTTCATATTTATTTCATATAATAGTTTTTGAAAATATCTATTATAAAAATAAAATCATAAATTAGGCTCGTCTTTAACATAAATAGAGAAAGACGTTAAAAAATTATTTATTTAAAAAATAAATAAAACATATTTATTAATCGTACGATTAGAATGTCACGTATACAAAAATATGTATATTAGGGTAATTCAAAAAAAAAAAAGTGCTTGAAATTAGCTCATCAAATATGTATATTTGATGTAAGATATGATTAGTTTACAAAAAAAAGCAAAATATACAACCCCTAAGAATGAAAACCACCCCCTTATTTTATTTCTTTAATAAATTAATAATAAATTTAAAGGTTGAAATAAAATAAGGGGTTGGTTTTCATTCCTAGGGGTTGTATATTTTGCTTTTTTTTTGTAAACTAATCATATTTTACATCAAATATAATAACTTTGTTAAACATCAAATTTAACAAATTATACTATTTTGTGTGATATTTGGGGTTGTTCAACCCTTATTTTAGGCTAATTGAAACCTTAATATAGGGGTTAAACGGAAAGAAAATACTTTAGTTGCATATGATATTGCAAATCACATTTTTAGAGAACTAACTAAGATAACAGTTTTCCATTTGTTTTTTATGAATTTTTAGCAAAAAAATTGAAAAAATTACGCTAAAAAAGGGTGTTTTTCGCCAATTTAGGGGTTACCAACACACTTTTATGTTCTAGGACCATAATTTTTGAAACCAGTAACCAAAAAAACGTACCCCTAGGCATATTTAAAGCTTTTAAAAAAATTTTTGTGAATACACCGTGAGCTTCCCTCGTTTTTCAATTTTGAAAAAGCTTCTAGAGACTTGCGCGATCTCTAAATCGTCACCAAATGGGCTGAAATTTGCCATGGTATCGTGGTATCATGTGTACAACAACATACTCCATGAAGAGCTAATTTCAAGCACTTTTTTTTTTTGAATCACCCTAATGTATATAATATATAGTATATACTTTATTAATTACCAAACGAAACGGTGATACGTATTATACAAAGGATGACGCAATACTCATGGTTTTGATATTTTAGGTATTTAAAATGGTATTACACAATAATTTTATAAATTTATTATGTATTAAAATAACAAATTTGGTAAAATCAATTGTAAAAATATCAGTTTTTTATTTATTGTATTTCCTTTTTATGCGTGATTTTTATTTTTTTTTCTACTATACTATTTTTAATGCTGTTATAAAAATATTTATGATAAATATTTTAATCTTTAAATTAAATATTTACAGAACAAAATTGATTTGATATTATAAATTTTTAAATGCAAAATAATACAAAAATAAAGTACTCCAGTCAAAATACGCGTTTGGGTGTACTTACGGTTGCGAATACGAGATTTGCTCTAGTATAGGTTTTTCTGGTCGCTGAACACGAAAATCTGGGCCTTTTGGTAAAAAAAATGGGGCTTCACCCTTAAATTTGCAAAAACAACCCCCAGAAGAGGGTTTTTTGGAAGTATTCGTGTTCTGAGTCGATAGATTTGTCAAAGAATTAGTTTCTAAGGGTTTTTTGGGTCCGAAGAATTTCACATATTAGACCTATTTCGGTACTAAAGAACCATAAAGATATGGATTTTTTTTTTAAATGAGAAAAAAAACGTTTTTTTTCCCTTGCTGGGGGCAAAATTCTATCGAGGAACTTATTGAACTTATGGAACAAAAAGTTTTTCAGATATCACTCTGTTGCAAACTTTCTTTAATACACCGGGATGCCTTTTTATTGTTTCCGAGAAAAAACGCAAAAAAGTATCAAGTCCAATTTCCTGCCAAGTGAATTTTGAATATATTATGTGAAAAAATTTTTAATTAAGTAAAAAGAACTTCTTAAAAAAAACATTTTATGTAAAAGTCGCAAATTTGCTTCAAGTTGTATTGTCACTATTGCTTATTTAATAATTATTTATGTATTGTTATTAACTCGTAAACTCTACCTATTTTAAACACTAGGGAAGTTTTAAGATCTAAAATAAAACTTTAAGCAAATTATGCAGGTTAATATTAAGTATAAAAAGTTAAGTCTCAATAAATACTTCCTATAATTAATACTATATAGGAATTTTAAATTTTCAATTCTAAAAATTAAAAATCGAGACCTACGATAAAAATAGGATAGGATTAAATTTACAGTTTAATTAATTAAAGCTATATTCTCAATTCATTATTTAATTATAATAATAATGATACAGAAAAGGAAAAATAATGAAACTGGCCGGATCCAAAATATGCGCAACGAAATACACGCTATCTACCATCCCCACCATTTTTCTACGTAGATAACCGGAATTTCAGAATTTCATTTTAATTTTTACACGAACCGGTAATAATTTTTAATATTGCAGGATTTTTCGGCATTAAGTTACGGGGTCCCAGATTCCGTTCAGCTAAAAAAATAAAAATTATTCCTTTTTAAAAGTTTTCGCGATTATTTTTTTGAATAATTTAAAAGAACTTTACTTGAAGTAATCCTTACAATAAGGAGATTTGTTTCGACAGTCTTTTTTTATTTAGCAGCCTTTTCAGAGAATTTATACTGAATAGAATTACTGAACCCTGATACAATTAAGCGCAAAATTAAAAAAAAAAATTTTTTAATCTTATTAATTAAATTACTCGATATGTTTGAGGTGTAAATATTACACCAAATAATCATAACAAGTATTTATTTCATATATAAAATATATATATATTGTCTGAAAAAGTCGTTTTATATATTTAATTATTCAATTATTACTATCTTAGAAACTTCGATAAAAATATACAGACTGCACTTTTGTATTTTCAGGTAACTGTTGATCTTGGCAAAGATGCTGTTTTTCAATGTTCAGTAACAGGCCAACCTACCCCAACAATTTCATGGTCAAAGGATGCATTACCATTAAGAGAAAGCAATTCAGGTCGATTTAGTATTACTGGACCCTCTGGTTCAACTCTCCATATTTCATCTATAAATCGAGATGATAAGGGAATGTATCAATGTTTTGCAAAGAATGATCATGAAATGGTACAAGCTACTGCAGAACTACGACTCGGAGGTTAGTTATTTTTTACAAGAATAGAGTGTATTAAATAATTAGTTATAGAAAAATTATACGATTACATTGTCTCGCGTATTTATTTCCAAAATAAAAACTTTTAGGTGCATTTAAACTTTTTAACTTGTTAATGCTCAGGCGCAATCTTATCCACTTAGCAGTTTTCTTGTCAAAAAAAATATATTTTTTTTTTCAATTTGCTGAGTTATTATAAATAATAAACTAGATCTAAATGAAAGTAAAGAAAATTTTTTCATTTTCAATATCTGTGTTTCTGAGGACTGAGCCCCCCTTTGTCACACAGAATAATTGAAAAAAAAATTTAGTGTTAAAAATATATGTTTGATATGTTAAAAAATAAAGTTAAAAAATGAAAAAATTTTTTGAGTCTCATCCTAGGTAAACTGATGGGGTCCAAGATATTTTAACATTATAAAAGGTTACTTTTGTCGATAAATTGTCCTTTAACATTAAGAATCAATGTAAACTACAAAAAATTTTTTTAAATTCAAAATTAAAAATAATTCAATTAGTTTGATTAATGGCTTGTCCACGTGAAGGCGAATTCTAGGAGACCATCAATTTTTAAATAATAGATTTATACTTGCTTATTATTACGTTCAAGCTTTAAATATTCACCCCTGGGGCTCTCAACTGTGATTGTAGTAACTTCAATTGATAGGAATCCAATAGGTTCACAGAAAAAATTAATTACCCAAAGCAAACACACATGCGATGTAGGTACATAGAATCTCACGAAGTACTTACTCCGAATCAAATCACGCATCCAATTATCTTTATCGTATACAAATACCATTACTAAAGTTAATTTTACAAAACGTCGTGCATGGTAGTGTACGTGTGAGCATGTAACTTTGTATATGTATCCATAACAGTATTTTAATTTGTGTGACATTTACCTGTGTAAAGATATACTTTAAGTAATTAAAGTTAATAATAAATATATAGTTATTATAAAGCTTTCTATATAATGTAAATTATGTATATTATATTATGATTGTACAACGTTCACTGTACATATTACATTCGTAGCAATAATTTGATTGAATATAGGACAATTTAAATGATTAGTATAATAAATTATTAATTTAAACAATCCTAAATTATTCTATATAATAATTCCGTACTAATTATAATTAGAGTCCAAAATAAATTGGTTCATTAAAAAATGATATTACATATGTATCAGCCTGCATTGAGAAAATTAAATATCATCAGGATGATTATATGTATAATCGTACAAATATGAATATACAATATTATTGTGAGAACTATATAAATTTCTCAGTGTGGCAGTTATTTTAAAAAGTTGCTAGGATTATCGGTAACCAAGTGAAAATCAGAGATTTTCTCCGTTAGAGCCAACGTATTTGGTGGCAATACTTAGATGTGATTAAATAAGCTATAATTTTGGGAGTTTTATTTTTTACTTTTTTCACCTGTTAACCGAAAATGCAAGCAATATGTTTCTTAGTCAAATGTTTTTTAAATATTGCACTAATTTAGATTTTGGAATTTATTACTACAAGTTGCCTTTAAGGACAAAATGGGGACTCTTTATGTCCAAAATGAAACCTTAATGGGAATGCATAAATGTATAATTAGGGATAATAAATTCAAACCAACTTGGTACTGACTGCTCTGTAAAGAAAAAAAGGACTTTTTGAGTTTACAATGAAATGGAAACATTTCAAATATTAGAAAAGAAAAGAAAGTAAAGTCTTGAGATTTGGAACACGTGCTTTTAAAACCTCGATTTTATAATAAACTTTAATACACGTTTATTTATCATTATTACTATTATTATTGTTTTGAAAAATTATTGCTACATGAAATGAAAAATTCAATTTAAAATTTAGCTGGATATTTAAATTCAAAATTTTTGTGTAATTGAAGAATATAATAAACAAATTAATAACAACTTATATGAATCATTATTAGGTTTATTTATTCATTTAGCCATTGTAACGAAATCTAATTCAATGTACACAGTAATAGTTATTAAACTCTTTTAAGTCTAAAACTATTGGTTTCATACAAGAAATTTAATTCATTTTCGTATGTAAACCAAACATAATGGATTAATTTTTAAAAAATCAATTAAAACTCTTCATAAATAGGATTAATGCAGTTAATATTACAGTGATACCCAAGGGGTACAATAAATGACTAAGAACATAAAACATTGATATTTTACGCACAAAGCAATAAAAAATTATACAATCAAACTTACCTAAAAAATATACTTACTAAAAAACTTGCCTAAAATATATACCAATAGAGGTGAAATTATGCTAGCAGGCCTTGCAGAGCTTTTGACAATAAGTTTACCAATCTAAAACGATGTAACATGTGTTCAAAATTTAGAGATGAAATTAACACGAGATTCATGAGTGTTAGAAGAATATAAAGGCAAGTTGAGGGGCGTGTTAAAATAAAATGAATAATATTCTAACAATCGTGTGTTTCCTGTTGCATTAAAAAATTTTATACATTTAAAATAATGTATTTTGGGTAAAGATAAAGTTGAAATAGTTGAAATAATTTCTAGCACTTTTTATTAAAACATGACATTAAAAACATACTTAAAATTATTTCAATTTTTTTAGTTAAATAGATACACTGTAAAAAGTAACTTTCTTAGATTTACAAAAAAAAATAGAATTTTTTCGAAAAATTAGTGAATTATCAAAAAATTTTGCAAATATTCGATAAAAACCGTAAATTTACTAAATGTAGTATATTATCGAAAAATTCGAGAATTCTTGATTTTTTTTTTGTGATTTTACGAAAAAAATTGTAAATTATCAATTTTCCTTGCGAATTCACAAAAAAAAAAAATCGAGAATACTCGAATTTTTTGTTAATATTCTAAATTTAGTAAATATACGATTTTTTTCAAATATTTACAAAATTTTTTCAAAAATTTACTAATTTTTCGAAAATGTTCTAATTAATTTGTTAAGGTTGTAGATCGGATCTCAAAAAAAAAATAATCGACTTTTGTTTTATTTTTTTTCTCAGCTGTTTTATTATGAGTTGTTTTACAAATTTTTTTACTTAATTATGAGTAATTAATCTTCAAAAATAAACAACAAAAAATTTAGTTCCATGATTAGTACCATTTATAGAGGGCAGCAAAGTAGAGGCCTTAAAAGCATGGCCGCTAATTGATCTCGGAAACGGCATTCCGAAAAAAAAAAAAAAAAAAAAGATTCTTAAAAAGGAATGTCTCTTACGTGAGAATTTACCTCATTTAGAAAAAAAAATGATGAAATAAAAAAATGGGAGCGCCTGAAAAAAAAAAGTACGAAAATAGACCCTGTTTTTTACCCTTCAACATCCCCTAAAGCAAGCAAAAAATATTTTTTAAAATGAAAAGGTGGTAAATTCATGAGTAATATATCTACATGAATAAAACCCACCAACTTTTTTTGAAATCGGACCAGCCAATCCTGAGATCATTTAGCGGCCATTTGAAAAAAAGTGGTTTCGAGTAAAACGCGTTTAAAGTTTTTTTTTGCTGTATTACACATACGAATCGCGCTCGGTAAAACTCGTTTATAACCGTTCAAATTTTCGAATTTCATTACAATATTTTAACAGGTGATTTTTGAAGGTATAAGTAATTCAAAAACAAACAAAAAAAAAAATCGATTAATTTTTTTTAGAGATCCAATCTACAACCTTAATATAAGAAAGTTACTTTTTACACTGTAGTTATAGGAATCAATGCAATAGAAACTGCTTTAAAACTGTGCCGTAGATAATATTTACTCATCATGTCAAATTTCGTCTTGACTTTCGTTACGAAATAATGAGATTATTTAGCTTATACATGTGAACATACACTATGCTTAAATATATCATAAAATTTACATATACAAGTATACGTAGAGATTTGAGAAATAGGATCTTCATTCTTCCTACTGCTACTTAATTGTTCTCGATGGCAGCTCACGTATGTAAATATATATACAAGCTTAAACATGTTCTGACACATTTAAGTCTCTTTTAGTAATTTGTGTTTGGGTTTGGGCGTGGCAAGTTAATACAACACGCATTAGAATCATAATTATAACAATAATGGTAATAATAATAATAATATGAGAAAGCTTGATTTACACTGACGGGAAACTTGCCACTGTGGTTTATCGTTGGTCGTATAATTTTGGAGGTTAATTCAAATATCTACCTAGAAGTCAACTCCATACATCCACACAAATATACACAGATTATATATGCATTATATATATATTCTCAGAAGAGACTCTGAGCATCAAACCACATACACTTGTGTGCAGACACAATATACACGTACATTTATATATAGATCAATTGTTGTCTGCATTGTACGTAGGAACAATGCTCTAAAGTCTTGATATGCAAATGCTGCGTTAAACGCAAATTCTCTAGTCTATCCTAAATAATAGATATTAGAATTCGAGCCTCGTATAGAGAATAAAATGGAAATTATTAAAAATATTTTTTATGAACAAAAAATTTGTTTATATAATTGTTGCAATTCCTTCAACAATTTTTGATCACAAACCTATATAAAATTAATTTAAATTTGTAAATGCTGGTGTCAAACTTCATATTATAATATATAATATTGGGGTTTTATGTTATTTAGATGCGGCACCCCAACTACTTTATAAGTTCATCGAGCAGACTATACAGCCAGGACCATCAGTATCTCTCAAGTGTATCGCAACTGGAAACCCAACACCTCATTTCACTTGGACTTTAGATGGTTTTCCACTACCGCAGAATGAAAGGTACGTAGGTCGTAGATTAAGTTCATTTTTAAATACAGATCATTTTTAATTAGATTATTAAGTAAGGATAAACATATATATGGGATTTTCCATGAGAAATATTTTTTTTTATGAGATAATAACTATCGAAAATAATTTTAATAACAAAATAAGATTTAGTAAAAAAAACTCTTTAGAATTTAAAAGGCTGCGAAATTAATATATATCTATAATATATGTTGTAGTCACATGATATGACCACATGTTATGGAGGTTAACTCAAATACCTACCTAGAAGTCAACTACATAAATCCATACAAATATACAAATATTATTTATCAATTAATTTTCAAGAAATAAAGCAATCTGCTTGAATTTTAAATAGCAAAAATCCGTAAATTTATAAGTAAAAAGGAAAGAAACAGACAATTAGGTATAACAGCAGGTTATCTTAAGATTATTACTCAAAGTATACAGAGTATTTTTTTCGAAATTTCATTTAAATAGAATTCACTATTTCTTATTTTTCGCAAGCATAATTTTTTTTTCTCAAATAAAAGTTAAGAAAAGAGAGAGGAATAAAAAAAAGCTTTCCTAAAGTTTTTTTTAGTTGATTTAAATAACTGCTTGAAATTTCAAGCATTTTTTTGAATTTTCAAGCAGCTTGCTTGAAATTTCTAGCAGCTATATTATTTGTTAAAAATTCAAGCGAATTACTTTGATATTATATTCCAAGCAGGTATCTTTAATCCCGACAGTTATATACGTCATCCCAAGATGTAGACTTTACCTTCCAATTCAAAATTTACCCGCGGTGTAAGTCGCTTCCTTATTAGTGACAATATTTCAATAAATCCCGTTTGGGCATGAAAAAATTTACTTATTACTGCTTGAACATTCGAATGTACAATTAATTGTTTTTATAACATATGGTCATATTATGTGGGCACAAAATATATTATAAAAAGCTGATCCAATTGATGGTATCAGTAATAAAGTTATAAAATGTTTGATTGATTTTATTTAATTAAGCCATAAGTGAAGGTGTCTATCCGACGCATTTCAAAAAGGCAATAATAGTTCCTATATACAAATCCGGTGATAAGAAATTAATAACTAACTATATAGACCTATCTCCCTTACCTCAGGTATAGCAAAAATTTTTGAAAAAATATTAAAATATAGACTTGTAACTTATATAAACAAATACAATCTAATTTCAAATAGACAATTTGGATTCCAAACTGGAATATCTACCAACGATGCTATAGCTCATGTCACTGAATACATCTATGAAAAGCCAGATCAATCTCTGAAACCCCTGGGTATTTTTTTAGATCTAGCAAAGGCTTTTGATACTGTTAGTCATGAGCTTTTGCTGGATAAATTAAATGCCATGGGCGTTCGGGGATTAGCTTATGATATTTTCTCTAGCTATCTTACTGGAAGATCACAAAGAGTTAAGGTAAATGGTGTCTATAGTGATACAGAGTATGTAACTTTTGGGGTCCCACAGGGTAGCGTGTTGGGTCCTATCCTGTTTAATTTGTTTATTGACGATTTATTAAAAATTAATAACCAGATTGTTTCTTAATGAAACCTATAACTGGTTTAATGATAACTCTCTTACATTAAATGTAGAAAAATCATGTTACATCATCTTTGCTCAAAAATGTTCAATGCTTCCCAAGTAATTTGAATTAGCAGTCATAGAAAACAATGCATTAATAAAATTAAATAGAGTGCAACACACAAAGTATCTTGGAATCATTATTGACCAGTACATGTGCTGGGATAGACAAATTTCTGAGCAATTAAAGAAAACCAGATTTATTATTTTTCTCTTTCATTAAAAATAATGTACTATGCCTCATTTCATTCTATTATGTCTTACTTACTACTATTTTTCTATTCAGAAAGAAATTGTTTACTTTTATAATCTGTATTTAAACACACATGATAATACTAGCAATCGCAAAATCATATTAGAAATTCCAAAAAAAATTAAAAAAATTGGACAAAGGAGTTGTTACTTTATGGCAATAAAAATTTTTAACACTTTACCAAAGAGTCTTAAATTAAAAAATATCACTAGTCATAGTAATAATAAATTAATTAGTAAAAGTTGGTTGTATAAAGGAGTAGGGTCTCTAAGGGCTGTTTTTGGCCCATTTTATTTTTTACTTTAAAAAATTGGAAACGGCTTTTTTTTAATGCTTAAGTCCAAAAAAAACAATTCCACCCTCAACGGACCCCTCCCCCTCCCTTCCCCTCTCCATACCCCTCCCCTAACACCACCCAGTGCAATCATTCATTTTGATTTAGAAGAGTTGCAAAGTGATTTTAGTAGTATATAAATGTCACTTATATCATTTGCTCATCCCTACACCTTAGTTTATTTCTGCCCAGTGCTCTGAATGTCAACGTGAAGAAATTCAAAAAAGCGCGGGTAAACGGCGGGAGTAACTATGGCGTAAAATGGGCCAAAAACAGCCCTTAGAGACCCTACTCCTTAAAGATTCATCTATCAAGAATGTAATTTATTATAATTTTTTTTTTATACTTATATTTACTTAATTATATGATAGTATATTTAGTGTATAAGCGTGTATTATTCAAGTACCTGATAATTTAAATAATTTAATTAGTAATTTAAAATCATATTTATAAAAATACCTTTTAATTATTATTATTATTGTTTATTTTATTTTTCTTTATTCTAAGTTTTATATAATTTTTTTTTCCTTACATCTAAGTTTATTTTATGTATAATTTTGACCAAAGGTCCATGTACAGACATCACGTGTCTCTATGGAGCTGTGATAAAGAATTTATTATTCTTTATTACAGTTTGTAAATTTACACCTTCATTTAATAAATAAAAAAAAAAAAAAAAAAAGGATTGAAAATGAATTTTGGGAATGTAGTTTTTCCATGCAGCATAAATTATATCCTGGCAAAAATCAATTTAAAAATGGTTTGAAAAATAGGTATAAGTGAATACAAAAAAATGACAATTATACCCCAGATAGCTGCAACTTTTCTACGCAAAAATATTTTTAGCTTCATATTCTCTAAATAAAAATAAATCGCAACCTTAAGAACATGAAAATTTGAATTAAATTGAAATCAAATTGAAAAATCCTTTGATATGGCTTGCGTAGATTTTTCTGCACATTTTTTAATTTAAAATATTTAAAAAAAATGTGTGATAACATTTCAAGTAAGTTAAAAATATAAATTTTTTGAATTCTTCTAAAGAAAAAGTAAACGGGATTTTCACGTCTTTTAAAATTGTTGACATTCATATTAACAAGGGAAAATTTCATATACATTAGTAAGAAACTTATCTTTAAGTTTTATAACTGCACTACGCAATATATGTTCCAAAAATATGCATATGTTATTTTATGATAGTGCATATAATATTCATAGAGTAAAGTAGAAATCTATTGACTTTTGTAGCGAGTATAAGTAAAGTTTTTGGATTATATTAATACTGTATATTTAATATTAATAATTGAATTTTCATATTTACCAGTGCAAATATTAGACTGAGACTTATTCTTGAAAATATGGTTATTATAAATATTTAAAAATTGTTAAAGAACTTCTTTTTGTTGTGACAGTAATTTATGTAATCTCTTAAAAGACAAAGAACGTTAAAAGCATTTTTTCATTTAATTTTTAAATCTAGAAAACAAAAAATAAATTAAAAAATAATAATACTAAGATTGTAATAGCAGATGAAGGTCAAACAGTAGTTATAATAGGTGACAATGAATATGTATATGAAAAAATCGTATGATTTCATCAACGAAAATAACATTGAGAAAATAAATAAAGATACCACAGATAAATTTGTAAAAGAAATAAATAACGAAATAAATAAATGCAGTAAAATAATACCTTCCAAATAATGAAAAACCTACATTAAAACAAATAAAAGCAAAAGTACCAGAATTCAATGCACTCATAAAACTACTAAAACAAGGTGTGCTGGGTAGACCATTTATAAATCATAAAACAGCTCCGAGTTACAGAATTACTAAAAAATTAAATTATACTATAAAAAATAATTTAAAGATAGATAAAAATTATAGTATTAAATGAAAATGAATTAAAAACGGATTATAATTTAGTAACTTTTGATATAAAAAGCATGTTTACAAAAATACCTGTAGAAGAGGCGATCGAAATATTAAATACTTAGATTCAAAGAATCTTTAAAATTCAGTAATATAGAAGTAAACGAAACTATTTCTGTTGTAAAAATAATCCTAAAACAAAATTATTTCAGTTTCTACAATGAATATTATTTGCAAAAAACAAGGCTTAGCAATGGGATCCTCATTAAGTTCACTTTTGCAAAATATTTTCACGAATGAATTTAAAAATAAACACATATTTAATAATAAACATAATCACATAAAGCAGATACGTAGATGACATAATCGTTATTTAAGAAAAAAAATTTAATTTCCTGAAAAACTAGAAGTGAATAATAGCATATATTTCTTAGATTTAAAAATTAGAAAAGAAAATAATAAATTAAAAGTTTCAATATTTAGAAAAGAAACAATTACAGACAAAGTAATTTACAACGACTCACACCACCCATGAAGTCAAACAATGGCTGCGTTCTGCTCTTTTATACAAAGGCCGTAAATATACAGAAGGAAAAAGATGATTTTAATACAAAAATAAAAATAATTAAACAAATCGCAAAAAATACAATATAGAAATTACAGGGAATTAATCAAATAGCATAAAATCCAAAAAAAATATTACATATAATAATAAAATTTATAAAAATAAATACATTAACTCAAAATACACGACAAAATTACCAAGTATTATAAAAAACACTATAAAAAAATACGGTTATAATATTGGTTTCAAGACAGACAATAAATAGGAGATACATTGGCAACAAAAAAAAAACAACATAAATATCAATGTTTTAGATAGGAATGGCGTCTATAAACTATCATGTGAAAAATATGATAAAATATATGTAGAACAAACGGGACGCAGCTTCCGAAAAAGGTTCAAAGACCATATACCGAAAAAAAAAAATTACATTCGCAAGAATAATTAAAGAAAACAAATACTAAATATGGACTACACCTATTAAATAATAACCAAGACTACACGGACAATAATATATATAATATACATAAAAATTTAAAATCAATACATTTTTGCAATATAAGAAAGTTTTTAGACATAATAATAATTAGGAATTTATTTATTAAATTTTACTCTAGCTGTGTTTATAATATTTGAACTACCGCAAAAATACCGCCAGACATACATTCTACATGTTTACTATAAAAGTTACTAAATCATCAACGATAAAACCACGTTTTCTCATAATAATTTATTAATTTATTTATTTTGTAATTTGTTTATTTTTTAAACAAATGCGGAGTTTTCTTAATAATTTCATTAAATTTGTTAATATTTTTTCTCTATTTCCAAATATTTTTTAAAAATTTTATTCTGTAAGTTCCGAGAAAACTTAAAATAAGTGCGTTTTTTTGAAGTTTTACATTTTACATCCATGATAAATATTTTTGAAAATTTTTCCGAAACCAAACAACTAGTGCTCTCAAAATTTTTACTGTATATTTTATTAATAAAGTACTTTAATTTTATGTAATTTGGTGCAAATCTGTTCTGTAATTCTTGTTGCGAGAGTCCCATGTTAAATTAATTATACTGTTTAAATTAGTTTTAAAAAATTACCAATTAAATATTTATATTTTTTTTTTCATCTCTGGCAATGATTGTTTATTAAAAATAAGAAAAAACTTTCTTTTAATTTAATTTTAAGATAATAATTTGGCCAGATTCGTTAAAATAAAAAATAACGCAGATCACACGTAAATACCATTCGAGGCTAAACCAACGATTATTTTATACCTATGAAAAAAATATAATTTTAATTTACCAGTGGCAATAAAAAACTTCTATTCCGATAGCACTGTTGGAGGGAAATATGTCTTTCCTTTCGCCGGAGAGAAGAAAATATTATGTGGTAGTCAAGTAGAAAAAGACAAGTTTAGTCAGACATAAATATTGATTGTATTTTTAAGCATAAGACTGTTAGCTTACGTTCTGCATAAACCATCATTAACTTTATTATTTTTTAATTTTCATTATATTTTCGTATACTATATTGTTATTTAAAATGAAACTTTTTACAGATTTATGATTGGTCAATACGTAACTGTACATGGTGACGTTATATCTCATGTTAATGTAAGCGCAGTAAGAGTTGAAGATGGTGGTGAATATCGATGTACAGCAGTGAATAGAGTAGCCAAGGTTCATCATGGAGCTAGACTAAATATTTATGGTCCACCATTCGTAAGACCCATGGGAGAATTCGCAGCTGTTGCAGGAGAAACTACGGTCATCAAATGTCCTGCGGCTGGATTTCCTATTTCTTCAATTACTTGGGAAAAAGGTTAACTTCTTAAATTTACAAACTAATAAAAACAATAAAGATTTTTTAATTCTGAAGAGAAAATTGGATTTAATTAATATTTTACTTATAAAAAATTTTAGACACTAACTAAGTAAGAAATAATAAAAAATAAATTAAATATAAATAAATAAAAAATAAATTAAATTGGATATGAGCTCTCAAAATGCATTTTGTAAACAAAAAGTTAATCAATCACTGAAAAACAACAGGATGTACAGTGACATACCTAAAAGCTAATCAATATATAACAGATAAATATCTTTCAGTAGAACGACTGAAATAATTAGTACAACAAATAACAAATAACAAATACAACAGTTTCTATATAAGTAAATATAAATTTCTTACAGATGGACAAATGCTGCCAACAAATAGACGTCAGGAAGTGTCTTCAAATGGAACGTTAATTTTGCATGGGGTCGACAGCAATACTGATAAAGGAGTCTATAAGTGCACTGCCAAAAATCTTCAAAATAGGGCTGACTCGCAAACAGTTCATATTGAAGTTAAAGGTAATTATCATTTTTATTTAAAATTTCACAATCTAATAACTGTTAAGTATATTGTTTATTCCTGAAGTTTTACAATATAATTGATATTTTGATTATAACTTATTCGTTTATTACACAGGTAACTTGCAGCGATAGGAACAATTTATGCATTTATTTTAATTTTATTTAGCCTT
The DNA here is from genome assembly GCA_022575985.1 of Anagrus nilaparvatae. Classification (NCBI taxonomy): domain Eukaryota; kingdom Metazoa; phylum Arthropoda; class Insecta; order Hymenoptera; family Mymaridae; genus Anagrus; species Anagrus nilaparvatae. Next base: position 23,899,458 of record JAKSXM010000247.1, on the reverse strand, counting down.
TTCAAGTGTTAAAAGAAAATATTTTAATAAAAAATGAATATGAAATATCACAAGAAAAGGTTAAAAAATATATGTAAAAAATAATTTAAAAAATTTCAGTGCCCCCAAAAATTGAGTCATTTACATTTCCTGAGAATATACAAGCTGGAGCAAGAGTTCATGTAACTTGCGTTATAAGAGAAGGCGATCCACCAGTTAAAATTGTATGGCTTAAAGATGGCCGACCAGTATCTTATCTTAGGGATCCAAACGTTATAACTAATCAAATCGCAGAGTTTGATTTAGCATTGAGAATTCAAAATGCAACACCTTCGCATAATGGAAATTATACTTGTCTTGCTAGTAATGACGCTGCTGAAACTTCGCGAACTGCGTCATTACTTGTACATGGTACGAATATAAATTTTGGTTAAATTGAAAGATTTTTGTTTTTGTTTTTTGGTTACGCGATAAATTAATATTTTTTTTTATTCTTATTGACTATCATGCAATTTTTTAGAAACTGTCGTTTAAAAAAAAAAATAGATATTTTCATTCGAGAAAAATTATTTTTTTTTCCTTGCCAAAAAAAGGAAGACATAAAAATAATAGAAGCCCATAAGTATTTATATAAATAATACACAATTGTGGTAGTAATATATAAGTATGATGGTGAAAATAAAAAATCTAAAAAAAAAAAAATGAAAAACCATACAGTTACAAATCACAAAGAAATCATAGTTGACTGAAAGAAAAAAAAGTAAAGAAGGGGGTATATAAAAATCTTGATATATATGAACAAAAAAAAAAAAAAAAAAAAAAATCTGTGATAAAAAATGGAAAATAAATCAAAGGGCAAATGCTTTGTTATGTGAATAGAACTTGTGTTATATAAGAGTGTATTTGTTTCATAATTTTTTTCTTTTTCTTTTATTTTATTATTATGATCATTATTATTTTCGTGGAAAAAAAATGATAACATTTATAATATGTTATCTGCTGACAAGACAACAATAATAAACGTGAAAAGGAATGCGCACACTAAGTTATACATTTTAATTATATTTATGTCTTTATAAACATAACAATTTTTTTTTTAGGCACACATAAGCTTTTTAAGATTTTTCTTTTATTATCAAATGAAAAATCTTAAAATTATTCACAGAATTTATATTTTTACTTTAAAACAAAGCTGGGTAATAATAAAATTTTACTGTATATAATTTTAAAGACCTTTTGATACTTCTTTTGCACACGTATAATCTTTATTATTGATTTTATGAATTTATAAAAAGTTCTATTTCTGTCCTTAGTTAATATTTAACCCACTCGCTGAATATTCCATGGTTATGAACAAAGAATTTTTTTTTAAGAGAAAAGTATCAATTAAGACCTGTGAATGTTGATGAACACCCAGTTGCAAGCCCAGTTGTATTTTTTTGAATTACAGATTTACCTGCGCGCTCCTAGAAACCACATTCTTACTGGCTAAATAGACCCCCTGCACTTTAGTGTTCTAAACCGAGACTCCCTTTTCAGGTATAAGTTCAGGCGGGAACCTTATCCCTCTATTCTACCTAGGAAGAAGGCCAAAGTTGGTTTTATCAAATAAGTTGGCGCCTGATTCAAAAGTAATAAAATATTTATAGTAAATATTTGTTATTTTGCATATTTAAATAAAAATTTTTGAAGAAAAAAGTAAATCAAAAATTAAAATTTTGACATAAATTATTGATAACATTTTGATATATCCAATTCCACTCGCATTGAAGGGCTGACATATTGCGCGTGAAATTCAACCAAACCTGGAGAGGGCTTTCTAAAATAGAAAACCCTCCTCTTTTTTCCACAACAGAGTAGCCCTAACGTACCCTGCCACTTTGTGCCAATTTGTCGGTAATTTGCAGCATTTCCAGGACCATTTCCACTGGCCTCCAATTTGAAACTGGTAGACACCCCTCCAAGTAACGAGTACACTCGAAAACGTTATTCTAGATGGTATCTACCTTACCCACAAAGTGAAAGCACGAGGCTCACTTAGCCTTCTTTAGCACTGTATTTTCAACTTAAGTTTTTCAGAATTTTCAAATATATTATTTTCTTATAGCTTATTTATTCATTTTTTTAATTTTTCAAAAGGTTAAAAGTAACTTTGAAATTTCAAGCAGATTATTTAATTTTTATGAAATTCTTCTGCTTTTTTATCAGATGAATTAAGCCATATAAAGTATCATTTAAAAAATATTTTTTGGCACATTTGGCCTAATTAACTTTTCAATAAACAATACAACTCGGAAAATTTTTAATTTTAAGCAAATTTTCAATCTTGCTTAAAATTTTGAATTCAGCAACCTAACAGTTTATACTATAATGAGCCAACAATGACAATAAAATTAATTTGTTACAAATTAAAAATTATGTATAAGAAGAATTGATTGAGAAAAATTGCCTGTTTACCCAGCTTTGTTTATAGGTATAACTATTTGTAAACCAAATTATAATACACTTTTTACGAAGCTTAAAATTTTTAGGACGTAAATCAACATTTATCTCATTAACAATAAAAACAATATTTACAGATTCTCAATATTTATGCAACATAATAGTTATTTACACTATTTTGTATTTTCGCACTTTTATAATCAAATTTTTTCAAAAACACTTTTAAACATAATTTATAAAATTTGATTAAGAGATTTGTGAAAATACAAAATGAAATACAAAAAATTAAATAAATATTCTAACACTTAACATTTTACACTTATTTTTTTTTTTTAAATTAATTCAAGAGTTTGGTGCCAACAGCAGTATCCAGAAAATAAATAAAGGATGGAATTTATACGAAGACCTGAGTTATTAAAAATATAAAACTAATAAAGTGTACGGTTTTGTGAAATTGAAAAAAAATCTTCATTACGTTGGTTTTTGTTTGTTCGTTTACAGTTCCACCAAAGATAGCACCATTTAATTTCAATAAGGATTTATCAGAGGGTGTAAGGGCACAAGTGACCTGTATGATCGAAAGGGGTGATCCACCATTTACAATAGCTTGGTCACGTAATGGCGAATTAGTATCAAATATTGCTGATAATAGAAATCGTTATGGGTCGCAAACATCGGGATTAAGGATAACTAGCATCGATGCACATTCTAGTACAATTGTTATTGAAAGAGTAACGGCCAATCATACGGGAAACTACACTTGTATCGCTAGGAACGCCGTTGCTGAAGTGTCGTGGACCGCTGAACTTGTTGTCAGGGGTAAAATACTAAAAAAAAAGTCGAATTTGGGCACTATTTAATTTTGTTTAAAAGCACTACAGCACTTCTCAAAAGTCTTTAATGTATAATGGAAAAAAGAAGCTTAAATATCTATTAAATTTCATAGCATTTAAATTTTCAATTTAATAAAATTTCAGATATATTTGCACGTAAATGTCGTTTAAGAGAATTAAACTATCAAGAGACTGATATGCGGTTTTCGGTAGTGGATACATCTCTTGAGATTTAAACTGATGTTAAACTTTAAAATATATTCGAGAATTGGTAAATTTATTCTCAAGCGCTTTGAATTTCATCTTAAAAAATAAAAATTAATGACATTTATTAAAGCTTTAAAAAAGTATAGACTGAAGTAATTTTATTATCCTTTTTTATTTTATAATTAAAAACGAAATTTAATAAAATTTAAAAAATTGATATTTTCATTTAATTTGAGTGTTTTATTAATTTAATTTACTGAAATATCTTTCAAGCAGACGTAAATTGCTTTAGAATAAACAACTGTTTATTAAAGATAAGAAAATCTTCTTTTTTTCCTTGTACAAAAATGCCTAAAATCAGCAAAAAATTCAAATTTTGTTCATTATTTACTTTGCTTATCTTGAAAAAAAAAAATAATCATTTTGATAAAAATAAATGTGTGTCTTTTTTTCTCTCGAGCTTAATAGATATTTTCGGGTCACCGCTTAATCGCGAGATGTTGTATAAAATTGGCACTTTAATTTTTTTTTCTTCTTCTTCTTCACTATATATTTAATATAATAAGCATCCATTAGCCAAAAAGCACCAACGATGCACAATCACACCATATCGCACGTTGAAAAGAGCTGACAATTAAATATATCTCAACATATAAAGCACTATATATATATAACTTGCACATTGCACAGCATTTTCACTCTAATCATTACCGGCGAAATCATTAAAAGCTTTTGTATATATATCTATATTAACGGAAATAAAGGAAAAGTACCATTATATATATGTGTATATACACGCTTGCGCAAAACAAATGCAAATGCTTTCAAATTTGCCTATGCTCAAAATTATTGTACCATAGATTTAAAGAGGTTTTTTTACTTGTATGTGTGTAACATACTTGCGATTCAAATATTATTTTATGTTTATTTAAGTATATTTGAATTTATTTTACGTACTTACACACACAAACTAAAAAACTTCTTAATTTTAATAATATTTGCTTTCATTATATGTTTTTATTCGTCGCTCAATAAAATAAGTTTTGAAAAATTAAAGTCAATCGGCTTTTTAGAATCAATAAATCATTTAAAACTAATAAAATAATTTTTTTTTGCATTGTTTTTTTATGTACTGTTTTTATTGATTTTATAAAATAGATTGGCTTTGTTAGAACTGAAAAAGTAGTTTTTCAGATTTTTAAAAAATTAAATTCTCAGGCACTTGCACCAAAACTATAACTTTTAAATTTTGAATTATTTTTGAAATTACGTCATTTTTTTTTTATTTTGATTTGCACTAGTATTTCTATCGAAGTTTCCATCAAATTTTTAATTTTGAAAGATAAAATACCCATATTGCCTTCAGCTCTCATTTCTAATTTTGAATGACTATTCAAGAAGCACAATTGGACATGCTGAGGTGCATGCTAGAATAAAATTTTTAAAAAACTATAAAACCAACTTTTGCCAAAAAAAAAATTGCGATCGTTAGATTAATAAAATTTTCGTATGAGTAATGATTAGAGTAAAAAGAAAACTTTTGCACAGATATAAAACACAATATTTTTTTGCACATTATGTTGTTATACTATACTCACGAAAAAAAATCACTATTTTACAGTAATAGCACATATTATTTATCACATTTTATAAATCTGTTGTCTGTTTAAAGAAAGCAATATAAATTGGGATTTTATGCAAATGAACGTCACGTATATTATAAATAATCTAATAAAATAGCACAATTCTAATAAAAAATTCTGGGCAAAGGTATTATTAATTATGCACTGTCAAGTTTTTAAGATTTCATTTATTTTTTACTCTAAAAAAAACTTAAAGAGAATTACTAAATTCATTCCATGAGAGCAAATTGTTTACTTTATGGATATTAAAATGAATAAAATTTACTGAAAATTCACTTCCATAAGTGCCTAGCACAGTCAGACTTATCGCAGTAAATTTTTATATTAAAATAAAAATTTAATGTATTCTCTTACAAATTAAGAGTAAAAAAAGAATCTTAAAATTTTAGAGAGTATAAAATCATATTAAATGCACAAAAGCACTAATTTAAATAAATTTTTTATATCATTTTCTTTATCTGTCTATTTCAACGCAATCGCTCACTTTTTTATATCAATATTATCTTGTTTTATTTTCCTCTTAATTAAATAAAACATCTTTTTTTTTTTCTTTTATTTTGCTACAACAAAGGTTTGAAAAATAATAATAATAATGTTAAAGAGAAGAATAATGATGAGAAGGTAAAAAATTACTTGGTAACTAAATATTCTAGTTTTAAATTTTACATTATGCATTAGACTGGATATTATATTTTAAAATTTTGCCAGTAAGTTGGTGAAAATTTACTCTCATGCTATCAAATATTTCAGGTTAAATTGAACCAAATTTAAAATCCATATCTTTTTGTGTGATTAGTAGATATCAGTTTTAAAATTACTTTACACTTAAACTTTTGTTGTTTTACTTGAAAAACGTTTAATTGCAAAAATTTAAGTTTACTTTAATACTTATACTTTCAAAGGACGATAAATAATCGAAATTCCTAAAAGTAGTTTTAGGAGCTGAAATTTTCGGAATATTTTCCAAGCTAATATACCAATTCAAAAATTAATTAGTTTCATATCAGAGTGTCAATTTAGACAGAAAATTCTGAGAAAAAACAATTCAGGTCACTGTTTTTGTTTTTTGTATACATATTTAATTTTATACTTTATAATTAAAACGAAGTATATTAAAATTATCCTATAGTTTTTTTTTTGTTATCCAGACTATTTTTCTTAAATTATTCAAAGATATATAGGTATACTGATTCTTTTATAAATTTTCTTTATGTAAATTAATCTAACAATTTATTCAAAAGCTATTCATCCATGCCTTTGAATAGTATATACAGTATGCCTTCTCATCATTATTTATTATATAAATTTTTCGAGAACTGAATTTTGAATATAACCTAGATTTTTATTTTATATTTTCTCACAATTATTATTATTATTATTATTATTTTGAATAATTTTCTTTTTATTCTTTACTTTTATTCGTTATTAAAATATAATACTTTTAACGTATAGTACCACCACGTTGGTTAACTGAACCTCAAGATGTACATGCTCCAGAAGGTATGTCAAAATTAATGCTTCATTGTCATGCTGATGGGTTTCCGCCTCCGAGTGTTACTTGGCGTAAAGCTAGTGGAAATAGGCCAGGAGATTATAAAGATATTACTGGACATGAACATAGTCACGATCTTAAAATACACTCAAATGGTTCATTAATATTTGCGAGGGTTCAAGAAGATCATGAAGGTTTTTATGTCTGTGAAGCTGTTAATGGAATTGGTTCAGGTTTAAGCAAAGTTGTTCACCTTACTGTTAATGGTACAGAATTTTATTTTCATTTTGTTAAGGATCCACAAGAATAAATTAAATAAGTCTTTTTGTTTTTTTTTAGCACCCGCTCATTTTGCTGTAAAACATGAAAACAGAACAGCTAGATTAGGTACAAATACATCGTTACGTTGTGAGGCTAAAGGTGATCTTCCATTAAAAATTATGTGGCGTAAGGCGGGCTCACATTTAGAACCAGCTGTGTCCGATTATCGTTATATGGTGAAAGAATTGAATACAACTGAAGGAGCTGCAAGCATACTCGAATTAGTTGGAACAACAAGAGATGATAGTGGAAGATATTTTTGCATAGCATCAAATGCCTATGGTAGAGATGAGATGACTCTGCATTTGTATATTCAAGGTAAATTAATTTTTTTTTTTAATGTATATAAATTATTTTTTGCCAAAATTAATTAATTAAAAATTTAATATTTTGTAACTACAGAACCTCCCGATTTCCCACGAAATCTTAGAGTAGTCGAAAAAGGAAGTCGTTTTATGAAAATAAGTTGGTTATCTAGTCAGGATGGAAATAGTCCAATCACTCAATACATTGTAGAATATAAAACTGAAGCAGGTAAGCTGTCACTTTAAATTTATTTTACTTTTCACAGTAAATTGAGTTAAATGCCAAAAGCTGATGAAAATCAATATTTTCATTTCAGTTGCTTACAAATTTCAAACAAATTTTTAAGATATTTTTTTATATTTAATGTTTGAATTTTGCTTTTAAAATATTATATAAAAATAAAATATTTATTTGAGTTAAAATATTTATATTTTTTAAGTTTTTTTTATTATAAAATTGAAGGTATTTTTAAAATAATCTTATTCAATTTATTAACTTTGCATATACAATATATGCAAAGTTTAGTTTTTGCAACAAAAAAACCGCCTTTATAGGGATCAAATTTTATTGTAAATTAAAATTAAACGTGCACTCGGTCTAAAAGAATTTTCTTGATTTTGAAACTATTTTAGCAGTATTTCACAAGTGAACTGCTTCTGGTTAAATTTTTATTCTTTGCATCTTTTATTGAGTCCGACCCTTCCCCACTCTAAAGAAATTTTTATCATTCTCTGATTGGCAGATTTGAATTCCGGACCTAAAGTTACAGAAATTTCCGCTAACAGCGCTAATTTTTAACTTCTGTCATTGGTGCCGGACATAAATTTAAACAAGGAGTGGGGAAGGGTCAGACTCAATACAGGTACTCCTCATTATTTGCGATTAATTCGTTCCTGAAAAATGCCGCGAATACCAAAACGTTACGTTTCGGAAAGTTGCTGAAAAAAAATAATATTTTAAATAATCTGTAACGTTTGTTTTTCTCGTCTAATTTTAATATAATTTTACCGTTTTATATCCGTCAGTAACTTCGTTAATAACGCCATATCCGATGAGTTTCGAAACTTATTAGTTTCATCATCAGGGAATAAAAAATATAAAAAACGCTTCTCATACTTTACACTAGTTTTGCTTTACACTTTTATACGAGCGCGCGCTTATAGATGCCTGGCACCGCACTGAATTTAAATTTATTCATTTAAATTTTATTTTAATATTATGCACTTACACATAAACATTTTTATTATTGTTTACAATTATTTGTATAAGTTTATAGCGGTGTTATATAGTGTATTATTTTTAAAACTGATCGTTAAGTATATCTTTTTGGAGATCCTGGTTTTTGAAAGCTTAATAGATCTCGAATTCCCCCAGAGCATTCGTGATGTTACCTTTTTCACAGTAATGCAAAGCCGTAAAATAATGATGTAGACTAGAGAAATTATGTTTCTCATTTAAGGTGGCTCACGGTTTTAGGTTCGTATATATTTTAGTGTGACATCATAGATGGTATAACTAATTAATTAAATTTTATCATTTATTTTATAGATATATGAATATTTCGAAGTTATTATTAATAATAATGCATTTTCTTATATAATGCGTGTGGTGTAAACAAAATTTTTAAATACAAAAAGTGGCCCGCGACTAAAATTATATGTTTATAATTTGATGCAACTATTGTATTATTTTCTTGGAAAAGTTTCTATTTTTGTTAAATAAAACGTGTCTAAAATTTTATCTAAAAAGATTCGTTATTAAATTAGTACGAAGTAAAACAATACCAACTCTCATAAGAACGCATATTAACTTTAAAAAATTTCAGTTGCTTATTTCTTAATTAATCGGGAACTTGGGTATTTTTTGGGAACAATGGATGTGCGTGAGCCACCTTAAGGTGTATTGCAATAGATTTTTAGGTGGTATATGTTCAGGAAATCTGGATGAAAATTTTCTACCTGTTTGCCAAGTGTAGAAACAATTGCAGTCATTACAATTCAACTTATAAATTCCTGAATTTTGTTCTAATGGTACTTGTTGTTTTTTGCTTAGTAGTTTTGACAATTTATTAATTGACTAAAAATTAATTATAATTGACTAATTTATTCTGAAGTAACAATTTGTAACAATTGTAACAATTTGTGATAGCTATGTGTTTTAGAACGTATATTTCATTATTCTAATTTACTTTATTTAAAGGTAGTGAAAGTAGTTTGTGAATGAATTAATAAAAACTAGTCATTTTTTGGGAATGTGGATGATGAGATTCCGCATGTATCACCAAGTCTGAGGTGGTTGGTTTTTTGCATATATTAAATTCAAAACCATCATTGACTTTGTGTATAGTTAAATTCATAAAATTTAGCTTATTTTCTCTTTCTATTTCTAGCGTAAATTGTATATCCAAGTTAACTTCATTTAGATAATATCTTAAATTCTCCAATTGTCTTACAGTGCCATTAAATATGATGAAAGTGTCATCTACGTAGCGTGAATATGATATAATATTTTTAGTGTACCTATAGGCTATTATTGAAAAAGAGGTATTTTTGTCTACAGTTATGTAGGTATACGTTTGCAAGAAAACCTGATAGTGAGGAGCCCATGGCCAAAACTTTGTTCTGAATGTAAAATTTGTCGTTGAAAGTAAAGTAATTTTGGGCTAATATCGTTTTTTATAGTGTTTTAGCTTCATCTATTTCCTTGCTGCTATTGATATTTACTTTGTACAATTCATTTTTTAGTATTTCAACGGTTTCACTTATACGAATGATTGTTTACATACTTACTATATCAAAAGATACTATTTTATAAGAATTCAAAATTTTAAATTTTTTTATTTTGTTAACAAATTCTAGGCTATTTTTAATATTATGGTTATATTTAAATTTGATAAGTGAAGTAAAAAATTGCAGTAACCTCTTTTCAGTTTTAATTGTTTTGTGTGTTTTTAGAAATCCTATGAATTTTCGTCTTATTTTGTTATCTTTGCAATACTGTTCATAAGATTTTTATTCTTTGTTAGGAGGTTCTTGAAGAATTTCATCAATTTCTTCTGCCAATAACTGTTCATCTTCAGGTATTAGAATTTCTATCATCTCTGATTCAGTCGCATTTTCAAATCCTTCACTCCCAAGTTTTGTGACTATACGCAGTAGTTCCTCTACGCAATCTTTAAAAGTCCCTTATGGTTGATTTTTAGCTGAATCAAGAAAATCAGGCAATAACTCAAACCAACATGTATTTAGAGTCAAATTTTTTATTTCTTTCCAAGTGTCATCATGATACCGATAGCATCGAAAATCGAATAAATTATCCAAAATTTTTTAGAATAGTCGTCACTATCGTATTTCAACACGAATAATTTATAGTCTTTATAATGAATTTCATCAAGCGTATGGGATAGTAACTCTTAAATGTCGCTTTAATGTTCTGATCCATTGGCTGTATTAATGAAGTATGATAGGAAATTTAAAAATCCAAGGTTAAGATTTAGAACTTACAATAATTCAAAATGTACAGAGGTACTAATCAAGAACTAGTAAAATTTTAAAAGCCAAATTAATTTTTGTCAAAAATTCTATTACTTTCGGTATGAAAGAACGTAAGAAATTAAAAAAAAAATCTTTAGTAACTCAAGCAACTTTTTTGAATTTTCAAACCACTGGCAAGCGGTCTTTTATTTTATTTTAAGAGTTTGTGGTGTTCCTGATTAATAAATTAACATTGATCTCTGTCAATAGCTGCATTTGCGCAAAACAATAAATTAAACCTATATATTTTTCGATACTTTAAATCCCGTTGCAGATTTTTTTTTTGTTAAAAAGTTCTTTTAAGAATTTATTTCCAATACAATGAGCAAATCTTACAAACACACATAAAAAGATAGGGTATAAACTTAAAAACCGCGAATGATAGAAATCCCAAATACTGAAGCATATCTGAATGCAATTCTCAATACATTTTTAATAAGTAATTTGTAAATCACGAGTAATTAAGGTCACTCATTTCTGCTTGAAAGTTTTTTTACTTGAAATTCATAAAAATAATCTAGAAGCCTTATAAGTATGTGATGTAAGAATGCACTTTTTTCTAACTTTTTTGGAAGTCTGATTCCAAATTTTTCAAAAAATTAGTCGTAACACCTAAAATTATTTTTTTGTGGCTAATTTTGAGGGTTGTTAACCCCAAAAACCTTCGTTTACTCAATTTAAGAGAATGAAATATGTAAATTAAAAAATGTATAGAAAAATCACTTAATGTATACCTAGAAGTCAGTTTTCAGGATCGCAAACAATTAGCGAAGTTTCAAATGAAATGTACACGGCTGGGTTTTGCTGGTCAGAATCATAAAACTTATTAAATGGAAAAAAGAATGTTAGTTCAGCAATAATATATTGCTAAATAAGGAGGTTTTAACACCTCCTTTAAAATGTGTAAAGACCGAAAATTAAAATATTGATAATATATTGCTGGAATATCATCACTTTTTTTATTTAATTTAAAAAAAATTTCCAGCGTAAATACAATTAATTTTAATAATAAAACCTTTATTATCCTCCAAAAGCTGAAAACGATTGGAATCAGCAGTGTATTGAAAAACCTATAGATTTTACATTAGTAGCCGTGCAAAAAAGTTAGATAAAAAATAAATCTTACAATTACGCTATACAAAGCAGTCTTTCAAATAGTATTATGGAAGCTATTAAATAAAAAAGTTTTTGAAAAATTGCTGAAATAATAGTTAAATTAAAAAGTATTGATCATATAATACAAACATAATAATAAATTGTTGACATCAATAATCCATCAAAAAATCTTTTTGGCGTTTTTACGAGAAATATATTCAGATAAACGATAAGTGTAGAATCATAAACTAAATAGTTTTTTAACTTTAATCGACAGAAGTTTGGCATGATCATACATTTCACACAACCGTTCCTGGAGCTGAAACTAGTGCTCACATAAGCGGCCTTCGACCAGCAGTAACATATCAATTTCGTATTTTTGCTGAAAATGAACTTGGCAAAAGTCAACCCAGTGATGTAAATATATAACTTACTTTTTATTCTCGATAAAAAATATTATATGTTCTTGTTAATTTATTGATATTTTGGCTCAGATATTAGATGCAATCACTGAAGGGGAGACTCCTGGAGGACCACCAAAGAATCTTAAAGTTGAACCTGTCAGTTCGACAGAATTAAAAGCAACGTGGGATCCACCGGACGATGATTTATGGAACGGAGAAATTCTAGGATATCACGTTGGGTACAAGGAACAGCGGTAAATAATAAATGCGCTTAAAGCTTTGTACATGTAAAAGACACGTATATGCATGTATAGAGTACAAGCAGATTTTCTATAATGGTTCTTGATGAAAAAATGATTTATGATAGAAAATTTTGTTTTTATAATGTAAATTATAAATTATTTCCCGTTTTCATGCTTTAATAGCAAAAGTAATTTGACTTTTTATACTTCAAAAAAGCTTATTTTTATATTACTTTTTTTATGAAAATTATTATTTTGATCTTACATAACGCTTTTAAAACATTTAATGCTTTTAATTTTAAAAATATTTTTTCAAATTTATTGTAGTAATGGTGCTGAATATGCGTATCGTACCGTCGAAGGGCGAATGTCAACAGCCAGTATCGCATTAGGGTTAGCAAGAACTACCAGTCCAGGAAGACATTGCGCTTTAATGGGGTTAAAAAAATACACACGTTACAGTATTATTGTTCAAGCTTACAATGCGCTCGGTGCTGGGCCATCAACGATAGAAGTCGTAGCTGCAACTTTAGAAGATGGTACATATTTTCAAAATAAATTATATCTTTTAAATAAAGAAATATATCTTGGGTATTAAATTTAAAAAAAAATATTTTTGTAGTTCCTTCTAGTCCACCACAAGATGTTCGATGCACAGCGCTTAGTTCACAATCCCTTCAAGTATCTTGGGATGCACCACCCAATTCTAGCTTAAACGGTATCTTAAAAGGTTACAAAATCATTTACGAAAATATGGACGTTGTATCTGAAAATGCGAAAGTAGAAACTAAAACCACGTCAGCATTAGCTAACTCTGTTGGTTTAACGGGATTGGAAAAACACACGAATTACTCTGTTCAAATAGCAGCATTTACAAGAGCAGGAGACGGTGTAACATCTGCAGCACTTTACTGTGTAACTGAGGAAGATAAACCAGAAGTTCCCGCAGGTATTAAGGCAGTTGCAAGCTCTGCAACATCAATAATAGTTTCGTGGCAGCCACCCTTAAAAAGTAATGGAATTATAACTTCCTATAACGTTCACGTAAGATCAGTTGGAATGGATGGAAAATGGTACAGAAGATCAATATCACCACACGAAACTAGCTACTTAGCTGAAAATCTGCATAAAAAAAATCAGTACGAATTTAACATTGCGGCTGTCACTTCTGTAGGTGAAGGTCCCAGAACACCATCAGTTATTGTGTCTCCATCAAGTGAAGGTATTCTTTTTAAATTGCTCATAATAAAAAAAACATATTGTATAAATAAAAACTTAATTTTCATTATAGTTCGTGCAGCTATTTATTCATTTGGTACAGTTATTGTTATACCATGGAAACAAGATGTAGTGCTACCTTGTCAAAGGGTTGGGAAGCCTGATCCAGTTGTTACATGGAAACAATGGGGACAAATTATAAGATTTGGAGTATCTACAAGGGTAATTCTCGAGACTGAAGGTTCCTTACAAATTCGAGATTTACACAGAGAAGATAGTGGAAATTATACCTGTTTTGTTGAAAATCGTTTTGGAAACGATCAAATAACTCATAGATTGACTGTACAAGGTATACGTTAATGATTAAAAAAAAAAATTTGCGAGTATAAAAAATATTACATTAAAAAATTTCAACTTTTAGTGCCTCCATCATCCCCTCTAATGCACCCTTTGCATTCAAGCAGTTCCACCAGTAACTCCATTAATATTCAGTGGAAAAATGGAGACGATGGTGGTGCTCCCATTAGAGGTTTTATTTTACATTATAAACGAGAGTATGGAGAATGGGAAGAAGTCAAATTATCACACAAAAGCAACAGCCATTTGCTTTCTCAACTATGGTGTGGTACTGATTATCAAATGTATTTAACAGCATATAATAGGATAGGAATGGGATCTCCCAGCGAAATTGTTAAGGCGAGAACGCAAGGCGCTAAGCCCGATGATTCTCCAACTGATGTTGAAAAATTTATTACTGTTAATATTTCTTGGATAACTTTACATTTACATGCGTGGAATGATGGTGGATGTCCTATTACTCATTTTGAAGTGGAATACAGAAAAACTGGAGAAGAACTTTGGACTTTAGTATCCAATCATATTGAAGTATAATTTAATAAAACAATTTTCATTTCAAATTTTAATAAATTTGTAACAAAATAAATATTTTTTAGGTACAAAAATCCTATACCTTAAGTGAGTTACAGTCTGGTACAAGCTACGAAGTCCGGATAAGGGCACATAACAATGCTGGATCTTCAGTAGTAGAGTACAAAATAACCACTTTAAAGCCTTACAGCAGCTCTTCCTTACCCACGCTGGACGTGGATCGTTATATTCCCCAATATACCCCAGCTTATGCAGATGTCAAATTGATAATCCCACTTTTATTAAGCTCTTTAGCTGTTGCTGCTGCAGTAGGAGCAGTCATTTATTGTTCAAAGAAAAGTAATTATAATTAATTTTTTACATGTGTTTTATAAACACTATTTCGTATATTCTCATATTAATATAGGGCCTTTGATGGGTGACTTAGGAGGCCTGCATGATTCTCAATCAGCTACCTTGGATAATAAGCAAAATATGGAACAAAGAGAACAATATTATGCTACAGTAAGAAAACCATCAAGATCTCCGATTCACGAAATGAATACATTGGAAAGGATACCAGGTAAATTTAAAATACTTGTAAATAATATAAAAAAATTAGCAAAAATTCAAAAGCTAGAGGGGGGCTCTGTCTCCCCTATTCAAATTTACTTCTATTTATGTCCTTAAAAAAATCATGCTTCACTGCAAATCTACAATCATGCTAACCCATACAGAGTTTTCAGAGGAGCCTAATTCCGTCCACAGTAGATTGGACCTAATTTTGGACTTTGTAGAAAAACTTTGCTCCCTGGGTTTTTTTGTGAGCTTTTGATCATAAAAAGTCCCCAGCTCCAAGGATTTTGATTTTGCTTTGCAAAATCAAGTGCCTGTAAGTACCTCTATTTTCCCATTGAAATAACATGGGAATGTTGACTTTTCAGCTTTCTAATTTTTTAACGTGATAGAAAATTTTTTTAAACACTACCAAACAGATAGAACATGAAGTTTAGACATATAAAAACTGATTCCCAAAATTAATCCCCAACAGTAATATTTTTTAAAATCGCAATTTTCCCATTTAAAATACATTACAAATAAAGCCATTCTTTACTTTTCTAAACACGGTCTAGTAATATACTATTCACTTAACTTGCAATTGCAATATATCCTGTATGTATGGAAAGCTCAGTTATTTTGCAAAATAAAAGCTAGAAATCTGTACTAAATTTAGCTTGCACTTTACACATTTGAGTAAGAATAAAATCATGATACAGGGGTAGAGTATTTTTTTTTAGATAAATTTACCAAAATTGGTTTTTTTGGCTGTTGGAAAGAAAATTTTTTTTTAATGATTTATTTTCTTAAATAATTTTATTATAATTCCGATATTTTCATGGTATTTATATGAATTACTAAAATTTTTTTAATTTACTATAACTCATGGGAATTTCAAAATTTTTGAAATTAACGGGATCAAGATTAGCTTGAGTACCTGGGCTTATAAAGATTATTTGCTCACGCTAAGGTTAAAAGTTTTTTGTCCGTATAACTCCGTATCACGTCCTACAAAAAATAAATTTTCCACATATTCTTAGTTGTTTAGGTTCATTTCTGTATTTTTGTCAAACAAGTTAATGTTCCTGGCTTATTATGCTAAACTTGCTCTATGTTAGAAAATATAATACTTATTTTAAGCTGAAAAATTTTATTCATTTAGGTACTAAAAGAAAATTTTCTGTAGAATTCAAATTCAAGGTCCAAAAGTTGATTTGAATATAACATGTGTAAAAAAATCATTACTATTAACGTTTTGTTTTTGAAGCTGTATTTCTGCAAAATTTTCAGGGCTGTTTTCCTTTTAATTGGGCTTGAATTTTTTCTTTTATAATTTATTTATTCCTAAAAAAATAACTTCCGTAGAACAAGCTACCCTAAATGTTCCAGATCTAAAAATGATCATTTTAAAAATATAAATCAGAAAAATATAAACCTGCAAATTGTAAGTTACGTGACCAAATGTAAATCTGAATTCGAGTTTCTCAGGAAATTATTTTTTTTACCATCCTTTTTTCACAAAACTTTTAGTTATAAAAATTTAAAGCTAAAAATCATAATTCAAAATTTTTTTAAATAAAACTTCTAAAAATATTACGGGTTAAGCGAATTCGTATAATTTGGGTTAATTGTCTTAACATTTGAAAGTGATAATTACAAATTATAAAAATAGCATTATATTGTAATGTTGCGTAACATTTATACATTATACCAGCAATTAGCTGTGATAAATATTCCATGCATTTAGGTCATGGAACAAACCGGTTGCGAATTTTTGAATCTTTGAATCAAATTCTACGGAAAAGTTTCTATGAGTACCAGAAAAAATTTTTCACAAATGTTTAGTGAATTCAAAATAAAGACCAATTTTACGAAGATGGCTGCTAAAAATTAAGAATGGAACCTAGAAAGCTAAAAATGAGTGGAATAACTTATTTTTAGTTGCACTTTTGAAGAAAAAAATATTTTAAACCCATTTACGAGATCTTTTAGTGTAACTTAAGCAAGATTGACATAAAATCCCTCATATAACATATGTATTTTAAAAAGTTCAAATCTCAACATTTTTTAAAAATATTTTCATTATTAAATCCCAAATTTTTTCTTAATTTATACTTTAAATAGAAAAAAAAAATATATTTCATTATAATAAATCCAATTAAATTATTTTTTTTACAGAGTACTCCGAGGATATTTATCCTTATGCAACTTTTCAATTGAAAGAAAGTGTTCCTGCAGTAGACAACCGTTGTGAATCTGCCGCACCACTTCAAACTTTCGTGTATCATGATCCAAGATTATCGACTGCCGATACTTTACAACTACGAGAGGTACTTTAGAAGATTAAAATTGCTTTCATAATAACACTATGTAGTAAAAACATAATATATTTCTTTTTGCAGAATATAGCATGCAATTTTTTTTTTTTAGTTTTATTGGAATGCTGTACGTATGAATTGAATGTTTGCTTAATGATATTACTTTTTAGTTATTAAAAAAATGTTTTTTTTATAGCAGCTTAAATAAAAAAAAAAAATTCTTTGAAACCGCGCATATTATTAATAACTTTTAATGATTAACTTTAAGCTGATGTTTTTTCAATTCCATTATGAAATTAAAAGTAATAGCATTTCTGTATCCAATAAGTGGTTGGAGAGTCATGTTTTTGATGAACCTTTTTCTAATACTTTTTTTGGATGAATTTTATAAAAAACTTCAACTGTCCAAAAAAAAATCGATTTTATTTTCACAGCAGTATTTTGGTGACCTGTCAAACTATTCTGAATTTCCATAAAAATTAACTACTGGAATTGAATTTTACGCTTGTCTATCATTCTTGTTTTTTGAATAAATTTCGTTGTGCCCTCTACTACCATATTATCTTTGAAAACAAATTTTGTTTGTACTCGAAGCTTACATCATTGCAAAACTAAGGTCCTGAAAAAATAAGAGAGCAAAAAGTTCCTTCTACGACTTTTTTAAAAATATTCCCTTATTAAAATTAATGGATAATTAAAATGTCAGCTTAATTAACCCACTTTCGCATTAAAAAAATCATTTTTTTGGCGTAATCAGCCATATTATCTAAAAGAATATTGTCCTAAATGTCATAATTATTCAAGAAACTTACATCTTAAATAAATAAATAAAAATAAATTTTTTATGCAATTAAATCCTCATAAGAAAATATTTGAATAACCTAGTTAATTTATAAGTTTTAAGTATTAGATAATAACTGTATTAACTTTAGAGTCTCAGAATAAAAGAATAAATAAATAAATAAATAAATAACAATAATTAGGTCAATAATTTTAAATTATTTCTTTATAAAAATCTACGACAACAATAATCGCTTAAAGAGACAATATTTAAAGTTTAAATTCATTTTAATTTTTTTTTTATTTATTCAACGATAATAATATTTATTCTCAAAAAACAATGTATTGTAAGATTAATTATGGCATTGAATGTAAAAGAACCTTGTTACGATATTTCTTAATCGAATAAAATAATATAATAGCTATTATTTACTTAATTTATTTTTTTAAGATTACTGATTGGTGGTGTTTGTGTATGAGAATATGATTGTTATTAGAAGCATTTTGTAATTAGTAGATTTTAGACTTTTTTAATTAATCTGGTCCCGACAAGATAAAATAATTGTCTTTTCTATCACTAAAAAAAATGTTGATAGATATTTATGCTACAATTATTGTATATCGAAAATAAGAAAATTATTTGTTTGTGGATTAAAGGTCCATTTGACAGTTTATGACAAAAACATGTCTGTAATAAGATGTTATCTGATTTAGTTCTTGATTAAGTAAATAAGTTTATTAATTATAATGCGGTTTAATATTTGCAAATGGTCATGAATCTTTTGATATCGCATATGAAAAAAAAATAAATTAGGGTTTTTTAATGAATGCACTGCATTCTAATTTTCCTCATTTTAACACGGAAAAATGTTTATTATTTAACTTTAACTATAAGTTAATAATAATTAATCAAATAAATCATAGGAATAATTGTAAATAAATGATTTTATTTGTCATTATTAATGAAAACTTATGTTTTTATTGTTGTTTTAAGGACAATCTGTGCAAAAAAGCATTTTTTTATAATATATTTTAATTTTATGACGCAGTTTTTACAAAAAAAGAAATTAAATACAAATGTTAGCACGCTTAAAAATATAAAAAGTAAGAAGATAAGAAGCCCATATCTAAATTCACCCTCATTATAATCATATTTTTTATAAGCTCCAAATATAAATTTCCATTAGAAAAATGTTACACTAACAATTTTTAATTTTCAATAAGAAAACAATTAATGTCGTAATAAAGGGGTAATTCCACAGCTAAATCCCGGGCAGGACCAAGTCTTGAAATTATTTTTTTTTATCTCTCACTCGAAAATATGTCCCAAAATTAGACGTCAGCTCAAATTTCAGCTATTTTCAATGATTTTTAAAGATTTTTCCTGAGTGGGGTATTTTAAATGTAAATTATAGTACTCAGCCATCTTTTATTAAAAGTACCGTAAATTTCACAAAAAAACTCTAAACGAAAAAAAAAGGTAGGTTTTCGATCGGAAATTTTTCGGGGAATCCGGGGGAATCCGAATTTTGAGTCGAATTTTATCCATTCTGTGTCGATTCGCGGCAAATTTCGAATTTATTTTTTTATTCAACAGCGATTTCTCAGCTCATAATGGGATAAAATTTTTTTTTTTTTTAAAGTGTCAAAAAAAATGAGAACTTACATGTGGTAAATTCTCCCAGATGTGTTTTTCCAAATTTTAATATAAAAATTGTATTTCTTTCAAATTCATAAATTTTGAAAATACGTAAATTTGATAACACAGGCACACAAAAAAAAAAGTCATGTAACAGAGGGTAGACTGCCTGGTATACTCCAGTCAAAATACGGGGGGGGGTTGTATTTTTACTGGCGAACATGAGATTTGCTTTACTATATGTTTTTTGGGTCGCTGAACACGAAAATCGGGATCGTTTCGTAAAGAAATGGGGGCTTCACCCCTAAATTTGCAAAAAACTACCCCAAAATGGGGTGTTTTTTACATAGTTGCACTTTGAGCGCTCAGATTTGCACCATATGGGTTTTTTGGGTCGCTGATCAAGAATTTCGACTTCTTTTTCATAAATAATTAATATTTCACCCCTAAATTAGCTAAAATTACCCCCCAAAAGGGGGTGATTTTGCTACTTTCGCACTTTGAGCAACCAGGATATGTCCATATAGGTTTTTTGAGTCGCTAATTAAGAATTTCGACTTATTTTTCATAAATAATTAAAATTTCACCCCTAAATTGGATAAAATTACCCCGAAAAGGGGGTGTTTTTGATATTTGGGCACTTTGAGCAACCAGGATATGTCCATGTTTGGTTTTTCGGGTCGCTAATCAAGAATTTCGAGTTATTTTTCATAAAAATTCAATATTTCACCCTTAAATTAGCTAAAACTACCCCTTAAAAGGGTTTTTTTGCTATTTTCGCACTTTGTGCATCCAGGATATATATATATAGGTTTATGGGTCTTTAATCATGAATTTTGACTCCTTTTTCATAAATATTGAATATTTCACACATAAAACTACTCCTAAAAGGTGTGTTTTTGCTTTTTTTACACTTTGAGCATCCCGATTATGTCCATTCAGGTCCCTGGGCCGCTGATCAATAAAAATATTTTATTTTTTTTTATAAAAAATTAATACTTACCTGAAAAATAAATTATTATAGTGAAGGTAAAAATGAATAAATAAAACTTAATATTTTTTTTTTATAATGCATGCTCAAGAAATACTTAAGAAAAATAAGTCGAAATTCTTGATTAGCGACGGAAAAAACCTATATGGACATATACTAGATGCTCAAAGTGAACAATTAGCAAAAAAACCCCTATTAGGGATAGTTTTAGCTATTTTAAGGGTGAAATATTGAATATTTATGAAAAATAAGT
Source organism: Anagrus nilaparvatae (assembly GCA_022575985.1). Lineage (NCBI taxonomy): Eukaryota > Metazoa > Arthropoda > Insecta > Hymenoptera > Mymaridae > Anagrus > Anagrus nilaparvatae. Next base: position 23,878,337 of record JAKSXM010000247.1, on the reverse strand, counting down.
CGAAATTCTTAATTAGCGACCCGAAAAACCTATATGGACATATTCTGGTTGCTCAAAGTGCCCAAATAGCAAAAACACCCCTTTTAGGGGTAGTTTTAGCTAATTTAAGGGTAAAATATGGAATATTTATGAAAAATAAGTCGAAATTCTTGATTAGCGACCTAAAAAACCTATGTGGACATATTCTGGTTGCTCAAAGTGCGAAAATGGCAAAATCACCCCCTTTTCGGGGGTAATTTTAGATAATTTAGGGGTGAAATTTTAATTATTTATGAAAAATAAGCCGGAATTCTTAATCAGTGACCCAAAAAACCTATGCGGACATATCCTGGTTGCTCAAAGTGTGAAAATAGCAAAAACCCCCCCTTTTTGGGGGTATTTTTAGCCAATTTAGGGGTGAAATTTTAATTATTTCAGAAAAATAAGTCGAAATTCTTGATCAGCAACCCAAAAAACCCGTATGGTGCGAATCTGAGCGCTCAAAGTGCAACTATGTAAAAAACACCCCATTTTGGGGTAGTTTTTTGCAAATTTAGGGGTGAAGCCCCCATTTCTTTATGAAATGACCCCGATTTTCGTGTTCAGCGACCCAAAAAACATATAGTAAAGCAAATCTCATGTTCGCCAGTAAAAATACAACCAAACCCGTATTTTGACTGGATTAGTAGGGGGGTTTTTGGTGGTGCTAAAATCGAATATGGCCATAGAAATGCAATAAAACTACCCAATCCCCCCCCCCCCGCCCCCATATGCCCCCTAAAGGTGAGAAACATTATTTCTTTTCGAAAAATGAAAATTGAACTATATACTCATGTTTTTTGGGATGCTGATACCAAAGATGGATATAAAAAATGTTTTTAACCAACGTTTGGCCCTTTAGATAGCCCGAGTGCCCCCATTCATATCCCCCCAAAGGTGTGAAAATTTTTTTCCAAACGGGTTAAAAATATTTTTCTTAGGAAAATTAAAAGTCAAAGTGAATTCTTATACTTTTCGGGACAGTGAAATCAAAAATGAATATAAAAAATGCGTTTAACCATTGCTTGGCCCTCTAGACCACCCCAGTACCCCCACTTACCGTCCCCAAACGGGTTAAAAATATTTTTTTAGGAAAATGAAAATTCAATATGTATTCTTATGTTTTTTGAGACGCTAAAGCCAAAGATGAATATAAAAAATGTTTTTAACTAAAGCTTGGCCCTCTAAACAACCCTAATGATGGGTGAGGGGATGAATAGGGTCACTTGGGTGGTCTTAGTTAAAAACATTTTTTGTATTAATCTTTGGTTTCACCGTCCCAAAAAATATAAGAATACACTTAATTTTCTTAAGAAAAATATTTTTAACCCGTTTGGGGGGATATGAATGGGGGCACTGGGGCTATCTAAAGGGCCAAACGTTGGTTGAAAACATTTTTTTTATCTATCTTTGGTATCAGCATCCCAAAAAACATGAGTATATAGTTTAATTTTCATTTTTCGAAAAGAAAAAATGTTTCTCACCTTTCGGGGGCATATGGGGGCGCTGGGGGGGGGGGGATTGGTTAGTTTTATTGCATTTCTATTCATCCCCTCACCCATCATTAGGATTGTTTATAGGGCCTAGCTTTAGTTAAAACCTTTTTTATATTCATCTTTGGCTTTAGCGTCTCAAAAAACATAAGAATACACATTGAATTTTAATTTTCTTAAAAAAATATTTTTAACCCGTTTGGGGAGGGTAATAAGTGGTGACACTGGGGTAGTCTAGAGGACCAAGCATTAGTTAAAAACATTTTTTATATTGATGTTTGTTTTTAGCGTCTCAAAAAACATAAGAATACATATTGAATTTTAATTTTCCTAAAAAAATATTTTTAACCCGTTTGGGGACGGTAAGTTTACCCTGTATACAAATATTCCAACATTTTTTGATGCTCACATTTTGCGCTGAACTTTCAGTGCCAAAATCTCAGGTGAAAAATTTAAATAAAGCCAAAAATTCACGTTTACCCTTGTTCTGACCCCTTTTACCTTCCGAGGTGAAGTCCAGGATGGTAAACTGCGATTTAGGGCATTCTTTTTTTATGGCCAAGGGCCGCATACGATTTTTATGCATCAGTGGCAAGAAATCACGATTTCCTTGACTGCGCAGCGCAGCGGCCAGGGAAACGTACCCACTGTCCAGAAAAAATAATTTATTAAATCAATTAAATATCAGCAAAATAAATGCAGTTTATTTTACGCTATCGCTTCTTATAAACTTAATAACACATTTAAATATCTTTTTTTCCAGTAATTTTAAATAAAAATAATAATTTTTAGGTTATTTAACAAGTTAAATCTAGTATACCCTCGTTGTATTGTGACAATAACAAAAAGGATAGGTAAAAAGACGTGGTCTAAACAGAAGGTCCCTACAGTAATACATGTAAATGGCGTCGCTTTCTACTTGACCAAAATTGAATTTATTGTCAGAACACTCACTACGAGGATATAAATACACTGTAAAAAGTAACTTTCTAAGATTCTCAAAAAAAATAGAATTTTTTCGAAAAATTAGCGAATTTTCAAAAAATTTTGTAAATATTCCATAAAAATCGTAAATTTACTAAATTTAGTAGATCGAAAAATTCGAGAATTCTCGATTTTTTTTTGTGATTTTACAAAAAAGGTCTAAATTAACAACTATTTTTTGTAAATTTTTGAAAAAAAATTGTAAATTATCAACTTTTCTTGTTATTTCTTGCGAATTCACAAAAAAAATCGAAAATACTCGAATTTTTTGTTAATATACTAAATTTAGTAAATATACGATTTTTTTCGAATATTTACACACCAAACCTAAAAGAGTTTTTTGTTACGCAGAAAAGATTGAATGTTTATTTAATTCTTTAGAGAGTAATTATTTTGAGGTTAATTATTTTAAAAAAATTAAATAAACATTCAATCTTTTCTGCGTAACAAAAAACTCTTGTTTGGTGTGTACAAATTTTTTTGAAAATTTACTAATTTTTTTGTTAATATAAGAAAGTTACTTTTTACAGTGTACTAGTTAAATGCTCTGTGATAATATATGCCAGACACGTAGCCAGAGAGGGGGCTCGGAGGGCTTTATGACCCCCCCCCCCCCGAAATTTTTTTAAATTAATTTTTTCAAAATTGGCGGGAAAACGAAAATTTAAATTTATTCTCAAACAATATAAAAACTTAAAAGTAACTTACTGACAATTTACTTACAATCCCAAATATAAAAAATTTACTTACTTTCGATATTTTACAATATTTAGTGTACTTAACATCTGTCTCTTTAGTGTACTTAACAAACTGTCTCGGTTGCTGCGACTGCTGGTCCATTGATTTTTAATAATCATGTTTTCCTAAAACTGTTATTTTAAGCTATTTAAAAGAAAATTACTGCTTGATGTTATTTTATTTAGAATTTTTTATTTATTTAAATTTATTTATTTTTTTCACACAAACAGAGTTTTTACAATACAAAAACATTTTTTTACAAGATAAATCTTTTTTGTAAATATTTATGTACAGCATTTTCTAAATAAAAATATCTGAAGAAAACGTTATTTAAAAAGAATATTTAATAACTTAAAATAAATTAAAACTAATGTTTTCAATAACTTTCTTATATTTGATTCATTTAAATTTTAAAAAACGTTTTCTGGAATCATTTAAAAATTTTTATTTTTGGAGGAACGAAAGCATTAATTTAAATGCTAATTTTATCAGCTTGAATATTTTCAAATACTCCAAGAGTAAAACATACATAAAGAATTAGAAGGCAGCATATCAGACAGTAGAATTTGCGCGAATTCATCTAGTTCCATATATTATTTTGCATTCTTATTACAAAGAGTTCATTTTTTAATAAACTATACTGTATTGTTACATAAATTAAAAAAAAAATTAAAAACAAAAAACATCCGTCTTATTGCAGTCGGATTGCAACCGTTACGCAAAGGTGCGCGGAGGCCGCTCGTCCTCTGCGCCAGTGCAAAAAGCGCATAAGACGAGTCAGGGAAAGTCCGAGTCAGAGGAATACGACACCCTGGGCTCGGATAGTGATACAGAAGTCGGGACCAGCAGCCGAACCGAGTCCTCCAATCACCTCGTCGATTCCCATCACTCGGCCTCCCACGCAGATACACGCGTTCACAGTACGCAGTATTTCTTTCACTTTTTTATTGCATCCTTCAATTTTATTTTTTTTATTTTGGAATAATATTTTTTTCAATATTAAAATTTAAAAAATCACATTTGAATTTGTAGAGTATACATTTTTTTCTCTTTGTTTGAGAATGGCTTTTATTCACATTCCATTTTTCCATCTTCATTTTAATTTTAAGATCCTTATGTAATTGTTCATTAAATTATAAATGTCAGTTTTTAGCACACTTTAAAATTATTATTTAGTGATAAAGTATATTTTCTGCAGGAAAATTTTTTGAATTTTTTTTTTGGCATTATACATCAACAAATTAAGTTTGGAAATTTTACTGGCAAGGGGAGTTCAATACATTTGGAACACCGAATTACACCAAATGGTTATGGATGAGTTTGTTATGTTGAAAAAACATGCCGACTACCCTCCGTTCCTTCCAATGGGCCTTCTGGGCCTAGAAACGCAGGGCTCAATGTTATAAAATAGAATTTTTTGGTAACTTTCAAAGAAGCGCCAAAACCTCGCAAGTTAACCAAAACTCTTCTGGTTGGTCTCATTTTTTTGGTTTAAATATCACCTTTCATAGGCCGTAAATCGCAATTTATTATCACTAATTTCTTATCACTATAGCCAATTAACCAAACGGTCATTTTTAGCTAAAAATGACCAATTTTTAAAATACTGCCAAACTTGTAATTTCTGACGAAAATGGGTTTTATAGGTCTGAAAAAATTTGTACAAGCCCTGCATTTCTAGGCTCAGAAGGCCCATTGGAAGGAACGGAGGGTAGTCGGCATGTTTTTTCAACATAACAAACTCATCCATAACCATTTGGTGTAATTCGGTGTTCCAAATGTATTGAACTCCCCTTGTGGGTATAATAATTATTGTTTATAAGTAAACAATTTATAATTCTCAAACTGACATTCATGTTGAGTCTTGTATAAAAAAGTATTGTTCTGCGCGTGTTGCGTTTATGCATTTTAGTCAATTTTTAGCTTATTTATCTATATTCAGTCGTAGAATTGGTTTTCTTAGTTTTAAAAACCTCGACAGTACTGCAGCCGTAGTTTATAAAGAAGGCTCAAACCAATAAGCAGGTTGCAACCTTTTAAAAAATTCAAATTTTTAAATGCACAGTATACAATGCTATCAAAAAATTGGTTCATTTGAAAATACCTTATCACTGAATAGAAAAAATATTTTTTGTCTATTATTTAATTTTTTTTATTTGTGTAATTTGAATGCATAATAAAACATTAGAAATAAAATAAACCGTTACAAATTTCAGACTTCTTGTACCATGGACCAGAATCTAGCACGTCTACGGAACCCTCACCAATATTTGAGAGAAAATCGTTTCCTGGAAGGAGAAGACCCAAGTGAGTCAAGTTGAGTGATCTTTACTCTCAAAGAATTAATTCTAATAAAATTTCAAACTATAAATGATATAATTAACAAGTAGAAATAAATTTTAACGATTTAATTTGTTTTTGACAATGTTCAGGATGCTACAGTTGGCGCGTTATACCAGCGAGGAGGCCAGGGCAAACCTCATCCTCAATTCCACATCAATCAGGAGGTCTTTCAATACCAAGCACCAGCAGAGCTCTCACGTCAACGTCCAGGAGCGCAAACGATCAAGCAATAACGTGTTCGTCCCCAAATTGGATCCACCCAAGGGTTTCACCGACCCGCATGAGTTAAATGATTTTGATTCAGACATTATTCGTGAACGTCAAAAACTTCGTGATTTTGTCATTGCAGTGTAAATATTATGTATGTTATTATGTATTTAAATATATGAAATATTAAAAATTATTTGTATAAGAATCGAATGAAGAAAATTTTTTATATTATATATTTATAAGTTTTATTAAAAAAATATATAGGCTCTGCCAAAGGAATGAAAAAAGGAATAAAAAAATTGTAAAATATGTCTTTAAAATAACTGTATAAGAGTGTTAAATAAAAAATAATTATGTAAACTACTGTATATGATTGTGTTTTGTATGTGCGAGTAACTAATAAATAACATTTATAATAATTAATAATAATAATGAAGAATAATAATTAAAATTTAATCGTACAAAAATTTATCCTGTTCTATATTGTGTATAATTTTTAAATATTACACAAATAAATATAACAAACGTATTTTATTGATGAAAGTGTTAAATAAATAAAACTTTATATAAAAAAAAGGTATTTAAAAAGAAAAGAAATTGTCAAAGTCTAGTCATAATATGTAATAAAAAAGTAAAATCAATTTTTTTATTATCATTTAGCCAAAAATAAAACGAATTAAATATACTAAAGTAATGTGAATGGTGAGTGATAAATATTTATTAAAAAATAAATTGAAGTTTGTCCAATTATTTTTTAATACTTTTGATACAAAATTACGTTGAATTTGGCTGGCATTATTGCAACTAAACATAGAAAATAATTGATTTTTAGCATAGTTTTAAAATTATTTTTACTATCTCTTAATTTTATTGGAATTCACCTGCATAGATTTTTTAAAATTGATATTTTTAAACTAAGTTTTAAATGTTTTGGTTCATCTTGTTAAAATATTAGTTTGATGGATAGATTTTGAGAATAGAGCAGAGTAAGAACAACTGTGAGAGTACTGTAAAAATTTATAATTACAACAATTTAATATGTTGGTAGTGAAAAATATTTGATACAAGGATTAAATTAATAAGCCAAATTCAACATAATCGCACACTTACAGTATTAAAAAATGATTGAACTAGCTTTTAAACGATGTTATTAAAAATAACAAGCATAAAAAACGAAAATTAATATAATTATTAAAGAAAAAATTATGCCACCAAGTTGTCCTGTTAATATATACTTTTAAAAAATTGAATTGTTTACTATAATTTCTTACTTGATAATAAAAATAATAATTAATAAGAATTTTGTAAATTTGTTTGATTTTTGTTAAAATCCCTTTATTGCTTTATCATTAACTCGACTAATTATCAAATAAAAATTTGAGTAAACATAATAAAATAAGACATTTTTTTAACGCATTTATTTTTATTAAATAATAAATCTTTTTTTTTTCTAACATGAAAACGAACCAGATAATAATGCACACTAGAAAAAAATATTCGCATTTTACATTTCTGTTTTTTATTTAAAAGCGCCTTACAAAATCTATTAAGTTACAGTCACTAATTATTTATTTTTTTAAATAACATACAAAAAAATTAAATTTAAGCACTAAAAATTGTATACTGAGCTGTTTTAATCTCTTTTTCATTTTTATACTAAACACATGATCAAACACACATCCTTAAAAAATAAATTTTTTTTTTTTTTTTTTAATAAATCTGAGTTTTTAGACAAAAAAGTATTAAAAAAATGAATACTGTATATATTTATAAAAATTCTTTAAAATTTTATTTAAATAAAAATATTGAGATAAAAATTAAAACTGATAAAAAGTACTTTAACAACTCGTGACAATTTGTACATGTAATGCAAAAAACTGAATAATGCATCTGTCTTAATTGTTATGGTCCCGCGTAAAAAAAAATTTTTATTTTTTTATAAAAATACTTTATATTATTGAAATATATGTCTATTTATATTTTTCGCTCCAGAGCGACAAATATAACTAATTTATTATCATTAAACGTATATAATACGTAAAAATATTATTTATTCAGTAAAATCTATTTTTAGTTAAATCGAGTTTAATTTAACTATTTTTATTCGGATTATTAATTTTTAACTATTACAAAAAAATTAACATTTTATTCAGATCACACACTATAAGTTATAAAACAAAAAAATTAACTCGAAGATTTCAAGTTATTTTTTTGCTTATCTCACAGTTAAACATATTGAAAAGTCAGTATTTTTCACAAAAAAGCAACATAATTATGCATTAAAAAATGATTCCAAAAAAAGGAAACACACGAAATTCCTATTATTTTTCTTTTTAACAGAAAATACTAAATATTCTACGTTATAAACTCGACTTATTAACTCTTTTATAAATAAAATCCCTAGTATTAGGAGCTAGGAACTTTGTTTCACAATTAATTAAAACTATTTATGCTAAGAAAGCACTTAAGTTGTATCAGTTACTTGTCAAGTGAGTTTCTTTTTGCATTTTTAAAATATCACACAAAAAGTTTCATTACTATTTAAATAAATAAATACAGTTTGTAGTTTCCAGCTATTGCTATTAATCTTTTTTTTTGTCTTCTTTTTTGGTTTTACTTATAAAAAAAATTCTAAAATACTATTCTTAATAAATAAAATTATTTTATTCAGTTTCCGAATCTATGAGGTAGAGGTAATTGACAAATGTAGTTGTGAATTGGCATGGAAGCCCATCCTGCAAGAGCTATTCCGAACGAGTCTGACATTGAAGCGATTCCCAAAGCAGCTTCCCTTTCTTCCCATGGAATCTGAAAAATTTTTATTTATTTATTATTTAATTTTCTAAAAACCTTGTGAAAGTTAATTTACATGTCTAGGGTAAAAGAAGACCATTTTTTAACCTGCACGGGATGTCTTTTTTGCCCTTTCTATGTAAAACTTTAAATTATGGAAGAAAATATGGGATCCGATATTTGCATGCTGTTTGCTAATGATTAAAAATGCGTGCAAGGTCAGAGCCAATATTTTGTCCCTTGTTTAAAAAATATCTATTTTAGGTTTACACTTGAGTTGTAAAAAACTTAATTGAATAATTTTTTTCTATCTTTGGTATTGCTTACGAAATTATCAGAATCAAAGAAATGTTACTGATTCTGAACCGAATAATATTTCTTTAAGTACGCTTTTTATTATTTTGCAAATATTTTCTTTTTGCGACTAAATTATAAGTTTAAATTACCTCTTTCAAAGTCTTTTAAAAAAATTAAACTATTCGGCACACACCAATTTTTTTATACTTTAGATGCTTAATAAACTTAATATTATCTTAAAAATTAATAATGAAAAGTTATAAAAAGTAAATTTTTTAGATAACAATAATACGTAAAACGTACCTCTTTTGACATTTTGTAAAAAGTGTTGACATAAGCAGCACCTCCTAATAAACCTTCCCACAAAACTAATGCAAATATAATCCAAATAGTTGGTACATAAAAGTATAAGACTTCAAAAAGTATAATAAATACGTTGATAAACTAAAAAAGAATAAAATAATTTTATCGTTTTTATGAAATTTTAAATATTATTTAAATTTATTGTTGCTCACCTGTAGAAAAGACATAAGCCAAAGATTATTTATGGTCACAAAGTTAACAGATGAACGAGACAAGAAAACACCAATTTGATAATCTACTTGAAGCCAGCGGTATTGATCGTCGTGGGGCAAAAAAATATCACGGAACTCGACCAGTTCATACTGAAAAAAATAATTATGAAAATATATTCAGCAAGGAAAATACTATAATACATGAACGATATTCTTTAGCTTTTCTTCGGCTTAAATACTATAAGTTTGTGGTAAGTCAAAAACGATACAAACTACAGAAAAAACACGCAAGAGAATTACCAGTGAATCATGGAATTAAAATAAAAAAACTGTTTTAGTTTAATGTTTACAGACAAATACTCTATAAATAATTCGCGAAAGTTATATTCAAAGTGATTTGCTTAATACTTTTAGCGCAAAAATAAAACATCAAGATTAAAAGCTGTAAAAATAATAAAAGCAACAGAATTTCCAAGATTTTTTGAGTTTAGATTTTTTTAAATTTAATTTAATTTTTAAAAATTATTAAATTTTGCTATTTTTTTAACTACCTATATTGAAGTTTTTAATTTTTTATTTGCAATAAAATCATGCTGCAGTTTCGCTTTTAATTCCAGATAAAATTTTAATTATATAAACAAGGTTAAGATCTTTATACTACTACCACCAACTCAGCCCCTCATTTATTTTGAAAATATAATTATTTATAATACCACCAACAGGCACTTTCAACTTGTATCAACCCTGCATAATATTACTATACTTTCTGGACACGAAGAAATAAAATAAAATTATAAATTATACAGTAGAATTTGGAGCTCTTTCTCTATATAAGAGTTTTTTTTTTCTTTTTGATAATGGCTTCTTTTCTTTATTAAATCTGCATCTAACCGATCTAACTATATAGTTATAAACGAACGCATATTTAAGCGTTCGTTGAAAATTGCAAAAATAAATGTTATAAATTTTCGAAAAAAATACAATTAGTTATCGTTTTTTTTTAAGAATTATTTTTTTGTAGTTAATCTAATGTAAGCATTGTTTTTAAGAGGTCAAAAAACATATATGAAACAAGTTTAAACCGGAATTTTTATGTTTAAGTCTTTCCGTTGCGATGTCTATAATATTATTAATGTTTTTTATTTTATATTACAAAAGTTACTTTTAACAGTGAATTCCCTTACATTAAGGGACTTTTTAAAACTCTTTTTACAATTATCCAGTAAACTTTGGCGGTCGTCCGCTAGTGTGAACCAACTGAAATAAATTAAATGATAAATAAAAATAACATGTATATTTATTTTATGTACAGTTGGCACCGAGCTCTAGCGAACGGCCGCAAAACTTTACCGGAAAAAGTTAAAGATTAACCATAAAAGTTTTGACAATTTTTTTGGCTCATTTTTGTTTTTTATACAAAATATAAAAATGTTAATGAGGGTTGTACAAAAATCACAAAAATCTTTCCACGACTATTTCTACCTTGCAGTTAACTTGTACATAAAAAAATTGCGAATAAATTAAAATATAAAAATATTATTTTCATACTAGAATCTTTTACACCTAATAATTTGACACAGTTAAATTGGTCGGTTTTCTCCTGATCATGTATTTTTTTAACGTAAGATGTTTGTTAGTCAAATTTTAAATTCAAGAAATTTATTGTTGTCAGAAGTTACGCGAAGAATCTGTTTTGTAAAAAAAATATCTTTATAGTATATTAATTTGTGATTGTCTTTTGTAAAAGTTTTCTAGTAGAATTATTGGGGAAAAAGCAACACTAAGAATATTCGCGTGAAAGTTTTTTGGGGTCAATGTTTCTTGTACACTACCCTCGTTATAATTACTGTATTTTGTGTCAAAATTAAAAATGAGTGAAAATCATTGTGGCCAAATTTTGTGAGGTAATTTTACGGTGGGGTAAACTATATTAACATGGAACATGCTCATTTATGAGGGTATAGAAAGGGGGTGTATTTCAAATTTGTAAATTTTGGGAGGGGGGGGGTCAAACGTGACATATTTGGGGAGGGAGTCAAATGGGCTTAGAATAATTTCGTTAAAGAGGTATAGAATAATAAGGATTTTTCTTCTTAGCGGGCCGAAAACACTTTTTTCGCCCCGCAACGAGATCGAAAAAAACACGTTTTTACTCCACTAAGAAAGAAAATTTTCATTTTGTCCATGGGAACAAAAAAAATACCCCAGATCGCAGTTTACCATACCTAATTAACGTGCGATCTGGGCCATTCTTTTTTTTTTTGGCTGCCTTGGTTAAAAATGTACTATAAAGAGCTTAAATTTTTTTTTGGCTTAACGATTTAAAATTATAAAGGCTTTAAGATCCAAAATATAAATTTAAATATGTTCCATGTTCGCAAACCAGTAGTCATTTTCTTTCTCTAAGAGCGTGGTACCGAGATAGTAATATATAATTTTTTTATTAAAGACCACTTTCTTAGGTTATGTTAATTTAAGACTTGTAGTTGAATTTTTTTTTATTGTAAGCCACTTCCTTAGGTTGTGTGGGTGTCAAGTGACTAGAATCCTGAGTTGGTAGTATGTTTCATGCTCAATAAATTGGTTGTCAAGTTGGTAATCTCTTTATTAAATAAATAAATAATTATTTTCATTACTTACCAAACCCTGATTGATAAAATATTCAAAGAAATACACTAATGCAAGAGGCATCATATATTTTAATAGCCCAGGTAGAAGAGACAGTTTTCTTTTGAAACTAATTTTAGGAGCTTTAATCATTTGTTCCTGACTTCCAACTCCATCTACTATAATCGTGGTTAATGTTTCTGGTGAAGGGTGACATAAGAATAACCAAAACGTAACTGCTTGTATTATTGGCACTACTAACATCATCGAAAGTGTCTCTTTAGAACTTAAAAATAATTTTAACCCTGCATAAGACAATGCACCAACGATTCCTGCACCGCCGGTACCAGATGACCACGTTGATATTACATTTCTACAAAGAAAAGTGAAAATATCAATTTGTTTATATTTACGTATAAAAGTTTATTACAATGGCGTATTTAACTTACTTGGTGAAGCGATGACTGTAACTAAGCATTGTCACTTCACCAAGGCCGGAACTTAATGAAGTCAAAATAACTCCTGTATACGCTAACCATGTTACTGAGCTCATCGATACAAACAAAAACCCCGCTGCACTGAATACAACTACAGCTGCCATTCGTGTGCTAAAAAAATAAATAAATTAATAAAATTGCATTTTTAATCGTAAATGATTTTTACAGTAAAGCATTATAACTTGAGCACAATTATAATTTACTTTTTATTGTTTATTAATTTTCTTAAATATTTTTCAAGGTAAGGTACCCATAAATAGAAGTAAAAGTTAATATTTCTAATAATTTACGCTTATAACAAATTTTATAATTTTTACGAGTTTTTAACAAGTTCTTGAAATTATACTTCTATATACTTAAAATTTATTATTTAATTAGAAAATTTTTGGTATTCATAACTAGCATCGGACTTTTTTCAAAATATATAAATTCAATTTTATTAATTCAATCACGTATAAATTTTTGTATTAAGATTTATTTTACCCAAAAAATTATTTTGCATTATCTTTTAAAATCAAATTTTGCTCTTTAATTTTCTAAACATTGTAGGAAATTTTTTGGAATAAGCTCTTTGGCGCAGCATCCCACATTGTATACTCATTAATTTGACAGTTATGAAAAAAAATCGGATTTTAAATCATCAATTCAATCATCAAGTAAAATTAAGTACCATTTATAAAAAAAAATTAGTTCCTAAAAATAGCTCATCTAATCACACTCAAGTATTCCCACCGAAAATTAAAAAAAAACATTAGGTAGCAATACTTAGAAAAGATCAAAATATGAGCTTTAATTTTAGGAATTATATTTTTTTTTGGTAAATGGAATCTAATTTTACCAGTAATTGAAAATCGTAGTAATTTTTTAAAATAACTGATGCAAAAATATTTTATGCCCCATTCCTCCATTTTATTAGGAGAGCTTTTTTATGTAAGGACAGTATTTCTTAGTTCTCAATTTGGTTTTCACATACGCTGCACACAGAACTTGCTGAGTCTGCTAAAACCTTCACATTCCCCAACAATGAGCTTTTAATATAAAACTGAATTGTAAATAATTTTATGAATCATACTGAAAAGAATATTCTATTTATGGGCATCTTCCTTAATGTAATATTAATGCGTGATTCTGACAAATTGCTCTGCTTATATACATAGTTAATATTTTATTATTACATTTTGTATAAAAAAATTATGTCTATAAATAGAAGATATATAGAAGCATATATATATACCTCCCGACGCGATGCGCATCAACTGCGATCACGTTGTCGTTATTCTTGCCCTATAAAACCTGAAGGCTTTTTACACTGGGTCTAAATATTTTGATTAAATATCATTAATGACCGTGTGAAAAAAGTCAACGGTCAGACAGCATCATACACAACTGGAGAACATGATAAATGAAAATCACACTAATAATTATATGGATTGTTAGATTAGAAAAATTTTCAACTTATATTATTACTCACATTATACTATTAATTATATTAAAAACTATTTTTAATAACTGGCTTAAAAAATTAGAAAATTTACCAAAGCAGGAAGTATTAGATTGGCTATCATGTATGTAAATTATCTACTTTGCTCATTGATAGAAGAAATAAGCAGATGAAGGTTTAAGCTCTAATATAAAAAATAAAATATTGCTTATAAAATTTAAAATTAATTCAAAAAATTCTTTTATATTTTTGAGCTATAGTAAACTTGATTAAAGCGAAAAATTGGAATGCATATGAGCAATTGCAAGTTATATGAGCTTTACTTAAAGACTTTGAGTTTTGAAAGTTAATTTTTCATATTTACATTTATAATAAAACGATAAAAATAAGTATATAAAAATGTTTGCCGTGTTTTCTTTGTGAAAACAATAAAGAAAATTGACATTCATATGATATGTGCGGACGTGCATTTTATACAGTAAAAATGCTTGTTATTATCTATTTGTTATGTTTTCTTTTAGAAAGAAATTTATTTATGTATGAATTTTATATACTTTTCTCTAGCTGTATTCAAAAAGCAACCTTAAATCAGTGATATGACTGAAGTAATACATTTTATACATATATGATATAGAATTATATCATTATTTATACACAGCTACACGTGTAACAAGTCAAATTCCCATAGTACTTTTCAATTCAGAAATGCGCGTGCGCCTTAGCATATAACATATTATTATTTAATTTTATCACTCTTACACGGCTTTCAAAAAATAGAAAAGGTACGAAAACACGCTTATTGAAAAGTTAAGTATGGAGATTATTGATTTTTCTAAACATTCAAATTATATTTAAGAGAGAGGGCTCTGGGACCTGATTCAGCATTCATATCACAGTGATAAACAGCCGTACCATCCACAATATGTGGTACTGCGCATGCGCAAACATATGTTTTTAGAAATGGTAATACTTTTCACGATGCAGTTTTGTTATAAGAGTCAATATTTTATTAAAAGTTAGTTCTTTTTTTGGTTTTCACGTGATATATTATAGATGATATAAATGCAGAATCTAGGCCCTGCGCATGCACAAAACAAATGTTTTTAGAAACTGTAGTACTTTTCGCGATACAGTTTGGATGTAAAAGTGATATGTTATAGATGATATAAATACAGAATCTAGGCCCTGTTCTTATATAACTATTATATACAACGATGCGTCCTATGTATGGTGCTTGTGTTTTATTGTCAGAATTCAAAATTCCTATAGAAATTTGACCTTGATACACCTGTACCTGTATAAATAATGATAAATTCTTTATCATAAAATAAATAAAAAACCATACTTATACGCAGTAAAGAATAGTTACTTACCCCCCCGCATGTAAATATAAATATTTTTAGGTTACCTAAAAACAAATAAATATAAATATTTTTAGGTTACCTAAAAACATTTATATTTGCACGCTGGAGAATGGGTAATATTCTTTACCATGTCTGAGTATCTATTATTAAAAAAAGAATAATAAAATTAGCCTCTACAAAGTTAGTAAATAGAAATTCATAAATATTTCTGGTAAATATAACCAAAATATCAATAAACTTTACAAGCAATTAATTTGCAGCAACTTCAGTTTCTTAAGACAAGCCAAAGATGCTGCACGCGCATTTTCAAAATTTTTTAAATTATCATTTAAACAGTTAATACTTTTTTAATTAAATTATTTTTTTGTGCTTCTAATAAAAATTAAAATAAGTGTTCAAACTAAACAAAGAAGAAGATAAATATTTTTTCTAAGGTCTCAATCCATCCACAAACCAAATTTTATTTTTATTTTTAAATTAAATTT
Organism: Anagrus nilaparvatae; assembly: GCA_022575985.1. Lineage (NCBI taxonomy): Eukaryota > Metazoa > Arthropoda > Insecta > Hymenoptera > Mymaridae > Anagrus > Anagrus nilaparvatae. Next base: position 23,862,552 of record JAKSXM010000247.1, on the reverse strand, counting down.
TAATTTTTTTTTGACTGAATTGAATACTGGAATACCTAAAGTGAGTTTTCAAATAGATTTCGAAGATAATAGTGCAAAAATATTAAAATTTTTATTTTTTTTTAAGCAAAGATTTAAGGTTATTTTTTTGTTTTATTAATGGATTGAGATTCTTGCAAAAATTTTGACATTTAAATTGACAGCTAGTGAAGCAGCAAAAGTTTTGAGTCAGCTTGTCGCGAGGACAAATATTTTTTTATTTTCAGATAAATGGTTAAAGTACAGCGAGGTAATTTTCTAAATTTCACCTATACTTTTTTTTATCAATGATAATTTTTTTTCATGAGAAATTTCCATAAAATTAACCTAAAAATCATTATTTTTATATTTTTAGTGTTAAGGAGTTACGAGGGTAAATAGAAATGATGACAGAACTGAATGAAACAGGAAAATTATTAAATTTAAACATTTTTAAAGTTGAATAGAACTTGGTTTTACCTTTGTTACCACATTAATTTTCATTTTATTGCAAATTAAAAATCGTCAGTTTAACATTGCTCTTTTGGAAATTCATATTTGGAGCTTACAAAAAGTATGATAATGATGACACAGGGAAATAAAACTAATTAAATATGATAAATAAATTGTCAAAGATTATATTTCCAATTTATTTTATCTAGGTTACCACATTCAATCATTAATTATTCGGTAAAAACCAAGTTTTAGCAAGTACCATAACCTAAAATAATAATGTTTTGTCATAATTTATAAAATTAAAATAATTTTTTTGCCATTTTTTTGCAATAATATTACATAATAAACACATTTTTTAATATTTTTTAGACTAATTTTATTTTAAACTGCAAATTATGAAAAAAAAATAGCGTCGGTAATGTGGATATTGACTTAAATTTTCTATTTACCCTCGTAACTCCTTAAAAATATATGAGAAAAAATTTAGGTTAATCTTCGAAAAATTTTGCAACATAAAAAAAAATCTGATAAAAAAAATGATAGTCAAATTTAGAAATGCTACTACTGTACTTTAAAAAAAAAATACAAGTTTTTATAAACTTGATTTTAAGTTTTTAAAAATTTGATATTTTTCACTTAAAAATTTGAAGTAAAAATGATTGCATAATTTTACTTTGTACCCAATTAGCACAAGGATGATAAAAACTTATTGCAATTTAAAAGAAGAATTCTCCAAAAAGTTTATGTTAAATTCTAACCAACTTTGTAAAAACTTTATATTTTGGACTTTAAAATTTGAAATATGAAAAGTTTGCAAATATACTTTTTACCTAATTATTACTAAGTTAGTAAAAAGTTATTGCATTTTTTTTTAACTTAAAATTGCAAAAAATATAAAGTTTTAAAAAGTTGGTTAAATTGAACATAAACTTAGTATTTTTGACTTTGAAATTTTAAATTCCAATAAGTTTTCATCATCTTTGTGCTAATTGGGTACAAAGTAAGTTAGCACAAATTTTTCGGCTTAAAATTTGTAAGTTTGCAATATCAAATTTGTAAAAGCTGAGTACAATCGATTTTAAATTAAAGATATAAGAAACGCCTGACACGAAATTGATTCCAAGTTTTGACAAACTTGCGGATAATTTTGTGTAAGATTTTTTGAAATGTTGTGATTTTAATATCGATTATACAAAGTTTTTATTAATTTTCAAAAAACTTTGTACAGATTTAGTAACAAGAAGATTTAAAAATAAAGGACGGCTGCAGATTATATACCTTGGATTATGCCAAGTTAATACACACTTGTCAAATTCTTGATTCTAACTTGAAACTTGATGTCTAACTTTGAGTCTATTAACAGCAAGTTAAAAAAAAAACAATGCAAAAAGCTGTGATTAAGTTTAACAACTTAATTCTCAGTTAATTAAAATTTTACATAGTCTCAAGTGTCTCAATAGACAAATTCGTAACAAACTTTGTACAAGCTTAAGTTTGTACAAAGTTTGTTACGAATTTGTCACTTTTTTACGTGGGTCGATTTATAGCGACTTTTAACCAAACTTAATTTACTAAGAAAAATGATAATTTTGGTTATATTTACTAATTTTTTGTAAAAAGATTTGCTAGCAGGTTTAATAAAAGGGACTTTATTAAAATTATAAATGCTGATGCTGGACTCAAATAAAAGTTTTCATTTCTCATTTGGCACTTGTCAAAAAATTTTTTAGAAATATTTTAAATAAATAATATGTTCATTAAGAAGTAGGCACGAGGCTAATCGAGTAAAGACTCTATTAAAGAAAAAATAAATCTATTTTCTGCATGCAATCTAGTTATAATTACTAATAATTAAAAATAGAATGTTGTAACTAATTAAAAAATTTTAGATTCTAGTATATGATAAAAATTAAGATTAAAATAATTAATCAAAAGAATTTGAAAAAATATTTAAAAAAATAATATTCTTCATAATATTCTTAAAATTTGAATAAACACACTTTAAAATTACTTCCATGTATAAAATCAGATTTAATTCAATAATTGAATCAATTACACTTTATTAACTGTCATGAACGAATCATTGTAAATGAAGCTTTTTCATTTCTTAAAAGGTGATGAAGGTTGTTAGAATAAAAGAACTTTTAGAGAATCATGACCTGGTGAAGAGAATAATGACAAAAAAAAATCATGAGGTGAGCAGCCAAGGTCAAATAACAATTATTATAATTTAAATCAAAGCTTTAGTTGATCGAGATATTTGAAAGGAATGAAAAAATTTTTAAACTGCTAATAAATTTTAAATTTACCGAGAATTTATTAATATAATATTACTTAAGTTTTGCCGAACGTTTTACAAAAATAGTGTATCAAGGGTGCGAAAGTTTCGGTAATAGCAAAAGTGATCACGCTATGGTCTAAAGTTTTTTGCCACTAGTTCATTTGAAATTAGGAGAAAAATAGTGATTTTTAAGAAGTTTTTTAGGGAAATTGTTTTTTTTTTCTAAAAAGCTACTTAAAAGTGTATATTTAAAGAATTTTATAGCCTGGAAACGTGCGGGGTTGGAGAACATACAAACGCACTTTAAACTGCATTTTTTGCTACTATTTTTTCATGTTTTCAAAAACTTTTCAATGTTTCTACAACTACATTTTATTTAATGCATAAAAAATATCCGATTTTATTAACACTAATGACTCAGCAAACAAATAAGTGCATTCCAGACCCTTGAAGGACCATTTGCAGCCCATAATTGCATTAAAAAGTGCATTAAATTCATCATAATTTTACAAATTCTATAATATTTAAAACATCTGAAAAAAATTTATGTTGTCAGGGGTTTTCACGGTCACTGATTGTGATTTCTTTGAGAAAATCGGAAAATTCAAAATGGCTGAAGGAGAATGGCGCAATGTTTAAATTAAAAAATTTTTTACGTTTTTTTTTAATTTTAGTATTTGAGTCATTCTGGATATCATGTCATAGCCTCGCCAGGTCAAATTTCTCGATCGGCCTGATTTTTTCACCACCTTTATAATATATATGTTTTCTATGAAATTTCCGGCTCTGCAGGTGCTCAGGAAGCCGAGTTATACCCAAAAGAAGCTTTTTAAATTTTTTTGATATTTTAGCCACTTTTTGTGAATAAGTTTTTAAAATTTACTAGACGATTAAAAAAAATAGTACCAAGACATAAAAAGTTGTAAAGTTTCCCACTGAAAACGAATCTGAGGTTAGTTTTTTGAAATTTTCTCCCTGGGTGGTTCCGAATTTCTATTTTAGGCTGAGAGAGGGAGAATAAAATAGATTTATAAGATAGGGTTTTTCAGGCTATATATTCTAAATGACGCTGCTTTTTTTTAGGTTAATAAAATACCTTCCGCATGGTCTCATTTTTTTTACCGCAATCTTTTATCGCTGATTTTATTGTTATAGCCAATAAACCAAATGGGCATTTTTAACCCAAAATGACCAATTTTTAAATTGGTGCCAAAATTTTAGTTTTTATTAAAATGGTTTTCAAAAGCTTCAAAATATTGTACAAGCTCCTATTTTTCAAAAATTTTTTATATTAAATATTTTTTATCTTTAGCCAAAAGTTCTATCACTCATGAATCTATACCCAATTTATTTATTTTCGCAAGCTCGTGTTATCAAAATGATTAAATTTCCTTGTGTAGTAAAAAATTAATTCATGCAAAAGAAACAAAGCTATATAAAGAAGATAAAGAGAAAAGAATGCTAAAAAATGCATTTTTGTTTTTATAATACCTTCATAATTATAATTTAGAATGTTTATATTTATGATTTCCGTATTAAAAAATAAAAGAATAATATAAATCTATTAATAAAAATTTTGTATTTTTCATTAGATAAAATAAAAAAATAATACATAATAATAATAATAATACTAAACAATTCTCCTGAAAAATTTATCATTCAATTCACGCGAAAATCTATAATGTAATACGCGTTTATTTCAAATCTTCGTATCTGTGATTCTAATTCGATTAAATATTTATTTACTTTAAATTATTTATTTATTTATCAAATTAACACGTGTATAAATACACGTATCAATTAAATTCAAGATAATTGCGAATGGGATTTTTTAAGGAGAATAATTTTTAAGTTCTAATAATTAAAGACATTTTTTTTAACTGATTGAATTTTTAAAAAAATACTCACTGCACGTAAAATGGTAAAAAAGGCGCTGTAAATTTTATAGCGACACTTGGCAAAATATCAGCCAATAATATGGCCCCTGTAGAAACTGTGTTACACGTTCTTGTTCCATTAATTGGTGCATGTTCCTTCTGTAATAGAATTCATTAAATAATAAATAATTCAAATCTATGTAATAAATAATGAGTTGATTTTATTTATTTTAAAATTGTTTTTCAAAACAGGATATTGCATTATATAATTTAATTTTTTAATAATTAAATTATATTTTTGTTTATATGCTATTTTAAAATTCATTTTTTTAATTTAAATTCTACCATCATTCAAGTTAATTGTCATCATAAATAGTTATACTTTTAGCATAAGATGCATCATATAGTATATATCGTCACGAGTTTCGATACAATGCCGTTATCGTAGTATGGCGAGAAAAGAAAAAATAAACAAAACAGAGCGCGCAGCGCTCTGTTTTTGTTTATTTTTTTTTTCTCGTCATACTACAATGAAAGGCTTTGTATCGAACGAGTGGCGATATATTTTTTTTTCAACAATATTCGAATATTCATCGTCTTTTAGACAGAATATAAAACATTACTAAAAAACAAAACATTTTTTTTATACACTTTTTTTATTTTCATATATTATGTACATTCATTTTTAATACGTTAGAAAAAATGTTACATTTATTTCTGATTATTTATTTTGGCATCGATATCATTATTCTCGTCTATTAATAAATTATCATCTTCTTCTTTAACATTATTTTCCGCCATTTTATGTTTTAAACAAAAACACGCTCATGCGTTACATACAACGGCCACGTTACAACTAAATTTTATTCGGTTCTTCATCGAACTTTGATCATGCGCAGTCTCTACCTCGGTCTCTACTATTACGATAATACTTTTATACGTACGAGTAGACTCTATATCGTAAGAGTAGAAGCCCTGGGGGCTGATTCTGTACGCTTTTCGTCCGATATGCGTTATACTAATAAATACGATAGACATTTACCGCGCCGATAATCTAAAAAAAGTATTAACTTTTCAGAAAACATGTAATTTTTTGACAGTGCTGACAACTTACTAACTAAATAATTCTTTTTTTGATTTTAAAGTTGGACGTGGGAGTATTTAAACTGAGATATATATTTGAAATTGCCAATAATTGATATTTTTAATTAATATTTTAATTTTTAATTATTTTATTAATTAATATTTAATAAGTTTAAAAATTTTAAATTAATATTAAAAATAGTTAAATATGTGCGAAAAAAATTTAATAATTATAATTATTTTTAGTATTATTTAATGTATTTATTGAGTAAATAAAAACGATTTTTGTTATAATAATCAAATAGTTAAATGGTTCTACGTCTAATTATATTTACCCACCCGAAGAGAAACAAAACCAATGGTAAATTGCGGCCCAAGTCTGGCGCCTGTTACCGCACTGACGCCGAAATGGAAAAAATTACGGTGGCAGATCCCTGCTGGGATTATTTTTATTAAAATTAATTTAATCTTTCAATTTAAAATTTCGTTGCTTTAACATAAACGCTCTTAAAAACATGAAAAGATAAATCCTTATGTGAAATTTTCCGCTGAATCCAAATTTTAACATGGAACATGTTTATAGGGAGGGGGAACTTCAGAACTTGAAAATTAAGGGGGGGGTCAAATTTGTCCTATTTAAGGGGGGGGGGTCAAATTTGTCCTTTTTAAGGGGGGGGGGTTAAATTTGTCCTATTTAAGGGGGGGGTCAAATAAGACTTAGAATAATTAGGTAAGTATATATAAATAAATAAAATACTTTTAAAAGACTTTGAAAAATCTAGGCTTAAAAGGACTTAGGATAATACAGGTTTATGGACTTAGAATAATATCGATTTAGGGACTTGGAATAATTCAGGTTCAGGGACTTGGAATAATTCAGGTTTAGGGAATCAAAATAGTTTGGGTTTAGAATCTTAACAACTAGTAAGGTGATAATTACAAATTACAACAATAGAAAATTGTATTGTAATGTTGAGTAACATTTGTATTATATCTAGTCCTCATTTGGAAGTAAACATGTTCCATGCATTTAGGTTGTGTTTACACAAACCGGTTTTTGGTCAGATTTTTAATTAGTCACGTGACTTGGCGGAAAATTCGAAATTTGTAAAAAATGAACTTTTAAAAGCTGCTATTTTTTTATCTACTTAAAAGCAATTTTCCATCGAAATTTTTCTTTTCAAAAAATATATATTTCAAGGAAAAATTTAAGCCTGGCTAGAAGATTTTTAACTAACAGGCATTTGAGAAATCGACTTTTGAAAAAATAGCCTATTTTAGCGATTTCTCTCGCATGCACTGCTCAAAAAAAAATTGTTGACTTCAGAATCAGATAGCCAGGGAAATTTCCTATCCGAATGAAAGAGAAAAAAATTTTTTATGTTAATAAAAAAAAAAATAATAAAAATAGAAAAAATAAGAAAAATTATCCCTCATTTTGCTTATTTTTTTTATAAGAGTCCAAAACACAAAAATGGCTGCCAAAAATTGAGATTTCGCTCTGGGATGCTAAAAATTGAGCTGGTGACTTATTTTTGGTAGTACTTTCAGAAAAAATCAATTTGGGGCAGTTTTGAAGACCCGAACATACATTTTAAACACATTTCATTTAAATCTACCCATGTAATACATCATTTTTTCTGGGAAAGTACTAACATCTAGATACCTATATTGTTTTTACTCGATATCTCGAATCTAATTATTTTTATAATTTTTGGAAATTTTTGTCTCAAAACTTTTGCTACCAAAAAATACAAAAATACCTAAATTTTTAATTTTTTCTCTTTTGGGACGTAATACTTAATTTTCATCTATAAAAGTATTAATTTTAGAAACATCGTTTTTACATGACTTCTCATATTTAATACGTATCCGATATTTAAGGGGGGAAGGCTATGAAAATGAAATCCAAAATCAAAAAAAAAATTTTTTATTTATAAAGTTAGTATAATTCAAAAGTATGCAAAAAAATTTTTAGGTATTTATCTTAACTACTTTTGATGCTATAGTTACTTTACCGAGAGTAGTCGCGCTTCGATTATTTCACTATTTTCGTTCGAAACCAATTTCTTGAGTGAAATTATTATCAGTAAAAACACTTTTTCAATACGTAATACTATCAAAATTACTAGAGCAGTTATCTGTTGTAAAGGGTTACTGCATGATCCCGGTATCGCTGAATAATCAGTAAGAAACTTTTTCTTCAAATTTTTACTCTTCAAAACTTTAAACTAATTTTTCTCGAAACTACTTTTTTTGAATTGGCGTGACTAATTACTCAAAAACGGCTAATCCGATCTGCCTAAAATTTTTTTTGGAACATTATATAACTATTTCGTTCTAGATGAACCTACGTTCTGCAAAATATATTAACTTTTAGGCACCTTTTGGCCTAAAGTCCGAAAAAATGGTCATTTTTTCAAAAAACGTTCCCATTTTTGAAAAATCATTTAATTTTTTTTTTTAGTTTCATCTAGAAAATACACGTGTTTTGACAACATTTTTTTAAAAAAATTTTTTTTTAAGACTTATATTGGGTACTCCAGATGTCACGCCAATTTCAGAACACGCTGACTTTCAAAAAGTGTAACTCCGACATCTTGGAAAATTTTTTTCCAAAAATTTAGAATTTTCAATTTTAATATTTAAAAAATATTCTCCTAAAATTTTATTAATTTATTTCAACTCCTTCATAAAAAAAATCCTATCTAAAAAAATATAGCATTTCATAGCCTTCTCCGCTTAATTTTTTGAAAATTTTTTTCTAAAAATTATTTACATAATAAAATAAATAAAAAGCACCGTTATCTTTTTTCTTCTTGGACGTAAAACCTCATTTTTTTCTATGAAAGTTCTAATATCTAGGGTTTAGAAATATCATTTTTACTTCATATGCCGAATCTGATAATTAATTTTTTGAAAATTTTTGTCTTAAAAAAATACAAAAAACAGCATTGTTTTATTTTTTATTTTTGAACGTAAGTAGTATATCTAATTTTTCTGTATGATACATAATATTAATTTTAGAAATATCGCTTTTATTCGATCACTCGGATCTGATAGCTAATTTTTTTATAAATTTGCATCCAAAATTTTTTTGCATTACGGTGCCAAAGGTCACACGTTGAATATAGGGAATCATAAGCATTTTTCGCGCTATTGGTCTAAGGAACCAGAGATCCTAGCTGGTAGTAGGTGGCCTTATTTGAAAACTAAGCACCCGTAGAATTGCGTGGATACAAATATTTCCTAAATTATTTGCTTGCAATTATTTTTTTTACAAAATATTCTCTGAATTTGTATGATTATGTTGGCAATCAATCGTTTTTGTTTTGTGTAACAAAAAATAAACATATTCATAAACGAAAATACCCTGCCAACTAGCTTGCACTAAGGTTCCTCAAACAACGAGCTTAATACTTCAATATGTCACAGATATACTTCAATATGTCACAGATATCACCGATTACAAGTATGCAATCATACATACATTTCTATTAACTTTTAAAAGTTTTTTTTACTTAATAATCAAAAATTTTGGAATAAATTTTCAAAAAATTAGTTATCAGATTCGAGATATTGAGTAAAAACCATATTTTCAAATATAAGTACTTTCATGGAACTAAATGAAGTATTACACCCACAAAAAAAAGATATTGCAGTTTTTTTAATTTTTTTAATTTTTAGAGAAAAATTTTGAAAAAATTCGGTATCAGATCCAAAAAATTACTATGATTCTCTATGTTTAAAACGTGACCTTTGGCCCCTTAAAAAATTTTTAAAATATGATGTAATACCTCATTTGAAAGTACTAAAGTTTTATAAATATCATTTTTACTCGATTTCTTACATCTAATCCTTTATTTTTTGAAGACTTTAGTGTCAAAATTTTTTGCATTTAAAAATAGAAAACTAGAAATTTTGCGTCACTTTTATTATATCTGAATAATTTAAAAAAAATTTCTCATTATTTTTTCCGTCCGAAGTATATTATTTTTTATTATATTAATTTTTTTCTTTATGGGTGTACTCGTGGGTGTAATATCTAATTTTTTCCATGAGATTTTAAAATGGCAATATCAAAGGGAAAGATAATTTTTAGTTTTTATTATGCCATTATACTTTTTTAGGTAAAATGACGATTAAGAATATTTTGTTATTGCTTAAAGAACCGTAGTGCCAATGATTTGACAGCTTTTTTTTATTTTCTGGCGTAGTACCTAATTTTTTTATGGGAGTTTAAAATAACAATATCAAGAAAAAGATAATTTTTAGTTTTTTTGTTATTTTACTTTATTAGATGAATTCGACCATTAAAAATTTTTTGTTATTGCTTGAGGAAGTGCCAATAATTTTGACAACGTTTGTTCTATAATTATAATTAACAAAATTCAATGATTATTTTATAGTATTTTTTTTTTCTTAATAGGTTTTACATATAATTTTTTTTTTAATAATAATTTTTAAATTTTTTCTAAATTTATTATTTAAAAAAGTTAAAATATTTATAATTATTTTTTAATTATTATTATTTATAAAATAGTTATAATTATTTTTTAATTAAGATTGTCGCTATTTATTAAATGCACGCGCGTTGATTGATATGGTTATTTTTCTAGGAGGTGAAAAAAAATCCCAACTACGATAGGGGCTTTATCACGCTATTTCGAAGTTTAATTCTACTTTGCTGGCGTATCAACTGATTTTAAGGTTATTGTCATGATTATTTTATCGTAAAACATATTCTCGTTCCTAAAAACATCAGTCCGCGCATGCGCTTTGTCACTAAATTTATGATAGAAAGCACCCATATCACGCGATATAGATCGAAACGCTTACAGAATCAACCCCCTGTTGCGATAAAGTACCTTTATTTCATATACTACGGACCGTCTATAAACGATACATATTCGAATAGCGTTGTAAAAAATTGTTTCTATTCAACCAAACTTTATAAAGATATATTTAAAGTAACTTTATAAAGATATATTAAGATTATATTTTTCGACAAAAAAATGTCTATTTACTCTAAAAAAAAAAAAATACAATTTAGGTTTTGTTTCTCAACTTTATTTATAAAAGATCCTTAAAAATATTAAATCTTTTAAAAATTAATAGAGGTAATTTTCGTTATAAGAGCGTAATGCTAATTTTTTTTAAATTTTAGTATACTTCAATATTGGCTTTTGGCCTATTTCTCTAAATTCTCGCCAAATCGTGCGACTAAATGTATAAAAATTTTGGTGTTCTTAGAAGGATTCATCTCAATTTGATAAATTATTAAAATTTTATTAAATTTTTATTTTTCTTTTAATTAAAAAAAGTTAATTTAACATCGCTTTTATGGAAGTATACCAATGTTAATAGGAATTTTACTATTTTTTATTTTCATTTTTTCTAACTTTTAAAATCAAATTTTCAATAAAAAAGTCGCTTTGGTGAATAACAAACTACTGGGTACGTTAATTCAGAGATATAGATTATATCCACGTATCACAATGTGAGTTTATAGTTATAAATCGAAATGATTTATTATTGGTCCAACAAGGTCGAAAAAAAAAAAATTTTTATTATAAATTTTATAATTGGACGTATCAAATCTTAAAATTAAAAATAAACTGTTATATAAATCCAAATAAAATCTTGACATCTTAATTTATCTAAGATCTTTTTAGCTGCTGTCAATTTTAAGTTTTAAAAGCTATTTTTTGAGTCCAAAAATGGATTTTTGAGTCTTAAAAAAAAAAAGCAATAAATTTTCTCTGTGAAAACAGAAATAATTAGTAGCTACACTGTAAAAAGTAACTTTCTTATATTAACAAAAAAATTAGAAAATTTTCGAAAAATTAGTAAATTTTCAAAAAAATGTGTAAATATTCGAAAAAAATCGTAAATTTACTAAATTTAGTATATTAACAAAAAATTCGAGTATTCTCGATTTTTTTTTGGGGAATTCGCAAGAAAAATTGATAATTTACCATTTTTTTTCGAAAATTTACAAAAAATAGTTGTAAATTTTCGAAAAATAGTTGTGAATTTACAACTTTTTTAGTAAAATCACAAAAAAAAATCGAGAATTCTCGAATTTTTCGTTAATATACTAAATCGATTTTTAACGAATATTTACAAAATTTTTTGAAAATTCACTAATTTTTTGAAAAAGTTCTATTTTTTTGAAATCTAAGAAAGTTACTTTTTACAGTGTACTAAAGCCTTTTATACCACGGTAGTTACAAACAAATTTTATCAAGGAGGTCCATTATCTTTTTATATTTGGAATATACTTCAAGTTATATAGACTGACAAAATTACTCAAAAATAAAAAATTTTATCAAAGAAAAAAAGAAGCCCAAGGCATTTGTTTTTCCCACAAAGATTCAAAAAATCAAAATTTTATCAAAAAAAAAAAAAATGTTGAAATAATACACACATACAATAAATAAAGTAAAAGTCTAAAATAATGTAAATATATACTAAATAAATGTATATGCTACCGTTAAAATACTATAACTAGTTGATTAATACATCAATTTCCTGATACACATGGAGCCTTGGGCTAGGTCAGGGTTTAGTACATCCTGAGCTAGGTTAACATAGTTAGGTTAATTATTATTATTATTATTATTTTATTATTATTATTTATTTAATCCAGCTTCATATATACAGAAAAATATTACATAGTAATATCACCCACCGAGACGACAATAGGTCTGTGTGTGGGACTGGTGATCATAACATATAATTCTTATAATGATATATAAATATATAAAAAAATTTTTAAAAATAATACATATAGCATTTTATAAATAAAATTTGTCAATAAATAACAACAATAAATTCTTCCAAAGTCAATTAAGTAATCTATAGAGTATTAATTCTAGCAAGCCATGTTTTTAATTTATTGTTACAAATTTCAGATTCTTTTTTTAGATTAATAGGCATTGCATTAAAAATTTTTATGGCATTATAATAATGATCTTTTTTCATTATTTCTTTTGTAAATTTAGGTATTTCTACAACTAATTTTCGTTCACTTTTTTTTTCTTTGGAGTCTAGCTTTATTTTTAAATTTACAAATTCTTTTTTGATACAGAAGTAATAGAAAGTCTGCTTAATATTCAAGAAATGGTCGGTATTATTAAAGTAATTGAATAATCTTAAAACTCTGTTTTGCGCGTCTTGTAACTTGTTAACATAAACTTTATAAACGCCACCCCAGCCCAAAATTCCATAAGTTATTATAGAATTGAAAACTGCAAAATATATAGTCTTAAGCTGAGAATAATTCAAAAATTTTTTTAATTTATAAAAAAGAAATAGAACAAACTTAGTTTTTTTGAGTAAAGTACTAATATGTTTGTCCCAGTGCATATGATGGTCGATTATAATGCCAAGATACTTAGCTTCTTTAACCCGGTTTAAGTGGATTAATTCATCATTCTCTCCAACATAAATGTTGGTAGTTTCGGGTACCATATCTTCAGCCATAGAGAAAGTAATGTACGATGATTTACTAAAATTTACTGTTAATAGATTATCGTCAAACCACAAGCTAACCTCCTTGATCAGCTTATTTGCCCTGATCTCAGTCTCAGTCCATGTTCTACCGGTTACTAATAATACAGTGTCATCCGCAAAGGCAACCACATTGTTGTCAATCCTCAGTAAATCATTAATAAAAATGTTAAAAAGGATCGGTCCCAACACGGTTCCCTGTGGGATACCTGTATCTGTGTCAATAAAGTCACTCATAACATTGTTAACTCTAGTTGTCGCTTGTCTGTCAGTAAGGTAGCTTTCAAAAAATTTAAGGGGAGTACCCCTTATTCCTATAGTACATAGTTTGTCAAGAAGCAAAGCATGGTCGACCGTATCAAAGGCTTTGGCCAGGTCAAGGAAGACAGCCAGTGGTTTTAATGACTTATCTAGGTTAATATATATATAATTCGTGACAAAAGCTATTGCGTCATTGGTAGAAATGCCATCTCGGAATCCAAATTGTCTACTTGATAGGACTTTATTTTTATCCATAAAGGATATTAACCTTATTTTTATGAGCTTTTCAAATATTTTTGCGAAATTAGATGTTAAAGAAATAGGTCTATAATTCGTTCTATTTGTAATGTCACCACTTTTATATATGGGTACGATAACTGCTTTCTTAAAATGGTCCGGATATATACCCTTCTCTATGGATTTGTTAAAGATATAAGTAATTGGTAATAGCAAAAATTGGCTCAAAGTCTTAATTACTGCATTACTGACTCCATCAATTCCTCCTGCCGATTGGTCATTTAAGGTATTAATTACTTTATTTACCTCAACAGTGTCAGTTGGTTCAAAAAATAGCGAATTAGTACTTGTATCAGTTATAGTTTGATTAACAGTTTTCTTTCTTTTCTTTCTTTTGTTAAGATTTTTACCAACATTATTATAAGTTAATATTTAGTTAACTTGATTAGGAAAACTGAAAGGGATAAGCATTTGGAATAATTATTAATATTTTAATTAATGCAAAAATTAACAAGTCCGGGGGTCCGAAGGCCCTATGCGTAAAGACCAATTAACAGTCTTCATAATTTACACATTGAGTTAATGTATAATTTAACTGTAACGTATATAATTTCGTCTGAGATTATAAATTAAATAAGAAATTTGATATTACAATATGAAGACACATTTTAAAATAAAGCATAAATTCTTATACGAGCATGATAATTTTATGAAATTTTTTTATCTAATCATTGAAAAAAAGAATTTTAACATTGAGTGTCTTCCCAAAAAATTTACATTTACTTTTTGATAATAATTTTTTTAAATAACTAAACGAAATGAGAAATTTCTCGGAAAGTTTATTATTTACTTTGTAACAAAATGGAACCAGAAAAATCCAAAGTATAAGTAAAAAATTATGTAATCTCATTAATTCAGCAAAAATATTCAAAAATCCGCTCAGACACTAAATAATGAAAAAACATCGTGTTAAATGAAGCGCATCGTCCTTGGCCGCAAGAAATTATTATTATGACAAATATATTGTTATTATCATTATTTAATTTAAAATAATATGCACATTTAACTAAGAGTAATTTTCATGTGGAAATATGACCCACTAAAGGTTTCTTTTATGTATTTTTATCATTTCCTAAGCATATTATTTTAATATTTATTACTGAATTCAAATTAAGGGCAAAAACTTATTTTTCACAAACTACCTGCCTGAATTTCATTACTTAATACCAAATAATATTTACAAGGTATAAAATTTAAAAAATGATTCATTACCAAGGTAATTTATTATTCCATTATGTGTACATTGAGAATTTTAATTTTTTTTTCTTTTATGTAATATTTTTAAAGATTCAAGTAAGAGATTTTAGTCTTTTTTTGAAAAGGAAGTTACTTAAAACAGATTTATACAAATCTTTCATTAAAATGACATTTACAAGTACTTTTATTATTCAACGTATTTATAAACTAATAAATTTTTGACTGTAATTATAAAATTTAAGAAATAAAAAAACCACGTGTGGTTATTCGTCAGTCAAAAGTATAATAAAAATCCGGAAAAGGAAGGTTACACTTTATTTTTCTTTTTCACTAGCGTTTATATAGATTTTTAATTATCAATAGATTTTTTGATCAAATAAATGACGTTTTTACGGATGTTTCATTCATACAAATAATAATAAAATAAAAAAATAACCACATTTTTTTTTATTTTGTTTTTATCACTTTGACACTAATTTATTGTGTTCATCCAGTTGAATTATTTATTGCATGACTAAAAAATGTCAAGTTTTTCTTATTATTGCAAAATTAAATTATCAAAATATTATTTTAGTCTTGAAAAAATTTAATATACTGTCTCAGTAATTATATCATACTTAAAAAATTTATTTAACATTTTATTTATGCTCTTCAATGGAAATTCATTTCCTTTCTTATTTTTCTGTGCTTTCGGGATAATTTTTAAATGTTAATAATAACAAAATTAGAATGCCCAAAAAGTAAGATTATTTAAAAACAATAGATTTCATATCATATCAACTTTTATAGTCCAATACGACCTACGGTTTCATTTTAAAACTTAATTCTTAGATTAGTTACGACTTGGAATTGCTCAGAAATTTTTTAAAATTAAATTTATTATCGCATAATTAATAAAATATTAATTTTATAGGATCATTAAAAATTTAATTAAACAAATTTGACAAATGAACAATAATTTTAATTTTATTGATCCAACAACTCATAACTAACGAGATAACTATACAAATAATTTAATTTCTTATAGTGTACATATTTGCTCAATGATATCATTGTATTATTTTAATTGATATACAATTTTTATACACTGTTGGTTTAAGAAATAAAAAAATATTAAACAAATTTACAGAACAAAAAGATTATTATTTAAAGAAATTTTTTGTTTTCATGAGACTATGCAGCTTAAATATCAACCGGAAATTATATGAATTTCCGAATCGACTATTAATCGTACAAAAATTGATCATTCGAACTAATAATAATATTTTTAAATTTATAATACAAAATTTAAAAGTTTTATATGAAAGCGAATTAATAGTCCTTGAAATCGATTTCCAACAAAAATTTTCTATAATGATTCTCACGGTTTTTCAACAAAGGCAATTTGTCTTCGATAACTCTTGATGAAACTTGGTTAGTTAATTTTATTATATAACTCAAGAACCTTAAGGACGTACGATATTGATTGATACTGGTGAAGAAATATTCGGGTTAACGGGTCAACGCTAAATAATTTTATAACTTTTCAGTTAAGAGAACTGTAGGCTTAGGCTTCACCTACAAACTAAGTAAAGGAGAGTCACGACCGCAAACCTAGCCGCAAACTCAGCCACAACGCAATTCGCAAAGACCAAAAATCTTATTGTGCTCATGGCACTGCAGCAAGGCTTGCGGTTGCAACCCCTATTTAAGCTGATTTAACAAACACCGTAAATGGGGATCGCAACCGCAAACATGGCCGCAATGCAATACGCACAACACGATTTTTCGTCTCTGCGCTTGCGGTTGCGACCCCAATTTACGGCGTTTGTAGAATTAGGCTCCATCTACAGAAGCCGTAAAAGGGGGTCGCAACCGCAAGCGTGAGCGCAACGCAATTCGCAGAAACCAATTTCAGCTCCTGCGCAACTCCAAATACACAAAATCTTCTTCTGAGCATTGCGTTGCGCTCGCGCCTGCGGTGCGCCTCGGATTTACGGTTTCTGTAGATAGGGCCTTAGCCTATTGATATAGGCTTGCGCTTGCGGCATCACGTAGCTCCTATACCAATAGCATTGGGCTGCGCTATTCGGTGCGGTTATGTAGACGAGGCCTAAGGCCCCATCTACAGAAGCCGCAAAAGGGAGGTGCAACCGCAAACGCAATGCGCAGAAACCAATTTTGTCTTCTACGCAACTCGAAAAACACAAAATCTTCTTCTGCGCATTGCGCCGCAATTGAGCTTGCGGTTGTGCCCCCTTTTGCGGCCTTAGGCCCCATCTACAGATGTAAAACCAAGGCGCACCGCAAACGCAATGCGCAGAAGAAGATTTTGTACATTTCGAGTTGCTCAAAAGACAAAATTGGTTTTTGCGCATTGCATTGTGCTCACGCTTGCGTTTGCGCCCCCCTTTTGCGGCTTCTGTAAATGGGGCCTAAGGCTGATTCTACAAAACCGTCAAATCGCCCCGCAACCGTAGACCGCAACGCAAGAAATTTTTCAGTGTAGCCAACTCATCTCGAATTTATTAAATTTATAACCAAACATATAAAATAAACAAGCAAAGGCAAGAAAATAAAATAAATAATTAAATAAATGATCAATAAAAGTAATTAAGGGGGCAAGTGTCCTTAGAATTTTTTGAAAATCGATTTTTTGTTTTTCATTTTTTTGGGTTCGAAAACATCTTAAAAATATGGAAAAAAATTTTTATAATGATATCTTAAATAATAAGAAAGTTATAGAAGATGAAGCGAGATACCGCTATAGAAGTTATACGTTTCACCGAAACTTTAAACGCGTTTATCTCGAAACAACGTTTTTCGAACTTGTGGGCAAAATAACTCAAAAAATAATTAAGATATCTTTCTGATTTTTTGGCTACTATTTTAAAATACAATTATCTTCTGGATTGATGGAATGATTTTTCCAAAAAATGTCCCATTTTTTTTTTTCAAAAAAAATAAGTGAAAAAAAATGCAGTTTTTAAAAAAAATTGAATAATTTTCACAATTTTCCATTTTCCGAAATTCCATTCCATCAATCCAGAAGAAAAATACTTTACAAACATAAAAATTTTTATTTGGTCTGTTTCTGAACAAGTTGGAGGCTGCAATCCTGCCCACAATCAAAAGTGAGGCCTAACTTTGAGCACCTGTATTCGGCCATTTGAAAAAAAAAAAAAAAAATTAATGTTTAGTAACTTATGATCTAATAAACTGCCAATTTTGAAGAAATTATATCAATTATTTCTACCCGAAAACCTCTCCACAAAAAGGCACCTTTTTTTCTTCGCTAAGGACACTTGCCCCCTTAAATATAATTATTAATTTTTTAAATGTTCAGTTATTATTCGGCAAAAATGGAAAAATATCATAAAATTATTTATTTCTTAATTCTCATACAATTTCATTATTTTTTAAATTTAATACACTTGCATGATGAACCAGTTATAAAAAAATATATTCCATTTTAGAAAAATTGTTTTTTATGGAGTTTTGGATTTGATTTTTGATCTTGACATAACGATTAAAATTCATGTTTTTGCTTTTGGAGTTTAAATAATCATATGTCTTCCTTATCAATTTCAGAATGCATTTGATCTATGAATAAACTCCAAATGGAGTAGTATAAATTTTTGTCCGGGTAATTAATATCTGGATAGTAAATTTACATCACAGATAATGTTTTTGCTTTGTCTGTCTTATCAACTTCAGAAACCATTTGTTCTATAAAAATATATTCTATAACTACCTTCAACCAAAGGAATAAATTCCACATGGAGTTGTAACCAGTGAGTTGAATATGAGTTATATTGCAAGAGTTGCATTGAAGCTGCAATGGAGTTGCTGGATATCTCTAATTTTATTTTCCTGCCATTACTTATTGCCTTTGCGATTGTACTTATTTACAAATATTATAATATTTATGAATCAATTAATTTAGGCACCTACTGTCTTGTTTGCAAATAAATTATTATTAATGTTACTTCATATAACGGCTGAAGTGTATTTTGTTGCATGCATGGAAAGAAAAAAAAAATTTAATTTATCAAATAAAGAAAAAATTTCAAAACACTTTTCTTTCCGATGGACATGTAAGGTCAATTAGAACATTATGATAAAAAGCATTTTTTATAACGATATCTAAAATTCATTCTCTACGGCTCTAAAAATATTAGGATAACTACTAACTCTTAATCTTCTGATAATTGTCGTGTAAAAAGAATTATTAATACGGATAGTATTACTATTATTTTTACAGAAAAATGTATATTATATAAAAATTGTTATTGGGAAACGATCTGAAAAAGCTAGATATCTAAAAATCCGCATCTTCAGATAAAGAAATTAAAAATTAATTTTAATTGTAATTTCGGGTATCCAAAGATATTAAATCATTATCAATTACATTAAAATCAAATTTAAGATAACCCAGCGTAGTACGAATGTAATTTAAAATGTACAGATTTTTTCTCTCTTCTTCACATTGCCTTATGTCATTCTAAATAGCCTTAGAATACAACTATCTCTTTTTATTGTAATACATGTTTTTAATTTTGAAAGTAAACAATTTAAATAATAAAAAAAATAAATATGAAGAACTAATGCTAAAATTAATTTTAATATATTTTGAAATGGAAAAACATAGACATATTCTAAGGTTATTTAAAATAAGGAAAGGCAATGAGCGGAAGAGAGAAAAAATCTAGAAGTTTTGAAAAACTTTCATTCTTTCGACTTTTGGTTTTTCCAGTTTAAAAATTATATAACATTGATAATTTATTAAACAATATAGATACAGATTTTTAGATATCCAGTTTTTTGGACCGTTACCAAAATAACTATTTTTATAACATACTTTTTTATGAAAAAATAATATTATTCTTTGTATGGATAGAGCAATCATAAGAAAAATTGGAGTTAGTAATTGGTCTAAGATGTTTGGAGCCATAGAGCATGAATTTTACCTGGCGTTATAAAAAATCTTCTGAATGACCTCACAGGTCCATCCGGAAGAAAGGAGTTATTTAATTTTTTATCAATTTAGCAATTTAAAAAAAAAAATTTCTATACAACATTATATAATTCAGTTGTTTGATGTGGAGTACAAACAATGGCATAAGCAATGACAAGAAAACAAAATTTGAGCATTGCAGTTCCATGCAACTCCTACAACATAATTCATTCAACTCAACTCACTCCAGTGTAAAAATTCTTGTCCTGGTAATTATTATCTGTGATGTAAATTTACTATCCAGATAGTAATTACCCGGACAAAAATTTATACTACTCCATTTGGAGTTTATTCATAGATCAAATGCATTCTGAAATTGATAAGGAAGACATATGATTATTTAAACTCCAAAAGCAAAAACATGAATTTTAATCGTTATGTCAAGATCAAAAATCAAATCCAAAACTCCATAAAAAACAATTTTTCTAAAATGGAATATATTTTTTTATAACTGGTTCATCATGCAAGTGTATTAAATTTAAAAAATAATGAAATTGTATGAGAATTAAGAAATATATAATTTTATGATATTTTTCCATTTTTGCCGAATAATAACTGAACATTTAAAAAATTAATAATTATATTTAATTACTTTTATTTACTTGCGCAACCAATTCATTCCCAGTGAATGCTATTGATATAGGCTTGCGCTTGCGGCGTAACTCACATTGAGTTACGGCCTTACGTTAACGGTTACGGAAGTTTGTAGACCTAGCCTGATTTTTTTTGCAGGCAATAGACGATGATTTAGGAACTTGTAGTCTTTAATTTTCACAGTACTGTTCTGCAATAATGAGTGTTGTGATAAGCTAGTAAATTAATATTTTAAACTGAAATTAAATCAACCATCATCTAAATTTAGATTTTAATTATACAGATAAAACACGAGATTTTAAAAACTCTAAAAAAAATGATTTCTTATTATATTTAAAATGTTTGGATTTCAAAATAAATTCTGAACTCAGATATAAAGATGATAAAATTATTGCTAAAATATTGATAAAATCTTTTTTGTGTTCTGAAAGCTTTTTTTTTCTTTTTTGTTGAATTTTTATACAAATAAATGTTGTGATTATATTTTTGCTCATTTTCTGAGTTTAATGTCAATTTACTGTGAAATGCTGATTTTTTTTTTGCGTTATCGCTATGTTTAAGATTCATATTGTAATTATATTTTATTAGACACATTTTTCAAAAATTTTTTTTCAGTTTAAAAATAGCGTATTAAAAACTGGTTTGTGTGTTAACACAATCAATGGGCATGGAACATGTTCACTTATACTCCAGACATAATACGGGTTTGGTTGTATTATCACTGGCGAACACCAGATTTGCTCTACTATAAGTTTTTTGGTTTACTGAACACGAAAATCGGGGTCATTTGGGGGGCTTCACTCTTAAATTTGCAAAAACTACCCCCAAAAAGGATTTGTTTTTACATATTCGCACTTTGAGCGCTTAGTTTTGCAGCATACAGGCTTTTTGGGTCGCTGACCAAGAATTTCAACTTCTTTTTCATAAATTTTTAAAATTTCACCCTTAAATTAGCTAAATCTACCTCCGAAAAGGTGTTTTTGCTATTTTCGTACTTTTAGCATCCAGGATATACCCATGTAGGTTTTTTGGGTCGCTAATCAAGAATTTCGACTCTTTTTTCATAAATATTCAATATTTCAACCCGTATGGTGCAAATTTGAGCGCTCAATGTGCGAATATGTAAAAAAAAACCTTTTTTGAGGGTAGTTATTGCAAATGAAGCCCCAATTTATCTGCCAAATGAGCCCGATTTTCGTATTCAGTGACCCAAAAAACCTATAGTAGAGCAAATCTGGTATGCGCCAATGATAATACAACCCCCCCCCCCCCTGTATTTTGACTTGAGTATTATAACAGTTTTAACTTATACTTCTTAATTATTGTAAGTGCTAAATTATATAAGTCCCTAAATTGAAATTATTTTAAGCCCATTTCTCTCTTCCCTTATGAATTTGGAGCGTTTTTCAAGTACCTCTTTCAATATACATGTTCTATGTAAATAAAATTCCATTAGGAAAAATTATAAATTTGTTAATATCAATAGTTGTCACGAAAGTTAATTATATTTCACGACTTAAAATATGCATGTATAATTTCAAGTCCGCCAGACCTGGAGAGTCCTGATCCCTGATTATTTTTCTATCCGCGTATATTATCATACCAGTAACTGTTCTTAAATAATATTGTTATAAAAATGATTTGTTTGTTATTTGTTATTAATTATTATGGACTAAATCCAATAATGCAATAATTACGTGTTCTCAGCCACGTCTACACGGGCATAGTATACATTGTAAATTTTAAATTAAAAAAAAAAAAATTGTTCACATAATTTAATATTAAATATAAATAAAAAATAAATGTAATGAATAAAAATTAAAAAAAAGTCTTAGAAAAAATAAAAAATAATAATAAAAATATGTAGATGTAATTTAAAAAAAATTAATCCAAAGATTAAGAAATGAATTTATCGTGATAAGAATTAAATAATTTTTAACGTTTAATAATTATCTTTATAAAATCAGTGGAATCTTCTAAAATAATAACATAATAAAAAAATGATAAGCAAATCAAAAAAAAATTTTTTGAATTTAAAATATTTAGTTATATCATCATTATTTTTAACGATAACACGGAAATTTCTAATGTAAACCACATGAACATAAATAAAGTCATATTATAGACATTCACACGTTCCAGCGGTTTTATTTACGTAATTAACTCTGCACAATGCACCTACTTGACCTTCAAACTGATAATTAGATTAAGGTTCCTGAAATCACATAATATATCATAATATTTATTATAGGAGCAAATTATTATTTTTTTATTAATTATTCAAAAAAATGAAATAAATAAAAATAAATCTATTTAGCCGTGAAATGTATAACGACTCGGAAGTGCTTCCCACAATGTATTAGCATCGAGAAATAGAGAGAGACAAATAAAATCTTGAATCAATTCAATGACCGCAAGAAGGCCATTTCTTGATTTTTTCTTGAATAAGGAAGAGATAACAATTATACTTACAGTAATAACTTTCAAATGTTTACTATTTATTGCAAAATCTCTGCTTCTAATTATAGCAATAATTGTTTTAAACGACTTTAAGGCTAGTCTTTTCATTAATGCAAAACTTTTTTTTTAACATTTAGCTAATTAATATTTTATTTATAGCTTATAAATTATTTAACATTATATTACATGCGCTAAAAATGACCAAAGCTTTATCAAGTAAATGCTTATATTTATCTTCCATCTATTACTCTTCAAAACCGTATCGCAATATTACATGAACGGTATATTACAAAAGCAACTATACAAATAATTGTACTCAAAAAAAGTTTTCTTAGAGTGGTATTTGGTTTCTTTGCGAGCTTTCGTTGGTATACCACCAACCTCTTCAGACTAAAAAATTTCTTTCGAAATAAATTTTTAGAATTTTTTTTAAACATAATATTAAGGGAAGAATAAAACACGTTTCCTGGATAATGTTAATTACGAGGTTAATGTACGAAATAAAATGCAATAATTGTCCTGCAGCGCATGTTGGGCCAACAAAAGAGCTTTATTTCATAGAGTTAAAGAGCACAGTGATGATGTAAGACTTAAGACTTAATAAAAATACTATAGTCGCAGATTATTGTAAAGATTTGCAACATACTTAGTATTAATTTAAATAAAATATCAATTATAGATTTTGAGAGCAACAATTATAAAAGAAATTTGTCGTAAAAATTCTATATAAAGTTGCAAAAAGTTCTCTCAAATATTTAAATATTTATTTCAAAATTATAAAAAGTAGCTAAAATTTTGTCATGATTTTATATAAACTTATATATTTTTTATTTTTATACTTTTTCATTTTTTAATTTTTAAAGTTTTGCCTTAATTTTTTTTTGAATTATTTTTTTAAAGATATTAATTAGTGAACATTATTTCTTTCGACATCGAAAATCCATCCTATACGACATTTTGTATTCACTTTTTGCTTTAACTCATTACATGATTCTGACCGTTAGATTCTAAAAAATCATTATTTTTTGGATTGAGAGCGGTAGATTCACAACAACGCAAAATATATAATATTTTAAAATCTTTAAATGTAAGTTTTTTTAAAAACATTTATACTGATTTTTTATTGATCTCCTGGTAAAAAACTGCAGATTATAATATTTAAAAAAATTTTTAAAACATAATAAATTATTTGATATTAGGGCCAATTCTTATAAATGAATCATATGATTAAGTAACAAAATATATATATATATGTAGATATCACGTAATATATACCAAAAAATATATATTTAACATTGTTACTTTTTAATTTACTAGATTCAACTGCACTTCGCGCACAGATTGATGATTTGAGTTATGAAATGTTTGTAATTTATGAAAACAAAAAATTTATGATTATTCAGAGTTAGAATTTATGGTAAATTGCAAAAATTTTAAATAATAAATTAACTACATTTAATTCACCGATAACCTCACAATTTTTATTATAAAATGAATTTTAAATTTTGTGTGTACAATATAATGTTTGTTTACTTGTGAGAACCAATCAGAATGACTTTATTGCGATAACACCTAGCAACCGTTATGATTAGCAATGTCTTTTTTAGGATAGGATAGGATAGGATTCATCATTATCCTTTTGGATAATCACTATTTCTTGCATTATTGGCTTGAAAAAGTTCAAAAGTCTTTTTCGAACTTTGTTTATAATAACCAAATTCGTTGATATGTGGTCAGTCACATATGGGTATGGGCCTTATAGTCGATTATTGTGCAAAATTTTGAAATATCAGGGTGCAAAGGTAAGTAAATATTGCATTAGTCTTATGGTGAAAATTCCGGAAGTTAATAATTTTTGCTGCCAAATCGCGGATTTCCCATTGCAGATAGTGATCAATCAAAAGTTTAAAGCTTAAAGAATTTATTGGTACTTTCTGAATATATAAGGTATACGTGTAAAATTTCCCGTAATTAATCGAAGAAAATTTTGTAAAATAGTTTTAATAGACGGGATAATATATTGTTTGTTTATTATAGAAAACGCGTTTATTATAGAAAACTTTATTAATATTATTTGTATTATTCTTTAGTTTATGGTAAATTATTTATTTATCTCTATATATTATAAAGTTATAACCGCTGTCACCGCTGCCGCCGCTGTCGAATGACACCTTTGGGCCATTCTGACACTTTTGGGCCACACAAAATGGTACTTTTGGGCCAATCTGACACTTTTGGGCCACACAATATGGTACTTTTGGGCCAGTCTGACACTTTTGGGCCAATATGACACTTTTGGGCCACTCTGACACTTTTGGGTCACTCTGATACTATTTGGCCACTCTGACACTTTTGGGCTAATTTGATACTTTTGGGCCAATAAGGTACTACTGGACAAAACCGGCCCTTATGGGTCTAAGTGACTTTATTTTTTTTTATTTTTAAGCCGATAAATCAATTAATTATAAACCTATTAACGAATTTTAAAATAAAAGAAAAACAATATAATCAATATTTTTAATTGAAAGTAATTATTAAAATTGTATTTAAAATTTTACATTTGTTGTTCTCATGACTAACCCACTTTTTCAATCATTCTACGGGGGTTGGCGCGCGAAGCGTGCAGGGGGCGGAGCCCCCTAGTTTTCTATAAATTTGCGAATAATCTTAAGAAAATTAATTTTATGAATATAGAAAATATTTTTAACATAAGGTAGTAGTTAAATTACTAATTTTTTGATGATTCGAAGTACTAGGTAGCGAGACGTTAAATATTCAGTTATAATAATAATTATTCGTAACAAAAAATTCACCTTTTCTCGTAATAAAGATATGCAAACTAGCATGTAACGGTCCATATGCAGGTACACGTGATTTTTAGGAGTAATTCAGGTGATACATTTAAATACATACATTGAAGTTAGGTCTCAATTTAGGCCTTAGAAAATTTTACGTAAAATTGCTAATTCACACTTGACGCATCTGATGAGTAAGCGATTCCCTAAGTTCAGGTATTATGTAGAGTAGTTAAAAAGATTATCAAATATAATAATAAATAAAATTCATTATAATAAAACTTGTTTTAACTATAAAAATGTCTTATATTATTTAAAATTACATTGAATAAGAAATTCAAACAAATTTTTCTGATATACAAGTCTAAATATTTTTGAAAAAAATTTTTTATTTAATTTTTCAATGACTTAAAATGCATATTGTAGTAAATTATTTTTTACTTTTATGTGTTCGTTAAATAACATAATAATAATCTTATCTCAAGTTTTCCAATTAAAATTATAAACTAACTAATTAAATAGTTAAGAAACTCTTGATTAAAAATAAAGATAAGATCGAATTTTTGTTTTTAACACATTTTTTTCTTTATTTACATTAGAATAATGTATTAACATTTTTTTTATCTTAATAAATAAAATTTCACCTGACTAATAATAATAATGATAATTAGAATATAATTTACAATAACATCGTGAATAATATAGATATGGGCACGCCCAGAATAGAACGACCAGCCGAAAAATAAAAAATAAAATTTTTTTTTTATGTCACTTTTTACCTGGGATTTGTGAAATCACGCCTATTTTACACTTCCTGATTTAATTTTGAGATACAGATGCCTATTTGAACCTGAAATAACCCAAAACCATGAAACTTTTAACATATACATATGATCGGGAAAAAATTTTCTTTTTACCTAGACTACCAGAAAAAAAATTTTTTTTTATTTTGTGCCACTTCCGGTTTTATTTGTAACGGTTTGAATTTTTCAAATTGAAGTCAAGTTCACCATAATTATTTTTGTTCAAATTTTCCCTAAATGTTGTGTAAGTTGGTCCCAAAAAAATTTTTGACATGTGATATTCAAATGAGCACCCACAATCATTATTTAAGTCTGCACAAATTAGCCAAAATTAGCTAAAATAGTGGACGGAATTTGTTTTTTTTTTACAATCAACGTAAAATCGGTATCCATATAATTAATTATCGATAACATTGCCCAAAAAAGAATGAAAATTAATTTATACGTTAATTTTGGCTGATTTTGAACTAATTTTGGCTGATTTAGGCAGACTAAAATAATGATTGTGATGTGGGTGTTTATTTAAATATCACAAGTCAGAAATTTTTTTGGGTTGAAATGACACATAGGCCAACATTATAGGAAAATTTGAGCAAAAATAATTATGGCGAACTTGACTTCCGGTCAATTTGAAAAATTCAAACTGTTAAAACCGGAAGTTGCCCAAAATGAAATAAAAAACATTTTTTTTTTTGGTTATCCAGGTAAAAAGAAAATTTTTTCTCAATCATACACGTAAAAAAAATATAAGACAAACTAAACGTATTACGTAACTGAAATATGATTAGTATTGTAAGTTTGTTGAATGGAAAGATTAAACGTTGAATTGTCAAATAAAAACATTAAACCAACAAATACTTTGTTGATTCAAGCAAAATTAAAATTGTTAAATTAACCACTTAAATCTTTGTTGAATCAACATAGTGTTAGATAAACCAACAACCTACAACATTAATATGATTAATTTTAATAGTTAGGTCAATGCTTTTTCTTTTATATTAAAATATTTATTCATTCTTTCTCTTTCTATCCTTTTATGCTCTTCTTATTATTATTCAATAAAGAAATGGGATTTCCTAAAAATTATTTATGATAGTTTTAACTATTATTTTTAAATATGCATTTCGCTGGGTATGTATAATTTACTCTGCATATAATTTCTAAAATTATTATCTGTAACATATAGTACTTAAAATTTTTTTATTAAATACAAGTGTCCTGTTAGTAGAATGGATAATCACGCAGTCTCGGAAGCCGCAATACTCAGTTCGATCCCAGTAGCAGTCAAAATTTTTCTTCGGTTTTTTTTAACAGATTTTAAATTAATAAATATATACCTATATATAAAAAAATAATTATAAAAAAAAAAATAATTAATTTAAAAAAAAAAAAAAAAATAAAAAAAAAAATAAAAAAATAATTTTTTTTAAATAAAATTTTCACTCTGTTTGAATCAACTAAGTAACTATGACAATTCAACAAATACTTTGTTGGCATATTTCAACAAAGTTATTTATCAATACAACTTAGAATTTTTTTCCGTGTATATATATGTTAAAAGTTTCATAGTCTTGCATTATTTCAGGTTGAACTGGGTAGCTATATCTCAAAATGAAATCAGGAAGTGTAAAATAGGCGTGATTTCACAAACCCCGGGTTAAAAGTGACTCCATAGAATTTATTTTTACTCACCTATTTTTTTAAATCCTTCGTATACTATAATACTTTTACAGAAATCTGCTACTTTTTAAAAAATTTTAGTCTTAGACTCAGGAAAAAGGTAATGTACATAAACAAGGTTTTTTTAATTGCAAATAAACTTGGTAACCGTATTGAATACAATTTTTGCATATACATCAATGTATACGGAGTGAATATAAAATCTAAAAATTTGAAAAAGTAGCAGGTTTCTGTAAGAGTAGTATAGTTTATGAATGATTTTAGAAAATAACTGCACGGAGAAACAGCTGCGCATGTATCACGAGCACCCGCTTGTGTGTAACGAGCAAAATCGCTTTGGTGCGACAAGCGCGGTACCTTGCGGTTGCAACCGTAGCATTTCTGCGGATGTAAGATCAGCAGAATTGCAGCGAGTTACAAGAGCATAAAAACCCATGCCTCATTATCGGAATGCGCGTGTTACATTGCAAGCAATAATAACACTCGATTAATACTATATTTAAAAAAATGAAAATCATTTTTAATGGCTAAAATTTTTGGACTGGCTAATTGTTATAAACAATTAACTTGTTAAATAACAAATAGCATTTTGGGGTCTAGCCGTTAAATTTTTGAAAAATTCTTTTTTTATTTGATTTATGAAACAAATATTAAAGTTTTGGCACCATTCTTGAAGTTCTAGAATGGACCGGCTAATTGTTATAAACAATTAACTCGTTAATTAACAAATTGAAATTCCGGTCACCGACGTTAATTTTTTGAAATTTTTTTTTTTAATTGATTTATATAACCAGTATTAACTTTTTGGCACCATTCTAACAGTTCTAGAATGGAATGGCCAATTGTTATAAACAAATAAATTCTTAATCAACAAATTGAAAATTGGGTCACTGCCGCTAAATTTTAAAAAAATTTTTTTTTTAATTAATTGGGACAATAAATATTAACTATTTGGCGACATGCAAAAAGTTCTAGAATTGAACGGCTAATTGTTATAAATAAATAAATTCTTAATTAACAAATTAAAATTCCGGTCACCGACGTTAATTTTTTGAAATTTTTTTTTTTAATTGGTTGATATAACAAATATAAACTTTTTGGCACCATGCAAAAAGTTCTAGAATAGACTGGGTAATTGTTATAAACAAATAAATTCTTAATTAACAAATTGAAATTCAGGTCACCGCCGTTAAATTTTTGAAAAATTCTTTTTTTATTTAATTGATGTACCAATAAATTAAAAAAAGAATTTTTCAAAAATTTAACGGCTGGACCCCAAAATGCTATTTGTTAATTAACAACCTAATTGTTTATAACAATTAGCCGGTCAATTCTAGAATTTTTTACATGACGCCAAATAGTTAATATTTATTGTATCAACAAATTAAAAAATTTTTTTTTTAAATTTAATGGTTCTGACCTGAATTTCAATTTGTTAATTAAGAAGTTAATTGTTTATAACAATTAGCCGGTCCATTCTAGAACTTTTAGAATGGTACCCAAAAGTACATATTTATAAATTGTACCAATAAATTAAAAAAAGAATTAAAAAAAGAAAGAAAAAAGCAATAGATTCAGATGCTGGTTTAGCCACAGAGGTTATTAATTAATAGTAATTATTGGTATTAATTAAATTACTTGCTATTATTTAATAGACAATAATAAACTATAATATAAATATACATATAAACCCTGCATATAAACATATACTTTTATCTCGACCTTTATATTTTTGCCCGCTTTAAATGCTCGAATGTCGATAAGGTTACAAGCTTTTTTTAAACGTAAGTATCAATCGCTTCTCATGATATTACAGCACGCCCATTTTGCTCTTGCAACGTTCGCTTTCTGCGGATCTTACAACCGCATGGGTTGCGCTCGTTGCATTGTGCCTACTCGAGCATCTTTCAACCGCCAAAGTTTCTCCGTGTGGGTGAAAAAATAAAATTCTACGGATTCAGGAGATTTTTGATTCATTCGGCACACTGTGCATAGGTTCATATAATTATATACTTTGTAATTAAGAATTATTATACTTGCAAAAAAGTTTTCAAGGAGATAAGGTTAGCCGTTATTGAGTTATTTGTCACCCTAATTAAAAAAATATGGTTTCAGGAAAGATGAGTTTAAACTCTTGAAGTCATGCATTGTAAGAGCCATAGCTTGCTATAATTTTAAAAGTATGCGAGATAAGATCTAAAAAATTTTTGCATAAATATTTTTAAAATATTATACTTCTTTATAGAAAAAAAATTTTTTTTATTAAAAAAACACATTTGGCATCACCTTTAATTAAATATTCTATTATAATTTACGTTACCCTATTGAATTTATTTTTGAAATTACCCTTTTGAAATTCTCCATCCATTTATCCAGTGCAAAAACTATCAAAATTCCAGAAATTTTACTAATCATTTTTTTTAACAACTTATTGTTTAAAAACATTATTTATCAAGCATTTTTTAATTGGTAAAAAAATTAAAATAAATGACGAGAAAAAATATTTTAAAAAAAAAGTAATTACGAGAAAAAATTTTTTGAAATTGATTCCACTCATAAAATTAAAATTAATAAGGAAAACTCGATAATTGTAATGTAAATTTTTAGTAAAATCATCTGATTATTATTTTTTCTTATTCTAATAATAATAAAAATAAGAAGCCTGAGAAAACTCCAGTTACATTGTTTTTATATTATGTAATTAATTTTAAAAAAAATTAAAAAAATAATACGCAAATATCACGTGTTCTTTGATTAAAATTTTGAATACTGTGGGTTTGTTATTATGTATTTCTGGTCTACTTTCAACAAAGTTATGGAGAAATTTTATAATATTTTCGAAATAAATAGAGCCAATTTTTTTTTTATTTAGTGCACTTCATCTATAGGTCTAAGTTTTTGATTCTTGAATCGATCCCCACAAACAATACGGTACTACTTTATTTTTAAAGTAATCCAAAACCTTGAAATCCGGATTTTAAATACAGTATTACTTAGAGGAAGCGAAATTAACTTACTTAATGTTTTATTATAACAAGTTATATGTAAAAGTAAATTAAATTTTCAAAGTTCATTTATTTTATTTGTTACAACAAACTAAAATAAATCAAAATGAACGTTTTATATTTTAATGTTCCAGTGATAATATTTTATTGTTAAACTCTTGATTTTTAATTTTGATAATTATGATATTTCAAAGATAAATAAAACTTAAAATAGATTTAATTAAAAAATAAAATTTATTACAACTAAAATTATAATAAAAAATGTTTTGTTAATGCGTATTTTATGGGCTGTTGCAAATAGATTCTTAATATGGTTTAAATTATCACGGTCAACAGCTCAATAGACGTTCCATACTATGGCAAAGAGAGGATGTCAAATAATATAAAGCCAATTATTTTAAAAATACGAATGAAATCGTTAATTCAAAAAAAAAAATTTTTTGTCAGAATACAAATCAATGAACTCTCTAAATAGAATTTTTCTATAAAACAGAAATTTATAATGAAAATAAAAAGCAAGGGGATTTTAGAAGCGACAATTTTTTTCTACTCCTCATGAAACAGCTAAACTAAATAAAGCAGAAAGAAGAAAAAAATGATTTAAAAATATAAAGCAAAAATAAAAAAAAGTTGTAGGTCATTATGATTATAATACTAAATTTGGAACGAAATATTATATTTAGGAGCTAAAAAAAATTTAATAACATCTGCTCTTATTATTTTAAAATGATTAATATTTAAAGGAAATATAAATTATAATTTATTTTTAATAAAAATAAAATTTTAAAAAAATTATACTGTAAATTGTATTACAATGAAATTATTAAAGTAAATAAAGTTTTGGGGGTTCAGGGTAGGTTATGATAAATAAATTATTAAAAAATGTCTAATCAGAATGACAATTTACGTTATTAGTTGTAAAGTTTCATTCAAAAATTAAAAGCATTAGTTTGCAAATTTATTTTTTTAATTACTTTTTTTTATCAAACGTTTAATTGTTATATTTTTTATAATTTTAATTTACATTAGGAAAATATTGGTAAAACTTGAAAAAAGCACAAGTTTACAAAAGTAAAAACCTAGGTAATGTTAAATTTATCAATGACCTTCGCGCATGAATCTTTGAAATTGGAAAAAAAATCGTTCTTTTTTATTTTAAAAATTAAGCACTTGTGGATTTTTTTTTCTTTTTGAACACCAGACGATAAGATTTTACTTTCTTTATTGTAACCTACGCTTAGATAATGATCTATTTACTTTTCTCAGGCGATCATTGTTTTCGATTTCAATAAAAAACCACGTGTTGAACTACGGGAAAAAGTACATTGTATTATATAATTGTAGGGATTTTACTTTCAATTATTCTGGCATTTCCTTATTTAACAAAAACCTATTCTCTTTTATCCAAATTAAATTAAAAGTGAAAATTTTGTCAGTTAATTTTAATAGCTTTTTTTCAAACTCTTTTTTTCAAACGGTTGAAAAAATTTTGAATTTAATAAAAAAAAAAAATTTTAATTTCTGAGTAAAAATTTTTTTTAGATAAACCCATATTTTATAAAAACTAAATTTAAAATCCACGCTTTTAATATTATAAACAAAAATTTTAAACTCATGTGTTTATATTTTAAAATATTTTGATATAATACAAACATTAAACATAATATTACGCAAAAATTACGTTTTCTTTAAATTTATGAATTAAAAATATTTTTTCATTATGAAAAAAATTAAAATTATCAAAAATATTTAAATTGATAAAATAATAAATAATTGTTTTATCACAATCATTAAATTATATTTTAAAAAAATATATATTTATTTATTTAACATAACACAAAAAAATATTGATAAAATATTTTTACCTGGCCAGCTTCTACTGGATTAAGTATATCATGTGCTGCTGACAACATAACAACATATCCAAAATTATTACAAAGTCCGAGTATCCAAAAAGCAGTTAAATTTCGCCATGCTGTTGGTGAATTAACGTTTCTGTTTTTTTCTCCAAAATTATTTTTCGATGTTGCTAATTCAGACTTTTTGCTATTTGGCATCTTCCCAAAGATTAATAATTTTGATCTGCAATCCTTGCAGTCTAGATTATTCTTCTGTTTTTTTTTTTCACAAGAACAACAAACAATAAATAATAGTAATATTAATATTCACTTCCTTATTCTTTCTTCTATTTAAATACAATTAAATTATTGTAAGGAAAAAAAACAATGGAATGTAAGAAAAGTACCCAAAAAAAATTCTCAACCTTAACTAAAAAAAATAATAAAATAGGAATAAAAACTAAAACACTCTGTATACAAATTATGTCTTTATCTTGCCGCGTGTCTTTGTACTCTGATTGCGATGTTACTGTGTCAGCTAGTCTTTACCACCGGTTTCTATAAACCTAACCCCCACCCCAATATCAATTGCAAGCGTAAGCTTCTATTTACTCATTATACAGTGTACATGTGGTTCTATTTCTGAAGGTGATAAATTTTTACGTTTTAAAATTCTATTCGTCGATTCAGTGACGCACCCCCTTTATTTACTTCTCGAGCTTATAATATATGTATTTATTACGTTTCAACCATGGGTCAATTAAAGTATTGTTACCTCGATTGTTACACGTATTATAATTAATTATGCAGGCAGGTATCAGCAGGGGCGCTATGTCCCCATCCCCAAAATGTAAAATTTTTAAAAAATTAGCAACATTTTTCACCTTGATTTCAAAATTTTTTAATTTTTTATTACCAATTATTGCTTATAAACAATTTAAAATAAGAAACGATTAAATTTTGATTCATACCTATATATATATAAAATTTTAAGCCACCAATTTTAATATTCTTAGGTTCTGGCCCCCTCCAAAATTTTTTGGCCCCTTCCGAAAAAATTTTCTGGATACGTGTCTGTTATGTAACACATTTTTTTATAACTCATATACTATTATCACCTGTAATTACGAGATTACTATGTTATGCATTGTAAAATAAATATTTAATCTATTTTCTACCCTCAGACGATCATTGGTTTCGCATTTGAATAAAAAAAATAAAACTATAAATTATTTCGTCTTGTCTCTTACAAAAAGCAAGAATAAGAGTAGCAAGCGAGAAAGACTGTTTTTACTCCGATCAAAATTTAAATAATGGACCCCTGGCATATCAGGAAGCGGTGTTATCCATTACACCAATGGGACTTTTTAATTCAGTAAAAAATTTTAAGTACTGTATGATAAAAATAATAATTTTCCGAATGTCTTGATTATGCAGAGTAAATTGTACGTATCTAACTAACTGCATATTTAAAAATAATAATAATTAAAACTAATGTAAGAGTCATTCTGGATACCGTGCCAAGGCCTTACCAGGTCATGTCTATCGGTCGGGCTGATTTTTTCACCACCTTATATAAAATATGGTATCTGTATAATTTTCAGCCCTCTAGGTCCTCAGGAAGCTGAGTTATACCCAAAAAAAGCTTTTTGAAGTAACAAGGGGAGTGTCAACTGTTTGGCAAGCCATGTGTTGGCTGAAAAAACATCTTCCATACCCTTAACGGGCTTCTGGGCCTAGAAATTAGACCTCCTAGCAGGGTTCAATGCTATAAGATAGACAATGTCAAACAAATATTTTTCGATTAGTCTCATTTTTTCGTGTAATTATCAGCTTTTAATCCCCTTAAACCGCATTTTATTTATCAGGAATTCTCTTACTGTTATAGTCAGTAAAGCAAATAACAATTTTTGCCAAAAATAACCAAATTTTAAATTGCTGTTAAAATTGAATTTTTTGACTAAAATGTGTCTTATGGGTCTCAAAAATTTTGTATAAGCCCTTAGTTTTACCTAATGATTTATTTGACAATTCAATGTTTAATCTTTTCATCCAACATCGTGAATTGATAATGGTATTTCAACAAAGTAAATTCGATCAATACTACATATTTTTTTACGGGTGTAGGCAAGGTGTAGGTTTCTTGCGGGTAACGGAATCCAAATCTAGTTAACACACTTAAATCAGCAAAAACTACAATTACTTATTTTACTCTAGATAAAAAATATAAACAAAAGTTAACAAAAGTGAAATAATATTTTATAAAATATTTTTTAAGAAAAATTTATTTTAGTTATATAATAATTTTATATATGTCCAAAATATTCATATATAGGGTTAAAAAATTTATGGAATAGAATGATTGTATTCGTAAAATTCTTTAAAAAATATCTAATATATTTAAGTTGGCTATTTTAACGCTTATTAACTATCTTGAGCATAATGATCACTAAAAAAGTTCAAATAAAACAATATTTTTCAATAATAGCAGCTATTTTAAGCTTGGTTTATAATAACAGTGTTATAATGCGTGAATTGTGCGAATTATATGTTTTAACACTTTTGACGTATAATTTACACATAATATTCTAACAGTGTTAAACACAGTTTCAATGTTGCAGGCAAGTTGCAGTTGGGTACTACTAAAAAAACCTGAGAAAAATATATTAAATATATTTTGCATAAATAACAAGGCATGTTACATGATTATCATTCAGTTTATAAAAGTTTTTCATAATTATATATTCTAAGTTTATTTTAAGTGCATGGGTAGTTTTTCCGCCTGGGGTGTTTCTAAATAATGTTTCTAACTTTAAATGTCGTTACTTTTACGATTGCAAATTTTAAAAATAAAATGCGCTATTTAAAAATATTTTTTTTAATTTAAAGAGTTTTCTATCCCCGAGGGTGAAAATAGCTATTTTCTAAACAAGGGACAAAAAATTGGTTTCGACTTTGCATTCAGTTGTATGCAAATGTCGCTGGGTGGTTATATTCCCTTTAAAAAGCGCCAGAAGCATAATAATGGCTTTTTAAAATCAAATTTTAACGTTAAAATCACATTTTTTAAGCGCCTTATAGTATTTATTAATTATATTTGTACTCAAATGACTTTTTTATGCTTTTTATACATAAATTTGATACTTTTCAAAGATTTTCAGTCCATTAATTCACGCGTCTCCAATAAAATGCGTATCTATGCGTATAATATAAAATAGTATTTTGGCAATTTTCAATGAAACGCTTAAACCTCAAAAGTTAACCAAAACACTTCTAGTTGGTCTCATTTTTTTGGTGTAAGTATCCGCTTTAAAACGCCGTAAATTGCAATTTTTATGACTAATTTTCTTATCAATGTAGCCAATTAATCAAATTTCCATTTTTGGTTAAAAATGACCAATTTTTAAATTGATGCCAAATTCTTAATTTTTGACAAAAAAGGGTTTTATATGCCTCAAAATATTTCCACAAGCTTCAAATTTCCAAAAATTTTTTACTCTACCTTTTTTAATTATTTGTTGATCAGATATGATAATTTGAAATCGGGGTCTCAATGTTATGATTTTTTAAAAAAGCTCATTTGTGATGTTAATTTTGAAGAGCCATATCTTAAAAACGACTCAAGAAAATGAGACAAGTAAAGAATTATTAGAAACTGGAAGCTTGAAGAAAATTTTCGACACATATAAAACCCATTTTTGTCAAAAATTACGAATTTGGCAGCAATTTAAAAATTGGTGATTTTTAGCCAAAAATGGCCATTTTGTTAATTGACTACATTGATGAGAAAATTAGTGATAAAAAATTGCGATATACGGCTTTTGAAAGGTGATACTTACATAAAAAAAATAAGACCAACCAGAAGTTTTTTGGTTACTTTATGAGGTTTACGTGTTTAAGTGTCAATTTTTTCAAATTTTAATTTTCAATGAAATACGCATAGATACGCATTTTATTGGAGACGCGTGAATTAATGGACTGAAAATCTTTGAAAAATATCAAGCTTTTGTACAAAAAGCACAAAAAAGTCATTTGAGTACAAATATAATTAAAAAATAATAAAATGTGATTTTAACATTAAAATTTGATTAAAAAAGCCATTATTATGCTTCTGACGCTTTTAAAGGGCATATAACCACCCAGCGACATTCACCACATCAAAGTATATAGTATTTAGACCAATTCTATCCAGGTTTGAGGCTTATAAAAGTTGTTGAATTTGGGCAGTTCAAAATCTCCCGCTCTAAGCCGAAAAAGGCAGTTTGAGCCGCTTAAGGGCAAAATTTCAAAAAACCGACCTCAAATTCGAATTCAGCGGGAAATTTTACAACTTTTTATGTCTGGGTACTATTTTTTTTAATCATCTACTCGATTTAAAAATTAAAAAAAAAAAAAAAAAATTTTTTTTTTTGAAAAAACTGAAGAAATCTAAAAAGCTTCTTTTGGGTATAACTCGGGTTCCTGAGCGCCTAGAGGGCTGAAATTTTTGATATTTGGAAATATTATTTCACACTAAGTGGTGAGAAAACAGTAGAAACACTATTTTACATTCCAATCAATTAAATTAATTTGATGAGTTTATTATAAATAGTAAACACGATCTAAATGGAACTAGTGACAATTTTTTCATTTTTATTATCTGTATTTCTGAGCCCTCCCTTTGTTACATGCGTAAGGGGATTCCAATTTTTTCGTGCTCAAACTTCAAATTTTTCTTACATGAATCTCTAAAAGAGACCTCCGAAAATCTAAAGTGATTTCGAGAGTTTTGGGATCTTTTTAGAACACCTTTTATCTCTGGATATTTAATTTCGAGAATATTTCTTTGATTATGGCTCATAAGGTTCGAATCACAGTGTAAGAGATACACATAAAAAGTGGTTCGTATGTAATGAAGTCTATTCATGTATTTATATAATATAATTATGAAAAAAACAAATATTTTGGGCCTTTTTCAAAAAAATGGTCTCGTTACTCATCACTTCAGTCTATTTTTGCGTATAGAGATTAAAATCAACTAAGTAAATATTTATTGAAAATTTGACTGCTTGTTAAGAGATTTCAAGTATGTAATATAGTCAAGTATTAAAAATGCGCGGGAATCTTGTAGTTTCCAAGATAACATTTTATTAATCGAACTAAAACCAATATCCGTATTAAAAATGTTATTTTTCTTTAATTTTAATATTTAAATGTTCAAGGAAACATTTATAAAAATTAAATAATTAAAATAAAAAGAAGGAAATACATTACTACACATATCTGTAATGTATAGGTATATGTATCTCATTTATTTTAACGAGTTAAAAAAAATAAAAAAATAAAAAAACAAAAAAATTTAATATTTAAGTACCTAAGGCCGTCTCTACACCAAACAAGATTATCTTTTTTTTTAAATTACATTTCTATGCATTTTAGTACTAATGCATTTTACATACACTATGAAAAATATAGAGTATTGCCAAGCTATGCGAAGTTGACGCAACCTAAGCGCGAAGGTAAATACGGCGAAGCGAATATTTACTTGAATCAACTTAAACAGTGACTTGACGGGAGATCCCGTGATTCAATTGAAAGCAAGCTTCTTTCAGCAAAATATTAGCTTGATACAAAAAATGTAATTGGGCTAATTTAAGCTAATTCGAATTTGTTATATCCAAATATAACATTGAAATAAATTCAAGCTTATCTTAGACATAAAAAAAAATATAGTACAAGCCCGTAAATATAAGTAGAAACCACGATGGAAGTAGAAACATAATCATAAAATAAAATTATATCGTCTGGTGAAGAAAGGGCCTAAATAACACTCAAGAATTTTATAATTATTCTTTTCATTGTTATACGATATTTTTTTAATCGGATAAAAGATATTATAAAAGTAATATATCTATCGACGTTATTTTAAAGTAAAAATAATTACTTAACCTACATTTAAACTTACAAGGGGAGGACACCACCTTTCGGACGCTAAAAGTTCTTACGTCGTAAGACCCTCTGTATGGATAATAGATTATGTAATATCATGTATAAAGCTAACATTTAGAAGAATGTCTCAGAAATTTCCAACTAATGTATACTACAATAGCTATTTATTAAACAAGGGATAAAATATTTGTTTTGACTTTGCATGCAAAAGTCGAACCCCATATTTTGTCCCGTGTTCTAAAACATAGTTTTACATATAATGGGCAAAAAAGCCGTCTCCCTAGGGCAGAAAATAGGCTTTTTTTCGGAAAGGAAATGTTTAAAAAATTAAATTTGACGTAATTCAAAAAAAAATTTTCCAAAAACCCATCCATGCAAACTGACGTATACCAAGGAGATTTTACGGTAAAAAATTAAATTTTTCTTAAGATTTATTTTTTAAATACTTAAAACCTTGAAGTATTTTAGTGTTTACAAAAATGTTGCAAAACTTAAGTTTTAGCAATTGTTAACTTTTATTTCATCTCCCTCAGAAACCACCGTGCTACATCAAAAAGTAAAAATTATTTGTTAATTATAAAATCAAAATAATACGCTATTGAACTTGATGAAACCATATAGATCCCGAAAAGTGATAGAGGAAGGCGGGGAAGGGGTCCCTAATGGGTTAATATTTTGACTCATTAAAATCATTACTGCATAATTTTGGCAACAGTTTAAAAAAAATAAGTCATTTTTAACGGAAAATTAACTTTAAGTTCATTGACATCTTAGACTAAAAACTTATAACGGGTTTGTGTAATGACCAATGATAATGCGTAAATGTAAATATAACACGACCAAGTCATAATGCATAAATGTTATGCAACATTACAATACAATTTGCTATTTTTATAATTTTTCTTCCTAGCGGGCCGAAAACACTTTTTTCGCCCCGCAACGAAATCGAAAAAAACGCGTTTTCACCCCACTGAGAAAGAAAAATTTCGTTTTGTCCATGGGAACAAAAAAAAAATACCCCAGATCGCAGTTTACCATCCTCGGCTTCGCCTCGGATGTTAATTAACGTGCGATCTGGGCCATTCTTTTTTTTTGCTCCCTTGGTTAAAAATGTACTACAGCAGAATTCCAATTATCCGGCATCCAATAAACCGGAACATTTGATAATCCGGCACTTTTTTGGATCAAACTCATATGCATTTTTTTTTAAATTGCTTTTTATTTTTATATTTATAGAAAAAAAAAATTTTTATAAAAATATATTTCCGTTAAATAAATAGAATAAAATAAAATGACATAAAGTAGAAACCATTGGTAACCTTCAAGGTCTTTTTGTAACTCAATTATACATATTTAATATGTAGTGTTAATTAATATTTTATGTGATTTTTTTTTAAACATATGTCATAGTTTTTTCAATCTCTACTTTTTAAAAAAGCAATTAAAATTTTTTTATTGAACTTCTGAGTATGAGAGAAATTAGACCTGCCGCAGAAGATTTTTGATATTTTTAGTGTTTCCTGTTATTGATATAAAAAAAATTTTTAATGTTTATTAGCCTATCAAAATAAACAGCTTCGATCACCCTACGTTTCTTGACCTCTTAGAAGGACAAATTTTTTTTTATAGTAGTATTAGAAAAATTTTTTTCAAAACTTGTGTTAGAATTTAAAATTATTTCTTTAGTATAAATTATTAGTTTTTTAAAACCTAAATCAACAGTTTACGTAGAGTTTGTAACAATAATAGTGATTATATATTAAATATAATGTGAATTTTATGAACATTTGATAATCCGGCATTTTTGATTATCCGGCAACTCCCATGTCCCAACGATTCCGGATAATTGGAATTCTGCTTTAATTATCACCTATAGTTAAACCCGAATTATTCCAAGTCCCAACCAAGTCCCTAAATCGAAATTCTTTTAAGTCCCTAAACCCAAATTATTATTCTACACTGAGAAAACACGATGAGTAAATTTTACTGTATTTTATTGTAGTGCGGAACCTACTTGTCAATTAAGGGGGAAAAAATATAATATATTATATCACCAGTCCCACGCACAGACCTTATTGTCGTCTCGGTGGGTGATATTACTTTGTAATATTTTTTCTGTATATATGAAACTGGATTAAATAAATAAATAAATAAATATTAGAAATGTTACTGAGCGCCTTTGTTTTTATTATACCGTATAGTAAAAATTATGTTTATAAAAATTCCAATACGTGTATAGGAATTTTAATACATAAATAAAGTAATTTTTCTCTCTTATTGTCACCCTTTTTTTTAATATGTTTAACACGTGTTAATAAAAAGGGTTTATAAAGGTATAGGTGTTAATTATATGTATAAAGAAATAAAAGAGTGAAAAAAAATATCTAGGCGTAAATGAGAAATTTCCAAAACATATAGTTTTTAAACTTCGATTCTTTCACGCGTATACGATGTAGTACACTGACAGAATGATAGGCTAATAATGAAAAAATGTGTTTTAATTTGCATTAAAAAAATACTAAACTAAAAATGACATTCCTCGGGCATAGTAAAAATTTTACTTTAATCCAGAAATTATATTAATTTATATTATAGTTTTAATTCTTTGAAGTTCAAGCAATTTTTACTGTATTTAAATAATAAATATTACATATAACCATGATTCCCGATTACTAGTAAAATACAGTAATTTTTACTAGAATGTTAAGTATTTATATGTTAGTATTATATTTATATGTTAGTTTTCTCAGTGTAAGTCCCTAAATCGAAATTGATCCACAAGTGTAAAATTTTCATTTAAGGCTCCAAAGTTAATGGTCTCCCCTTGTTAGATAATTTATTTATTAAAAATTCAAAAATTAAATTTTAAATTAAATTTAAAGTAAAACGTTAATGAATTCTTTTCAAAAGCAATTAAGTTTAAATAAAAACTTATTGCAATAAATATTATATCATAAGATGATATAATATATTTAACAATAATAAAAATATATCTATTGATATTATTACGAAGTGGTTTTGTTGATATAGGTAAAGCAATTGCAAATTATATGATAAAGAAAAATAATAAAAGTTTTTTCCGAGTTTTTTCCTTATGGTTCATTACAAATAATTAAAAAAACCTTCTAAATTTATTTATGCAGTTTATTGAAAAAAAAATTTTCATATTCATTACATTGTTATTTGTGAATTATTCAAAAAAATTTAACAGCCAATTTTAAAAAAATTAACTTTAGAATTTTGGAAACCATATTCTTATAATATAAATCAAGTTTGAACGTATACCATTTCTATTAAGAAATTAAATGAATGTGGCTTTTATCAAAGAAATACTCTCTTATATATTTATTTTATCGTACTTTTACGGGCTTTTTTCAATAATGCAGAAATATTTTAACACGGAACATGTTTGAAGGGAGGAATATTTGAAAAAGGCAACCAGTACAATTGACGTTTTTAGGGGAAAGGGGATTCAAACGAATTCGGATATATAACTTAAAATATAACTTAGCTGTGGATTCTCAGAATAATTCGATCTTCTATATTTAAGACCAATATAGGTCAACATGTTGAATATTCAAACTTCGGTCCAAAATGCAGATATTTGTCCAACTCTAATGTTTACCATTAAAAGTAGTGGGTATTTATATTTTTGAAATTTTTATTTGATATTAAAAAGTCTTTTAAAATAAATTAAATTTTTTCACCTACTCTGTACTCGTGATAGAGTATAATGGATACCCAGTACTTTTATTAATAAAATAACGTGAAATCTATTTAGAAATATTTTTAAATCAAACAAGTTTCAAATTAAGAACCCAAGATCTTTAGATAATTTAAATGCTTACGGTATTACGTGCGCTACAGCATTTATGTAAACAAAGGGCTAAAATAATTTCAAACTGATTACATCTCTTAGGGGCCATTCATAAATTGCGTAACGCTTGTGGGGTGTAGGGGGGGTCAACCATTGTGTTACAGTCAATGTTAAAAGGGTCAGCAAAAGCGTTATGTTAGGGGCGGAGGGGGTTCAAAACACTAAGTTTTGCGTTACGTAATTTATGAATGACCCCTTACGAGAATCGCATTAAGCCCTTTCTACACCGAATACATCTTTTTTAACCCTAGGTGCTTTGACTATGCTGTAGTAAAAGCATTAAAAAAACAGGAAACAGGATTAAAAAAATTAATCTGGTGTAAAATGGGGTTTAGTACAACGCAGTAGTTTGAAACTATCGAAAGATAAGAGATCGGATATTTTGGAAATACATATATAATATTATAATTATTAAAATTTTTTAGTCAAATAATAGTTTAAATAAATAATGTGTAATAAACAATATAAATTTAAACAACTTTTAAAAAGCAGGTATACAAAATTTAAATTAATTTTCTTGAAACATCTATTTTTATGGATAGAATTGTTTTATATTATGTCTTACGTAATAAAAAATCCATTTTTCAAAGCTGGAATTCCGGTTGCGGGAACCGGAATTT
This sequence comes from Anagrus nilaparvatae, assembly GCA_022575985.1. NCBI lineage: Eukaryota > Metazoa > Arthropoda > Insecta > Hymenoptera > Mymaridae > Anagrus > Anagrus nilaparvatae. The sequence continues at coordinate 23,818,992 of JAKSXM010000247.1, read as the reverse complement.
TTTTCAGTGTATATAATACTTTATTTATTTAAGAGCCAACTAGAAAGAAATGACCTTTTTTCCTTTCGGAAAATTCGCAAAAGTAACTGGTTTTTCTGCATTTCCTATCCATGCTTCGTGGTCAGCGTTTATTTTCCGATGTTTTTTTTTCATTTATGGTATATTTAGGATTATAATACAAAATTTGTATGTTCGGAAAATCGTTTTTCTAATACAAATTAACTAGGCTTGAAAAACTCTTATTATTAACCACATAATTTAGTCGGCATTATGAAATTTAGGTTTTATAGGTACGAAGTAGCTTAGTTATTTCCCTTATTAGCGGGAACCGATCATACCTTTCTTCTATGTCACTGGCTCAAGGGATATCAGGATCATTAAGCTTCGAATCCCCACGTTTCCAGGAATTTTTTTCCTAGGAAGCCAGAACCTATACTAATACTAATAATTTAATCGTTTCTTATTTTAAATTATCTAATAAACAATTAAAAATTATTGAAAATAGAGCTAAAAATATTCCCATTTTCACACAAAATTTTCATTTCGGCGTGGATGGCCGCAGTTTTCCTTCTGGATAGGTGCCTGACTTCTTTGTTTTTCAAGTTCTATTTGAATTGAAAATTTTGTCGGGATCATTTTGAAAAATAACTATTTTAATGACATAAAATTAGTTTAGGTAGTAGTTGTGAATGACAAAAAACCGTTTTACTTTTAAACCAAATTTAGAAGAATTGCAGGGGCAAAACTTTTTTTCCTTAATATTTGCGTAAAAATTTAGGGATTCCAACAATAAAATATAAATCTGAACTTTTTTTGAATTTCAAATATTTTAGGTACTCTATTACTACATACAAAAATTAAAATCAACAGAACAACATGCAAAAAATTATTTACAAAGATTGATTAAGAAAAATAATAATATATATTTTTATGACTAATTAAATAAAAATTTAATTGTATTAAATATTTTTTGTAAATATATGATTTTAATTTCTTCCAACTATAGAATTTAATATACATTGAGCACATTTAAAAATTAAACACAACAAACTTGCACAAATTAAGTTTTTAGCTTACATGCTAACAAATAGTTTTATATTCATTTTATTCTGCTTAAAGTATCACAGTTAGTTATTTGGATTATTAAAAAATTAATTTACAGTTCTATGTACTAAGTTTAAATATAAAATTTCAATGCATCTACTAAAGGTCTTCATTGAAATGTGATTCAGTCTGATGAATATCATCCTTTGGGATAAGTTTCACTAACTCTACATTGAAAATTAGAGTAGCATTTGGAGGTATTTTTGGTAGAGCTCCAGATTTTCCATAAGCTAAATCTGGAGGTATAACAAGTTTTCTTCTCTCGCCTACGCACATGCTAAAATTAATTTTATTATAATAAAATATATTAAGAGTACATACAAATTTTTATGTTCATGTGATGAATATTGGAGAATACAAATTTAATATATTCGAAGCATAGAAACAATGAAAATATTCAATGCGCTTGAAATTATTCTCAAAACGAAATTCATTTGAATGATTGCTTACTCTCAACAGTATCTTTAGTATTTAATTATTGAAATTATTTTTTTAGATATGAAATTAGAATAAATAAGAATCAATAAAATTTGAAACTTCAAAGAAAACTAAATAAAAAATGAAAACATTAAACAATTAAACAATTAAAAAATTAAACACAAAAATCTAAGGATGCATTTTTTACACATGCAAGATTAAAAATATTTATTATTATAAAATGTGAACAAACCCAATTAGACCTTGTTCCCATCCTTTAATTACTTGACCGTAACCTATAGTTACAAGAAAAGGATCACTAACAGGGTTTTTATCAAATTCAGTTCCGTCCTCTAAAGTTCCCTAATGTTTAAAAATAAATAATTAATAAAAAAATTTAAATTATATTCTGAATTATATATTTTCTACTAGGCAATAACTATATCCCAGTTTGTAAAGTTACAGACATCGTTAAAGACCATCATAATTGCCTATATAGAAAACATTCTTAACCTAGTGTTAGAAACTCTACCAGCCTTAGCTTGCAAAAAATGACCTTTCACATTTAAAAAAAATAAACATTTCTAAGACTAGGTTGAGAATCTATACTATTTTTTACTTTACAAAATATTAACTAACCACGTAATTAACAAGAAGAGTATCACCTCTTTTTGATTTGTAAATGCAGTTTTCAATGCGTTTCTTAATTCCTATTTGGAGTTTTTTTTTCACTGACGAATTCACAAAATAGATTATAAATGTTGAAATTAATATGTGTAAAATTATCCAAGTTTTCATATTATTGCTTCAAATCATATTTTTATATTTTTTTCAGGAAACTGTATACAGAAAACATGCCTGGAACAATGGGAACAACGTCAACAATTATTGAACTGTGAACATGTGTTCACCTTCTCTTCTTTACTATCTGATGCGTTAACTTTTACAATTCACGTTATCATCCTATGGTAAATTTCACAAAAAAATGCGCGGGAAATACTTTATTTTTTGCAGCTTCTGCTATTATATTTGACTGATGCAAATTAGATACAATCTATATAATAAACTTGCTTATACATTCTGTTTACAATAAAAAAAATAAATAAATAAGTGAAATAAATAAATATTTTTAATTTATTTCTTATGTATATGTAAATTAAGAATTTGGAAAAATTTTCACAAATATAATGGAAAATTATAACTTATTAGATGCTGCATTAGATCGTTTGAATAAAAACATTAAAAAATTTCCAGTTGGAGCAAAAACTTTAGATGATTACAAACCTCTTGAAGAAAAAGTTGAAGATGTGAAGAGAGAATTAAAAAATTTATTTGCGAGAATATTGATATTAAAGGCAAGAATCGATATGAGTAAGTTACTGATTATTTTTTGTTTAATTTAATAATTTTTTGTTAATTTTTTTTGTCATTTTTCAGACTCTTCTGATAACGTTGAAGAAAAGTTTGATTTAAAGAAAGAATTATCTAAATTCAATGAAAATACTACAAATTTGTTAATAAATCAAAAGACAATGCATTCTTGTGTAGACAATACATTTGCTCAGCATTACTTTAGTAATGAGAGTACAAACAAAGAAGAGTTTAAAGAGTAAAATATTTAATTATATGTATTTTACAAAATAAGTATTTGAGTTACTTTAATCTATACTTTTTATTTTTTTAACAGAAGGTTAAAACAACTTCATTCCAAATTATACAGCGGCAATGACAAAATGATAACGTTAACTAAAATAAGGAAAGAATTAGCAGAAAAACAAATAAAGTTAAGACTAGAATGTCATAGTATAATTTATGATTACTCAAATTATTTGGTACAGCAACAAGTTAATCGCAATAAACAACTTGAAGAAACAAATCCAAATCTTTTAAAGTAATTATACAGTTATATGATCTCATTTATTAACTTTACAAGTAAAATTAATTTGAAATTTTTTAGGAACAAGAAAAAAATTGAAAGTTTAATATATAAAATAAATACAATGAAAAAACTAATAACAAACTTGATAGCACTTAATGGTTTTCGATTAAATGAAAATAAATTACTATTGAAGTTAATGGCTAAACATAAAAAATTAATTAGCTTTCAAACATTTACAGATTAGATTTTAATTCTTTTATTTAAATTTTAATGTATTACATTAGTTTAGTATTTATCTAATAAATATTTTGAATATTATTTTTTATATGAATGAATTATAATCTATACTTTTAATTAGTTATATATTTTCTTACAAAGTATAAAGCAAAGGCCTAATGACAAAAGTAATCTTTTTATTGTAATCTTTTTGTAAATAAATTTTAAGATTTAATTAAATAGAAGAAAATCAGACAAGAGTTTTTTACTCTTATATATTTTACTGTTAAAGTCGGCTAGCCGTCAAAGTTAGCTTTCAGTATATCCTGGTTTTAACTCATAACTGTATAAAGTTAACTTTAACCCTAACTTTAACTAAACTCTAAAAGTTTTTAACAACAATTTAAAATTAATAACAATATAATATAAAAAATGGGCATGTCCTAGGGTCTCTACAATAAATGCACTCTATGTGTAAAAATATACTAAAAAAAAAGTATATTAATTAATTATGGAGGGTATAATATTATAATCAATATAAAGAAATATTATAAACAGAGTAGTACAAGTACTCATACACCAAAGAATATGTAATGTTGTGGTAATGTTTATAGTATATATATAATAAAAATAATACTAATGCAAAGCACAGCTGTTCTTTTATTTGTTAACAGAAGTTTTTTTCAGGGTTTTATTTTTTATCAATTAATAAAATATCAATGTGATTTCAAATTAAGCATATGCTTTTAAATAAGAGTACTATATATTTACGTATTATAATTACAGTATTATATTGGAGAAAAGATATTTTTTATTATAAGAAGATAATAAACATTCCATAAACATGAGTGAGGAAATAAGATTAAATTTATTAACCTTAAATTGTTGGTAAGTAAAATAAAGGTCAGATACTTTATAACTACTGGTCATTTTGGAGCAATATATATTTAAGAACAAAATTTTTATTTAATATTAATATTATCCATGTTTTTTATTTTATAATTTTTTATTAAATTTTAACCAGGGGTATACCGTATGTTTCAAGAAATCGTATTAGTCGAATGAATGCTATTGCTGATAAACTTAATGAAGAAGATTATGATATAGTATGCCTTCAAGAAATTTGGTCTATAAGTGATTACAAAATGATTAAAGCCAAAACATATGATAAACTACCATTTACCCATTATTTTTATAGGTAAACAATATAATAATATAGTTCTAAATTTAAAAATTCAAATTAATTTATTTGATTTTGAAAAATTTTAGTGGAGTGGTAGGATCTGGAGTATGTATATTCTCTCGTTATGTTATAGAAGATGTCATGTTCCATAAGTGGCCTTTAAATGGATATGTACACAAAATTCATCATGGAGATTGGTTTGGAGGTAAAGGTGTTGGATTGTGCAAATTAAGAGTTAAAGATGCTTTTATTAATATTTATGTAGCTCATGTAAGTATAAGACTTGGTTTGTTTTAAATTTGTTTTAAAATATTCAATTTTTTGTTCAGTTACACGCAGAATATTGTAAAGTAAATGATGATTACAGAGCTCATAGAGTTTTGCAAGCACTTGATACAGCCCAATTCATTCGGATGACTAGAGATAATGCGGATGCAATTATATTAAGTGGAGATTTAAATACAGAGCCTCAAGATCTAGCATATAAAATAATATGTGGCGTAGCTGGGCTTTCTGATTCATGTTCTCATAATTCAGAACTAGGGACTAACGAATGTGCCAAAAATAGTTACACTGATTTAAAAGTTGCAAGTAAATTACCACAAGGTAAACGAATTGATTACATATTATACTTAGGATCAAAAAGATACAAAGTAAGTAAACTTGCATTTATTTTATTCAGATAAATTTTTAAAAAACTTTTTATAATTGTTCAAATAAACAATTGAATAAAAACGAGATAAATCAGATAAATTTTAACTTTTAATTTAGTACATGGATGAGTGTTTAGGTAGTTTAACAGAAAATAATAATAATTTATCATTTTTTTCAGATTGAAGTTTGTGAATTTTTGCATCCATTTCCTGAAAGAGTACCTGGAACTAATTTTAGCTATTCTGATCACGAAGCATTGATGGCATGTTTTAAGTTAACAAAAGGTAAATGCATTTAAATACTTGTAAATGAAAAAAATAATATTTAAATTTGTTTTTTAAATAGGTCAAAATGAGATAGGTACTATTGATGAAAGAAATTCTTTAAAGGAAGCTATAAAAATTTGTGAATCAGCGTTATTTAATGTACAAAAACAAAGAATATGGTATTCACTAGTTAGCTGTATTTTAGTGATACCACTTCTTGGATCAGTAGGATTAGAGTATTCAGTTCCAAGTATAGGTGTCAGTATTGGGATAAGTTTTTTAAGATTACTTTTAACAGCGGTTTTGTGTTATACTTTATTTATGAGTACAATATGGAATAATTTTGAACAAAATGCTCTAAAAGCTGGGTGTGCTGGTATGGAAATTCAGTTAAGAAGACTAAGTAATAGTTTTGAAAATAACTATAGCAACAAATAATTTATGGAATATCAATTAATAGAAAATGATAATTAAATTAATTAATATGGGGAACATTAATGTCTAAAAAAAGGATTTAATTACTCCAGTCAAATCAAGGTTTTGCGGTTGTTTTGGTCTACTAAGAGTTTCTTGGGTCAGTGATTCCAAAAATCGAGTTTTCGCTCGTGTGAAATTTGTCTTACACCCTTAAATTAACAAAAAGAATCAGCTCTCATAAAGGGTGTATTTGCAATATTGATAAACTGTAATGAGTTTTGCTCATTCCATAAGTTTTTGGAGCTGTTAGTTACAAATATAAAGGTCCCAGACATGAAAAATTGGTCAGTATCCCTTAAATCGGGAACAGCCTCCCTTATTGGGAGTGACTTTTCTGTATTCGGAAATTATTTTACAAAATTTTCCTTCCAGTATGTTTTTCGGGTCGATGATCTCGAATTTTAAGGTCTTGCATTATTTTTGATAATTTATGTATGTTAGACGAAAATTTCACATACGGAATCCTGCAATTCGAGATTAACGACCCAAAAAACGTGCTAATTACAAAATTTTGTTATTATTTGCGAACATTGAAAAGTCGCCCCCAATAAGGGGTTGTTATCCCAATTTATAAGAACTTCAAATTCGTATTTGGCAGCTCTAAAAACTTATGTAATGGGCCTTAATCTCATTATAGTTTGTAAATATTACAAAAATAACATTAATGAGGGGTGATTTTTGCTAATTTATAGGTGTTAGACAAATTTTGCACGAGCAAAACCTCGATTTTCGGAATCAGCGACCCAAAAAACCCTTAACAGACCTTTTTTCGTCTTGGTCCGAAAACAACCTCCCCCCCCCTCATCGATTTGACTAGAGACTAGAGTATTTATTATAATACATTGTTGAAAAGGGGTATTATTAATAATTTTTAGCATGCATCTTAAAGGCCTTACTGTATAAAAATAAAAATTCTCTACTTTTTTAAGAAAATACTGGGTTAAAAGATATTAGATTCACAGTATATTTGTTACGCCCGAAACGAGGTAACGGCCAGTTCCGCGGAACGGGGCAGTCATCAGCCGGTTTAATGATGAATAAAATTTGATTTGATTAATTATCTTCCTAGGGAGCACTTGTACATTAGGAAAAACAGATGTGATTTCAAACACTTATAAAAAATTTTTAAAATTCTTTATTACATTATAAAACTAGAAATAATTTAAAAATCTTCATAGTATAAAATCTTCATATGTATACAAAATAAATATTCAAAAAATCTTTTCCATTTAGTCATAAAATAATTGTGAGTCTATACAGACATAATCTAAAGTTACAATATCATATTCAAATGTTTTAAATAAATTTAGTTTAATTATAATACAGACCTGATGATGGGAATTTATTCCTGAAACTAGTCGTCTAATTATTATACAAAAACAAGTTGTAAAAAGAAGGATCAATAAATAAATTAAAATAAATATGTTTTGATTTAATTAATTAAAAATATCATAAATTTTTTATCTTATAATTAATCAGTATCATTCATAAATGTATTTTAAATGTAAAAGAAATTAAACAAAAATTTTTTTTCTTAGAAATGTCTCTTATTTTCAATGTATTAATTTATTTAATTTGATGCCCCGTTCCGAGGAACCGGACGGTTTGATGTCCCATTCTGTGGAACCGGCCGGTTTACTGTCCGATTCCACGGAACCGGCCGTTACCTCGTTTCGGGCGTAACATATATACCAAAAAATTTAAGATTACATATTTTAAACCTAGATATCAAACTTTTTCACTAAAAAAATGTCATGGAAAGGAAATGAATTTTTAAGGTATAAAATTGGATTTAAAGAAATTTTCTGTATATAAAATATGAACTTCTGCAATAGAAACTTTTTAAAGTTTATAATAATTATATACTTATATCAAATAATGAATATTCTGAAATTCATAAAAATACTAGTAAATAGCTATTTATTAACTATATTCTTATACCTAGAGCTATTTTAAATTCCCTTATTCTAATGATAAAAAAATTAATCAAGTGCACTAAGAGGATACCTCGCTTGAATTTTGCTTGAATTTTGCTTGATTTTCGCTTGAATTTCCCTTGAATTTACTATTTTTCAAGATTTTCAAGCACAAATTTTTAAATTTATGTGAATTTTATTTTCTTGAAAATTCAAGCAAAATTTAAATGGAGACAGTGTGTGCCAATTCTACCACGGCTAAAAAAAGTACGTAGGATCCTACGTGGCAAATTCACCGAAATTTTTACGTCGAGGCAGGAAATTTTTTGACCAACGATTTTTTTAAATAAGAAAATAAAATAAATTCATTTTTCATTAATATTTTCCAGCTTTTTAAAAATTTCCGAACGTAGGAAATTTTTTTTTACATTTTTAATTAAACCTTCTCTATAATTTAAAAAGGTTTAAAAAAATGTTTAACTTCGGAAAAAATTTCCTATTTTAGAAAATCTTTGACAAGCTGAAAAATATTAATGAGTATAATGCATTAATTTTATTTTCTTATTTCAAAATTAAAAAAAAAAAAAAAACGTTGGAAAAAAATTTCCTATGCAAGAAATATCTGTAAAATTTCCACTACGTACTTTTTTAGCCGTGTGTAAGAAATTTATTTTGCATTTTGGCGTTTTGGCGCCCATTAATAAATTATTTTTAATTATTAATACCTAAAAATACATGCCATTTATTGCTGCATAAAAAGAGTTTTTAATAATAAAAATGTTAGCCTTTTACATACAGAAATTTGATAGTATAAATAAAAACAATATTTAATATCTATACTCATATTTATAAAATTTCTGACTATAGAATTATTGTAAAA